>CP136889.1:1987508-3422508 GCA_033000465.1 Sciaenops ocellatus
CTTTAATGGAAATATGACTAAAGGTAGAACAGGTTATTGTGTGAAGCACTTTGTGTTACATGTTTTGTATGAAAAGTGCTAGGATGTGCTACGTTTGTATGTTACCCTGTGTTTCCCTGGTGTTTCCCTGCCCTTCGTGTTCTGTGTCTGTTTTGTCATTTTTCCCTGTCTGTGCAGGCTGGGCGTGGCTGACCTACTTCTTCTACCACTCCCTCATTGATCCTTACCTGCTCTGCTTCCACACCTGCCTCTCATCATCTAATCAACCTCCTGCAGTATTTAACTCCGGTTCTCCCATCCAGACTCTGCCAGTTTGTCCATGTACCTACCATGGTAATTTTCCGTACTGGCTTCAGTAGTACTTATTTGACCATTTCTTGTTGCGGTTGTTTTTGATTTACGCCCGTTTTGACCCTTGCTCTGTTCTTGTCTCCAGTCTTGCTGTACTCACCTGCCCTGCCTGCCCGCCGCACTCAGCCTGCCCTTGTCATCTCCCTCGTCCTCGTCGTCCTGCTCTGGAGTTTTTTTCCCCCCCCCTGGATTTCCCCTGACTTTTCTGCTCGTGACTTTGATTTTGGCAAAATAAAGCCCTCTTCGTTCACTCCTGTTTTCGGGTCTGCTTTGTGGGTTCAGTGTCCTGCACAGCACAAGCTTAACATATACAAATAAAGTTTTGATTGATAAAGGTAGTAATAATGATAATAGTAATTATAATATTTGCTGTGGATGTCAAGCAGGACCGCAGCAGCAAGCTCGACCAATCGCTGATACAGCAACGACCCATGAGAACCTTGGGAAGTCCCGTGAAGCAGTCTAGTCCTATAGCAGCATAACTAAGCGATGGTTCAGGACTCACCTGAGCCGGCCCAAACTATTAGCTCTATCAAAACTTCCAAATTAGAGACAAATTATTTGATAAAAGTATTAAGTATTGACAAAGAACATACCACAACACCTTATTACATGCAAAAAAGCTGGAAGCTTGGTGATCACTGAAGGTCGTCTTGCTCTGGGCCTTTTACACTGAATGTCTCTGCTGTTTCACTTGAAATCAAACATTACAACACAACTAGTGCAGGGACAGGCCTTAGGGCTGCACAGTTCATTAGTTACTGTTGCAATGCTAAATTTATGCTTATTCTTCAACCTGAGCCAGAGCCTCAGAGGCAGCTCCAACCTGATGCAACACACACCTGTAGCTAGTCGAGCTGGTGTAAACGCTAAGCTGTCGATAGTGGAAAGACTCAAGAGAATTATTTACTGTCAGTGTTACACCAGCAACACCGGCAAGTTGGTGACTGTTTTCTACCCTCAGAACAAGCCACCATTACATCATCCTCTTTCTTTGCAATAAAAAACAGCACCCTCTCTCTCTCTCACACACACACACTCACACACACACACACACACACACACACACAGTCACACACAGTCACACACAGTCACACACAGTCACACACAGTCACCTGCACCTTCCAATCAATGTGTAGTCATGAATCAAATGCCCTCCATCTACCGCTCCTCAATACTGAATTAATCAGCATCGATTCCATCGGTGAGTTGGAGGAAGACAAACCCAGATGATGCTGCAAATGAAATTCTGCTCACTCTTCCAGGAGTTAGCTGTGAGATGAAGAGAATTTGAATTTTGGGACCTGAGAGAAAAAGCAGAGAGAGGCAGTAATCCAAGTCTAAAAGCTGCTGATTCATTTTACTGTGCAGTTTACCCGACAACAAAGTCCAGTTTTTTTATTCAGTCATATCTGCTTCTCTGCTCGGACCTCAAACTGTGCAGAGATGAAAGAATTCTAAATTCAATACGGAGAAGTCGTCAAAATGCTAATCCATTTCAAATAAAACACTGCAAATACAATTAAACCAAATGGTGGCACAATGATCGTGGATGGAGAGCAGAATGTGGTTTCCACAGCACGCGTCTCAGGCCATCATTTTACTTCGTTAAACTACATCAGCACTGTCAAATACATTGGTTCACATTATGTACCACAGTACAACAAGTGTTGTTGTCGTCAGGCTGTAAAATGATGAATACCTTTTTCACAAACACCTCCTGATTGCTCGTTTATTCAGAATTTGATCCATTCACACCATCAGCTGCAGGAGCTAGCAGGAACTGACTAGAAGCCAGAAGATTCTGCTGTGCTCTATGGGCCCAAAACATGGCAGCTCTGAAGTGTAGTATGAACACTCACACTATTACTAATTGGCCTTTGTGCACAAACAAATAATAGACAGAAACAACGTTTGACAAAAATAAAATCAAAACAAAACACTTAATTTTTTCACTGTTCCAACAATCACCAATTCTAGTTTGGTCGGATGCAGAAAAACTAGTCCATGCATTTGTTACTTCTAAGCTGGACTATTGTAACTCTTTGTTATCAGGCTGCTCCAATAAGTCTCTTAGGACTTTGCAGCTAATTCAGAATGCTGCTGCACGTGTTCTGACAGGAACCAAGTTCAGAGATCACATCTCTCCCATTTTGGCTTCTTTGCATTGACTACCTGTTAAATCTAGAATAGAATTTAAAATTCTTCTCCTTACATGCAAAGCTCTTCATGGTCAGGCACCATCATATCTAAAAGAGCTCATAGTACCTTACTACCCCTCTAGAACACTGCACTGTGGTCCTGCATGACGTCCATTACATATATTATTACTGTCATTATTGTTACCATATCTCCATTACAGTTTATAGTTAGTTAATTATTTGCTGCTGCTGTGCATCTGTGTCTCTCTATCAGACGTAATGCTGTGGACTGAAATGTTGAATCAGGAGAAGAAATGATGCACCGTTTTTTAGCATCAGTGGTTAAACTTCTGCCTCCCTCTCGCCCAGTTTTATCCTGCTCACCGCTCTTAAGTGTTCATTACTATAATGGTTTTGGGTTTCTTATTTAGTATCTCTCCTCTCCTCGTGTCTGTAACTTTACTTCTTGCCCTTGTTATGTTTCCCACCCTTTTTGATTGTCTGTTCCACCCTGATTCATTTGAAGTGTGTCTTCTTATTCTGTATTCATTTGTGTATTTAGTCTGTGTTCTGTCTTTGCAATGTCAGTTCATTGTTTTTCTATGTCGAGTCAAGTGTTCTTGGGTCTTTCTGGACCTTGCCTATATTTGGACTTTTCACCCTTTCCTGTCAGTCTTGTGTTATTAAATTATTTTTGGACTGCACAAACTCTGCCTCCTGTAGCGTCTGCATTTGGGTCTTTGCTCTTAAGTAACCTTTCCTGTGACAGCTCGAGATTCAGTGTGAGAGGCTTTAAGGACTGCACAACAGCATACGTCCACGCTTCCTTTTCCACTGTCATCTCACTTTTCCTGCCAGTTTAATTGGCAGTCTGCAGGCCACATTCATCCCAGAAGCAACCTCAGAGTGGCCCAGCATACATAAATCCGATATATGACAATAAGTAAACTACATGTAGTGTATGGAAGTAAGTTGCTTCCCTTTCATCTTATGTTGAGAGTTGCACATGCGCAGTACCGATCAGGCAGGATGTCTATGGATGTACATTTTCTTATCTGACTTCTGAGGACGCTTAGTAGCTTTTCAAAGCATCTCCCTATTCCAGTCACAAGTAGGGTGTAGTTCTACTGAATATGTTTTTGTCAACCCTGAGTTGTACAACTGACAATGAAAATCATCAGTTTAACCTGGCCAAGACTGGCAAGTAGTTGATTATTTTATTCTGGTACCACCATCTCAAAACTTAATAACTTAACTTAACAACAATTTAACTTAATAATTTGCAATGAGTGCATTGCGGTAGATAAAGAATATAATATCTGGAGACAGCACACTGAGGAATTTCCAGCAGGATGATCAGAGCTGTATTCATGCACGGACTAAGAGAGCTACAGCATCTTTTCTTTGTGTGTCCTGGATCTTGGCAACGAAGGAAAAGCCACTCCGTCTCTAAAACTGTGAAATAATGCATACAGACCACCATGGATGTGGTAAATCCAAGTCCAAGTAATTCAAGTTTAAGATGTTTTAGAAACGCTGGTAGAAAAACTTAAACTTGATATCATGTCTATAGCAGTTGCTGAGTCCAAACACACTTGTGCACGTATGTTTGATACGTTAGTCAGAAAATGCTAACAGGATTCTGAAAATGTAGCTGCTTGCATTTGAATTGTTGCGTTCCACAGTGTGTGCATGTCCTCTGTGTCACCTCATGTGCTGAGTTAAAGCCAACGCAACTTGACAGACAGACTTGCCCACAGACAGCCTCCCTCTCCTGGACTGAGCTGATGGGATTCGCCCTGAGTCAAAGACTATATGCTCTCCTTCTGATGTATAATTCAGGAAAGAAGACAGAGACAAAGAGACAGAAATATCAGCAGGCAGAGGGTTTAAGTTGCCAGAGCTTCAGAATGCTCCAGGGCAGGCCCCCTCCTGGCACAGATCTCCACCAGGCTTGGTGCCCTGTCCTGGGCTAACCTGTGGAAGACATGCCCTGGATCCACAGAGCCTTCATGTTCAATTCTACCATTAAGCCCAAAGCCCTCAGGGCAGGAGAGCTGTTTATGAGAGAAATCAACAACCCAGCTCCATCTGATGGTGACAGATACTCCAGAATGCATTTAGAAAACACTTAACATATCAACAAAGATATGAATATGTAAATACTCTGAAAGAGCTTTGATGCACAACAAAACAGGAATAACTTTGCTGCTGCTTAAAAGCCTCTGAGCTCCTCTGTAGCCTCAGACAGCAGTTAGATGAGTGATGGTACGCCACTGAACAAACTCAATCTATCAGACAACACACTCATTTATGGCACATTAGCAAAGATGTATCTGGCTTATATTTATGCAGGGCATCTTTTATCCACACAGAATCTCTTTTGTGTGTTTTCCCGTTTATACATTTTTTATGAGGATGTACAATAAAATCCATCAAACAAGCAATCCAAGCTGCTTTCTGCTTTTAGATTTAGAATTTATTGTAACTTGATATTTCAGACTCACTTTTTACATTCATCCATGCTCTTAGTTAGTTAGTTTTATGCGACATATAAGCCATCAGATGTTTTCTTTGGTCTGATAGTACAAGTACCAAAACAAATAGCAGTGCTATTTCTAAATTTGCTTCAAATAGTAAAATATTCATTAGACTCAAGTCAATCAATCAAGCTGCAATCAGAGTGGTAACGTCTTGCCATTGCAGTTGGAAAGAAAACATAGTTGCCAAATTCTTAATGTATAAATTAGCATCCACTACAGCTGTTGTTATTAAAAGATGAAGTCTCCTTGATTATTACATCACGAATCAAAGCAAACTCTAGATAGGCAGGTAGTTGTCTTTTTATTTTAAAGATGGAAAGAAAGGTGAACTGATGGCCAGCAGACATTTCGGCTGCAGCGAGGGAAGGTATTCAGGGGGGAAATCCAGGGAAGGAGATCTAGGATCTAGGAGATCTGACTTGGCAAACTGGTTGAGGGCTGGCAGATGCTGTGACGCTGGAGACAGACAGAACCAGTTTAAGTTACTCCAGCAGACAGGGAAACAAAAAAAACTAACGAGCTGGATGATTTTCACTACGCTGACATTACATTACTGTGTATCCCTTAACAACCTCAACAAAGGCTTGATATCAGACAAGTGTGCTTGATGGGGATAACTGGCAGGTGTGTAGTGAGAGAGGGAGCTCAAAATAAGAAGACTCACTCATCACAGGCAGGATTCACAGAGTCTGCTTCCACAGCATTCAGCTTCTGTCCTGCTGTTTGTCTGATGTAATGGTGGTCCCTCCACTCGGACATGGACTCACTACCAGAGTTGGTGTTGTTTAACCTGTGCTTCTAACACTGACTCTTCTAGTATGAAAATAAGCAATAAAGTCTGAGATTAGTTTACTGGATTAGATTTCTCAGTCGTCTATTCACTTCTGGGTGTGTAATTTCCCAACTTCCCTGCTCATGAAATTATTTCAGCCCATGGTCATGGGCAGGATGGCTGCTCCATGGTCATTTTCACAGAGGTCACTGCCTCTGGCCTGCCTTCTAACTCCTCTCCAATCATCAGCTCTGCAGCATCTCCGAATCTGTTGACAGATTCATGTGAGGAGGACACCAAAATGAATTCCTGTGTGTTCACAATCCAGAATCATTTCAATACCAGAAAGGGTTTTTGAGCTTCAAGGCATGACGACTGTACTGAATGAAGAGGGACTTGACTTTTGCTCTTTGCAATTAAAGGAATTGTTCTTGTGATGTCAATGCTTTTGTGCCTTTTCTAAAGTGTACTTGTAGATTTTTAGCCAATTAACTAGTAATCATCTATGCTTTTTATGACTTCTGACCATTTTCCAAAGCAAACTGTGAGTACTAAGATTGATTTTATACCTTCCAGGCAGCCATTGGTTTTGACTTCATTTCAGTACAATATAAAAATTAACTTGAAAAGACCTAAAACTCTCTGCAAATAGCTTATCTGTCAGACTGACAATAATGTCTCCTTTGCTTTGGAAAATGTGCAAATCTAACACGATTGCTCATTGACATCAGAGAATGGGAAGCAATAACCCAAAGGCATTTTGACTGCTTAAGCATATGGATACAAACCAAAACAGCATATGCCACCAAACACCTGCGCATCAGGGCATGAAAGCACACATGTATGTCCCTATGCACAGCCATATGGGCACACAAATACACCCTCTCATCTGTAAACCTCTTAGAAACACATAATCATAGAGCACACACATTTACCAAACACTTATTACATTAATTCTGTCCTCGGGGGTTGAAGAGATCTGCATAAAGATGAGATAAAGTAATACGCTTCGATTCCATACACATACAGGGTTCCTCATCTCGATTATCGGAGTCAATTAAAGGTTCCATAGACTTCTGTCACAAACATAAAAAAGATTATTGCATGGTTCATACCTACATCGTCCACTCCCTCTGCACCTTATAGAGTACCACTAGCCATTGGTTTTTACACAAATGCCCTGTTATTGTGCCTGTTGTCCACGTTTTGAAACCTATCTGGGTTATTTGAAACACTTTATTTTAGTATATTCTGAGGCTGTTGTACCAAGGTATATGTTAGTGGGGTTCTCAGGAATTCAATCAATCGGTGCATCAAGGTCACTGTGTTTCCTTCCACTGACAACCTTTCTTAATGAATGTCTTACAGAGGTTTCCGAGGTCTTGAGGTGTCTCACAGCCACTTGGCTTGACTTTACTAGACAGGTAGTTGTGTTTGGTGATGTCATAGGTAACTGTATGTAACTATTCCCAGGCTATAATTCTAATGGGAAATGTAAATGGGGTGGATGAGCAGTCAGTGTTAGGAATGATACAGGTCATTTAGGAGATCTTGTCCTGGTGAAGAGGAAGAAGGTTCTACTGCATGTGTGTCTCACAGCAAGAAGGTTTTGGGTTCAAACCCACTGTGGAGTTTGCAATTTCTCCTCCTGCCACATGAACACATGCAGGTTAGGTTGATTGATGACACTAAATTGCCTGCAGGTGTGAATGTTGTGTATTGTGTTTTTACTTTTTCTATAAGGTGCTTGTTGTCAACGGAAAAGCAGGTTTAGTTATCAGATTGATCTGTGACATGGAACAAGGTCAAAGAGGGTGTAGTTAGTAATTAGTTAGTTAGTAGTGAGGGTTAAACCAAATAAAACCTGACTATGTAATCTAGTTTTGTTCTATGGGAGTCTGGGATATCCAGAGATTAAACTACTTGGAGTCATTTAACAATAAGATTAACGGTCCAGAAAGTCAGAGGAAAATTAGAGGCAAGAAAATGTCTACGATGCAGTCCATGGTTTTCCAGTCAGCTGTGGCCATCATGCTCCACAAGCCATGGTCCTCTCTTTCGCCACGTCCAGGGCAGCCTGTACAGACCCATGCATAGTGTTGTGGAGAAATTGCTGAAAGTCAATGGCACCAGGTCAGGAGGGAAGAAAGCGTTCAGGAGCCTCTGATGTCTTATGCTGTAATATTTATTGAAGCTTGATCAAGGAGAATCAGGGACATTTTCACATACAATCGGGTATGCATATGAGTCGGTCTCTATTCTGCCCAACTCATGCTGGTGGTCAGACTTTAAACCCTCACAGTTGACGCCACAAATACTGTACGCCCAAAATAGTCAAAGGGAATGCATTCACCCACGTTAGTGTTCACCTTCAACACATTCTAGTCTGGAGACACTGTTGTCTGTTCATGCTAATGGAATGTCAAGGCGACTCTGAGATAGGCTGGCACCTGCACTCCTCCCGCACTCCAAACAACGGCCTTACATGCCAAAGAGAGAGCGTCTTCTCTGATCTGGCTGAGTGCCGTTACCGTCTATGACCCCAAAGCCCATGCACGGCCCTGTGTACCCAAAGGATAGAAAATTCCATAACACATAGGGAGAACAGAGAACAACACAATTTTTACATTTAAGGTGTAATGTGTAGACCTGCTATGCATGGAAAGTGCCCTTGGAAAATTTCTGTAATGGTTGGCTACATAAAAAAATAAATTAAATTGCCAGTAATGAGTCCTCAGTGGTTAACAATCATCAGGGCCCAGTATTTCAAAACTTGTAATCTGGATCAGGATAATCCGGTTAACGAAATCCTTCTTTTCTCAGTCATGGATCAAGGTGATCCTGCTGACTTTATCTGAGTATTTCAAAACACTGGCAGGGTGGATCACCGTGATCCCGACCTGGCCAGATACGGATTTCCAAATCTCGTGTCTCCGCTTCCGGATCGAAACATGGCGGACTACCTCACAAAAGGAGCAGCTGGGAGCACGACTTTAACGTCAAAAGTGTAAGTTTACTGCGTCTAATGTGTAGCGGTTTTAAGACCATAGGAACGCCAACCAACATATCATGCAAGCCAACTTCTTGAATCGTCACCTAATTAAAACCAGGCCATAGTGATCTCTAATTGAGCCGCAGCTGTGCTAACAGTAGCTAACTCGGCTCCATTGACTTGTGTGTTAAACAGCTAGCGGGCTAGCGAGGAAGCTGCTTTGTTGATGAATTTTGCGGTCTAACTTAAAATGAACTAATCGGATGTACATCATACCTTAACTCTTTAAACTAACACCAACCTGTTCAGAGTTTATTAGCGTTACGTCATTGGCAACACAGCAGACTTAAAAAAAATAGGCTACATGTGTACAGAGCAGACTGCTGCAGTACTTTGGAAACGTAACGTTACACGGTTATGAGTATTAACTATACGGTTCATTCAGAAGTGTCAGAGTGCTACAGTAATGCTGGTGATGATATCATGCTTTTGTGTACATAAACACAGATATACTCATACACCTTCTCTTTCTTCTACTTTCAGAGTCCACTCACAGCCATGGACCACTCAGCTATTAAGGACAACCGGGTCCGTATGAGTGCTGGAAATCCTTGGAAATGCTTTAATTGTATTGATACATTCAAGGTTTTCAAGTCATTGGATTTTGAATAAAGTGCTTGAAACTGCTTGAAATTGTAATTGCATTACTTTCATGGTAGCTTGGTCAGTGACACAATTAGAAACATTTTTTCATCCTAATGTGTCTCCCTTATATAGAAGTCTCTCACAACATAATTATGGTCATTTATAGCAAAATAGCATCTGATTTGATGAAGTAAAATAATCAGTTTGTATACAAACACTTACTGAAATACATTGCTGCATGTTTTAAAATCACATTCAAGCTATTTCCAAACATTTTAAAAGTACATTTTTAAGCTTCTGACTGAAGTCAAATTTGTCTTCATTTAATCAGAAGCATGGAAATATACCTTGAAAATGCTTGGAAAGCGCTTCAATGTGCAGCATGATATAAACTGTGACACTGAAAAAATGCAAGTGCACACATCTCATAGTTTGACTATTTAATTGGAAAAATAAAGATTAACCACTGCATTTCGTACAGCTCTTCCAGCAGGACCATCAGGCTGCAGTGGTGGTGGAGGCAGCAGATCAGGGACTTCTGCGCAGGGAGGAGGTCCATCGATGACAGCCTCCTGTAGTGGCACTCTTCTTGTTTGTGCTATGTTGTGGAGCACAATGCAGGCACAGATGATGTGACAGGCCTTCTGTGGCTCCACACGGAGATAGTTCAGGCAGGCAAATCTGCGTTTTATCACACCATTCAGGCGCTCAATTGTCCCTCTTGTTGTGGTGGACACTGTTGTACCTCTGCTGGGAGTCATTGGTGACAGTAGCAAAAGGGATCATCAGCCAGGGTACAAGGGGGTAACCGCTGTCACCGAGGAGGATGCCATCTGGGGTGGTCTGCTGGAACTTTTGAAAGAGGTGGCTTGCTCTCAAAATACAGGCATCGTGTACAGACCTAGGCCATCTTACGACACAGCTGGTGACAACGAGGTCAGCATTTCCCACAAGCTGCACGTTAATGCTGTGCCGGCCCTTTCTGTTTACATACTCCCATTCCCTGGCATGAGGTGCCTGGATATGCACATGTGTACAGTCAATAACACCAATAGTATTGGGCATCCCCCCCAATGAGAAAAACTTTCTCTTGGTCCTTGCCATGTCATCTTCATTTTCAGGCCATTTCACAAATTGACCCAGAAGATTTGTAAGGGCAGATGACACTGAGTGCACCACATGGCCCACTGCTGACTTTCTCACTGCCAGTCCATCCCCAATTACTTCAAAGAAGGAACCAGAAGCATAAAAACGTAGCACTATAAGCACTTGCTCCTCCACAGTCAAGGCATGGCTCCTCAGAGTGGCACGTTCAAGGTGAGGACGAAGAATATTGTAGATGAAAGCAATATCATCTCGCCCAAATCGATCAGCATAGTGTCGTGGCCTATACCTTCTCCGTCGGTGTCGGTCTACAATTGAGGTCATTGTCTGTTCCTCCTTCTGATGTAACGAGAACCATTCTTACTCAGAGAACCTGGGATACTCTCCCACCTGAATGTAATTTCGCTGGCATGGCATAAAAGAGTGACCAGTTGACCAACCTCCAGACAACATGGAGGCCCAAAGAAGCAAGGGGTTGAATTTTACAGCTGCTGAAACCCATGCATTGCTGGATGGGGTGCAATTACACTACCAAAGTTTGTTTGGCACTTTCAGCACCCCTGGCCAGACCAATGTGTCCGCAAGGAGTAAAGCGGAGATTTAGGCTGCTATAACGGCACAAATAAATGCCACTGGCAGTGGCCAACTAAGGTCTGTGGAGCAAGTTAAACTTCGGTGGAAGAACTTAAAGCAAAAAGCCACCAAGGACCAGGCAGAGGCAAAAAAACCCCAAACTGGGAACAAGCCCTTCAAAGGTGAGACCTAACTGTCTGTTTTCTAGATTATGATATAATATATCACATATCTATAATATTATGTATTAAATTGTCACCAATTTAAGCTATTAAAAACAGCTGCACAGCCTTATGGAGTTGACTGAAATTCAGGACTTGTTAGTGCACACAACCAAAGGGCCCTGAAGTTGTGTAAACTCAATAAGGCTGTGCAGCTAATAACCTAATTAAGTTTGTCAGTTTTCATACTTTTCCTGTACTCATTTCATGTCACTTTTGTGAAGCACTATGAGCTACATGTCTTATATGAAATGTGCAATACAAATGTTTTATTTTTAAAGGTGGTGAATTCTCAGAGGCTGTCCTCGACATCCTTGGAGGGGAGAGTTCCCACGCCCTCCATGGGATTTTGCCAGCCAGTGTTGGGGAGCCAGCTGACGAGCCACTCAACCTCTCGTCTGAATGTGTGCTCGTCACACCTGTGGAGGCTCCAGAGGGTGAACCTTCAACCAGCACCAGCATTGCTCCACCCGATCCACCACAAGAGGTTCGTGGGCAAGAACGTCGGAGACGGAAGAGGCATGCTGGTGATGAGGATGCTTATCAAAAGCTCCTCAAAATGGAGACCGAGAGGGCGGTCAAACAAATTGAACTGGCCAATGAACAAATAAAGCTGACGCTGCTTCACCAAAAAGAAACAGAACTGAAAATAAAGCTATTGGAAGAACAGCTCACTTCTGACCTCTGAGCTGGGTTAGGTCCTGTTTTAGTTAGTGGCCACATTATTTGAAATGTCTTTGTTTTGTTGGAATTAAAGTTTGTTTGGAGCCTGCATTCCTGTTGTCTTTCTGATGTTTTGGTACATGCAAGTTACAATGTTTGGTGAAACTAGAATTTGAGAAATAGGTCTGTAATTGTTACTCTTATTTACAGCAGTTTCAGAAAGTGTGGTCAAATATTTTACTATGCTTTAAATTTCTTACAATTAGGCTACTTTAATTATTTGTTAAAAGTAAAACACTAACACTTTAGTTTAAGTGTAATGAACATCTTGAGTAACAATATCTAGGAGAAGTGGAGCTGAGACCTTGTCAGTCTAAGTGAAATCCACCGCTGAGGTGGGATCCAAATGATCCTGAAATTTTGGTATCAAGTTGAACCAGATATCTGCCTTAACTTTTGAAATACCCAAATCCAGCCTTTTATCTGGATTCAAGGGAGGATTGGATTACCAGAGCAGAATCCTGATCTTCAGGATTATCTGGATCTGTGTTGAAATACCCAGTTTTCAGATCAGATCTAGATTTAATCCAATCCGACCAGGATAATCCTGTCAGATCACTTTTGAAATACTGGGCCCAGAGGATGAGTCATAGTGATTTTTATCATTTACTACCATTGTCAAATCAAAATGATTCCCTGGCCAATGCTTTGGTCCATTTATTCATTTTCCAGCTGCTCATCCTTCACAGGGAGCTGAAACTGATCTGATATTGGGGGAAAGTCGAGGTACACCCTGGACAGGTCACCAGTTCATCACAGAGGTGACACATGGAGACAAATGCAGACACGGGGAGGACATGCAAACTCTTGCTCTCCATGGTGCCACTTTGGTGCAGTTATTACAAAAACGTGGCCAGATTTACATTGTTTTTTTATGAAATGTGTCTGTATCTTGTTCTTTCCATCCATTTAGTTTTTTGTGTGTAATATTACAGCCTCCAGGACGTCTTTTTCTTTAAGGCGCCCGATGAACTGTTCTGTAAATCTGAAGTTTGTTGCACAAAATTGAACCAATGAATCTGCAGTGAAAAATTCACAACTAAATGTGACTTTTTGGAGGAATACTTTGGTGCTAACTAACTGAATTACACAATTAAGCAAAATGAAGTACAAATCAAAATCAGCATTTTTCTGCTCTTTAATGTTTAAAATGTGTAAAGTGTTCTTACTCAGTTATCACCTGTATTAAAAATACGAAAGAAATAGAGTGAACCTGAGGCAAAAGTTTCATTTAAATGTTGATCTAGGATCAGTGTCATTACCCCAAATGTAATATTGACCAGAAGACTCAGCAGTTGACCTACACTGCAAGGCCAAGGGACACTCCTTTCAGGACTGCAATGTTTGTACTTCAGCCGAAGACAGATAGTTTGAAAGAGGAGTAAAAGAAGCCATTTTTGTTAACCTGGAAAGACCATCCCTCAACAGAGGAGGGGGATTACAACACAATCTGACAGCTGCCTAAAAACACTTCTCAGGCAATTCAACCACCATCTACACCCATGGGACTCACATGAGGATAGGGTGAGTCAACAGCCCACAGGTGTCCTTAATGTCACTTTTAATTAATCTGGTTTTTAATTTGCTACTGTTCCCAATATGCTTATGTTTGATCATCTTGTGTTTTTGGCATGTAAAAACTAGCCACAAAAAATCCCTTTAAATCCAAAACAGTGGGACACCCACATCGTCTGTTCACGCTTTGCATTTGACGTTGTACTTGTGGGATTTCAAAACAGGAGCCTCAGTTTCTCAGTTGACATTTTCAACCAACTTATTTTGTGTGACCAACATTCCAAAACCCAAATATATTCAGCCTACAATGATTTAAACAGAGTAAAGCACAAAATCCATACCAGAGGAACTTTCCAATAAATGACTTAAACAGTGAACTCAAAATTGAAATTGTAATTTTATGTTGTCAGATTTCTAAAGTCATTCAATAATGAGTTCACAGACTAATACATTTGGGGAGCTGGAGGGCAGAAGAGGACTCCAATCAGTGCAAACCCAGTTTGAATGTTTTTTTATCAGCCTTTGTTCCTGCTGGAGGAACATTTCATTAGAACAAAGGTACACCACAGAGCAGAGAGAGGTCTGGTTATACAAGACTGCACCAGCTCTCCTCATCAGTCACCTTCTGCGGATTCTAAATCTTGCAGCCTTCCCCGGGTTTACATCCAGCGCCTCATTTCCCAGCTCCCTCTTATCCTCTGCTTCAGTCCGTACCCCTGCTCCCTCTCATCTGTATCCGCCACCCAGCGAGTCTCCACCTCAGGGGACACTTGACGTTGGCAGGTATAAATTCTCCACCGAGCCCCCTTTGCTCAGTGGAGTCTTATGCTACTCTGTTTAATCTGGATGCCACAGCACGGCTTCCCCCTCTCAGCAGTCCTCAATAAATCAGTAGTGATAAAGTATGTCAAGTAAAATGCACAACATCCCATGTGTTTTTAATGAGACTGCACTTTGATTAACAACATGGATTTGCAAACCTTTCTTTTTACCTCAAATCAAATATTGCTGTATGACACACACACACGCACGCACGCAGGCACACACACACACACACACAGACACACATACACACACACTATATGACTGTAATAATAGTTTATATTTCACTATTGAGTTTCACTATTGTTCAGTGTTGCAACATTCTCAGTGGATATTTTTTTTAATTTTTTTTTTTATTAAATATTTATTTCTTCATTTAAAAAATGCTGTTCATGTTCTTTTTTTTTATTTGGAATAATGAATCATCTTTTTTTGTTATTTAAATTTTCATTGAATTTTTAATAGCAGAGTGCATGAGTACAGGGTTAATAATACATTTTGGAATCTGGCATAGGCATATTATGACAAGTCACAGAGGAAAAAAAATAAAAATAAAAATAAAATAAGAAAATAAAGTAAAAAAAATAAAAATAAAAAAAGTATGAAAGAAAAACAAATAAATACGGGGGTAAGAAATCCATTCCACAAAAGAAAGGAGGAGCTTTGTTGTATTTTGTCTCTCCTTAGGAAGCTGTGACCAAGCGGCACAACTTCCAGAGTTGTTTTTTTATTTTTTATTTTATGTGGTACCATAATGGTTTTCCATTATTAAAAGTTGTGAATAGTAGATGGTACCTGTTACTTTTTTGGTACCACCTTGGTCAAGGTTCCAAGCGTGCTGTTTCAAGTGATGCCAGAAACATGGCATCTGATGGCATGTATTACCTTCATAGCAACATGTATTGCCAGTACATTAGCTTTTCCTGAAGGGTATAACACAGGTCCTCACTTTGCAGGGGAGGTATCATTCAACACTTTACTTAAGTTGAAGGTGACATTGGCTTTGAGGAGACTAAGCAGTGAATGCTTCCATATTCTGTGGTTAGTTCATATTTCACAAGTTGGAGAGTTCAAACCTTCAGTGAGTTAGCTTCGGTCATCTCTCTGTGATGAAAACACTGTACGGTACAAAATAATTGTTGGAATGTTGCTAAAAATAGATCCAATAAGACAAATATAAAAGCAGTGAGACAATCAGACCCCAGCAGCCCCCAGGTTAGTTAAATGTATTTGAAAGAGAAAACAATTACTACCCCACATCTGTTGTAAATCAAATTTTACAGGCTCACTTCCTGGTTAAAACTCCTTCAACTCCTTCTTTCCTCCAATGTGAGGGATTACTGTGGTTTTACCTCTAAATAACATGGTTTCTATCTGCTGTAATTTTTCAGAGATCTCAGTATTTACTTTGGTAAGTACAGTGATAGAATCCCTGATAGAACTGTTGGCTAGAGCGTCAGAAAGAAAGCCCACATTGTGATAAACTGTAGTTTTTTTTCTTCAAAGAACACTAATCAGTCATTAATTTAAACCACTTGGGGGCAGAACTTCACCACAAGCTAAACATCCCAAACATTTGACATATTATGGTCTCAGAGTTGTATGGCTCATGGGTTAATAATTAGTTTACACATCCAGCAGTTCACCGAACCAAAACAGTAATGTTGTGGGCCATGAAACCAAAAAATGAGAGAGTAGAGAATTCAACCTTAAAAGGACCGTGGGCCCTATTTTAAACATCTATAGCGCATGGTCTGAAGTGCATGGCACAAGTGCATTTGGTGCATGTCTGACTCCACCTTTGCTAGTTAAACAGTGCATAATTTGGGTGAAAAGTAAGGTGGTGAGTCGTGAGCGTGTCTTCATCTTCAGGAAGGTCAACTACTCAGCATACTAAGGATCTGACTTCAACTGAGGACATTTCTGCCTCTACCCTCTGATTGAGATGATTGAGGGATTTGGGACAGGTGGACATTCAAAGTAATGCAACGATAACAATAAAACATGTGTGTGAGCTGTCATGTAGAAAGTAATTCGTATCATATGCAATTTATGAGTAGCATATCCTTTATTCAGTGAAACAACAAAATGTCTGAATAATCAATACAACTACAGCATGTGTCTCAAACAGAAGTGGCCACTGCGAAACAAAATCGCCAAAGAGCAGTTATGGTGAGACAAAGGGTGGAAGAAACATCCGGTTGAGAGGACAAATGAGTCACAAAAAAAAAAAAAAAAACATCATCTGGCTGGAGGACCACCATTTCCTGAAAATGCAGCAGACTGGACCCCTCCATCTCCATCCACCTGGTTGATCACACACAGACAGCATAACTTCACATTTACTCCAGTCCCATTGGTCAGAAATCAATGAGGGCTGGTCAGATATCAGTTACACAAGAGGCAGAGGGTGAAGAGGACAAGCAACAACGAGAGGAGAGAGTATAGGTCCTAGTGTGATAGGTGGCAGCAGAGGAGGTGGTGGAGGAACCAGAGATGGGGAAGGAGGCAGGGGCAGAAGAGGCAGAGATCCTTATAGTTTCAGAGATCTTGTCAATGTATGCAACATACTACACTAAATGACTAGATGACAGCAGCAACATCATGCACAAAGAGAAGATATAAAGGTACAATCCACGTATTTTGGAATATTGAAATATAATGTGTACAATTGCTCCAACAAAGGTGGGCTCTAGTAGAAAATCTGTCCACTGTTGTACCCTGGTGTATGTATGGGAATTGCAGGGTCATGACAACAGACCGGGAGAGAAAATGCTAGGGTCCCAACAATCGCTTTAGCCAGCTGCCACACTTCCCCCTGTACTGTCTTGAAGATGGATATTTGCATCTGCAATGAGTGTATAGAAATGATGTGTTGGAGCCAGGGGACGACAACCGAGAATCCCGATATGTCCCTATCGGCAATACATTTTCTGTCATCATTGGGCATTGGATGTTTAGTGGAGGCTGTTCGCCTCCTTCCTTCCTAGTGTTTTCCCTTGATTTCTCCTTCCTTGTGTTTGAGGCTCTGGGCATGGCCTCAGGATCACCTCACCACCTGCACCTCATCAACCAATCAACCTATGCTGCATAAAGCCCCAGCTCACAACCTTCCAGACTCTGCCAGATCATTCAGTCTCTGTAGTGGTAACAGTGCTACAGCCAACTATGTTTTTGGAACTTTGCATCTTGTGTCATGTCAAGCTCTGTTTTTCTCAACATCTGTACTCTGGGATTCCAGCCCTGCACCACCCTGGACAAGCTGCCACTGGTTCCCTCAATCTGCACATTCTCTTTGTAATATCAATATACTGTTTAAATGTAATTCAGTTTCCCTTTGGTTGATCAGCAAACTATGCTTAACTGCTGTGTCTGGCAGATCAAGGACAAGTATCCTCATCTTTAGGCCCAGTACTGGTTTTGTCCTGTGCCCCTGAAAAGCAACCACTCTCCTTCTGATGGCATTTCCATGCAAACCTTCTGGAGCCAGATGGACCATCAGGACATTAAACATGTCATTTGTACATTTAAAAGAAACCCCACCCAGCTACCACATTTTTATTTGATATGCACAGGTATATTCCAGTTTGTGTTTTATTTCCAGATTAGGCTCATTAACCTAATTTGTTCAGGACATTGTTACTTTTTTAAATAAAGTTGAATTCTTCATAGCAGGTGAGGGTGAGCGGATGTATAGACGTTAAGGTTTTAGATGAGCTGTAGAGGATGCCATTGCAATAGTGGATTCTGGAAGTGATGAAGGCGTGGATGAGGGTTTCAGCAGCAGAGACGGAGAATGACGGGTGGAGCTATGTTTTTAAATTAAAAAGGCAGTTCTGATGTTTTTATGCATTCAAAGGTTATTGTCAATGATGACTCAGATGTTGTGTGAGGGGAGGGCGGCAGGGTGCAGGTGTCAGCGATGAGGCAGAAACTGAGCGGTTTTGGTGAGGGATCTGGGGACAATAATTATCAAGGACTTGATTTCAGTGATGCAGTTGGAGAGAGTGGAGTGAGTGGCACAGGTAATGGATTTGGTGGATATGTAAAGCTTGCATGGCAGTGGAAGTGGAGACCATAAGGGGGAGATGCTGAAGCATGTAGAAGGATGAAGAGGAGAGGACCAAGCACTGGGGGATGCCTGTGGTGTGATGTGGTCGATGGTATCAAAAGCTGCAGTGAGGTCCAGGAGGATGAGGATGCTGAGGTGACCAGAGTCTGTGGAGAGGAGGATGTTTTTGGTGACTTTGAGGAGGGCTGTTAAAGTGCTGTACTGTGAGTGAATAATGGATTGAAAGGGTTCAAACAGATGAGGTGGGTTTTGAGTTGGTTGGCGACAGTACGTTTCAGTATTTCAGACAAAAAGGGGAGATTGGAGAGGGGCTGAAAATTTGACGTGTCAGGATTAAGTCCAGGTTTCTTGAGGATGGGGGTGACAGCAGCCAGTTTGAGTGAGTGAGGGACTGAACCAGAGCTGAGGGAGTAGTTGATGATTTCAGAAATCAGTGTGGAGATAGCTGGTAGATGCTCCTTGATGAGGTGGGATTGGGATGGGGTCCAGGACACATGTGGGGCAGGAGAGGACAGGTTGCTGTATATGGTGTCAGTTTTGTTTTGAAAGAAAGGAGTTATACTGAATTGGAGGTATTGTCACTGGGTTTGAGAAGTTTATTTACTATGGAGAAGCCAATACATTACAATGGCCAACATGCTACTGTGATCACGGTTATTCAATCCAGATTCCTCATCAGAACCCTCAGCAGATGACTGTTTGACCTCAGGAATCACCATAAACACCTCCTGAGGACCAGAAAACACTCACACTGCACATCCAACCTGTGGTCATAGAAGCCAGAGAGCACAGCTGCAGAGGTGATGTGGCCTGTGGCGAGGTTGGTTATGTTAAATTAAAACTAGGAATAAATCAAACTAAAATGCTGACAATGCCACCCAGATTGTAAAAAGAGCCTAGGACTCTCACGGGTTCTTCAAATCGGGTGACGAGAGATGTCCTGCTATCCCCCCCAGGCTGGAGTAACACACCAACGGGCACTGGCAGCTGCACTTCAGGAGGGTATTGTCATGGTGCCTGGCCCTTGTGAGCACTCCCATACTGGCTCCTCCAGGGTCCCGTGCTCTCCTCTGTACTCTGCTTCCACCTTTGTCCTCTGCTTCTTAAATTCTTGCAGTACTCCTGCACACCTGACGCTCATTCCTCTGGTTACTGCCAATCAATCAGTCTGTGTGCAGTTCAGGGTCAAAGAAAAACACAACTACTGCATGCAGAACACTAAAACACGCAAATAAAAACACAGCAAAGTTCAAAACAAGCATGCATAGTTTAAGAAAAACTGACCCCGTCAAAGTGACTGTACTGTTGGTGTTGTTGACATTGACAGAGCTGTAGTTTGATAGATGGAGGTGCTCCTTTAGAATAGGTTGTGACCTTTTGAAGGCTGTGTGATATTTCACCTGACACCTGAATCACATTTTCAGCAATCCAGATTTTTTATTTATTTATTTTTAATAAAGCATGTGCCTTTGTGTGTTTTTGGTTGAATGAAATATCACACGCTTTTGTTGACATGATGTTGATGGCACAAATAGTGATGTGTTCATAGATGGCCATTGTGCCCAACGAGACACCCCTCCCCCTTGGAGGACTGCATGACAGGAGTCATGGATTAGTCCAGGATCATTTGTGTAACCTTACATGCAAATCACCTGGATGTCGATGGAATGGATTCTCTTAGTGAACTGTAAGGAGATATATCACTGTTCTCTGAGGCAGGTTGTAGCATGTATGTTCAGTCTTCTGCTTAATCCCGTCTTGGCTGGCAGGTGTCATGGGGAATTTCATGAAATCACAGGCATATCAGACTAGGCTTGATATAACAGCATGTATGGCCAAACTTGCAGTAGATTGTTACATACCTGCAGTAGAACTTAGGGGATGCTCGAGTGACCCACTTGCAAAGAAAAGCAGTGCAGAATTAACTTTGACAGCAGTTGAGAGTGCAGAGGGACAGCTGGCATTAGTCTCTAAAACATCTGACAGGAGATTACAGATGTCTGTTACAGCCTTGTTGGAAAAGCAGTTTTACAACAGCACTCATCACCCTACCTCTACAGCCATACTACTACTTAGGCACAGTGGAACTTTGAGCTGTATGTTAATGCAATCATGCCAAAAAGCTAACTTGCTGCTGTAAACCACCTTAGTTTGCTAGCATGCTAACATTTGTTATTTAGCATTAACACAAAGTACAGCTGAGGTGGGATGGGAATGTTATCAGTTCTCATATTTACAGCGGCTTGGAAAATGTATTTTGTTGCCTTACAACCTGGAAATAAAATGGATGTCAGTGGCAGAGGGTGTGTTTCTCTAAGCTTTGCACATTTAGCCACTGGGTTATCTTGCCCATCCTTCAAGGCAAAACTGCTCCAGCTCCTCCAGTTGGATGGGTTCTACTGGTGTACAGCAATCTCTAAGTCGTGCCACAGATTCTCAATATGACTGAGGTCTGGGCTTTGACTAGGCCAGGCGTTGCTTTAGCAGTATGGTTAGAATCATTGTCCTGATTGTAAGGTGAACCTCTGTCCCAGTCTCAAATTTCTGGCAGACTGAAACAGGTTTCCGTCAAGAATTCCCCCTGTATTTAGCACCATCCATCATACCTTCATTCCAGTATTGGACAAATTAAAATGTTGCTGTGCTATGTAAAGTTCATATGTCATGAGTGATTAAGGAATTTAAAACTATAAATAAATAACTTAAGTTAAAATGTTGCCGACAACGTCACCTAGGTTAAAAAGAGCCTAGGACTCTAAGATGAAAACACAGGTTCTTTTAACAATCAGGGGTAAACAGAGCAGAGTTCAGGGTATGGTTTAAAATAGTCTAAAATATATTAAGCACAAATATTTTAAAAGAATAAGAGATAACCCACCCTTAGTCCTGTCTCTCGAATGTGGCGGTGACCGGAATACTCCTCTGGTGAAACCAAATTGTCATTAATCCTGTGAGGACCATGAATAACCATATTAACTTACAACAACAGTTAGCTAGCTTGACTAAGCCACATATTGTTTGGTGGAGACACTGCACAGAGTACAGGGAGTAACATATACGGCATCCAGATGCTGCTGCAGTAACCCCAACCAGCAGCAGGTGTTCTGTTATAAAGTTAGAAACAGCTGGTGTAGCCAGCCATTGTTCTGTTCCTGGGGGGTTAGTTCATGACTCTGCCTGACTGCACACTCAGACAGGGAGCTTTACCTCCACTGCTTCTCTTTTGTGCAGCAGCTTTGATGTACAGTAAGTGATCCTGGCAGAACCATCCCTTAAAAGCAGTTACCTTCATAAGTAGTTTTCTTTGAGCTCATGACAGTTCTTAATGTGCTTGCTGTGATCTCTGGTGGCAGTCGTAGTGTATGTTTCATTTAGGCAGATTTAATGACGCAACATGCAATCCAACTGGGCGACAACACCCAGAACAAGTTGTCTGCTTACCACACACACATGAAAACAAACATGATCCATGTGCATGTGAGCGAGCACCCAGCACACACACACACACACACACACACACACACACACACACACAGACTAATGGTATTTACAGAGAAAGATGTAATAAATCTTCCTGCTTCCTCTGCCACCTGTTTTTACTGCAGAGGCTCCGCTGCTGGCATAAATTAATGATCTGGCTGAGAGTCCGTCCTCTCTGAAGACCTGAGGGAGGCTGAGGGAGACACAAGGAGAGGGGAGAGAGGAGGAGAGAGGATGAGGAGACAAATTAAGGTAAGGAGTGATGGAGAGATGAGATGAGTGGAGGGAAACAGCTGAACGGCTGCATATGAGAGAAAGAGGAGGATGGTGTGTTAAAGAAAAGGAAGGTGAGGAGAATGGCACATGGCTCTGCAGACAGACAGAGACTGGAAATATTTGTTAAAGCAAAAGTATAGTTTTAATCATTTATCCTTTTCTGGTGGTGATACAGAACAAAGAAGAAGGCGTCATGTGTGAGCCGCTATGATACAATACAGGGGGGATTTATTATTTATCATACTGTGTGTTGAAAGGGAAGCAGCAGTGCTGGTCGTCACCATGTGTATGGTATGTAGAAGCTTTATGTTTGTGTGTGTGTGTCAGCAACAAAAGTAACCGGTAAATATATTCACCTTCGGGTCGGCGCTGATCGCCCTTAAAGGAAAGGTAAAATGATAAATACATTTTACGATGCTGTTTTGGTCCACTTCAAGTCCTTTATCCTGGAAGAAGGCCATCACCTGTCGCTCCACCGAGTTGGGAACGACTCGCTGATTTCTCCGCCGCTTCTCATACTCACTGCCCTGGCCTAAGTTCGAGGTCTTATTTCCAACCCGGAAGTGTAGTATGATGTCATTCATCCCCGTGTACTGCTCCAAGTCAGCCACCTGGTTCTCTAGGATGACGATCCTTTTGTCCTTCTCAGCATATTGCAGTTTCAGCGCCTTCACCTCCTCCACCAAGTTGAGAATTCGAGCAACTTTTTTATATCGTCAACCTCCTCGATGATATAGTTTTTTTTTTTTTGATTATTTTTTTATTAATTGTGTGATAAGGCGTTTACAGATAGGACACAGGACAAATACAATGATACAGCGGGGCAGGATCCAGGCCAGGCCACCGGCCATTTTGTGTTCTATATTGGCAGCGTGGATTCCTTATTTTATGGTTTTGGCGGATGGCACAGGCAAGTGGTTCAATAAAAATGCCAAAGTGTAATGGAGATAGTGGGCCTCCCTGTCTGGTGCCTCTGTGAAGTGTGAACCTTTGTGATGTGTTTCGTTAGTGGTGACAGTATGGATCCTCAACAGCAAACCAACGAATAGAAAGCTGGTGGTCATACTTGCGAAAACAGAGGTTTGGTCATCAACAGTTATTTTTATTTTGGCACTCCCAGTAGTGATCAGTTTATCTTAAAATGGTCATGGAATTCTACTAGTCTCCTAAAATGTACCTCAAATTTGTACTTCAGTACAGTACTTGAGTAAATGTACAGTAGTTACTGTCCACTGATGTTGTTACCCCTAACACTTCATACATGTACCGCACAGAAGAAAAAAATTTCATTTTTTTTTTTTGTTGCTGATGTTTACCTGAGAATATTTATTAATAACTGAGAACATCCAGTATCTATGATGTCCCTGTAGGTAATATTAATTGGCCTATCATTTCAAATCAATCATTAAATATTTATTAGTGATCACTGACCTTTGTTTGGACTTTTTATACCTTTATTTCATTCTGGAAAAATCAAAAGGGAGGCGCTGATGGCTCAACATTTTAAGTACAAAAATTGATCTATGCTGTTATCTTGTCCCCCTCCTCCTTCTGTAGTCCTCCTTACTGCACCCTATTTTTGCTACAAAGGCCAACCTTTTTTAAAATATTTACATAAAGTTATGGAAACTGATTAAAATATGCTAGACCATTTATTTCCTTTCCACTGAATTGTTCAGAATTAGGAAATGCTTCCTGTGGCACAGCAGGTTAACAGTTGTTTGTTGATTATTGCAATGTAAATTTACACATTACATGTAAATGTAAACCTAAAATGATGTCTTTATGAATGTCTGTTGCAGGTCTCAATTCTGGATGGACCAGATGAACGACCTGAGGGAGAGACATCTCTTCAGTGGCAGTCATGAGCACACGTCTAGTGCGGTTTGTGTTCATGGGTGTGCTACAAAGGGACCTTGACGAATGCAGGGAAAGGTGGAACACACATACCATCAGACCTGTTAAGCAGTCTCGCTGTCCTTTTGGTAAACCAGATGTCATGTATTACCTGCCTCACAGGTTTGTTTCTATGAAATATCTTCTTTTTTTTTTTTTAACATTTCTCAGATTATTGTCTAGTGTGCTGTGACAGTGTACTGTCTGAAAATGCAGTTAAATTCTGTTGCCTGTTGAGTAGCTTTCAAAATATTTTTCCCCCAACAATGAATATTCAGTCATGTATCTCATGTCGCCCATTACTCTAATAATCTCTACTAATCGTCAGTGTGACAGAAAATTGTTTGTTTCCAAACTTCAAGTACAAGAACAATTCAGTATTACAACTGGCTATAACATTAAACAACATTACAGTTGATAGTGCCAGTTGACTGAAAACATCTGACTGAACTGATGTGCAGTACATATTATACCCCCAGGTTCGGTGGAACTGACTGTGGGTTCCCATTCTCGCAGGAGGAATTGGGCCAGTTTATGACTGAGTCAACCTGCAGTCCATGTGGAGATGACCATCTCCGGGCACGCTTTGAGGACCTTCAGAGACAGAGTGGTCTGATGCAGCCATTGACCTGGGAATCCTGGGTGGAGAACTATATAAGATTGAAGAACATGGCTGATATGTAATTTAATGAGTCCAACTTTGAATCTTTGTGTCAAACAACCAAAACAAAGTATCACAACTTTCACAGAACAAGTTTCAAAATAGAGTCAGCAACTGCCTTGACAGGTCACCATCATAATGTGTTTTCTGATACTATATTTGAAATTAATAGTATTAATAGAATTAATAATATTAATTAAGAGTCCAAAACCAGGAGAGTATCCCAAAGTCCATGTCTTTTTGAAACTGATCATAAGTCTTGGACATTGGTATATGGACACAGGTGCTGCTGACTAGGAAGTGAGATGTCGATTGAAAAATCAGTTTGGGTTGTGGCTGAATTCCAGAGGGAGGCAGTCAGTACGTTTACATGCAGCAAAAAATTCGAATATCTGATTGTATCAGACATAGTTCGGACTTTTAAAATGCATGTAAACACCTTAATCCGACCTACTTCGGACCATAACAGACATCTCAAAATCGGATAAGAACACCTAGATAATTCGTTCATAGTCGGCTTTTTAACGCCATGTATACTCAGCAATCGGATCTAAATCGGATTTTGCGTTCTGCGCATGCTCGAGAATTTCCGCCGGGGCTTTCACCCGGAAGTGAAAGGAGACGTCGTACGTACACTTAAATAGTGGTGTTGTTGCCGGAAAAGGTCAATCGACATCATGGCTTCAACAACACACTTCTGGACGGACGAGGAGACCCGGTTCATGCTCAACCAAGTACAAGAGTTGAACATATTAAAATTTATGGATGGGCGCAAAACGAGAAATGCAGATCTTTTCAAAAAGATTGCCAAAACCATGGGAGAAGCAGGCTTCATCAGGACGCCGGAGCAGATCAGAATAAAATGGAAGAACATAAGAAAGGCATACAATGGCGCCAAGCTGAACAACTCCAGAAGTGGACAGCAGCGGGTCAGTTGTTCTACGACCTTTTAGATGATCTGCTAGGGAGGCGTCCTTTGTCCCAAGCCGGACAACACGGGGTGGATATCGGTTTCGAGGCAGCTGACCAAGGTGAGTTGCTAACTTACACTGAACAAAAATATAAATGCAACACTTTTGTTTTTGCTCCCATTTTTCATGAGATGAACTCAAAGATCTAAAACATTTTCTATATACACAAAATAACCATTTCTCTCAAATATTGTTCACAAATCTGTGCAAATCTGTGATAGTGAGCACTTCTCCTATGTCGAGATAATCCGTCCCACCTCACAGGTGTGGCATATCAAGATGGTGATTAGACAGCATGATTATTGCACAGGTGTGCCTTAGGCTGGCCACAATAAAAGGCCACTCTTAAACGTGCAGTTTTGTTGTATTTGGGGGGTCAGAAAACCAGTCAGTATCTGGTGTGACCACCATTTGCCTCACGCAGTGCAACACATCTCCTTCGCATAGAGTTGATCAGGTTGTTGATTGTGGCCTGTGGAATGTTGGTCCACTCTTCTTCAATGGCTGTGCGAAGTTGCTGGATATTGGCAGGAACTGGAACACGCTGTCGTATACGCCGATCCAGAGCATCCCAAACATGCTCAATGGGTGACATGTCCGGTGAGTATGCTGGCCATGCAAGAACTGGGATGTTTTCAGCTTCCAGGAATTGTGTACAGATCCTTGCAATATGGGGCCGTGCATTATCATGCTGCAACATGAGGTGATGGTCGTGGATGAATGGCACAACAATGGGCCTCAGGATCTCGTCACAGTATCTCTGTGCATTCACAGTGCCATCAATAAAATGCACCTGTGTTCGTCATCCATAACATACGCCTGCCCATACCATAACCCCACCGCCACCATGGGCCACTCGATCCACAACATTGACATCAGAAAACCGCTCACCCACACGACACCACACACGCTGTCTGCCATCTGCCCTGAACAGTGAAAACCGGGATTCATCCGTGAAGAGAACACCTCTCTAACCTGCCAGACACCATCGAATGTGAGCATTTGCCCACTCAAGTCGGTTACGACGATGAACTGGAGTCAGGTTGAGACCCCGATGAGGACGACGAGCATGCAGATGAGCTTCCCTGAGACGGTTTCTGACAGTTTGTGCAGAAATTCTTTGGTTATGCAAACCGATTGTTGCAGCAGCTGTCCGAGTGGCTGGTCTCAGACGATCTTGGAGGTGAACATGCTGGATGTGGAGGTCCTGGGCTGGTGTGGTTACACGTGGTCTGCGGTTGTGAGGCCGGTTGGATGTTCTGCCAAATTCTCTGAAACGCCTTTGGAGACGGCTTATGGTAGAGAAATGAACATTCAGTTCACGGGCAACAGCTCTGGTGGACATTCCTGCTGTCAGCATGCCAATTGCACGCTCCCTCAAAACTTGCGACATCTGTGGCATTGTGCTGTGTGATAAAACTGAACATTTTAGAGTGGCCTTTCATTGTGGCCAGCCTAAGGCACACCTGTGCAATAATCATGCTGTCTAATCAGCATCTTGATATGCCACACCTGTGAGGTGGGATGGATTATCTCGGCAAAGGAGAAGTGCTCACTATCACAGATTTAGACAGATTTGTGAACAATATTTGAGAGAAATGGTTATTTTGTGTATATAGAAAATGTTTTAGATCTTTGAGTTCATCTCATGAAAAATGGGAGCAAAAACAAAAGTGTTGCATTTATATTTTTGTTCAGTGTAGTTGCTATAACCTCGTCTTGAACCTACCTAGATGCCTCATGCTAGGTGGCCTATTTTTCAAAGAACTTTTTGTATCCCTCCAGCGGGCGGGGGGGTGGGGGGGTTATTCAATGCAACTTCTCAGGTCATGTTTGACTACCAAAAACATGTAAAGTACAAGTTTATAAAACATAAAGTAGAAATTATCACCCAGTTTAATGAAAGTAGTCATGATAATACTTGCAAAGAATGTAATATGGAACCAATAATGTGATTACTCAGACTACTAGACAAAATAAATCCATATTTCTGATATAAAAACATTGTTTAAATCATTTGTGATTTTTGTGACCCTCTGTAGAAGCAGCATCACAGTTGGAAGAATCAACAATAGAGATGGGGGAAGAGACAACAACGGAGATCGGGGGCCTCGACGACACAATAGGCAGCACAGCACAGCACAGCAGCACGAAAATGACTCTCCTTGGTCATCTGAAAGCACAAGGAGCAGTTCCACACTGCAGAGGAACTGTGAGTCACCAGGTAAGTTCTGCAATATTCTGGCTGCACCAACCAATGCTACTTTGTGTTTAAACATATACCCACGCCAGGACATGTAATAAGTTTTACACCAATTCTTTCTTCAGGGACAAGTGCCCAGCAACCCCGTTGGAGGCGGCAGGGGCATACAGGAGATGTCGCTCTAATATGCCAACAGATGGGTGAAATGAGGGAGTTTTGGAGACAGCAGCTGAGGGAAAGCGATGAGCGACAGGAGCGGTTGCTGACTACCATTATGGAGGGCAGTAACAACATGGTTGCAGCACTTTTGGAGGGAATCAGGAGCCTGAGGCCACCGGCACCCCCATCCCGTGTCCCACAGCCCATGAACTCCACCCCGCAACCACATGCCTACTCAGGGTATCATCATGCCCTCCCAAGACCATTGAACCCCGTGTGTTTCACACAAAATCCAGCCAGCATCCCACGGCCCACAAACTCCACCCCACAACCAGATGCCTACTCGGGGTATCATGCCTACGCAGAGCCATCAAGCCCCGTCTACCGTGACATCTAGATGTTGACAATTTTTGTTAAAGCAGTTAAACAATTGTTTTTATAAAACAAATCCTATGTTAAAACACTTCGTTTTTTTATACACCTTGTTAATTTGTTTATAATACATGTAGCTCTTGACAATCACCCAATTCATTGTTGTAAAATACTTTGTAAAATTGTTCGTTTTTGTTAAGATTGTTAACAGTTTGTTAAGAGTATAACCTTTTTTAATTTGTTTATAATAAAAGTTAAACACATGACTACAAATGAAATGTCTTTATTCGTGGCATGAAAGATACAAGTGTGTGCTGTACAGCAAAAAATATAATTGATACAAATACAAACAAAATGCTAAAACAAAGGTCTGCGCAGAGGGAAGTTTGCACTCAAATAGTCTGTAAGCGCCTCTCTGATCCTCTGACCACCTGCATTGTCAGAAGCGTTGTAGACACGGACACCTGACTGTGGTAGGTCGGATTCTAATATAGCAGCCTCATCTGTCCAGGTGGGATTTACACTCTCCTTCTCATCTTCACATAAGTTATGCAAAGCACAACATGTAGCGATCACATGAGGCGTGAATGTAAAATGAAAGTCACTTCGCTTGAGCAGCACTCCCCAGCGTGACTTCAGTCTCACGAAGGCGATCTCGACAGTGGTCCTTGCAGAGCTTAAGTACACATTAAATGACTCCTGCTCAGGGGTGATGCGTGGGGAATGGGCGTACCCTTTGATCAGCCAATCCATGAGAGGATAAGCTGGATCTCCCAGAAGAAAATGGTTGACAGCGACACCGTTGATTTGTCTTGGGCCCTGAGTGAAAAAGACAAGATGACAATGACTACTACAACAAATTTGTGGAGGTGATACTGAACACTAACATAAGCATGTACAGTAAGATACCTGGAGTGTATAGGAGGACTTACTTTAGGTAGCAGATGTGCATAGCTAAACAACGCTGACTGCCTAAGAACGTTTGCGTCATGAGCACTTCCAGGCAGTTTGCAGTTTATGTTCCAAAACCTATAAGAAATAATAGCAGCGTTACATTCATGATGCACAGACTGTACAGCGAGTGCAGGTGGCAAAAAGGGTTAAGAGGAAATGTGTTTGGCCACAACTCACCGATACGTGTCATCCACCACAGCTTGGAAGACATAAGAAGGCCATCCTTTACGATTGGCAAAGTCCTTGTAGCCATCACTTGGTGGTAAAACAGGAATGTGGGTGTCATTGATGCAACCGATTATCTGGGGGATGTTGAACTTTTGTTCGAACCGGCGAGCTATGGTGATGGCTTCCTCTGCAGTCGGCACTTTAATGAAGTTTTGGATGACCGACGAAACCATCCCTTTGCAAAAAATGTACACAAACTTCTTCACTGTTGACTTGTGCACGCCGAACTGGTTTGCCACAACCCTGTACTCAGAACAACTGGCTAGTTTGTAAAGCACAATGGCAACCCTCTTCTGAAGCGGTACCGGTGCCCGAACGGTCACGTCCTCAGGCTTCATAATACCTGACATCAAACCACATAACTTGTCGAAGGTCCTGCGGGTCATGCGAAAGTTCTCTTTCCACTCCTCGTCGCTAAATTCCTTCAACACCACTCGCTCCCACCAGTCTTTGCTCCTGACCTGCATCCAGCATGAACGTTGCGACCTTCTTTGTAGCAGAGAGGCTCCAGCGTTCATCAACAAATTGGCACTCTCTATGGCCCCTTGCCGTATCATAAGCCGCCAGCGTCCTTCTTCTCCCATCACTGCAGCCAAAAGATCTGTTGTTCTTTTTATATGCATTATTAGGACGAAAATAATGCACGAAATGTACGCTACTGTAGCCTCGTCCATCTCCTCGTACGCCATCTTTGTTTGAATGCCGTCAGAAAGTAGAGGTCAACCGGACGTGGCTCTTTGTTGAGAGGGCTACAGCGCCACATAGCGTAATGGAGTTAGCCATGCTCCGGCCAGTTATCCGATTCTCTGAATGCATGTATACTCAGACAAGTGATCCGGTCTTATGCATGTCTTTATCTGATATGATCAGAAATTCGAATTTTTTGCTGCATGTAAATGTACTGAGTGTGTTTAATCCTGTGGCAAACATCAGGATGTCCTGGAGAGAGAGCCCTGTTTGTTGTTCTGAAAAAAGAAGTATTGAGTTAAGTTAAACATATTACAATACAACTGATAAACAGAAAATGATAAAGATAATAATTGTTCTAATTAAAATAAACCTTCTGTCTCAAGGAGATAGTCTCTCCAGAATCTTAGTACTCTGGTTTCTTCATGTCGTCTTGTGCTGCCCTTTTTACTAAGCTGAACCTCAAAGATTTCCTCCAATGTTACAGATGTCAGCTGCTCCACACTTGAGCACATAAAGGGCCTGAATACAGATGCATGCTGCTCCAAAGCATAAATGACATCCAGTTTTGAAAGCCCATCCTTGAATCTAGAAAACATTTAGAGCAATCATCACCTTGGTGATGCTAACGATGGTATTATCTTAAAGGAGCAGTCTCACCAATCATACATGAATATAATTTGTTAATATGTTTAATCTTCTAATCTTATCTCTAAGTAATTTTGCATATTCACCCAGTGTATGAAACTGACTCACGTGCCAAATGGCCAGTGAAAGTTTTAACAGCCATACAGTAGATTTCCTTTTTTTTCCCAGTGAGTCAAGTAATTTTACCAGCCTCTTGCTCATTTGGCTGGTGACTACTGTTACATTCTGACCCTGTATTCACCTTTTTGACTAATGTATTTGACTTGGAAAAAAACTGAATGAAGATATTTAACTTTGGTCAAATTAGGCAGACATGTTACCTTTGTATTGAGAAATGGTTGTGGTAAATGATGTACCATTGCATGAAATCTTTTATGATCTTTTTTTGTCATCCACACTGACAAGGTACTGAAAGCAACCAGCAGTCTGCAACATGCTGGAATGTCTGTCAACTGACGTACGTAGTTCATCCAATGTAGCTGCGTTGGATATCTAAGGTAGAGAACAATGACCATAAACATAAAGCAATATGCTGGCACACTCCCATATGAGGTAATTTATTTAAAATTAAAAAAAAAAAAAAAAAAAAAAAAAACTCTATATACTTAATGAATATCAGATTTTTTGTATCATGCAAAATATAATTGTCTTTTATGAAGAAATTTTTTATAGTAACAAAACATGTTTGAAAAAAGCTGATACAGACATGTATTAAAAATGGTTTCAGTTCATCATTCCACAGTTGACTTGAAGTTGAAATCAAAGTTCAAAGGAGCAACACATGGCTGGGACATGACTTGAACAACTACTGTACTTGAGCTTTGTTAATAATGCCAACCTACCTCAAGCAGGGAAGCTCTCATGGTGTTGTCAGTGATATCTTCAATCTTGGCTTCAATGTCAGTGGTGAGGTACTGGTAAACTGTCTCTGCCAAGAAGCGAGGACCTGGACCACCATGAACGATGGAAGTAGCAATCATCCTCCCAGCAAGAAAGTATTCATCATCTTTTGCAGCTGTAGATATTTTTTGTCAAATTAGTGCCACATTAACCAGCAGTTGCCACGTTCTCATGAAGAAAGTCATTACCTGCACTGTCAAACGTGATATATTTCCTGTCCTCTGGTCCATCAAAGATTCTGCGTGTTCTTAGGCAGTTCTTAGGGACCACCATTGTCCAGTCCATCCTTAGCTCGTCCCTCATCGTCAGTGAACTTGAACACTAATATTGGGACGGGTCAAATGAAGCATGCCTCGGACTGCTCCGTCCCACACATTGGCTCTATTGCTATTGAACCTGCTGTGAGATGCTCTTGTAGTCTTTGCAGAGAGCTCTGAAATAATGTCTCTAGTAGTCACGTCGTCTGTGCTGTAAAAGAAGATGTGGTGTATTAATATTTCAAATAATGAAGGCACAAATAAGATTTAGAGAAATACTAATTAGTAATTAATACATTTCCTCTGCAGAGTGCTCCATAGGTTCCTCTGGCTCTGACTCACTGTCAACTATGATAGGCGCATACACATTTGTGTAGTTGCTGTGTTGAAAGGACAGTTGAATAAATATTTTCAAATACTTTGAATATGGTTCAAATTCATATCTAATAAAGGAGCTTTAAAAAACATTACGTTTAGAACAGATAATACCAGCATGTTTGGCACATTCCTGTACACTGGTCATAAAATATGTAAAAAATAATGACTGAACATCCCAAAATATTTGTGGGAATTTTTCCTTTGTTTCACTGAGGGTATAAGTAGGGGTTCCATTTGGAAATGTCAAAAATGTCTATGTTGAGCTTAAAATTCAGTTTATTTACAGTGCTTTAATATGCCTATAGGGCAACTTTTTAATATTCACTTGTTGTCTTGATTCAATCACTATCATCAAAAAAATAGTCCATGGTCTCATTGTGTACCAACCACATGTTTTTATCTACACTTTCCAGCAATCATTTAAGCAAATCTGTAAAGGTTGCACCTGTCAACACAGCTTACCGATAGAAGTTGGGCGGATTTGACCTGTTCCTGGACTTTGGTTAGTCCTCCATCCTAGTTATACCAAAGAAATTACTGCGGTTAATCTAATGACAGTGTCATTGGCTTAGCAACTTCAATAGTACATATCACATCTTGGGTGACTGGCTTGGTGAATTCATGAAAAATATTTAGAGGCATTTTATGACTTTATTTTCACACATTCAACACTACAGGGGATGAAGTCAAGTCTTGAAGACTTGATCAGACCCTGGTTGTGTGTGTCCGGCAATATCAAAAACAAATGAATTAAACAGCTGTACCGTGCATCGCCTGAGCAACAAAATACAAGGTGGACAATGTTTTGTTTGTTGTTGTTTTGTATTTTACCCATTATAAAATGTTCTCCATTCTTGGAGTGCTCACTTTGAAATGACTGATTTTATCAAATGACAATGTTATCCATTCACAGGCTTGAGGGACTCTACACCTGAGCTTCCTGATAGAACAGTTAAAAATACAGGAATTAGACATTAGTTACTCTTTTATTATTATGCTCACTATTCTCATCATTAATCTTTCCTGCATGGCATTTATAACAATATACATTGTGCTGAGACGTACTGAATACAAGAACACAATTTTCTGTTCTGTTAGAATGGACAGTACATCTGTGTGGGTAAAGATGATATTATTGAGTCGGCGAGGTTATGTCAGAGAGAGTGGATATTTTGTTTTCCTAAACATTTAAATAAGACCTTTTTAATATTCCATTTTCAGTAACTTATATGGGTTTGATTTGTGTTTTCTGTGTTCTGGTCTCATTTGAACCTCTCTCCATCACCCTCCTCCTCTATCGTCTAACGTTAGTTAATTAGAAATAAATGCAAGCTCTTATAAATCAAAGTCTCTAGAGCGCTAAAATTAGCTATGTAACTATGCTGCTCTTCTATAATATTGTAAAAGATTACGGCCAAGTGTTTAAAAAAGACATAAAGGAAAACATAGCCTACCTTTTCATTCTCCTCTCCAAAAGTTAGCCAACTTTCTTCTGGGCATCCCACTCATGTTTTAAAGAGGGACTTGTCCATCTCGCAGGTCGGGTCCCCCTAGTGGCCTGGCGCACTTCCGTTTTGTGGAGTGAATTTGCAGTGTTTCTCTCTTCTTGCAGTTGTTTTGGGGTTTTGTTTGTTTTTGGAATTTGCAGCATTTTTCTTTAGCATTTGTTTTGTGGGTTTGCATGTTTCTGCTTCTGCTTTGTTTCTGTGATTGCAGCATTTTTCTCTTGCAGCGTTTTTCTGTTGCCTTTGATTTATGTGTTTGTGTTTTTGGTTTTGCATCATTTCTGTGTTTGAGGCGTTTGCCCGTTTGCGGCACGTTTGGTCGCTTGTGGTGCGTTTGGCCGCTTGCGGCGCGTTTGCCCTTGTTGGCCACGTAGTTCTTATCCAGTGAATGAACAGCTCTCCAAAACCAAATTTTTGTAAGATGCCGAAGAGAAAATTCCAGTTAACCTTATCAAATGCTTTTTCTGCAGCTAGTGAAACTATGATTGCTTGTGCTTTTTTTTGTTGTGTGATGTTAATTAAATTTAATAGTCTTAAAAGGCTGTCTTCTTCTTTAGACTTTGTTTGATGCTTCAGTTTTTTCCCTATGATGATGTCATATGTACTTTCACATTTTATTTCATATTGAAAAGGTCCAAACCTTCAGGTGTGCAAAGAAGAAAACTGAAAAGAGGAGGCGAAAAGAAGCCAAACCAAGAGGTCATTATGTTAACAATAAACATGGTTTCATGTGTAGGACCCAGAGCCGGAACCAACGACATGGAGATCGCATTTTGAACAGCAACTCTATTTTTCTGACAGTGTTTCTACACCGCTACTCAGCGAAAGGGACATCTTACCTGTCTCTGATTGGCTGGTACTCGTTGCCTTCGTGGGTTGGAGTTGGTTGGGTTTAGGCACGAGGACTGAGATTGGTCAAGGTGAGGGCAAGAATGTCAGCCAATCACAGGCAGGGCAGGGCGGGCCTTCACTGAATAGAGCGGCAATGACAGTGCCGGAGAGAAAAATATAAAGAAGTGAGGAGACATGAGAGAGAAAGGAGGTCAAACTGTGAGTCAGTGTGCCATGACGTGCTAAACGGAGGAAGGTTGACACCGAAAACCGACTTTTAATCCAGAAGATTGCAGCCAAGTCAGCAAATAACTTATTATTATGAAAGTACTTTTTATTTATAATTCTGAGTTGAATGTCAAATTTACTTTGCTTTCACTTTTCTTAATTTTTTTTCTCATTTATTTGATGAATTATTTATTACTGTATGTAGCTCTCCAGAGTCCAGAGTGTCACTGAAAATAAATATTGTTGCCATGACGTTGAATTCTAGCTTTCTTTGTTTGATTTGAGTCGTTGACTTCACACAGTGCAGATGCTGATACAATGACAATGCTGCTTCATACATCCATTATATGTAACAGCTTATCCTCACAAGGGTCACAGGGGGGCTGGAGCCTATCCCAGCCAACATTGGGTGAGAGGCGGGATACACCCTGGACAAGTTGCCAGTCCATCACAGGGCATATAGAGCCATTCACACCTACAGACAATTTAGAGTCAACAATTAACCTATTGAGTGCATGTTTTTGGACTGTAGGAGGAAGCCGGAGTACCCGGACCTCCTGAATTCATAATTGACTACCCCTGCTCTATACAGAGGATGGTGAAAGGGTCCCACCCAGTTTTAACTGGCACCTTTTATAGCTGAAACAACCCCCCAGGAGGAAGCCTGTCCACTAGAAGCCTGTTAACTCATGGATTTTATGATTATGCCCATCTGTTTGAAGCCTCTACTGTTATTACTGAGCACAAAAATGACTTGTGGGATGAAGAATTCCATCAAGGGCCTCCCACATCACATGTATGTAACTCATCAGAGGTTTGCAACAGCGCTGTTAAATGTCCAGTAATCGCCTACTGATTCTGAAATACTTCATTTAGCTTCTGTATAAGTGGATCTAATTATTCCATGTGTATTCAGATACATCAATTTGCATAAGAACATCACATAAGACAATGATCTGCTCATACAAACAACTGTGCTAGCCTCGCTTCAAAGCAAATTAGCTCAGCTCATGCATATAAATGTACAGTGTCAGCCTGAGAACCATTGTACTGCAGGGGGGGAGCCAACACAGGAAGAAAGGCAGCTTTTAAAATAGAATATGTCAACAAGGCTCTGTGAGTTTGTCTCAGGGGTACACACTCCAAAGGCTTGATTTCCCCCTCGGTGCACGCAGGAAATGATTTCAAAATGACTCGTGACTGTGTCCCCTTGTCTGCTGCTGTAATTGAGCTATATGAGATCACCTGATCAAAGAGTTTAACATCCCAATATTCTGTGTTCCAGACACAGAATTCATAATGTGTTTTAAGTCCTTGGCTGGGTGGAGCTGAGGTGCCATCATGTTAGGGTTAGGGTTCTCCAGTGTTGGTTCCTCCACCAAGCTTATAGTTTGTGTCACACTGACAACATGCACCACACATCAGCCATCACGCTCACACACACCACCAACTTTCACACCTCATTAAGATTATTATTGTTCATTACTTTAATAGACTTCAGTTTACTGCTGTTAAGTTTGGCGTACCTCATCTTCTTTGTCGCAGCCTGCGAGCTGCTTGTAATAAATTTAGGGGCTCATCTGTTTTGAAGAAGTGCCATAAATATGAATTCAGTCAATTTTCAATTGACTAAACATGATTTAGTGGAGTGTTTTGTTTGCAGGAGAGTCTTCACACCCCGAAATTCAACTGGGCATAACTCTATGATGTCACAGCCGGAACGCTGTTTTGATCCATTCTCCCCATCAGGAGAGTTGCAGAAGCAGATTGTTTTGCCTGGTTAACTTGCTCAGACTTGGTCACTTGGTCACCCGCAAATCCCGCAAAGCACTCAGCATTGCGGGTGACTCCATCCACCCCACCCACTGCCTCTTCAGCATCCTGCCCTCCGGGAGGAGAATGAGGAGCCTCCGGGTGAGAACCAGCAGATATTTATATTTATACTGTTCATTCCGTTAATACTGCTATATTTACCATATTTATACTGTCCATTCTGTTTATACTGCTATATTGCCATATCATACTGTTTATATCTTAGATTGCCATATTTTTCTTAGATATCTTTTTAACTTGTATATATTTTTTATACATTTTATATTTTTATATTTTATATATCATGTTTATTGCTGTTTGCACCAGGGATATGAGGGAAACGCTATTTCAATTCTGTGTATGTCCTGTACATATAGCAGCATTGACAATAAAGCTGACTTGGACTTGAACTTGATTTTCCCTTGGTTTATGTGCTTCTACGATGATTTTTTTGTGTTTTAAAGATTGGGCGTCTGCACAGGTTGTTTTATTTTGAAAATTGAGCAGATTCTCAATGTTTCTGACTGCAGCTTGAAGTAACTGGTTGTGGCATCCATGAAAACCAGCAGCATATACTAGACAAAGCTTCTGAAACATTGAATGGCCATGAACAGCTCTGGTGGCTGCTGTGGAGCCTTGCCTGGTGGGATTTCGGGGTAAGGGAAGATCATCTGAGTGCTTGTTGATCTAGCCAGGGTCTTGATCTGAGTGCTGACTGTTGTTGTAACCAACCTAAGTGGGCAACTGTTTATCTTTGATGACATCTGGAAGACTTTGGAAGAGTGTTCTGCATGAATCCCAGTACACACTGTAGCAGATGGCAGAGTGCCCAATGATGGTGGTGGGGTTATGGTACGGGCTTGCATAATCTACAGACAACATTCAACAGACCACAGTCAACAACCTGAATGGTTGGTCACACCAGATACTGACTGGTTTTCTGATCCATGACCACCCTTCCCCCCTTTGTTCTTTGGGGTATCTGTATCCAAATATCCATATCTGTAGTCCTAGCCATGTCAAATTCATAGTTCTTTTTTCAAGATAAAACTGCACATGGGAACACCTGCATCATAGTCATGCTGTTTAATCATCTTAATATGCCACAGTGATGGCTGGATTATCTTGGCAAATGGAGAAGTGCTCACTGACATGGATTTTAACGAATAAATGAACAAAGTTTTGAGAGAAATAAACCTTTTGTGTGCAGAGAAAAAGTCAGTGAAAACCAAAGTGTTTGGGCATTTTCATTCATCTCCAGTGAACTTTGGTTCAATGTAGATAAACCAGTTAAGGCAGTGCAGCGTGGAACACCCTTCCCTATTAATATTCTATGGGTCACAGGCAGACCTAGATGTTGCAAACACTCAGGGCTTAGCCCAAACTTAAGTGGGTCCATGAAATTTAGTTTTTCCACAGTTATGGCAGTTATATGCAGCATTTTTGATAGTTGCTCAGGGAAAAAATCATCCCGTAGAGCCTATATAGAATAATGAACAAAAATTGTCTGACGTTCCATTTTTTAAGTTACATAACAGGTAGAATTTGGAGCAAACAGCATTCCCAATCATAAAATCTATTTTTGTTCAACTCTGCTGGAGTAGAGTTTACAGAATGAATATTTAGCTGACAAATCTGCTACGTTTGAATCCATGCTATAATAATCTGAGCTGCTTTAATTGCAAATCAAGGATAGACAACAAAAAGTAAATGTGATCTTTAATACTGTGAATTGAATATTAGGTCAACAAAAGAACATTTACTCAAATAAATTGGGGAACAGCATAAAAAAAACATTCTAATTTTGCAGTAGCAGCTTTGTTTGATCTCCTTCTGTTCAATCTTTGCTCTTCTGTTCTTTCTAACTTCTCTCACAACATAAAAGTGTTAGGATTTCTGATCATAAATTTAAGATGTAAAAAAGATTAAATGCATATATTTTTCTCATAAATCTCCTCCAGGTGCCTTGTTCTCTATTTCTCGTTTTTTCTTCAGTCCTTTCTTCTCAACACCCTCACCTCTTGTCCCTCTTCCTCCTCACCAGCTCTCTCCTCAAGTTTTCACATCCTTTTTTTCCTCACTTTCTCCTTCATTCCTCCATTTCTTCCTTCTTCCTCACTCCTCAAATCAACCTCTGTCCTCTCCGATTCTTTACTCCTCTCATCCTGGCTCCTCATCACAGTTTTCTCATTTCTATTTTTCTTCATTTTTTTTACATTCATTTTCTCTGTTCTCTGGTTTTAAAATTCTTTTCCTGCCTTATGTGCACTCTATATTCCATTTCTTCTTTACACATTTACAACAGCCATTCCTTCTCTTCCACCGCATCTTAATCTTTTCCATGCAATTGTCTTGTCAGGGAGTTTTCTTTCTATTTTTAACGGTGTCAGGGATTATGGCATCCAGATTATCCTTTCTTAATTGACATGATGCCCAGGTCATTGAACCTGTCTTGGCCCATAGAAGGCACTGAAGGTTCACAACTGTTTGTGCCAAGTAGATTACTGTATTCTATTTCACAGTAGTATACTGTGTATTCGGTCAAAAAGTACAGTATTCATGGAGTTACTGTGGAAATTACAGTAAAAAATTGTGTACTGTGGAAAATTACAGTAAAATGTCATGTACTGTAAAATATCAAAGTAAAAACAGCATGTACTGTAGAATATTATGGTAAGACATTATGTACCATAAAAAATGACAGTAACACACAAGGTACAGTAGAAGATTACAGTAACACATGATGTACTGTAAAATATTACAGTAAAATATTGCACTACACTACAGTAAAAATATCATACTGTAAAACATTAAAGTAAGATATCGTATACTGTAAAATATTACAGTAAAATATACTGTAAAAAATACAGTACAATGTCATGTACTGTAAAATATTAATGTACTGGAAAATACTACAGTAAAACATTATGTACTGTAACTACTACTGTACAACTAATTTGACCTATTGCGATATGAGTAACACTTTTAGTGGGAATTTTTGCATTTCATTTTCACTGAAAAAACATTAATGTACTGATATTTTTGCTGGAGTCTACCAAACATGCACGGTTCCTCATGCCTGAAAAATATAATTTGTGAGACATCTGTTTCACCACAATGCTGAATATATAGTATTATAAAATGGTGTATTATGAGCTCTCCTGTTACACCTAACCCACCTCCCCTGCCTTCTAGTTGGGGACAGTAACAGCTGAGGGGCAGCTTTAATTTTGAAGCAACTGAATGCAAGATATGTTCAAAAAATTACAGGACTAATTTTGACTCACTCACTCTTGAGTAGATTAATTCATCTCCATCCATCCGTCTCTCTCTGTCTCAATATGTCCTCAGTGAAACAGCGTACCCATTCAGGCAGGTGTTCCTCGGTTCACGTTTGCTGTAAACGATACACGCAAACTCAGATCTCTATTCCCTGTCTACAGGCTGCTGGTGTCTGTCAAAGATTTTCCATGGATTGCGTGTATTTTCCCCTGAGCTCCGTTCAGGAAACAAGACCAGTCTAACGTTACATAAAAATGATGAAACCCCCCCTAACGTGATTTTTACATCGTGTAGGATGAAAAATATATTTTTTTCATAGTTACTGTGCACTAAGTCACCTAACATTACTCTAATTTTAACATAAACATACAAGTTAATTTACATTTGGTGGGCATAATGGTGTAAAGTACGTGAAGCTAGCCACTGTAAAATGGTCCTTTGCTTAGGCAAGTGTTGTATATTTGCAGAGATATTCTCTTGGAATACCTCGGAATAGACTACAATCCAATTCCCACCTGTGAGAGGCAGCAATGTGCCACAAGGCATCGAGTCTTCCAGAAATTTAAAAAAAAAAAATGTAGAAGAAGCAGAAGCCGCTTCAGCAAATTTGGCACAAAGTTACTCTCTACAAGACAGCAGACAGCTTGTCAGCAGTAAGGTCTTTTGTGCGGCTTACCTTGAATTCGAATTTTTGTCATTTGAATTCTAGTAATTTTCCATGAGTGAAACGAGGTCGTGCTGAAGGAGGAATATTTTAAATGTTTTTTTAAACGATTTTTTGCAACGTAAAGGACAAGTGGGGCACCTTTCAAGAAGTGGAGCAACACAGAAAGCCTCATTGCAAGCTAGTGTCTCAATAAATAAATCCTTTCTCTTGACTAAGGTCAAGCTAATTCAACTTTGTCAAATTATTTTTGAAACAGCAGCCAAGAGATGCTCTACAATGTAAAATAGAGGGTTGTAGCTTTGTGACTACTCATATTTCAGCCTTATGTGAGCATCTGAGGTTGCACATTAATGATGGAAAAAAAAGTGTGTTGTCCTTATGACAAGTATTCTAAATGTGATGGGGAAACAGTACACTTAGGTTATTTCCTGATCGCACCCCTGTGTTCAGGCCACTCCCCTCCTGAGTAGGCTGAGGGCATTTAGAGCACCTGTGGCCTCCGGACTCTCTTTGTCTGCCTCTCTCTGGCTGTTGCTGGCCCTGAATTCTTCTCCCTCTTTTGGCCTGGTTTTACTGGTGTCTGCATCTATGTAGGAATAAAGGTATATTGTGAACTGCTGATACAGTACAAGATAAAGTGGGACTAATCTGAATTCTCCCCTTTTATAGTTGGGAGCACACATTATAGTGGCTTAGTCTGTGCACCTTTTTACCAAGGTACGTGTTTGTTTGCAGGCAGGATATTATTGAAATGTTAACATATGTGTTCTCTGTAACTATTAACTTGCTATTCTTGAATTTATAGGTTGTCAGCTGCTGTTTTGCCTGGGTTTAGCTTGCCTTTAAGATTGACTCATGTTGTTTAGTTTGGACCAACTGGTGTTTTTAATTGTTTAATATTGTGTTTTGCTCTTTTTTTCCTTTTAGTGGCATTAGTCGGCTTTAGTGGAGGCTAGGCACGGTAGTGTGGTTCCCCTCACGGTTTGTAGTGTTAAAGTTCACTAGGACACAGTTTGCAGTGCTGCACCATTTTGCCGTGTTTGCTGTGAGCACGTGTGGTGGGTAAGTTGTTGCACTCCTGGAACACACCCTTTGGTAGGCTGCCTCCCTGTAGCTGGCTTCTGTTCACTCCCTTTGTTAATTTTAGCATAAGTGCTTTTTTTTAAAGAATAATTTTTAGTGTTTTTCAAAAGACATCTGTTAATAAATGTTATTTTTTTCATAAGTTCAGTTATTTTGTGTCATTAATTCCTTTTTTTTACAGATCTTCACTTAGTAATTATTTCAATTGACATTAATAAATTTTGTCTTATTTTGGAACCACGTCTCTGTCTTGTCTGGGTAATGAACTTGTGTTGTCCGCTTGTCATGAAAGATTTCCTGGGGTGAAATTCCCCAGGTGGCGTTGTCTGTCAGCTCGCCTCGCCACATAAACATTTTCATGTCCATTCGTCCTCCTCCTCACACATGTGCCGGAAACACAAAATAACTCCCTGCAACCCTATTCCTGCTACTGCTAGCTCATTAAACAGTGAAACAAGTCTGGATGGTGGGAAAAAAGATGTGAATGATGGAATGGAGGAGTTGGATGATAGAAATGCAAGTGCAACTAATGCTGTAGATGAGACATATTTTTGGAACAGTCTAGCCTTGTTTTATCTACAAATGCAGACAAAAATGCTGCTACCAGCCAGTGTTATCCAAAAACTAATTGGAGAGTTCCAGGAGGTACATAGTCAAGAGCACAGCTCATCTTTTATCTAAATTACACGAAGACTTAACTAAGTTAAGTGTACCTGAAAATGATATTACAGGTCTTATTGATAATCTCTTAAAAATTACCTCCTGAAAAGGTGGTATTTAGAAATGATAGAGCACGCAAAAAGTATTTACCTAGGTCTTGATGCTAATGGAAAAGACAGATTTTGCCAGTAGGTGTCCAGTAAAGATACAGTGAAGGCATTACTCAGTCAGACATCAGTTCAAGGTCAGTTCTCAAAGCAAAAGCTGGCATACCAACACAAAATTTTAGCTGTGTATATGACACTAGAGGAGATTGCAGCACATAACAGATCTTCCATTGACCCATTGCAGCTGGTCTTGTTGTGCAGGGAAGAGGACAAGCTGATGTGCAAGTATATGACAGTATATGACAGTAGAGTTCACACTATATTCACAGAATGCTATAAATACTATAAATGTGCCGATATACAACAGGATGAAGTGGTCCCGAATAAATAGAGACTGTGCGTTAATGTAATGCAGAAGGTCTGAAGATGCTACGTTAGTGTAGCATGTAGGTCTGGATGGGGGGGGGAGTCACTGTCAGGGGGGGCTCCGGGCCTTGTTGATAAGGCTAGTAGCAGATGGGAAAAAACTGTTCTTGTGGCGTGAGGTTCTGGTTCTGATGGGCCGCAGCCTCCTGCCAGAGGGGAGTGTCTTAAAGAGTTTGTGACCGGGGTGGGAGGGATCAGCCACAATCTTTCCTGCACGCTTCAGAGTTCTGGAGGCGTACAGGTCCTGGAGCGACGGCAGATTGCAGCCAATCTCTCTCTCTCTTTAAGGTGGGCGTTGGTGGAGGTGCCCAGGCCCCTGCTGAGGTGGGAGAGGTGGAGGTGATACACTGGAGCTGGAGCTGTTGGGAGGTGTCGTGGGGGATGGTTGCAGGACTGTCCCTTTGCCTATCAAAGCGACAGTAAAACTCGTTCAGGTCGTTGCCCAGGCGTTGGTCGTTGATGGAGTGGGGGGCTTTAGGCTTGTAGTTGGTGATCTGCCTGAGCCCTTTCCAGACAGATGCAGAGTCGTTGGCTGAGAACTGGTGTTGGAGCTTCTCAGAGTACAGTCGTTTAGCCTCTTTCACCGCCTTGCTAAACTTGTACTTCGCCTCTTTGAATCTGTCTTTGTCCCCACTCCTGAAGGCCTCTTCCTTATCCAACCTTAACCTTCTGAGTTTGGCTGTTAACCAGGGTTTGTCATTGTTGTAACTCACCCTGCTGTGTGATGGTACACAGCAGTCCTCACAGAAGCTGATGTATGACGTCACAGCCTCTGTGTACTCATCCAGACTGTTGGTAGCAGTCCTGAACACATCCCAGTCAGTAGAGTCCAAACACGCCTGGAGATCCTCCACAGCCTCACTGGTCCACTTCCTTGAAGTCCTCAATACAGGTTTGCAGAGCTTTAGTTTCTGCCTGTACGCAGGAATCAGGTGGACCATGATGTGGTCAGAGTGGCCCAGTGCAGCACGGGGGATGGTGTGATAAGCATCCCTGACTGTGGTATAACAGTGATCCAAAATATTCTCCTCTCTGGTCGGGCATTTAATAAACTGTCTGTATTTAGGGAATTCGTGAGTGAGATTTCCTTTGTTAAAGTCACCAAGGACAATAACTAAAGAGTCCGGGTTGGTCCGCTCCACACACAGTATCTGGTTGGCGAGCATGCGCTGTGCGTCCTGCATGTTGGCATGAGGCGGGATGTAAACACTGACCAGAATGAATGAAGAAAACTCACGGGGTGAATAAAAAGGCTTACAGTTTATGATGAAAGATTCCAGATCAGGAGAACAGTGCTGCTGGATCACTGTCACGTCGTTGCACCAATCACTGTTGATGTAAAAACAGATTCCTCCACCTTTAGTTTTGCCGGAAAGTTCTATGTCTCTGTCCGCTCTGTAGAGTTGGAAGCCTGCCAGCTGCAGCACAGAGTCCGGTATTAATCCACAAAGCCATGAATGAATGAGTGAATGAAGCCTTTATTGTCACAAGTCACAAGTACCTGCGAAATTGACCATCAACCCGTCCGTACACATACAACATAACGTACAATATGACAAGGGGGTAGACAGGACAGGAAGACAGGGATGAAAGAAAATACAGAATAACATGAGGAGAGGGAGGAGAGAAAAAAAGCATCCCCCAGACTATGCTCCTGTGGGGAACACAGTGTGTGTGTGGGGGGGTGGCCCAGCACAGACAAGCAGCCATCCGGTCCTGCAGCTATCTGCGGCGCTGGTCACGGACCCGACTGTCTCGCTGGGGGTAAAAGCAGCAAAGGCGTGGGGATGGGGGATAGGGGGTCAGTTGCATATCTGTATATCTGTAGGAGTTCGTGTGTGTGTAGGCCTGGAGAGTCGTCTCGCCTGGCATCACAATCTAGGAGCCTCAGTCCGCAGGATGTCATAGCGATAACACAGCAAGTTGCCATGGAGACGACCCTGATCGGGACCCAGACAGAGTCAACAATCAACAGGTGTCCGTGAGGGAAGTGGGGGAAGGAATGCAAGAGTGTCTCACTGCAGCGTTCTCCTGGGAAAGTTGTTCCGGCAGCAGCCTTGGCCGAGGTCAGTGCCGGTTGAGGGGGGGCCGAAAGTAGATAAGATTGGGGGTTGTTTGGTCTTTAGGGCGAGTAGCCGCATTCCAATTTACTCGACTACTCGTTTTGTCCATTCTGGTCTCCGAATCGATCCATTTGCCTTTGCAAAGCCGAAAGCTTCTCCATGATGTTATCCATGTTACGGTTCATAGCCACAGTCTGAGTGCCGACAGCTCTGCCCACCGCCTCAATCTGCCCACCACCTCAATCATGTCGGGCAGCTTTGGACAGCTATCACCGTTTTCTGATTTCCTCGATAAACCAGGGCAATGCCTAATCCAATCAGCAAAAGACCTGTTATCATGGTTCCAGATAGGTAGATGTCTTCAATGTCCTCCACGGAAAGAACCGCCAGGCACACGACCCGCCACCTCTCCCACGCGTCCATCGTGTAGCCATCTGCGAACGTTCCGGCAGGGCAGGCTGGTTCCCCCGAACCCAGGCTTCTCGTTGAGAAGATGGTGTCAATTGCGCTGAGAGACCAGTTGATCAAATCCATGATTTTTAGTTAGACAGTAGACTAGACGAGACGAGAGGAGCAAAGCAGGGAAGATAAGGGAGAGGAGAGGGAGAAAAATGCGACCACCTTCACTGAGAGCCAAAGAAAGAAGCACAAAACAGCAGATGAAGAAAAGTCCCTGTTTTTCCCCAACAGCAGTTGTAATTCCTCCAGTTTGTTGGGCAGTGAACGCACGTTAGAGAGAAATATTCCTGGTAACGGTGTGCGTAATCCGCACTGGCGAAGACGCACGAGCGCACCGGCCCGTTTCCCTCTCCTCCGGTGTTTCACTGCGTGAGCAAAATTAAACTTCTGGCTTTCACTAAATCCTATAATGGGTAGCAATGCTTTGATGGCTTCTTCAGAGAGAAAGGTCTCTGTGGTTGGGTTTCAGGCTTGAATACCTGGCATAAGCTCTTTTACCAATATAGCTCCTCTATTATCCTATCTAGGTACAAACAGAAAAGCTGATGTCTGAAATCATTTGAGGTGGCCAGAGGATGATCTACAGTCTAACTACACCATAAAACCATTGAATCTTTTACGTTTCTACCTGTCACAGACATGGAATTGGATGTCATTTGCCTTATATAAGGCCACCAACCTCTTGTACACATCTTTACCACCACAATTTGTGTGCAACAGTCACAGTTTGAAGGACTGCCATCTTGTACTGAACTGCTCTGAGCAAATCGTTAGGTTACTCACGTAACCCCGGTTCTCTGATAACATAGTGAGGTATCTCAGCCTATAGGAGAACGCTCTCAGCGGTCCATTACGGAAGCTCCAATGACACCACGTCTGTCAGAAAACAGACCAATGACAGCAGTGACAGGAGAGCCCATCTCTCCCCCTTATAAGACACTGCGGTCACTGAAACCAGCATTCTCAAGCGTGCATCTTCCTCGCGTACTGCAAGGAGGGGAGTGTGCTGAGATACCTCACTATGTTATCAGAGAACCGGGGTTACGTGAGTAACCTAACGTTCTCTTTCTAACTCCGTTCAGTATCTCAGCCTATAGGAGATGTATACAACTCCCGAACTGCACAAAGCTCTCCGAAGCCGATCTTCCAACAGTTAATAAAAAACGAGATGTAAGTTAGACAGGACCCACTCGAAGGACAGAATGAGCCAGTGAGGGTGCTGTCACATCCAGTCTGTAAAACTTGGCAAAAGTATGGGGCGAAGCCCAGTTTGCGGCTTTACATATCTCCCCACCTTCCAGGCCTGAACTGGGCTGGAGGGGGGGTGAAACTGCGAGCACTGGGGGAACATGTGCCCAGGAAGTGAAGTGGCTGCGGGTCGGGGAAACAGAACGAGCCACCGCGCAGCGAGCTTCGGGACAGAAGTGACCATTGTGCCCTCTCCGTTGTTTCGCGGGCGGAGGGAGGGACGGTGGGTCTGTCCCGGGGGGGGGAGATGAACAGGGACCTCGTGGTGCTGAAACGAAATCCCCCCCCGTGTGATGAGGGGATCCGCAAGGTGGGCTGCCTCTTCTTCCCGTCAGGAGGGTTGGAAGGGCAGTTTTTCGCAGCAGCCGCGGCGAAAGACTGCTTGCCCCACGGTTTGGACCGGGGGTTTCTCACCTCGGGATTCTCTGCCCTAACCTCAGGCTTGACGTACCGAGTGTGAGGCTGGCGGCCTCTGGCAGTCGCAGCGAAGCTCTGGCGAGGAGGCTGCGGCGGGCGAGGAGCGGGTTTGCGGGGAAGGCAGAGGTTAAACGCCTCACCTTCCTTCTTCCTGACGTCACAAGCCTGCTTCATGGTTTCAATGGTGGGACCAAACAGGCCCTTGGAAGGGTCAAACTGCGCGTCCATTATGTCCTGCTTCTCCCTGTCTGCCAGACTAGACAGGTTCAACCACAGCGACCGCTCACCTGCTACAGCCAGGCCCATGGAGCGGCCACTACCCTGGACAGCTCCCCGAGAGCTGCAGAGGATGAGATCTGCTGTGACGCAGATCTCTTCCCACACCGCCGTGTTGGGAGAGCCAGAGTCCAGCTGCTGGCCCATGTCGACCAGCAGCTCGGCGTGATAGGCAGAAAGGAGGGTGACGACGTTGAGTGCCCTAACAGCCTGGGCTGAGGATCTGTAGATCTTCTGGTACATGGAGGCGGTGAGCCTGTCCATTTTACCGGGGAGCGAGGGGCCAGACGCCGACATGGTCGCGCGGCAGTCAGGGTGAAGGTGTGAGGCGACAGACGGCTCCACCGGTGGGGGGTTAGAGAGCCCCAGCTCCTCCATGCCCTGGATATCCAGACATGAAAAACCCTTGACGGGCACCCTGTGTCTCAGGGGTTTATCCCAGTAGCGCTTAGCTTCTCTGAGACAGGCTGGGACCATGGGCATGAGCTGTTTGGCAACAGTCAGCGAGGTGGGGAGGACTTTGCCGTCGTACAGGTCTCTTTCAGGGCCCTGACCGGACTCGGGAGCTGGCCACTCGAAGCCCAGTCTGGTAGCAGCCCGCCTGCAGATGTCATATAAGGTGACGTCGGGAGAGAGGGTCGGGGCGGTCCCGCTCTGGGAGCTGGGAGGTCTGGATGGCTGGCGCGGGAGGATGGCGTCGTCGTCGTCGTCCTCCGGGTCCTCAGCGAGGATGTCCGAGCTCACATCGTCATCTTCATCGCCCACGCCACCCATGGCGACGTCCTCGTCGAGCTGGGTGAGCAGCGGCGGGAAGTCAGACGAGTCCATAATGTCCCCCCAGCTGCGAGATGGAGGCTTTGCTGGCTCCGCATCTCCCGATGAGGATGCAGAGAGCGGGGGATCTGCACTGGGGGCAGCAGCCACGCGCAGTCTCCTCTCCAGTGTCTTCGACGACATGCCGGAGCAGGTAGCGCACGAGTCGGGGTTAGCGACTGCTAGCTTTGCGTGGCTGACACCCATGCACACGATGCAGAGAGGGTGACCGTCCCTGCCCGATATATAAGAGCCGCACGCCGCTGGGCAAGAGCGGGAAGGCGCCTCTTTGTTTTTCTTGCCGCTAGCATCTCTGGTATCCTGGGTTACCGAGGGGGAAGCCATGATGGTGACCCTGGTTAACCACCTTGACGGGGTTACAGGGGGAGTGCTAGCGGTGTGGAAGCCTGCAGGGGTGAGCTGCGAGCTAACGGGAATGTGCTTGCCTTAACGCGTTAGCGCAATCCCGGGAAGAGGCAGGCTAGGAGGGATGAGCTGCTAGCTAGCCTCTCCGACGCTGACCACGACGCCAGTTGACAGGAGTGACCCTGTGGAACGGGCGGGAAAGTCCGCCGCAACGCGAGAACCGTCCTGGGCCAGACGAAAAAAGGAGGTTAACCTCGTCGACAGGAGAGCCGCGGTCCCACGCCCAGCAACGGCTACCTACACGATCCGGTTAGTGGGCAGTTAGCAGGATACGGATCCGATCGAGCTGAGGTAAGCTTCCAAGAAAGTAATTGTGGGGAAGAAAGCAGGAATGCCGGTTTCAGTGACCGCAGTATCTTAAAAGGGGGAGAGATGGGCTCTCCTGTCACTGCTGTCATTGGTCTGTTTTCTGACAGACGTGGTGTCACTGGAGCGTCCGTAATCGACCGCTGAGAGCGTTCTCCTATAGGCTGAGATACCGAACGGAGTTAGAAAGAGAACTAAACTCTCCAGGTTGCATGTTCCTGTAACCCTTTGAGAGTGTCTTGGACCTGCAGAGCTTTGACTGGATCCCTTGGGCCATGGAAGTGATTATGGTGCCTTGACATTAGTTAAAAGAGAGAGTGTAACCAGCGCCGCCCCTCCCTACACGCATAACACGCGCTGTGCGTAGGGCCCCGCGATCCATGGGGGCCCCCATTTTGCGCAAGGGGACGCATTCTCTGCAAATGCGCAAAAGATGTGCATTGCTGCCGTGAGGCACGTGTAGAGCACCAAGTCAGCCCGAGGCAGGAGAGAAAAGAAAAGAGACGAGTAATCTGACACCGTACGCGTGCCGACAGGCAGTTGGATGCAGGTGGAGAGATGGCCTCCAAACAGCAATATGAATCGGGAGCAAACCAAAGAAAGGAAAGGTCAAAACAAGAGGAGGCTCGAGCTTCACTTGAAGGTGGGTATGTTGTTGAAATAAAAAAGAAAAACTTTGTGACAAAAACACCCCAGCTGCTAGCCTGCTAATCATGAGACAGAAGAGAGGATAATTCTGTCTAGATGTGGACTGGAGATTAAATTTTCCAGCAGCCCTGATTATCATTTATTGAATGTCTTGTTAACTGCATATACATTCACCTCTGTTGAAAAAGGAGTGGTTAATTGACCAGTTGGTAGTCGTATGTTGGCTCAGGTTTATAGCCTATGCTATCAATAGAAGTTTTGGGCTATTTTTATGGAGGTAAAATGTTGCCATCTCTTGGTGAATTTAATTTAATTCATAACAGTCATATAAGATTAGATAAGATTAGATAAGATAAGGTAAATTAAGATCATCCTTTATTTGAGCCACAATGGAGAAATTTAAAGCATTGCAGCAGCAAACAGCAGTGTAGGAATATAGAACCTAAGTACAAAATGTAAAAATAAGTATATTAAAATATTTAAATATAGAAATATCAAATCAAATCATAATGAATATCATTATTAGTTGTAGTCGTATTTGCATTAATTGCATTTTAATCTTTGTGAGGCTAGTATTTACATTAATTTCATTGTGTAATTTACCATTAAGACCAAAACAAATCTTAATAACCTGCTTGTATGATGGATCTCTTGTCATAACAGGGTCAATGCTGAAGTTTGTTACTAAGGGTGACACGGAGCCAGCGCCCAGTACATCACAAGGGCCATCAAGCACCATGTCTACTGAAGCAGCCTCAAGCAACATCTCTTCAGCTACAGATGCTACTATCACTACTCCAAGTGCACAACCAGATGATCCTGCTCTGCGGCCAGCACACCTATCAGATGTCGATTGGGTTGAATTTGTGCGCCGAGGGCCTTTTAAGGTTGTGTCAGACTTCACTTTCCCTAAGACAGATGGAAGAAGTTTTCATAGTAGTCTGTCCTGCAGGTCACTTGCAAATGGAGACAAGGTAACAAGGAGTTGGCTTGTGTATTCAAAGACAACTCTGTATTTTGTTTTGCTTGCAAACTTTTTAGTGCTCAAGATATAAAGCTGGCTACAGAGGGCCTTAGTGATTGGTCAAATATTAATGCTGCTTTAAAGAGTCATGATAACGACTCAGAACACACAAAATTAATGCTTAAATGGAGGGACCTTGAGCTTCATCTGAGGAAGAGCAATTGACCAGCAGGAACTGACTCTACTAGAGGAAGAGAGGAAAAGATGGAGAAATGTCCTCACACGTCTCATTAGTATTATCCTGTCACTTGTATCAAGGAATCTGGCTTTCTGAGGCTTTTCACAACACCTTTATGAGCCAGATAATGGCAACTTCTTGAAGGAAGTTGAGCTGCTAGCAAAGTTTGATCCTGTGATGGAAAATCACCTTGCCAGAATAAAAGATGAGAGCACCCACACTCACTATCTTGGACAGAGAATACAAAATGAACTGATACAGATCATTGGTGACAGAGTCCTACAAACCATTGTCTCCTGTGTACAAGAGCCAAAATATTATTCCATTATCCTTGACTGCACCCCAGATGCAAGTCATAAAGAACAGATGTCAGTCGTACTGCGTAGTGTGGCATTGAAACCCAAGCCAGATGTTAAAGAATACTTTTCGGGATATCTAGTAAATGAGGAAGCTACTGGCCTGAATATATCAAATGTCATACTGGACAAACTGGAAGAGCTTCACATGCCCTTTGACAATTGCAGAGGACAGGCCTATAACAATGGGGCAAACATGAAAGGGAAGAAGCAAGGTGTAGAAGCAAGACTGCTCAACAAAAAACCAAGAGCCCTGTTTGTACCTTGTGGTGCACATACCATGAATCTTGTCATAGCGGATTCAGCAAAGTCCTCCAAGGATGCTGTAGGTTATTTTGGCCAAGTGCAGAAGCTGTTTACTTTTTTCTCAGGAGCGACACAGCAATGGAGCATCTTGACTAAGCATGTTAACGTGACACTGAAGTCCTGGAGTGATGTTAGATGGGAAAGCAAACTTCAGACTGTTGCACATGTCAGACATCAAGCAAAAGAAATCCGGGATGCTCTCCTTGAAGCTAGGCAAACTGTTAATGATCCAGCTGCTAAAGTAGAGGCCCAGGTTCTGGCAGAGGAGGTGGCTTCTTACAGGTTTTTGATTTGCTCAATTGTGTGGTTTGACATTCTGACCTCCATAAACCAGGTGAACCAGGAGTTCAATTCAAATTGACATTGCTGTCAAACTCATTGAAAGTGCAAAAACTCTTTCAGACAGACTGGGTTTGCTGATGCTCAGTCAACTGGCAAGAAACTTTGTGAGGCCCTTACCATAGAGCCAGAACTAAGGGAGAAGAGACTTTAGAAGTACTAAAAAGCAGTTTGCCTATGAGGCTGCAGATGAGCCCATGAATGATGCCCTGAAGAAGCTGGAGGTGACATTCTTCAACACTGTTGTTGACTCTGCTCTCAGATCACTGCAAGACAGATTTGAGACATTTACTGAGGTGAAGGAGAAATTTGGTGTGCTGTTTGATTTCAGACAGTTTCAAGGGATGCCCAAAGACACCTTGCAGAAACACTGCACCAAGGTGGAGAAGACATTGACTGCAGAGGGAGAGTCTGATATTGATGGTGCAGAGATGGCCCAGGAAATCATGAACCTCCCAGAACTGCCAACACAAACAACTGCTCTGGAGATGTTGTCATTTCTCCATGAAAATCATTTGCAGGAACTGTATCCAAAGCTATGGATTGCCCTCCGCATTGCAGTAACTCTCCCTGTTACAGTTGCCTCTGCTGAGCGAAGCTTTCCAAAACTGAAGCTCATCAAAACATACCTCCGCTCATCAATGGCGCAAGAACGCTTGAGCTGCTTGGCTATCATAAGCATCAACTCATCAACCGACCTCACTGATGACTTTGCATCCAGAAAATGCAGACGTGTGCATCTGTAAAAGGCTTCACCAAGTTAGCATCTCTTTTATCGTACCTACAATGGACTGTGCCTCAAAGCTTTGTAGCTTCCATAGCCAAACACACACTCACAATGTCCTCTTTTAAAATAAAATTCACACAGACCGCAAGCAGCTCTGTACCGTTTGTCTCTGTCTTCGTCCGCCACCACAGGGTACATCTTTGAGATATGCATTTGCTTTGCAAGACTTTTGTGATTTCTTGTGAAATTTCATTTTGGGAGAAATAAGTGGTATGACAAGGAGTATATTTTTTTGTAAAGATGGATAAATCGTTCAAAAAGGTTGCCTCGATTCTGGCAAGACTTCTAGTCACACCCCTAGAAAGGGATTTCTTTGGTTTCCTAAAAAGGTGGTTGCTGCCACAATGCGGTGGTACTGACAATTCTCTGATATCTCTGTTGTGCTAGCATTTCTCAACTGCTCGATTACATCTTCATGAGTTTTTGTGCTCTGTCAGTATGTCATGGTGGTCATGTGGAAGACATGTTTCTCATGCTCCCAGAAGGATTCCAAAGCACCCTTCCAATTTGAAAACCCGGAGCCACTGATGGCATCTTTGTTGGTGTGAATGTTCTGCCTTCCATACAGTCGACATTAAAAGTAGAATGTGGAGTTTCTGATCAGATATTGAACTGCTCAAACCGACTCTTGTTCATTTTCTTTGCTGATGTTCATGATTATGACAATAAATAAACACCTTTTCAATACAAACAACATAATTACAACAAACAAAGGGAAACAATGAAGTACATTTGTGGTAGGCTTTACAATTCTATTTTTAATTACATATATATATATTCAAATGTATTCACATTTTGCTAATTTACTATTAAGTCACACATTTTTTACAGGAGAAATTATCCAGCAGGGATGAGCTACAGAATAAGTTACACAGTCTGATAAACTAAACACTGTTATGTATAATTATGACTAATGATTGCATGTTAATATTCACTCCAAGCCAATTTGTTGCTTCTCAACTTGTAGTCATAAGTCTTGAGTTAAAAAGACCGTCTGTCCAACAGGCCTACACTAATACCAACAATGAAATCTGACTGGTTTGACTGGAAGTTCAGTCGGCTGACTGAGTTGGAAATGAGAAAAGGAAAAGAGAGACAGAATGTAAATAAAATAAGCTGAAGATAAATGGTAAAAGGTGCCAAATGCTCATCAGTTTTAGGAGCTAACAATTCATACACATTCACACACTGATGGTGCAGCCTTCTTTAGCAATTTGGGGTTCAGTATCTTGCCCAAGGACACTTCGACACGCAGACTAGAGGAGCCGATCATCTGATTAGTGGACGACCTGCTCTACCTCCACAGATACTGATTGAACTCTGCAATTAAAGTTCCCGTGAAATGGAAGGCCGAGTGCTCTTTGGTTCTGTATATTTCTGTATTTTCTGTTAAAACAGGCAGGGGAGTGACACAGATATTGATTGGATTGGTGCAGTAGCCAATAGCGCTGAGTTTGCATTACACCCCCTGTAACAACGGGCTTGCCGTTACCCCCATATGCACGCACAGATTGAAATGAACACGCATATGAGATGGAGAAAAGGACATTTATTGATTGATTGTATCCAGGTGTGCATTTCTGGCGAGAGCGGAGACACATGGCACGGGACGTGGGGCCGGTCCGCTTCGTAGTCGTGATCTGCCTGCACACACAGAAACACACAGACGGACAAAGTACCGAGGGGGACGATTGTTTAAAACGAACAGTGAAATGCTAATTGAGTAAACAAAAGTAACAATGCAAACGCAAACTTACCTGCTCGGTCCTCCGGCAGGGTGTCACGGCAAAAAAGATCCCCGGGGATGTGACCCCTTAAGTGTAGTTCTGCGAGGACAGCAGTACGCAGGAAGTGGGAGGAGGGGAGTTTATTTAATTATGTAAATATGTTAATTCATGTATATGTATTTTTTGGGTGTTTACTGATGGTATGTGGGTTTGTGTAGGTGTTGATATTGTATATATTGTATTTATGGATTGATGTAAATATTTATGGTTCATTATTATTTGTGTAAATATGCAAAACACCTATGAATGATTTAACCTAATTAGTCATGTGATGAGGATAAGGTTTAAAAGGGAGTCAGAATTGTTTGTTGGTTGTAGAGAGTTGTGGAGTATTGGTATGAGATTGGAGAGTGTTGGATATTGGATTGCGATTATTATTGAAAAGTGTTTGGTTTTTGTATGTGTGTTAATAAACACACATACATCACACCTGAAGGGTCATTTTCTTGTTATTTTGAACGTTATTATGAATAAAGTTCTAAAGTTGTGCTTTTGTACAGTAATCAAACGGGAAGCACTCCACTGCACAAGTGCAGGATGAGTCATCACTTCTTATGGTTTATCAAGAAATGTCAAACTCCAAAATACCATGAAGAAAACCTGAAAACATGACTTTCGGATACTGGAGGATGGAGGACAGATGGGACAAAAAAACTCTTAGACATCAAGTTTGACTTCATGGGGACTTTAAAGCTTAATTTGATGAAAGGAAAAGGTTCACAAAGGAAAGTGAATCATAGAAAGGACAAAAAAGATGAGGATAAGGTAAGCAGGATAGAAAAGAGATTATGTGCAATTTGGCAGCGGAGGAGAAAGCTTGAATACCAATCAACGCAGTACGAGGAAGGCGTCTCCTTGAAGGTTCGAGACTGACGAACCTGGAGGGGAGAACGCAGTGAATGTATGAATAGGAATTCCTTTGAAGAGTCTGCAGCGTCTGACACGCAGCATGGCCACACGCGCTCTGTCTCAAGGGTAAGCAAAGTAAAATAAGACAATCAAAAGGCTACATGAGACGCAGACGCAGCTGTATGTGAACATGAACGCAGCAGCACACAGTGTCTAATCAATCAGAGGGCTGGGCAACAGCTGGTCGGGCCGTAACAGATCAGAGAACAGTCAGAGCAGCTGCTACAAAATAACCAATCACTGATCATCTCAGCATTTAATTGTCTCTTTGCCTCCCTCTCTCCCTGTCAGCATTCGCTTTACCCTTGTATACAGCTGCACAGATTTAAATTCATTGTGTTTTGTTTTATTTTATTTCAATGCAGAAACCCGTGAAGACAAACAACATTTCATTCATTCACATTCATTGCGCTTGCTGGCCGAGCCCTGCCACGTGTACACGTTTTACTATGTTACTCAGATCTCCCAGCACAGCGAATCCATCAGATTGAGACACAGGTTGAAACCTGAAGCTAGATTTATAAGCTTTCAGAGGAGAACTGCTGTACTGACAGGACGTGTGTGTAAAGCTTGTGTACTATACATCACAAAAGTGTCATGTCCTGCAGAAACAACCTTTACACTGTTGAATGAAAACCGTGTGATATAGTGGTCTGACTGAATGACTGTTGTATTGTTTTCAAATGAACATTAATTGTTGACAGGATGACAAGATGTGAACTCCTACTTTGACACTGTACATTAGCACTGAGGGTGAATAATTAGGCTCAGAATAATTCAGTATGAATATAATTCCACTATAATTGTTGAAGTTTGAAGCACAAACTGTGAGGTGGAGTGAGAGGTGTGAGGTGAAGGGGACAGGTGCATGCTGGTGTTCTGTAAACAATATGAAGTTAGTTATAGCTTGGCTCGCTCATTTGGCCGCTTATCAGCATGGTCTGTTAGGCAGCAGGAGCACACAGCTCATGGAGGCAATTTAAGCACCTGATTGGTGCAATTTACCTTAAAATGCATATTACTTCCTTTTATTTTGAAAATCCACCAGATTCTCTATGCTGTTTCTGTGTCTGACTTCCTTCCTGTCAGCTCGAGGTGCTCTTTGTGAATTGACGTGGGCTGCTCACGGCATCCGTCAAAAATAGAACAGCCGTTCAACATGGAGCCGAGCAGAGGCCCACTTCTGGGACGCTCCTGAACCGGACCATGGCTGTGTATGGCTGCGGTGATCACGGCGCACATGCAATGCAGCGTGTCCGCGCCCAGTGGAATTTAGGGGTAAGGCATAACTCAAAACACTCAGGATGCACATATCTTTAGAATCAGTGTAACTTATAAAATAATATCTCCAATGTCTTTTTGTTTTTTCTTCAAAAAGGCTAAGTCTGGTGCAACTGGACTTGGTTGTAGATCTGTGAACACCTTTCGTCTCTAATCTAAGAAGCTCCTTCAGTTCTGACTGTAAGTATTTTTTGAACAAAGATGACCTGGATGACGAGAACCTTCACAGACATCTCCAGTGTCCATTGTGAATAATCAAAAAGATATCCTTCCCATTGTCTTGTGTTTTCCTCTTCCCTTTGTGTCCTGTCTGCCTCTGCCTGTCGGATTGGCTAATGGGCTCACCTGAATAATCAACCTGGACTCCACCAGATTGTCATCCTAGTGACGTAATCTGTGCTATGACCAAGCTTTGTTTCTTGTATTTTTGTCTGGCAACGTGTTTCTGACCCTGTATTTGCTCTGCCTCAGGACTTTTAGCCTGTGCCTTGCCTATGGCCTACGTCCAGCCCAGTCCATCATCCTCTCCGTCTCTCGGATTTTACCTCCACCAGCCCTGCACCTGTCTGATACCCCGTCATCACTGACCCCCAACCAGTCTGATCACTAAGAACCTGTTATCAACATTTCAAATGAACTGTTTTCACTGAATCTGGTCTCATTGCTCGTGTCTGTCTTTTGGGTCCTCAGCGGTTCATGTAACAATTTCTAGCTCAAGCCCTGTTATCAACATCTCATTGTAGACTGAAGCTTTAAGTTTTCCCTTATGGAATTAAACCATGGAAAACAGCAGTGAAGACCCTTTCCTGTTTCAATATGATACATGATAAGAGGCTCCATAAAGAAATGGTTTTCCCAGTTTGCTGTGGAACAACTTGACTGGTCTGCAGGGAGCCCTAAACTCAACCCCATCCAACACCTTTTGGATGAACCCAAAAGGACTGCCAGACTGTCTTATCAGCTAACATCAGTGTTAGACCTCATTTATGAGTCTGGAATGTTTGGGTGTCAACACACTTTTTGGCCATGTAGTGTCTCATTACTGTGACTGTAATAGACAGTGACAGTCAAATAGGCACCCTGAGGTAAACACAATAATGCATCAGTATTAATACATCAGTATTAAAACTAAAACCAAACCAACCACCTGCACTGCTTCACTGCAGCACAGCCCTCAAGACCAAAAATAACAACGTCAAGCTGGAGCAGAACAACTACATCAGGAGCCTGACCAAGACTATCAATTTGACCACATTAGCATTACCACATTAATATTTACTGCACCTTGTGTGCTCATTCAAAGCATAATTAAAGTCAACAGATACAGAATATCAATGCCATCTTTCATAACCTAGTTTACCACTGGCTGCCAACATTTCATTTTAATGGGCCTTATTAGCTCAGTGACTGATAGTCCAGTATCCTTCAGCCCTTGTTTTTAAACTAGGGTTTGGAAGTTCAACTTTCTCTTACTAATTGGTAAAACAACATCCACAATCTGTATGCTCTAATTAAAAAACACTGAATCTGACTGAACAAACTTTGAAGCAACCACCCCCCATTGTTAAGCCTCTTGTTGACCCTGAGCCATCATTACAGGTTATCACAATGAAAGGAAATGTCAATCTAAGATTTTTTTTTTGTAAATTGTCTTTGAACAAGTGGTGTGGCAATCTCATCAGTGCTTGTCACCACTTCAGTAGATGTAGGGCAGCTAGGTAGCCAGCCTGCTATATCAGACAATGAAGACCTTATTTTTCATACCTTCTAGTAAACTCATTGAAAGCGATGCAAATGAGCAAACATCGGAATCTTTCAGTTTTTCACCAGTGAAGATGTCATGCATCAATGAACAGGCCGTGCAACGTGGTGCTCCTCGAACCTGTTCTCTTTTTGCAAAGTTCCATGCACTTGCTGGACCTCCAACCTGCTGAAATGAAGTGTGCAGATCTGGTGGTAGTGTGGAGGTCTGGTTATCCGAAACTAGTCAGAAGTCAGCATGGACACATGGAAGAAGTTTGCCTTTAGAGCTTTAGAGAGCGAGGCTTTGGATTCCTGGCCAATGCATGATGTCAGAGACAAGGCATTTTCCAGAAATTGAGGTAATTGACACTTGTGAATAAATTGTGTCTTTGGGATATTGTGCACAAAGTACTTGCTGTATTTGTGAAGGTGTGTTGTTCATCAGGGTCAAACTCTGGGCCAATATACAAATGCTTGCACTCCAAAGTCCTTGTTTGTTACACCCCTTTTACTTTAGCTAGGCATTAATGAATCGTTTCAATTGTACACTTCAATCAAACCCTTGCTGCAGCGGTGATAGTGCCGAATCCTAGGGGATTCTGCGATTCGGCGCATGGGAGAAGTTTACCTTTCAAAAAAAAACATGATTGACATGTGACACGTTCAAAAATGATGAGATTTGAAAGGAAATCAAGGAACTGTTGTGAGTTACAACTAAGTAAACAGAACTCAAACTATGCAGAAACAATACTGACAAAAGCCACAAGTCACTGTAACGTCACATATGTAGACAATTTTTCACCCTCCATCGCTTGCTCACTGCATATCAAGAAGCACTGGAAGTGTCTTTTATCTGGATTAGTTCCAGATGAGATTTAAGACACTTCACACTTAACCCACCTTCATATTACACATAAATGAAGACAAACATAGACTAATCAGGCTCTCACTCATGCCACTGTTGTTCCTCCAGTCAGCTGAAAAAGCTGTCAGTGAGCACAACAACATACTTGTATGACGTGAAATGGAGATGTGGGCTGTAAGTTCAGACCACTGGAAGGCTGAAGAAATAAAGATTGATGCTGAATAGTCATGAGATGAAGAGAGGGTTTTGTGTGAGTGATTTCTTGATTAGCAACTGATTGAAGAGTTTCACTCCAAAAGTCTCAACTCAGTCCAGGCCGACTGTATATCCTCAAAGTGACTATGCAGGTTCAAAGCTATACCACGCTTATGAAACACTCCTGCACAAGTCTGAATCATCATTACTCTCAGCAATAATGCAATGTCCTCCAGGAACCTTCCTGTCATCACAGAGTCTAATTAAATTGGTCAGAAGATTAATGGAGTTGTGCTTCTATTATGACTTCTATTATGCTTCTGACTTCCAAACGACGCCTGTGTGTTTTTTGCGTGCTTTTTGGATGTGTTTGTCACTAGTTATTTTTTTCAATCTGCTTGTTAGGCAGCTCATTCCCCTCTTAAAGCAAATCCTACACCCACCTAATCATCATTGAGGATTTTTTTTGTTATCATCCACACCACCAACACCCAGGTAATTTATTCATCATGCTCCTTGTCATTTTATTTTATTCCTGTGGCTCAGCTGAGTCCAGAGGGGAATTCTAAGGCGCTCTGGTTACAGGCATCCTAACAAAGCCCTGTGCTGTCTGCAGGCAATACACAGCAGAATCTAATTGGACTGATAGATAGTGGAGGAGAAGCGCTGATGGAGACGGGCCATTCAGCTTGAACCCCGGATTCCGAACTGCAAAGCACTTTGGGATATTTTACGAGCTTGTTGAAAGATGAGGAGTCAGGGTTAGTGCTGATGGATGGGAGGATGAAAAGGTGGCACAGTCGCTCACAATGCATGACCAACACCTCAACTGTGAGGTGATTTGGACAATTTCAAAAGAGGATGACGGATGACAAAACTACTGAGTAAGCACAAAACTGTTTGGAATTATAACCAAGTGGAGAACAAGCATGAACTGTGAAGAACTGGCGACCTGACCCCACCTCTCACCCAATGCCAGCTGGAATTAGCTGCAGGATAAGCGATCATAGAAAATGATTGAATAAAAAAAATATATCTGGGAAAAGATCTTTATCAGCATAACTTTTTCAATCTTAACAGTCACTGCTGACACCCTGATAGCCTTTGTGCTCATATTTAACATTTTTGTCACTGACATTGTCATGTATGACACAAGGGCTTGACAGTGCTAAGATAACATTCCCTGACAGGGAACCGAGCACCGAGCTGCGGCGGTGAGAGTGAAATAATTTTCCATGAAGGCACTGGTGCTCGAGTGGTGAGCATAGTTGCTTCCCAAGCAGTTGACCCGGGTTAGATTCCCGTCCAATGCATGATGTCAGACAACAAGGAATTTCCCAGAAGTTGTTGCACTTGAAACTTATAGGATATTGTCTTAAAGTCTCGCTTTTCACTTTCCTGCTGAGCAGTAATGAATAATTTCTGTTACTCCCTCCAGGAAATAAGCGACACTAGTTCTTCATACAGATGGATTTATTCCTCTCTTGAACTCGGATTGAACTAAGACTATTTAGATTATATAGTATACTATAACATAACATTGACAAAGACTTATTTACATGACAAAACAAGCGTTGCTTATCAGTTTGAAACTCTGGTCCAGTACACAGAGGTTCGCTCTTGTTCTCCTTGTTTGTTCCATGCTTTTCACTTTCCAGCTAAGCGTTCATGAATTGTAGATATAATCTGGTAACATCAGTGCTTAATAGTGCCATGGAACAAAGGCAGAGGAAATGTCAGAAGAACATCACAGTGCTAAAGGTTCGATTCCCGGCCGATGCGTCATTTCAGACCACAAGGGATTTCACAGAAATTTTGGGATGTGAAACTCAAAAATTGGCCACACAGTGCTAAAATCACATTTCCAGACACTTGTGGAAAAAACATCTTTGGGATATTCTGCCCAAAGTTCTTACTGTAGATTTAATCTGTTGCTTGCAGCATTAGTGCTTAACCGTGCCATGGAACAAAGGCAGAGGAAAGGTTAGAAGGACATCACAGTGCTAAAACCACTGTCCTGGATTCTAACCCAGGCTGCGGCGGTGAGAGCACCAAATCCTAGCCACTAGACCATCTGGGACCTACAGTGGCATGGCTTGTTCTGTCAAAGTATGAACAAAATTGGACATGGGATTCCCTGACTTTGTACAAATTGACAAACCAAGTTCAGGCTTCAGTTCCTGCAGAATTCAATAACTTCTATCTGATACAAAACACTGATTAAAAGGAGGCATTATTATATCAAACATTGTCCATTGAAAAGATGTTCCATAGTATCAAAATTTCAGGCCACTCACAATTGAACTGAGCCATGGTAGTCAGAGTGCCAAATACCACTTCTATGAGGGCATTAGTGGTGAGCATAGCTGCTTCTCAAGTAGTTGACTTAGGTTGACTTACGATGGATGGATTACTCTCCCCTCTGCTGGTACACAAATGGCATCAGGTTTTGCTACTGCAGCTGACCTGCCACTGTCTTTCCACTGTGTTTCCTCTTTATGGAGGAAATAATCCTGTTGTGCCACAGGCTCTGCCGCTTCCCACTGTGTGTGCATACCTCACTGTCATGTGGGAAACTGTAAATTACTTGCTGCATAGATGGTTGCAGTGTTTTAAGGGAAAAAAACATTGTGTTTTGGGGGATTCATTCTCCAGCAGAATCCACAGATTATTTGAAAACTCCCTTAAAGAACAGAGCTGCTTATACCAAGAACTGTATAACTGTTTACAATAAATTGCCAATTAGTCTGATTTAAAATGCACAAAACTTTGGCGAGGTGTGAGTGCAGTCCTCTGTTGGTTTGACAAGGCAGAAACAAAAGTGAATATTGACAACATGGAGGCTGTTTCTGTCTCAACAATCTGCATGTATCAATGTGTTGGATTTTATTTCTTTTAAGGTGCCGCCTTGCTTGAGTCACACGACAATACAATGGCGTCACTCCATGACAATAGTGAGCTGTAAAATCTCTCATCCAAGATCTTTTTAAGGGAGAAGTTTGGTGGACAAACTACAAGTGAAGGAGCTTGGGCCAGATCTACCTGACGTCACAATCAGCAGACTAGAGAAACATGGAGGCTTCTCTCTGGGACGCCAGCTAGCTGGATACAGTTATGCTAAAGCCTTATTTTGCTTTCCGTTTTTGCGTTTTAAAACAACTGGGACAGATCCGTCATGGACAGTTATGGGGGTGATGGATATGGAGCATCTGTCTGAGAAAGTAAGGCAAGAGAATAACAACGCACACATGGATAATTGTGTCGAGCTAGCCAAGAGCTAGGGAGAGAGAACATCACTCTGCAATTGGATGATTGCTGAGGATTGCGGTGAGAAGGTGGATTAAAAACACACATATTTCATCCAAAAACTGAGTTTTTGACTGAGTTTTCCGTCGACCCTGGCATTTTCAGGAGATGGAAAGGAGATTTTGTTGCCTCCCTAGACAGTATGCTGCAGACAGCTAAAGCTCCTGTTATGCTGCGCTACAGTAATGTTTATATTTAAGGACACACTGATCTAACATATTTTCCAGGATCCAGAGTTCATAATTCAGTATTTTGTGCAGTATTAATATTTGTGTATGTGCCGTTTACCATTTCTACGCCTCAGATCACTTGAATCCAATTCTTAGTGTGTGAATAGAGACTTAACAACATTATTCTTAATTGCACTTCATGTTTACTTACCCTAAACTTAACTTCCCTATTGTCAGGTGAAAAACAGCCTACAGGAGCATCTTGATTATATAAACATGTTTGAGTAATGGTTTATATTATATTAAATTTGCCTGTGTGCGACAAAAATAAGGTGTCCTGATCATAGACTGTATAAAATAGGGACATAGCGTCCGTGAAGTAACGCACAGGTTTCTAAAAAGCTGCTGTGAAAGTCAGTGTGGTGGCTCTGGTCATCATCCTGCCTCCGCTGCCTCCTGGCTAGTCCAAATATGGGCAAAGAAGTGGAGCACGAGTGGAGCTGTCAATAAAAGCATCCATGCTGTTAATCCTGCATAACTTTAAGCCTTAATATCATTTGAACAGGTGAGTTGTATAACAATTCACCCACAGTACAGTTGTCATGAACAGGGAAATTAGCTATAGAGACCAAAACTGTTGTTGTGTTGGACATTTTAACATGGGGACTTATGGAGACTGACTCAAGTGGACGTTTCAGGAACTGCAGTTATTGGCTCTTCCGCAATGGCTTCACTTTATAGGCACAGAGGTTGCTTGGTCACTCTTGATGTTTTTGCATTATTTACTGTGTTATTTAATGTTTGAATAAAATAGATGTTTACAGCAAATTAGTAATGCATTGTTTGCCTTTATTTTTTAAATGTTGCAGTAAGTCATACTGGGATGTGAAATTGATCAGATGGGGCACAGCATACTGGCATGGTGCTGGTCCTCAGTGAGCAGGTTTGGTTGAGTACAGCCACATCCTCAATAATTTAGGGAGAATTTTCAGGTAATGTCAGTTCTGCTACTGAAATTTGCAGGTGTACAGGTTTGCAAACGTGTACTGGTGTATGTCACAAAAGTGCTGGGGGAAATAGTAATTTACAGATCTTGAATTACAGCCTGAGGTTTTGCACTTGCTGCAGTTTTGTTTATTTCCACAGATGAAGTTTAGTTTATTTTTGAAACTGACCTCTCATAAAAATATCATGTGGGGTGTAGCCGAGTCCGTAACCACAGACTCTTCATCTTACTGTCTCTCCCACAAGCTTATAAATGCGCTCACACAAACACCCTTAGTCAGGTAATATTTCTTAACATGATTGAGAGTGACTGACTATCATTTAGTGATGTGTAAAACACATTTACTCTCGAAATGAAAAATTATTTTCCTCCCCTGAGAGCCATAAGTGGAGAGCAATTATCATTTTTCCCCTGCAAGAGAAAGCCATTATCATTATAAAATGGAGCCTCGGCCTGGGTGCTGGAATTGCCATGCAATGAGATCATAGACTGCGTCTGGTTTACTCAGCCTCAGTTCAGGAAGTTAATTCCCGGCTCTGTAGCCTTTCATAATAATTTGCTGTATTGTGCATCTGAAGGAAAAAAAAGCTGACTTTGACTTTGTGGAGCTGAAGCAGAGAGACACATGTCATGTGAGGGTGTTAAAACAGCCATTCATTACTAATGAATAAAGGTTACATATTAAAATGCAATGTGTTGTTAAATATGTTGTTACATTAGGCACTGTATATCTGTGGCTGCTATTCAGTATTTAGGATTTACTCCCATTCAGCCACATGAGCACTGGATGCTTTTCAGATTTAGATATGATTTGAAGATGTTATTAGTTTGAAAATCACTGAATGGCCTCAGACATACTTCTGAGATATGAACCCAGCAGGTCCCTTAGATCCTCTGCAGCTCGACTCCTAGTTGTACCTCCAACCTCAACAAAACCACAACGGGGAGTCCCCTTTTGACCATTGTGGCCCTCTGTGGTCTCTGTGGATCAGTCCGTCTGTGGACTTTGAAGCCTCATCCGCCCTCTCTGATACTTCTTCTACTCTGTTGTTGCAGTTTTTAGGTCTTGTCAGATTGGTTATTTTTTTCTTTCTTTTTTTGTCATGTGTTCAGTTTGTTCATAAGCTTTTTCTCTGTGAAGCTGCATGTTTGTATGGAAGGTGCTATATGATTAAATAAAAGATATTAAAAAAAGGCCAGTCACACCTGTATGTGAAATGGTGAACAGTTATTTTATTCCACTGTAATCAGAGCAATCAGTTGATTTGCTCTTGATTAAACATTTCAACCAACCAATAACAAGCTGTCTTGACAGTGCTGGGTGAACTTGTTGTTCTATTAAATAAAGTCAAGTCACCCTTTTACCCTATAACAGGGAAACCTGAGGAAGGAGGGATCATCCTCTGAGGATGGACAGACCTGGACTAGTTTGTGCACAGAAATGACCAACGTTAAGTTACAGACAGGACAATCAGGATGACACAATGATAGATACATTGTTCATGTGTGTGAAGAATGGATCATGGATGATGTTAAACAACTTCAGGTGTTGTCAAACAGATCTGAGCCACATAACCTCCTCTCTACCATGAAGACCTCAGAAAGGATGGACTACACAGAGTCACCTATGAGAAAAGAACAGATACAGACGGAGAGAGAAGAGGCTGAATCTTCTGGAGGACGAAGATCAGATCCAAACAACCTCACAATGAAGAAGAAAAGAGAGAGATCTCAGGACAGCCAATGATCAAGCACAAAGCAGCAACGCATGGCCGTTAGTGATTAATAATAAAATTAACTCTTTGCTAGCTCACTAGCTTGGAGAGTTTGTTTTTCCTTCTCAATAACTCTGAACTGAATGAAATGATGTGTAGTCCTGAGAACATTTGTCAGAAGCAAGTGAACAGGTACAGTAGCTCAGACAGCTATGATGGCTGACTAGTGCAAGTATAGCCAGCCAGCCGTCTAGCCAGCATGATAGCGGATGTGGATGTGATTATGGTCAGGGCTCTGTGCTGGTTAGTCACACCAGACTGGAAAAATAATTTCTCTATTGAGCTTTCTTTGTGATCTATAAAGTTTTTCTGGTTCAGCAGGACATTGCCTTTGTGCGCAGTTGTTAGTCTGTTTGCCATGCTAGCTATTTTTGCCTCATCGCACACATGTTCACCTGGAGAAATCTGAGCTGACTGCAGCTTTAGAGACGTCTATTTATATGGTCTGTGCAAATGAGTATATTACGGCTTTCATGTGGCTAATTTAACTTACTTTCTGTCTTTTTTTGGTCAGTGCCACTTACACTAACACAATTACTTAGAATCAATCATAAAAGAAATCCACATCACAAAATGAATCCTCTCTGCTCTCAACTATTCTGCATCAAAGCCAGCCACTGCTGAAAAAACCTGACTTTGCTATGTTTAGTGTAATAAGTAAACTCAGAAACTGTTAAGTACACCTGTTGCACCTGTTTTCGTATTAAACAGAAATATAGAACTATTATTACTAAGATGATCTTAAATCCATTGTTAACTCATCTTAAAACAAACTTACGAAACTCACCAAAACGTCTTGGTTAGTCTTTCCGCTGTTCCAACAATCAATCAATTTGTTTGATAAAAAACCTTAAATTCACTGAGTTAGATGTGAAAATATTCTTTTTTTTTCAAAGGAGTCTGGTCTAGTGGCTTTGAAGAGAGACAATAAAATGGTGAAAATATTCTAAATACAGTCTACACTTAAACTGGCATTGTTTTTTTTAGGTGGCTAAAGTTTGAATTGTAAAATCTGTTTTTCAGCTAGGTTTTCTAATAGCTATTTATTTTGATATCATATATAAATCTATCTCTCTCTCTCTCTCTATATATATATATATATATATATATATATATATATACAGATAGATAGATAGATAGATATAGATATTCATAGATATATATATCTAGATAGAAAGATAGATCGCAATTTCCAGAGGCATTAATGTGAGACACGGGCACTGCATATGCACTTTTAAAATTTGTGCCTATGAATGAATGAGTGTGTGTGGCTGTGTGTTAAGCCCAGCTGTTTCCTCTGAGGATGTGGACTTTCTTTCCAAGAGGGAACCCTCCTTTGTTACCCGTCTCAGAGCAGTGTATGTAAATCCTGCGGTGAGGAAGAAAAAGTGACACATTCTGCTGCTGCTAAAAGATTTAAATTCACAACACGTAATCTCCTCACAGCCGTGACTTCAGCATTGCATGGGCACTTTCCCAGCTACTTTTCAACTTGACTTTGATGTAGGATAGGCAAAACATCAGTGTGTGGTTGTGTGTGTGTATGTGTGTGTGTTTATGGTGTCTATGTGCATGTGATAAGCAGGCAGGGTCACAGAGGCTGTGTTTTCATGCTCCTGGTCTCTCCACAGACTGTTAACTAAGCAGGTAAACTCTTCAATTGCATTTGATGGTGAACAGGCTGACCTGGCAGAGTGCTGGTGGAGGGACATTATCCGGCTGTATGGGACACCTACAGACCTCAATACATGTTTTCTGTGTGTCTGTTTTCTAGTGGAACACGTGCAGCCAGGATTCCTATACTAACCACACCATACTTACACCAAGCCCTCTAATCACAGAGAGATCTAATCACTAAGGACTTTTCACATTCCTTAACTTTATTGAGCACATGTCAATAAATGAAGCTGCAGGAGACTTTCTGTCAGGAAGATTCATCTTTTGCATGCGATGCCGGTAGTTAATTTCCCTCTGTCAGTCACTCATTCTTCTTTATTTAATTTCCTTACTGTCATGATCCAGGGATGTCGGTTGTGTTATCTGCTGTTCTCATCAGCTGGTCACATCTATATCCAATAGCACACCTGCATTGTAGCATCGTCTTGCTGCTGTCTTTTTAAATATGATTCTTGTTCTCTGCCTCTGTTTTAATCAGTCCCTCAGTCCACTTTCACTTGATCCCTGCTCGATTGTCTTCTGTATTTTCACCAAGCGGTAAACTCCATGGCTGTTAAGTGAAGCCTGTGCCGAAGTGCCAATAACTGCAGTTCCTTGAACGGCCACTTGAGGCTGGCAACAGGAACATGTCAGTCTCCATAAGCCCCCATGTTAAAACGTCCAACTTCAGAGCAGAAATAAATTATATTAAGGTTCAAAGTTATGCAGAATTAACAGCACAGCTTCAGAAACCTGTGGGTGACGTCATGCGTACGCTCTCCATACTTTTTACTGTCCGTGACTTTTACCAAGATCTCTCGCATTCATTCTGCTTTGCCTGATCTGCCTGTTCTGACCTGCCTGCATGTTTTTGGACCTTTAATATTCAGCTTGACCATCATCGCTTGTGGGGCTGATGAGTAAACTAAACTTTCTTTGCTACTCTGTCTCTCTCATTGTCATGCATTTAAGTTTAAAAAATATAAACTGCTTAAAGTTGAGGATGATAGACCTCTGAGGTTGCCTACGTTAGACCTCTGTGGGCTTCTCTCGACTCTGACGGTCTGTGTCTTTCGAAAAATTTTCGTGAGCCATTTATCCATGAACAGAGCAACCAAGTCACTCTTTGACTCTGTGTCCTCCGGCATGCCATAAATACATAAATAATCCTGTCTGAATCTTGATTTCAGAAGTCATCTACCTTGTCCATTATGACTGTGCTATCTCATTATTCCCTATAGTGCACAATTTGCTTCAGAGCTCCACTTAGCCACTTCTTTAGTGCAGGTGAAAGCAATGTCTATCATATCATTTGTGTGGTTATTTTTGCAAATTTCTTGAATTCTGTCAGTTGGCTTCTCTTTTGGATTGCTGTGATTTCACCCTCTAAATGTTTTCAGGTCTGCTTTCAGTTTGTTTGGCAGGGCTTGAATTTATTTGCTAATGCTATTGTTGTAAAGAGAGGTGCAGGGTCACAAAATCATCACGCAGGCCAGGAGGTGTGCAGAAAAAAAACAGGTCAACTTTTATTCAGTCATCAAACAAAGATTGTCAAAAAAGAGTGCTGCTCTTCCCATAACATACTAAACTGAAAAACCAACAACCAAAACCAGTCTCAACATATGCATACTCTGATAGGCCTTCTCCCAAGTTCAAACCAGCCTATCAGAGTAGAGCTGTGGAAGAGAGAATGAACAAGATTAACAATAAAAAACATAATTTCTTTGATTTGCTTTTCCCAACAAATACATACTAAATTCTGCAATATAAACAAAAATACTGCACATTCAAAAACAATCAATGAAATGTACAACATGAATTATTTACCTTAATTAACTGAAATGTTTCCACCTATTCCAACATCCAATGAAAATATCACCCACCTCCTTCTAGCCTCCATAAAAGGGTACCTATGCCCAGATGCACAAAGAACTGAAAACAGGTGATTCAGAATTCAAAATGTTTTGCATTATCATTCCTTGTCTTTAACTGATGACAGGGCTGTGTCTCTTTTATCTAATATAGTGAATAAATAAAACAAAATTGTCCCAGCAAACAGTGAGGGAGTTGACACTTCCTCACAGCCATTCAGACTGGTTTTAGATTAAGCTACTGTATTGCTAGCTTCAGGTGGTAACAGTTTATTTCTTGTTATTATTTTGTCTCTGTGGGTTCTCTGTTTTTGTCCTTCTGCATATAATTTCTGAGTTTTACCAAGTTCATTATATTCGCCTAAGGGAGTTAGTTCACAATGTGTCCATGGTGCACAGGGAAGTCCCTTGTTAGAAAGTGTTAGCAGTGAGAAGGGTCAACTAGAAGTGCAACTTTGACCTGCTCTTAATAGGGAGCAGGTCAAAGTTGCACCAAAGCTGATAACACTCATTCTTCCTGAACAGTGCACTATAAAGACGAGACTCTCAGTTTAAGTAGGCTAATGAGTCAGCTCACTGATTGCTGACTGGTTACTGAAGCTATTGAAGGGAGAAAATAATCTCTCAAGTTCTTCAAGAATTAATTTAGGGTTTGAACTTTGTAGAGAAAGAGTTGAGAGGAGACAAAAGCTGCCCAGATTTGTAGGAATGGGATGACATGCTGATTAGGGGGATTGATTACTTAGCTGTGTGACAGAGAACATGACAGGCATGGTTATGAAATACTTGGATCATTGTACAATAGGAGATATTCCCCGACGAGCCATTCTGAGAAAAGAGACTTCAGAGCAGCTGGTTATAACAAAGAACATCATGGGAGGGAAGAACTCCATGGTAATGCTCTTTAGCCAAAGATATGATACTCATACAAATGTGTCAGCCTCACAAATCACTAATTTCTAACCGTTGTCAGGAATAGACAATAGTTCTCATCAATCCCCCAAGAGACCACAAAGGCAAGTACAATAGAATACAATAGACATTCAGCAAAAACTCATTCAAGGGGGTACAGAATAAGTAGTTACCATAGGATGATCACGACCAGGCACATAGTGTCACTGCGACACAGTCGAGGGGAAAAAAAATCACACTAGATCTTGTTCCAAAAGAAGCTAAGGGTCTACAGCAAATCAAGGCATCAACCAATACACAGGTGATCATAAATCCTGCTACACATGGGTAAACAAAAAATGTACTCACCTGGCAGTCGGTAATGTCAGTGGCATTTTCCACACGTCCCTCCCCAGTGTCCAAAGATCAGCCTAAGATCCCCTATAATAAATAAAAGACTACCTTCTCAAGTCACAGGCCCACTTATAAGATAAATGACATTTCAATATCTAAATACAAACGCTAAGAGCAGTTGTTTAAATCATCATCATCAAATCAATCATCGGCCAATCATGCATAGTAAATGGGCTGTACTTATATTGTGCCTTTTAAGTCTTCCACACACTTTTACACTGCATATCTCATTCACACATTCATACACTGATGGCATTGGCTGCCAAACATGGTGCCAACTGCTCATCAGTTTTTGGGAGCTAACTATTCATTGCATCGCATTGACACCCCGATGCAAACTGCAGTTCAGAATCTTGCCCAATGACACCTTGACTTGCAGACTGGAGGAGCCAGGGATCAAACCACCAATCAACTGATTAGTGAACAACCTGCTGTACTTCCTGAGCCACAGCCACTCTGCATAACCGTGGTTCTCAGAAGGATTGTCCCTTTACACAGGGAGGTAGAAAGCAAGTTTCAAGGAGGAGGTGATTCTAGGAGATGATTTGAACAGGTGGATATCTCCTTGGTGTCTAGCAAGGTTACAGCTGCAGTTTGGTCTTGAGCAGCTTCACCTTCGAGCAGTAGGTACCTTCCAGCATGCCTGGTGGCATCTGCCTCCACCTTTTATCACTTCTATGTCTCCACAGGGGAGCCTTGATTAAGGATTTAGAGAACCTGTAGAACAAGAACACGGTAAAAACACCCCCATCCCCAACAGCCTATAATAAATAAAAACACACATTAATGATGTCCCAGTTCAGTACTTCCTCCCCATACTCACAAATTCACTCAATTCAATTCCCAGTCCAGTAATATCTCCCCCAAGTCACAGTTCATTCTCAGACAAAGCTGACACAGTGCTTCATCATGGTAAAGCTTAATAAAGAGGTATAAACACAGCTGCCTACAATTGCCAGCTGATCCATGACAGGTCCTTACTTATCTGAATGGAATTAATTGATATGGGGGGACGGCCAGTCTGAGTGGCTGGTACTGTATGTACAAATGTGAGCAGTCACCGAGGCACAGTGTCAATCTGGTGAGCATAAGTGTTTTCACAAACAGTAAAGCTGCACTTACGTGTTGTGGTGGCCATTGGAAACAAATGGGAGGCAAGTATTGAGTCAGTTCATATTTGACCTTGGAAACAAAAGCTGCGAACACAATCATAACTCAAGGTTTGTTATGGAGCTCTTGACTGTATCACATGGTCCCTTTGAGTTTACTCAGTTTGCATGGAAATGTATTTATTCTATTTACAGAATATGGCAGAAATGGAATAGAATATTCACAACTACTGTAAAAACTACTAGCACCTCCAAAGCTGATTAACACATGACAGCTTGTTTGTTTAATTGGTACAAAACCAAAATGTTCCAGATGACACTGCTGTGGTCACACATATTGTGATACAGTTTTCATCTGGTAGTACTGCTGCACCTATCTCAGAAAGAACCAATACTTCAGTCAGTTTTTCTTCTGTTTCATCTGTAAAGAGAAGTAGCTATAAGGCATGCATTGAGTGTATTTTACTGCTGGAACTTATGAGACCTGGAGCAGAATGTAAATATACTGGTGCAAGGAGAAACGAGAAAGTAAACCATCTTTCTAAAATGTTTGTGTGCTGCCTTGAAGTTTCAGATTTCAACTTGTATGTAAAAGTTTTGGGGAAAAACACAAAGAAGAATGTATTTACTCTATGCTTCATTGTATGGTTTTGCATAAGTTTGGAATTGTAATAAGGTGTAATGTAAGAAATGTTTTCACTCTTGATGTAAATGCACTGCATATCTACCCTTTTCATCCCTCGCCCTCCTTCTCTCCATCTATAGGGAAATGTTTTACCATTTGGCATCAAGGGCACAACCCAATATCTCAAGAAAAAAGATACATAATAAACGCTGGTAATGTAATATTAAACTGAATGCAGTCCACTGCTGAACATCGCATGAGGCTGTTTTCTGCCTCATGCGAAAGATGGCCCTTCACACCTTTGCTGTTTTCATACATGGTTTCCTTTCAGCTGTCAGCCCCAGATGATGCCTACACACCAGGAGTGCTCCGCTATCCTGCAGGTTCATTCATTCTCTACCACTCACAGCTCTCTTTTTGCCACTTTTTCCTCAAAAACAAGCAAAGGTTTTGAGGGGGATGCATTTGAAAAAACCTTAAAAGCATGGTGTGTTATTGGGCCATTCATAGTGAAGTGTGATGCATTCATAATGTTTCATTACTCATAAACACACCTAATTTTTAATTTGTTCACAGAGTTCAAGTAGGAGACACATCTCAACATTGGCTATTCAGACCTTCATGGCCAAATTGATGCAAAGAAACCACGAGTGAGGGAGACCAACAAGTAGAAGAGAACTGCTTGGGCCCAGAAACACAATGAATGGACATTAGAACAGTGGAAATCTGTACATTGGTCTGATAAGTCAGATTTAGGAGTTTTGGTGCCAACCACCATGTCTTTGTGAGAAACAAAGAAGGTGAATGGATGGTATCTGCATGTGTGGTTCCCACAATCAAGCATGTTGATGGTGTGGGGATACTTTACTGGTGACACTGTTGGTGATTTATTCAAAATTGAAGACACACTTAAACAACACGGCTACTACAGCATTCTGAAGCAACATGCCATTCTACAACCCCAATTCCAAAACAGTTGGGACATTGTGTAAAATGTAAATAAAAACAGAATGCAATGATTTGCAAATCTCACAAACCCATATTTTATTCTCAATAGAACATAGACAACATATCATGTGTTAAAACTGAGACATTTCACCATTTCATGGAAAATATTGACTCATTTTGAAATTGATGGCAGAAACACATATCAAAAAAGTTGGGACAGGGGCAACAAAGGGCTGGAAAAGTATACGGCACAAATCAAAAACAACTGAAGGAGCATTTGACAGATTAATTGGCAACAGATCAGTAACATGACTAGGTATAAAAGAAGCATTTCAGAGCCTCTCAGATGTAAAGATGGGCAGAGGTTTACCAATCTGCGCCGAACTACATCTTAAAATTGTGTAACAATTTTAGAAAAATGTTCCTCAATGTAAAATTACAAAAACTTTGAAGATCCCACCATCTAAAGTGTAAAATATCTTCAAACATTCAGAGGATCTGGAGGAGTCTCGCGCAAGGGACAAGGTCAAAGGTCAAAACTGGATGCTCATGATCTTCGGGCCCTCAGACAGCACGAATGGCATGAAACTTGGTGTGCCGTTCTTACATGAGACCTATATCGCTGTCCCAAAGTCCCAACTCTGTAGACCTTCTAGAAAGCTAACTAGCTCTGCTGCGATCGGAAAGATCCTAACAGAAGGCTCTGTGGCACACGACATAGTCAAATTTCAGGCAGGAATTCCGAAAAAAGCTTTGCTGAGCCTGTTTGACCTTTTTGACTTGTGTTCATTTTGGGTCACTTTCTCCATAGGGAAGTGCCCCAATCTTATCAGGCAGCGGGCGGCTGACCTGTGACCTTTACAAAGTGTGTGAATTTCAGGCCCCTACCTCAAAGCGCAAGGCCTCAACCTGGGGTCATTTTGACCTTTTCATTTTGGGGCACTTTCTCTTCAAATGGAACTGGGAGTCATTTTGGGGTACTTCAGGTGACCCATTTCATTTTGGGGCACTTAAAGTGCCTTGACGTCCAGAACGGCTGACCTTTGACCTTTCTGAATTTGGCACGGGTCTGAAACTTGGCACCGTGGTTGCACGTGGCCTCCTGATGCGCGTATGCGAATTTCAGGGCCCTACACCAAAGCGTTGATGAGTTATTAGAGGTAAGGCCTCAAAAAACAGACAATTAAATCCCATCCCCCGCTGCAACACATAAGGCTGCTGCTCGGATGTCTTCACTGACAGCAACTCTCAAAGTTGTCACCGTCCCTTCCAGTGTCACAGCCACAGACGAAAGTTTATTCTATTGCACATGCCTTCCACCCTTTCAATTAATACTTTTATCTAATCATAACCAAGCTTCTGGCATCTAAGCACTGCTGACACAGGTGAAAGTCATCAGTTATCAGTGTGAGTTAAGTGGGAAACCTCTCTTGTTTCTTCCCTGGGTGTTGTGTCCACAGAGAGGAAGAAACCCTCTGCAATTCCCTCACAACAGTAATTTCAGTGTGACTTTGCAGGAGACAGACCATATAAGTGGTTACTTTCACAAACTGCTTATCGACGTAGTTACACTTGAGAGGAATAGGAATTACATCTTGGAGAGACAGATACATTTAGACCTTCTCAAAATCTCTGAAGGGGGTTTAAGCAATTAGATTCAAGGTCTCACATGCTTGTTGACTGCATTTACATTCAGCTTTTTTCAGATATGATGGGTATCCCATCTGCCCAATATGCATGAAATGATTCAGCATGAATGGGATTTTAGACTTTGGTGCTGTAGCACTGCTGATGTGCCTCAAGGTCAAGATACTTCATAAGAAGTGTCATCAACAACATCTACAAGTATGTTCCCTGCAAGTTCCTTCGAAATGCTCACATTGTTCTCTTAGTGTCCACATCTCAGTCAACGTGTGAGAAAATCTGCTCAAATCAATAAGTGTAACGAGCAGCAGTGAATGTATGCAGACCTTTTTGTTTCGCCTCTCAGGAGGCTGCCGAATCTTATTCGTAAAGATTGTTGCTTTACGCGGCCTGAAAGTAAAACATGCGGACGCAACTCATGGCTGCATAAAAAGTTTTTCTCAGTCTCTCTGCAAAGGCATTCATCTGTACTCATGAAAAGCAATGGGGGTTGAGTGAAAAAAGGGGAAAAAGAGACCTAAATAGATGTTTAAACCCTGACTGCTTTCACACTCCAGCTCACCTGGTCAATCACAGTGTGAAGAAGGCATGCTTGTTGGATTCTCAGTTTGTTGATAACTTCTAAAAATTGTCAGACTCAGTTTCCCTGGTTGGTGAGGTGAAAGGTGTTCAGATTCAAAATCCCACAAGCACTCCAGTTGAAGCATGCTTCACCCTTTCAGTGTTCTCTCATCTCTCACCAGTGTCCTGACTCTCCTAAGTGGGAACTTAAACTCGCTTACTGCCATTTCATACATGATTCATCCCCTAGCTCACTCCATCTACTCTGTCGAAAAAATACCAGTGCTTCCGTGTGCTGGAGGTCAGGGCAGAGAACAGGGAAGCAGGACTGATGGGAGCTTCAGTCCAATATGTGACTGGAAGAGTGGAAAGTAGCCAAGAGTTCAACACTTATTTTTATTGCCACTGCAACAATGTCTGGGTCATAACCTTTCTCAGACTAAAACAGAAAGACACAGCAAAACAGTCAAACATATCTCATACAAACATTCTTGGAGTGCATGATAACGGGACCAAACCATTAGTTACTAATCTGCTCAAGGTAACTAACTCTTAAATATGCTAAAAGATGTAAAATATTTATAGGAAAATAAACCTACCTCTTTCTTAAGCAAAACTGATGTCACAGAAACCAATGCCAACTGAACACTAGGGGTGTGAGATACTACAATATTTGGTATCGATCCGATACCAAGTAAATATAGGGCCAGTATTGCCGATACCGATTCTGATACTTTTTACCTAAAAACCAGCTTACCGGGGTGTCATTTAGCTCAGTTGGTAGAGCATCTGCCCCATGTACGAAGGCTCAGTCTTTGCTGCGGCAGTCCAGGGTTCAAATCCGACCTGTGGCCCTTTCCCGCATGTCATTCAGCATCTCTCTCTCCCCACATTCCTTTCATTCTTCAAACTGTCTCTGTCAAATAAGCTCAAAAAGGCTAAAAAAATAAATTTAAAAAAAAAAACAGCTTATCTACTTTCATGTAGGGGAGAGTGATGTGTCATAATTTATGAAGTGAATGCATCTTCAATATGCAAATATAGGAATTCTAATGTTCCTTTGACAGTTAACACAAAAGGGTTATTATATTCAGCCATATTCACATGTGGCAAAAGGGGCAAAGAGAGCATGAGCGAATCGAGAGTAGCGGTGTGTTACCACATGCACACAACCACTGTGCTGTAACAGGAGTTGTGTACTGAACGTAGAGAAGAGAAAGAAGTGATAGAGGACCCCGCTGCATCCTTTGACACCATCAACCACACCATTCTTCTCTCCGGCCTTGAATCCTCTCTCAACATCACTGGCACTGCACTCTCCTGGCTCAAATCATACCTCACAGACCGACAACATCATCGGTTAATATCAACAATATCAATATCACCAATATCAACAACTGCACCTCCTCCATTGCTCCTCTGTCCCAAGGCGTCCCCCAGGATTCGGTGCTTGGTCCTCTCCTCTTCAAACTTTACCTGCTTCCCCTTGGCAACATCATTCGCCACCATGGTCTCCACTTCCAATGTTATGCTGATGACATCCAACTTTATATCTCCACCAAATCCATCACCTGTGCCACTTCCTCCACTCTCTCCAACTACCTCACCAACATCAAATCCTGCAATGCAGACTAACTTCCTCAAACTCAACTGTGACAAATCAGACCTGATCATTATTGGCCCCAAATCCCTCACCAAAACCACTGACAGTTTCTGCCTCACCATCAGCAACTCCACCCTGTCTCCATCCCATCACAGTCGCAACCTCGGAGTCATCTTTGACAATAACCTCTCCTTTGAACATCACATAAACCAAATCCCTGGAACTGCCTTCTTTCACCTCAAGAACATTGTCCGACTCCGCCCATCACTCTCCTTCTCTGCTGCAGAAACCCTCATTCACGCCTTCATCACCTCCAGAATTGACTACTGCACTACGGCACACCATCCAAAACTTAAACTACAGTACATCCAAAACTCCGCTGCACGCCTGCTCACCCACACCTGCACTTGTGACCACATCACCCTTGTCCTCCAGAACCTCCACTGGCTCCCAGTTCCACAGCGCATTCAGTTCAAAATCCTCCTCCTCACCTTCTCTGTAGCTTTCCCTTCCCTCTGAAACTCTCTCCCCAAACACATCTGTGACTGTACCGACCTTCCAACATTCAAATCTCTGACAAAAACACACCTTTTTTTAAAACTGATTTTAATGTTTAGCTTAGTCGCATGTGGTTTTAGTGTACTGTTTTATGTTGTTTTGCTGCTTTGATGTTTTTATGTAAAGTGTTTTTAAAATGTATTATTATTAGGGCTGTCAAGCGATTAAAAAAAATAATCTAATTAATTATAGGCTCTGTGATTAATTAATTTAAATTAATTGCACATATTTTTTTTTCTGTGAAAAGTATCCAAACATATTCAAACATGTTTCAAATCAAACTGAATTCAGTAGCTGAATAAATCAATGAAAAATAGACATGAAAGTTCAATATGTTTTATATGAAAAACTAAAAAAGATTTTCACTGTTCATATAACAGTCTCTTTGACATCAGGACTTTTTTCCAACATCTTATGTGTCAAAATAAAGTTAAGTTAGCTTAGAGGATGCTATCTGAAAAAACCTCTGCCTGTCCTCTAACACTGACGTTGATCTGCAGTCCATTTAGTGAAGGAGTTTGTTAGTCAGTCGTTAGTAGACTTCATCAGTTTGCATCTGAACGCCTGGTCGAGGTTAATGTGGCTTAGCGAGGCTGGCTGCTAACACTAGCATCAGGTGTTGCCTCCATCATGTTTACAGAGCAGGTGTGGGCGGAGCGTTTTCCCGACTCAAAGGTGGCACCAGCAGGTACCACAAAGCCTGATTATTCTTCTTTTATTGAATGGCGGATGGCAAGGAGCGTTTAAGAAGCATTACCACCACCTACTGTGCTAGAGAGTGGGCTGAAGTTTCCTAACTCCACTAGTGGAAGCAGCCTGATTAATCTGCGTTAATTCTAGAATTAATTAATTAATGGAAATTAACGCATTAATTTGACAGCCCTAATTGTTATTATTATTTTTATTATTATTATCATCATCATCATCATCATCATTATTATTATTGTTATTATCATTATTATTATTGGTATTATTATAGTGAAACTTAAGTATCAGTCTCATCACGCAAGTATTAATCAATACCGATACCAACATTGGTATCGATACTATTGATATTTTAGATCACGTCCACCACTGCTGAACACACTTGAAGGGGAATTTAATTTGATAATGGCTGTGCTCCTTACAGCCTTGTTAGCTTGTTACATGTTCTAGGTGTCAGGTTCAAATTGTTCTGGCAGCAGATTTTCCATTGATTCATCTGATCTAAACAGGTCACAATCAAACAACAAGTGGTATGAATGAAGTCACTGTTTTTTTCCAGTTTCATTAATGTGAACTGTAAATAGGTACAACTTGATTGACACAGTGTGTGACACATTCACACCAGACATTGTATCATATAGGAAGGAAAAGCACAGCGGTTATCATTAACCATGGCTTTGTTCTATTGTGTCCCAATAAACAGTGAGCCACTATGTCCCAAATCCATACAGCAGGCTAAAAGCCTGGACACACACAAATTGTGAAATCAATTCATTCCAATAGAATCAACATGATCAGAGGATCTGCTCCAGGAGGAAAATCAATGCAAATCTTCTGTGTAGACTTTACCTTTGATGAACTTTGACATGCAAATGACCAATAACAAGCCATCTTGACAGTGCTGACCTTTCCAAAATAGCATCTCCTAGCTAAATAGATGCGTTGCATCATTCACTTTTGTCTAACCTGCATAGTCGGAGTAAAAACTGATGACGAAATGATGTGCAATGGTGAATGAAGCTCTGGGAGCTACTGTGACTGAGTTCATGTTAGCTCGTCAGCGTTAGCTCAAAAAGGCTAAAAAAATAAATTTAAAAAAAAACAGCTTATCTACTTTCATGTAGGGGAGAGTGATGTGTCATAATTTATGAAGTGAATGCATCTTCAATATGCAAATATAGGAATTCTAATGTTCCTTTGACAGTTAACACAAAAGGGTTATTATATTCAGCCATATTCACATGTGGCAAAAGGGGCAAAGAGAGCATGAGCGAATCGAGAGTAGCGGTGTGTTACCACATGCACACAACCAGTTCTAGAAGTGTGGCTAGAAGTTCACTACTAGCCACATAATTCTTAGCAGGTTTTGTGTATGTTGTGTGTTGGCAAGATAAATTACATACTCAAAACAGTATAAGTTAGTATGAAGACAAAAAGGCCTCTAAGATACAGTGTGTAAGATTTAGGGGAATCTCTTTGCAGAAATGGAATATTTTCATAATTTTTCATTAGTAAAAACTGAAAATATGAATCATTGTGTTTTCATTACCAAAGAAATGACCTCCTATGTCATTTCCTAAACACTTTTCCTTGACCTTTCACTCAGTTAGGAACCTTCCTAACCTTCCACAGAGCCTGGTGTGTGAGCCATGATGTTTCTAGAGTAGCCCAGAATGGACAAACTAGACAAAGACCTTTCACAGCCACGATAGTTTCTCTTTCATATTGGAAAGAGAGACACACAGAGAGAGAGGTATTCATCTGCAACCTCACTGCTAATCCTTCACACTGCATTTTCATTTTTGAGTGTGCTGTTGTTGGACGCTATTCTTCTATATTTTCCACAAAGGAAAAAGAGAGATGCTAATTGCAGTTGGAAAACATTAAATCCAATCATGAATGGTGATGAAATAACAATAAAAACTAACTATTGAATATTTGGAAAAATATTTGGTTTTCTCTTTATTCAGTTTAATCTGCATTAGACAGTTTGGTTGTCTTTGATTCACAAATTGTATTATTTCCTGTTAGTATAAAGCAGTGAAGTACGTTAATTTCTTGTAGAATTACTTCAAAAACAGTATACTGTGATTAGTATAACATTTATACAGTTAGTGTGTATTATAGAATCAGGTTACAGTTACAGAGGCCTATACCATGAAGCCAGCCTAATTTAGTCTCTGTTTGGGTTACCTGGCTTCACTCATCTTGAATAACTGATATCATGAAGCTGAATATCAACTGTCTTTGCTAACTTTATCTGAAGCATTAATGAAATATAATTCAAATAAAATGAGATGAAACCATGCAAGAGAGTGAAATTAAAATAAAAACACATCCCCAGTCTGGCACCAACTGACACTGAGAGTCACGTTTTGTAGCACTTAATCAGTTGAATGATATCAATAGTGTGTCGGTCCAATCATTAAAGCCAAACAAACCCCCAGTGAGTGCCTTTTGCTTTGATATGTATTTCTGAGTTTGATTTATGCATTTATTTCTCATGGCGTAATATGACAGGAAGTTTATCTGACTAATAAAAGAGCAGCAGAGTCACGCTGCACAGAGTCACCCACTCTAGAACATTTGTCCATTTAACACAAAGCATAAATGAAAACCCAGATACCGCATAAGTAATATACAGAACATGTACAAAACTCAGAATGTAAATCAAACGCAAACATTGACACTGAGTCATGATGCACAACACATTTCTTTGCATTTAGCAATTTAACTCTGTGACATGTTTTGTTGTGATAATAGTTTTCTTTCTGTTATTGTCGGATCATACATTTCCATGACTTTTTTTTATAATATTTACCGCTGCACTGTGAAGCAGAATTCAGTAGATACCTCTGCAGAGGGAAACAGATATGGCTGAATGTGAGATAGTGCTGTAGGAGACCCAGCAGACTCCACTGTGCTGCCCAGGCGTGACTGATAGGGCAGATCATTCACCCATTTACTGTAACTGATGTACTCGTCTAATCTGGACCACAGTTCCACAGCTACGATACCCTGTGCTGTGTTATCAAGTGTAAACATACCGTGATGTCACAAATTGGTTTGTGGATAAACATCTTGAAGGACTGGGTGTAACATTATAGATGTTGCCATCTTGGTTTTGCAGAGCCAGAAATGACCATATTTGGACGAAGGCGAGGGTGGTAGTACTTTTTTTTTAAGCAGGAAAATATGGTGACCTGCCTTGTCACAAACATTACATATTACAGCTAAACAGTATGTATGTTTGACATCTGAGGAGTGAAACCACAATTTTGTTTCATGATCAGCACTGTCTACGTTGATGAACTCACTGAGAAGGACTTGTCAATCACAAGGGAGCCACATCCTAAATCATGCACTGATTTATGATCTGTTTTACTCCAAATAAAACCATAACTTATAAAATAAACATCATGCTGTATATGGGAAGACCTGAAACTAGAGTTTGAGACCATAAACTGTTTTCCGAGGTTATAGTGAAAAGTGAGAAGTAGGCTCATATCTCCAAAAGACTCCATACAATCTGACCTTTTGGATACAGCTAATGGAGTTGCCCGCTGCTGGCAATTAGAAAGAATGCAGGTTTAAGACAGTTGTGCGTTAGCTTCGCTTGACTTCACTTCACTTAAGCATCAGTGGTTCTTGGTATTTATGACTTCAGGGAGCAGTGTGATAGGTTAGTTCTGTGCAGGAAACATCTGTTCACAAAACTTCTCACTTAGGCAGCATCAGCAGAGAGAGATTTGGAGGTATCACCACACACTATTCCAAACCTTCAGCACTATCTCCTATAACCATCTTCTTATTTTCAGTGTCAGAGGAAGACGGATTCTCACGCAATCTCCATTTTCAAATGTTCCTTTCCCCCCATGTCACTCATGTACACTATATACTTTGCACATACAGTGATAACTTATAGCACTGCATGGACTGTTCGTCATAGTATGAGTTCTGAGGTCGTCACCTGGAATTATTCTGGGCACTTCAAGTGCCCAAAACGGAACCTAGGAGTCCTGGAGTTTCGGGGCACTTCAGGTGCCCCAAATGCAACCTGGAGGGAGTTATTTCAGGGCACCTCTAATGCCCCAAAATAATTCCAAATTCCATTTGGTGACCTCTTCATTTTGTGGCACTTTAAGCACTCAACCCCAAACTTGTGCCCAAACTTCACTCAAGTGCCCCCAGACCCGACCCCGACCCCCCCAGGTGCCCCAAAATGAAAAAGGTGACCCATTTTGACCCAGGTGCCCCAAAATGACTCTTGAGCACTTGGGTCAGATAGGGGCACTTTTTCATTTTGGGGGCCTGTGGGGTCCAGGGGAACTTGGGTGAAGTTTGGGCACTTGGGTCAAAATGGGGCACCTGAGCCATTTTGGGGGACTTGGGGAGGGAGAGAGGACTGTCAGAGATGTCTCTCTTTGCTTTGCCTCTCTCCCTGGTAGTGCCACCAGGGCTGTGTGCTCGGCCCCCTCCTGTTAATGTTGTACACCTAAGACCGCAACCACTGACATGGAGAGAACTCTGCCTGAGGATGACACCACCATCACTGGCTGGATTACAGACAATAGGAATTGATATTCAGAGGAAAACAACAATCTTGCAGAGTGGTGCATAGAGAACAACCTGATACTCAACATAAGCGAAACCAAGGAGTTGATTATTGATTTAGAAAGAAGGAAGTGAAGACACATGCCCCTGTTTACATCAGTGGAGCTGAGGTGGATCAGGTAAACAGTTTTAGGTTCCTGGGAATCACAGAGAACATGTCATGAATATCTTACAGCTCTACTTTGGTAAAGAATGCTCACAATTGGTGTATTTCTTAACCTTGTAAAGTCTGAACAATAAAATAAATGTCATAATTGTCTTGCTCATCACTACTATCAGAGTTTTTCTCAGTGCACATTGTAGTAGGAGTCCATTCCTCATCATCACCTTCCTCTAACTGCTCCATGTCACTCTAAATATCTCAATTTCTACTCTAAAAACTTATTACGTCAGTTAAACCTTTAATTTACTTAAATAAGGAAAACGACTGTATGTTGCTTTATTGAATGCATTATGCCTGAAATGCAATAAAATGACTAACAGATTTGCAAATCATTTACCTAAAATACCACACATTTTCAACAAGGTTTTACTATAAATTAAGTTGTGAAATATGAAGTTGTTTTACATTGCATCAATTCATTAAATATTCCTATTGAAGTTTCAGTGACAATTTTAAAATTTTTCATCTTAAAGGTCCGATGTGTAGAAGTTGCATCTAGTGGTGTAATCACTTCATCAATCTCCTCACGTCACCCTCACCTTCTTAGTGTAAAGGACAAACAACACTTGAAACACCCTGTCTAGAGTCTCTATTTAGTTTGTCTGTTCTGGGCTACTGTAGAAACACGGTGTTTCAAGATGGCGGCCTCCATGAATCAGAATCAGAATCACTTTACTGGCACACATGAGGAATTTGACTCCGGTTCACTGTGCTCTCAATTGTACATACAGGTTTAAACTAAATTTACCGCTGTGAGCAGGGTTTGAACCTACGCGGGGAAACCCCATTGGATTTCGAGTCCAACGCCTTAACCACTCGGCCATCACAGCTGAAGAACTTGTAGCAACCAATACTGTAATAAAGTCCAATAATGTCATACCTGCCAATACCTTAATTTGGGCCATTTTAAATGTAATAAAGTCAATAATGTACTAACATGCCAATAATGTAATAACATGCCAATAATGTAATAAAGTTTTTGAGCCAATAACGTAATAACATTTTGCCAAAAATGTAATAAGTTATTACGTTATTGGCTGGTTATTACATTATTGGACTTACATTATCGGTTGCTACAGACCTGAAAGAGGACCCTGTTTTACTCTGCTCCTGCCTGGCAAGCAATACAGAAGTGTCCGCTGGCCTGGTGTGTCCGGAACCTTCTTCCTGATCACAGCAGGTAGAAAGGTCGTTATCCGAGTGGTTTGGATCCTTACAGATTCTCCTCACCTTAGTTTTTGCAGCATCTGATATAGATGTCTTTTGGGCAGGGTAGAGCACCAGCTATTCTTTTCTCTGCAGGGCCTGACAGTGTTGTAGGAGTGCAGGTGACAAATCAGTGGAGTACTCTTTTAAGATGTGTTTAGACTAAATGAAACACAACTGCACATCATTTAACATCATTTCTCATTTGAAAATCAACCAAAACTGTTTGAAATGTAACTTTCTTCTCTGATTGCACTCATTCATCCACACTAACCTATCTGCCTCTCTCGCCCCCACATCCTTCTCTCCCTGTATGAGCCGGTGCTCTTTAATAACTTAACTGGTACATCTGCTTCTTTTTCAAGCACAAAAACATTCTGATGCAAGAATGCACAATCATGTCTCACATCACATGCACCTTTCATATCACAGTCATTGCGCAGACAGCTTATATAACGTGTCTTAGCCTGAGGCAGCGCAGACAGTTCAACAGTGGAGGTGAATGTCATTTCAGACCTGCTGGGTCCCACTGAGAGAAGGATATTAGCCTTCTGACTGACCTCACACAGCTGCAGGGCAAAGCAAGAGGAGGAGGCTGATGGCCCTTGTTTTACCAGCACCAGCTTAAAGCAATACGCTGGTATCAGTCATGTCTGCAGGACAGGATTTAACATAACCCATTAAATACAAAGAATTTGTACATAACACTTTCACCTCAGCTCTAGTGCATTATGGTGGCATTATGCATTCATTGTGGTTCATGACTGCACTCATAAACATACATAACGTACTATATCAACATAATAAAGCAGATTTATAATCTTATCAAGTGTTTTGTGCATGCTGTTGACTCTTTATGGGCTATGTAGTCCCTCCAGCGGGTTCTGGGTCTGCCCCAGGGTCACCTACCAGTTGGCCCTCCAAAGAAAGGCACACAGGTGGCATCCTAATCATCTGATTATCATTGTATGTGTTAGGTAAAGTGAAGTACATACTGATGCATCTATAATGTAGAAATTATAAAGCATTATGAATGCATTATAATTCACTATGAATGCCCTATAACACACTCTAGATGTGGTCTTCATGGAAAGCATTACCATTAGGTTACTGTACGTTTTCCAGAGATTTGTACTAAACTGAAGCACAGTACAGTCTTGTTGCATTAATACATAATGAGCTGACCACTTTGGCCCGCTTTTTATATCTGAATTATTGTGTCCTTTGACCTCAGTGAGACGTCTGAGTTGTCCAAAGCATATAGGTGTTCCCAAAATCTAGACTTAAAACCAAAGATCATTGAGCATTTGGAGTTATGGCTCCCAACCTCTGGATCTGCCTTCCCCAAACAATAAAAAACGCAGAGTCGGTCAATAGCTCTAAAAAGCTCACCTGTTTCATAGACACTTTGTCTGTAATGTCTTTATTACTTACTGTTTAGTTCTTTACTTTTTTTATATTGTTATTTCCTTTTGTACTTTCTAATGTTTGCATTGTATAGCACTATTTTTAAAAATTTACTTGCATGCTATCATTTTGTTAACTACTTCTACGTGATTCTTTAGCTATTTTAGCCATTCTAGTGCCAAGAAGTATGACAGAGATAGCAACATTGGTCGTGGATGGATTGGAATAACATTTTATACAGACATTCATGGTCTGCAGAGGATACATACTGATAACTTTGGTGACTTTTATTATATTATATAGTGCTACCCGTAGGCAGGGGTGGGAGTAGTTAATTATTTCTAGTCTTGTTACGTTAACATAGTCGGTTTTTTGTGTACTTGTTCTCTTGTTGGTGTTCTAAAGATCAAGCGCGACATATTTTAACCACCAGGGGTGCTGCATTAGTGTCTGGTGGAGACCTATTGGAAAAATTTTATTTAGTGATAAGAAATGTGTTTGTATGTTGATAACCTTGAAGATGTGTTGGTTTTCATACACCCATGTTTATTTGACAAAGTCTGCACGTCAACCAGCTCCCTTCACAATGTTTAGTGAGCGGTTGAAATGTTGGTAGCAGCTGAGGACCTCAAGCCTACAATTTGAAAGTTTGATGCAAGCTTTTGGGTCCTGAAGGAATGAATCGCAAAAATAGAAATGAACTCTGGCAAACTGAACCGCATTTCAGTGTAAACTCCTCCCAGCTGAGAGCAGAACACAAGGCAGGTATGCTGCACCACAAGCTGACCATCTCCTCTGTCCTCTGAGAGACTCATCTCCTCTTCACTGTCATTTTGCAAAAGCCTCAAATGTTGCAGAAGAAAACAGAAGAAATATACTATGGCATCAGCAGCTGGTGGCAGCTGTAGCACTGAGGCTGCACTCTCACCCACTTCATTTTTTATCAAGACACTGTCTGCGGTTTCCACGGCGACACAGTTGTACTGCCAACTGCAACTTCAGCTGAGACTCCTCATGGTAAAGAGATTAGTCAGATCTTTGTCTCTGTCTTTTCCGTCATACAGGCCCATAACTGTTAAAACATGTCTCTGCCGTATGTACCAATTCATTAAATGAAGCTCACATACGCACGCGCGCGTGTGTGTGTGTGTGAGAGAGAGAGAGAGAGAGAGAGAATTAAGCTGTGTGTGAGCATACGAGAAGACCTACTGGACTGTTTGCAACAGACACAGTACTTGATCTGCTTCTGCTCCACCAGCTGACATGTTCTTGGTAGTGTGTCTTTTCTAGGCAGGTATCCTTTGATTGAAATTGATTCTACTTTGGAGGACTATAATTTAGCCTGCTTAACTAACAGATCTTCCAATCCAACGGATCACATTTAAGCTACGCTAGCTGTGTGGCTTTCAGTTACTAAACTACGGACAATTATTGGCTCATTACCATAAAATATGGTTACCAGAGAATGACTATTACTGACTTTTGTGATCTCCTGATGTTCACCATCAGCAACTTGATTTATCACCAAACACTTCTGTAACCAGCAGAACTATTTGGAGTCATGTACCTATTTTATTTTCCTCATTGTTTTATATCGTTTTATTGTTTTTATTTCCTGGTTTTAGTTCTAGCAGACGGTCATAGAACAGCCTTTTTTTTTAGACGTTTTATTGAATCCTTTATTTGGTTGAGTTTTATCAAGGAACTGTTCGGGTATAATGTGTCTGTAGTGGAAAGTGTTTGCATTGTTGAGTTTTAGGTAACTTACCACAGGTGGTCCATTTTTATTATTGCATGTTTCATTTACTTGTTGTATTGTTGTGCATGGTGTGTTGAGCCACCTGTGAGTACGTACCTCATGATTTAATTTGTTGCATATTCTTATATCATGTCAGTTTTCTTTTAAAACTCGTTTTTATTCTGAGTAGGATTTTGATTGTTTTAGGTCGTTTTAGTTCTGTTTTAGCCTCTTTGGATTTGTTTTAACTTTGCTATCATTAAATTACATATTTATTTTTTATATAAACAGCATGTCTCTGATTTTTAATTTGTGTGGACTTGCCTGCGTGGGGTCCCCGATGTAGAATATCTCTGAAACTACTCTATTCGGTAAAGTAAATCTTTGGGTGAAAGTCGCAAAGTGGCGTTGTCAAAACCTTGAAATTAGTATTTAGTCGAGGCCTCTTTTGGTCCGGTTACACTTGACAATGACAATCTCCATCAGCTTTAACCTAATTGTACACGTACAATTAGCAAATGTCAGTATGCAAACATGCAAAACCAACAGATTACATTATCTGATAAACATCAGCATGCTGTCATTGTGAGGCTTACAGTTCACCTTTAGAGAGTCTAGAGTCTAGACATTTCTACTTCACTTCATTCTTGGATGTCGCTGCTCTTCTGGACAGAAACTACTTGATCTTATCATCATTGCCCAATTTTCTCATCAAGTATCTTTTGTTAGAGGAAGTGAAGGAAGAAATATTCGGGTACTGATATTCACTCACTGATATTATGATATTATTATATTGTTAATACTGATGCATCAATGTATAAGCAGCATTTTACTGTTGTAGCTCCTCTACATGTGTTAGTGTTAACCACTTTTACAGGTAGCTAGTTTCTAACACAGAGGTCATGTCACAGGTCATACTGTACAATACAAAAAAAGAAAAAAAAAGAGCTTGTGAAATGTTTGCCCCAAATTTGTGAGAAATCAGGGTGACTGGACTGAGTCCCGTGAACAGCTAGACTCCTGGTTTTGTTGGTATCCAAGTTGAGGTTAAAAAAATAGAGAGCAGACTTAAACACCTGGGTTATCATGCACTGTGCCTTGTCAAGATTAATGGAATAGACCACCAACAGTTCACATAGATGTAACCATGGTCAGGTCGGCCTGGCATCATCGGACCAGTCTGGAATCTCAGTTAATTTTACATTTCCAAGGGGCGGTAGACCAAAATGTTTCTGTACGCAATTGGACGGACCTATAACCAGTCAGAGCAATGCAACATGTGATATTGTGTAGTCGGTAAATTAAACGAAATCCTGCCAGAAGTACAGCAACACACCTTTTGTATCCTTTAAAAGAAGTAGCTTCTTTTAAAGAAAGTGTACCATCCAGTTCACTATGTATATAACATTGACTGTATGACAATAGTGGATTAAACAGAAACAATTCCACATCCACGACGGCCATGTTAGTAAAAAAAAAAAGAAGAAAAGGTTATGACTGGCCTAACCAGATCCAGGTCAGTTGGATATCTGTGGGGGTGTGGGGGTGGCTGGCATCTGCCAGAGTAAATAAAACATGAGCTTGCTGATTTGTCTAGTTTGTTCCCGGACTATAGTGGTCCAGGGGTGCAGACAGCTGAATGCGTGTGCAGCCTATGGCATCCAGGACCTGAAGGAAAGTGAATAAATTGTGGTGCTGTATAAAAAAAAGGCAAGAAGTCACTGATTTATGACTGCATTGACAGCAGCCTGTGGTGGTACTGAAGAGATGCTGGAAGGACCCAGTGGTAAAGTAGCACTGTAGCTCTGACAGCAAGGAGAAGGGAACAAGGAGCTACATGGTCTCTTTTCAAATCTAAAGGTGAAGCAGTTGGAGAGTTGTGAGAGTTTTTCTTCTTCCCTCCTGCCTATCAGAAAAATGTGTGATTCATTGTGTCCTTTTCTCTTGGTGCAGCTGAGTTGGAAGTGTGAATTTTTTGTTGACGCATGATTGTGTAACTGTTGCCTTGTGTGAACACTTGTAGCCCTACAACAATTAAATCCAGTCTTAATTAATTTAAAATCAATGCACAGTAATCTAAATTCTCCTCACTTTTTGAGGGAGAGACACACGAAGTTAATTGCCTTGTGCTCTGTATTCAGTGTTATCAGGGGACCGTGGCACAGCCTATTGATGTAGAAGAAAAACATTTCTATTGTGACTAGCAAAATATAATTGAATGTATCTGTGATGCTCCTGGATACTTGGCTTGATGGAAAAAATAAGAATCTTGAGTGCCTAATTTCTGCTGGTCATAACTTCTCTTCCATAAAACAGATTTATATCATGCTAATGCTACACCTTGTAAATGACTTGTAATCAGGTGAATAATTCCTGGCACCACATCTGTTCTCACACTGTATGTAACGCTTTTAAATCACACACCATCAGCTATTTCACTGATTTTGGTGAAACTGGAAACCTAGACTGTGAGCTCAGAGCACTGGGGGAGTGTTAATGTTTGTACCACTTGACCATTGGGAAGAGGAGATTTTCAGGGGGGGTGCTGACAAGGAGGAGCGGAACTGGTGTCATGCTAGAACCAGAGCTGGGCAGCAGGCACTGTAACCACTCAGTAGTCTCTATGGACATAATGGCAAAACTGAAGTGGATGTTGACAGAGGAAGCTAACCCCCAAAATCCACCGGGTCCGTCCGCGGCGCGTCGCGTGAGCGTCGCGTCATTGCAAGTAATACGCGGCCATTAAAGTCAATGTATCAACCCCCACCGGCTCCGTAGTGCTCCGTTTCAGGCGCGTCCCGGACACGTCTCAATGCTCGGCCACGCGGGCATTACGCGTCTGTTCTATTTTTGATGCTCGACACGAGTCTAACGCGTCAAGCTGGACAGAGAGCGGATCGTTCTGACAGGAAGTCAGACGGAAATTGCAGAGCGAATCCAGTTGTTTTTCAAAATAAAACACCATGAGCAGACTCATATTTCCTGTCGCTAGATCAACATTACTTCACAACGTAACTTTAAACAGTCAGTCAACAGACACATTTTCGTTGATATTCGCTCTGGCTTCGTAGTTAAATGTCTTTTGTGTTTTTTGTGTGATTTAACTTAACTGTGTGTTTATGTTGTTTCATACCTTTTATGCTATAGCCTGTGTACTTCTATTTACTGCTTAAAGTACAGTTATAAGCTACGTGAATGAAAGCTTCGATCAAATCAGCAAGTAAACACTGTCGGACATGAGGCAAACACCGTGGTACAAAAGGTAAACACTGTGACGCTTGCAAGACACGCCGCTTTTTAAACGCTCCCGGTAGGTGTTGACGCTGTGTGGTGAATGGACCAAATACGCGACGCTCACGCGACGCGCCACGGACGGGCCTGGTGGATTTTGGGGGTAAGAATAAAAAGGAGAAAGTGAGTGAGAGGCCGCTAGACAAGAGTAAATGTGGGACTGACTTTTAACTAAAACTGGACTACAACTTTTTGAGTCGAACGAAACTATGAAGGATAAAAATGTCTAGGATGTGACAAACAGTAATTAGCAATTTTGTCTAAATTCTAAAACTAAATCTATCCGGACAAATGATTTAACTAGATGACTGACTGTGTCACCATCCAAAATGCACCCATGCACCCATCATCTATCTGCTCTTCTTCTGTGTTCTTAATCGTCGTACATTTCGTTCTGCTTACATTTCTATGTCTATCTCTCACAGCTCCACTTGCTGTCTCTGATGGTTGGAAATCCCATTACTCCTCGCAGACTGAAGTGAACTTCTTTGAGCATTGTCTCAGCGACACAGACTCTCAACAGAGACACAACAGGAGTCTTTTCTTGCAGAATGAACGACAGAAGGAGCGATTTTTGTGTAAAGAAGGACTTGTATGGTTAACAGCTTGAAGCCATTCTACACGTTGATTTTCATTTCAAGAAATCCACGTTGGATCAACAAAACCACAAATGATCTCTTCACTTATTCTTTGAATCTCAAAGCTTTTCTCCTGTTTTTGTCAGCGCCATTATTGTCTGCATCTTTTTTCACCTTCCGTCTCTTCATACAATAATCTCAACTGTATGCAGGAACCACACTGAATGTACCGAGTGGCAGTGCTCTTATGAATGAATCTAGATAAGATGTGGCAAACAAGTAGGAGTTTATTCATTCAACATTGAAAAAGCCACATAACCTCCAGGTTCCATCTTGTAGAAGGTCCACTGCTCATTTTCACTCCAGGGCCTCTTAGAGAGTTAAGCCAACCCTGCTTGTTTGCTCTTTTTCCAGGGGTGAGATGAGAATATCAACATCAATCTCATGTCTGTGTGTTAAGTATAGAGCTGGAAACAGCATGTGGATAGCCCAGCTTAGAATGAATACTAGAAGCTGTGGAAAGTGCCATCCTGTCAAATGTTAAACTAGAAACTAAATATCACCTTATTTCTTTAGCCATGTTTCCACACACGATCACTACTATTTTGTGGAATGAGTTGAAGATGAAAATGAAGCAGCTGTGCTTAAGTGTCCTGCCAATTACCTGACACTGATCCTCCCTGTACACTTGCTTCGTATTTCATCATTTACCCACACTTGTCAATTGTACCCTCATTTGGCCCCAGCATATACACCACTTTGCGTCTTTCCTCAGTCAAACTATCAACACTGCTTTGTTGCCATTGTGTTCCAGCCATTCCTGCATACCTATTCACAGTTTCTGCCTGTGCCTTGCCACACCAGCCAGCCAGAAACACGATGGCTAGTGAGTCTTAATCATATATGTATTAGGAGAACTGGATACTGATCTCAAACATGGTGCCCATTTAAATAAAAAATGCCTGCACATAAGCCAATGAAGTTTTCTAGCTTTCAGGTTTGCATCTCTGTTCTGTGGCCCACTGCACATGCTCATTAGTGTTTCTCCTACTAGACTCGTAGACTTTATATTACACATTTTAAAATCACTCCTACATTTTCATGAAAAACTTTGATGGATCTCATTATTCAAAGATTAATAACCTTGCAAGGCAAGGTTGATAAGTGAGCTCATGAAATCACAAGATCACGTGAGAGTCCATCTTGTCAGGTGTCAAGCTATGCTTCTGAACACATTGGTTACGGACCAGTCAGTGACCTATGAGGAACTACTATGGCATGAGCTATGGGTGTGGTTTAATGCAAGGTGTGTTTGATGACGTGTGAGAAGTGACTGTTCACTGGAAATGTTGGATGCTAAAGAGATTAGCAAAGATGGTGATAGCATCAGAATGTCTTCATTGAAAGAAGACCACCAAATGGTTTTGTTGATGGAAAAGATGTTTTCCCTCTTCTTGGGTCTGACTTTGATAAGATTTACTATATATGAATGGTTGAAGTTCGCCCATCATAGATGGAGATAAATGGTTCATCCAATCACATGGCCTGTATTTTTCCAACGACTTCACAGATGGTTCAAACCATCTGCCACACTCAGGTTAGTAATAATCTACCATGTTTGCTGGTTTATCGACATCTCCTTTTATCATGGCAGTTCATGCTTTTTGTGCCACAGGAGAGTTTTTGAGTTGCTAGTCACTGGGTCAAATTGGCTGCAATTGTCTGACCTATGAGGTTCAAGGGTTCAAGGGGGGTTTTATTGTCATTTCAACCATATACACAGTACACAGTGAAACAAGACAGTGTTTCACCAAGGACCATGGTGCTACATAGAACATAAAACTTAGTGCAGCCAGGATTAAATAAAGTGCACACACATTACAAAAAACAAGAAGGGCTACATAAAGTGCAGAATACGTTTAGACAATACAACGTGACAAGACAGACATGGTGTAACAGGATGAAGTGTGCGTGTTTTGTATATGCATGTACATGGCTACATATAAATATAAACAGTATGGCTGTATGAATATATACAGTATGATACTGATAGATAGATTGATAGAACAGTAGATATTGAATAAAACAACTGGTACAACAATGTGCCATGTGCAAGTTTACATTTTGCAGTTTATTCAAGTGAAATCTTCATAGCTAACACACAGATGGTAGAATGTTATACATTTGTATGTTCTGGACTCTCTGTCCCCTCAATTATCATCACTGTCAAGACGGTCATTGGCCGGCAGCACAGACTCTAACCTGCTTTGATTTAATATGACTGACTCTACCAGTGATTCTCCCAAAGTGCCTGTAATTGAACCTTCCCTGCCTACAGTACATGTGTCCATATTTGGCTTCTCTTCCCCTCTTATGTTCTACATTATTTCAGTCTGTGTATTATTTCATCATGTTTACCTCACCTGTTTTGGGCTTGATCACCTCAAAGGAGTTTATAAGAAAATGAAGAGGCAGAAGCCAGATACGAAATACATGAGAATCACCTGCTGGGTTCATAAATGTATTTAAACTGATGAAACCCTGCTGGAGCAAATCAAAGCAGGCATGAAACAGCATGAAACAAACCACTAAAGGTTAAGTCTGATGCCTGTGCTGTCACATTCATTTACAATCAAAGTGAAAATAGTCATTTCCAAACTCTTACATACTAGTTGTTGGATCACAAAATATATGCATGGTGAATTATTGAAAGGAGGCAGTGAAAAACAGCAGTGCTAACACTGTTTTCTCAATGTACTCTTTATCCCAGAGGATTTACTGGATCTTATAATGCAGAGAACCCAGTCGGAGTCAGAGGTATAGATTTTCAGTGGCGGCATCAGAAAGAGTTGTGTGAAATATGGATTTGCGTGTTGATGATATGGGCCGACCACACAAGGGAGATGTTATAAATTAGAGGGCGGGTGTAAAATCATTCGACGTGCTCCAGATATTTTACCCTGCTTTTATCTCGGCCCTCCCCTGCAGAGAGGGAGATAGTTTAATGTTCATGGCTTCCTCTGCTTAAGTATATTCTGCATTAAAAAAGCTCATAGCACTTACCATTATTTTATCGCACAGGCTGCAGGGAGAGTGATAGATATAACCAGAATGATATCTATGCTATTAATCCTCAAGGTGTCCATACTGGATTAGTCTGGAGTAAGAAATACATAATGTGTGCCTCAAGGATGGCACTGTTCCTCACTGTCTGTGCATTGGTACATCTGCCTTACCAGGCATCACCATCATGAACCCCCAGAGGTACATTCCTAATGACGGTCAACAGTTTGGTCTAAAACAAGGTACCCTGGCCATATCTTTAATAATTCTAATGACTTTTTGTGTATGCACCTTTCATGCATGGATACAGCTAGAACTGTGACATAGCTGGAATGTAAAATATACCAGATTGGTATAGAGAATTTTAAACCTATTTGAAAAAACATAGTTAACCAGTGCAGTGTCACGAGTAGTGATCTTTTCTTCTGTTAATGAATAAAGCAGGGGCAGTTTATACTCAGTAGACAGTGGAGGTTAAATGAAAGTTGATTGAAACAACCAGCTACCATAGTTTAATTTTTGATGCTTTGGCTCTCTGTTCCTTCAGCATTGTCAAGACAGCTTGCTATTGGTCAGTGGTGCCAATTTAAAGGTCAAAGTTCATCACTGAACTGGATGTGAAACATTTGTGGAGGTTTATAAGTGTAAATCCATTGATTGTCGCAAATTCCAAGGGAATTTGACAATTTCACAGGCTGCGTTTGGAAATGTTTGCAATGGCACAATGCTCTATTCCATTCTCCATAACCACTTATCATTATCAGAGTTGTGGGAGTTGGAGCCTATCACAGCTGACATCGGGTGAGAGGTGGCAAGAGACAAACGACCATTCATGCTCACGGTACCCAATTAAGTCCCCAGTTCACCTTTTAGGTGCATGGACTGTGGGTGGAAGCCAGAGAACTTCGAGAGAACCCACACAGACACGGGGAGAACATGCAAATTCCACCCAGAAAAACTTCTCAGCCAGGGTTTGAAGCTTGCCGTGAAGCGATAGTGCTAACCACTGCAGCACCTTTCAGTGTCTGGTCATTTAAATGATTTCAGTTGTGTTGAATGTGGCACATACATCTAAACTGTGTCTTAGTCTGTTTAACCAGAAGGGCAAACTGATTCTCTTTCTAATTTTGGGCCTACAAGTCGAATCATGTTACATAATAACATTTAAATTTAAACTGGGATAACATAAGAAATAAGATGTGTAAAATTGTGTGCCATCAGCATAACAGCGGTATTTGACATTATGATAGCTGCTAATTTCTTCCAGAGAGTGCATGTATGAAGAAAAAGTAATACTGTGGGTCCCAGAACAGTTCCTTAAGGAACACCATAATCACTATAAAATCTGTTCAAATCTTGTCTGTGATACAAACTCGTTGCAACAAAGTTTCCTTTTGACAATTTGAATGAAACCAGTCAAGGTCTAGACCTGAGAGATCCAAACATTTCTTAAGTCTGTTCATTTAAATGGCACACAGTAGTTAACAGCAGTTAAGATGAATGCAGCACATAGATCTAAAAAACTAGTGGTGACACTCACTGACCACTTCTATAGTGTGTTATGAGTGAACTATAATGCATTCATTAATGTCTACATTCATAAACACACATAACACTATCTGACTCAATATATTAAATTATGGAAGAATATAGATCAATTACAGTGATTTATAACTTCAAGTGTCTTAGGGATGCTCTTGACTAATTATAAACCAGAGATGATAATACATTATGACCAATAGCAATAAAACAATAAAAATCACTTCACACTCACTTCATAAGATACCTCATGTAGCTAGTAGTGCTGTCATGATTTGATGTGATTTGAATATATTTTGAATATTGGGTCGATTTGGAAGCCGTGCAAAGTTTGTCATATTTTGTGTTGTCATAGCTGTTTCATGCTCTCTCACTTTGGTCTTTTAACTAACATATTTGGTTTTCTGCTTTTTGGGGTGGTCTGTGGGTCAAGTTTGCTCCTGACACTTTTTAAATTCTGGTTGATAAAATTACATATCAAACACAGATAATATGAAAAGTACTAGTTTTCCCACAGCTTTCATCCCACAGTGAAAATAAAGCTTAACAAATCCTAATTTGTATTTTTCTTACTTGTAATATATTATATAGGTTTTATATGTTGAGGTTTCATTCCTAAAGCAGACCAGACCTGGGAATAACAGGGAAACATAAGAGTAGAATCAGTCAAAATATAATGTGTCCAGTGCAATAATTACTGAAGGGGGGGGAAAAAAAGGTGGCTTTACGTTCATATTTTACCTGACCAGTTGAAGTACTGTTCCTTTAAGAGTGGGATTGCTGCTTGTTCAGTAAAGTGTAAAGGTATTTGTAACATTTAAAAAACGTTTTTTGCTCTGTCTGACTCATGAAATAATAAAAAAGTCTTTAACTAGCTTGATTATTAATTCTAAAAGAATAAATGTCAGTGTGCTTAGATATTCAGTAAAGGGGTTGTTCCATACAGTAATTGCTTCAAAGTGCTTTTCCTGACTTAAATGAATGCTAACGATCTCTTTCTGTTCTACATCAATTACTATTAAACTTCACAGTGAGAGCCTCTTTAATTGCCTCTTTAAAACTAACGAACAGTGATGAGTTTGTGTGTGTGTGTGTGTGTGTGTGTTGGTGTGTGACAGACTGACTGAGAGACAAACAGATGCATGTATTATCATAGTAGGTGAGGTTTATTGTCATAATTGCTTATTGTAATCATTTTCTTCCTTCCTATAATCAACCCCCTGGAATAATGTTGGCTTGTTTTTTATGGTGTTGCAGGCATTTGACTTGACAGTTTTGTAAACCCTTTCTAATCATCATAATAATGAAATATATGAGGAATGACTTTTAACTGCTCACATTAATATGATACTGTGCTGTATCAAAAACAATCTCACCTCAAGGCCCTTTTAGTAGCTTTAGTTACTGTCAAGCTTAGCACTTTGGGTTTGAGTACGACACTCTGCAGCTGGTTATTTGGCATCCTCACAAAACAGACTGTGGCACCCCCTCCAGTCTAGTGTTAATATCAGAGACCCCCAGGGCTGCGTGCTCAGTCCCCTTCTGTTCATTCTTTACACCCGTCACGGTAACCCAGGCCATAGAGAGAACTCTGCTGTCAAGTTTGCAGATGACACCACCATCATCTCAAGCAATGATGAGAATGCGTAGCGAGGAAATCAACAATCTTGCAGAGTGGTGCACAGAGAACAACCTGCTGCTCAACATCGGCAAAATCAAGGAGATGATCATTGTGTATAAAGGGAGTACAACAACTCTGTGTTGTAGAATAAATAAATGAACTGACCCTTAAAGTGGTAAGACGTAATTTGTGGCACCTGTAACCACACCTCACTTAAGTTAGAACCAGAGCCGGCTGAGCAGTCAGTGTAACCATTAGAGGCAGATGACAACAGACCGAGTAAATGGCTGCCAGAGTAATGTAATCAGAACAAATACATGTGTACAGCTTTCCATATTTACCATTTAGTGGGATTACACTCTGAAACTGGGGACGCTAAATCACAAAAACACAAATTCTTACATAATGTTGCTTAAAGTTATTTAATAGACATTCACAGGAACAGACCTTTGGGGTGTCCAAGTGATGTCATTGTGAGATGTGCATGCAACCAGAATGACAGAATAACGGAGGAAAATGTTCAATATCTCAAGCAGAAACCCTCAGTGTTAGCTCAGAGTGCACAATTAGCAGTTCTGCATCAAGGTCATGGATTTTCATCAGAAGGTTTTCACAGAAACTGTTGAGGAAGAAGCATTTGTTTGAGGTCAAACAGTGCACACACTGTTACTGTGTGTGTTACTTCAGAAAATTATGATGTTTTACCCTTTGTGCAAAAAAATGTTCAGTTTCCTAAAAAGTGTTCAGTCAGTGGAGCAGGAGCTGCAGATGGTTTTCAAGTGTACTTTTCATGTGATAGACATTGTGGAGCGAGACATTGATCGTCCTGTGTCCTCTCAGACTCTGTGTCGCCTCATCACGGGATCTTTAGACTCCAGCCAGGACTAGCAACCTGACAAAGGCCCACAGCTCCTCCTCATCTACATCTCTCAATCGGCTGCTGTCTCCCCTGCAGATTGGTGTTCTTGAGGATAAGCTGAATAATTTTGCTCAAAGGATGTCTTTGGGTTGCTGATCCTGGCTGTGGCATAACGCGTAGACCCTAAAGGTCAGAACTGGTGGTGGAACATATACCGCGGAGTCTCTCCAGGGGTTGGAGCCCAGATCAGCTGCCCATTTCTGGATTTCCAAGCAGCAGCAGCCTCCTCCTCCTCCTCCTCCTCCAAGACATATATACTGGTATGAAAAACAAAAAAATGGAGGTAACGGAGTGCTTCTCTGATCTTTGACCTTTTGACTTCCATTGATCTCTCCTTTTTTGTTGTTGTAATTTTTAGTAGTAATTATGTATTCTGTTGCCAAGCAATAACAGAGCCCTCAGCCATGTGGTGGAAGTCCTGTTTAAAACATTGTTTGATGCTAAAATTAGAGTAGGATCAAAAATTTATGTTATGATGGGAGTCAATGGTGCAAAAAATGTACCAAGGGGTGCATGAGGTTAATGTTGTTTGTTGTGTGCGTCAGTGTGGGACTTGATGACAGCTGATAGAGGTTTAGACTGATGGCATACAATGGAAAATGCATCACTTTTAATATGCTTATGAATTCAGTAAATCATATCAAATCCTAAACTATACTATAGTTTCGTTTGAGTGAAGCTTTGCCCGTACAGTAGACGGCTCATAGCTTCACTCTAATGTTTTTGCTGTAATGTAAGACATCTGGCATATGTCTACTAAGTGCTATACTTTGACAGCAAACAGCAAGAATATCATACATGTTAACATCACGAGTGTGAGGGGAGCTTCTGTGCTGCCGGCTAATGTTTTGGAACACACACTACCTTTAAGATAACTTTGTGTATTCTTGGTTAGCATCATTAGTGCTAGTAGCTGCCATTTCTCTGTTTCGTGTGTGATGTTATCAGCTGATGTGTCAATATGTGGGTTATAAAAAAAGTTTGGAAAATGCAAGGATGATTTTGAATAGTTATTTCATTGTTTTCCAGCAAATTCCTTTCTTTCTAATGTACATTAAGTACACCCTAATATCTTTGTAAAATGGAAACTAGAGCTGACCAGGTGATTTATTTTCTCACTTAAATATTTTATTCTTAATCCAATTGCAGCGAATAAATTCTGAAAATGAACATTGAATAAATCCTGATTTAACATCTTTAAATTACTTTTGTTTTACACAAAACGAAGTACAATCTGATTTATGACAGAGAAATGCAGGTAAGTTTTACTTGTATTAGTATTAAGTGACTGAACAAAATGGAAGAGGTGAATTAATATGCCTAATACTGAAACACCTCAGCTGTTAGACTGCCATGAGATTTGGGAGAAACACTCATGGTCCCCAGAGGATGAATGCTGATGACTCTGGTGATCCCCAGACTTTTCATCTAGCGCCACCAAGAGGTTTCATCAGCCTCAGCGCTACTGGATTAAGTGTTAATCAGCATGTTAGCATGCTAATTAAACTATAAACCAAAGTGGTAAACATTATTTGCCGCTTACATCAGGATGTTAGCATTGCCATCGTGATCATGCATGCTCTTATTTTGGTGGTTTTAGACATCGTTCCTAGTAGTAATTACCACCAAATCAGATCGCCAAATATATAATAAGACTAAATTCACATGAATGATTTTTTGTAAGAAATACACATTTAGAAACTAAATAAATCTAATAATAATTTCCTCTTGATAAATCTACATTTTTGCAGGTATAAATTTACAGGAAATGTAAAACTCCACAGTTCAAGTTGAATTCCAGTGCTGTGCTGATACTCTGACCTTTGACTCTATATTTCTGTTGTGTCTCTGAGCTTGGGCAGACCTCAGAGACACATTGAGATGCAAGTTATCTTTCTCTCTCTTTAGATTTTCTTCAGAGGCAGCTGTGACCTCAGCCAGAGAGCCGTGAAGGATCTGGGTCAGAGCTGGAACACATGCAGGGCTGACGCTCTTTGTTTACACACACTGATGCTTAAACCTCAGAGATGACACAGGTCAGTGCTCACACACACACACAGACAATGAAAGCTTTTGCATGTCTGTACCATTACTGCCTCCGTAGACTGTTCATACCTTAGACCATGACTTTAAGTTGTCCTCTCAACTTCACTACCACACAGCCCGAGTTATGTCTGAGCCGGTGCACGTTTTCCAAAACCTCCTCATCCACTCTACAGGATGAGGCCAAAGTTGCTGTTTATTTATGAATGATTCATTCAATCTGACAAATCAAAATTCAGAAGCTCCCCGTGGTGTTTGTAACATACTGTCAAACCAAAGAAAGCTGCATTATTAAATCGAGCTCTCTCACTGTGGATGTGATCTGCAGTCCATACATATACCGTACATACATACTGTATATTAACGTCCGGTAATCTGATGTCTGCTTCATAAACAGGCAGAATACTGAGTTTGAATTGACCCGTCTGGTGTGTGTAGAGGTGTGTGTGTTGTTCTGTAGCAGCCTGCTGTCATTTGCATGTGATTTAATGAAGGCACACACAGTGGACAGCCGTGTGTAACGGCACTCTGACGCAGCACTCCCCAAATGGAAAGCTGCAGATTTATCAACATATGTTTGGCGATGCCTTCAGATGCTACAGAGATGTAATGGAGTGAAAGAGAAGCTTCTCATACAGCAGCTGTGGACAACACACTGATACTGGTGTTCCTGCTTTAATCACAGTAATAGTTACTTTTTATGCTGATGAAATGCATCTATTGGCTCGGCTATATGTTATTTATACAGTACATTCATATTTATTCATACAGTGATACTCTGTGTACACTTGTCACTTTTACACACAATCCGTCCTGTTATACAGTGTACACTTATACATAATTTATTTTATTACATTATATTTGATTTGTGTTTGCATAAAAATTTAGTGTATTTTATTCTTCTTCTTTTCGGAACTAGTGCTCTTAATGCTGAGCTGACCTGTTCTTCTCCTCCAACACATTTCACTGCACTGTTGACTCTGTTTTTACCTTTATATGACACTGAACAACTAAATTAAATGTGAATTAAATTTCAAAAGTTTCATTGTGTAATTGAAAAATCATTTTTTTTCAGTAGGCTAAAAAGGCTCTAAAAATGTCTCCACCGACAAAGTGTCCCTGCGTTTACAATCTTCTGGAAGCTGTCAGATTGTGTTGAGGGAGATCCTGACCCTCTGTGCAGAGTGGAAAGAGACGAAGACATTGTGAGTTCAAGTGTTTTGCTCACATCACGTTGTGAGCCAGCAGTTCACCTAAGAGTCTAAAAAACCCATTTGGCTGATGTTCTCATGTGAACTGCAGCAACATTTTAGAATTCTACAGGCTTGAGAGGGTTAATTAAGCAGTATTACACCAGAGGGTGCGCTTTAACGTCATTATTGGCACGACAGTGATGCGGTCAGTTAGCGTTAGTGTCACTGAAGTGCCAATAATGAGTTAAAGCACACCCTCAAGTGTAATTTTGCGATTATACAACAATTACCAACTGAAATAAAATATATAATCAAAGACATTCGTGTTTTGGGGCGATTTGCTCTCAAAATAAACATTTGTTTGCTCGCCGTTTCTGTTCTGATCTCCGTTTTCTCCGAGATACATGACTAATACCTGGAAAACAATGTGTAATGGAACCCAGTTCACTACTCCAGCAAGCAGCTTGAGCCTTAGTAACGACCTAGCAACGGAGAAACTTTCTAGTCCCGTCAAAGCTTATGGAGATCGTAGAGTTTCCCAAACTGAATAAATAGCGCACACATAAACACTAAACTGCTTTGTTAGTTCAGTCTTGTAGTGACTAAGATATCTGCTGAAAAAGATATTTTTCCATGGACAGATTTGGCTCCTCAGTCCGTGAACTTCACGTTTATTTTGAAGCTAGTGCCGTATCAGCGACTCACCAGCACAGCTGATGGAGGATGATCCAAACATTTCCAGTAACTCCACAGCGTTGTAAAGTCCAAAAGTCAAAATGTATTGAACAAAGATCGATGTAATCAAAATGAACAACATGTTTTTATCTAACCAAATATTCCTCTTCAGTCCATATTAGTCCAACTTTAGTCTTCAAAAACAATATTTTCTCTGCACTCACTGAACTGTTTGATCTCTGATGTGCTGCACACAAACGAGGTACACACCTGTATTAATGAGGCGGTCTAACAGCTCCATAACACACAGAATATTCATTAAAGAAAGCTGAAATTGTAAATTCAGATGTAAAACTTTATTAAAGTTGACTTCCAGTGGACTTATTCATATTTGTTTATATGTTATATATTTTCAGGATGTGACAATGTGGAGATGGCGGAGTAATATTTTTAGTGATGAGTCAGGTGTGCTGTCATGCTGATTTGAGCACATTCTAGATGTCTAGTTGACCAATCAGTATGCTCGGTCGGACCTACTTGTTGTATAATTGTAAATACTTCATGTGCTACAGTGTAGTCCGTTGAAGTGTAAGTCAGGTTGATTCAATATTGGTAAGATGCATGATTGATCTGTTTGACTGATCGATCAGAAAACATGTAGTTAAACTACTTTTTCTGCAGCTTAGCTTGCTTCATTTCTCTCAGAGGAACCTTCAGTGTAGTAAAGCTTTGTTTAATGCAGACTAACTGGTAGCTTAGCTCTACATTTTGCAAGCAGCCAGTTTATTAATAGAGAACCTTTCACAGAACAAGGTCACAAAGAGTGTTAGACAAGAGAAAAAAAACAATTTAACAATATAAAGAAGCAAACAATGAAACATAAGTAACAATAGAACATGAAAACACTAGACAGCTTGAATAAATGGGTGTTGAGCTGCAGCATGTAGATCTACAGGAAGAAGCCTGTGACTTGCTGGTAATAAAAGACTCGAGCAGATTTCCTGAACACCGCAGGGTGCAATATGTGAACACAAGAACCTTAAAATGAATCCTAAAGCAGATAAGATGGTGTGATTGTGAGTTGTTCCTTTGGACTTGGTCAACAACCTTGTAGTGTTCTGGACCAGTTGGAGACAGGACTTGCTTAGGCAGGTAAAAAGGAAGTCAAAAAGCATGACTGGTCATCTGTAGTTCAGCTGGTGATGGTGACAACAGCTCTGGGTGTGCTGGTGTTACTTAACTGGAAGAAACATGAACTTGTCAGTGATTTCATATGTTGATTGAAGTACAAATATAACCAAGATTTCTACAGTCACAGCTGAAGAGACACACAACACACTGAGCAACCTTTGAATCTTTGGTTCTCTGTGTTTAACGGCTAAAGGTTGTTGGCCTCTGTCCTTAATGGCGGTTAGACAACTTATCAAAACAGTTTTCCAGACTCATCAGTCTTCAGACCATTCTTACAAATACATACAGTCATTCTGCACACTAATGTTTCAGATTCATGTCATTCAGATGGTTTTCTCTCTCCAGCTGACGTCTCGGCTGTGCAGCACTGACACATTTCCAACAGCACAGGTACGACGCAGCACCTCCACAAATCCTCCGGGGGCCTGGCATCGCTGCAGAACCTGCACGACTGCTGCTGCTACCGCGGTATCTGTTAAAAGAGAAATATTCCTTTATACTGTACGCACTCGTATCCTCGCCTCTCTTCTCCAGGGAGACGCTGACTTTCAAAGCTCCTTCACTCCTCCTCACAGATGGCTTAGATTCTCTCTACCCACTTCCTCTTCCATTTTGTCTCTTCCTTGATTTGTAAAGTCATTTTCATTCAGTCTGGTTGGTGCAATGTTGCAGCGTCATCATCAGCTGACTGCGCACGTTTGTATATAAGTGTGTGTGTGTGTGTGTGTTGTGGCACTGACAAATGCAGTGCTAAAATTAGCTCTCTGACCTGCTGCTGAGAGAGCAGGGCCTGGAAATTTAGGTTGTTTTAGTGACAGCTCCTCTGCCTGGATACACACATACACCCACCTCTACACACACACACCGAGCATTGGGTCACTCACTCAGGTGGTTGATGTTTCAGAGAAGTTTACGGATGAACGAAGAGCCCCAAACTGCTCACAGAAATTTCACATGTGCAGAATCAAATTTGGAACATGGGGTAAATATGCTTCCCTTTGCTTTTGTGGTACAATGTGTGAAGCCCATGATAACATGACTGCTGCGTGGATACAGCATGACATTCTTAATTACAGATTAATCAATAAAAAAGCAGTCTAAAAGAATTGATTTGGTTAGTCTGACTTGAGTTTCTGTACTGTATATGTGAGCAGCTGGTGAGTGGGGAAAAGAAGCCTCTTGCCAGCCTTTTTGTTGTAACTCGGAGTCGAATATATGAAGAATTACTAGAACACCACGATGTGACTATTTGGAAAAAAAAAAAAAAAATAGAGAAAACAAAGCAGTCCATAGTGCCACTAGTGTCATCATGAGGTTGCCAGGCAACCAGCATCCGGCCAAGAAATAGGGTCTGTCTCGATGGTAACCTTAGATGGTAACTCTCATGGGATTTGTTTCCACTTCAAAAAATTCTTGGCAGTTTAAAGTGCACCTGCAGTCGCACCGGGAGAACACCATGACTAAAGTTTGTTTTTTTTAAAGAGCAAACTGTTTGGAAAAAAAAAAAAAAAAGTGCCAGCAAGGTGGCTGGAAATATTCCTCAGAGACGAGTGATGTGAATCTCTCGTTCTGTCACATCAAAAAGTCGAAAGATTCCCGAGTGTTTTTCAGAGTTCAGTGTCATGTTCAAAAAAGCAGTTTGAGGTGCTTTGAGCTTTATGAGCAGGCACGTTCTGCTGGAAGTGAGATGACACACTGAGGTCATAAAGGGATGGATATGTTCAGCAACATACCCAGGTAGGCTGTGCTGCTTAAACAATGTTAAATTTGTACTAAGGGACCCAAACGTTGGCAAGAAAATGTCTCACACACTATTATACCACCATGACCAGGCTGATCTCATGATGAAAGGTAGGATGGATCCATACTTTACTGTTATTTATGCGGAATTCTGCCCCTACCATCTGAATATTGCAGCAGATAATTAAGACTTAGCAGACCAGGCAACATGTTTCCATTGTTCAGTGGTCCAATATTGGTAAGCCGTGCCAACTGTAGCCTCAGTTTACTGTTAGCTGACTGGAGGTGTAACTGATGTGGTCTTCTCCTGCCTCAGGTTCAAGTTTCGACTCAGGCTGTAGAAATGTCTATTGTTTCATATTATGCTCAATTGTTTATGTTGTGTCACAAATTACACTCTTCAGGGCAATATCCTCCATCATTTGGATGATGCTTTGCGTCACATGGTCACACAGATGTAGGCTGCAGGCAGGATATCTCCACACACAAACATGGAGGACAGGGAACATGCCACAGAACGGGAGAAAGACTGCGACCAGCCAAGACAAAACAAGGAGCCTGTACCTGAAAAACAAGCTACTTCTGTTGCATGGGTGTGGTTTGGATGTGAAAAGTCTGATATGAACTAGAAGGCTTTAACACTTTGCAAATTGTGCCACTGTCCGGTCCCCTCGACAGCCTCAAACATCACTAACCTCTTCTACCAGCTACAGAAGAAGACAAGAAGACATTTTCATTGCCTCTGATTGGATATTTTCTGTTTTTTGGCTCATCATCTGTAAACCCTAGAGATGGTAGTGCTCAAACTGTCCCGTCTGGCACCGACAACCATGCCACAGTCACTTAAATCACATTTCGTCCCCATTCTGATGATTGGTTTGGACGTCAGCAGATCTTTTTGACCATGTCCACATACACCGAGTTGCTTCACTGATTAGATATTTGCGTTAAGGAGCAGTTGAACAGTAAACGTGAAGAATATGAATCCAGGAGGATGTTGAACAACTCCCAGGTGCTGCAAAACACAAAGGATCTGAGGCAAACCACCTGCTCTGTATCACTGAGACATGAAAAGAGGACAGATACACACAGGAGAGAAAACCAGGCCAGTGACTGAGGGGGATGGTAAGAACTGCGGGCAATTTGTAAAGAATAACAGAGGAGCAACTCTTCCTCAGGTGACTGAGAATATGAATGCAAGATGTGGTCAGATGACTCATAAGGAAGAGTACATCTTGTGTATTGGACATTACAGTGAGGGGATCTGGTGGCTCTGTTATGGTGTGTGGTGTATTTTGGTGCCATGGTTCGGATCCACTCTGCAAGAGTGATCTGAGTGATCACCTTTATCCCGTGATGAAACATGTCTGTCCTGGTCAGATGGGGTTTTTTCCAAGATCACAATGCCCCATTCCACAGGGCACCAGGGCTCTCTGAATGGTTTGAGTATGAACTTAAGCTGAATTAGATGCAGTGGCCTTCATAGTTACCACATCTCAACATAACTGAACACCTATGGGAGATTTTGTGAAATAAGGGAATACATTTTAGAAGAATGGTTTTCATCCCTTCAATGGACTTCCAGAGACTTGGGCTACCAGAACATCTTCAGCTAACATTGATTCTCCAACACGGATTTTAACAGACAGTTTGTTTGGGCAGGTGTGAAAGCTCAGGTGCGGACCAAACAAGTGAACTCTGAAAAAGTGGGTGTCGGTCCACTAAGGCGTTACATACTTGTCACTGGTGATCGTACCTGGAGCACAAAGTTGCATATTCGTTCACATGATGACAAGTCAGTGTCACATAAAATGATTTAAAATCAACATTTTAAAAGTTGTTTTATGGTAGAAAAGTTACAAAATGTTGCTTTAAATTGTCCTTCAGCCCAGATGCAAGTTGAATATGTGGAATGTAGCTGATTTGTAGTTCAGGTTTACCACAGAAAAACAGAGCTGTTGTCTTAAACGTAAACTTTCAGAAGTGATCAGAGAGGTGGAAAAACACTGCAGACACAATAATTCCTCCTAAAGTTGTGCTCTACCACTGGAGGCTGCACCCTGCGCTTTGCATCCAGTCGATAACAGTTGATCACAGCCACTTCCAGTCGCAACCTCATCCTCTGAGGACCGGTCTATGAGGGGAAAGTCAATACAACGGTCCTGCACCAGAGTCAATGCAGCAACTTGTAAAATCAAGCAGCAACAAACAAACAGTGCAGCGCTGTTTGATATCCTGGCATGGAAACAAAACACAGCTGGCAAATGATTTGTTCCAATTAGCATGACGATGGAGACGGTGAAACGGGCACTTGTAAACAACAGCACACAGTCAGGAGAGTGGTCCTGTGTGGATGCACATGCAAACACACGTGTACACACACCCACACACAGAAGAGAAAACAAGCTGTCCTTCTGGTGACATGTGGAATCTTAATTGGGCCTTTGCCGAGAAATCAAACTATAATTCTAAAAATTGTCATCTCCCTTTCCATCCTGCAATGTGTTACACCCTTCACACAATCAATAGGAGCAGAATAATTCATTATCACATCAGCAGCTCAAGTTTGACGGCGGTGGTATGACATATGTGTGCTGGCAGGTGGAGCTAGTGAGTAGTATTAGTAGTAAAGATGGTGGTAACCATATGATCTGTGCTGAGCTCCACCAGCCTCCACATGAACTGATCATATTTACCAGAGGCCATCGGAGGAAAAACATTAATGCCATCATCTTTAAACACCTCATACTCTCAATCCTAATGTCCACACCTTCACAATCGCAACACAATTCCTGAGAAACATGGATGTGATGATGTAAAGAAAGTAAAAAAAAAAACAAACTTGTAGTCTAACTGTCCAATTTCATTTATTTTCCAAGATATCTGTTCTTTGTTTGTTTTGTTCATTTGTGATGTAAGGGTTGGTTGTCTTAAGTCCCCTTCATGATCTCACCTGATCAAGATGGATAGCACAAGCTTTTCTGCATGGGAAGGACACACTATATATATATACTGTCCTCCTCCCTTTGTCCTGTCTTTGACCACAGCTCTGTTGTATGTGTCCTGCAACTTAAAGTCTTTATTTAGTATTTAATTTACCTTCATTATCAGCAATGATTTGTGCTCAGAATTTTCATCTTCTTTAATCAAAGAAGTCTCCAAAGAAAACCTGGAAAAACCTCCTCCTGTTTTTCTAACATCTGTTAGATTCATCTGGTTTAAAAAAAAAAAAAAATCTTTTGACTGAAATTTTTCAAGCTGCAGCCAAGTCATATTCCCCATTTGCAATTTATGAAACATGTTACAGGTCACGTTACTTGACTTGTGCTAAAAAGAATAACATAATGCTTCAGCTCCACTCCACTCATAACAAGCTTGTCTCAAATTACTCTTTAAAATAATTAACCATTTAACCATTAACCATTTTTCTTCTTCTTCTTCTTCTTCTTCTTATTATTATTATTATTATTATTAATATTGTTATATAAGTCATCCTCTTATCATTTAACAAAAAAATACATCATACAAACAGCACCAGGATTAAATAACAATAAGAGCATCTTTTGCAGCCTTGTGACAGTTTCAGTGTGATGAGCTCTCACCTTTCTGCCATCACTACCATCCTGTTAATAATCAAAGAAGCTCTGAGGCTTCACATGTTAGATATGTTACAACACAAGATTTCAGGCTACATTCATGATTTTGTACTGTCATACTAACCAAAAAACTTCATATTGATTATTATTATAAAGTTTCAGGGCGTCCCCGTAACCATGGTAACTCCAGAGGGAGGGAGAGACGCTGAATGAAGCTGTTTACACAGATACACTGCAGACAAAGTCCAGACACACAACAGGAGAGACTGTCAGAGTTTACACATGTTGACTGAACTCAAAATGACATCACAGCTCTGTGATGCAGTCAAAAACTGATTGATAACATTGCATGACAGAAATCCGTCGTAACGACGGAGAACTTTAATCCATGTGAATATGTATCACTTATCACTTGTTGTAATTATAGAAACATATAGTTCACTGTCAGCTGTGCAGTGGTGTTACAGGGCACAGCTTCCTTCTTCTTAAACAATCTCTGGTTGAACATGAACCAGACAACAGATATTTTGTCGACTGGAAAAGCCCCAGAGGGAACATGATCACATTGTTGCACACTGTGTCTCTGCAGAGGGCACTTTATCATGTTTTATCTACCACAGGTCGTATATGAGGGCACTTTTTTTGCAAAGATGGGTCACCTGTGATGACAGTTCCACATTAATTCTCGCCTCCTTCAGGATCACAGGAAAGATGACAAGAAGGAAGGATTCTGCCGACTTGATGTGATTTAATACTTCAAACACGTTAAGTGAATTCAATAATTTTCCCTCTCTGGACAGTTAATTGAATTGCACTTACTTATTTGCACTTAAGGGTTTATTTGAAGCAATTCATTAAAAAGAACCCTTTTCTTCTTTTTTTCTGCTCAGATTTATGAAGTGGTAGAAGCTGAATGATGATAGTGGAGAGGGCTTAGTGGTTTGTTTGTATTAAAACACTCGGCGGGGCAGAGCAGGAGCTTTCATCCCTTGAATCATCTGCACGCAACACAAATTCAATAAAGTAGTCTGAAGTCAGTCGACTTTTACCATCACTTTAAATGCAGCCTTTAGATGAGGTGTTCAAGAGCCATCAAAGTGCCTTTTTTGGCACATTTTGAAGCAGTTGTAATATTTGAAGATCTCAGATCTCAAAGAGCAAAACCTCACCTGCAAATATGACATCAAGGCTGTGTGCAGAGGAGCTGCTGTCAAAACCTCACTCGCCAAATTTTTTATGCAGTTCCACTTAGCTCTATACTTTTTAGCTTCTTTTAGCTCGTTGGTTTCTCGTTTCCAGCTGCATTTGGTAGTAGAATCATATCTTTCCCTCAGGATTTGGAGACCAAAGCAGAGCTAAAGGGGAGTCAATATTGATTGGATGAATACAAGTAAGTAAGTTCACTCCAAGTGAATGATAACATGTCCAACATGTGTTCACAGCTTGTTTCTGTAAAAGGTTTAAAGTTCATTAATCAGTGAGTGGAAGATTTTATAAAATTGTTGCCTCTATTTGTCACTTTGACACAAAAACATGGGAAAATGAGATCCTGATTGAAAAATACCACATTTATCCAGCTGTTTATATTTTATGAGACAGTGACAGTGAGTCATTTTATCCTTGGAGCCAGTCCTGGCCCTAACCAATTTGGCGCCCTAGGCAAGATTTTAGGTGGTGCCCCTCTTGCATCGCAGCACTGCCAATTTACATATACACACTTTGTCTTTGACATTTTATTTTATTTTTACAAAACAAGCTACCCAATCAAAACAGTAAACAAAAACATAATAAATTAGAAATACAAAAAAATAAATAAATAAAAACAAAAATAGGTAATGTACAAAAATACAAAAATATTTCGTATAAATAGCCTACACAGAGTATAAGATTTAACTACCCACAAAATAAAAACTGTAAACAAGAGGTGGAGGCGACAGGAGGATCGCGTGGAGAGAACTGGTGATGGCCCAAGATTGGCAGAAGTGGGATTCAGATATCTCAACAGCACATCTGAAGCGAGAAGAGGAGTATGTGACATGTGTGTTACAGTCCAATAATAAAAAAGATGATACCAGGAATAAAATGAAATGAAATAATAAAAATGAAAAAACTAAGAGAGGCATGATTTCCACTATTCTGTACATGTTACATATACAATGCAATTATTTCTGATATGCAAACTAGATTCAATTTTATTATCATTACAGTGAAGTGCTGATTAGCAGAATGCAAAGAAGCAGTAAACTGCAGTATAATATAACATATGGGAATGCTCAGTTATGAAGTATTAACATTCATGATGTGCACTTTAACACTGATGTAAAGTTTAACACTATAAACACACTTTAGACAAAATGAACTGTAACAACAAACAACCAGCCTTACAGCTCTGATATATGAAGGTGTGGAAAAGGAATAACATTTCAACATGTCAATAAACATGTAGATAAATGTATCACACCTTCTGAACAGATCTAATCTTTATAAATGTCCCTGAGAAATGTAAGGTGGGAGTAGTTACCTACATTATTATTTTCCATAACAACTGTTAGGCCCCTCCATCACATCAACTGACGTTAAAACAAGCTAATGCTATTTATTGATTAGCAAACCGCGTCAGGCTAAAAGTTACTATCGTTCAGCAACAGACAAATCATTTTTAATGACATTATCTTTACTGTACCTCTGTGTCTTGTCTTTGCATTTTTCTTCTTCTTCTGTTTTTTTCTTTCTTTCCCGGCACCAGAGAGTTTTGGTCGTTTTCACATTATTATTGTCAATAATGAGGTGACGTCAGAAAATTGAGAGCAGGTACAGTCTAATCAGTCAGAGGAGGGGGGGGGGGCTTAGGAAAGTATTATTGTTATTATTATTATTATTATTATAGGCTTTGCTATTCAGTTAAATTAACGTGGGCTTATTTTTTCATATCAAGAAATAATAGTACCAACTAGTTTTAGTATAAGAAAAGTGATAGTTACTCTTTTTTTCTTCTTTCCCCATTTGTGGCGACCCCTGGATGGACGGCGCCCTTAGCATTTGCCTATACTGCCTATGCCTATGTCTGATTGGAGCTTAAAGCAGAGTTTCAGGAGTCGGACCACACCTCAACCATGCCACTTCCGACAGTCCTATAAATACCCTCCCAAACCACCGTTTCCCTTCGCTCTCGTATTCCGCACACCCCTCCCACCCATCCCATTTCTTTCACCTGTTTCTCCTCTCCTTCCTACTCTCCACAGGGTTCTGAGGAGGGGCTGTCGTGCCCGGGTGTTACAACGGATTCCCTACCGAAGCTTCCCCACACCGCAGCATCGACCGAAGAAGTACACGTGATCATGCCTCACTCACAATCTAAAATTTTTGTCAAGAAATCATTAAAACGTATCTTGTTGATGGTGTGGAAACCAACATAAATATGGCATTAACCTCACAAAGTGATCCTCCTCCTGTCCATGCTGGAGGACACTGCATGGTGTTGTAGCAAAAGTAGAGCCAGGTTCAGGGTTTGTCTGAGGACTCCAGCCTGGGTCATGCTGTATGAACATAACATTATGTTCTGGATTTGAATATGGACATAATAAATCGTGCCTTATATATAAACCTTAAAATAAAGACCCTTGCTGGTCTACTGGTCTCAGCACTAGAGATGAGGAAAAGATGTGAGCTATAATGTTATAAAATAAAGGGAACAATGAGAGACTCTTTTCATTTCAGCAATTATTGTGCATGAATATCTCGTTTGAGACTGTAACTCCATCACTAGTTTTGCATGTGATTGTCCTGCCATGCAGAAAGCGCCTGATAGGTCCTCAGAGGTCAGACTCCTGCAGCTGCCGCTGGTGTTTTCATCTTTATTTTCAGCCAAGCGAGAGCTAAAACAGGGCTGTGACCCAGCCGGGGTGACAGCAAAATGAGTGTGTCCCCATCCTACCTGGGACAGGGAGAGAGGCTATGACTGTTTCTCTCTCTCTCTCTCTGTGTGTGTGTGTGTGTGTGTGTGTGTGTGCATGTCATCTTTTGCCCTCTGCTTATAAATAGCATTGAGTTGGAGGCTGCTTGTCTGTTCAAAACAAATTAAATCAGCAGCGTCCTTACCTGCTGTCACTGCTTCCCGGGCCTAATTCTCTCTTTCTTTGTCTTTGTCTCCTTCTGTTCCGCAGACACAGCAGGAACACTGCTCGTCTCACCATGAAGTTCTCTCACCCTTCTGTTTGTCCCTCGTCCCTCTTCTGTTACCGCTCTGACAGGTTTTTCTCTTATTTGTTTTCTCTAATAGTGAAATTACCCCTGTCATAGTTCCATTTCTGTGTGTGTGTGTGTCATGGGTTGAATTTAATCATGCAACAACATGATGTTTTCAGAGAGGCACATTGATAATTAGGCTTTAAGTGCTAAGTGGCTTTTCTGCGGGGGGGTTTCAGCTTGGCAGAACATGGCAGCGCTTCCCTCCAACTAGATGAAACAACATTAGCATTTCCTCCAAATGGTCGTCTGAAGTGTATTCAACTTTTAAAGAGCTTTGTCTGTCATGTTTTTTGCATGTTTTCGAAAGGTTTCAGACTATAGTCCTATCAGCTTTTACAATAGATAATCATTTAATCATTGCCAAAAAATTATACATGCAACACAGACACCAAAAACAAAATGCAAATCATTTTTGATCAATATTCAATTGAAGATGAGATATTTCATGTTCAAACTGATCAACTCCACCAGCTTTTTGTGGAGTCAGGGTTGTATTTAGTAAAAACCTTTTTTCTTAACCTGGGAAATGTGTGTGATATTTAGAGCAGAGCTCCAGAGGTGTCGTGAAGAGACGGGGTTCAGTTGGATACATGTACATATATTCATGTACACACATTCAGTGGGAAGAAGGATTCTCATCAGTGACAATAAACAAAATGGAAAATAGAAATAAATATTTTGTGACTGACCTTGTGTCCTGTACACAACAGAGCACATGCAGGCTGCAAATACTGAGGTGACACAAGCGTACAGCAACATGCAGCTGAGCGAGTCGTCCGCTATTCAGATGATCAGTGGTTTGATCCACGGCTCGACATGTGTGTGTGTAAATGTGTGTGAATGTGTGTGAATGTGCATGAATGATTAGCTCCCGAAAAGCAGCTGGCTTCTTGCATGGCAGCTTTCAAACATGAATCACTCATACAGTGCCCTTACATAGATATGAAGTTTATGACTGCATTTATGCATATTCTATATATTCTTTTAAAACGACTGATGTCAGGGCTATGATATTATTTTAGATAATGAAACTCAACACTTTCCTGCAGATGTTTATTAGAAGACCCACAAAGAAAATGAGGGGTGATGCCTTTTGAGCTGCTGGAGGGCTTTTAATGTGAAACATTAAACAGAACAGCAGGACAAGTTTTGTTTCATTGATTAACAGCAATTTAAAAAAATGTTGATGAACAATGAAGAGTATCTGCGTTGTATTTTCTGTGGAGAACTCTAACTTATCAAAATTTAAACTGTGGTTTCTCAAAGTCTGGATCCAGTTCTACACACCAAACAGGAAATGGGACCAGTTTGATGAATGAAAACTTGGATCAGAGCCATCGGCTGCATTCACACCTGGACCTGGATTTATCAAGCATCTCAGTATGACTCCTGTGAATCACACTGAAACTTGCCCTCAGACTGGACGTGGACTGGGGAGAGACAGCTCCCAGGACAGAGTGTGATGTCCAGGTTCTGCTCGCGGTTTCTGCCTCTTAAAAGAAGTGTTTCCTCGCCACTGTCGCCAAGTGTTTGCGCATGGTGGGAACTGTTGAGTCTCTGTAGATAATATTATAAAAAGTACAGTGTAGACCTGATTATGAGATTACTTCTGTTATGATTTGATATTTATATATAAATTAAATCGACTTGGATATACGGTGCAGAAACTATCCCCACTTTTTGTTTCTGTGAATAGTGAAACTGAATATCCATTGGCCAAGTCACACCTCCTCATTAAGACCGTGTTATCCTCTCATTCATGGATTAAATCCCTTTCAACTGCTCATCCTGTTAACTTATGTTCTCTACATGTGGAGACTTTGGATAATCCACTGTCATGGCTGCCGCCTTTACTGTGTATTTAATATGGCTTGTAGTGTGCTCACATATGCAACCTTAGCTGTGTGAGCGCCAGTTTCTCATTGGTTCCCGATGGCTTGGTCACCTGACTCGTCTCGAAAGCCGGAGGCCACGATTGGAGCGGCACTGTCCCGACCCACCAACCAGAGGGGCCCAATCCAAAAACTCGAAGTGCCTGACCGTCCGGGTGGCTTGTGTGTATTATGTCAGAGTTCACTTCATATTGTGAAAGTTAGTATTAACTCGATTGTGGAGGTCTTTTTGCGCTTATTACAGGGACTGTTTTTGATTTAGTTTTTGATTTCTCTGATTTATTGCACACACGTTTGAGGGGATATTTCTGTTAGGTTCACTACTTTTAGGGATGCTGTTTCTAATATGTTTTTGGTTATTAATGATAGCTTAGATACTGAGGTTTTTCTTTTTCGTTTCCTTTTCATGTAGTTAATATGGGAGTTCTCTTTTTGTTATATTTCTTTGTTCTTTTAAACAACATCCATGTGTTCTTTTTGTTCCCTTGTGGTTTACCTCACCTCCTTTTGTTTAAACCAATCTAAAATTTCATTTAATAAATACCTTAGTTTGAACCAGGCCATCTGGTTTTAGGTTCCTTCCTAATACCCCTTGTGCTGGGTTGTAACATCCACCTATAGATTGTTTTTATTTTCTATTATCTAGTTTGCGGCTGGTTTCACAGATTATCTATGGAGTATATGCGACAAGTCATAAACATAGTCTAACCAAGATGTTTGTGTGATGATGTGCAGTGATTAGCACCGTCGCCTCACATTGAGAAGGTTTCTGCTCTGAACTCCTCAGTCAGCTTTATTTCTGTCACACAGGAATTGCACTGTAACTGTATGTAACATACGTCTCAAATTCTATTCTTTGAAATAAACAAGAAATTGATATAAAGCTCAAACAGAGTTTGACTTGATGTAACTTGGTTTAGATATCATTGTGTGCAAATAAATGTTCATCTGTTCTGTTATCACTATAAATAAAATGTAAATGCTTATTTAGAGGCGTTGCAGCTCTTGTTTCAGGCACTGGAAATTGATATCACATTTCTTTAAGTCACCATTTTGTATGAAAATGTGACAAATCAATCGTTATTTATGTTTCATGTGCTGCATGTTTCGCTGTCTTTTCTTAACATTCCTTTTTAATCACTTGTTTTATTAGATCAGTGTGTTTTTATGGTTCATGTGTTTATTACATGCAGGAGTGTTGTTCAGATCACCCCTGACAGCCCCACGCTGTACCGGTGTGAAACACAGGTGAACACTGAAGACCTACAAGAGCGAACAAGCCTGACTCTTTTTGAACCCAGCTTGGGTCAGTAGTGTGACTTTATACTGTCCATTAGTGGACTTATCAAGGAAATTTGAGTGTATTAAGTTATTTTAAGAGACACTTTGGGACTTTTATTGTTCCTCATTAATTGTTCCATGGTAATAAATCTGTTCTAGAAGCTGTTTAGTTTCTTTATAGAGTCCTTGGTGTTGTCGGCCTCTTAAATCATGTTTTTAATATTTTTCTTAATATTTATATCCTGTTATTTCTAACCTAGCATTTGATTCACTGGTTGAACTGGGTAACTCGGCCACATTTATTTTTTAATCAGCAAGGTAAATAGAAACTATAGATGTCAAATAAATGTTCTGCAGTAGCGGTCGACTGATTGGTCGATTCATTGCTGCTGATTCTCCTTATCGGTCAAATTTGGCTGCGATTGGCCAACTTCTTCACAGCCTCCGGGATGTAGAATGCTGTAGCAATCGGTGCCTTTAAGTACACTCTGCTCTGCATCTCACACATCTATGCTGGTGGAAGATGTCCGGTCTGTAGAGTTATGCTGACCTCTGGCAACAAGGCCAAAACTCCTGGATACGAGCTGAAAAGTCTTTATTTCATAGTTCAGCCATTATTATTCTCCAACTCCATCCTCTACTCCGTCGACTCACAGTCAAACCACCTGGTCCCACTTTGACCATTCCCTGGAGCCGTCTCCAGCACACTGGTCGGACACCAGGAGGTAACTCTGGAAAATCACCAGAGAGGTGTCACTTGGGTTTATTTTCATCGGAAAACTGTGTGTGAAAAGGTATTTCAATAAAAGCATAGAGTGTCATACAATAGTCTGAGTTATTTACTTTGAACCACTTCATGTGAGCTCCTTAAAACCAATAACATAAGTCATGGACGGGCAGAACATGAATGTACTCATAAAAAGGTTTTTGAGACAGAAGATGAAGCTCTGAGCTTTCTAACGGTCGGCTGGTGAACTCGTGCTTCACACTATCGCCGCATAACTGAGTGAATCGCTTTTACAGTAAATGTACTAGTGTATGTGTGAAAACCCTGCACACATAATCCAATGCCCTGTGACATTTATGCAAGGGCTCCGTCCTGCTGAACCAATCATATTACACCAATGGCCAGCTGTGAGGGCACAGTCAGCCATCAGGGTCACTTAGCAAGTGAACATTTGTTTTTCTTTATGGAATAAGAGCTGAACCTGATTGTTCTCACTTTTTTTCTACTTGTCTCATCACAGCCTGGTAACCATTAGCAACAGACGGCCCACCGTCTTTTTTCCCTTTGAAATGTGTCTCTATGAATCTAAAGCGAGTAGCCTTCCTGTACAAGGGCAGAACCAAATGAGAGACTTTGTTTTGTTTTTTTAAATATTTTTTTGTTGATTTGTCTCAAAATAAAAGTCCCACTTGTACAACAAATTAAACATTAAATCTTGATTTTAATTACAACTACACAAGTACATACATACTATATTATTATTTCCATTATAATAATAGTTGTAGATATCATTATTATAGTCGCTGTGTATCTTTGTCCCAGCATATGACCGTCCACCATGATCCAGGTTCTGCTTGAGGTTTCTGCCTTTTTAAGGGAAAGTTGTTGTTTTTTTTGCCACGGTCACCAAGTGCTTGCTCATGGTGGGAATCGTTGGGTCTCTGTAAATAATCTGATAAAGAGTACAGTCTAGATCAGCTCTATATGGAAAGTGTCATGAGATTACTTAAGCTCAAAGGAACTATTTACAGAGAAAGTTACAGGGAGAGCATCAATGTAACCATAGAAACTCACCACAACAGCTGTATCCTCCTGCCTGCCACATACACTACACTGAGCAAGAGGATGGAGGAACCACAGCACTGTTGGCAGGAAGAGCCATGGACTGATTGCTCTGAGCAGCATACATGGGAATGAATTACAATATATCTTTCAACTTTTTACCTGATGGTCTGAATAAATCGCTACATTTATCACTAGTGGATTTTTAGTCCATTGAACGAGGGTGCAGGGTGCAACCAAGTGTACAGTTGGGAGGGGGATCCAACACTTTCCTTAACAAATGGAAATAAATTTAAAATAACTAGAAAAGTTGACAGGATTCATGGAAGGAGAACATATTTAACAAATGTTCTACTGTATATCGGCAAGGACAGATTGATACCTTGCTGCTTGGTTACACACTTGTGTCTGTAGAAGACAGTGAATGAGGTAGATCTTAAAATCAGTGCTTTGATTCATAGAAGGACTGTTCATGCCTAATATGTTTTTTATTAAAAGTCAGCAAACCTTTCTGTAAAAAGAAAGAAGTAGCGGTGCCGTCCTGGGGGACAGAAACTATACGGCCAAATGGAAACTGGAGCAGCATACAGTATGTGTGCAGCCATCCCAGTCCCAGTTCACGGGCCAGTGTGTCACATCCACTCTCAGATGGCTCAGATCAGGTCAGGAAAGAAGCGTTGCAGCTCCATATTCCATGATCCCTGACAACACAAATCCTGTCAAAGAAAAAAGGAGAAATCCGCAGCAGCTGCTCTTAAAATAACTCATCAACCACCACTGATTTCCTCATCCAGGGAATTGATGCTTTACATTACTCATGGACTCATAAATTCCCCGCATCAGGTTCCAGACTTTAATATGTGTGACTGGTCCTCACTGGAGAATTGACTGGCTGATGTTTTAGTCATGGAGACCTTTAGAGCTGGCTTGTCCACCACTAAACATTATTTACTCAGCACTTGGGATCAATAATGCCTCTCTGACACAGTTTTTGAAGTGTGCATGTGTGTGTTGACTGGAAATGGGTTAGCTGTGTACATAGTCTTAAGGTCTTGCTCTTTCGGCTACAAGCTTTCATTTCCACTCCTAAAACCTACGAGATGTTTTCTCTGCACATGATGCCATTAGATGTACGTCATGGACTTGTTCTGGTCACATTCCGTCATTGCTGTGGTCCCCTAAAGTCAAACATGGACAAAAAAAAATAAATGTTTTTTTTGGGTGACATTGAGGTATAAGTCACTGTGTTCATTGGTCTTATCTTGACATAAAAGAACTGGAACCAGAATGAAAACAGCTTTTAACTTTCAGACTCGGTGGAATGTGAGCGAGTCCAAACCCCATCAGCCCCAGAGCAGTGAATCAGCACAAATCTTTTGCTGTGAGTTCTACTTTCATGAACTTTGCGTCATTGTCTAAAAGCTAACTTTATAGTGCTGACCTTTGAGGGAACAGAGCTGGTGTAATAACTTAATAGGTGTGTTGCACCATCCACTTTCATTTAGCCTCTTCTGTCAACACACTGCCAATTCAAAAATGACTGGTCAGTCACCCTATGCTTTAAACTACAACGTTGTAGGTACCCCTCTAGCATCACTTTTGCACACACCATGATGATGCAACGTCCAGTCAAATTAGCAATATAAAATATGCTATATCTATATAGGTACAGAAGTAGTAAGTTCTTTCACATAGGACATGGACATACACCTGAGTTTGCTTGACCCATCCATCTACCTCTACCTCCTTGACATGCAGACTTTCTCACTCTTTATACAAAGTCACTTAACTTCAACACCGCAGTAATCATTACAGTAGACGGCCACTTCCAGAAATGACTGGTGGAGTACCTACAGCATTCTACTTTAGCATACAGTAGGGCCACCCATTATGATTACCTGAGAGTGAGGATGTCTGATTCTGAGTATGAACTACTTCACAGAAGAGACCTGGTTAGCTTAGTTTCACTGACCCAATTAACACGCCAAGGGAAAATTCTGACCTTATAGTAGCACTTGTGGAAAAAGGGTCAAAGGGCATCAAAATGACCAGCTCTAATCCTTTACTAACTTTAGGAAATCCATTATATTTAATTGAGCTTTTCATATATTAGATATAATGTAAAATATGGATGTGGTCAGAAATTATTCAGTTTGTGAATGAATAAATTCTACGACTGCAATGCAATTTTCTCAGTGAGAGCCAGTTATCACCACGTATGTACAGAAATGATTTGCTGCTCTGTGATTTCTCTCCTGGGATAGACATGTTTCTGTAGCACTGCCTGATGAAATACAACACTCAAACTCTTTATCAGGACTATGGCGGAGCAGGAAGCACACAATTAGCTCAGCATATGATTAATGAATTCATTTTTTTTCATTGAGGTTGATATTTATGAGCAACTGTTTGATTCTGACTCCGTTCATCAGACACCAACACGGACTGAGCTCACACTCTGGCTCTCTGCCTCACCAAGACTCAAGCATACATATTCACACATGTACTTATGTACTTCACATTTAATCATAATGCATCCACTTTTGTAGATGGTCTTTGAATTGGGTTGTGTGTGTCAGGTTGTATTGAGACCAAATCAGTACCCCAGTTCAAATGAATGTGAAAACCTGCATTTTTGCCGCAGTGTTGGATTTGGTCTGGATGAGGCGTTAGTGTGTTTTAAGCTAAGCTAAAAGCTAAGTCTTTGTTGTACAGTGAATGGACAAGCTGGGTCCATTCCAGAGTTAGAAAAAGCAGTGAAGACATGAATTTCGTCCTGCTGATGTTTGTGAAGAATGAAAATGATCTGAAATATTTCATGTGTGTTACCCTCAATGGCAAAGTGATGCTTTGAGTTTCTCCCTTAGCTCTTTTAATTTATTTTAATAGGTATGTTTATGTCTGTGTGTGTTTGTGGGGGATTGTTTCCCACTTCAATTAGCTCCACTGTTGCTGTGTAAAAATAGATCTCATAGATACCCACAGGTGGTTTCATACACAAGAGGATTTAGGGAAAAAAATCTTTGTGGACTTACAATTTACCATTAACAATTCAGTGTATTTGGACACAGATTGGAGACTCTCATATGGATTATTTGAGTTGTAACTATTAGAATCCGTCCCAATTGGCAGTAACCTGCCTGTAAGATGGTGTCAGGACTTACATGTATTCACATCAAAACATGATACAGTCATGAAAAAAACCTCCTCGGTTAGTCATCCCTTAATATCACAAATCTATATTTCTTCATTACACTGATAAAGAACAATATAAAAAATTAATAAAACATCATATGACATTGTAAAAAGTCCTCCAGTCAAACACACGTTCTGCTTATGGTTCTTTCACTGTGATGTTTGAGCCTCACTGTGCAGAATGATGTCTGAGCAGTTAGTTTGAACTCACCTTACGCTCACGTCTCAACGTCTCGACATGTGGACATACCTGCAGGATTTTATGACATTATAACTAATTTGGAAGACAAACTGACCTCGGCCATCAAATTCATCTTCGTCTTCCCGTACGCTATCTGGGCCATCTTTGGGTCAACATACCACAAAAGAACAGAACAGATAAAAGAGGGAGACACGAAGCCGACTGATGAGATGCAGGTTCAAGGTGAGCACCAACACAGTGTGTTACTTAAAGAACACCAGTTTGTTTTAAATCACTTCTTAAAACACATTTTTATGGACTTGGTTTTGTGTGATGTCCTCCTTTTTAACTTTTTTAACTTTAATTTTTTATATTTATTTTTAAATGTATTTTTCTTATTTTTTTATTAAAATGGTGTGTGTGAATGTGTATGAGTCCTACACAGTGTGTGTTTTCTACTTATTTTTATCATTCTATATTTTATTATTGCCTTATTCAATTTATCATTCTATGTTTTTATCTTATTTTTATGTATTGTTTCACTTTTTTATTGTTTTATAATGTCTTGTCTTTTAAATGTCTTTTGCCATTACCATGTTTTTAAATCTTATTTATCCTGCTTTGTTGGTTCTTCTGCTGCTATTTTGCTTGAGTATCCTGTTTGTGCCTGTCTGTTAAAACACTTTTAAACTCTGTTTTTAAAAGGTGCTACATAAATAAAGTTATTATTATTATTTTTTTTTATTATTGCAGCATGTCATGAAGGTCTCTGTCTTTGGTATAGAGCTATAGAACAGAATGTTTAAACATGTTTATTTCTGCTGTGAAGTTGGACATTTTAACATGGTGGGTTATGGAGACTGACTCGATCTATAGCCAGCCTCAAGTGGGCGTTTTAGGAACTGCAGTTTTTGGCACTGCTGTGATGGCTTCACCTCACAGACACAGAGATTGCCGCTTCGACACAATAAAGTTGGCCAATGCAACTAAACTATCTAACATCTAACCAGAAGTGCAAAAAGGCGGTAAAGAGCAGAGTATGTACATATGAACAGGGATATATGAATAATAGTGCAGATATAAATATGAATTATGTTATAGGATATATACAGTATTAACAGTATGGACAGAGTGAAATGAATACACTAAGATATTACAGCTTGTTACAGCAGCAACAATTGTGGTATGAACATAATTATTGGTGTAGTTATACAGTGCAGATTAAGCTGAGATATTGTTTCAGTCTGAAATAGAACTGATGATATGAAATACTACAGTATTAACAGTAGTAGTGCAATTGTACACAGACTAAACGCCCCCTCCGCAGACACCATTGCTCTGGAACATAAGAAGCTTATCTGTTGATCCCTATTACTTGTCATATTATTGTAAACTCAGGAGGACTTTTGTCAGGATCCTGTAGGACTGTTATCAGTGATCTCCCTCGCCCCCCCTGCTGATTCCCCCCAACGTCTGAGTGGAGATATCGCCCTTGAGCTGGAACGATAGCGATCGCTGCATCACATAGTCTTTTCTTCAGGTTGTTTGATGCTGTTAGAAGTAGTTTAAAAAAAGGCTCTTATTCTTCCTCTCATGTCAGCTTTTCTGCTTACCTTTGATGTATCTCTCTATAGCTGTCATATCAGAACTAAATACTTCATAATTACAATGAAAATCCACGTTCTCTGAAGCTGTCGCAGTTCCTCAACGGAAATCAAATGAGAAGAAAGCCGAATAATACCTCACTAGAAGTCATCACTGGTTTACACTATTCTCAGCACTCACTGATACCCATTTGTAGCTATTTCTCTCTGTTATCATCAGGAACAATCAAGGCTTAATCACAGTGGAATAAAACTCACAGAGGAGCAGAAAATGTGTATTTCAAGCCAATTAAGTCTGAACAAATACAATTAGCAGTTAATCAGTGAGTGAAGGAGAGCTCTTCTCAGAGTGGATTCTTCAGCTCTGCTGCTGCACAACTTCATTTGCTCACACATTATTCTGTCTGGTCTGAAACATCATGGAAATTTTCACTTCGTTTCATATTTGCTTTTAGATTTGACAAAGATTTGGTGGAATTTATTGCTGCCATACAGTTTGAGTCATCTCCCCGTTGAGTATTCAATATGCTAGCCAAACTGTCAATTAGCTGTTTTACTTTTTCTGTCTTTGTCTTCTCTCACAAAGGATGATGTTGGTGTTTTGAGGCTCGAATGCTCAGTTCAGTTCAGCTGAGTGACACACTTTCATCAGAAAGCTGTTCTGTTGTGCACTAAATCCAAGACAGATGTTCACAAATACAGTACTATATATTAAGCAGGTTTTCATTACAGAACATACAACACAGTAAAAAAATGAAAGGCTAACACATAAAGATCAGTCCGCTCACCTCTGGATTCTCTTGAGGCTCAGTTGTATGATACTGTGTGATCTGTGAAGGAGCTTTGTCGAATCTGAGAATATAAAACAAATGTTTTCATCAGGGTCATTTCAGCTCTGGCTTGGAGAACATCACTACTACAGACTGGAGTTAAAAAGTCTGTCAAATAGTCACATCCAGGAGCTTGAACCAAACTAGGGCCTTAAAGTCAGGAGCTTTATGCCGTGTTCACCTTGTCATGTTGAAATCCAAGTTGTAATTATGACATGGAAACCTTTCCTGAAACTTTGGTGTATCCGACTTGGAAGCAGTGCTGTAGTCAAGACAGCCTAAACCAAGTCTAAGTCATTTCCAAGACCAGAGAGTACTAAGGCTGAGACAAGACTAGGACTTTGAGGCATGGAGACCATTCAAGACGAAGAGCAAGGCAGGGTAACACCAAGTTAAGACCAAGGCCAGACTGTATATAGCCTACTTAGGTAGCTAATATGTATGTAATATTTGCAAAATCTCTTTGGGTGACCAGTGAAGAGATTTCTGAAGAGTTTTGGTACAAGGGCAAATTGCTAAGATTAGCTAGCTAGCTTTGCAAGCATGACTGGCACGCTTACCTCTTTGAAATGCTTCCTTTCTAAGTGCTGATAGAAGTTTGTGTTTTCTTTTGGACTCTGTTTTTGAGATTTCAGATGTGTTTATATCCAATGTGCTTGCAGTGGTCTTGAAGTGATGAAGTCCCCAGACCTCTTTGAGACTGGGTAAAGATTCAGTCGATTCTGAGATGAGACAGAGGCCTTAAAAAAAACAGATCTCGAGTACTAAACAACAGCTTAAAAGCACAACCATTGTTCAATGTAATGAAACCCATTTTTTCTTTCAGATATGATATTTTGTTGTCAGTGCACAGTATTTTTATCCTCACACAACCAACTGACTCAAGATGCAACTACATTCTACACACTAATCCTTCGCTGGTGTCTTCTTTTCTCACACTATCCAAAATCAGATACAGCTTGTCAAAGATATGTAACTTCACTGATAGCGCCTTAACTCAAGATAAGTTCACAAGGTGGTTTACAGAGACAAGGAAAGAGGAAAGAGACAGGCACAATGCAAACAATGAAAGCAGGTGCAGAGAGAAATATAAAGACAGGATCACAATATGAGCAGAGATGATAAATTGGTAAATGACAAGAACAAATTAAAATAGAGGATGAATTGGAAAATCCCCAAATTGCCTCAGAATAAGGACAATGAAAAGGTCATAAAAGCCACAGAGTGAGTGCGGGAAAAATATGACAGTTTACAAAAAGAAGTATTTTCAGCCCAGCTTTAAAAGATGAAGCAAACTTTTATTCCTTGTTCTGCACTACACGTCCTTCAAAGTTGTCAGATGGTTGTTCTATTCACGCTGCACAACTTTGTTTCATAAGGGGATCAAAAGGCCTTTCTGTTCTGCAGAAAGAGTCAGAGGGTAAATAAATACCATCTTTGCAACAAGGTTAGTTGTTGAAAAGCTTGTGTGAAAGCCAATATATTCTGATAGATCTGATACATGCCTCTCCATACAAATAGACACATCATAACCTCATAACCAACAGGACAACAGGTCAGATCAGGACAGGTCAAAATTATTTTGTATTATTTCATATTTGACAAGTGATCAATTCATTGACTAATCACTGCATCTCTTGTGTGTTCATGAACAACATAACAGAAAGTTGGCGGCATGGTGGCAGCTCACAGCAAGAACGTTCCTGGTTTGACAGACAGTCCGACCACAGCCCAAAGACATGCAGGTTAATTGGTGACTCTTAATTGCCTCTTATGACATAACTTTTCAGTCGAGTTAGATTGGCTGGGTCTGTAGGGAATGCATCAGGAGTCTGACCTGCATCAACTTTTGCTGCCACTTGCTTCAGAACAACAAGCTCCTGTCAGATACAGATGACCTCTCGTTGCGCTTGACTCCGCTTGACTCCCCCTGTGCCTTCACGGTGGCAGTTGATGAGGCAGATCGAACCATTCAAGAGGGGAGGCAGTACGAAAAATACCAGCTGATGGTGTGGCAGGTCCTGACAGCAGTGACTGAGATAGTTCAGGTAATTCTGAAGGATCATCCTGATCATCTGAGTCATCCTGCAAACTTCAAGTAAAATTGAAATGGATTCAGTCGACATCATCAGTTCTACACAGTTTAGAAATAACAAATCAAGTTCATTGTTCTCAATGCATTCTTTATATGACTCATGAAAACATACCTAAATATCTGTTTTCAAGAGTCATATAATTAATATGTACATGCTCATATTTCCTACTCAATTCATTTCTGAGTACTTTGCATGAAAACAATATGTAACAGTCAGAGGTGCACCTCAACATTACATGTACAGTGTCACACTGTATACTCAAACTGGAGATGATGCACAGTGACTTAAACTTTATTATATTCTTGCTCACTGTAGAAGAACAAACACAACAGATGAGTAAATAAAAAAATCTTAACAATCTACAAAAGAACACAAGAAATGAAAATAATACTAAGAAAAACAGTTATGTTTGTGGTCTGTGTAAACCACAAACGTGTTTAGACTGTATAACATACAGTGGCCTCACACGGACTGTGAGCAATGCAATATTTGATTATTATTTTATCATGGAATCATTTTGATTTTATTCACCGTAAATACTTTGTCTTAACCTCCTCAATTGAAAGACAAATGAACACATGGATTCAGGCCAAAGGGCTAAAACATGGATCAGTTTTTCAGTGACAGCCCTAAACTCATGTTGTCCTGTTTGCACCACCCTTTCCTTTACAGGAATCAGGCAGGAAGTCATTGGTATGATGGCTGACACCTTATAAGTTGTAAAATTTTGTATTTATATTTTAAGTTATATAAACCATAACAGACCTTTCCCAGATCAGCTGAGGAGATGATAGGTCTAATTTAAGAATTGTTTTTAGCTGTTGGACACATGACTGAACAGCTCTAAGTAACCTTCCCTGCCCCTTGGCTGGGTCCCACAAGCAGAAGGTCCATTGTGTCAGATTTAGGGGGCTTCATTAACAGAATATGGCAGATTTGAATATAATATTCATAACTCTGTTTTGTCTGTGTTTCATCGCCTGAAAATAAGAATGGTGATGTTTTGTTGCCTTAGAAAGAACCTTTTATATCTACAGATGCTGGGGGTCCTCATCCAAAGAATCCATGTTTCTACAGTAGGGCATTTCACGTTTTGTATGTCCATTGTAGTTTCTTCTTAAGGCTAGGAAGGCGAGGGTAAGGTGAGAGGGTTGCAATCAGCAACTACACTGCAAGATGCTTAAGTCCTTCACACTGGTCCTGGGTTTGTTAGACTTTGTGTAGGTGGTACTCCACATTATGGCAGTCTAGGAACTGATGAAAACTGAAATTTGGTCAAATCAGTCAAATTTAGGTGAGTAAAGAATGCTAGATTGAAAACAAAGTTGAAAATACTTTTCACTAATCAGAGTACTAACACAAAAATGTAGCATTCCGATATGTTTACAACATTTCCAGCATTTTAAATTGTGTAGTGACACAAAAGTAAATCATCATTGGACATGATTGAGATTATTACTACAGTCGACAGCAGCTTGAGTTGACTGCCTGAACTAGTTTGCAGGTGTCACTCCATTTATACAAATCTTCCATCTTTCCACAACCTTAGCAGGAAGATGATCTAAAGTGTACAAAGCCTGAAGCTAAGCACATGCAGAGCTCAGCATGTAAATCTGAGCCGACTAATGCCAAAGTCCAAAGTAGTTCTACCCCTAACCGTAATCAGTAAAGACAATGCAAGTGAACTACAATGCAGACATTTCATTTGATGAAGACTGTGGTGTTGACCCTAACAAATAAAACCCTGTTGTTGTCACAATCCATTCCTCTGCTGCTCTGCCAGTAATTTTCCACTCTCCTCCCCTCTGCTCACTCTCCCTGCCGGCCACTCCCTTCTCATCAGCCAACTCTGTTCACCTGTGTCTTGTAATGCCCTTCGGCCTCACCAACGCCCCTGCCATCTTCCAAGCTCTAGTCAATGATGTCCTTCGGGACATGCTCAACTTGTTCGTGTTCGTCTACCTAGACGACATCTTGATTTTTTCCAAGTCTCGAGAAGAGCAAATCATCCATGTTCAGTCTGTGCTCCAACGTCTCCTTGAGAACTCCCTGTTCGTCAAGGCGGAGAAGCGCGAGTTCCGCAAAGGTCTCGGCAGTCACCTCCTGGCCCGTTCCTGACTCCCGTAAACTGCTCCAATGCTTCCTCGGTTTTGTCCACTTCATCTGAAACTACAGCTCCGTGGCTGCTCCCCTAATGGCTCTCACCAGCTCCAAGGTGCTGTTCCGCTGGAACCCAGCGGCCGAGGCTGCCTTCAGGACAGTGGACAGTGGTGGAGGTGGACGCTTCCGATGTGGGGGTGGGGGCGGTGCTCTCACAACGGTCTGCCTCCGACCAGAAGGTACATCCCTGTGCCTTCTTCTCTCGGCGTCTGTCCACAGCCGAAAGGAACTACGACATTGGCAACAGAGAATTGCTGGCGGTAAAGTTGGCTTTGGAGAAATGGAGACATTGGTTGGAGAGCGCGAAGGTACCGTTTATAGTCTGGACTGATCACAAAAATTTAGAATACATAGGCACAGCCAAAAGACTGAACTCTCGCCAAGCCTGCTGGTCCCTGTTTTTCACCCGGTTCTGCTTCACCCTCATCCTTACGGTAGTGGACCGGTTCAGTAAGATGGCACATTTTGTGCCCCTTCCTAAGTTACCGTCAGCCAAAGAGACTGCCCAGTTGGTGCTGCTACAGGTGTTCCACCTGCATGGCCTCCCAGTTGACGTTGTGTCTGACCGGGGTCCCCAGTTTACCTCGGTCTTCTGGAGGGAGTCCTGCAGCCTGGTGGGGGCCACAGCCAGTCTCTCCTCTGGGTTCCACCCACAGACCAATGGACAGAGTGAACGGATGAACCAAGAGATGGAAACGGCTCTGCGCTGCCTGGTTTCACGGAATCCATCGGCCTGGTCCCAGCAACTCCTGTGGGTGGAGTACGCCCACAATTCGCTAACCAGCTCTGCTACTGGCCTTTCCCCAGTCCAGTGTGCGTATGGGTACCAGCCCCCTCTCTTTCCGGCCCTGGAAAGGGAGGTCTCCTGCCCCTCTGTCCAAGCCTTCATCCGTCGCTGTCGCAGGACCTGGGTCCAAGCACGGTCCTCCCTTCTGTGTTCAGACGGCGGTCCACGGCCCCTGACTACAAGGTCGGTCAGAGGGTTTGGCTCTCCACCCGGGACCTGCCTCTGCGGGTGGAGTCAAAGAAGCTGGCTCCCCGATTTGTTGGACCGTTCCCCGATCCATCGAATAATTAATCCAGCTGCAGTGAGACTCCAACTCCCATGCTCCATGCGGATCCACCCGACCTTCCACGTCTCAAGGACAAGTTGTCATCAGCCAACTCTGTTCACCTGTGCACTCAGGTGCTCCTCATCAGTATCTAGCCACTATTTAGGCAACACCAGCCCAGCGTTATGTGGCCCGATTATCTTTGTACTATGCAGAACTTTCCAGCACTCTTCTTCGGCTTGATTTCCCGGTTCCGACCCCGCTTGTTCCTGACCCGGACTCTTCGTCTCTGCCCCGGTAAACCTGACTGCTTTCCGTCCCTGACTCCGAACCCAGCCTGTGAGTTTCCTGGTTTTATTTCGTCCGCTCCTGTTTGGTGTCTTGCCGCTTCAGCTTCTCCGTGGGAGATTACTCATCGGCCGCCTTCGGAGCTTTTGCTTAGGACTTCTGGACTGCAGCTCCGTCTAAAGACTTTTAAAGAAAGACTGTGTTCGCACCTGCTGCCTATTGCAATCATCTGTTACCAGAAGTGTAATAAAGAACACTAAATCACAGTAAGACTGAACTGCGTTTGGGTCATCCTGATCTGTGACAGTCATACGGGGTTTGAGTTTTCTAAATCGCAGCTGATCCGAGATACCCCTTAGAGAGCACTGGCTGGTCTAACAGTGCCTTCACATCCCAACAGCATGATGCGGTGTAACATCGCAATGATATAAATTTAATAGGAGATCCACCATTCATTGGTCTCCATTGGTATTCAGGATGAATACCCTGTGTCGTGTTTATTCATGTCACTGTTTATAGTCTTGCATCTTTAGCTCACCCAAAAATGGGCTAGTAGTATTTGAAGATGTTACTTCTGCTCGCTGAACACTACTGAATGATGCATTGGAGGGGACAAACTGGAAAAGAAGTAGGTATACCTTTGTATACCATATATACCATGCTCCCCACTGCCCACTACAAAACTCATGCCCTTCATGAAGGTAGTCCTGGGGTCGTGAAGGTTAAAAAAGTGGCACAGATGAAAATGTCGGTAGAGCATTAAACCAGACAAGGTAGTTTAAACATCCTCTAGCTAAGATGATGACTGGATGATAGGATAGTCCATGAAGAAACCCCAGTGAAATCAATCAGTGATTGTGAGGTGGAGCACCAGACCAATGATGAAATAAGCAAACAGCTTCATTACTACAGAAACATAATGTCTATGAGGAAGGATTACCTTCGTGTGAACGGGGAAGCAAAGAAATCCAGACATGTTTGGGCGGGAGTTGACAAAACCAGAGCTAAAAGACAGTCAGTACTGGATTAATGGGGGAAAAACTCTTTGCTATCCTTGTTTTCTGTCATTTGGATGTCCAAGCAGGAAGCTGTGTGCTAAAATCTTAGCTACAGAAACTGGATAACCCAACAGCACATCAAGACAGTGGGGCAGCTATGAAGTCATTTTATGCTGACAGGCAAAAGTTTCCTTCCTACACTTCTGAATGACTCCTCTCTGTTTCTACTATTCCAACATCCACTTTCAACAGCAAATGTGCCAAATTCACGTTCTCAAAGTGCTGTAACAATTGGGCTTATAAGTGTGGCGAGGCGAGCTGACAGACAACGCCACCTGGGGAATTTCACCCCAGGAAATCTCTCATGACAAGCGGACAACACAAGTTCATTACCCAGACAAGACAGAGACGTGGTTCCAAAATAAGACAAAATTTATTAATGTCAATTGAAATAATTACTAAATGAAGATCTGTAAAAAAAAAAAAGGAATTAATGACACAAAATAACTCAACTTATGAAAAAAATAACATTTATTAACAGATGTCTTTTGAAAAACACTAAAAATTATTCTTTAGGAAGCACTTATGCTGAAATTAACAAAACGGGGTGAACAGAAGCCAGCTACAGGGAGGCAGCCTACCAAAGGGTGTGTTCCAGGAGTGCAACAACTTACCCACCACACGTGCTCACAGCAATCACGGCAAAATGGTGCAGCACTGCAAACTGTGTCCCAGTGAACTTTAACACTACAAACCGTGAGGGGAACCACACTACCGTGCCTAGCCTCCACTAAAGCCGACTAATGCCACTAAAAGGAAAAAAGAGCAAAACACAATATTAAACAATTAAAAACACCAGCTGGTCCAAACTAAACAACATGAGTCAATCTTAAAGGCAAGCTAAACCCAGGCAAAACAGCAGCTGACAACCTATAAATTCAAGAATGGCAAGTTAATAGTTACAGAGAACACATATGTTAACATTTCAACAAACACGTACCTTGGTAAAAAGGTGCACAGACTAAGCCACTATAATGTGTGCTCCTAACTATAAAAGAGGAGAATTCAGATTAGTACCACTTTATCTTGTACTGTATCAGCAGTTCACAATATACCTTTATTCCTACCTAGATGCAGACACCAGTAAGACCAGGCCAAAAGAGGGAGAAGAATTCAGGGCCAGCAACAGCCAGAGAGAGGCAGACAAAGAGAGTCAGGAGGCCACAGGTGCTCTAAATGCCCTCAGCCTACTCAGGGGGGGAGTGGCCTGAACACAGGGGTGCGATCAGGAAATAACCTAAGTGCACTGTTTCCCCATCACATAAGGTTCCAAAATGTGATTACTGAATGCATTTTTCATAAATTTCACAGGAATATAGCCCCCCAAGAAAGTCATTCCTGAATCTCTCAGTGTCTGGTTACACATTCTAAGTAATTTTATCTCTGCTCTCTCACACACACTCACTCACACAATGGCAAAAAGACTTCTGCATCTATATGAGGCTCATCATCTCTACATTCGTCCCTGATCTCTGGTGGAGTCTCTGCAAGCCTCCATGCCTGTACTTCCTGTCATCCATCAGGTGACTCAAACACACTTCAAACACCAAAATGAAAGTGTCATCCAGCCATCGTCAATGAGTCACTGTCTGACTCCACAGCTGCACAGCAAAAAGAGATATCAACACACGTGGTTGTGTTGATATCATTTTGACACGTTGTGCAGATTTTAGCACACAATGTGTTATTTTTTTTTCCATGCTTCTGGATAGATTGACACAGTACATGTGCCATCTGATGGGGGGAGAATAGTTTGAGTTTTATTAAAAAAAAAAACACATATTTTATATGGTAGTACATGAAATAGCCTTAAAACGAATAAAAATAAATAAAAAATGAATATATACATGCATGTGAATATATCAAGTTTAAAAGTTTAACGGCTGTTTTTTTGTCGTGCAATCACGTCATGCCACTCCTCCTTTTGAATTTCTGCATTTCACCGCTCTTTTCACTCTTGTTCGAGAGGAGCCAAGATGCTGTCAGAGTTGGAGCCACACCTGTAAGTTAAGTTTTTTCATTTGGTGTTCACATTCATTAGCAAGATAACATGCAGAAAATAACCTTTCGAATATGTTAAGGAGCCAAACAACGTTTGTAATGACTATAACCTGCTCCTGGTTAGAGTTAGCACAACAGCTATCTAGCTTCGTTAAAGTTGGTGATCGCATGCAGAGTAATACATTAACAGTCAGGCTATGTCGACTTTTGACGGGGAAAATAGAAAGGTTTACAGCATAAAATATATTGCCGGGTCAGATGGCTACATATTTCCCATTGCTAAAACAACATATGTTGGTGTGCATAAAAACTAATTTCAAGTAAGGTAACACCGCTTTGAGCCCATAAGTCCCCCAATTGGGGGGCCGAGCGATTAAAACCTAAAACAGTGTTCATAACAACATTGTGCGTGTGTGTAAGCTAATGTTAACAGTAGATAGTCGCCATGTTAGCCACAGTGGGTAACATTAGCAGGCCGACCAAAGTTAACCTAGCTAACTTCTGAACAAGATAGGGAATGAGCCCGACAAAAGAAATTGTGCCATTGTCGACAGTGTTGGGCAAGTTACTTTCAAAATGTACTGGACAATATTACCATTTGTGTAGAGTAACGCCTCACATTTTACATTACTTTTGCGTTACTTTACTGTTAAATAACCACAGAAGTATTGTTATGATCTGTGTTGCCAGATGCCAGCGAGATTTTCCAGCCCAAAACCTTGTCAAAAACACCCAAAATTGTTTTGCCTTGTTTCTCTTGTACACAGTACACTAGAACGGCCAAGACGGTCTCACAGACCATTTGGGTTTTTCTTTTGTAAATAACTTTGTTTACATTAAAACTACACGTCTCTCAGTCCGTGACTTTTCCTAAATATATGTGTTTGATGGTTTCTGAAGCTTACAACTTATTAAAATGAAACATACTTGATTTCTGAGCATTTATACCTCGGACGGCCAATAGCGGTCATATTGACCGCTGCATATGAACGGCAGTTATAGACCACTGTGTCCAGCTGTGGTCACAGCAATTATTACAATGTTTTCATTTCATGTTTTTCGTTCATCTATTTTTTTCTCACTTCTATGTAATGTTTTCATACTGTCACATTTATTTTTACCAGTATATGTGAATCGGGAGCGAGCACACGCACAAGAGAAAGAGAGGAGACACCGGGCATGTACGGGCAAAACGGGCTGGTTAGAAATGAAAAGAGGAAAATCTGAGGATCTGAAATGCCCGTGTTTCGGCTACAAAAACCCGCCGAACTGATCCGAAAAATAGATTGCAAAACCGCCCAATTGAGCGCGAAACCACCCAATCTGGCAACCCTGGTTATGATTCGGCAGAATCAAAGTGGAAACACTGGTGCTTTTATTTTGAAGAACCAAGCCAAGTGTTGATGTTACGTTAGCTGCTGTGAACTCGAAGCGCCCGGTCAACAGAAGCAGTTAACGTTAGCAATTGGCGTTAAACCGAGAACGTTAACGTTAACCGAGAAAAAGCCGGTAACGTTACAGATGAGTGGCACTGTACGTTGGGATGTACTATGACCAGCCACTTGTAGAAAAATAAATATTGGGGTTGCAGCCGTGTAAAGTTAGTTACACCCTCCTCAATTAGTTGGCTGCCTGTAGCGTCTAAACTTAAAAAAACTTTTTCTCTAGCAATGCGTCACTCTTATGTGGTGACAGAGTTGTGGCGTTACAGACATGGAGCTGGGGAAGGGAGGACGTGCGGTTTGGTTTCACGGTTTAAAAAAAAAACATGTTGGTGAGCATAAAAACTAATTTCAAGTAAGGTAACAGCGCTTTGAGCCCGAAAGTCTCCCATTTGGGGGGCAGAGCGATTAAAACCTAAAACAGTGTTCATAAATTAATCAGAAAGAATATAGTGATGTTAAGCTTCCTTACATGACGGTTAATAAATCATCCAACTGCAAAGAGCTGACTATAACCTGCTTCCTTAAGTGCATGTAAAGGCAGTCATTGTATGTCTGTGTGGTTGCGGGCGGGTGTGTGAGTGTGTCAGAGCTAAATCAGTGAGGCTGTGTGGATTTTGTGGAGCTGGTTGATATTGATAAGAATCCTATCCTGCCCTGTGTTCTTTGGAATGGTAGAAAGAATGACTTCATTTCAATGTGTTCTCTTATTGCTTTGGGTCCTGTAGCTCTTGGTTACACAAACTTGATTTATTATATTAGTTACTGAGTACATTTAAATTTGCTCTATATCACACAGTGTAGGTGTGCAAAAGAGTGCTCAAGGAAGATTTATACTGTTCACTCTTGAACAGCTTATAACTCAAACCACATCAGAGCAACTAGGTTTTGCATTTGACAGAGTTCTGAAATATCATATCATTTCCAAAAATTTGTTGATGTTGACAGAAACACAGCAGTCAAGAACTTTGATAGATTTCAGGTCTTCATGTCAAGCACAGAAGCACTATCCCAAACAAATGCTGGAGAGGCCCATCAAATTCAGGTATTTTGTTTTTGTACTGTATAAGCATTGTTCATGTGTATATTCCAGGTCTCTATTAGGGCTGGGCAATATAACCTGAAATCCAGATCACTGTTTGTAGTCACATGTACACATCCCTAGTAGCCTACTGGAGGAATGCATTTATCTAACATCAGTATGGCAAAATTTGGGTCGGTAAGAGAATCATAATGCCGGCATCAGGGTATCTTGGGTGTAACACCCACCCCTGGGCTCTATACTATACATAATAGTATTTTAAAGGTTAAATTCACCTCCATCATGTCTCCCTATACCTCCATCATTGTAGCATGTTCCAGTGCCAAGTGAATGGGGATGCCTGCAGTCTCTATTTCAAAGCAAAGCACCAGAGATACTTGAAGAACACAAAAAAAGAGGAACATTTAAAATAGAGTCAAGGAGGCTCCTTGTCAAAGTATACGTCAGTCACTTGGTGAAGAAGCATGGATTGTAAGTATATAAGCTCAAAAAATTATTGAAGACTTTGAATTGTACTTAATGGTCTTTGCCCTGACAGATGGCAGTTTTGATACTTAAGCTAAAATGGCAAAATTTCAGGCCTGATTGGAGTTGACTGTCTGTGGATTTTGCTCTTCTCTGTCCCCCCAGTTACCCACCAAATGATGAAAAGCTTGCTCTCGCAAAGAGTATCATCAACACTTTCCCATCCTTGAAGGTTCAGATCGAAGGAAAAGGATTGGATTTGTAAATAACATCTAATGATTTCTATGACCTAAACAACAGCCAAAGTTGTTTTTTTACTCTGAAAGAACATATTTTGTGTTTGTCATTCCTTGACTGTTGTCAGGTAGCCTTTAATATCTCATGATTAGCTCATTTATTGACTGTTACATTATCTGACTGTGTAGGTATTAGAACTTTTAGCACCTAAAATCTATCTTTTATCTCAGTGCGTATTTTCAACACTTACACTATTCAGTATTCTAAAAAAACAGTTTGTTGTTGATATCATTATTTTATAATCTCAGGAGCATTTTTATGATCTATCATCCCATTCTGGATTCTTGGAAATGAGACTGCGTAAAATCCGCCGAAAGCTAGAAGCTAAGCTCTCAGCTGTGGTGTATGAGATTTCGAGGCAAAGCACAATCCATTAAAAAGACATGCTTATGTGGTTGAAAATATTTCCAAAACACTGAGTTATAAACACCAAGTTAAGCACATGTATAGCTTCAAGTGACGCTCTTTCTAAGAAAATGAGTGTTACAAATGCATACCGTTACCATCAGCTCATTGAAATCTGAGTTCAATCTGAGATCAACCTATGATGATGACTTTGAACAGCTCTGTCTATGTTGCCCACACTGTTAGTGTGCCTGGCCAAACTTAAAGTAGACAACAATGGAGAGCCTCTGTTTGGTGAAATAATTCATCCACAGGCTGACAATGTATCCATTCTGATGTTTGTAAGAATTCTTACAGTGAAGTGCATGATAAGCATTTGTATGCTTATGCTGTACAACAAACTAAAGAATATGAAATGATCAGCCTGACTGATGCAACAGATGTCAGGCCTTTGGACATAATCTTTGGTTTCAATACAGATGAACTATACTTAAACCGAAGGTATAAGATTGTCTAGCTTCTCAAGAATACTGATTTCCAGGATGCAGATCATTCTGCACAACGTGTCATTTTTAACACATCTCTTCTTGCAGTGTGACTAGAATTAGAAGTTCCACTCAGATGTCCTTCCTTTTAACTGTAGCCCAAGGCCTTCTTCATACCACTGTGACAGAGTTAGAGTTTGAACTGGAGACGTGCCAGGTACATATGCTTTCCCCAGGTATTATGTCAATGTTGCACCTCGCAATTTTCATCCAATACTATCATTTGGTATTGATGCAGGGAGTAGTGTGTACTATATGTAGTAAGGTGAAAAATTGGGATGTGGATGTTTTATTTGCCTAACCACATGTTTACCGCTATAGCTTCTACCATCAATTGGCTGCTAGGTGTCCATTACTTCATGACAAAGGATACCTACTAAGGCAGGGGTCCCCGAACTTTTTTTCGGTGGGGGCCACATCAACTTTCCTTTCTGTGATGGGGGGCCGGGGTCAGTCTATAACAGGAAATGATATGGACCAAAGTGACAACCAGTATTATTGTGGAGATTATAATGATCATTTGTTGCAGCTGCCCTTCGCTTAGCCTTGGCGTGGCGAGTTTCATAGTGTCTGCGAATGTTAAATTCTTTGAGCACCGCCACTGTATCTTTGCAGATTAGACAAACTGCCTTTTCCTTGCACTGTCTCTCTCTATTGGCCATCGCCCCCAAGACCACAGACTCCTTTGATTGGCTGGAATACGTCATAGGAACCGTCCACTGAATGGTTGAAAAAGAAAGTATTCTGCTTAGTAACGTTTTTCCATTCGTCGACTGCGTATGGAGTCTGCCGAACATCTATTTTTCGATTGGTCTTTTATGCGGTGGCATAGAACAACAAGGAAGTGTCGCACAGACACAAACCGCACATCTCTGTTCTCAGCGGAATTTCAGGAAAACAGTGAAAAAAAACGCATCGCTCTATCATAAACCGTTTCAGAGATATTCACAGATATGTAAAACTTAAGACTTTTAAAAAAATCACGTCGGAATATACCATTGTATGAGGGGGTGAAAATTAGCTACTACTGGTAAATTTTAATTAGAATGCCAACCTTAATCATTATATTTTATAATAGGAAAATGCAATTTAAAAAAATAGGCCATGTTTAGAGGGATTGTTTGGGATCGTTAAGTGGGCCACTCCAATTGTTTAGGCGGGCCGGATGTGGCCCGGGGACCGTAGTTTGGGGACCCCTGTACTAAGGAGTTCTGGTAAAACTGGCTACCAACCGCGGACTGGATACTATTAATTCGACAATTAACTGTAACTTACTGGCAACAAGTATCCAGTAGTTTTTCATACCAGCATCAAATGGGTTCCTCAGAAAATGTTTCCCACTTGGAGGAGCTGTTGTAACTATCCACAGAGACTGGTAGAAGCCAAGTTGGATAAGAGGTCAAATTTTGAAACTGATGTACAGTATATCCATCTAAACAATCATCTTATAGGTACAATATGTAAGATTGAATTCCAAGCTCGAATTCCAAACAGTGGAGTGAGTCGCCCCCCCCTCCCCAGACAACGCTCACGCAGGGTGTCCGGTTGATGCCGTTGAAGCTTCACTAGTGCAGGATGAGCGAAACGTAACGTTAACTTAACTATCTAAACCCTGCTACTCTGCCTGTTGTGTTCTGGCTTTGTTGATTTCATGAATCAGCTTCTAAATCTCTGAAAAGTCTGACTCGCAATTTACGCTGTAAAATAGTGACACGAAGAAGTTTAGTTTGGTTTGTAGTAACGAGAGAGAGAGAGAGAGAGAGCACTGGTCGAGATACATACGTGGTAAAGATTGTTTCATAGCGGTTACGTCCAGCACACATAAACACAGAGAAAGGGCTGGCTCAATTCGTGGCAGCAGCAACTAGTAGTGGCACTTCCCCACTGACCTGCCGCAGCAGCTGCCGGTGTCTGGGGCAGTTAACACTGACCTGCCATGGCAACTGCTGCTGTTATGGGCATTTGTTTTTATTTGATAAAACAGTCGTCACTGTTGCGTTAGACTCACTGGCAGTAGCATTTCCATTACATGATTTCTGCATTAATTTGGTTTTAGGTTTTCTTAATTAATCTCTCAACCGCTGTCGCTGTGTGGGGCAGCTGAACTAAACACACCGTCATCACCTTCCACAAACCGCTGCATCCCCAAACCCCCCTCTCCTCCGGTGACTGATAGCCGTCAAATACCACTCAAACTAAGCACTATCAAGACGGAGTTTGTGCACTATAAACTATGAAACTCTCCCAGCTGCTGTAACGTTGCTTGTTTGTTTTTTTTGTGTGTGTGTACCTAACCTCTACGCCTGTTTCTGTCTCTCAGAAATAAAACTTTTTTTTTTTTTCATTGTTTCACAGTGGCCAAACGTCCGAACACACCTGGTTGGTCTGAATACAGTTGTGTTAGCGTGCCAGCTAGCTCTACTCCCGTCACTTCACCAGCTATGTCTTTCAACTAGTTTCTTCCTTGATAACCCAGCTGCACACGGATCACAGACAAATGTTTATGCTGTTTATAATGAACTTACGGCCCAGTTTTTATGTCCTGTATCGCGGAAAGATCAGATAACACTAAACAACAGCCACGTTTGCCCTTGTTCGGACCCCCGTCTTACATTAGATTATTTTTGCTTGCTTCCACCGTTATAGTGCGCTGTGCGATTTTCAATCTGACTGAAGTCGCCCCAAGGGGGCGGGGCTGCTGGTTGGGCAGTGACATTCAGGCTGCTGAACGTCACAGCGATATTCAGGCTGCTGATTGGACAATAATATTAAGACTTACACCTCATTTCCACCGGGGATGTAAGCTCGCGAAACGGCTGCGCCGCGGAACGGCTCCGTCCTCTGGCCGGCATCAATCCCCACCGGGTGTGTAACGGCAGCGTAGCGCTCCCTTGCGAGCCAGCCGTATTCATGCGAGATCACGTGATAATCCTGAACGTACGCGAAACCGCGAGATCCCATGATAAACTGTGGAAACAACAACAACAAACAGCTTACTTTGCTTCTCTGAGAGAGAGATTATAAAAAGGATCTGTTGTGTCATAAATTATTGTGTGTTGTTCCACTTCAACAATTACTCCGTTGTCGTCCATGTTGAGACCCTTTGATCGATTGACTGCTGACCTGGTGCCACCGGTCATGGCGTAATGTTGATGTGAAGTTGTGATAGGCTACATGAACTGCGTATTGTGTTTAATGTTGAAAGGGGGTGGAAGTGTAGTACGTTGATTCAGTGTCAGATTTCCTGTCTGGTGCAATCTGCTCTGTTGAGCTTGACGCGATTCAGCAACGGCTCCGTCAAAAATAGAAGTGCTACGGAATGATAGCGCTGCTGGGACGCTGCTGAGACGTTGGTTTCATTGATTAGAGTGGCAGCAATCAGCTCCAGTGACCGCGGTGCAGCTGTTCCGCGGCGCTTACGTCCCTGGTGGAAATGAGGCGTTAGACCGGAAAAATAAACTTGTTTTTTTCTCTTTTTTCGTGTGGCTTTCTTTTTTCGCGTGGCTTGCTTTTTGTCAACAAGCAAGTATTTCAACAGACCAAAATTCCAACACTAGCCATTAAACCTTTTTGAGTCTGAGAACATGAGCTGAGTGGACTAGAAATATGTTCTGTTGCCAAGTTATAAGGTTTATTCTATTTATTTGAGTAGTGGACAACGTTTCCACTGCATAAGAACCTTATAGGATGGTAATGGTTGTTCCGAGTATCAGGCAACCAGAGAACTGGGAGAAGATAGCTTGTAAAATGTAAAATATTTGCTTGCAAAATGAAAATATAAATTAAAGGTTTTCATTTTTTTGTGACAGTGGTATAAGCGGGATAACGCCCTTCAAGGTGACAAATTAATGAACTTCACAGAGGGAACAGTCCTTCACTGTGCCTTCAAAGCTGCCCAGGTGAATAGAAGGAGCTCCGTCTGTACTAAGCGAGGACCATAGTTATTAATGCACCTGAGAATTTCATGCTTTTCAATTCCAATCAATACCTGTCCTATTTCTGTGAGATGAATCATTTTTGCAGTTACCTTGGTTCCACTGGAGCTAATGATGCCACCGGAGGAGAGCTGGCATTACGCCAAACGGATGGAAGGGGTAAGACTGTCAGAGCTGGAGAAAGTTGGAGGAAGAAAAGAGCAGAACATTTAAAAGAAGAGGGGGAAGGAGGAATGTATTCAGGGATAAAGATGGATGGAGGGAGCACAGAAAGAGGAGAAACAGATTATTGGATGCAGTTGAGGTATTTAGGGATGGATGAGGGGAGGATAGAGAGAGGGGGTGATCAATAATAGAAACAAAACTCTCAAAGGAACAGTCAGTGTGGTCTGATGCAGCCTTTGTAATGGCTTCTTTAATCAGAGCTCGAGCAGAGAATCAGCACTGATTTAGCCATAAAGAAAAGAAAAAGATGATAAGTGAGTATGAGTGAAAAGACAGGAAGGAAGGTAAAACTCTACAACATCCTCAACATCTTTTATTCCCTCCCAACATCAGTCCTCTTATCAAAAGTCTGTTTACTCCAGCAGCATGAATAAGATGAGTTTCTCATTATGTTGTTGGACAAGTGGGGAACAATAATGCACTTATTGATCAAACTCATCTCATCCCTACTATCACTCACAACAAGAGAATAGCAGTGTGTGTGTGTGTATGTGTGATTGTGTTACCGCTTGTCCTCATTCACCCCATTGCACTGTGTCTCAGGTGAAACAGAAGGGCTGTAGCCTACTGTTTGAGGCAAGGCTACAACCATGAACAACCTGCAGTCTTCTCTCTCCGGCTGTCAGCAGACAGTCGACCACTCTGTCTCCGTGGCATGTAGGAGATAAATTCAGCTATCAGGTAGTAAACAGTCCACATGAAAGAACGCTGCTTTAGTTGTAGCTAATGAGGTGTACAGTTTGTTTGGAATTTAACTCTGGTGTGTGTAATCTCTGGTATCCTTGTAAAAGACAATTAGAGTCAGGATAAAGGGATTCAAGCTTTTTGTGGCCATGGCTGCTATCTCTGAGAGCAGCTGGAGTTGACTAGACGTGAAAAACTCTTTCACACACACAGACACACGTATACATGTGTACCTCACTAACAGTGGCCTGTCAGAGAACATCCGCTAAATGGGGACTGGTGTTTCTGGTCATTTTAAAAATATAAAACTAAAATGCTACATTTAGTTTTAATGTCTTTTACCATATTATTTTAAAGAAAAAGCTAAGAGGGGACTTGTGATTTTGTAATATTTTTTTAAAATGTAAAATGTTGACATTTTTTTCTGTTTTGGATGTAGAAAATGTAGAAAACAAAACAAAATTCCTTGAAAACATCATGACTGCATGATTAAACAGGTATTCATAGCGTTGTGTCTACCCCCTGTATATCCACATAGTCACTTTTACACTGATCAGCCACACTACACAGACTAGTGAAGTGAATAACACTGATTATCTCACTATCATGGGACCTGTCAGTGGGTGGGATATATTAAGAAGCAAGTGTCCCCAAAGTTGAAGTGTTAGAGGCAGTAAAAATGGGAATGTGTCAGGATTTGAGCAATTTAGACAAAGCCCAAATTGTGAAGACTAGAAGACTGGGCCAAAGCAGCTCCAAAACTGCAGCTCTTGTGAGGTGTCCCTGGTCCACGGTGGTCCGTACCTAGTCGTTCAAAGAACGAAAATCAGGGTGTTGCTTAGCTTAGTTGGTAGAGCATCCACCCCGTGTAAGGCTCAGTCCTTGCTGCAGTGGCCCAGGGTTTAAATTCGACCTGTGGTGCTTTGCTGCATGTCATTCCCCATCTCTCTCCCCACATTCCTGTCACTACTTCAGCTGTCTCTGTCCAATAAAAAGTTTGAAAAAGGCTAAAAAAATATCTTTAAAAAAAGAAAAGAAAGAAAAGCAGTGAAACGGTGACAGGGTCATTGGTGGCCACAGTTCATTGATGCATGTGTGGAGGCTGGCCCATGTGGTCCGATCCAACAGACAAACTACTATAGCTCAAACTGCTGAAAAAGTTCATGCCGGCTCTAATAGAAAGGTCTTAGCACACACAGGGCATCACATGTGGCCTGGTCTGATGAATCATGTTTTCTTTTACATCACATTACCTGGAAAACACATGGCACCAGGATGCACTATGAAGAACTCAAGCTGGTGTAGGCTGTGAGATGCTTTAGCTGGTGTTCTCCTGGGAAACCTTGGGTCCTGCCATTCATGTGGATGTTACTTTGACACGTACCACTGACCTAAGCATTGTTGCAGACCATGTCCACTCTCTCATGGAAACGTTATTCCCTGATAGCAGTGGCCTCTTTCAGGCAGGATAAAGCTAAATTGTTCAGGAATGCTTTGAGGAACACAAGTAGTTCAAGGTGTTGACTTGGCCTCAAAATTCCTCAAATCTCAATCCAATCGATTGGCTAGATACGTCTTGGTGCTAGATACCACAGCACACCTACAGGCTTCACGCGTTGAAAGGTCAGGGCTGTGTTGGTGCCAAAAGGAGCAAAAGGTATTTTTTTAGGTAGTATTTTCACTAGTCATACTTTTCCAGTTTTAACAAGTTCTTAAATACCACGGGGTGGCCGTTCTTGGAACAAAGCAGGCTGAACAAGCAGCACGTAGTCCTGATATATTAAAGTTCTAACTTTTTTTTACCTGACTCCCTGTTCAAAGAAAATGCAGCTCTATTAAAAATAGGACAGGGAATTTGCAGATTTCTGTGCAGTCTCTGCAGGGAAAGGTGCACTAGCCAGACGGCAGAGATAATGTTTTTTTTTTTTTGTTGTTTTTTTTTTTTTTTTATCCTTAAATGTCCTTAAGCTCTGTTAAATCTCTAATATTTAAATCTGATCTAACTTTGTAATTTAATTCCGAAGTAGATGTGACATTTAATTAAATTTAGACGTCGATGTAACTTCTAATTTAATTTAGAAGTTTCTAATAAATGGAAAAGCACCGCTCATGCACTGCAGAGTCACATGGCTACGTGTAAATGTGAGTTCGCCCCATTATATGTTGCAGTAATTTGAGGGACTGAAGCTCTGAAGGTCTCTTGGCACAGAAAGCAGCGGGAAATTACCTCTCTAAGATAAATCAGTTTGTAAAGGCAGCGAATGGCTCTCCTCTCATTCCCTCCATCCTCCTTGCTAATAATCCTCAGCTGTGCTTCAACAGTTCATCCTCAACTGTCCGAAGCTGTAAAATAGGCCGCTAAAATTCCATTTCCTATTACTCTGGACTTCTTTCACATTCTTCTTTAAAGACTTCCACACTCAGGAGCTTTGTGCTAGGATGGGGACGCACTGGAAAGCAGCCAGAGACATAAATTAGAGACCAACTGAACTCTCAATGGGTTATCACCACAGGGGAGTGCAAATTCTCCCAAAATCTGTATTTGCTGATGTGAAGCCTGTGCTAATATGACAAGTCGTGGCTGAAGGTGCAGATAGAACCCAGCATGCAGCCATTTGCATCAGCATGTAAAGTGTTTGCCAACCTACAGGTGTTCATTCACATAATAAAACCCTCACACACACACGCAGGTGATGTCGGATCATTCTGCTTGTATCCTCCATCAAAAAGAAAAGCCGTGGATCACAGGTTGGATGTGAACGTGCTCCCTCTAATTGTACCCTGTTGCTTCGCCATGTGGCGGGAAGCAGAGCTGAGCCCGCTCGTCTGCTGAGCAGTGGCGGCTGTCCAAACAGTGCCATGTGCACATTCTGTGCTCAATGGGCCATGAAATCAAAGTCATCTCGCTGCGATTATGCCATTCAGTATTCAGCACGGGGCTGCCTGTTTGTGCAGGAGATTACCAAGGCATTGTCTCTTCTGTATTAGTGCTCAACTTAGAGGAATACCCTCACTATGCTAAAACACACACACACACACAAATGCCAGGAGCAAGCAGTCAGTCTCCTGCAGTCTCCATTCCAAGTGTATTGATTTTGCAAAAGCTAATTTAAAATATCTTAAGATGTAATGAGTGTGTTATTACCTCAAAGCCTGTTTTTTCTTTGCGACAACAGTGATTTCGATTTTTATGCTGCTCATACTGCATGATCATATCATCTATCTATGCATTTCTGCCATCATTTTGGATTCTGGTGGCAATGGCAGCAGGTTTAGAAAAGTTGTCTAGCTGTCCTTCTCCCCACTTATTCTTTATGTGAGACCCCAAAATGATAACAGGTCAGATGGGATATGTAATCCCTCCAGCAAGTTCTGGGTTGGCCCTGAGTTTCCCAAACAGTTAAATGTACCTTGAAAAGGCTCTAAAGGAAGGTGTCTAGGAGGCATCCTAATCATGCCAGACCACCCTGACGATTGACTTCTTAGAGGAAGCCCAGAGTTAAACCGCTGCTCCTTCACATTGAAAGATCTCTAATCCCTATGTGATGCATTCTGGCTGCACCATGGCCACTGGAACTGATCTCACAATCCTAGACAATCATTGTGATTCCACCAGAAGCGCTGTGGTACGTCTCAGATGCATCTCTCCATTCTGCTCCGTGGCAAATACATGGCTGCTCATGGCATCCGTCAAATATAGATGCTTTTGAAATGCTGGTAGTGAGGTATGAAGCTGCGAGAAGAATGGACCAAAACATTGTCAGAGTTTATGGGTTAGTGTCTTGTCCTCATTTCGAGACATTTCTGGTACAGTGTCCACAAAACCGCCGACCCTAACCAATCCACCTGCTGATCTCACGTATTATCCTTACCCTCACTCATGAACGAGAACCTCAGATACTTACTTACTCATAATACTCATTCGCTTGCTGCAGCAACTTACCCTAACGTAAAGTGAGCAGTCCGCTATTTTCCAGCGGAGTATCATGTCGTCAGACCCAGCTGCTTCACAATCAGGTTCATGGTCTGATGAAGCCAGTGGCACGACATCATTATTCAAAAAGCAGAGTCACTGTATGATATCAGACTCTCTGGCTCCTAGATATACCAATCATTCTGTCCATCAAAATCACAAACAGAAGCAGTGAGCTGAACACCAACGTAGAACATAGGTTCTTCCATTGTTTCCCAATAACAAAGTAGTGGAACATGCTGCTGTTAATTTTTCGTTATCATGGTTTGGTTTAGATTATGCCCCAAGGTTTTTAATAGGAATTCATTGAATATCGTTTTCATATGTCTGAATATGCTAAAGTGGAAGTGAAGTGTTGCCTAGTAACAGTAGCAGTAAGGGGGAGGAGTGCTGCTGGTTGAGACACTGGAAAGAAGGGAAGATTTTAAAAAAGTGAGGAGGGTCTCTTTGAAGCAAACATTAGAGAAAAACAGGCATGAGGTCACAAACAGCGGCCCGCTGCTGTCACTTGGCAGTCCACTTGGTGATGCAAGCACTCGATTGAACTAAATGCTGGCACGAAACTCACCATCCTCCCTGCTGGGGTAACATGTTACTGTAGTAACATTGGCTGCTGTCTTTTCTCTGGGCATGAGCAACAACATAGAGAGCCAAAGGACCAATGTAGTCCCTTTATGATTTAGAGTCTAATTAGTGATTGTGGATATGGGAAGTGAGGTTTGTTGCAGAAAACACTGGTGCGTTTACAGAGGTAGAACTTAAAAGTGTCCTACTTTTTCACCACGGTTTGACTGCCAGAGCAACATAGCGAAGGTGTGTGACTGCATCTGTATGCAGTGAATCCCAAAGCAGCATCAGTAAATTCTCTTGTTGTATTTTATATCCCATGGGGGCAGCACATTATACAGTATGCATACATTTTACACATATCCAGTAAAAATATATATTTAGGCAATCTGTTGTGGTGTTTTGAATTATTGTTGTCTACTGTACAAATAGATTTACTTCACAGTAACATTACAGTGTGCGGATTAAAATGTGCTCAAAGGACCAGTTTCAATTTTATTTGTCGTATGTAGGTGAACACAGGGTCAACAGTACAAAGAAATATGATGGAGGAGAAAAAACAGGTCAGCAATCAGAGCACTACTTGCAATAACAAGGTTAGACGCGGAAGATAAAAAATAGGCTATAGAAATGAAAAAGTGCAAATATATTTTCCGATTAGTGATGTTCCTGGAGTCATCAGGTATTTCAACATCATACGCCCTCCTTTAGGTGACTCAGCTTCTGTCCAGGAACTAGCTATGCTGCTCCATGACTCTCCTGTCTTGAGCTACAGCCACCTTGAGGCTCTTTCTGCTGCGTTGGTGGGACTGTAGATGGCTCTTCTCCTCCTCTCTCCCTCGATGCCCAGCAAGCTGAAGGCTCTGCATAGATATTGCGCTGCACCCAACCTCTATTGCAAAGCATCTTGCTTTCCAGCCACCTTGCAGACCATCATTTGGCCACTCATATGCCTCCTCCAGGCGATCCTCCCACGGCACTGTTAACTCCAGGTGCATGACTTGCTTGGTGGAGATATGCTACACCACATAAGCATATGGAAATTGAGTATTGTGTGTAAGAGTACAGTGGCAAGTGTATGCAGAAGCATTGCACAAAGTATCAGTCTTGCTACTGAAGCAGCAGTCCTGTTTGATAGCATTCTCACATACACATGGTGTTTTACTGAAGTATTGAACAAAAAATATCAAGTTCTACTACAGTCCTAGCAGAGAAGCAGCAGTCGTGGTTGGTGGTGCACATTTTGCAGACAGTTGTCCAGTTGATTATGAGCTGAGAAGGCAGATGACCTGGTGGTAAAAACTGTTCTTAACCAGTATAGCAGTGAAGTTGAAGGCTGCAAACAACTGAATACCACTCGCCTCAGTCTTTTCTTCCATGCACATAGGAGAAAGGCCTTATCTAGGGTGTTAGGTTTGTTCCTTCCGGGCTACTGTAGAAACATGGCGGGTCAACATGGCAGACATGCTCCCTACGTAGATTTAAAAAAAAGGCCTCATTGTAAGGTAAACAAAACATCTGGATTCTTATTTTATATTAATGACAAACATGCTTATGAATATTACATGTTTAAATTCTGCCATATTCTGTAAATACAAACCCTTAAATCAGACACAGTGGACCTTTAAAGAAAATAAATACCACAAGCTGTGATTGCACATCATTGTATTTCATTGCTAACTGTGCTTTCTCTTAGCACCCTGAGTGCACCACACGAGCAGAGCTACTCTGTTATAAAATGCATTTTGCATTTATTGTAGTGCCTTTTTGCAGGTGAATCACCTCTCTAGCTATTGCTGTTTGAAAAATGTATTTGAACTTTAGTATTTTCATCATGCTGAGGTTGAAGATGGGCTGCATAAATCCTGTTCCTAAGCGTACTGCTAAAACAGATCTGACATGCCTACCACGTAAAGACAAAATACTAAGACATTATACAAAAATTATAGGAACCCGTCTAAGGAATGCTTCGAGTAGAGTCACAATAGAATACATTACTTAGAGAACTATGATGGGTTTAGGTGCCATTAAATGTGGCATAATGCTGTAAAAGATACAGTCACAGCCTTTGTGGAGGTTGCAGAACTTGGCACGCCCACACAGCACAATCCCCTGTAGCAGGAAGAGGATGTAATGTTTTGCATAATCTCTAAATAGTATATGTATGAAGAAGTCATCGGTGACTGCATTTATGCCCCTGGCAATCTTTCAACTGGGTGCATCACTATGCATGATGTAGTCTAGTAGCCTAACAAATAATAATTATTTTTTTCTTTATTTAACCAGGAAGGCTCCTATTGAGATTAAAAACCTCTTTTTCAAGGGTCCGGCCTGAGACGGGTAGCAGTACAAACTAAGAACAGGTCAAATTAAAACAGATTCAGGACACACATAGCAATCTAGAAAATAATAATAGTACAATACAAGCCATTAATTCAACAACATCAGCTAAAACGACACCCCAATGAATCCAGGTCTTTCAATATAAATTTAAAAACATTCAAAAAGATCAGATCTTTGAGTTTTAAAATATTCTGTAAAACATTCTAGTCAGAGTATCCAAACGCCCTCTTCCCTAGTTCAGTACGAGCATTTGGTACAGATAATATGTGAAAGTCCCTTGAACGCAGCGAATATTGTCCATCACACTTTCTAGAAATAAAAGAACAGAGATATGATGGAAGCAACCCGAGAATCGCCTTGTATATGAAAATATACCAGTGGGTGCACCTGCGGGTTGCTAAACAAGGCCATCCTACCCAAGCATGAAGCTCAGTGGTGAGTCAGGGCTTTACAGTTAATGATAAATCTAAGGGGATGCATGATAAGCTGTGACAATCAGATGCAATGCCTGAGCAGGGGCACGCATGTACAAAAGATCCCCATAGTCCAGTACAGATAAAATGTTTCAGCAACAAGTCTCTTTTTTACATTAAAAGAGAAACACAACTCTTAGAAACTTAACTTAAGCCTCAGTTTTTTCACCAAGCATTGTACATGTGGCTTAAAAGTCAGAGAATCATCGATTAGAATGCCTAGATATTAATAGGAGTTAACCCTTTCAATGAATTTACTTTCAAGTGTGACCGATGAAAGAATATTCTGTGGCCTACTCTTGGCATTAGTAAATAACATGCACTTGGTTTTGTCAGCATTAAGAACAAGTTTTAAATGAGACAAAGTGTTCAGTACAACATTAAAAGCACATTACAAGTGGTCAATAGCTTTAGTGAGGGTTGACACACTGCAATAGATAACTGTATCATCAGCATATAAGTGAAAATCAGCGTCATTCACATCTTGACCTAAATTATTTATAAAAGTAGTACAGAGCCCTGTGGAACACCCTTACAAACAGACAGAACATCAGAGCACTGACCATCAAACCTGACACACTGGGACCTATCAGTGAGGTAGTTTGAGGGTAAGCATTTCTTCTCATTAATATTGTGTAAAAGCAGGAAAATGTGCAAGGTCTTCCTTTCTGACAATGTTCCAGTCTCCACACACACACACCTCTCCTCCTTTTCTAACCCCATCCAACCTTTATCTTTATGATAGGCGAAGCTAATCACTGAAAAATTCTTAGACAGTCACAGGTGGATGATTTTGGTTACATTGGTTTTGGTTACAAATTTCCCCGGTTTTATGTTATGGCCAATGCTTGTTGTTATAAGAGATATAATTTTTGTGTTTGTTTTGGCATGTAGAATGGCTCTAAATACCAATCTTGTGTTCTAGAAAACAAACTATTCAAGTCTTAATGTTAATGGTAATAGTGATTGGATAGTGACTGCAAAATGTGTGTGAAAAGTGCATTTTCATGTTTTGCTATTTGGTCATGACAAAAAATATGTAAAACTTACTGCAAAAGTAGATGGATTTATACAGGCAGTCAGGATATCTGAAATAATTTTCTTGTGGAGAATATTTACATCATTTCATTTCCAAGTTCTATGGCCATTAACGACTTACAGTAGAAGTGTATGTAGTGGAGTTCTGTAGGTTCTGTTTGTTAACATGTTGTTACCTCCATTGTAACATTACATTGTTACCTCCATACCTCCTCCAGATTGACTAGTTTGCAGCCAGCAGAACACAGGTATAACATGTTAACAGCTACAGTGTAGTTTGTTGTTTATTACAGTTCAAAGGACATAGTGTGATGGAATATTTCATTTAGTTTGTAAATTGACTGAAGCTTGATTGAACAATGGTATTTGTAATAAAATGTGCCATAGTGCCCTGTTGAAATCTGAAGTCAGCGAGAAAGATTTAGTTTCAATATTTCTAGATTTAAAAAAAAAAAAAAAAGATTATTTTATATTATATATTTTATTTTATGTTTTATAAGGCTTAAAATTGGATTTGTTTTCATTGTATAATTTCATTTTTCTGGGTTTAAGATGCTCACAATGGCAGTTTTGTTAAAATAAACAATAATCCTGCGAAGTAATGAGTCTTTATTTGTTTGTTTGTTGTGCTTACTTTATTTCTTTAAGGCAATCGAGTAAACACAGCTGTTCAGTTCAGTCAGACTAACTTGTTTTACTTAAGTTGGTAACGCTTAGGGAGAACAGATTAATTTCCTTTGCCATTTTTAAGTTGGAACAACTTTACCAAATTAAGTAAATGCAACAAAATTTAAAGTAAACTCAAGATAATTTAAGTAAACTTGAGACTAATAGTTATATTTACTACCTTTTTCAAGGCAATCTGTTTCCTATATTTATTAAGTAAGTTTAACAAATTAGATTTCTCAGACAAAATTAAAGCATGAAGAACTGTGATTTGTCTTTAATATTACAGAGAATAAAGACTCAGCTTGTTTGTCAGTCAACACTGATTGTTTGTTTGGTGTTACTTAACCTCATGCAGACAGTTTTATGCAGCTTTTAGGTTTTGGTAAATGTAATTTAGTTTGTGGTTTTTAACAGCTTTGGAATTCTTCATAAAAATTTCAACAGCAATTTTACCTCTCAGAGGCATGTGCCCTCATTACTGTGAAGAATCCACAGAACACACTGTCAACACTTTGCATCACAACTTCCTTTCTACTGAACAAATAATCCCTTGTTGATTGTACAGAATAACAGTGGCACTGTTTCTGGAAAGGCATGTTGCTGTTGAATTATTTAAATGTGATTTTTAAGGCCCAGAAACGTGTTTCCATTATATTGTAATGGAGCAGATAAAACATAGATAGCTAACAGATGTAAAGAAACTATGATTTTTTGTAATTTGTTTGCACTGATTGTCTTTAGTTGTTTTTAGTCGTACTGTTTGCAGTAGTTGTTTGTCTATGTCTGTTTCGTTAGTCTTTATGCATGTATTAAGGTGTTGTATTCTGTGGTTTACTCTGTGTAGCCTAAACAGGAGCAATAACTGCAAATTAACTTCAACTATAAGTCCCATATACTCTGCATAAACTGTATAAAACATGGACAACGTGAAGTCACCCACAGGTTTCTGAAGCTCTGTGTGGTGGCTCTGGTTGTTGCCATCTTGGCAGTCCTGCCTCTGCTGCCTCACAGCTCATCTAAAAATGAACAAAGATGTGGAGCATGGGTGGAGCTGCATGAGGCCTGGTTGCTCAAACAAGCCACCTGTAATGGCACCCACCCATTCGGCTTGCATGTCGGTCATATGAGCTCCTCTGTTACCCTTTGCCACAAACAGTTATCCATAATACCCTTCACCCTTTTCTGTGTATGAAGCAGAGTTCCAGCATTCAAGAAAATTATAGGAAATATGAAGAGATCGATCTGCTACATTCTGTTCACTGTGCGTATTCACTGTGTGAATGATGGCATTTTCTTTCCTACGACCAAATTCAGATCCTATAGAAATTAAATCCATGGCACCAGCTCCTTTTTCTATGTATGTTCGATGTGTTTTGCTGCTTTGCATTCTGTAACAGCATCCCCTGTGAGGTTAAAACAGAGCTGGATGGGACACAGGCAAACAACAGGTGAGTGGCTGCTGCTGCTGTGGGTCTCCTCTTCCTCATTCTGTGCTCTCCCCCTCTCTGCCACAGAGACGGTCTACACCTGACAGCGCACAGGAAATTAAAATTGGGCCTGGGAAATAGATCGGAGATCCAGAGAGCACGGAGCTGGGGAGATAAAGAGCAAGAGAGGCAGAGAGAGCTAAGCGAAGAGAAATATATTATGGAGCTGAAATTCACCCCAGATCCATCTATGGCTCCATTCGTAGTACAGAATGTGAGTCTCATCCACTGTTTGCCAAAGAAACAATGAAGTAATGGTTTCCTAAAACAGTATCAGAGTATCACAATATGCAAGTACAGTTTTTTGGTTGTTTTTTTTTAGATATTTTTTTGGCCTTTTCAAGCTTTATTTGACAGAGACAGCTGAAGAGTGAAAGGAATGTGGGGAGAGACAAATGGGGAATGACATGCAGCAAAGGGCCGAAGGTCAGATTCAAACCCTGGGCCACTGCAGCAAGGACTGAGCCTTTGTACATGGGGTGGATGCTCTACCAACTGAGCTAACCGACACCCCGCAAGTACAGTTTTTAATCCAAACTAAAAACAACCCAGTAAGAAATCACTGAAAATCATGACAGGTGTAACAACTGAATAGTCATGCTGATATTCAGTACAACAGTACTCGCTCTGTCATATTAAAAGTAAAACTTCTCCTAAACCAATGTAACTTTTTATACACAACTGAAATCACTCATACACTACACTACTGAACACTCGTAAACCAGTAAAACATCTTATAAACTAGTTAAACCAATAAACCAATCAAAAGTTCTTTTACACCATTGAAATCATCTATAAACTAGTAAAAAGTGTAATACTTAGCTCTGAATTCTCTGGTGTGTAAATCTATAAAGATGCTGAATATGGTCTGGTCATCAAACCTCACTGTATCCACGCCACATGAAAGCACTTAAAACGGTTCCACGGCGGCGTTCCAGTCCTTCGATACGTCACAGAAAAGCTGCTTTTGATCTGATAGATTTGTTTTGAACTTCGAGTTTCCATAGCAACGATCAAAACAATATTTAAGAAGTCCCGGCAGCAAAATAAAATCAACCAAGACTCAACTGTAAAAGATACGCACCACAACTATGGATGAACAAACAAGTTAATCAATTATTCATGTACAAAACCTGAGAAAACAAAGGGCGATGATCGGTGAAGGTAACAACAAACAAATTATCAGAGCTAACACAAGCATCCGCTGCTAGCCAATTTGGTGCTTTAAGCGCAATTGCTTTGTGGCATTTTTCACCAGTTGTGGAGTGCTCTACAGAGGCACAGTCTCAGTATGATATTAGGACATAATTATAATCATCATAATGATAATAACAATAACCACCACTGTGTAGGATTATTTGTATATTTTCCCCAAATGAGTCAAGATACACTCTGAGCAGAAAATAAAGGAAGATGAAGAAATGTGTTTTTATGATTCATTCATGACACGCAGTCAAATCATTCAACAGTAACAGCTCGGCTGCTTCGTTTACTTTTCTGGTTGAAGGACTGCTTGATTAAAAAAAAAAAAAAAAAACCCTCACACATGCATTTACAGTAAAGGACTGAAGGACTGGATCAATTTCCAGGTTACAGGCCGGAGGATGGAAGGGTGAGGACCTTTTTCACAGCGGCCATTTTGACGAAATGCAGCACTTTTGGTGCTTTGAAGAACCTTCTTATGTTTAATAATCTATCATGGTATTTTTTCTTTTTAAGGTTCTTCAAAGTGCTGATTACTGGTCAGCCTTTGCAGCAGTGTGTTTTTGATAAAAACCTTTTGTGAACCTGAAGTCCATATGGCTTTAACTAATGGCTGCTATATGTCTAACCTATTCACTATCTTGTGTAGAAATTATTGTTGTGGTGTAATTTTTTTTATTGTTAAGGCTAATAATCTACTAATGACTTTTAGAGACAGCAATAAGTAATAATTTATGTAATAATCATGTAATAAAAACTTTACTGAATTAATTTTTTGAAGTAAATTACCAAAAGTTACATTTAAAATGTAATATTTAATTCATATTACATATTGCACCTTGAATGAACTTGAACAAATAGTATTTACACTGGGTAAATAGTATTTATATATAATCAATAGTTCTTTGAAAGCTAATAGGTAAAAGGTTCTTTGCAAACCGAAGAAGGTTCTCCTATGGCATCATCATGAAGAACCACATTAGGTGCTAACTCAAACCTTTATTTTTAAGGGTGCAGGTATACAGCTTATTAAGAATCATAATAAATTTACTTGAAATAGCGGTCCTCAAGGTCCTCAAACATGGTAGCAAACTGGATTCTTGGTTCAGCTAGTGGAAGTTTTGAAGGAGTGGAACAGTCAGCTGACTGGAATTCAGTGCCAGAAGTAATGTACTTTTAAATGTTGAAGCAGAGGCAAACTGTTAGCGCTGACTCTGTCCAAGTCTTTATGTTGGGCTAAATATGACTATGAGAAATAAAGCAGATGACCTTTTTTCTCTTTTATTTAAAGCTATTCTGTTAATTTGACATTTTCAAACCTCCAAAAGGCGACTCTTCAGTGTGCAGTACATGACATTATTTCAGCTCTGAGCTCACCTTCAGCATCATGAACGCAGCATTTTCATTTCACAGTAAGCCGTCTGGAGCTTTGTAGAAAAGACCCACTTTCTCTTTGGCAGAACAGCTAACTGTTAGCATACTGACACATCTGTCAGAAAGAACTGACTCATGGACTATCAACTGCTTTGACACATTGATTGATTGACATTCAGACATATGGCTCGGTACAGAACATCATCATATTTTACAGATATTTGTTGGGACTTGGAACACCCAGCTTGAAACTGTGACATTTTAAGTTCCACTGCTGGAAAAATTCAAACCACCTTGTGAACTGTGACGTTTTGACACATTGAATGATCAAAAGGGATCAGAAGGGACAGTCAGGGACAGTCTAAACCTGTGTGATGCTGCATATATCTTCCAGGCTTTGGAAACACACTGTTTGTACAGTTGCCAGAAAAAAAAACAAAAAGAAAAAACATCAGTGCCAACATTATGTTGATTGAGAGTCATGCTTATGTGTGGTTGTTTTTCACAGTTACCAGAAGATTTAAAAAGATAAATTGTGTACATACTGTCTGTACTGTGTGCAAACAGGCCTAAGAAGATTGAATATATGAGCAGGTGGCATTCTGCTGCCTGGTATACGCAGTGAAGACAGACAGATGTCTACAGTTATATGTTAATAAAAACTTTTAAAATAACTTTTGTTGCTCTGAAATGAGGTCATGAGTGGATCCATCACACTGAATGAACATTTATCAAAGTACAGTCAGCAAAATGGCTGAAAAAATAATTGTTTTACACTACAATACACTGGCTACAATAATCTAGAAATATAAATCAATAGGTCATTCATGTCACAGGAAAATGAGGAACATGAGGAACTGGAAGCAAAGGCAGACTCTCAGGATGGAATGGTACAGTACAAACATTTAATTACAGCAGTCCACACAGGCAAACAAATTCGAAGTCCATAAAACAAGCAGAAAGTCCAAAAAGGTGGAAGTGGGGAAGCACAAGAGAATGTCTGGAACACAAAACAACAAAGATGAACTGGCACAAAAACAAAGGTGAGGGGAAGATAAGATTAATCTGATCAGGAGGAGGTGAAACTAATAGATCATTTCTAATATCTTGAATTAGTATGCAGTACTATACTCTCCAGAGGGTGATAAAATAGATCTCCTCAAAGTCTTTGCAAAAAATAAAAAAACTGAAGACTCCTTGCCAACAGGGCAAACATTTAGAAATGGTGGGAAACTAGTAGAAATTGAAGTTACACACATGATGAGGAGTAATGCAAAATAAAACAGGAAATACTAAACCCATGACAGCAACGCTAACATGGATGCATGCAGCATGCATTCATTGATTGATTGACATAATATCACTAATATATACTACACATTTTACATTTACATTTAGTCATTTAGCTGACGCTTTTATCCAAAGCGACTTACAGAGAAGGAAACAATGAAGGTACAGTGCGATAAGAAAGTGTTAGTGCAGCAGTAAGTGCTGTGAGAATTCTTAAAGGTGTAGATTTATCATGTCCAGTTGTTGGTAGTGTCGTAGAGGAGGTCCTTTCTGAAGACCTCCAGCTCTTCAGGAGTTTTTTTTAAAGGTAGAGAGGGATGCTCCTGATCTGGTAGGAACTGGTAGGACGTTCCACAAATGAGGAACAACAGATGAGAAAAGTTTGGATTGCCTTGAGCGTACGGGTGGCAGAACCAGGCCTTGTTCATTGGAGGAGCGCAGCAGTCATGAGGTAACATATGCCTGTATAAGGGTGTTCAAGTAAAATGGGTGCATTACCGGAGACTACTTTATAGGCAAGCATTAGCGATTTGAATTTAATGCGGGCTGCAACAGGTAGCCAGTGGAGCTCGATGAGCAGTGGGGTAACATGTACCGCGGAGTACCCCGCGCATGAGCCATGTTTCAGGGGGGTCTCATCACTGGCTCTGGCTCTGGCTCTGGTTCGACTTGGCTCTGGCTCTGTTTCCGACTCGGGCTCCGGCCCAGGCTTCTTTCTGGCCCTGGCTCCGACCCTGGCTCTGGCCCTCAGGGCCCACACAGTCCTCCGTCTCCTTCCGTTTCTGCCTCCCTTTTTTTAGCATGAGGTGCTCCTACACAGCTGATGCTTGTTGTCCAAATCAGCCTGTGGTGTGTTCAGGGACAACTGGAAGATCCACACTGCATGCAAAAAAACAACTCCAAAAGCCAATAAAAGACACTCAAAGTTAAAAGCATGCATAATTCCATAAAACTGACCCTATCACACAGGGAGTCAATTTCGATGTTGATGTCATGGTGTATAGTAGGTTTGGCTGGGAGGACCATCAGTTCAGTTTTTGAGAGGGTCAGCTGAAGGTGATGTGCCTTCATCCATGTGGACATATCGTACATATCTCCACATGGACATTTAGATGATTCCCATGTACACATCCTGCAGACACAGAACAGCCTTCACATTAATTTGGAGTTGTGTCGACCTGATGAATGTAAATCTGATATCTCATGACTTTTTAGCTCCTCAGGGACATATCTGGCTCTTAAGCTGCTAAATGCTACAGGCAGGTACGAGGCCCCGCTCACTGACTGACATTTGTATGAGTCACGGTCACATGCTCACATAGCTATTCTCGTTCTGCGGCATGTAATCTGTGTGCAATAGATTTTTAATAATGCAGCAGCAGCAGCTGACTGTCCTGTTGTTATGTTCTCTCCTAAATAAAAGTGTAAAGCTGTTGACAGTATGTTACATTGCAGTATTTCAGGTCTATAGCCTGCAATTCAGTCAGGTCATTTTTTCTTTACATGTAGCCTACAGTCAAAGTCACAAGCATATAGTTTTTCCAGATCTCCTGCAGGCTGTACAATATGATAATTGGCCACATTATTATCATTATGACAGGTGTGAGGCCCTGTGAGGTGACACAGTTTGCACAGCTCATACCACAGCTCTAGCTCCACCATGTTCACCAGCTAGTCCAGGACTGTGTCTGAACCAAGCCTGCTGTGCTGGGCATGTAGTGTAAGGCTTGATTTAGACCAAATCCCACATCAAATTCATTTGAACAGAGGTACTCGCTTTTTGGCCGTGGGAGCCAGATTCAACTCTTGGAGAAATTCAACCTCGTGACACACTGTGGTGGCCAATCCAATGACCAGATCAGTAAAACTGCTCCACAGTCTGCTTGAAATGTTGAGATCCAGGTTGATTCATGGACTAAACTCTGATACTCTGCCTACTCTGTACCCAGCTTCTAAATCTGTGTCTGGACCGCAATTTAAGCTGTAAAATAGTGACACAAAGAAGTTTCATTTGGTTTGAGAGAGAGGGAGGGAGAGAGAGCTGGTCAAGTGACATAAACTGTGAATGAGAGTGAGGGGGTGCCGGTGAGTCAGAGGAATAAAAAGTTGTTTCATAGCAAGTACATTCAACTCACATGTGCCGTGGGTGGCTGAACGATATTAAAAGTATAAATAGATCATTTGAGTTAAAAATATACTACCAATAAATTAAGAATCGTCGATGACAACGCCACCTAGGGTAACAGCCTAGGACTCTACAAGGTAAGGTTTGCACAGGTTCTTTAAAATCAGGGGTAAACAGAGCAGATCACATGGGGTATAATTTAAAAAAAAGTCCAAGGTTATTAAACACAGATACTTAAGAATTAAATGACCCACCCCGTGTCCTGCCGCCACCGTCCTCTGCCTCTATCCATGGCCGCCATCTACTTCCACCGTCAGCTACTGCCGTCAGCTGTCCTCACGCCGTCAGCCCCTCGCCTCGTCCCCACCTGGCCCCGCGGCTGGCCCCTGGTGCCCGCTGCTCCAGTCATAGATTGGCATACCTTCCAGCCTGGGGAATAGCGTCCTGCCATCCCTCCCCAGGCTGGAGTACCACGCCAACAGGCTCCGGCAGTGCGCTTCAGTGGGGTCTCATCACTGGCTCCAGCTCTGGCCCTGGCCCTCAGGGCCCGCACGCTCCTCTAGTCTCTACCCTCGTACTGTCTCCTTCGTCCGTTTTCCGTTTCCGTCCCTTTTGTTCGTTGCCACCTCTCTTTTGAAAGCATGGAGGTGCTCATTGTCCCAATCACTCTGTGGTGCGTTTGTGGTCAATGGGACACTGCACTACTGTCTGTAAAACACTAAAAACACTCAAAAAAACACAGCAAAATTAAAACACGTGCAGTCGCAAAAACTGACCCCATCACACAGACATTGCCGCAAAACCCTGTGGAGATTCGCAGCAACGCCTGATTTTGTCCAGATACGACCTAACAGCAGCTTTTTGGAAAACAGCTGCCTGCTGCTGCTGGAAACACCACTGATGAATGAGACAAACAAGCAAACAGTCTTTATTTGTATAGTACCAGGTTAGTGCAATTCAAAATGCTTTACAGATGTCTGGCAAGCTCATAATGAGACAAACATCAACAGTAAAACAGGTGGGACTCCAAAACAATGAGCTAACAGATAAAAAGCACCACAGAGCTACAGCTTTCACATCTGACCCAACCAATACATGTACAGTACAGGTCTGTAACACCATTATCAAGTCATAACTGTTGTGAGTTGGAAGAGTTGGAAAAAAGTGTCATTTCCACCTCTTCAGCAACATCAGCAGCTGCTGGTTTCTTTTCTGACATCAAGTTTGAGTCAAACTCTGAATTTGACTGAATAATATAGAAACACAGTTAGCTATTTATCAGTGTGGCATTCTATGTTACCAACAAAAAGCCCATATTGACTTATGCTGTACATCTGAATTATCGCCAGCAATAATATTTCATCCTGGTGTTGTACAGACGCCAGAGACAGTGAAGGGAAGAGGAAAGTTATTTGTCAGCCAGCAGCAGCAGAAAGGACATTAACTCCTCTGTCTGCTGTCTCCAACTGATTTGATTGTAAATCTGATCTGCTCACAAACATTTTTCATCTCAATTGTGCAACGCTTCCTCAAGCAGCAGGATTCAGCCGCTGCAGAGGCACGGAAACTCGTGTAAAAAGCTGTCAGCGGCTTTACGAGGCCATTGGGTTGTAAAGAGTGCCACACCTATGGAGCATCTCATTAACTGAGGACAAATGTGTGAAAGTTACTCAGGCTGGTTTGCCCTGGATGATAATAATCTGTTTTCACTGTAGCACATCGCAGGAATCAAGCCAGTTACATAATGCTAAAAACAAGTGTGTGATATTAATGTTAGCAAATATGCTACAGCCAAAAAAACAATATTGTGTCATCAGATACAAGCAACAACATGTGTCAGTTAACTGTCACTCACCGTCCTTTAGTTTTATTTATTTTGCACAGTTAAAATTACATAGAAATGACAAAGATAAAATAATAACAAATATTGTAAAGTGCAGGGAGACCCAGGTGGGCTTATTTAAAGCCTCCACCATAGTTAAAATTTCACAGTTATAAAGAACAAGAAATTGACATACAGAGAATAATATAACTACATAAAGTAATGACAAACTGGTGATAGAAAAAACATATGTATAACATTAACAAGAAGTTATAATGACAATAACAATAATAGCAATATATAAGCAAAAATATGAACATGATATAGAAGTGTTTGTGTGTGTGTCAGAAACAGCAGTTAAATGGGCATTTAAACATCTTTTGTAACATTTTATAGAGAAGGTGGGAAAAGCCAATCCATAATTTGGTACACCTAAATCTGATGGTAAATTGAGGATGAAGATCTAAAGATTGTCGAGTTGAATAAGAGTGAACCTGTGAATTAAATTTAAAGTAAGTCTTGAAGTGCTCTGGAATATTTTCATGACTTGAATATACCTTATAAATAAAAACACATATTTGAGAGATATTGATATCATGAACAGTAAGTATGTTTTTAAGAGTGAGGGACCCAAACCAGCTCACGAAAAAAAAAGAAAGAATGGTTTCAATAAAACAACAGTAAGTCTTGTCGACATTAAAATTGTGTAGTTTACGATAGAAAACATGCTCAGATTTTTTTACAGACAGCGTCAAGTCGTGGCTCGAAGGTGAGTTTGTCATCAATTATAATGCCAAGGTATTTGTATTGCTTCACAACTTCGATAGCTTGACCATCAATGATGGTAGAAGAAAGGGTGGAGGGATTCTTTCTAAAATCAATCAGCATTTAGTTTTTGCCACATTAATGTTAATAAAAGACAACTTACACCACTCTGTAAAATCATTTAAAATAGGGTCATGTTCAGGGTCGTTGTGCATCAGCAGTAACACTATGGCCGAGTCATCAGCACACTTAAGGATATGACGCCTGGTGTGCTGGCTTTGGCACATGTTCGTATATAAAATAAATAAAATTGCGGAGAGGATGCAGCCCTGGGGGGAACCAGTGAAGGAAAAATGCTATTCACTCTCACGCATTGAGACCTGTTAGTTAAAAAGTTCATCAACCAGCAGATTGGACTGGGATCGATATTAAAAGTTAAGAGTTCATCCTTCACAATATTCTCTAGTGTCTTCATGATGAGGGACAAGAGCGCCACAGGCCGGAAGTTGTTAAGAGATACTGGAACCTTGTTTTTAGGCACTGGAACAGTAATTGAATCTTTCCAAAGGTGAGGAACAATGTGGAGATGTAAAGACATTTTGAAAATAAAGCAAAAAATGTCTGCCAGCTGTTCAGCACAGTTCTTTAATATACAGCCTCCTATGCCGTCGGGGCCGGGACTTTTCCTTTCCTTAACACCTCTGAAGAGTGTCAGGACCTTGTTCCTGTCAACCTGGACATTACTCTGCCCAGGGGCAACGTCATTAAAAACTGACAGCTCCTCACGAAAATCATGAATATTAAAACAATTATAAAAAAGTGTTAAGTTCATTTGAGAAGGCGAGGTCTGACATGCCATTGAGTGAGATCGGACACTTCTTAGTCTGCATCCCCATCATGGCTTTCACACCCTCCCATGCAGGACGTGAGTTGCCTGTGCTCAGCATGTTCTCTACTTTGTCCTAATTAATTAATTAATAATTAATTAATTAATAATTAAATAATTATAATAATAATATAAATAATAATTAAATTAATTAATAATTAAAGTTTTGCAAGCTTAAGTTCCTTTTTAGCTTGTTTTTGAAGTACTCTGTATTGAGTCATGTCACCTTGGTTGAAACTAATATTTCGTTGGTTAATTATGTTTTTGACAGATTTAGAGACCCATGGTTTATTATTTGGATATATGGAAATGGTTTACGGGGGATGACCAAGTCCTCACAGAAGGTGATGTATGCGGAAACAGTCTCTGTGAGTTTGTCAGTGTCCTTACATTCATTTTTTATTAGATCCCAGTCAGTGCAGCAGTAGCATTCCTGTAGACACTCGACTGAGTCCTCTGACCAAACCGGAACTAACCTTCGTTCCAGCTTGTTTCTCTTCAGTGCCGGTTTATATGACAGAACCAATAAACAGTATTGTGATCTGACATGCCGAGTGGAGTTCTGCTGTAGGATTTGTAAGCTCCTTTGACAGATCCATAACAAAGATCCAGACTTTCGACGTCATGTTGGACAGGTGGAATACTGATAAAAGTTATACAGGTCCATAATGAAGTTTGGTGCTTCTGGTGAAATCCCCTGAAGCCGCTGCACGGTCTTCACAATAGCCTGAGTTGCTAAATCAGCGTTAGCCTTCGGGTGATTATAAACAAGCGTGACAAATATCTGTGAGAATTCCCATGACAGATAAAATGTGCGTAAGGATACAAACAAAAGTTCTATCACAGAGGTACACAGTGTTTCTCTGACAATCACAGTATTACACCATTTCTTGTTTACATAAAGATATAAGCCTCCACCAAGTGATTTGCCTGTCACTCTGGAGTCACCGTTAAGACAGACAGGTTCACCAAAGCCATCTAACTCAAGATCAGAGACTGGATCCTGTTCTTTGAGCCACGTCTCTGTTAAAGCAAGGAGACAAGCATTTTAATATTCCGAGAGGAACTTCACTTTTGCCTGAAGCTCGTCCACTTTGTTAAGAATGGACTAAATGTTGGCGTACGCCGTCGCGTCTCCACCTTTTCCTTACTCCTGTCCTGGGTGCCCAACTCCGCCGGGGCGTCCACGATGCCCACATCGGAGTTATGCAGGAACAGGAGAAACTCACGGGTGTATTGGAGAGACTCCTGGTGTTCACAGAGTATGCCCAAAAGTTTGCATAAGAGCGTAAAAAGGATAAGACAACCCGTCAAATGAGTTGAGTCATTGTTATGACTGACACGTTAGTAGGGACAATAAAAACAGGTTAAATGTTAAAAAACAGATTAAAAGGCAGATGAGGCATGTGACTCTGATCGGGTTGCAATCCAACAAAATGTTTCTGAAGGACCAAAATTCAGAGTGTAGTAGGAAAAGTGCTTGCCCAAACTATATTACCAAATGAAAGATATGGACTGTAATAAAATGTAAGAAGACAGTTTGTGGTAATAAGATTACTAATCCTCCTAATTATACAGATAGATATATGTATTTTTTTGCTATCCCAGTCAATTTGTGCTTTCCAACTCCAACTCTCATCAACAAAAATTTCCAGGAGTCTTGTTGTTGGGACTTGAGGCATCTCAGCAGACTCATAATTCTCAGAATTATGACCTAAAAATCCTTACAATATGATTTTTTGCCACTAAAAATTATATAGTTAGATAACTTATTTAATCTGAACCATGTAGCATATGCAGTTAAACCAGCATTAACATTTTTAACCAGAGAATTGAAATTTGAATGAGAATGAACTAGAGTTGTGTCATCTGCAAACATTATTGGAGAACGAATATTTGAGACATTTGATAAATCATTAATATAGATAAGAAATAAAAACGGTCCAAGAATGGACCCCTGTGGGACCCCACAAAGTAGTCTGGCTTTGTTGGAATAGCATCCATTAATACAGATAAACTGTCTTCTGTTTAAGACACAGTTTTTTAACCATTTGAATGTAGTATCATGAAAACCATATTTATGCAGTTTTTTCAGTAAAATATGAAATATGTCCTTCAGTCTGTGTCACCCCTAAATTCAACCGGCCACAGTTCTGTGACTTTGTCTTCATATCCCACCAGGAGCCTTTCAGAAGTGTTTTTTCCTGTTTTTATGTTTAGTATAGGGACATTTTTAAAACAAATGGGTTTGAACTTTTCACATTTGGTTTGGAGTGTAGCTCTGTTTCATGTTCTCTGAGGCAACAGTCACAGCAGTCTGTGGTTTTCCTGTGTCCGCTCTTTTCATTGGGGAGTCTGTGCTCACTCATTCTGTCCTTTGTCAGGGTTCTTTTTAGTTTAGATCAGTCACCATTCTCAAATAATCTGCTGTGGTGAGCTGTTCATTCAGTGCCAGGTGATGTCGTTTAGATGTCTGTTTAGTTTGAACTGTTGGTATTTGGTTAATTCCAATGGCCGTGTGTTCTGTTCCCGAGGTGTGTTAATAGAACAGGTTTGTGGACTCCTGAGGGGGTTTCTATCACTCAGCTCTTGGCATTGAAGGGCTTGGTAATGATACGAGACGAAGTCGCTCAGCTTTCTGTGTGCCCAAAATTGAATTGCTCTAATATAAATTGCACTAGAAGGTCTAATTCTTCCATCATGCTTTCTTCTGGACATGTAGGAGAATCTTACAGAACTCCGCATGCAGGATCTCAATGAGGTGAGGAAGGGCTTTGTTCTGTAAGTGGACCTCACACCTCCGTGCCAAAGAGTGCATATTCTATCTCTCTCTCTCTCGCCTTCTGCTTGGTGTGGGTCGGCCCTGCCTGTGCAGAGTGGGATGATGTGCTGTGATGAAATCAGGTCTGTGTTAAATTGCAGCTCCTTCTCTTTTCTGACCCTCCAATTAGGCAGCGGACCGCCTCACCTGTGCTGATGATGCCGTGAAGGAGAGAGCAGCGGAAAGAGAGAGGAAGTGGTGAAGGTAGAGCAGGTAGAGAGGTCTTCAGTTATTTAGTGTTGAATAAAAGAAGTGATGTCCACAGCAGTTCCTCTTACAGCCAGCATTAATGAAGCAAGCTGATGGTTTCTTCCCCCTGTTTTAGAGTAACTACAGATCATGTACAGAACACTTCCAGAACAAACCATCGTATTTAGATCAGTTCCTTCCTTATTGGCTGTTAAGAGTGTGGCACCAAGGCTACTATGTACAATGTAAAATGTCTGTATATGTAACATATTTTATGAATAATTCATATTTTATTCAGTGCATAACAAAACACCTGATAAACTATGAAACAATAACTGCAGGAGTGCATTCATTCTGCAAGCTTTCTTTTCAGAATTTCTAAACTTTCAAAATAACAATGCCCTAGTTTGTTATAAGTGTCGAAGATACAATGAACCAAAAAGCTCTCTGTCTGATAATTATGGGCCACAATCTCAAGTTATAAGTTTTTTAATGAGTTCTAATTATGTTTATCCTCCAAGGACACTGTTACTGGAAAGTGTGTTTCGATTTGTACTGAGTCATAAGTCTATTGTGTCAATCAGGTGGTCAGTGGCATCAAATATTTGTTTGTTAGAGTGTATAATGTGCTAATTTTCAATTCTGAATGGAGCAGGTGTCATGCAAAATGCTCGGTGTGCAAATCTCTAGTCTTTCAAGGAGAAGCCTGACTCAGCTGTTCCTAAAGTCCCCATGAAGTCAAGAATTATGTGTTTTTTTGTTTTTGTTTTTTTAGCAGATATGTCACCTATCCCCTGCCAGACTGGCCACTGCTGCTCTCACAGGTTGTGTTCAGCTCAGGGCCTGGCCATGTTAAACGCTGACAGATCATAGCGCCAGCTGTGGGAGTGTAAAGCACACTCAGTGCTACTGGCTTCTGTAAACACCCAATCAATATCCACGTCCCTCCCCTTTTTACAGGAAACACGTAAAAATGGGGATGTTAAAGGTCCATCAGCGTGTGTATGGTGCTACAGCAAATACACATGCACTTTAAAATGAAGAGTCCACCCCCTGAGAACCATGAATATTACAAATAACAATAAAGAAGTTACAAAAAGGTTTGTAAAAGAGGTTACAGGTGGAGAACATAAAAAACATATTCCCTGTGCAAAAGGTGACAAGGAAAAAAGGAGATAGTAAGCCTGTTAGGTTGCAGGTGAAGAGATAGGAAGCATGTTAGGTTGCAGGTGCAGAGTGTGAAGGACAGCTGCACACAGGATGACGGCGTTGCAGCTGCTGAGCTGTGAGTGTGGGTCGTGTCTCGGGACGCGAGCAGCAGCGCTTTCCGTCACACCAGGCCAACACTTGTTCATTTTCTCTGCATCTCGCTCTGCTGATCATGAGCCGGGACTTCTTACAGATTCAATCCTCAAAGAGCCTGAAGGGCTACAGGGGTCAGACAGCAGGGACAGAGCAGACTGGATAGGTGCTGGGTAGCTTTAAGAGACGTGTAAATGTTCTTGAGCAGAACCGTTGGGAAGCAATGCTGTAAAAATCCATAACCCTCCTTTACTGTTTTATAAATGATTTACTGTTATTTTTACTCAAGTTTTAGTATTTAGTTTTAGTCTCTGAGCATTCATTGTAATTGAATTTGTCATTTTAAATCAAAGACAGCCTCTGATTTCCTCTCAGCTCACTGTGAACAGTTTCAAACACAAACACGAGCAGAGGAATACACAATTCTGTTCATTTGGATTATTTAAAGGATTTCTTTCAGCTGATGTCATGGCAGTCAGCTAATCTTCACAACAACATACAATACATGACATATTATATGTTAAACATTAATGAAAACTGATATCAAAGCTTACATTCATCTGCAATTCAAAGCTAGTCTGTACATACATTTAGAATATTTCTAAGAATTCTAGTCAGTAATTAGTTTAATAATTAAAACAATTTTTATAGATGATACTTAATGGTTTGGAAAGCTCATGAAGAAGAAGATGAAAATAAAATTATACCTCTTGCTATTCAGTATGCATGCTAATAAAGGCATCTGCAGATTCTTTTTAAATAATTCATTTCTGATTAGGCGATTAGTTTCTCATAGCTCTGTTTTTTTCAACACGTTGGCTCGTGGGCTGGGTGATGTAAATGTGTGTGATCACTGTAAACTGTTTGGTCAGATAGAAATGTTGGCACCTTTATATGGCCGTGGAAAACTTTTGCTTCATGGTGAGCCAAGAGGGGCCGGAGAGCAACTTTTCATTGCTGGTTCTAATAGAGCAGCACAGAATGAGTCTAGTGTTTGCTTCAGATGCAGAGGATCATATTGGATGGCACAAAAATGACTGACTTGACCCACGTATGGGTATTACAGCCAAGAACACTTTCTTGATTCTTGACCCACATCACTCTGCTATTGTGACTGTAGACTCAATCTGCACTACTCTGCTAATGCTGTGATTTTCATTCAGTGTCTACAGCCTAAGTTAGTTGATTGTATATACTTTTTTATCTCCATTTGCAAGTCTGTTTCTTATTTTTATATTAAAAAATCTTGTTCTATTTTTGCTTTTATGCAGTTTTCTATTTGCAAAGATTTTAGCACAGGTTTAATCTCTGTGCACGTTTTATTTTTTTTTTGCACATGTCAAATTACTATGCACATATTTAACTTCTTTGCACAGGTTTAATTTAAATGCAGATTCAGCTCATTGGTTTAACTTTAACGCATCTACTAACCACTGTGCCAATGTGTTCGGTGACTGCTAGATAGGCCCAACAATTCAACTCCATCACCAGGTTCACAAGATATGGATAGCTCCAGTTTAGGTTTAAAAACCAATTTATGACTGGACCCAAAGACAGTTATTAAGTTTTGGACACATTTCAGACTAATTTATTCGAAAACTGAACTGCAGGAAACAACTGCAGAGGCATTGAGAGCAACAGAGGTGGAAACTGTTCACGGGGATAATTCTACCCTCTTGACACAATCAGCTATCCATCAGCTATCATCTGACAACAACACCCAACGTTTCACTGATTCAAAACTCTTTCATGTGCCGGTCATTGTCTGCAGTCTGATCTGCAACTTGAGATGCAAGGATGGGGTTGGAGTTTAGAGATGATGACATTTTGGCAGATATCTGCATATGAATGCAGGTAAAGTAAAAATAAGCTAACAGAGCTAAATCATGTATCATCAATGTGTTCCACCACTTTTGCTCTCCACGTGGACTGTTTAGGCTAACGGTCCAAGCCAATCACATTTGAGCTGGCTTTGGTTGCATGCAGGTAATGTGTGGAATTTAGTGGCATCTAGTGGTGAAGATTCAGATTGCAACCAAGTGAAAACCCCTCACCTCGCCTTCTCGGTTCAAGCATGAAGGAGAAACTACAGTGGCCGTGAAAATGGTAAAAAAAAAAAAAAAACCCGTGAAGGTCCTACGTAGAGCTTGTGTTTGATTTCTCCGACTCCCTCTATAGATATAAAAGGCTCATTCTAGGGTAACATAAACATAACAATTCTTTTTTTTCAGGTGATTTTATACTAATGAAAACATAGTTATGAATATGACATTCCATTTCTATCAATAGATACCCTTAAATATTACACACTGGACCTTTAAGGCTACTCTGACTAAAAATGGAAACCAGAACATTTCTAAAACAAAATTCTCATCCATTTGCTAGATTCTGTATTAATATGCAGATATTTGCTCATAGAGATTACAAGAGGACCAAAGACATTACTTAAGAATATTATGTTATACATTATGAAACAACATGAGACCTATCATTTCATCTAAGACGGCTGTGAAGTTACTTATATTAAAAATAATTGCAAGCAAACAAAACCCGACACGTCCTCACAGACGTGGGCTGCACTGATCCATTGAGCTCTGTGATTGAACACCTACAGACATCAGAGTCAAACTTCATCTCCGACCTGAATCAGATAAACACATGGATAAGAAGAGTGAGAGCTACGGACTCCATTAATTCATCTCACTGTTTACAGCCCACACACACACACACACACACACACACACACACACACACACACACACACACACACACTCCAGTACCTTCCTGAGGATGCACACACAGAAGAATGCTCCTTGTTTTTGCGCAGAAAGCTGATTTTCTTCACTGGATGTCTCAGATGTTGATGGTGAGGATGTAGTCGGCTTTGTGTGGCACAGTACTCGTCTGCCTAAAGCTTGCTTCACTGAACTGTTCTCCTCTTCTTTCTCTTGCACTCACTTTCTCACTGCTCCCTGTGTTCTGAAGCTCTCTCCTCCATGCCTTCTTCTTTTTTATGACCTCGCTCTCTCTCCTCTCCATACGTGTGAGGAGGGTTGATCCTGCCAGTGAGACTCCTGCTTTCATCCAGGCCGTCTGGGGGTCTTTCCTGCCGAGCTCAAAGCCTGACTGTGAGCTCTCTCTCCTGGGTGCAGCAGTGACAGACAGATCCTGTGGACATGCTGCCGTACAGAGTGAAGTATCGAGCTCAGCGGTTTGCCTGCTTCTTTTAAATACTGATCACTAGTCAGATAAGTTTCCATATAAAGTAAGATTTCAAAGTATTTTGGAATCAGTGTGCTTGAACAGTGTGCTGCTGTGACAAGTAGCAAGTACAGCATGAGATCCATGTAATAAAATGAAGTTTATGATGGCAAATTTGAGAGTGAAGTGACTGTGGACTTGATGGCTCTTCATCATTATTTATCTGTGAACCTGGAACTTTACATTCAGAGGTGCAGTCATACAGTATAAGCAGGTGTTCTGCACAGCCTCACCTCTGGGCAGTGGGATTTCCCTACCTAATCATAGGCTTGCAACTTTGCTCTATAAAATGGGCACTGAACATTCTCGGCTCTGCACACATGGAAGCTACATTATATCAGTATAGCTCTGCAGCTGTGGGTGTTATGAAATTGTTTGCCAATCAACAATTTAGGCGAAAATCCACTTTTAAATGACATAATCCAACCAACAGGTTTAATGTTTACCATCTTAATTTAGTTTTTTAATAAATTTGCTAATTAGCACAAAACACAAAGGCCTAATTTGGAATGTTAATTTTGCAGGTATTTAGTCATAAACCAATGATTGAGCAAATTAAAATCTTCTCTCATCTCTGGATGATGGTGTGAAATGAAAAGACAGAAGACTTGTAAGTTGCACAACAATTCATCCAACAGCTGTAAAGAGATTTTTCCCCAAACCATAAATGTCATAAAAACTCTGCAAGATGAGAAGTCAGAGAATCTCCAAAGTCGTTAGACTTCCTCTGGGGATCATGAACGTCTGCACATAATGTCACAGCAATCCATTAAATAGTTGCTGAGACATTTCAGTCCAAGTGGTGGACCAGAGTATTAACTGTTAGTGTTAACTGTAGCCGATTCCAGCTGATACTGGACGAGAGGCGGGGTAGACATTCATTCACACTCACAATTTAGGCCACTAATTAACTTGTTAACGAATCAGAATCACCTTCATTGGTCAGGTATGTCTACACATTGACCACGGTTTCATGTTGTTCACAATGTACACACAGATATAGACATAAATTCAGTTAAAGACACGGACAGCAACCTCAACAGGTAAACATAGACATGAAACTATTATGTACAGATAAAATATATATAAATATGTAGATACATACAATAACATCTAGAGACAGAATGAGAAAATAGTCAAATGAAACGTTCAAAGGATGCTAAGATAAACATGTTTAATTAATGTTCTAAACATGATTGATCTATTGGAATCGTCTTCCTGATTAATTAAAAAGCTAACTTAAAAGACAGTGCGATTAGGATGATTTATCATTATTTATGAATTATAAACCTTAAGGGGCTCATATTAGAAAGTGGTACCTTCTTCATAAAACACAAAGTTTTAGACACTCATCATGAAGTGCGCTGATCCAATCATCATATAACCAACATTGGGTGTTTGGCGCTCCGTGTACACTATTTGTACTATAAGTGAGATAGAATCAGTGGTAGGTAGAGCTAATCAAATGGATTAAACCTTATCTTATAACCCTGTATAAAACAGGCAGCAAATTAGCTGCTAATTAAACAGTAATTACCTAAACACTTCAATTACTATAAGCCAAATCAATTAGTTAGATTTCACTTCATGTAAGGTTAGAAGAAAAGTTGCTAACATGTTTTCATGTCTGCATCACTAAATCGTTTCATGAACTGTGTTTGTGATTTACTTCCCACCCAGATTTTGTGAGCTGATACAAATTGAGAGCTACTCAATCACAAACCCACTCCTCTGTCATGTAAGCAGCAGCTGCCCACATTCTCCACTGATATCAGTATTGTGTTCTTTATCACACACAAATGAGGCTCCGTTACAGAACCCTGCATATACACTAATTCCCCTTTCAGTGACAGCTGAATGAGACAGATTATAGTCAGTTCATTTCTAACAAACCACTGTCCTCTCTGAATGTCGTTCTGCAGGAATGAACAGAGCAGCTAAAGGTCGGCATGTGCATGAATTACATTTCTAGACTCTCCTGGAAGTCTTAAAGGTCCAGTGTGTCAGACGTAGAGGGCTGTATTTACAGAATTATGTTTTCATTCATGGATAATGACCTGAAAATGAGATTTGTTGTGTTTATGTTACCTTAGGGTGAGCCTTTTATATCTGCAGACGCTGGGTCCTCTTCCACGGCGGCCATCATGTTGAAGCCACATAGCCCAGAACAGACAAACTAAACACTGGCTCTGTAGGACCTTGTGTCCACCATAGTTTCACCTTCATGCTAGAATGGAGAGGATTAAATGATTGGGGTTGCAATCCGCAACTACATCACTAGATGCCACTTAATCCTACAGTGCTGATCTTTTAAGCGCATATGTGGGTTCCTTCTTCATCTTTGGCATGTAGCTGTTGCTCCTGTGCAGAGTGACCCTTGGTGGAGAAACAGAAAAGCACCTTAAAGATGATTCCTGTCTTTGCTTTAGTGCCACCGTGAGGTCCAAACTTAACGACTAGAAATAGCAAACAGTAAGAGGCGGGCTAATCTTTAATTATTCTTGTAACTGCACACTCCCCTGAGCACAGGTCCCGTTCCAAAATGTCAGCTGAGCACAAAAGAGATGTTACAGTCTAACTTGAAATGAAACGAGATTCATTGTGTCGATGTCTCACACAGCAGTACAATGACAATTAGCTTTTCCTGAATGATATTTGCAAAGCACATACCTGCCTTTCACTGAGATAAGCCCTGTGTACTGAGCGTGCTGTGGACTTTGCGTTCCTTCCTGACCGACTAGTTCCCGCTAGCGTGTTCATTTCTGAGTTTGTTCTTCCTGATTGTCTGCCTGTTGCTGAACCTGTTCCTGCTTAAAGGCCACATAAGCTGCCCCACCTGCCTTGTCCTTTACTGTTTGAGTCCACACCTGAGTCACCAGAGTTCTCACACACACACAGATCCTTCACATGGCTCTGAGCCTTGGCAGACTCGGCAGTAGTGTGCTTTATTGTCCACATGGGTAGACGTCAGAACCCAGACATTTGCCCTAGTCATGGCACAGTGGCACTGATGGGCCTGTATTTCTTATTTTCTGACAAGCTGCAACAGTTGTGCAGGTGTGAGTTCCTTGTGAGCTGTTGGCTTTGGGCAAGGCTTTTGTCACAAGTCAAATATGGGTGAAACATTGCTGTACACACACACACACACACGTGTTCATGCAGGAGCAAATAAACTTCAAATTGTCCAAGGGGTGGAGGTTGAACTTCAGTGATTCAAATCCTTCCAGTACAACATTTGCTTGCTTGCTCGCTCCATTCACACTGCTGCCAGCGCTCCTCACCTCCCTCCATCACTTCCTTCCTCCCCCGTCGCGATGATTGCGAGGGCCCGGGCGGGGAATACGACAAGCGGTAATGCAGCCGAGAAGAAACACAGCAGCAACATATTCATTACTCACCGCTGAGGAGGTTGGTAATTATGCGGAAGAAGGAGAGAGGGGGCAATGATGGAGGGTGGAGAGGAGGGACCTGAGAAAATGAGGGGATGTGAGAGAAGGAAAAGGAAATGGAGAGGGTTAGAAATGAGGGAAGGCGAGTTGAGTCATTTCATAACCTCGGGATACAGAGGCTGACATGGAGATTGGTCTCTATGCATTCTGTATCAGTAGATGGGGAGTATAATTTGAAGGCAGCATGTGAGGCACAGAGATTTACTACAGAGGGAAGAGAGAGTCAGAGGGCTGAATACAGAGAGGAAACCCTGTGGATACAAGTCAGTTTGAAGACTTGAAAGGAAACTTTCATGTCATTGTTGTGGATGTTTTGAATGTTAACTGTATTTGGAGAGGCAGAAATGTACAACTACACCCACCACACCCAGCACTGGTTGTTAGAAATGACAATTTTCTGCTTACAGTCGAGTTCAAACGATAGATGGTCTCATCGTCACGACAGTCACGGAGAGAAAATGTATTTTTCCATCGTTAAAGCACAGGTTGTGATTCTTTTCAAGTCTATCTTCACAAAATATTTGTGTATAATAACTTTATTTATATAGCACCTTTCATACAAACATTAAGCCCTCTGCTTCACAGAGGAAAGTCAATACAATAAATAAACACGGGATTACATGGGATAAAAAAAGTGCATGAAAATCAGCTAGAGCTTAAAACTGACTCATTGCTCAAGGTACATTTTTACAGTTTCTATGTCCGTGTACATATTCAAACCACATCCACGTGACTGTTAATTGTTAAAGTTCATTGTTTTGTCTTGGCTGGTCAGAGTCCTTCTCCTGTTCTGTGTCACCTTCACTCTCCTCCATGTTTGTTTGTGTATGCAAATGACGTGCTGTGCGATGTGGAGCGATGTCCAAACGACAGAATACTGCTGCAGAAAGTGATCTGTGACACAACAAAATAAACAATAGAGCATAATATGAAACAGCAGACATTTTTCTATCATCGCATGATTTTTATCATCATATCAAACAGCCTTGTAGGCCTGTTGTATTATGACAGGCTTCAGACTTATGACAGACAAAATTCAAAGCCATCCTTTAGTATTAGCAATGCTAGCTTAGCCACCCACTTCCACTCACCCTTTTCACAGAAGACATTTTACCATGTGACTGTACGACCAGCAAGGAATGACAGCTGCTTTTTATTCTCATTGTCAGAATTCAAAGTGTCCTGGCTTCATACACAGCACATTGTTTCCCACATTCTGTGTGTGTGTGTGTGTGTGTGTGTGTGTGTGTGTGTGTCAGTGACTTTTCAGCTCATTTCGTGACAGGTACACACAGAAGGCTGCTCAGTGTGACGGCTGCTAATGGAGCTCTAACCCAGCAACTGTTATATGGAGATGATGTTGAAAGTCCTGAATGCTTCTCTGTAAGTGGAGGGGAAATCGTCCGACATTCTCACATATTCCTGGGATGTGTCGGCATACATTAAAGTCATTCAAACCTGAGTGTGTGTGTGGCCTGAGAACACACTCTGTGCGATACAATCCTAATGTATTCAGCACTTCAAAGCAGCTCATTTGTTTGAAATGATGTGTAAGGCACGGCCTTTCTTATTCCTCTTTTTTCTTTTTTTTTCCCCTCTCCACACATCTCGGGCTCAGGGTGCAGCTTCCTGTGTGTAAGAGATTAAATGAATATCTAGCAGTGAACTACTGAAAGGGGGGGGGGGGGGTCGGGTTTCTATAATTCAGATTTATTTTCTCTTCATCTCCTGCTTTTTACTGTTCTCTCTTTGAATCCTCAACCAGGGCCCCAAAATGTGGAGGGAATATGAGCGCACTCATGCATGTCACCACAAGCATGCTGTAATCAATACTCGTAGCTGTCAGTCACTCTGGTCTCCCCGGTGCAAATGTGTCCTATTCTGTCGCACATTAAGGTCCCCATGACGTTAAAATTGATGTTTAATTCTTTTTGTCCCACCTGTCCTCTGTCCTCCACTGTCTGCACCAACACTGCCACAAAGTCATGTTTTCAGTATTTTAGCTATTCTTCATGGTATTTTAGTTTGTCATTTCCTGATAAACCATAAAAAGTCGTTGATGACATCATCCTGCACTCACGGGCATGTACTAATTTTACACCCAGTGAAACTTCTGATGCCACCAGAGCGGAGTGCTTCCTGTTTGATACAGTCTATGAGTGATTCACAGCCAGGTCTCACTGATTACTGTTCAAAAGCATGTTAGGTGAAGCTGCAGAGGTTTGTCTGTGTTACAGTATATGAGTGCATCTGTGAACATATGAAGACGGGGCATATAAGTTATAGACATGAACTTAAACTCCAAGTGATTACCCCTTTAAGAGCTTAAGAATGTCAGTCCAGCATCGTCTGGTCTGTGATCAGGACAATACAGGACTGATAAGGAAAAGGCAGAAAAAGTGGAACTCTCACTCCTGGAGTGACAGTACTACTGTTGGTCAACCTTTTGTAAAGTGCTACATGGTAGGCAAGTAAAACTGTCTTTAATTGAATTTGACACCAGCCACCAGTAGCCCGTATAGGGTGTGCAGGAGCTATGTATTGTAGAACTTGGGTAGGCTGAAGACCAACCAGGCTTCTGCGTTCTGGAAGAGCTGCAGAGGTGGGATGGCACACAGTAGTTCAGGTGCAAGATGACAAGAGCCTGGACGAGGACCTGTGCCACCTCCTGGGTGAGGAACTGACGTGTCCTCCTGATGACGATGAGGACATACAAACCCTTCCTCTGCCACCATTTCTATCTATCGCACCATATTTCCCCGCTTCTCCCGTCCACTTTACCCGGTTGATAAAAAGGATCGAACCATTAGACAAACATTCAAAGGGTGGATAGATAAAGCTACAGAAACTCTACCTGAGAATCAGGAGAACCACACCAGTCTCTAAGAATACACATCAATAGTGACATCAGCACATGTTAATAACACGGTGATCACAAAGATAATAAAATCCTTCCCCAATTAGAAAGCCTGGGTGAATGGAGTCAACCTTTCAGCCAGAGCCACACAACACCACCAGTGAGTGAGACTGAAAGCTGGCATCAAGGAGACAAAGCAGAGATGTCACCACCAACAACAAAATATGGTAGATGATCCAGACCATCACAGGCTACAACAGTGCCCCCATCATGTGTGAGGGCATGTTGGCAGATGAGCTTAATACATTTTATGCTCACTTTGATCTCCTCCAGAGGACTGTCCACCGTTGGTACCCACAGTTGATGTGAGGAGACTCCTGCCGAGAGTGAACTTCAGTAAAGCTACTGGACCTGAAAACATCCAACTAGCTAGTGGATGTCATCACTGACATGTTTAAACATATCACGGGAGAGTTTTCCTACCTGTTTCAAGACAGCTTCAGATTGGTGGTCACACCTCCTCCGCTCGAAACCAGAGCCCCCAGGGCTGTGTGCTCAACCCACCCCCCCTCTGTTCATACTGTACATAACTGCAACCCACATGGAAACATGGAGAGAACTCTGTTTATCACTGCACCATTGAGTCACAGTCTGGTACTTGATACCTTGGTGTCATGCTATGATGGACAGGATAGTAATTGCAGAATTATTAATAAGCCTGTCTTCTTCAATGACACCTTGTTGAAGTTAAAACCCCACCTTGCTGTAGATCATGTAAAATTGCTCTTGGCAAATAAAATTGACTTATGACCAACCATCACTCTACAAAAAAAAAAAAAAAAAATGCACCATCCATCCATTTCCTGCCACTTATCTGGGTTTGGAAGGAGGTTTATCAGGATGTTCCAGCTGTCCCACTCCTCAGCAATGCATTCCAGCTGTTCCTGGGCCAGATGGGAAATGTAATCCCTCCAGCGAATTCTGGATCTGCCCTGGTGTCTTCTGCCAGTTGGACATACCCTGAACGTGTCCAAAGGAAGACATCCAGGAGGCATCCTGATCAGAATTCCGAACCAGCTCAGCTGGCTTCTTTTTACTCTGAGCTCCCTCTTGGTGTCTGACGTAGCTCTAAGGCTGAGCTCAGCCACCCCATGGAGGAAACTCATTTCAGTCACTTGTATCCACAATCTCATTCTTTCACTACTCAAAGCTCATGACCATAGTTGAGGGTTGGAACATAGATAGACTGGAAAATCAAGAGCTTTGCCTTCCAGCCCAAGCAATCTGCCAATGAGCTGTTCTGAAATGAGCCTTATATATCTGTCTTTTGTCTTTACAAACTTTATCCTCAGTGTATGTGAAAGTGTAATTATATTTTTGTCCCGTAGCTCAGGATGATTTGCATTTGAAATGCTTGCTGCCCACCAGCCCCACAGGCACATGGGGGGCCGATTCCAGACAATCACTCAACAAAGAAAGAGATGAAGACAGAGTGGAGGAGATTAAGCAGCAGTAGAGAAATGGAGGTTTACCTGTGTGTGAAAAGTGCCTGATGGGAAACTGCAATGAGTTAAGATGTTACTGCAGGGGACACAAGATATAGGCCACACAAACACAAACACTGATGGTAACTGCAGAGACAATGGTCCACCATTCACTAAAGACATCTCAAATACTTTGTCAGGTGTGCCAATGAGCTGTCATTGGCACACACAGTTATCACACACAGTTGATTCTGGTATTGTTGCATTGACCTCTGATTTTTCGACCTGCTTTCCACTGTAAAGGTCAAACTCAATCTGAGGATACAGCTTCACAGCTCCACTTTCTTTTTCTTCAGAATGGAGAGAATAGAATGTGTAACAGGATGTTCCTAACACGGCACTGGCACCAAAAGGTAAGCATGTTTCGAGATTACAGCAAACGGCACATCTGCTAAAGAAAGATTTCCCTCCAAGCCGACGTCTCTCAATTATGCATACGCATTGTCACCAACAGCAATGCAAGCAACATTTGCAAATACACTAATCACTGCTCGGGACTTGTTCTGAGCCAGTGGTTATCAATCGTTTCGACATGTTGCAACTAAAAACTCAGCAAATTCTTCTCATGGCTTGCCTGTTCATGATATAATGAACATACAGTCCAAGACTTTTCAACTGTTTTATTTGGTAAAGTTCAAAGTCTGATGTTGAAATTCACTCACTAAGTGAGACCAAATCATACATAGTGCTACTTACTAACTTTTTGTAATAAGCTAGTAAATAAATAATGCTTCTGTAGTTGCCCTGTAACCTGCTGGCACTGACTTCATAGAACAAAATTAATTGGTAGGTGATTTAAATTTTTACCAGTCACTGTTCCATCCACAGTCACTAACTATGAGCAACTTTCAGGGGTTTTAGGATTTCAGTGCAGTTTCCCAGTGGCTACTTGTGTTAATACCAATAGCAATGACAGAGAAGGAATGAAATATAATCAGACAGTTGCAGAGACTGTCAGTTATTAGTTATTTCCTACACTTTTATGACAGAAGGAGCCTGTCATATTATAGTGGAGCCATTATTTTATATGTCGGTATGGACTGTACCCAAAAATATATAATAGAAAAAAAAAAAATCACGCAGTGATTTTCAGAAAAAACACAAACAAAATGTCATAATGTCTCCTTATGAAGGGAATTAGAATTCTGGTTTTGCCAAAAAAGAAAAATTCTCCACATAATCAGTAAAAGGAAAACCAGATTATTTTCTATTTTTAAGTGATCCAGTTAAAATAACACTACACAACAACAACACTAATACCGAGCACAGACACAGGACTCAGCTGCAGCACTCAGGACGCAGATACCAGAGGAAAACAGTCTTTAATGCAAGCAAAGGTTCGGTACACAGGAATCCAATCAGGTAAACCAGGCAAATAATTCAAAGGGGCAAGGCAAAAGCAGGGTCAAAAAACAGGCAGGATACGAAACTGATAATCATGAACACACTGAAACACTGGAAAGTAGGACACAAAGGACGCTAACAATCTGGCAAGGGGAGGGGAACAGAGGGCTAAAATACACAGGGTGATGAGATGAGACACAGGTATGGGTAATTATGGGCGGGACAAACACAAAGCGGGAAACCTGGGAGGCTGGAGTGGGCGGAGAGGGGACTGACTGTGACAGTCACAGGTGCAAACCAACAACCAACTGTATTTTGTTGTACAGCAGAAGATTTTTTTTTTTCAGTTGTGCTGTCCTGTGCAGATGCTGAATCTTCTGGTGGGTGAGAATCCAGTTGGCGGCATCCTTTTCGTGCCCTCTGAACATGACATCACTTATGTCTCATTTGGGGGATCTCCTGAGGAGGATTCATCATATCAAAAGCAGATAAGTGTCCTATAGTGATGCACTGACAATACACCAATTGTGTAAGCTCAAGTATTCAAGAAAAATAATGATACATATAATAAAGAGTAAACTGTGAAAGAGATCTTTGAAATGTAGTGCACGTGATGGCATGTCCTTATCCACCAGGAGGCATGAAATCACCATCTGCTGAGGATTACTTTCCTTTAAGCAGCAGCCTTATCATTTTCAAGAAGCCAACAAGAGTGCTTTCATTCTAGAATTGCAGTTAAGTTAAGTTCTCCACAGTGGAAATGACTTTTGGATTTCTTACATATTGGCCTCTGGACATTTTTAGTCGTGTGTGATTTGATGTTGTTCTTTGTTCCCATAATGTCAAACTAAACTAGAGCTGCAAACCTTACCAGTGTGTCTTTGAGTATGTTACAAAACGCCAGTCCCTGGCTATGTTTAGGCAACAAAAGCACTTTGGTCAACTTCAGGGAAAGACAAATGTTAATAATCCTATAGTCCTATAGTCACTACAGGTGGATGGTGTGTTGGATAATTGCCTGAAAACAAATATGTTGTCAGTGAACATTTTTCTGATATGCCAAGTACCAGATTGCAAGGTACATTATCCTTACATCCATTCCCTTCTGCTTACCCGGTTTAGTAGGGCGTTCCGTTCTCTGCACAGCAACACATTCCTGCTTCTCCTGGGGGATCCTGAGGTGTTCTCTGACCAGGAGAGCGATATAGCCCCTCCAGCAAGTTCTAGGTCTGCCCCAGGGTCTCCTACTAGTTGGACGTGCCTGGAACACCTCCAAAGGAAGACACTCAGGAGGCATCCTGATCAGATCCCACTACCTCAGCTGGCTAAGGTTGAGCTGACCATCCAGCTCAGCTCCCTCTTCCCTACAACAGCCTGGTACAGCGTCCGCATTACTGATGACACTGCACCAATCAGCCGATCCATCATGAACTCCCTTTTTGTCACAGTCAGTCCCCTCTCCGCCCATTCCAGCCTCCTAGTTTCCCGCCTTGTGTGCGGCGAAGAGTTGCTCCTCCTGTTGGTGAATCTGGGTGCTCTGAGCCAGGACAGCAGCGTGCATAGGATCTGAGTCTGCTGAGTCCATGGCTGGCCAGACTGTATTTGAGTCCTATTCCTGTGCTATGTAACACTTTTTCTATCACTCCTGAGCAAAACTACGAGATGCTTAAATTATTCTACGGGTATGACCAAATTATCTTCATAAGAACCTAATTTGATAGGTTAGACAGGTCTGGATGAAGCCAAGTAGAACTACATCATCTACAAAAAGTAGGTGACAAAACTTTTGTTTTGTTTTGTTTTTTTCAAAACTCTGTTAATAAAGAATTCTGAAATAAATCTATTATTGCAGAACTGGGATATTGGAGAAATGATCACCTGCGTACAGTATGTGCTTTCATGCAGCATCACAGACAGCGAGCGGCTGTTCAGCTCTGCATCTCACATCTTTGAAAGAGAAACAGACTGAGTTGCAACAAGCCAGAGAAGCTCATCTTTGTAGATTTGTTTTGTTTCTGTCACATAAGTGCACGGAAATAAAAAAAAACATTGACTGCAGGCCAAATGGTTATTTCAAACATCGGCACTGGTATTGGCCCAGAAAATCTCAGTTGGTGGATCCCTAATATTGTTCAGTCATATTTTGATGGCCACTACCACAGTGATCTGAAGGCTAAAGGCTGTACTTCTATGCTGTTGTAAATGTTTGTACAGAAAGAGAGTATAAAGTGGTTCTGTCTCTCTGCACAGCAGCAGTCCAATTTTTAAAAAGCACAAATACCTTGAGTTTGGTCCTTGACTATGAAGGGAGAGGAAGCAAAACAGGGGGCATGAGTCATTACAAACAAAGTGACATGCCAATAAAGTACAGGATGGAAGGGGAGTGAGTGAAAAACGGAAACGTAAAGAGGGAATTTAAAACCTGCAGAGCTGAATGAGAGGAAGCAACTCAGAAAGAGGTGAGAAGAGGCCTCGTCAGATGAAGAAAGAGACGCCATTCAACACCGCTCCTCTCCACTGACGTGGCAACAGTTGATAAGAGAGCCGTGGATAACAGGTTGCATGAACGCCGAGACTCTGCACGGCCCGGAGAAGGGAAGCAATCATATCTGCAGAACGTAGCGAAGTAATAACAGCCTGGCTCTGCACCGGAAGTCACACTCACTTTCTCATATAAAAGAGCTCATTGGCAGCATTTTGAAAGCAGGGTGTAATTCCAGCTGCTGAGGCAGATTACTCAGTGATGTGTTCTCAACGTCACACTGCAGCCGAGGATCTGTGTGTGTGAGACCCTCTGCTCTCTACAGGTTTTAAAGTAGTATATCATACCTGACATATTCTGGTTGTAATATGCAATTAGTCATTCAGCAGACTGGGACAGAGGCAGCGGCAGAGAAAGGTTCCTATGATTCTAATGGCCAGTGTGCCTTGGCAAACAAAGTAGAATTAATGGACTCCAGTCAAACTTTACTGCCTGCTCGAGACAGGAGCGATTCACACTCAACTGATGTACAAAAAGATCATTAATGACTGTTTTTTAAAAAAAGCTAGTTTTAGCAAGTTTTCTGCCCTTCACTCATTAGAACAGATCAGACCAGACCAAATTTTAATTGTTTGTGCTCCAGTCAGAGAACAGATTCTTCAACATCTACAGATAGTAAAACATCATCAATCAGATCTACCAGCTTGGTTGTTCCAGATTCTGCGGTAAAAACAGCGTTGAAAAGCATTCCACCGATAACATGAGGCCTGCAGACACTGGCCCTGTATATAAAAGAGTACTCCGCTCATTTAGCATTCTCAGACTCACGGCGAACACCTCAAAAAAAGGCTCAAAATCGATGCAGCACAAGCAGAAATAGAATCATTTTCCCTCTGTGGTGCCCTCTCTGCTTGTTCACTCGACTGTTGCTTCTGTTGATTGTCTCCAGGGCTGCACACCTAATTAAGAACTTAATCAGCAGCATTGGACACACCTGGGCCCGGTGTGCTCCATGCATAAAGTCCTGGGTGGACCTGCTCACCCTTTTTACAGCACAACATCCACACAGTACATGTTCACTGGTTCACTCTCTACACAGACTGTACACATTCTTCCATTTTATTGTTTTTGATTATTCTATTGTAAATATTATATTGTAATAATATATAAATTGTAATAATAAAGGATTGTTATGTAGTTTATCCATGTGTCACCTGTTTTTTAGCCTGTAACACCTCTGAATACAAGTCACCAAAGCAACGTCTGAGTTAGAAACTCTTTCAACATGTCCAAAATATATTTCTCACATAATCATTGGTGCCAATCTGCCCTTCATATAGAACTTTCTACATGTCCAGAGTCAGGGAACTTCACTGCAGATCCATCACACCCTGGACAGACACTACCTGTCACGTTACACTTGTAGCAGATATGATGATGTTGCCTGGAGCCTCTAGCCTCAAGCAGAGATGTGGAGCCGGCTACAGAGGTTTTGTTAGATTTATTTCATTTTCTTGTTGTAGTCTTCACACCCAACTGACATGAACACACTCCAGGACCATTTATTAGACTTCACACAGCTCACGCTGGACACACTTAAAGGCTACAGTGCCCCTAACACCTGTAAACACACACTGATGTGTCTCATGTCACCTGTTTTTACAAATTTGTACTTTTTAAATACTTTTTACTGATGTTATTATGATGATAATCACAGAGTTGGTTAAAGTAATAATCACAGTCATGTTCTGGTTAAATGTTTCCTTTGCCTCAGGTGGTGAAGTGGGTCATCTTGTAATCAGAGGATTCTGTTCCTGGTTCCCTCAGTCCAGTCAAAGTGTCCTTGAGAAAAATACTCTGTCCTGATGGCTGTCCTGTTGCTGTAGGTGAGCTTAATGTTATCATGAGTGCTGACGAGCAGTCTGTGTCATCAGTGTGAATACTGTAAAAACACTTTGAGTGCTCAGCGGACCAGAGAAGTTCTATATAAATACATATAATCCTTATTTGCTTTAATAAATCTCTGTAACATCAATCTCTGGAACAGATGCTGTATATCTGACTCTGGTTGTTGGAATAAATCACTTTGTGTATAATACTACAAAATGATGGATGGACCAGTAATTGTTTCCTCTTTATTAGATTCTCAACACGTCTCCTGCTACTGTTCTGAGCATATGTACTGTTGCTCACACACACACACACACACATACACACACACAATGTGAACTCTGTCTTGGGTGGACTCGACGGTCACAGTCCACCACACACACTTACACATTCCACCATAATTACATCCATAGGTGTTGATATTGATCAGCAGAGTAAAGCTCTCCTGCTTTAGTGTATCTTTAAATGAGATTGTATTCCTCCGCTCAGCATCATTAACCTGCAGAGAGCCGTCACTGTAAGCTCCTGTTTCCACACCAAACTATACAAACTCTTCAGTGTCCTTGCTTTATCATTTTATTCAGACTCTCATTTTCTAATATACAACACAGAAACAATTATGAATTACTCCTTACATAATCAAATCTATCTTTAATTCCAAGAGGCCAATGCCTCACCTTTACCCAAATGAATGAATGAAAACCTTTATTGTCCAAACAGTAAATAGAACGTCCCAGGCTACTTATGAGAGGATAATAAATGGCATAAAAAACATAAGCATCATAAAGAAATAAATACCATGTGATCGAAGCTTGTAAAAGAAACATTATGTAACATTTTTACCATTTTAAATCATTTTGATGAATCATTGAAATCTCTGTAACTTTGGCCTCTGGTCAGGAGAAGTGCATCATGCTTTACACCACCAACTATTTGATTTTGGTGAAACTGGATCATATTTTATGAAGAAAATGTTGTCTGGTTTTCCCTCTGATGTCCTCCGGCTGCTCCGCCTCAACTCTGCTGTGAACTGTAGCTACTGTTAAGCTAATGTTAGCTCAGTTTGTTAGCCAAGCTGCCCAGACTGAACTCAGAACACCGGGGGAGTGTTAGTGTTTGGATCATGAGACAGAGGCAGTTTTAAGACAAGATTTTTCATAAGTAATGTAATCATAACAAATACATGTGTACAGCTGTCCATATTTGCCACAGCGGGATTACATTCTGGCATCCTGGGCATGCAATACCTTTTCACTGAAGGTAAATGTGCATATCCAGACCAGTGCGGAGGGTCCACACCCCAACTCTGATTACGAAACGTTAATACACTTTGAAAAAAGTTCAGTATAGATAAGTCCACATTAAAACTGATGTTTCCTTAAAAAGTGGAGATGCTGTTGACCCTAGTATTGGTGTTAGACACTCCATGTGAGTGTTTTTTAATAATAGCAGGTATTCAAGGTACATTTTCAAGGGTTATGTAGTTCATGGTTACAGGGGACAGAGAGGAGTTTCCTCTGTAATCAAAGATCATCTCTTTAGTTTTCTTCATGTTTAAAATCAACGAGTTATATGAACAAAACCTGTAGAAATGGTTAATCTCAGCTCTGTAACTGGTGTCATCATCTGTTAAAAGGCCTATCAGAGCCACATCATCTGCAAATGTTCTGCAGACGTACTGACTAACACAGTCATTAATGTGAACAGCAAAAGAGAGTGTAGTACCAGTGCTGACAACAGATGACTGTCCACCATGGACTTGAACACACTGTGGCCTCCTACTAAGGAAGTTTTATATCAATCTTATGAGGGTTTGGTTCCCATCCAAACTATCTAGCTTCAGTCAGTAGATCTGTCTGGATAGACTGAAGGCAGATGAGAAATCAGCACAGAACATGATGGGTGATGATGTTTTTAGGTGTCTGTAAACCGTTTTCAGAAGTGTTGCTGCTCCACATATGTCTTTGCTCTCTGTTCAAATTGTAAAGGGTCCTTTGGTGACCTTTGGTTTAACATAATTATTTAAGTTAAACCTGTCTTTTTAGGTAATGATTATTTTGACATTTTCCATCCTCAGTACACAAAACTGTAATGTAGTCCATCAATTCCATCAGGGCTGATGGCTTCCCGGGTATTTATCTGGAAGAGGGTGAGCCTCGTGTCCTCTGATGTAACACGTATTGGCGTACCACCATCTCTCCAGACCCCCTTGGGCTCAAATTAGTGTTGTCTGTCAGATTTACAAAGCTATTTAAGTCACTGGCGACTTTTACTGTTTGTGCAGAGTCGGTCCACTGTCTTCATTCCACGCCCTGCCTCCCTTGTGTTGTCGTCCTTTAGCAGCTGCTCCAATTCAGTTCAGACCTTCTTTGCTTGGTTTATCTGTACTTCTATCTGAATTCAGAGGTTTTCCTTTGTGTCTTTCACTTTAAAAGCCTGTTCTCTTTCAATTAAAGGCTTTTTCATGTCAGCAGTGATTTATTCTCAAAGCTTACGTTTAGTTTTTGTTCACAGACGTAGATTCTACTCATGCTGTGCATACTGTTATATCCACCTACCTCATGTACATGATACAACCGGCTGTAGAAACCGTATTTATAAGATCCGATAAGATAAGATGGACTTTATTGATCCCACGCCTTACTTGTTACAGCAGCTCACAATATACAAGGTGGATACTGAAATCCTCATATATGAATGAATAAATAAATGTTACCATCCTGGTGGTTCAGCTGATACAGTGGGCTCCCCACATTTGAAAGGCTCAGTCCTTCCTGCAGCGACCCGGTTCTGACCCCGGCCTGTGGTCCACGGACATTTCCTTTGCTGTGTCATCCAGAGTTCCCAGCGAGTCCTCAGTGACTTTATTCAGCCACGTCTCTGTGATGCTACACTCTCCACACTCACTCTAGCGCCGTAGGCTCCTCTATCTTATTGAGTAGAGCTCTTACGTCCATGATAACAGACAGTACTCATGGTTTGTACCGTCTTTAGATCCAGCTCTGCATCCCCATTTTCTTCTCCTCACTTCAACATGGATCTACAGTCTTTCCACAGAGAGTATGCTAACGCTTCCTGATGCCTGACGCTAACAGCTGTTCTCCAGTGTAAACAAGGGAGCTGTGGCTTTATTTGAACGGATCACTCATATATCATGAAGTATGACAGAAAAAAGGCAAATCACTGATCTCCATAGTTCAAATCCATGTTTGCACACAATGGATGAAGACTGGTGTCCACAAAACCCCAAAAAGTACAAAAAAGTGCTAAAAACACAGAGTTACTGTCACTGGCAGCCAACATTACGGAGCCGTAGAAACATCTATCATCATTCTTTGCACTCCGCTCCATTGTACTATCACCAGTTCTTTATTCAGTGTACAAATGTTGTATTTTTATGTTTACCTGTCAAGTTCTGTTTGTTTCTAACTGTGTTCATGGACTGTTTGTACATTGAGAGCAAGGTGCAATCTGAGTCAAATTCCTTGTGTGTGATTGTGATTCTGACACAATGGTCTGCAATAGAAGATAACACAAGCAATTAAATAGAGCAATACAAAATAAAAACATAGTCAACTGGTTGAAAACCATCAGTATGTCACAGGAGGAACCTGTTTTACAGCAGTGAAGCATGCAGTATAGATGAGTGAGCTGAAGTCTTGTGGACACACACACATATTCCCATGTTTTATGTTGTCTTTCATTCTCCTCTCCATACAATCAAGGATTAAGTTAACCTGCATTCAGCCTCCAATCTCTTCTCTCCACCATTTCCCTGCAGACTCACAGCGTTCGGCGTGCGGTCAAATACAGCAATGTGCTTACACTCACACACTCCGGCTGTGCTGTCGTGCTGCAGCTGGCAGTGACTGAGACGTCATTTCATGAGTGCAGACACCAGGCGTGTTCTCCTGTGAAAAAATATCTCTGTAAAAAAAAATTATGATCCCAGGAAGCATCAAAGGTCTGCAGCTCTGGCTGAGTGTGTGTGAGATAAAACTGAGGAGTGTGTTACATCACTCACATGAATGGAGCCACACTCGTCCTGACCTCTCTGAACTGACTGAATGAAGTCGATCTGTTGCTGTTGTCTGAAAGCTGAATGAACAGGAAAAGATTGGTGCATGTTTCTGTGTGTGTGTGCGCCACAAAGAAAGCAATGTCACACATTTCTTCAACAGCATGAAGAGAAATTGTTTGTTTGTGTGTGTGTGTGTGTGTGTGTGTGTGTGTGTGTGTGTGTGTGTGTGTGTGTGTGAGACAGCTGCTAACGACGCTATATTCTCGTCTTGATGGCGGAGGCGAGACGCCGCTGCAGGCGAGATGCATTCCTGTCTGTTCTTTTAAAAGTCGCGTGTTTTGGGCTCATTAGCTTAAGAAGCTAATCCCAGTGGACCGGGGGTAAGTTTCCATAACAAAGCAAACATTCTATAAAAAAAAGGTATAACGAACTGACGTGCCAAATCCTCTCAACGCCCTCATTAAAACCATCAGTAGGCGACGTATGAGCGAGAACAGTGCAGCCTCAGAACGTCGGGGGAGGCTTAGATTCTGCCCCCGTCTGTCTCTCTGTCGCTCTACATTAAAGCTTACTCTGTCAAACCAGAAGAAGATGCGTCAGATGACAAGCTGAAGCCCCGCAGAGAATGATGTAATATTTGTCCTATGATACACACATGATGGTGAGAGTTTTGCTTGTAGTTCCTACTAATCAAACTGCCTCACCAGCCAAAGCAGGTTGGGTTGCCCGTACGTGCCGCTTCGCATTCCATCAGCCCTCACACAGCAGAACAAAATGTAAAATGTAGAGGTCAAATTACAAATTCGTCGTCATCAAAAGGAAGATTGCATCCACCAAAGAGAGATGAAGGAGAGATAAAAGACCTGTGAATGTTAGACTTCGATCGGATGTTTCACAATAAGGCAGACATTGAATGTTATATTTATAACTATGTTTTCATGCATGCAAAATCAATTGTACATACAGGTAGGGATAAAGTACAGTTTAAAGGACAAGGAACATGACAGGTAGGCGCAGACATGAACATAAAAACATTAAAAACATAAAACATAAAAAATAACTATATACATATTAGATAGATAGATAGATAGATAGATAGATAGATATGGTTTCTACAACTGGTTGTGTTATGTACATGATGTAGATAGATATGACAGTATATATGTACACTTTTATATCTACAGTGGGAGCGGGTGCCTGCAGTGGAATCACAATCTAGAACAGGCGTGACCAGCTCCATGCAGCTGTGCACAGTAGAACTTAGATGTTAGCTTCCTCCATCAACGTCCTCCACAGCCTCTTAACTCTACTGTGATGTCTACACAGAGAAGCTAGCTTCTTCCTATAGCTAACTGAAGATCCATAGTGGTGTGGGATGTAGTGCTAGTGCTAGGTCGCATCCACTCAGCCCAAATTTCGTAGTGCAGAGACGTCCAGGGCAGAGTGGGAATAAAAGAGGCACCATCATCCCTATTACAAGTCAGTGTAGCATCAAAATAATTTGCAAGCTGTTTGCAAGCTCAGATTGTCTTTCTGGGAGTCTATCTTTGAGCGTAGCTTTGCTTACTACTTTCTTACAGTGAAGACTCTTTGCTGCTTGTGCTTAGTTCTGCTTCCATTATTTTGCTGATGTTAAATTATGGACACTGGCTCCTGGATACATCTAAATCACTGGAACTTTCATTATAAAAGACACAGTTTCAACATTTCTATTACTTTTCCATTATTACACTTGTGTGTCCTACCGGCAGCACAAGCCTTGTGACTGGAAACCTGGGATATGGCTGAAGCAGAGGACTTTAACAATCTTCAGAAATCTACAGAAAATTGCATTTCTTTAAAGAAAAATCCACCAGTTAGAAGTGAATGTGACACCTCAGCCTGTCCTGTACCATTGTACTACCTGTACTATCATCCGGCAGAGCACGGGGAAAGCTAATGACTGGTTCTTCAAACATTGACTGTGGGTGATGTTGCTGTCAAAGATGTAAAAGGCATGAGCATTAAGAACACCAAAATATACTGCTTTCCAAGGATATAGTCTGTGAGAATCCTACATATTATGTTTCCAAAGGTGATCATCAGTGACTGTCCACAACCAGTCGGAAGTGGACTTAAGAGTTTGGAGCAGGTTGTTGACACTTACGTATACCTCCATTCAGTACATGTTATTGGCAATTCTAAATTTTTCTGGGACATCAGACATGATACATTTTAAGACAGACAGATTTTGCCTTAACAATCAGAAATAAAACTATTCTACCTGAATGAACAGATGGGTGACTCAGGAAGTAAATTTTGCTTCCTGCATCACCCATCTGTTCCCTCTCCCAAGGACAAGGGGAATCACAACAATAGCAAGACATTCCACAACATACCAGAAACCTTGAAATAGAGCCAGCTCAGTGGAGAGTTTAAAGCACGAGGGACATCAGAGAGAGAGTCCTCACCCCACATGAGAACAAGCACCTGTGTGGATTCACCTTCTTCACCCCTAACCCCATCTAGATCACGTGTTAAACAAATGACTTTAAATTTGTTGGTTAATAAAACACGGTGTTGGGCCAAAATACATTTCTGATCTGGTGCTACCTTGAATCAAATGAATTGTGGTCTTGGACATGCCTGCTTACTGTCCCCAGAGTCAGAACTAACACAAAAAAACAGCATTAAGTTGTTATGTACCACAATCTGGATAAAACTCTTAGAAAACTTGCCACTGTGTTTTATTAGGCCGAGTAGCATTTCAGCTGTTATTTGCAGAGCAATGCATATACACCAGTGATCACGTATAAATGCTCACAATGGCACCAGTCACTTGCATAGGCTAGGAGGTGTATGTAGGCTCTTACATAGAACAAACATTTGAAAATGAAATCTTATGAGGATCAGTGGAACTTTGCATCAGTGTATCATGCACCATTGCTTCAAGCGTTGCTGTTGCTGACTTCAAGACTCCAGTCAATTGGCATGCTGGTCTGGCTAACTATTGTTGAAGGTCCTTCTTTTGGTCCCTGTAATTCTTTTATCAGTTTCTTGAGTTTGTTTTTATGTCTTCAATATTTCTGTCTCATCCTGCTCTTGAAGCTTTGAGGACTACACTGCAAGGAATGTTCACCTCCTCCATGGACCACTGCTGCTTCAGTTTCTCATCCAGACTGAAGTTCTGTTTTGGCGGTCACAAAGTTTTAGTTGTTCTTATTAGTCATTGCACTCTTGCTGTGGAATTAGTTTTCCTAGCCAAGAACTGTTTCTTTAGGTTTTGAAACACAAATAACTGGCTCTGAACTGTAGGCAAAGCCAGAGGTGCATGGAGTAAGGAAGTGGGAAAGGACAGTCCCAGGTGTTGCTCAATCACAGTTCCTGACTTGCAGCGTCTGAGTGTTACGAACTGTGGCCTGCCGGTCAGATAATCGTTTATCCAGAACACAGGTCACAGGTGTTCACTCACATGTCTCCAGTTTATGAAGTTAAAAGTGCTGGAGGAATCAAAGAGAAAGGGTTGGATGGTGGCCCGCATGTGTCGACCCAAATCAGTTCAGTCCATCAGTCCAGCTTTGCTTAATTATTGCCAGGGATGCTCCTATTTAGGTTTGTTCACAGTAGGTCACAGTAGGATAATGTGGAAATCCATATGGAGTTTAATATAAAATATAGTTTCTGACAAACAAAGGACAGGAAGTTTCTTTCAAAATGATCATCGGTTTTGACCATGCCAAACTCTTAGATTTATTTTGGTATTGTCAAAATGTTGCAGGTTTTTAAACTGATAACATAATCTCTGAAAGAGGTTTGGCAATGTCTTTAATTAAGTCAAGTATGATATTGGCAAAATACCAAATCCAGAATCTAAATTTACAAATTCAAAACTAAAATATTCAAATAATCAGGCTGTTAAAACAAGAGATATGTGCTCTCTTTTTAGATTTACGTTCTTATTAATGACCTGTTTGAACAAAGTTGAGATGTTGTGTAAAAGCGTGTGAAGCAAGTGAAGAAGTGTGTTGAAAGTGTGAGCTCACAGTATCTCTGAAGGTTGGAGTGAACTCTTTGATTTTCACGTTGTATCTGTAAAGGACTACATGTCAGTGGAGGCACTTCACAGAACCCTTTTAGATTATATGAAATTAAACTACAAGCAAGACTTGGCAAGAAAGCTTACCGTTTCACCTGTAGACTGTATTGTATGTGACATCAGCAGCGCTGCTCTCCAGAGCGAGGAAGCAGCTGGTGGGACTGCAAGCTTGTTTTGGCACATTTTATTTGGAAAGCAACTCAGGGCGCGGACGTGATTTCATATTCTGCTGGAGGTAATTGACTTGTCTTATTAATCGTGATGTTTCACAGCACTGCCAGGAGACAGACAGACAGACTGATAGACAGCTGGTCCCTCAGCAGGTTGATAACAGGCCTTTATTAGCTGCACGTTGACACCTCCAGTCTGCATCCATAAGGACAACACAGCAGCTGAATGATCGGTCTCTCCCACAAAAACTGTCTGTATTTCAAAATGTTGTGTTGTGCAATCATTAGCTATGATAGGCAGTGTATGTCCTGAACCACAGTACAGTCTACTCTATGTTTATATGTGTTTTGCATGTAGAGATCTTATTTAATCTGTACAAAGTCTATCGTAAATACAGGGACATGGTGTGACTGCTTATTGAGGTGAAGCACTATGAAGCAGTCAGTGGAGACTCACTGCACCTGGCTCCTGTTTTCCAATAAATAGCCAGTACATAGTTACAGTACAAGATACAATGAGTTAACCTTTTATCGGGCAAGGAACCATATATGGTCACTTCCGTGGGCTTTTAAAATGGTGCCCCACGTCTCTCAATGAAGGAATCTCAATGAATCACGTGACTTTCTCCAGCCAATCAGCGAATGTCAGGCTACATCACAGGTAGCTTTGCTATGGCCTCTAATGGCTCCTCCTCTAACCCTAACCCTAACATTTTTTGCACTGTATCACGTTCGTGATATAAGTGCCATTAGTTTCATAAGACATACACTATGTCTGATTGTTATTTGGGAAATAAATGTTGACCGTATATGGTAACTTCTTTGACTTTGATCTGCTGCCTAAAACTGAAACTTTTTTTTTTTTTTTTTTTTTTTAAAGTCAAAAAGGAAAAAAATGTCTTCATATATCAACCAATAAAACTCCAGGGTGGAAATTTTTAAATTTCCAGGTATTTTAATGAGGGTTAATCAATGAGTTTTAGAAGTGCTGGTAAGTTTGAACTTTGGACAGTCCAAAGTCCAAACAGGCTGGTGGGTTCCGCCTGCTTCCTATCTTTATAGTTGTATTTCCCAAAAGTGTTATGAGTATTATGAGGTTTCTGAAGAGCCGTTGTGAAACTCTGGTTGCTGCCATCTTGCAGTCCTGCTTCTGGTGAGTTGTATAAAAATTCACCCTCAGTACAGTTGTCATGAATGGGGAAATTAGCTATAGAGACCAAAACTGTTTTTTGTACCAGGCTGTAAACATGTTTATTTCTGCTGTGAAGTTGGACATTTTAACATGGGGACTTATGGAGACTGACTCACTTCTGGAGCCAGCCTCAAGTGGACGTTTGAGGAACTGCAGTTTTTGACACTTCTGTGTTGGCTTCACATCACAGGGACGAAGGTTGGACACTGGGCCTGTTCACCTCTACACCAGCCAAGTCACCATTCACCAGCCACTGAGCAGCTCACTTTATCACATATACAAGTACCAAAGTTGAATATATACTTCAGGAATAATATAATAGCCGAACATAAAGAGCAAGATGTGGTACATAATGTAACTGAACAAACACAAACACAATGGAGACATGTTGTGATTATGTTAGCTTTGTCCAACACCAGCTGGGCAGAATGCAAAACATCCCAGGGGCTCCAGAAGACACAGCTTAATTGAATAGCAAAAAGGCTAGTAACATGAGCAAGCACCAAACCCACCCAGGTCACAGTCTGTTTGTCCCCTCGCCATTGGGGAAAATAAGTAGAGTCATGAAAACCTGATCTGTGGTGTATTATGATACTGAACATTTTTTAATTACATGTAAAAGCCCAACGAGGGACAAGACTGTTATGGCTCATGAGTTTCATACTTTATCTTGGAACTGTGTTAAATTGCATTGCCTCTAACAAAAATAAATTCAAATTCTAATCAAGTTCCTTTATTTATTAATTTAGATAGAAGATGATACTTTGTCGTATTTATCTTGTTTATATCTGTTTGTCCATCACTGCCTCTCTACCAAACATAATCCTGCTGTATGCCTATCACAAATAAAGTGTCTTATCACCAAATTAATCTGTGGAGTGAATATCGGATTCACAAATGTCCCCTCACGACCGCACAGCATAAGTGCCCCTGTTCACACACAGGACTGTCAATAAGTGCCTGCGGTACGTGGAGTAAGAGCTGTAGGCGGCCTCTAAAGATGGAGGAGGGCATCTGAACCCTATTAACCCTCCTCAGCCTCGAGTCTCCGGGCAGAGACACAGCGAGGAGAGAGGAGGAAGAAACAGCTGAGAGCCAACATGCTGACAAACTGGAAAAAATGAATTGCAACAAGGCGGTCCAGAGCGTGCAAATTCACAGCAAGGGAAAAATTAATAGTATCTGTAATGTGGTGGCGTGTTCCCCGCCATCATGCAGAAGACTATAGGAAATGGAAAAACAGATCTAGCCTCCAGCTGTACGCTGGAAGGCAGCATTTATTTTAAAGTATCAGTTCAGGTTAAGAGTGGAAAGCCGAGATCAGCTGACTGCTGCTTTGAACAGGACGCTGGAACTGTTGAGAAAATGGTCCAAGAGCAGTCCAGCTCCATAAAGGGATTCTTCACCTCCATTCCCAAGCTGCTGAGCACAGCTCTTCCTCACACAACTACTGAATTAACCTTACTTCTTCTTTGCAGGCAGAATATTACAGCCGTTAACAGAGAATAAGATGTGGAACAATGATATAACTGAACAACCTCAAACACAATGACTGCACAGGTGGTGGCGCTCCTCCCTTCCTAGTGTTTCCCATTGTTTCCTCTCCTGTCCGTCTCTCTCTGTTGTGTGTGTGTCGCTGGGCGTAGCCTCCGGTCTTCCTCGCACCTAGTTGTCACCTCGCCACCTGCTTTTCATCATCCAATCAACACCTGCTGCGTGAAAGACCGACTCATCCTACCAGACGCTGCTGGATTGTTGAGTCTCCTTTGTTTTAACAATGTAACGGTGAACTGTCAAACCTTGCCTGTTAAAGGTTGTTGTAGGCAACTGGACTAGCTTAAGTTCTTAAAGATGTTTCACCTCTCACCCAAGAGGTTTCTTCAACTTCTTCTTCAGCTGGATGAGATGCAAAACATCTTCACGAAACTAGTTGCCTACGACAACCTCCAATGGGTACTATGACCTGGACAACTGAGAATCTTCACAGACCTGTTGAACCTTGCTATGCTTCATAGAAATCCTGCCTGTCAGCTGTGTCTCGTACCAGCACCTACTTTTGGAGTATTCCACCAGCACTGCAATGTTCTGGATCTCCTCACTTCAAGATCTTATCCGCACATTTTCCTTGAGAGTTGTCCTTCAACCTTTGGTTCAAATAAACTGTTTAAACTGATTCTGGTCCCGTTGGTGTTCATTTTGGGTCACTACCGTTCACTTAGTCGTTTTTTAAGGACTAAATCCTAAACCACAGTTCCCAAGTGGTTTTCAACACCACTTCACTCAAGAGGTAATTTCCTCTACCCGAGAGGTAACTCGGGTAGAGGAAGCTATTTATTTAAATTATATTAAAGCTATTGTCGTCGTAATAATGTTTATTGCGAAGTTATAACATAGTTTGAGTAATGTTATTGCATTGCACAAGTAACTACAGCAGAGGCTGGCGTCGGTGTGCAGGGGGCAGTAACAGCAACGTTAGAAGAAACGTTTGGAGAAATGGCCTCAGTTTGTCTGTATGTACAATAAGTCTCATGAATCCAGCCTTCATATGTCCTGAGCTGTGTCATAAATTATTACAGAGTCAAAGTAAGGCTTATGGAACCAATAAGGACAGGTCATCCTTCTCCAGCCATTACACTGCTTCAACATCTACTTCATAATGATTAAAAAAGTTGTATTTACACTTGAACTGTTTTCACTTTACTTGCTGTAGCCTTTCCTTGCTTGCAGTGAGGCACCATGGGGATATAGAGCTGCTCCTGCCCTCTCTCTCTCTCTCTCTCTCTCTCTCTCTCTCTCTCTCTCTCTCTCTTTCTCTCTCTCTCTCTCTCTCTCTCTCTATCTGGCCTGGTTCAGCATGGCTGCTCAGTCTGATTGTCTGTAATTGTTTGGCTGCTGCAGCTATCGGCCCTGGAGACGAGGGCAGAGTTGTGCTTCAGGTTTCGCTGCTTGCCCTTTGTTTTTCCGGTCGGTGTGGAGAACTTTTGTTTTTCGACGGAACATGGCCAGGTGTTAGAGGTACACGATGAACACAGGCGCACATACATCTGCATTTGTGTGAGGGTGAGTGTGTTTTGAGGAACAAGAGTATACTCCCCTGGTCCCTGCACGGTCCTGCACTCCCACGGAATCAGGCTTTCAGCTTGCAAAGTAAAGTAGCCTCAGACCTTGTATGAATTCTATTAAAATTAAACATGGTGCACATAATCACTTTATGATTTATAAATGCAGCAGATCTGACCTCCAGACATATTCTGTGAGTTAAGGAAGGCTTAGTGGGTGCATTTTTTAATGGGTATTCCAAGTTTATAAAACCTTATTGATAAAATAACAGTCTTCAATATTAAATGCATTACACAAAACGATAAAGACATAGAATACAATGCAAAAGATGTAACCTCGGAAAGAGAGAAGGCAGCAGCAGCAGAGCCAGCAGCTCAGTGGAGTGCAGGAGGTGGAGGTGGAGATGGTGTTAATATAGCTGACATCTCACTAGAATATGTAAATGCAAGCAACACACAAATAAAAATAAGGAGTATGTAAATGTGCTATTTTTAAGGCAGATCATTTTCCACTCAATCCAGCAGTTGGAACAATCAACCTCTGCTAACACGTCTCCATCTCCATCTATTATTTGTGTAATCATGCCTTAAATTCAAACACATATGCTAAAATGACACAGACTGTGACTCCAGTCTGGTGCTCCTCACAGAACATCTGTCTCACGCAGAATGCATCAGATCTGCTCCTAAAAATAGGTGCAAGAGCGTGAGTGAGTCTGACCCCGAGCGGTTTTTAAAAGGCAGAGTTGACGTGAATAAAACAGTTCACATCACACAGTGTTTTCTGCACAAGATCAGCATGTGAACTGAAAGACCAGCACGGGTCAAAATGAAGTCCTGCATTCCAAACTAGATTACTTTTTTAAGTACACAAGTCTTCCACAAATGTATTAAAAAGTATTTGTTATGCTAAAGTCATATACATTATATTATTATTATTACTGATTACCGGAGTTGAAGTGTTGGGTTGTGTATATTATAAAGACTTCTCTCAGTAACTGAGTCAACAAACCTCCTTTTGCAGTGTAAAAAATACATTTGAACCTGCTTTTTATCTTAAATCCACTTGATGTTCAGATGTTCATGAAATGAGTTTCTTGAAAGAAAAAAAAATCAGGGACTGTTCCTGCAGAATTATGAAAAGTTTTAGCACAAAAACTTTCAACTTGAAATAAGATGATTTGAGTTATACATCATGTAGTCTGACCAAGCAATCTGATTGATCAACTAGACATTTAGAATGTGCACAGACAGCAAATCATCCCATCATGCTCATCACGAAAAATATTACTCCACCATCTCCATGGTAACATTATAACTGCCAGAGATGGTGTATATATACTCAGAGAGCACCTAAAATGCACTCTAACCTTGACAGGTGAACTTCATTTGACCTTCTCTAAACTTTTGAATGCACATGTCCAACTGTTCAATGTTTCAGTACTTATTGCATAACATGCTGTTCTCTAACAAGGTGATTAAAAATCAACAAGTGTGTGATCCATGAATGGAGCACTAAATGTTCTGCTTCAATGACAGTTTGTATTTAAACAGTCCTCTTTATCATGCTCTTCACATTTTGACATCATGACACCAAGTTGACACCTAACAATCCATCAACAGTACCTGGTCAGTGTGAGGTTTCAAACAGGAAGTACTCAGAGGGAAGTTACCACTGAGCGCTGAGTGTCACAGAGTGTCATCAGCAGGTTGGAATAAGTCCACTTGTGAACAGCATGAGACGTCTAGTCGAGCTGTGATCGATGTTCAAGGATACATGACAAGTTACTGAGACATTAAACATTTTTTGTTGTGGTATACACACCACTGTTGTAATTTTTTCTTTCAATAAATAGTTTGAGATGAAGAAATTACCATTGCATACTTCTAAATAAATGTCCTACTTTCATGATATAATATCACTGTAGCATGAACTATTAACATTTTCCATAAATTTCACCCAGAAGACAAATATCCCAAACTTTTTGTGAGTAGTGTCTATATTACTTTAGATACTACTATATCCCCTGTTTGTCAGGGAGCAAACCCAAAGCTTTAATGTTTCGTAATGAAATTACCTCTGTTGCAGGTTGTTATGAAGGGTCAGACTACTTGTTGGAGTACTAAACTTGGCTCCATTACATGTAAGAGTCTACTGACATGACTGTTTTCCAGTTATTAGTCAAAAAGGTCTTATATATCTCCATGGAAATGGGGAACACACTGTACATATTTTTTTTTATTTTGTTATTCTATTACCCCAGAATGAATGAATTTGTATAATATGTTTCACTTTGTTGTATAATCACAATATTACATTTGAGGGTGTGCTTTACCTTATATAATAATGACAGTAAAGCACACTGTGCTAAGAACAGGTGGACATATTCTTGCTTTTTCACTTACAAAGAATGAAACTGAACAATACATCATGTTTAGAGTTTGTCATATATTTTGAGTGATGCAAAATAACTAGTAAGTCAAGGATTGGAGGACTGGAGTAAGTAATATTTCCCTCTGTACTTGGGTGGGCACTCCACCAATGAAGGATCAGGTGGCAAACTCATACCAGTACAAGTTGACAACAGTATCACAGCTTGATATTAGTGCAGAGACAACCAGGATTAAAAGGAAACACCAGAATGGTGCCCAGAAACAGCACAATAAACTAAATAGTGCAGCATTCAGTGCCAAGCTGCTGGAGGCCTGCAGATTTGTCTTTCGGTACTGGCACGAGCAAACGTTTGGCTCTAAAAACATGTGCTCACAAACACACCAATACATTTATACAAGTGCTGACACAGATGAGTGTGTGTGTGTGTGTGTGTGTGTGTGTGTGTGTGTGTGTGTGTGTGTGTGTGTGTGTGTGTGTTTGAAAGCCTCTGTGCAAGTCTGCGTCACCTGATGCCCTTCAGGAGCAACAAGCTTCCCAATCACTGTCTGTTAAATCAGTGCGTCTCTCCAGAGAGCGACTGAAGTTTTCTCAGGCTTTATTTAACCTCCGCTGCCCTCAGATAAGTCACTGCTCCATGATTTAAGACTTTAGATTTTTTTTTTTGAACAGGACATACGTACTGTAAATCACTGCTGAAAGGCAGGGGAGAATCATTTTAATGAATGATTCCATTAAATGTATAATACATTCTTTTTTTCTTTCATAAATCTTTCACTGTGCCCTCAAACTACTTCATCCGCTCCCTCAAAATGCTCATTTGTGCCCTGACTTTGTTTAATTTCTTCCCATAAATGAATAATAGGTGTGTTAGGACATTACCTCCAATTCATTCTCTGTGTCAGCGGGGCCCTGAATGCACCACGCTCATTATGGACTGCTTGGATTGATTGCCGCATCACTTTGGTCTAAAAAAATGTGAACATACTGCTTTGACTGTCACACACAGAGCATTGTTTTATCTTTTAAATGTCACACGAGAAAAACTCATATTCATTTTTTATTGTCACCAAATCCCAGAAAAAGATACAAACCAACAATGTGTTGGTCCAATATTGTCTGGAACCAACAGGCTTTGAGCTGAAAACCACAAACACCTTACAAATAATAGTTAGGAAAAAGTGCATTAGTTGGGGACTATTTTCAGCCGTGAATTAATACACATTTATGTCATAGGACAATGTATATTAGCTTAAAAATCTGACTGAATTTCCAGTTTGAGTCACTTAAACATATAGTCTGCTGCTGCAGCTTCTATTTCTGTCTACCGTCTCCCACGAAGCCCGAGGACCTTTGACCTCTCACCAGGATCTGATTGGCTTTCAACCAGATAAACAGCCATCAATTAGCACAACACCAGATTTGAGATGTGGGCAGCAAATCTGACGAGGTGTGTGTGGGACTGACTAAAAATAATCTTTTTTTTAAGGATGTACAGATCCAACTCCTACTCTCATGATATTTCAATACCTCAACTTGCACAGGGGCCCTCAATATGGGACCAGAGATGCTTTGGCACTATAAACTAAGTAGGTAGTCCATGACTTAAAGCAACATTGTGTAACTTTTCTACCATAAAATAACAGATTTTAAATCTTGCTGATGCTACACTGACTGTCATTCCTGTTCTCACACTGTAACTCTGGGCTCCGGGTCGGGAGAAGTATGTCACTCTTTACAGCTCTAAGTCACACACCAACTATTTGACTGATTTTGGTGAAACTGGATTTTTTATCTGCTCCGCCTCAACCCTGATTTAGAGTTTACTGATGGTCAATGATGTAAACTGATGTGAAGTGTAGCTGCTGTTAGCTCAGTTTTGCTACCCGGACTGTGAGCTCAGAGCACTGGGGGAGTGTTAGTATTTGTAACATAGGTGTTTTGGACCAATGAGAAGAGGAGGTTTTCAGACCTGGGGCACAAGGGAATGTTCATGGCAAGCAGAGCCAGTGTCATGCCAGAACCAGAGCTGGGCAAGCAGTCAATGTTACTGGGCTCAACAGCCTCTGTGGACATGGTAGACACTGTGTGTCATGGTAGACACTGTGTGTCATGGTAGACACTGGGTATGGTCGAATAGTCAAAATAATTACCTTCTAAGTCCTTCCTCAGACTTCCTCAGTGCAGAATCTGACTGCACTTACACTAGGCCACATCGTTGTGTTATTGACGTGATCTGTGGCTGAAGTGGCAAAGTTTAGAAGATGGACTACAAAACACACATCTGAGATACTTCTCCCTGTACGCGCTTACAGTGTTGTTTCTTACAGGAAATATAAATGTGGACAACCCGGTGAAAAATCTGACTACATTATCAATGTCAGAATTAAAATAATAGGAAATAGGAATATAGACCACCTGTCACAAACGAGAATGGTCGCTTACCTTCCTGTCCACTCAGACATATTAGCAAGTTATGGCAGAAGATGGATGATTAATAATCAGCAGTAACTTCCATGATGATCTGCAGGAGGATGGACGTCTGTCACAGTTAGAGAAAGTCTGAAAGCAAAGCAGAAAGTTGAGAGCAAACTTGAACACCTCTGTGTGTGAACGCAGCTCAACAGTCAACAAGAACAAGCTTCATGATCAAAGTTTTTATATCATGTCTTCACGTCTGTTATATTCATATCCTCTCTCTCTGCTGTAGTCTGCGTCATACTTTCTAAATGAATTTATGTCTTTTTTTATGTCTGGTTGTGAATGACTGAACGGTCCGTTTATTTTTAAAGAAGAATAAGCACTGAAGCTCCTTTCCTTAACATTTAGAGAATTCAAATAGCTCTCATCATGGCTGCTACGTTAATACTTACGGGTCATTTCACTCAGTTAGGAACCTTCCTAAGAAAAATAGACTGTTCGACCGGACCCTAAGAGACACAAGAAGACACTGATGGAGGAAGTTAAGAAGAGAGAAAAGGAGAGAGTGAGCGAGCAAGAAGCCGCTGGACAAGAGTAAATGTGGGACTGACTTTTAGTGGTTGGTGAGAGCTTGGTGAAATAAAAGGCTGAAAGACAGACGCCGAGCTGGACTGACTGCTGTTGGACTAGTCAGTAATATTAGCTGGCTGCTATGTCTGCTGTTGTTGACCTTGTTGATGTTTGGCTGTTAGCAAAGTTGTATTAGTAATGTAATCAGAACAAATACTTGAGTACAGCTGTCCATATTTACCACAGTATGATTACACTCTGAAACTGGAGGTGACAAATCACAACAGTTACTTAAAAACCTATACCCAAATTTAAAGGTCAATATCAACACTGATAATGATTCAGTGCATGTTTAGCCATTTTCATGTCAATGAAGGAACATGTCATCCAGTGCAGTGTGACGACAATGGAGCTTTATGGCACAGACGATGAAGATATATCAGGCTTGTTGGATACATACACATTGTCAGACTTCTTTTTCGAAGCTCAGCAGCATGGCTTTAAGCAGCTGTAATGACCTAAATGAGGAAGAAGTCATTTGAGAGGACAAATTAGAAATATGATGGCACCAATTAGTGATTTAACGAAAGCAATTAAGTAATCCGATGGCACAAATTATGATGAAGAATTATGATTTGAGGACAGAATGTTCCTTGTTTGCATGGCTTGTTGTTGACATGAGCATGTAGCGCACACAGTGACTCCACATCCTGCTGTCCTCTAACGCTGCAGCTGTGCAAACTCCCCCCCCCCCCCCACATGAAGCATCTTCCAGTTCATTTGACACACTTCCAACGTGGTTATGTAATGCATTATTTTATTCTGTTTGTTCTATCAGTCACTAATAGCTCATTATCGACTGGAATTTGGCCTTTCATTTTAAAAATCCAATCGTTCATCCAGTAAAAGACGCCATCATTAGGCCCAAAATCCATTAAAAAATTATGAAATACTGGCAGTGCAGCTGACTGCTTTTATGATCTGAAATGAGCTGCATGAGGATGAAGAGAAGTTCAGTTCAAATGTCTCAAACTCTCATTTGATTCTCTAAAACTCCTTTAAACTGATATTCATGCTTTCTGTATGACACTGCTGTCTTTTTTATGTGTGCTGTTTATTGGTAGATGTTTTATTCTTCAAAAAATGAATGCTCATTCCATTTCTCCTGTGTTATGTGGTTAGAGGTTGGAGTTGAATTCATTGGGTTTATGGCACTAATAGTCAGGTTACATTAAACCATTCAGAAGAATAGTTCACAACAAGGAGATGCCAAAATGCAGGACTTCTGCATTTCAATTACACAGAAAATGTCCATCCATTTGAATTCCATAGGTTTAATATAAATGAACTAATAAACTTAATGTGAATCAAGTAATACCATTTATGTGTTAGTACTAATAAACTCAATGTGCTTCCACTACACAGTAGTGTAGTAGTAACCCGGTTTATGCATTCAGTATTAATAAAGCCAATTTGTTTGTCCAAACCCAACAGTAAAAATGAATGCTGTTGTTTGCTTCACATTAAGTTTGTTAGTTAATTTATATTAAAACTATGTAATTCAAATAGATGGAAAATTTCTATGTAATTGAAATAATTACATAAATAATTAATTGCATAAGTGGCCTAAATATTTTTTGGAGTGTAGAATTAAAAGTCTCCTGGTCTCTTCACGCAGATCTGATGGTTTCATCTTTCATCTCAAACTTTTCACAGCCAACCATAAAACTTTGTTGTGATATATTATTATATATTACAATAAAAGCTCATAAAAGTAGATGAATGGAAACCATTCCACATCACGCTCCATCAACTGTTCCTGAATGACAAGTCATAATTCATAATCCTTGTCAGATTAATATTAATGTAGGTCGGATCAGGCATTTGCGAATATAAAAAATGTTTCTGGTTTTCTTCTTGGTCACACATCTGCTGAACATTAGGGCTGCAACTAATGATTATTTTGGTTGTCGACTAATCCATCGATTATTTTTTTCGATTAGTCATGATTATTTTGGCAGCATCTATTTCGGCTTTGGTTTTACCTCATCTTAAAAATGAAACATTTTTTTTTAACAATACATTTATTTTTAACAAATTTTTGTTGTAATAAAAAATACATTAATTAAATTATACAAAATGAAATTGAAAGTTGTCTTTAAATAAAAATATAATAAATAAATAGCAGTAGTTAACCTGCCTTGCAGGTTGTGGATGTCACAATGTTAAAATAAACTAAAGCTTTGTCTAAAGTGACAGTCATTTCCAAAGAGTTAAAAAAAAAAGTCAATCCTATTTGAACTTTTGAATTTCACAACAACCGCAGCACTTCACATTTTGTATTTTAATAAATCCTGTTTAGGTTGCACACTAATGGATGAATATGTCTTTGTATAAGAAAATCCCACAAGTCCATTTTGGTTTGATTTGCTTGTAGGTTGGTAGGCTAATATAAAGTCACATGAACATTTATGACCATATTTCACCGATAAAACTATCGGTTTGGGAGATAGGAGGTCTCCGACCGATAGCGATAATATCTTACTAATCAGTACAAAAGTGGCTATATGGCCTATAACTCACTGATAACTAAGACAAGTAACTGGAAAATAAAAGCTTATCAGTTCAACTCGCTAACTTACCCATCTAGAGTACAGCTCCAGGGTGCCACCGTGAGGTGCTCATACATCGCTGTAGTGCTGCCATGATATGACAGCTCAGCTTGACAGAGTTTACATTTAGCCCATTTTGATGTTTTGTTTTCCATAAAGTGTTCCCATACTTTTTAACTTTTTGTTCTCGCTTTTCTGCCCTCTTCGTCTCTCCGTTCCGCCATGTGTTCTTCTATACCATCTTCTTCCAGTATGTGATCATACAGTGGGGTTTTATAATTATAATACGATGCGTCGACAGATCGATTACTTCGACTAATCATTGCTACTATAGATGACCTGATAGACTTCTAGTGATGCTTTGGTGCTGGTGGGTCTGGGCTCTTTCCTGAAATGGTGACAGAACGCTGAATTAACAAGCACAACAAGACAACAGAATGTGCACCGTCAACAGAGAGGCAGCCATCTGTGGCGCCATCTTAAATAAATGTGAAAAAGGGTAGGACTCAAAGCAGGACAGGGGTCATCAGCAGCAGCCATCTGTAAATCAGCTGAGCAGATTGGAGTTTTGTGAGGCAGCATCGCAAAGCAATTTGTACGGATAAGTGGTTTCTGTTTTCCTCTCTTCTTTTAGCTGCTGATCACCACCTCTGTCCAGGCAGCCTGGAGGGTTAGGGGGGGTCAAATGAGACCAAAGCTGGATGGATAGGAGTTTGTCAGCTCTGTCATACTCCTCTTCCCCTCTTGGTTGTAAGAGGATGCAGGGTAGGGGATGCTCAAACACAGCAAAGAAGTCCCAGACATCAAAAGTACAAGAAGATGAAGTGTTGAAGAAAAAGAAGCAACAAAAAAAGCGTGATGGAAAGATAGAAGATGGATTTAGCTGTCAAACGAGGTCAAATCAACAGGAAGATTGAGCCTAAACTTGGAGACTTTAGTCAGCTTTGCAGCTCAGACCAGAGCAGCGCTGAGAGAGAGAAATAAGCCTGACCTTTACTTAGGTACATGTAAATGCAATTGGAAAAGAGCAAGTTGTGTCTAAGTAAATTGTCTCCCTGACTACTGCAGGAAAAATATGCCTCTGCTGACTTCTACCAAAGCAGAGACCCTTAGGCAATCTGCGAGCAAAAAACCACCTCAAACCATTGGATAATGAAGGCGGTAGAGTTAGACGTTTCCATGGAAGGTAGAGTTGATTCTTTCTAACAGATGAATTGGAAACGAATGTTTCTCCAGGCATTTCTCTGAACGTCGACACTTAAATTTTTTATCAGAGGATGTGCCGGAGCCTCTCCTATCTCAAAACTTCCTGCGCTTACATCTACAGCCTCTTGAAGTTTGATCCTCAAAGGCACAAATCAGTCAGTCTTCCTCTTAAAAGCGCTTTTCAACTGGAGAACAATTTCCTAGAGTGTGTTTTGAGAAGGAGCAACTTTTCCGGGATGGGGGGGGGGGCCAACAGGAAAAAATCTGTTATTTCCCAGATGAATTCAGCAGACCTGGAGAAAACAGCACAACAGACTTGTAAGTAAAAGCATGTGATTTATTAATGTGGATTTTCAGTTAGCACGCCCCAAAGACACTGCAGACAGTGAGGGGTTTATCAGGACTGGCTGGTTGCTTTAATGGCCTGAGGGTCATCGGAAAAGACTCTTTTTCTTAACATCATTTAATAAGTGAAAATAGAAAGGTTAAAGGAAGAGAGGAAAGATGTAAGAAGAGGGGGTTAACCTTTTTGTGACCTTTACCAGTGAGTGTAAGGAAAATTAGCCTCACAGATAGCCACACATGACTAAGGTTGTTGCAGGTTCAATAGCTAGAAGATTCCCAGATAGCAGACCAACATTGAATCAATGTTGATGCATCAACAAAACTGTCATTGAATCAACGTTGCTCAACATTGAAATATAACATTGATTTTTCATCAGGTTTGCACCCTGAAATAATAAAAGTTATTTCAATGATGAAAAATAGATCAAGACAGACATACAATCAATGTTAGTTCAACTTAAAATCAATCGCTGTTTTATCATTGAACTAACATTTAAATAACATTAATAAAAGCAATCCCCAGATAGCAGACCAACATTGAATCAACACTAGATCAATGTTGCCAAGCTATCTGTGTTGGAGTATTGGATGGATCGGCCTTTGACAAGTTCTCACATGGCTCATTTTAAGTGACTGTATGAATAGATGATTGACACGTCATCTGGTCTAAAATATTAGCATGAACCTTTTTCACCTGACTCAACAAACACACCTCTCTTGAGGCCATGAACTGATCATTGTTTCAGATTGTACCAGACTGGAAAAACATGGCTGGCTAACATGGCAATGTGGATAAATTCCCTTGAACCTGAAATCACTTTCTGAATATATTTGAGGTGATTAAAAGCCACTCATGGTCCGTGTTATGACATATTAGATGAAGGTTTGGGAGCAAGAGGCAGTGAGTCGAGTCTTGTCAGATAAGTGACTGCCCTCTGGCCTGTTCACACATCCACACTCAACAAAACAGTTCTATCAATTGTTCCCTACACACTTTTAGCTATTCTGCTCATTTCCAGCTATATTATTAATCTGAGACTCCACTAGAGAAGCTTTGTATGAGTCACTGCTTCCCCACAACGCAGCAACAGACTGAAGAAGTACAAGAGTTCAGGGTTCGCCTACAATATTTAGTTTTGTTAATTAATAATTTAGATGTATGGTGTTGGTGTGGTCCATGCTAGTGAAGTAGCCCTTCATGCAGCCTCCTCAGTCCATCTTCTGTCTGAAGCCTACTTTGTTCTGATTTCTGTGCTGTGCTGTGCACATCAGGGTAGTTTCAACTTCAAGGAAGCCTAGCGATACAAGACGAGATGAGACGCCTCCAGAGCCTCGCTGATCACTGGACAAAACCACACAACATTTAACTGTCACTGGACCCGGTCGATTTGTGGTTAGTGCTTAGCTACTAAGCAACAAGTAACGCTATGTGTCCATCCGTAAGATTAAATCTTAAATTACAGGGAGTTGAGAGTAGATGAGGACATCAGAGGAAAAATCAGAAAATATAACTTTACTTGACACACATAAAAAGCACTTTCTGCACAGCAAACAAAAACCTGAACAGTTGTTCTGAGCAGAGCGGTAGTAATGGTGGATGAACACATGGACGTGTGGACGTGCTCAGCTGTGATGTGCCTGAAGCTTATGACAAGTCAAAGAACTCAATGTTGGCAACAATGCATTCAGTAGTATTTCACACACTCAGAATTACAGTACAATAAATATGGTGATGTTTGTGCAATAAACATGGAGTCATCTCTGACAGAGCCCTGGTTTCCTCATACTGTGTCAGCTAGTTCACTTGATCAAAGTGACTCACAATAACGAGAGGGAGAGTTAGTTGCAGCCAGCTGCTTGTTTATGTCCTGCCCTTCATCTACAAGTTGGAAAGTAAGAGGTGTCAGTCAAAAGTTGGTTTGGTGGGGATGGTGTTTGTTCTCCACCCACACAGGTGTTCACCCTTCTCCATAATTAGACTGCCTATCAGGGCTGTGTGGGCGTGAACAGACTGCGTTTGATTGACATCTTCATCCCCGACTCTTCTGCACCTTCTTAGGCGGGTCAAATTATACCTTTATGATTCTGTTTTATAATACATGAACTGAGGTGACCCCAGTCAAAGTTCCAGCATGGATCAAGCCCACCTTAAGCTGAGCAGAGGTTTAATCAGCCACAGTAACACCTGTGTGGGTGTGCAGAGCCTTTATAAATGTGCAGTATGATGATTAAAAAATAATTATTATGTTAGAGAATTTTAAAAGTGTGTTAGAGAAGTGATTAGACACGTCAGCTCTTTCTGCAGTAAAAAGTGATGTTTTAAAAAGCTACTCGAACGGCAGCAGTACAGGCTGTAAACACATCTGACAAATGACACAAACAGAGAGACTTATAATTAATTACAATTTTGATTTTGATGATTTGAATTGTTTGATCATGTGCTTGGTGGTAAAGGAAAAGAGAATAAAAGTTTTTTGTTTTTTTTTCTATTTTGCATCATGTGATCAGAGCTTAAAGGAAAAGTTCCTTTTTCCATGTTTTATTTCAAATATGTTTATTGATATAATATTATAATATACATACACACATACAATACTGACCACAAAAGCTGCATGCACGTCTCATTGCTCATTTTCTGTTATGAAAAGCAAATTAGATCCTATTATCTAGCAGAGCAACTAGCCAACAGGTAGCAATACTGTCTGACTTTACCAGACTGGACAGTGCTTTTATCATTATTATTATTATTATTTTAAATATGTTTACCCATGACTGCTAATGTAATTTCTTTTTTCAGTTTGTGGACAGTTTTGATAGTTGAAATTTAGAATCCAATAAATAAATTAATGCACAGTTAAACACTGATTGTTGATTACTACATAATGATTTGTACCCAACCCCACTTCACCTAAAAAAAAATGCCCATACCAATCAGCCTACACCAAAACAAACAATGATACTACTACCACTACTACCACTACCACTACTACTACCACTAATAATATATAATATATAACCATATATCCCATATATTACTATAAATAAATATTGGTTTTAGTAGTTCCCTTCATATAAGTGAATATAGTTTAAAAAGAAATGTATCTATCATATATATATATATATATGATATATCTATATCATATAAAGTAGCTACCCTAGCTAGCAAGTTTTCTGTTTTTATTCCTTTAAAATAAACTGGTGCCAGGGCAGATTCACTCAATCAAAAGAAAGAAAATGGGAGCATTACAGCAGACAGATTTGAGAAAGATAACCACGCTGCTCACTGTCACGGCACAGAAACAATATATCTTCATCACTTTTGTGTTCGCTCAACCAGATGACAAAGATAAGTTTGATGAGGTCTTAAAGAAGTTTGATGCACACTGTGTGTAGAAGAAAAGCAAAAAGTACGAGCTTTTCCTCATGCATGCTGCACAGAGGAGTCATTTGATTGCTTTATCTCTAACCTGAAGCTAAAAGCACAATGTTGTAATTTCAGAGACTCTATGATTCAAGATTGAAACAAAAGACGAGGAGCTTTGAGATAAATTATTGAGAGAAACAGAACTCAGGTTGGAAAGTGCTGTAAAAATATGCCAGGCTGGTGAGCTAGAATGCCAACATAAGCCAAGGTGGAAGTGAAAGGAAAACCACCGGGGCAAGTTCACTTGAAAGATGTCCTGTGCATGGAGAGACAAGTCAAATGTATAAGGGACAAAACCATTATGCAAAAATGTGCCTCTCTAAAAATAAGAAGAAAGAACATTGAGATGACAATGAACCTTTATTTTTATCAAGATTGTGTTACATGGACATCACTGCATAGTGTCATAGTTTTTAAGGACATTGTGTTTTGTTTGTACGAAAAGTTTTATACTAATAATATCTAATTCATTAGTCAAATCCCTCGGTGAGCCATCCTTTTATTCCTGTGGTCCATGTCTTTGTAACAGCCTCCCTGAGGACAGTAAGGTGATATGTTCTTTCCCCTATCTTGAGTTTTCAGTTGTTTTTAACCTGCCTCCAGTGTTTCCTTCACTGCAAACAAAATACATTGGCACTGGGCAGACTGGATAGAAAGTGCTTTGTAAAATGACAAATGGATTGCACCACTGTTGGTCAACGGGACAATTGTGTTATTTAGGATTGACACGGGGGAAATGAGAACAACATTGAGGAGAGCATAAAAACCTCACAGAAGCACAATACTGATGGAGCGTCAGCCAAAGCAAAAGAAGGATGAAGACTTAAGGTGACAGAGAAAAGCAAGCAGTAAAGCCTGTTTGTCATCATGTCCAATGGTTATGAATCACTCCTTGGAGACAATGGCTCCGAAGAACAAGAATTATTTAAAAGGATGAACGGTAAAAACATAACAATGGATAAACAAAGTAAGGAAACAATTCTGACATTATCAAAAAGGTTATGCGACATTCAAAGGACACGCAACATTTCGATACACCTACACCAGCTCAAGAATGATGCCAAGCCTGTGGTGCATGTTCTACAGCAATTCTGATTTCAGGAGGTCCGAATAGAGAACATTTCCTCATGTTCAGGTCCGAAATATCATCATGTTTAAGTTCATTATAATTTAGTTATACATTACAATTATTTTGTATATTGAAGCATTGTCATTGTATGAACATCTGCACTGTGTGAAGTCAACGACTCACCTTGCCCTCACCTTGACCAATCTCAGTCCTCGTGCCTAAACCCAACCAACGCGAACCCATGAAGGCAACGAGTACAGGCCATTCACAGGTAGAGACAAGTAGGATGTTCCTTTTGCTGAGTAGCGGTGTAGAAACACTGTCAGAAAAAAAGACTCGCTGGTCAAAATGTAATCTCCACCAAAACTGAATAAAACTCAATGATAAGTTGGTTCCGGCTCTGGGTCCGGACAGGACAGAGTCTGGGTCCGCCTATTAGTGACCTTTGCCCTACAGAGTGCCAGCACCATTTCACCATTCTCATTGGGTAAATTTCTTAATATGCGTCAAGAAAACAAAGGGCGAGTTCAGACTCGGCTCAAAGATCTGAATAAGAATATAAAATCAAACACTACCAAATCCCGAAAAGAGAAGAAACAACCAGGTGTGAACTATTTCAACAAACTAGATGCTTTGCAGGAGTTTGGGCAGCTGAAATTTTGCTCAGAAAGTAAGTAAAGTACTGCACCATCAATTCAAAACCACTGTTTCTCAGGCTCCCATTTGGCATCATTTCAGTGGGTCGATAATAGTGGGTGTGGAAGGCACCAGGTTGTATATAGATGACTTGGTGGTCTGGGGGTTTTACACAACATAATGAAAGAGTGGAAAACCTCCTACAGAGAGTGGACAGAAAAAGGTTCTTGTTGGGTGTCTTAGAAATTACCATCTTGTGAGACAAGCTCACAGGAGAGGAGGGGGTTGATCATTCAGAAGTGCAGGCAACACTGTACGTGTCCCTGACTGACAAAAAACAAGTCCTGAAAGGCACGGCAATGATAAACTTCCATGGTAAATTCATTCCTAAACTCTCCTCAAAGACAGCATGCTTCAGAGAGTTGCTTGAACAGAAGAAGGTGTTTGAATGAACTGCTCAACATGAGATAGAATATACTGAAAAAGACTCTACTACTGAGCCGGTCTTCACATTCTTAGACCCCTTCAAAAGAACAAAGATCTCCACTAATGCTTCAAAAGATTGGGATTGGGAGCTGGACTGCTCCAAGCTAAGGGGGATGGTTAACCGGATTGAAGCCAACATCAAACAGTCCTCGTCCTCCTAACAGGCCTTTTGTTTTTTTTGTAAAGAAAGGATGTGCTCTTTGTTGTCTTAACTCACAGATAACTACGATCTTGCCTGTTTTTCCACTTCTATTCGAGAGGTAGTGCTGCTGGTTTGTGGAATCTGTCAGTCGGATTATGGTCTGCAACACACAGACCAGAAGAATTTGGGAGTTGTTATTTTACTGGCCCTTCTCCTGCTACATAAAAAAGAGGGGACAGTGGCATACGTGTCAAGATCTAAGGCAGAGACTAAAAACCTTGATGCCTGAATAGAAAATGAGTCTTAGAGAAAAGTTTCCAACCCGACTTTTACTGCTGAAACTCCACTGAATCCACTGACTCTGAGTTAGTCTTCACACCAGTGAAATACATGCAATGCTGGCTGATGCTTTGTGTAGGGCACCAGCACCTAGCACTGACACACTTGTCAGCTTCACAAGCAAAAACACACAAATTACACAGGAAACTGCACTCTATGCTGTGGAAAGTGGTCAACCATCTCCACAGTGGATGGTCAAAATGAAGCTGCCCACTACTGTGTCAAAGCAGATCTGAGAGTGTTGTTCAGAACTGTCATTCTGCAATCTGTGTGCCAGGACATGGTTCACTGTATCCACGAGGAACATCTTGGCATCGAAAAAATGCAAAAGGAGAGTCAGAGAAGCAGTTTATTGGCTGAGTATCGACATGGATATTGAGAAAATAATCTGGAAATGTGACAGTACACTATAAACAAATAAAAGAGCCAGTGATGATTGCAAACATACCAACTGAACCCCAGCAGAAGGTGATTTATTCCATCTGAATGGCTAGGACTACCTTCTGGTAATGGATTATCACTCAAACTACCCCGAGGCAGCACAGCTCTCCAGTACATCAGCACATTCTGTCATCACACATATGGAGCGCTTTAGTCAGACATGGAGTCCAACAAGGTGTGGTCAGTGACAATGGTCCCCAATACAGCTGTGGGTCGATTTAGGGAGTCTGCCAAGCAGTATGGATTTAAACAACTACCTCTAATCTGTATCAAAAGGCTAGTGGACAGGCTGAACAAGGGGTCCAGATTGTAAAAAGGTTGTTGAAAAAGATACAGGGTTAGCTTAGCAAAGCAGGGGGCATACCCTGCTGTGTGTCACAAGGTACATGACATACTCCTACACAGTAAGAAGATAAAACTCAACTTCAAACAAAAAATGATCTATGACAAAGCAACCAGGAGAATGGAAACCTGGATGTTATGATTTTAGGGTCTGGATTTCTGGCCCAGAAAGGCAACATGTCCTTTCTGGTCCAGAAATCCAGCCTGAAATAAAACCAGCACAGCTCTGGTTGAGAATTGCTGGGTCGTTTATAAAAAGTACAGTCCAGACCTGCTGTCTTGAGAGTATGAGATAACTTCTGTTATTATTTGGAGCTATACATATATATGTAAAAGTAAATTTAATTGAATTCTTGTAGTCGGAAACACAGTCTAAAGAAATTGTGGATGTGACTTTAAACGTCTGCTGCTACTGCAGTGCGATTGTGACAGAAGGCACAGCTTGTTTCAGTGTGCAAAAATCTCCAGTATAAACAATCAAAGGCTATGTGAGAGGCACAAAGAGGCCAATGAAGGACCGGCCCAGCCAATTAAGTCCTGAACAATTTGCTTGAAATGCTTCTTAACATCTACTGTTTAAAGGTCACGCCAAGTCCTCTTGTTGTTAATGCCGGCTATTTTAAAGCAACCAAATAATTACATAACCAGAGCGAGCATCCACACATGCAGATATGCAGAAGACAATTATAACTCGTGCCCATAGACATTTACACACACACACACACATACACACACACACACACACAAAGGCTGTTAGAATGGTTTGGCCAGCGGCTGTATAGTATTACTTCAGAATCTCATTAAAGCCCGCCTGTGTCACTGCCGTACTGCACGTCATCTGGCTCAGCACAGAGCCAAGCTGCGGATTACTGCCGCACTGAAGAGTTAAAATATCATTTTTCACAGTTGCTGCAATAAAAGCCAGAATGCGGAACTGTGTCCGCCAAGCCAAGTGGTCTGATTGCAGGGTTGTTGAGTCAGATTTGAAAAATAACATGTTCATTTATTTCCAGAGTACACTCCAGTCTTTGTGTGCGACTGAATTTTTTTATTTATTTTTTCAGGAAACAAAATGAATAGAATCAGAATGAAGTCTGGTGTGTTCTACATTTGCCAGAACACTGCAACACACTAATTATTCAGTGGAGAAATGAAGAAGAATTGAAACCAACAGGTATAAGATAAGATAAGATAAGATAAGATAGACTTTAATGATCCCACACCGGGAAAATTCACTTGTCACAGTAGGTCATATACAAGGTTGATAATAAATTATTCACAAGTAAGAAATATATAGAAAAAGTCATGAAGTCATGCTGGTGTTAAAGAGTCCGACAGCTGTTGGAATGAAGGGCCTGTGGTAGTGCTCCTTCCTACATGGTGGGAGTAGCAGTTTGTTGCTGAAGGAGCTGCCCAAGCCCACCACAGTCTCATGCAGGTGGTTAGAGGAGCCGCTCATAATCCACAGCGAGCCCACCCAGCCACGATGCTCTCCATACTCCCTCCATAGCCTGGCCATTGCTGTTAGCCGTTAGCTCCTCCATCTCATTGGGGAGAGATCTTACATTCCCATGATAACAGATGGTACGGATGGTTTGTATCACCTTTTCTGCTCCTGGTGCTTAGATCCTGCTCTGCATCCTCGTCTTCTTCTTCTTCTCCTCAATTCAGCAACAAGAGGGCTTTTTTTTATGTATGCTGAATCAGTTTACACCAACCCCATTTACAGCTGTGATCTACATCTGGATCTTTATATGTCAAATATTAGCTTTCAAACAGAGTCTAATCCGGAGTCTAATCTGTTGTAACAGAACTGTCTCCCAGTGTTCTAACTTGAGATCAGTCTTGGTCAGAAGACTGCTTTTAGGAGGTCTTGGTCTTCAACAAGAGAGACAAAGAGGACCACAACTGCAGGGATTTATTCGTTAACATCATTAGTGTGACTGGTTGTAAAACTTCCAGCCTATAACTTGACTAATACCTTTGTTTTCTCATTGCTTTCTTGAGAAATGGTTTTAGAGATCAACAATGATGAGGTTGCTGTATTTTATTAATTGTTCATTGTGCTGTCCAGAAGCTCCATAAAATCCAGTATATTCAGAACTCTGCTGCCCATCTGCTCAACCACTCCAGCTCCCATGACCATATCACCCCTGCACTTCAGAAACTCCACTGGCTCCCTGTCCACACAACAGATCCAATTCAAAGTTCTTCTTAACCAGACCCCCTGATGCCTTACCGTCCTGCTCCACCACCGCAGCCTCCGCTCCTCTGATGCCAACCTCCTGTCCTCACCATTTAGGAATCATTTCTGCCTCCTCCCTCTGGAACTCTCTTCTCAAACTATTGTGAGATTGCACCGACCTGTCAACATTCAAAACACAACTCAAAACTCACCTTTTAGAGCTGACTTCAGTGTGAGATTAATGTTGTGTTATATTTTCAGTGTGTTGTGCAATGATGATTTTGACTTGAATAGTAATAGATCAATGTCTTTGAGTATCATGAAGAGCACTCTTTAAGAAGCATTATTATTAGTATTATTATTATAAATGACACTTTACTGCATTCACATCTTAAATTAGCTCATTTACAATTCAAATATTTACATTCAGATCTCACACTTCAACTGACATTTCAACTGCTCACAGTGCACACAGCTGAACTGCCTCCCGTGCTTCCACTCGAGCTGAAATGTCAGCGACTTTTACCGTTTACACATCAGCTGACATTTCAGTTGCTTTCATCTCTTCCTCTTCCAGTGACAGTTCCTCTTCTTTAAGCGTTCGCACATCAGCTGACAGACCTGAGTTCATCTCCTTTCAGTGTTTGAACTTCAACTGAATCTTTAATTCCTCTCGCCTCAACTGATACTTCGCTCGGCATTTAAACTAACACTTAAACTTCACTGAGTGCCGACTGAAACTTTGACTTCTCTCACCATTTCAACTGTCACTTTAGTTTATTTTAGCATTCCAAACATTTTAAAGAGATACATTTTCACAAATAAAAATGCTGAATGAAAAAAGCCTCCAGAAGTGAGTCAGTCTCCATAAGTCCCCATGTTAAAATGTCCAACTTCACAGCAGAAATAAACATGTTTACAGCCTGGTACAAAAAACAGTTTTGGTCTCTATAGCTAATTTCCCCGTTCATGACAACTGTACTGAGGGTGAATTTTTATACAACTCACCTGTTCAGATTATATTAAGGCTTAAAGTTACGCAGAATTAACAGGTAGGTGTCATTACAGGTGGTTTGTTTGAGCACCCAGGCGTCATTCAGCCTGCCTCAGGTCCACTGATCGCCCACATCTGTTAGGATTTGGTAGGTTTGTCTACTACCCTGTGTTTTTCTGGTTTCCCTGTCCTTCGTGTTCTGTGTCTGTTCTGTCTGTCTCCCCTGTCTGTGCAGGCTGGGCAAGGCTGACTTCTCCGACCACTCCCCCGTTGATTCTCACCTGCTCTGCTCTCACACCTGCATCTCATCATCTCATCATCCCCTGCAGTATTTAACTCCAGTTCGCCCTCCCAGACTCTGCCAGTTCGTTTTTGTACGTTTTGCGGTAACTTGCGTTCCAGCGTTGAAAACACTTTCATTGAAGATTCTTTGTGGTATATTTTTTTGGATGCCTGTTTCTTATGACTGTTCGTCTGCTTTGTCTTCAGCCCTGCCACACTCACCTGGTCTGCTAGCTACGCTCAGCCTACCCTCGTCATCTTACTAACTTGTGTCCATGCCTGGTACATTTAATTGAACACTACTCAGACACAAATGTAATACATACTGTGACAAGCTGAAATTAACCTAACATAGAAACACAGTGAACACATTGAAATGGAAGAACGCAGTTGAGAGTTGAAATCAATGAGTTAATCAACTTGTCTTTAATACAAATTGATACACACAGGAAATGAAAACACACACACTTGGGTCAGAAAATTAAGTAATGAGCTAAAACCAAATGATCAGTCTACCGCATGTGCAAACACACACAACAGAACAAACCTCCAGTAACGAGTTAAAATCTTAATCAACCTGTTTCAAACACGTGTGCACTCCACTGGATGAATGCACTAATGAGCTGGAATCATCAATAAATCACCAACACGTTCATTGCATCTAAACAAACACTAGGGTCAATTAATCGATTAGTTGGTCTAACTGGAATGTAGCGGTGCACGCCGACTCTCAGAAAGGTTTTGGTTGGTTTCAGACTGTCGTCACGAGCAAAACCTTGTCACATAAACTCAGTGGTTCTGACGCGCGACCTCTCGTGGTGATTTGAATAATGACAGTTGCCTCTTAGAAGTGAAGGCGGAAGAAGTGTACGGTGATGATCTTACAATGCAGAAACTGAAGGACAGACCACTCCAGTGGTGTGTGGATCCACAATGCCGAGCAGTATTACCAGCCCTGGAGTCATTGTTGCATTGAATTTGTTTCAACGTGTACAGCACAAAATCTATTCTGTGCAAGATCTACAACAAGAAATGAACAGATCCCTTGTGTGCAGCCACATAAATTACATGTTCAGTGCAACACACACACACACACACACACACACACACAGCTACAGCTTCATGAGAGGCCAGAGACCACCTACTATATCTGTGACCACAATCGTTAGCTTCAGTTGCTAAATCTAACCAAACCTTAAAGGGACGGTTCAGGTATTTATTTTTTTATGTGGCTAGAATAAATGTTTGTGCTGACCCTGTCCACACGGCTCTGCTTCTGCATCTTCTGTATGTAACACACTGAGGGTGCGTCATTACCTCATACAACAAAACACCTGAATTATCCCTTCAAAGAAACAGTTCAACATATTTCGAAATAGTAAGATTCACGTAATCTCCAAGACTTAGATGACATGAGTGATTTTAAGGGGAGTTAAGTGATGGACGTGTTATGGATGGACAGAGCTTCTAAGTTGCAGGTTTTATGCTAAGCTAGGCTAATTGCCTCCTCCAGCATTCATACTTAAAGGTCCAGTCTGTCAGATTTAGGGGGTGGGATTAGTAAGAGAATATGGCAGAAATGGAATGTAATATTCATAACTATGTTTTCATCAGTGCGTGATCACCTGAAAATAACGGTATGGAAGAACAGTCAAAAAAAAATTAGCTCCTAAGTCCTTTCCTAACCACTTTTCCTTGACCTCGATGGAAAACATCACAAGTTTAAGGAAAGATGTGAAGGAGAGTTCATAAGGAGCTAGGAGAAGATGACCGTGGTGTTCAGAGAATCCGACTGCACTTACACTAGACTACGTCATCATGCGACGCCGAATGTTATTGGCGTGATCTGTGGTAAAACTACAAAGTGTCAAAGATGGACTACAAAACGCGCATCAGAGATACTTCTCATATGCGTGACTGAAGGAATTGTTGGACGGCATTACCTCCTTTCCTTAAGTAAAGGATGGTCCAGTGTATCCTTTGCTAAAGGAGATAATAAAGGAAGCACTGAAGCTCCTTTCCTGAACAGTTAGAGAATTCGAACAGCTCTTATCATGGCTGCTACGCTAATACCTCCAAGTCATCTCACTCAGTTAGGAACCTTCCTAAGCAAAATAGACTATTCGGCTGCACCCTAAGATTCAAATATGTTTTCCAATGAGTCTGCCATGTTTCTACAGTAGCCCAGAATGGACAAACTAAACACTGGCTCTAAATATGGTTTGTGTTTTTCTCCTTCACACTTGGAAGTAGAGGTTAACGTGTGGGGGGTTGCAATCCTAAACCACAGCACTAGATGCCACTAAGTCCAACACACTGGACCTTTGAGAGTCTCACTCTGGGAAAATGACTCTGAGAAATGATGCCCGGTAAACGTTCACACAAAACCTTTGTTTCTTTATGCACTGAGGGCACAAGATCAGCTGATAAAGCATTAAAGCGTGCAGTTAGGGCAGACATAAATAAAAAAATGGTTATAAAAGTTGTCTTAAACTGTTCCAGTAGAGTGACAGCATTATAACAGACACCAGTTTCATTGAAATAATGCAGCATTATGCTCACACCCCTTTGTTGTAGAGGCTCATTACACTGTGCAGTGATGACAGACACCGTGGCCTCTCTCCTCCTGCTCTGCTGCCTCCTCCAGATACCACAACACACTCACATTTGAATTGGCTCCAATTGCTTTTCAGGGATGAATTGATCTTGTCTGGAACTTTGTAATTGACATTGAAATTGGACTGAATGCGAGGAGCTCCTTTATCCTTCCACACATGAGCGATTCGACCAGAACAACCTCCCGAGTCCCAAACAGCCACGGAGATTTGAATTTAGTTGTTGATCAGTCAGCCTTTGTATTGAGAGAAAATCAATATCTAACAGCTGAAATGAACGACATTGAAGCTTTGTGTTTGGACTGTTTTATGTCAATTGTCCTGCATAACATAAATGAGAATTCGACTGCAGGACAGTTTAATGTGAGCTGCCAATCTGAATGCACTTTACTTTTTTGTCAGCTCCACTGTTGTTGCTGTTTCATCTCACAGTAATACAGATCCATGCAGGAGCTCCAGAATACATTTTCTTACAGTTATTATCTGATCCCAAAAATCCCAGAGGTTTTTTCCACCTCCCATCCGAATGTTTCCTGTCCCATGTTTCCCCTCCCTCTCACACCCCTGCTAGACCAGCTCAACCTCACATCACAATGGGCAAACGTTGTGCATTCTTGAGAACTAGTTTTTGTGAACATCGCTCTGCCTTGTCCCGGTATCTGTTCCAGGAGGTTTTTGCCGCCAACAGCACCATTCTGGATCTCCTCACTTCAAGATCTTACTATTTCCTTTGCTTCCAACAGTGCTGTCACTACCATAATGCATGTTACATGCTGCGTGTAGGACACCAAGTGCTGGAAGGGGCACCAAAATGGCCCAATTATCATCATGTTATAAGAATACCGCAATTCCCTTTGTCAATACAGCTGTGTGTAAGGTGTGAGTGGACGACGAGAGAGAGAGAGTTAGGTTAGGGATAAATGTACAGTGTAGGCCACAGTGTGTGATCAAATAAAGGCCACGGTGTCTCAAAAGCCAACGCCGGAGCTCGTGTGTGTTATAACACTGCTGAAGAAAGTAAAGGGAGTTAACCCCGAAGTTGACGTGCACTTCGGCCCCAGGAGACGGCATCTTCCCCTGTGCACAAGGTTAACAATTATAAATATGATAATCATAACGATGAATATTTTATTTAAATTTATTATGAATCCTTTCTGTAATGTGCTTCATCAGTCTACTATAGTCAATATTTTCTCAGAATAAGAGAATACATCATGGTTTGGTGCCCTGGCTCCCCCCATTGCCACCCAGTGATTTGTTCCATTAGGCTACAGCAGTCTGACACACACCTGACATCAGCCTTAAAGCAATGAAAACATGGCATCAAAAAGACAACAGGAGTCTGCTGCTGAGAAAAGGAAAAGAAGAAACAAAGGCATGTGGGAAAATGTTATTTAATAACATAAAAATTCAGGTTTTCAGGTTGTCGTTTAGCTCAGTTGGTAGAGCACAAAGGCTCAGTCCTTGCCGCGGCGGCCCAGGGTTCAAATGGGACCTGTGGCTCTTTCCCGCATGTCATTCAGCATCTCTCTCTCTCCCCACATTCCTGTCACTCTTCAAGCTGTCTATCAAACAATAAAGCTCAAAAAGGCCAAAAAAAAATCTTTAGAATTTAAAAAAAAAAAAAATCAGTTTTTCAGCTGCAAATATACAGTTCTTATAACAATTTATTAGAACACCACCCAATGTAAAGTTTATGCCACAGCTGCCATAAATTAATCATTAAAATTACCAAAATCATTTTTCTGTAATGGTTAATGCAGCAGTATGTTGAATCTCTTAAACCAAAATGATATTTTTAATGCTAAAATTTTTTATTATTGTTATCCATCAATTTTCAAATTTACTGTTTTACAAAGCAGTTACAAAAGTCTCAGTGTGGGACTCTAAGATAAAACATGGTAAAAACACAGGTTCTTTTAAAAATCAGGGGTAAACAGAGCAGAGTTCAGGGTATGGTTTAAAAAGAATCAATTTATTTACAATATACTAAAATACAATAAAAATACTTAAAAATGTCCCCCATTTCAGTCTCTCTGCCTCGACTGTCAGCTCCAGCCGCCGTCCGCCCCTCGCCTCACCCCCGCCTGGCGGTGAGACTGACTCCCTGGTGCCTGCCGCTTCATTCTTAAATTGCTGTACCTAGTACCGCGTCCGCTGGCAGCCGCACTTCGGGGAGGGGGTCCTCCACACACCTGACACACAACTATTAGCTGTGGTGAGTTCAGGGCCAGTGGAAAAGTCCATTCTGCATGCAAATATTAAAACAACTTCACAGCACTCAGTGAAAAAAAAGTTAAAAGCATGCACAATACCATAAAAACAGACCCTACCACATCAGCCTTGTGTTTGCATGTTGGGTTTGAACTTATCCTCACTCTTATCCTGACACACTTCACTACCTCTCATTGTAAATTCATAGGAGCCTAAGGTTATTCTGGAACCATGACTTACTCCGTCTTTCTGTCAGTTTTAGTCAGCCTTTGAATTATGCTGTTGTTACTTTCACTGACAGCATGTCTTTGTCAGGCTCGTCCTCACATGTTAAGAGCCAAATAAGAAACCCACTTATCTGTTTACATGGCCAACAAAGCAGCTTTCTGCAGCACAAATCTAGCTGGGGGAAATTAGGCATCTCTAATCCCCGCCTCCGATTATTCAAACTGTGTTTCTCATTTACATCAAGTTGAAGAAATTTGTAACCTACTTTCTTGTGCATGTAAACACACCGACAGTGTTTTCATACAGCAAGCGCTTGTTATCATGTTGGCAACAACAGCCACAGGCTCCTATCTACTATCTACCTAGTACAGCCTCATTATGCAGCTAAATAGAGGGAATGATTAGCAATTTGACACGATTATTGGAGCACGTTTTGCTAGCTGGTGTCATAAACATTGTTTCTTGTCAAACTTTGGAGCCGATGTTGTTCACAGAGCGCTTCTCTTTGTTGATGTGGTGAAGAGGTCAATCATTCAGGTAACTCGCATCCGTAAAAATCAGCTCCAGTTTTGTTTCCCTCGCTGCTGTTTCTGTGGTTGCCATGGTCACTCAGACAAGTTGAAACACTTGAACCATCATGACCTCGACAGCATGTTGGTGTTTACATCGAAAACAATGAAAGCAGCAGCAGTGACTGCTTGTTTTATTCTAGTATTGATGAGTAATACATAGAAATATACTATAGAAAAACCTGTTCAGTTACTGAAGCTATATCACACGAAAGAGTGCCGTTGTACTGAATATCAGCACGGCTGTGGATCACTTGATGTTTAACATTATCAGTAGTGATGTGTCGGCCGTGAACAAGCTGGCTCTTTGAACTGGTACTGGCTCTGGTACGTGAGCTGTTGAGCGATAGTAGAAAAAGAAGCAGCATTTGGACGCATTCTAAAAATTTTGAAAACACAAAGGCAGAATGGAGAATTTTGCAAAGCCAAGCTGTCATATCGAGCAAGGTCCACAAACAACCTTCACAGACACATGAGAACTGTGCATCCAACAGTCAATAGCTGTCCTTTTTTAAATTTCTATGCTTTTTATAGTGTTTATTGGTGTTTCTATCTGCTTTGTGTAGCAGAGTGGTTCTACAAGCAAGTTAGTGCATTGATTGGTCAGTTTCAGAGAGTTACAAGAGTCTGTAAATGAAATGAAAACAACTGGTTACAGCAATTTAATTTTTATTAATAAATGTAATTTTTTACTTTTGAATACTTAAGTACAAAGGATGTAATGATATATGTGTACACATACAAATCATAAGTCAAAATAACAGCGCTAAATTTGGCTGAATTATGAAAGGTATAAGTGGTAAAATGAAGAGCTGTTTGGGGGCCGAAAGAGCCGGCTCTTCTTGGTGACTCCCTAAAAAGAACAGAATTTCCCATCACTAATTATCAGAAGGTCGGTGCCCTTTCTTCAGAACGAAACAGGAACCAGGAAGCCAGGTAGTTATTTTGGTAATGGCTGGAAAAACTCCTAAAGAATGGTTCGTCTCATTGGTTCTTGAGTTGTTGAGGCGACAACATTCAAAAAGTGAAGTTTGTACAGAAACACAGTTTATCTTTCTGCTGAATTGACAGTCAGACTGTGGACATATGACGTGCTTTATCTCGTGTTTGCAGAGTGATGTGCTTTTTACGGACACATAAAGAATTATTCAAATGTCATATTTCTTAAAGGGAGTTTGGTGTCAGCTTTAGTTTACTTCAAACTGCTAATGCATTTATTTTAGAACGTTTTGTCAACGCTACAGATGCACTAGGTCAGCGGGTGCCAGAGGACTTCAGGGGAGGCGCGGTGTGAGGAAAAAATACACCTGGGGAAAAAAAAAGGAAAAAAAGTGTATCATCTGGTTAGCTAGCTACAGCTATGCAAGGGGAAAAATGGATCGATTTTTAGTACCTCAGGTGAGAGTGAGAGTGGACACAGAGGCGAGCAGAAAACGGAGGAAGTATGACCCTGATTATTTAAAGTTTGGTTTTTCATGCATTGGTTCTGACGATGCTGTGTGCAGTGTGTTATTTGCAATCAACCGCCTGTGTGCATCAAAGACACAGACTCATTGTTCCCACTAAAATAGAGGTGAGCAAAATGAGGTGGCAAGATTTGCAATCGGCTTACTGCCATCATGGAAAGGATTTACGCACGATGTTGAGACAGTGATATGAAAAGCAGCGCTGCCCATGGTGCGCAGGTATGATAAAAGTGTCTGACTGACGGCTGCTTTTGAGTTCTCTTAGGGGAGGCCCACTATCCCACACTTTGAAAAGCCCTGCACTTGGTAACTTTTAAGTATGATAAGGTTGTCTGATGTTGACTGCTGTTAGTTATTGGTCTGATTAATGGTTGTGTATTGATCACTGATGGTGGCTGATGTAGTTTATTGTCAGCTGATCATATTCAGTTTCTACCAGCAGTATGCAGGGAATGTTGATCCCTGTGTGAGTTTTTAAACTACTTGTTGAAATATGTTCATTGTTGTGGTGCAAAGTTCGTCACAACTTAAGATAGATGATGACCACTGATGTGACATTAATGTAAGGTTAATACTAGAACACCTGTAAAGCAGATGCATGTAGTTAAACATGCTCCTGTGCTTTATATCAGCACCAAGCGGCAACCTCCGTGGCCATAAAGTGAAGCCTATGCGGCCAAAAACTGCAAACGTCCATGTTAGGGTGGCCGTGTAGTGGCTGGATTCACAAAGCAGGAGGCTTGAGGCAGAGGTTATGTGCAAAACCAACCAAGTGTTTTATTTCACCAAAACTGACACATTGGACATACAGACTTAAAAAAACCTACTGTGGACCGTGAGCAGCCGCTTGTGATGGAACTGGCAGCCTTATATAACCTGCTGCTGATACCATCCTAGGCCCTGACACAGTCTGGGGGAATCTGCCCCTCCCATTACATCCCAACATAACAAACATCACACAAAAACCTTATAATACATTTACACTAGTCTATATTATCAATCAGCATTCAGACAGGATCATGGAAACCGGCAAAACCGGAGGTCTTTCAATTCATTTCAATGGGGGTCGTGCGTTTCCGCACTGGCAGTCCGCAACGCAGGGGTTGCTGCAAAAAAACGCACCGGTGTGCAGGAGAGAAGTTGATCCAGATCCAACTTTTGAGGAAACGGAGCCACACGTCACGCTACGCAAGCCAATCAGACACTCAGATCGGTCAAACCTCCACAGACAGCCTGAAATGTCTCTGAAGCAGAGACTATCCAGGTGGATTCACGGACTACACTCTGATAATCTACCTGTGTGTGTGTGTGTGTGTGTGTGTGTGTGTGTGTGTGTTCTCACTTTGTTTATTTCATGTACCAGCTTCTAAATCTGAGTCCGACTCGCAATTTACGCCGCAAAATAGAGACACAAAGAAGTTTAATTTGATTTGTGTCCGATGGTTTGAGAGAGACAGAGAGCACTTTGTTATTGTTACTCTAGGTCTCTCTACCAGAGAGCGAGCGCCGGCCTTGATAAAGCTGTTATTAATCAGAGAAATACAAAGTTATTTCCTGATTGTTTCACAGCAGTTACATTCAGCAGGTATAGACACACCCACAGCAACCTCACCACCCCCCCCCGCCTCAGATTCTGAGCTTCAGAAACCGTCAGGTTTCAGTGATCAGCATCAAATTACTTGGCCAGATCTAACTGTTGTATCATGGTGCATGTTTCTGAAATTCTACATAAAGAGTGTTTTTACTTTTGGAGGTATATTATGATAACACTTGTACTATTACTAATATTGACATATGATTTTAATTTACCAGAGTCTTTCTACGCTGTGGTGTTTGTTTCTACTTAAGTAAAAGATCTGAATACTCCTTCTACCACTAAGTACACGTTATTGCTTTTCCTCCAGCATTACAGTCACAGGACACATGCCCTGTAATAATCACAGATAACGTTGGTCTCAATGAACTGAATTACTCTTGTGAAAATGACATTACATGACCTCCTGCAGCTAAACTAATCCCACCTGGCCGGCGCTAACCCTTTGATTTATGTACACTCCACATCACTCACACCTATTACCTTCAGTACTTGCAGGTTTAATTGCTTACAACCTCAGTGTGTGAAATCAATCAGGCGTGCTTTACTTCTCCAAAAAACCTCCAGACTCCACAGCAGTATGCTCAGAAAACTGTCCTTATTTTTCATGATGAATTTAAGCATAATTCAAGTTTGATTTGAAAAGAAAATTGATCCATGGGTAGTCACACAAGGCCAAGGTTACAGAATTCTTGAGCAGTTCTCTGATCGTCTATTGTAAAAGTGAAATCAGAGAGTCAGTGGGCCTCTGTCTGCCTAATCAATCCGCCCACTCACTGCTCAGCCTCTTTGTCCTCTGCAGTGAGAGAAGATGCAAACCAATGAAAGAGATTTCAGATGAATGTCTTAAATTTAGAGACAAGAAGATTCTTCTTTTATCATTTCTGCTAACTGCTAAATATGTGTTCTGAGTTTGTCAGACTAAAGAAAAAAGAGTTATTAACCACCCAGCCAAGTTTGAATACTGAAACTGAAACGTGTCAGATGAGTTCAGAAAATGACATGACTGTCAGCAACTATTTCACAACATATTTAATGTGTTTGAAAGAAATATCAGAATTACCTTTACACAGACTTTGAGGTATTATTCATTACAAGTTTAACACTTTGAACCAATCCAAATATTTCAGTGTGTTTTTGTCTTACATTTTGATTGGCCCATATAAGTACTTCTAACTAAGCCCAACGAGCTACATTTTGTGAAAAAAACTAAATTTCTCTGACGTTGGCAGCAAAGATCTTTTCAAAGTTGAAATCCTAACGTTAAGTTAAAAGGTATTTTAACTATAGTGTAATAAGTTCCTTCATTTCCATGAACACACACACTGTGGTTTATTTTGACGCAATCCTACTCGCACCGTCCTGCTGTACCAAATACTCACTACAGCCCAAATTGTATCCAGACTTCTGAATGTTATCCAGTATGACATTTTGTTGGCCATGAAATTCCTGGAGATTTCTTTTGAAATGTCAACTGTATGCTGCATTTCCACCGTTTGCCCTGTGACTGTAATAGATAATCTCTTTTCAATGTTTTGACGCCCACCATTCTGAATATCAGCTCAGAGACGTCAAAAGAAAAGGCACCACAGAAAAGATCTGCGCCTGTTGGAGCACGTATATCAAATGTTCTTCTTCTCAGTACCACAACATCTTTGTTACTGAGATTTCAGCAGTCAATTGTTTTATTGATGCTCCTACACAGGTCATCTCAAGTCAAGTACTTTTAATTACTTATTTCAGTGGTCCAGAGGAGTGGCATGCTGATGAAACACTCTTTAACATCAATAAAACAATCAATCTGAATCTTGTTGAGACTGATAACTCTTTTGTCGTGGAACATAAAAAAAGATGTCTGATGTGCAGAGATTTAAATTGAATCATTACCTCAGAATGAGATAAAAATGAGCTCGGCACAATTCTACCTGGTTATCTTTGAGATAATGATACGATTAAGAGATAATGGGTGTAGACTTTATGAGTAACTGCAGCCCATGTGGGCCTCCATAATAACAAACATTTCTTTATTGGCATGTGTCCCAGAATGCACTACATTTGAGTAAAAACCATTTCAGAAAGCCTTTGTTCTTGTTTCTAATGAATATGGACAGTGAACAGTAACCTCAATTGTTAGAGATTTTGCAAATATAATGCAGAAATATTGTGACACACCACCTAAAATGGAGCATCCAAAAAGGTTATTGAACTTTTTATTCAAAAAATGTGTCTATTTTTCTACTGTGCACGAAACGTCATGAGACAGAGACCTGATCAAACTTTTTTTTCTTGCTTCCTTAGTCAGGCTGGCAGTCGAGTTCATGCTGACCAACTCCTGTTGAGAAGGATGTTATTCTTTAAGAATCAATAGAGACTGAAAGTGTTCATCCCATTGATGTTACTGTCAGTTGATACAGAAGCAGTCCTGGCTGTTCCTACAGCAGTTATTATGAACAGACGTGTCTTCGAACGATGCGCGTTAAGAGTTATTTCTGTAACAACAATGGCCGAGATGGCAGTCCATCTCACCTACACTCGTTGCCATCATTTGAAATCAACTCTGGCTCTGACAGCAAGATGACATCCACTCAAAGCTCTGGTTGGCTCAGCCATGAATTAGCACAACATCAGACATATCATCGAAAGCAGCTGACAGTTATAGATTAAAGCAGGGACTGCAATTTTTGAAAGGCCAAGGACATACTACCAAATCAAAAAGTAAATGTTGTTGACGAGCAATTACGGTGCCGTGTGACCATAGCAACTACCACGGCTAGAAAACAGCTGATTTTACAGGCATCTCATTTCACCAGCAGATCAGTGAGCAGAATTGTTAAAACTTGCTACATTAAAGTTGATTTTAGGCTACAACCAGCTGTTTTTAGATTCAGATTGTACCAGCTGACCTGATAAGATTGTACTATAGGTGGATGGTGGACAGAAGCAGCCTGGACAGCAACCCTTGTGCAGGCTGGTTTAGAATTAGAGTTAGCCAGTTAGTTAGCACAGCCGCATTGTGCCCTGCTGCTGCCAAAACAGAACGCCAATGTTGACAGGTGGCAGCTGTCTGAAAGCACATTCAATTCTAATCTTCCTGTGGTCACCTCTAGAGTATTTTTGAATACAGTTTTAATTCCATGAAAAGACCAAAACAAACTTTAGCATGTGCCTTTGGCTCTTAGTTCTGAACCCATTGTTTGTTTCTGAAGATATAAATCATTAGAAATGCCCCTCAACTATGTTTCAGTGGTCCAAAAGAGTGCTTTGGATGTTTGATGTGATGCATATTTAAAATGAATCATAACCTCAGGATGAGCTAAAACCTTGTTATCTTGAGATAATGATACGATTAAGATATTATTTGTGCTATTTGTTTTAAGGACTATTTTCAGCGGTGGATTAATCCACATTTGGTGCTATAGTGAGTATTTGTGGCAGCAGGACGGTGTGTGTTGGACTGAATCAAATTAAACTACAGTGTGTGTGTGTTCATGGTGTTGAAGGAACATGTGCACCCAGTGCAACAGTGTGGTTCACTGATGTTTTTAATGACCAACAATAGAGCGCTAATAAGAATAAGATGCAGTAGTAGTTGTAGTAGTAGTGTTGGATCATTGTTGGTTTGGGTCTGTACATTGGATTTATTGACAGTAAGAACAGTATAGAATATTACAAGCCTTAGCTTACAGTGTACTGTAGTGAGGACAGTCTTGACACTTACTCTGACCTCAAGTTATTATTAGCACACAGTACAGAGAATGATGTATGCTCGTCATGTCTGGCCTCCAACCTCACACCTGACTTTGCACACCTCTGACTATGACACATCTCTTTCAAAGACCCTGAGACTCACATGCATATGTGGATCGATGGAAAACAAACTTGGTATTTAGCAGCATTGTCATTCCTCTCATTCGTTTCCCTTGAAGGCCCCCATGGCGATGTCTGCCCTGTCTGCGCCCCGGCCGATACAACTCCCACCCGTCCCTCAGCATCAAATGTCACAGCTGGTGGGCTGGCAGCTATAGTGAGCACTGAGCACACAGCATGGCACTCTGAACCAAAAAGCAGCAAAAAAAAAAACAAAAAACAAAGACTTTACTCGTACTGCCTGTGATACAGCAGGAAGTTGCTGACATGCTCCCCGGTGTGTAATTATGTGGAACATAATTTATGTCTCCAGGTTCACGATGACCCTCTGTAAACCTGTTGTCGTGGGTTAAAGGATGCTGGGTAAGGTGCCTCAGGAGAGGATAGTTTTTCCCCTCATTATTGGTCACATTTAAAGTCATTCTGTCCATGACATACTTTGTACACTTGGCTAAAGGGATACAATGAGCCTTTTTCAACATCTTACAGATGTCTTTCTTGTCGTTACAGTTTTTGCCCCAACAGTGGTGAGCTTAGGGATTCTGTTCTGGCACACTTAAAGACAGGGTAAGAAGCTTGCCATCATAGCCTCCCAGTATCCATGGGAATTCTGCCCCTGTTGGATGATTTTATGCCCTCGGGGCCAACGATGGAAGTAGTGTTCCCTCTACATAAAGTAGAAAATAAGAGTGTGGTCGGAGTTTGCACAATCAACCAGTTATATTATACCCACATACGCTATTTTAAGCCCACTTTATATTTCAAGATTGAGTGCACACAATCAAGTTTAATTCTTTATTAAATCCTCTCCTGTAGCCAGCCGTCCTCCTGGCACCCTGGCAAAAGACCGAGCTGCTGCAAAACACAGCCTAAGTGGATGAGGCTGGGTAATTGGACTGTGCCATTTTGCTAGAAGGGTGTTCTCCAGAACCACTTAATTTATGTCACACCTTTTTAAGAAGGGGAAAGTCCCCTGCAGCTTACTGCGGACTGACCTGCATAGGTAGACAAAGACAGTGAGTCTGGTCAAATAGTCTATTTTGCTTAGGAAGGTTCCTAACTGAGTGAAATGACGCGGAAGTATTAACTTAGCAGCCATGATGAGAGCTGTTCAAATTCTCTAAATGTTAAGGAAAGGAGCTTCAGTGCTTCCTTTATTATCTTCTTTAGCATAGGATACACCGGACCATCCTTTACAAAAGGAAAGGAGATAATGCCATCAATTTATTTAGAAAGTGTGACGCACACTGCAGCAGAGAGAGAGCATATACGTAAATATGAACAGACGTGAAGACATGATATAAAAACTTTGATCATGAAGCCTGTTCTTGTTGACCGTGGAGTTGTATTAACACACAGAGGTGTTCAAGTTTGCTGTCTACTGTTGTGAAAAACTTTCTCAAGTTGTTAAAAAATGCTGTTAATAACTAGAAAGCTTATAAGTTCTCCTGACCATTCAAATTAATATATAAAACATGAATATCTAACTTTCTCTAACTGTGACAAACGTCCAGCATCCTGCAGATCATCATGGAAGTTACTGTTGATTATTAATCATCCATCTTCTGCCATAACTTGCTAATATGTCTATATATGAGTGCACAGGAGGATAAGTGAACCATTCTGAATGTGACACTTCATATTTTTCACCGGGTTGTCCACGTTTATATTTCCTGCATGAAACAACACGGTCAGAGCGTGCAGGTAGAACTACCTCAGATGTGTGTTTTGTAGTCCATCTTCTGAACTTTGTAGTTTTACCACAGATCACGTCAATAACATTCACCGTTACATGATGACGTAGTCCAGTGTAAGTGCAGTCGGATTCTCTGAACACCGCGGTTGTCTTCTCCTAACTCCTCGTGAATTCTCCTTCTCATCCTTACTTGACCTCACAATGTTTTCCATTGAGGACTTAGGAGGTAATTATTTTGACTATTCCACCGTACCCAGTGTCTCTTGGTCTGAGGAACATTCACTAAGTTCTGTTTCGTTGATCTGTGTTTAGATTCTAAAGCAGCTCTGTTGAGTTGTTACCAATTTCATTTTTATAAATACTTTTCTACTTTACTGTCCTTGCCCTGGTTCTTCAAAGACCTCTGATTAAACCTTTTTATTAACTGCATTAACCACAATATTACCCTGAATGAATGCTTTAGTTGCCTAACCTTATCCATGCAACCGCAGTCATGTTTTCATTGCCTTATCTCAAGCAACTCTGTCCTCCATCAGAGACGTGATCATCAGTCATTTTGCCCCAAAACGTGTTTACGTTTCATGATGAAGCCCTCTAGTGTCTAGTAGTAGTTATGACAAGAGCAAAGGAGGGAGTCAGGCGATGTTATTATAGAGTGACAAAGTCAGCATAGGGAAGAGGACAGACTAGATAGGTGCTTCATTTTGACATCTTGTTGACCCGCCTACCCAGCCTTCAAACAGACAGTCAACATTGATTTAACCAGGTTCTACCAATAAACTGGTTTAAACATGGATGTATAAAAGTTCAGTGTGGTGGCTCTGACCATCGCCATCTTGGAACTCCTGCCTCCACCAGCTCCTGGCATGGGTGGAGCTGAGGCGGGCTGAATAAAGCCTGGTTGCTTTGCTTATTTCTGCTGTGAAGTTTGGCATGGTGACATAGTACCTTATGGAGATTGACTCATTTTGTAGACAGCCTTGAGTGGCCATCCAAGGAACTGCAGTTTATGGCGCTTCCACGTTGGCTTCATTTCACAGCCACGGTGATAGTATTATGTGGTAAACTTAACCCAAACAATGATATGTGCTGTAAACTTAATCATTTAGTATCTCATGATGGTTATTAAAACATCACTGGTACAGATACATGTGGCAGCTATACAGAGACAGAGGTGTGTGTAATGGTCACATGTAAAAGAAGGTGTTCTGGTAATATTGGAGACCCTCATGATCATCAGTAAAATTGAGCTTCTTCTTTGCTGTTTCTTTTATTGACAGGTCTAAAGACGAGTCGAGCAGGCTCAAGTATTGATGTGCAAATGAGTGAGAACTGTAAGAGTGGATCTATATGCTTTCAGCATGCAAGGTTTTATAAAACTACAAAGGATTCAAATATAATTTAATCAAAAATAATTTTAACTTGGTGTGTACAGAGTTTAAGTCGATTATTGTTTTTCTATGAATTATTATATATGATTATTTATGACATACACATTCTCTAGTGCTACATAGTGTTAGCAGGAAGGGACATTTAACTCCGAAACATCAGCATCAAAATTCTAAGCCGTGATGACCGCCCTCCAGTAATAATGCCCAATTGATGCAAGCGTGGAATGCAAAGGTCTGTTCAATGCTGCAATTACTGATTTTTGTTTTTCAGCAAAAGGATAATTAATTACACACCCAGCAGTTAGAGAGCAACATTATCATTCATAGAGTCATGTTTGTTTCACCTGATCATCGAGATTCAATATTTACCAAATGGAAACCTCGGTGGCTGTGAAATGAATCCAATGTGGAAGTGCCAAAAACTGCAGTTCCTCAAACGTCCACTTGAGGCTGGCTCCAGAAGTGAGTCAGTCTCCATAAGTCCCCATGTTAAAATGTCCAACTTCACAGCAGAAATAAACGTTTACAGCCTGGTACAAAAAACAATTTTGGTCTCTTTAGCTAATTTCCCCGTTCATGACAACTGTACTAATTAACAGTGTGGTTGCTTTGACTGAAAAATAAGTGCCGTTACAGATGGCTTATTAGAGCAGGCGTCATTCGGTCCGCCTCAGGTCTGCCAAAGATCCACATTGTAGCTGATTTTTAGATTTTTGTCAACCTATGGGTGACATCACTCATGCTCTGTCCATTCTTTATACTGTCATTGATGTTAACTCTCTTTCAGTTCTGTTTTTGGTCTCTACCAGCTTGCTGAGAAAAATATCTGACTGTTTAACAGCTAAACGATCCACTCTGTTCAGCAGCTCGTCTCTAACTGTGTCTGTCTGCTGTTTGCTGCTGATCCTGCTGCTATGAGATCAGTGAAAGAAGTGAACTGAAACAGTAAAGTCAAGGACCTGACAGATAAACAACGAGCTGAAACCACAACCAAACTATACAAACTACAGCTTCTTCAATCATTTCATTGAAAGAAACCTTATTAGGTGAAAAATGTACCAACTGAACGAGCAGCTGCTCTGCTTATCTTTATAGTTTGACATAAAAAAAAAAAAAAAACCTGATTTGGAGATGGGAGCCTTTATTTGCTCTCCACATGACTCAGCAGGAAGAAACATCTTCTGCTCTTTGAGTGAGTGAAGTTCCACAGCGATTTGATAGAGATTCATCCGAGCCAGCTGAGGATCAAGTTTACTGCTGAGACGAAATTAAAGAGCTGGACACCGAGCATGTCCCAGGGAGTGACTCATACTGATTATCACACAGACGAGAACACACACACACACACCCACACAGCAGCAGCGTGCACACATACACACTTACAGGGACAATACACAGAGAAAAAGTTCAACACACCATCAAATCTTTGTGGCCGACCAGCTGGCAGCAGTTATCTCTCTCTGCTGAGCTGCAGTGTTAATCACACATATGGATCTGTCTGTGACACACACACACACACACACACACACACACACACACACACACACACTAAACTACCATACTCTACTTCTAAAGAGGCACTTCAGAGCCAAACAAATGACATCAAATGGTAAACCACAATTAGTTACGGGTCGACTAATTGGTGCCCTTCTGCACACACACGCCTACACACGCACACACACACACACAGGCTTTACAGACACACCACATGGCTGTAGGATTATAGTGGACCCCTGCTGGGCAGCTGAGCTGTCTTGCCTGACAGACGTGTGTGTTTTGTGTGTGTGAGTGACAGAAAGAAGTAGGAGTTTTTAAACTTCTTGGTGATCCTCTCAAAAACTCCAGGGTTCAAGCCTGAATTCAATAACTGCCTTGAAGGTGGAGAATCAATCTATAAACATAAGGTTGGCTTTAGAAAATGCTCAGCAGTAATGTGAAACGGACCACACAGTCCTTGTGTGGTTCTTTGAGCCAGACAGCGTACTAAAACACGTCTTGAGTGTTCTGAGACTCGCACACTGAATGAGAGACTTTCACAGATGACACTTGTATAGAAGCACACTTACTGTACTTGCCAATGAGCTAATTAGGCCAAGACACAAGACCATGATCAGGTTTGTCCACAGTCCAAAAGTTTATCTGAAGCTAATATGAATCATCAGCCATCTAAATTTGTCAAATCAAGTGAATACCTCCAGTATAATACCTGTCCCTCCATTGCAACAAGGTAATTTCACACTAAAAGGCGGACACTAACTGAACTTAACAGAGAAATGTGTGTGACCTGTAGTAGGAAGGGAACGTTTAATGGTTTGAACAGAAGGAATGATTACAGCAAGCAAAACCTGTTTCATTGTTGATATGGGCATCAAGACAGACTTGAAAAAGAATCTGCACCTTCGTCATGCATCAGTTCACCTTTTTAAACAGATATTTGCATATCAACGTAGAATCTGCAGGCCTGGGACCAGCAGTATTGACTAACCACGTCTGAGTGGTCTTTGGTTACTTTAGGTTGGTGTGGAGGGCATAAGAACATGAAATACATTCAACAAAATGCAGTCTCTGAACTAATTAACTATCTGCAACTAATTAACAAGTAATCTGCATTCATAAACAGATATGAGATTAGAAGAAAGTGTCTTTCTTGTCATACTTGAGTATCAAGTTGCTAATCGGACTATAGACGAAGTTTTGATGTGCATCGTCCGCTGGCTTCACCCGAAACCCAGAAATGTTGGCCATTGCCCCCAAAGTTGGTTAGTCAGTGGGTTCTAAGGTTGAGAGATCCAGAGTAGATATTGTAGGAAAACAAATGAAATATGGTGACAAACCGTTTTTGCAGATATTTGGTGAAATGTTTTGGTACTTACATAGATTTTTCAGGCTTTTCTGCTGCAAATTAGTCATATACGACCACATGCCAGAGTTTTTGGGGATGGCTGTAAAGTTAGTCATTTGAGTCAAATTAGGTTTCTAATCAAACTTTAAGCCGAGTGTTTGTGTCATCCATCATGTGTCTGTCGTAAATCCACTGAAATCCTTTCCTCTCGCTGTATTTAGATCTAAACTGGCAGTAAACACCTCGTCTGGCTTGTTCCTCATCTACAAATATCCTGATTATCCATTTTTAACACGTCTGTTATGACGTCAGCTGCGTGCTGTCTCCTGGATTTTTAACAAGTGTCCCAGAAAGCTTATTATTTAGTTGATGCGTAAACTGGAAAATCACAGGGTTTTGTTGTCGGAGCAGCCAAATGCGTCCCTGCCTGAAGATGACTTGACGCCTGGGTGTGATTTTATGGTGTTCTGTTAGAGTCTGATCACTGAAGACACGTGAAGCAAAGCAGGTTTAATAAGAGTTATTGTTAGTCATAAAACTGTGTGACTTTAATTTGAAGAGTACCTGGAAAAATGAGAGAGAGAGGTCGATCAAAAGGCTTAAAAAGGTTATTATTCTTATTACAGCAGAGAGCACACAGGCCTGTAATAATCACAGATAAGGTTGTGTTGCGGTGAACTGAATTACCTTCTGAAAATGACATTACCTGGCTACCTCCAGCAAAACGAATCCCACCCAGTCAGAGTATACGGCTTTGATTCATTTACACTCCATATCACTTATGCCCATTACCTACTTACAGCATAAAATTGCTTTCAACTTTAGTCTGGTCTCTCTGTGAAAATCAATCAGGCATGCAACACTTCTCAGTTCATTTCCACTTGAACCTCCTGCCTTCAAAGGAAAAATACATTTAGAACTGCTGCCTTTCTTTTAGTAAGTTTTTGAACACAGGTCCTCGTCAAGCAGTGACTTCCATGTCTTTGCCAAAGAGTGCCAAGATGACGATGGCCATAGCTAAAACACTGAGCTTCACAATGGCTCTTCAGAAACCTGTGGGTGATGTCGCAGAGACCACTCTGGTCCTGGTCCTCAGTAGTACTTGCAGATGGTCCAATTGGATCTCAATTTACATCTCAGAACTCTTTTTGCTCATTCCTGTTTGTATTTCCACCAGAACTTTAAATTAAATTACTGCAGTTCTTTTTAGGACCACCTGAAGTTGTACCAAAGCTGCTCTACACAAAGGATATTCACAAAGGAATGGTATTTCTGCCTTCTGTGAAGGACATCAGGATTGACAAAACGGGGTGTCGACTAGCTCAGTTGGTAGAGCATCCGCCCCATGTATGAAGGCTCAGCAGTGGTCCAGGGTTCGGATCCGACCTGCGGCCCTTTGCTGCATGTCATTCCCCATCTCTCTCTCTCTCCCCACATTCCTGTCACTCTTCAGCTGTCTCTGTCAAAAATAAAAGCTTGAGGGGCGTTGTTTAGCTCAGTTGGTAGAGCAGCCGCCCCATGTAGTCCTTGCTGCAGTGGCCCAGGGTCCTGGCCCTGCGGCCCTTTGCTGCATGTCATTCCCCCTATCTCTTTCCCCACATTCCTGTCACTCTTCAGCTGCATCTATACAATAAAGCTTGAAAAAGGCCAAATAAATAAATAAATAAATAAAAGCTTGAAAAAGGCCCAAAAAAGGGCAGCTCGACTAATGTTACAGATCTAGGTCAGTCGCTGAGTCACAGATAGTTCATTGCATAATGTCTTCTCTGGCTGTGGAGGAGTTTTATCAAGTTTGAGAAAAGATTCCTGATGATGTCATGAGGTCTTTGGAGCTCATCCCATGTTCGGGGCTAAAAGTCTGGATATCGTTTCACGGCCTGTGCTGCTTTGATTTTCACTGTTCATTATTTCCAGTTTGCCTGTTCCATTTATGAAAATCAGGCTGGGCTATACTCGTGGAGAAATCACGCTTTTTGCCTTTTCTTTCCCCTCTGACATTTTCTGAAAAAAGTCTTTGCCTTTTTTTTTTTTCTGTACATTAACATTTTAGCAAAGTCAACTGATCATAACAAGAACAAAAAGTTCCAAATCATCAGCATTAAAGTAAATGTCTGTATGTTTATTGTGACTACCAATAATAAAAAGAGCAGTCCTGGATTTAGTCCTATGAACTACAAGTAATCATTTAGAGACAGGAAGAGGGAAAGAAATGTAGAAATAAACGCTGAGGAAGGATGATTGTACACCAGCTTGTCTCTGTCTGTATACTGTTTGGTGCTGAGCAGGTTGTGTACAGTTTGAACAAAACAGTGAATTTATGGATCGGAAAACCAAAACAATGAGCTCAAAGATGCTTAAAAAGCTCCATAGACTTGAAGGGAGAGTCTAGTGATAATTACACATCTGTATGTTTGTCACTTCATCATTTGCTATTAAAGAAAATGTTAGTGCATCTTTAAGAATTAAAGAAAAAACAAGTGATATGGTGAATTTGTAATGAGAACAGTCTGTAGCTGTTCCTGATATCAGGATGTAAAAGGACATAGTCTCTGTGATGTCACTCACAGGTTTCTGAGGAGCCGTTGTGAAGCTCAATCTGGGAAGCTCTGGCTGCCGCCATCTTGGCTGTCATGCCTCCATTGCCTCCCAGCTAATCCAAAAATGGTCAAAGAGGTGGATCATCAGCGGACCTGAGGCGGGCTGAAACAAGGCCAAATGGCTCAAACAAGCCATTTGTGATGACACCCACCTGTCAATCAAAGCGTCCACGCTCTTAATTCTGCATAACTTTAAGCCTTAATATAATCTGAACAGGTGAGTTGTATAAAAATTCACCCTCAGTACAGTTGTCATGAATGGGGAAATTAGCTATAGAGACCAAAACTGTTTTTTGTACCAGGCTGTAAACATGTTTATTTCTGCTGTGAAGTTGGACATTTTAACATGGGGACTTATGGAGACTGACTCACTTCTGGAGCCAGCTTCAAGTGAACATTTGAGGAACTGCAGTTTTTTTGGACAATGACTTTTACATTGAGCACAAATAGATTTCTATTTAAACATATGCAACTAAATTTTCACTGATTGAGTAGCTGTGTGAAGTTCTATAGTAAACAGGTTATGTGTAATTAATAACTTGAATATCCAGCTGCTATATCACCTGTAAGTGCCATATGAAACATCAGGGACTGAAGAAAGAGGAAGATAGTGACAGTACAACAGCACGTCTGAGCCTCAGAGGGGAAGATTATCTGCTGCAGAGATGTGGATCCAGTCAGTGATCCAAAAAGAGAGAAGTACATTCATACAAATACATTCACATAGAGCACACATTCTGTACTGCAAGTGGTGGGGTTTTGTCAAATGAAATGTCACAGGCACGTCAGTCATCTCTCTCTGTATACAGTGTGAGTGGGAGCTGATGTGGACCTGTGGGCTGCAGGGCAGGCACCTGCAGGCTGTGGGCAGCAGAAATGTAATGGAGGTCAAACTGTCTGCCTAAGAGAAAGAGAGCTGACATTATGAAGGTTAGACAGGGCGGAGGAGAAGAGGAGGTGTAGATGATGAAGTGATGAGAATGCAGTCAGACAGAGGAGACATCATCAAGTTTAAAAAGGGACAAATATGAAGGAAATGCAGACATTGTTACGAGCACGCTTAATGGGTAAGAGGAAGTAACATGAAAAACAGATGTTCAGGTGTAAACAAAGGTATTTATTAAATGAAAGTCCAAATTGATTTAACAAAAGGAGGTGAGGTACTAAGGGAAACACAGGGCGAGCGGATGCTGTTCAGAAAAACAAATATAACAAAAAGAGAAACATACTTAACAGGTCATACACCAAGGCGTGCTCAACATACAAAACAAAAGCTGCCAGGATGTTCAGGTGCTTCCAGTTTAAATACACTTGCGTGTCGAGATTTGGTCCCGTGGATTGGCTGGTCTGGAGAAGTGCCGCTCCAATACGGGACCTCTTGGCTTCCAGGCACCAGCGACCATTGGGGCCACACCCCCTCAGCTGGGGGCCAATCAGGGCCTGATAATCCTGCACCTGTATTTGCATACAATCAAACACTACACACCGTGATATACAGGGTTGAGACTGCGGCCGCAGTAACAACATGTACAGAACAAACAATCTGTATTTGAGTGTACCTGCAAGGCGCTCGCATTTATTCTTACGTATTCCAGGAATTTCGGCACGCTACTCCTCCCGCAGTTTTGGTCGCACATACACAAAAAAAGTATCAAAACGTGCGTCTCAGCCGGGAATGGTGTGCTGTGACTTTTCTAAGCGTTTCACCAAAAGGTTTTGTCAAAAATATATATATATACATAGAAACTTAGGAAAATTCATGGGCTACGCAGCGCTATCACTGCTGAAGCTGTCAGACTTATAGTTTTGGCGGGAGACGCACTGATGCGCCAGGATCACCCACCGACAGCCCCATCTACTCCCATGTAAACCTGAGAGGAGAAATTTCCCAAAGGAGCACGGGGCACCTGTTCTTTCTTTATCTCCCCAGGTCACATTTTTTAACTTTAGACACTGACATTCTGCATTCACATGGTCGACAAGACGAGGATGCTCACGGTCATTTTGGCTTTTTGATACGACCTACCATTTGGCATTAGTGGCCACTAGTTGGAGGGGGTTCTGTCAACTTGCCCGAGCGGTCCGGAGGCAAATAACAAGAAAATGACCCTTCAGGTGGCGATGAATGTGTGTTTATTAACACACATACAAAAACAAACACTTTACAACAATAATAATAATAATCACAATCCAATTTCCAATACTCTCCAATCTCATACCAATACTCCACAACTCTCTACCCAACCTAACAATTCTGACTCCCTTTTAAACCTTTTTCCTTAGTCACATGACTAATTAGGTCAAACCATTGATAGGTGTATATTTACATAAATATTAATAAACCATAAATATTTACATAAATCCATAAATACAATATATACAATATGAACACCTATTTACAAACCCATATACCATCAGTAAACATACAAAAATACATATACATGAATAAACATATTTACATAATCAAACAAACTGCCCTCCTCCTACTTCCTACTTACTGTTATCCTCGCGGAACTATACTTAAGGGGTCACATCCCCGGGGATCTCTTTTGCCGTGACACCCCGCCGGAGGACCAAGCAGCAGGTTGTGGTATGTTTGCATTTGCATTCTTACTTTTGTTTACTCAACTAGCCTTTCACTGTTCGTTTTCAACAATTGTCACCCTTGGTACTTAATCCGTATGTGTGTGTTTGTGTGCAGGCGGACCACAAGTGAAGTACAAAGCGGACCGGCCCTGCGTCCCATGCCGTGTGTCTCCGCGCTCGCTGGAAATGCACACCTGAATCTAATCAGTCAATAAATGTCCATCAATCAATAAATGTCTTTTTCCCGCATCTCATATGTGTGCTTATTTCCATCTGTGACTAAATATGGGGGTAACAGCAAGCACGTTGTTACAGGTTCATTTAGAGATTTTCTGTGTCTCTCAGCAGCCACTCACACACAGACGGAGCACAGCTGCAGTTAATTCTAAAGCTGAAGGTATTTCCAAACTGATTTACTGTATCCTTGTCATTCTCTATATATTTCCTCTAAAAACATAAATAAAGCTAACACAGTTATTTTCCAATTTTTGTGGAGGAATAAAACCCACTGCATTAAAAGGTCTCAGCTTGTGAAGGAGTATGATAAAGGTGGTACCAAAGCTCCAGAATTTGAATCTATGGTTGGCACTTTTAGAATTAACTGGATAAAATCTTGTCTGTCACAGCCAGACTCCATGTGGTTTCACATTCCAAGGTCCTCGTTTGAAAAAATAGGAGGTTTAGACTTTACAACTTTACAACTCCGACAGCTAGAACGATTATGCAAGAAAACCGGCCTCACAGTCCATGCCCTCGCTTACAAAGACCTCATGCATCATTATAAATCAGCCCTTAACAAAGCCCGCTCATCTTACTACTCTGGCATCATCCACTCTGGTTCTTCGAACCCACGTTCCCTGTTTTCTACCATAAACAAACTCCTCAAACCCCACAACAACACTTCATCATCATTCACCCCAGAGAAATGTGACACGCTTTGTCATTTTTCAATTCTAAAATAGAAAACATCTACCACCAGCTCGCGTCCTCCCCCTCCACTACCCCACAACCTGAACCCACATTCTTTTCATCATCATCCGTCCCCCGGCTATCAACTTTTTCCCCCATAACCTCTGCTGACCTCTCCAAAATACTCTCCACCATGAAATCCTCTACCTCCCCCCTGGACCCCATGCCATCTCAACTCGTCAAAGACTGCCTCACCCCCCTTGCCCCACTCATCACAGACATCATCAATTCCTCCCTTGCCTCTGGCACAGTCCCCTCATCTCTTAAGCTTGCAGCCATCACTCCTCTCCTCAAAAAACCCGGCCTTGACCCTGAGGACCCCAACAACTACAGACCCATCTCCAATCTCACATTTCTGTCAAAACTACTGGAAAGAGCCGTCGCAACTCAACTCAAGACCCACCTCCTCTCAAATAACCTGTATGAAACATTCCAATCTGGTTTCCGCACACACCACAGCACTGAAACGGCCCTACTCAAAGTCACAAATGATCTCCTGCTTTCCTCTCACTCTGGCTCTCTCACCATCCTCCTCCTCCTTGACCTCAGTGCTGCCTTTGACACAGTAAACCACTCCATTCTTCTCAACCACCTAGAATCCATCGGCATCACCAACACCGCCCTCTCCTGGTTCAAATCCTACCTGTCTGACAGATGTCACTACATCACCATCAACCAACACAAATCCCACACCACCCCTGTTGCACACGGAGTCCCTCAAGGATCAGTTCTGGGCCCCATTCTCTTCATTCTGTACATGCTTCCCCTTGGACACATCATCCGCCGCCATGGTCTCAAATTCCACTGTTACGCCGACGATACACAACTCTACATCACCACTAAAACCATCTCCCCTGCCATCCTCTCCACCCTCACTTGCTGCCTCACAGACATCAAAGACTGGATGAATCACAACTTTCTCAAACTAAACAGTAACAAAACGGAGATCATCATCTTTGGTCCTAAATCCAGCCTCCCCACCTACCAGAACTTCACACTCTGTATTGACAGCCACTCTGTCACTCCCTCCCCCCTAGTCAGAAACCTTGGAATTTATATGGACCCCACACTCTCCTTCAAACCACACATCAACCACGTTACCAAAACATCCTTCTTTCACCTACGAAACATTGCACGCCTTCGACCCTCTCTTTCCACCCCTGCGGCAGAGACATTAATTCATGCATTTATCACCTCCAGACTGGACTACTGCAATAGCATCCTGTATGGTCTCCCCTCAACTGTCCTTCAAAAACTACAATATGTTCAAAACTCTGCTGCCCGACTGCTCACCCGCTCACCCTTCAGACAGCACATCACCCCTGTCCTCCGTCAACTTCACTGGCTTCCCATAAAACAGCGCATACATTTCAAGATCCTTCTCACCACCTGTCTGACCTCCTGCACCGCCACAGCCCCACCCGCCAACTCCGCTCTGCTGACATCAACCTCCTCACCCCCACCACCTCGACTAAATACCGGACCATTGGGGACAGAGCCTTTGCCATTGCTGCCCCCACCCTCTGGAACTCTCTCCCCCTGACCATCCGTAACGCTGACTCCCTGCACTCCTTCAAACGCCATCTCAAGACCCACCTCTTCAACTCTGCATATGACACCTAATTCATCGTGTGTGTGTGTGTGCGTGTGTGTGCGCAATTATGTGTGAATTTTTCTATGTAAAGCGGCTTTGAGTACCAAGAAAAGCGCTATATAAAACCGATCTATTATTATTATTATTATTATTATTATTATTTTGAGGATCAAGCTATCTAATTTTCACAAGCAGATTTTGTATTTTTGAAAAATTATATTTACCCACAACTTTTCTCCCCATAATCCAACCTTATGCAACAATAGCGTAATAACACTTAATCGAAAATCAATCTTCAAGAGCATCTGGTTTAAGAAAGACATTATGTATAACAGATTTATCAGATGATAACGGTGTCATTTTAAGTTACGCAGACTTTACAGAAAAATATAATTTAAACTGTTCTCAAAGAGAATATAACAAATTATGCAAACTGATTCCACTGCCTCTGATTCACTTGATTAAAAATGTTATAATGTACAATAATTCCTTATCAGTACTACCAAATTTATTGATAGGACAATGTCATCTGATTGATAAAAAATGTAATAATACATTTATTAGTATTTTTTTGAAAGCCAAAATGTTTCATGATTATGACAGAAGGTTCATTTGGCAGAGATCTAATTCTGTTACTTCGAGTACATTAGACCAGTGTTCTTCAATCTTGGTCCTCGGGGGCCCCTGCCCTGCATGTTTTAGATGTTTCCTGCTCAAACACACCTGATTCAAATGAGTGGCTCGTTATCAGGCCACTGCAGAGCTTGATGACGAGCTGATCATTTGAATCAGGTGTGGTGGAGGAGGAAACATCTATGCAGGGCAGGGGTCCCCGAGGACCAGGATTGAAAAACACTACATTAGACAAAGCATACTCAAAATTTATAAAATGCCCTATTTTACCTAAAGTTAAAGAAACACACTTTAAAGTCATAAACAAAATTTATCCTGTGGCAGAACTTCTCAAAAAAAGATTTGGTTTTGAGGTGGATCAGTGTTCTTTTTGTACTAATGAAAATGAAACTCTGGAACATCTGTTTTTTTTTTTATGCCCTATCACACAATGTTTTTGGTGTGACATAAAAAATTAGATTTCTCTAAAAATTAATGATGTACCGCCATTTGAATTATGTCATATATTTTTTTTATATGGATCATCGTTTTAGACACTATTAACATCATCATACTGTTTAGTAAATATCATATCCATTGTGCCAAATGGGCGAACTCTAAGCCTTCCTTCCCTGGTTTTATTAATGATTTTAAGTTAAATATGCCAAGAAATTCAACCTGGACTTTGCCCATCTTCTGCTGTTATGCTATGTTATGTTATGTTATTCTGCTAAATTATAACTTATTATTTTATTTCGCTGCTCCGTTTAGGTTAAATTTAAATGCCTGATTAAATGTATCTTTTTTGTTTTGTTTTTGTTTCATAAATCCCCTAATGCTATGTTTTTGCACTTTTGTACTGTACCCAGTTTCATTTGTATTATCATTGTTATCCTCTTTGAGAGTTTGTATTTTCAGTTGCTCAATAAAATAGTTAATTGGTCTGACCTGCAGCTGACCCTGGTTGCTTGGCAACTTCAAGCCTGCCTTTGACTAACTTTATTGAAGTCTCTGTGCTACTGCAGTGTCAATAATAATGTATGGGCGGGAGGGGGCCAGAGTCAGGCACACTCAAAATTTATTTAGAAATTTTCTAGTTAGAATTACTGGGTAACTTGTCTGAATGGTGTCTCTGTCATTCGTACGTCTGTTCTCACACTATGTAACTTTGGGCTCCGGGTTGGGAGAAGTACGTAACGCTTTACAGCATTAAGTCACACACCACCAACTATTTGACTTATTTTGGTGAAACTGGATCATATTTTATGGAGAAAATCTTTTTTGGTTTTCCCTCAGATGTCCTCAGCTACTGTTAGCTAATGTTAGCACAGTTTGTTAGCTGGGCTGCTCGGACTGTGAGCTCAGAGCAGCAGGGGAAGTGTAACCCCCAAAATCCACCGGGTCCGTCCGCGGCGCGTCGCGTGAGCATCGTGTCATCGCGAGTAATACGCGGCCATTAGAGTCAATGTATCAACCCCCACTGGCTCCGTAGTGCTCCGTTTCAGACGCGCCCCAGACGCGTCTTGACGCTCGGCCACGCGGGCATTATGCGTCTGTTCTTTTGACGCTCGACGCGAGTCGCACATGTCAAGCTGGACAGAGAGCGGATCGTTCTGACAGGAAGTCAGACAGAAATTGCAGAGCGAATCCGGTCATTTTTCAAAATAAAACACCATGAGCAGACTCCGGGTCGTATTTCATTCACATAGCTTATAACTGTACTTTAAACAGTCAGTACACAGACACCAAGCTTTAATTCACGTAGCTTATAACTGTAATTTAAGCAGTAAATAGAAGTACACAGGCTATAGCATAAAAGGTATGAAACAACAATAAACACACAGTTAAGTTAAATCACACAAAAAACACAAAAGACATTTAATTACGAAGCCTACTATGGTAGAAGAGCAATATCGACGAAAACGATCAAATCAGCAAGTAAACACTGTCGGACAAGAGGTAAACACCATCGCACAAAAGGTAAAGACGCACGACGCGGCGCTTTTTAAATGCACCCGGTGGGTGTTGATGCCGTGTGGAGGACGGACCAAATACGCGACGCTCACGCAACGCGCCGCGGACTGGCCCGCTGGATTTTAGGAGTTAGTGTTTGTGAGCCGGGCTTCTTGCTGTTAGTAAGTAATATTAGCTGGCTGCTTTGTCTTGTGTTTTTGCACTTCCTTGATGTTTGGCTGTTAGCAAAGTTGTCGACTCACTAGTTTTCGATCATAAGTAATATAGTAATGTATAAGTATAGTAATGTATTGAGCACATTTATGCTCCTCTGGGAAAAGCAAATGATTTCTTGTGCCACCGTTACAGCAACCTCTCAAATTCTGATTTCAGCAATTTTAGCATAGCAGCAGCATCAACATGTTGGTTGGTCTGTCCAATTTTTTGTATTTTGAAGTTGAATCAATGTTTTTACATTCTTGCAGGTCCTTTATTGTCTTTAGTTGTACTGTGGTATGCTTCAAAACTATTGGCCTAAACTGAGGTGATTCTACATTAGATTAATATATTTTGCTAGATTTATATGCAGAATTGTCAGAGGTGTCAGTTCTCCAACTCCATGATCTGATTGGATTTCAGCACTTCCAAAGCACTCAATCATACACACACACACACACACACACACACACACTGTGTGTGTCCACTCTGTGGAAAATTGCATTAGCAGGTAGTATGTATGTGTACATCATTGTGTGTGTTCTTTACGTGTGTGTCTTTCTGTGTTCATGTATCTTTTAAAAAGTCAAATTTAAAATGTTTGTTGGCTGTAAGCATGTGAATTAGGTCATACATGGCACTGCAGGCTGACTTCTCATGAAGTAGCCCTCGACTTGAGGCTGGTTCCATAATGTGGCTACTCAACTGGAATAATTCGCACCCAGTGGGTCCAAGAGGTTTTCAGCCTATTGCATGAAGTTATTTACCAAGCCGCCGTCTTTGAAGAAGAACACTTGCTGAGATAGTTGTTGAGGAAAGGAAATGGATGGGAAAATCACCAGGGAACTGATTTCTATGAGGGGTTTCACTGAGAAGCCAGATATCTGTTATTTGAACATTTTGACACATTCTCTGACAAACTGACTGCCAGCATGAAAGCCAAACTTCACTTTAGAATAGATTTCTAGGAGCCCTCTGCTGAAAAACAATAACATTTTGAGGAACGTCCTCCCATATTGTCTAAGCTGCTTATCCTGTTCAGGTCATAGAGGGGTTACAGCCTTACCCAGCATGCACTGGGCAAGAGGCAGAAAGGGCTAACACACTAAAATATGCTGATATGGCAATAATCTGATTTGCCAAATACATTTTGGGAGGAGACAAAAAGCTGGGATTCTTTGTAAAATATAATTTGGCCTGAAGGACACGATGTGTATGATTCCCAAAAATAGTTTGAAATGTGGACTCGTCAGACCACAGCACACTTTTCTACTTTCTTTCTAGTCCATCTCAGAGGAGCTTGTGTCCACAAAAGTTGTTTCTGGATATTGTTTATCTGTCTTTTTCTTGGCGAGTCTTCATCTGTAGATGCAGAGATTAACTGTGCTTACTGACATCAGTTTTCAGTTTTGTGTTCCTGAGCCCATGTAGTAATACCTTTCATACAGTCATGTAGGTTTTCAATGCAGCGCTGTCTGATGGGTCGTAGGTCATGGACATTTGATGTTGGTTTTGGGCCTTACCCCTTACGTGCAAAGATTTCTTTGAATTCTCTGAATCTTTGAATGACATTCTGGATTCTGGTGAAATCTCTACATGTGTTGCATTGTTCTTAAACTGTTGAACTATTTGTAGTTTTCCCCCTAACATGGTGAATGTGGAGGGGGCGTGGTGCATCAGCTGCAGGATAGAGGTGTGGAGAGGGCTCAGGAGAGCAGTGCCAGGTGAGTGATTGGCACACCTGCATCCAGTTAGCTAATCACTCTCCCTTCTTAACACAGTAGCGTGCTGGACTAAGAGAGAGGTTTTGGAGAGCAGAGAGAACGCATCCAGAAGCAGCTTCATTGGAAGAATACGCTGGACAACAACGTCCACAGTGAAGCCTGCAATGGGCCGGTGTGTGTAAAACTTCACACCAATTAAACAAATTGTACACCGTAACTGTCAGTCGTGTCCATTGCTGGAGCACCCACGGTGGCAACAAACGTGCTACAGTGAACTTCACCCCATCCTTACTTGTGAATGACTGAGCCAGTTATTTGTTGATCCTGTCAAAATTTTATTGGAACGTCTTGCAAAATATGTGTATACTTACAAAAAAAATGCATTTTAAGGTCAATTTGAGCACACACTAGCCACCAGATAGCCACCACATCCATCACTCACACGTGTCACGACGTCTTCGCCATCCACTGAAACCAGCTTCTCCAGTACTGAGGTTACTTTTAGAGATATAAATTTAGATGTTACATTTGGTTAGATATTCTGTGAAAATATAACTTACAGTGAATGTCAGTGTTAGTTGTTCTGCATTACAGTAGTGTTTTGTAGACTCCAGGTAGCTACCCGCGTGGTAATAAAAGCTAATATTAGTGACATAAGGCTAAAGGCTAATCTATTGTTGGTGTTTAGTCTGATAGAGGATAGCATTAGCAGGCAATGCGTTTTTCTCTCCATTCGCAGAGTGTAACACCGGAATGGGAGACGGAGGTTAGAGGGAGAGGAGGAAGAGGAAGAGGAAGAAGAGGCAGAGTGGAGCAGGCAGGGCTAGGCGAGGGAGAGATGGGGTGAACAGAGCCGCTGCATTACGTGAAGAGGAGAAGAGGATCGAAGCCCTTTTCCCCTTCAGAGAATTGTCAATGGCATGACCTTGGAGAAGCACAAGGAGCTCACCTTTCAAATGTTAGAGAGTCACCCAGGACTAACGCACGACACCTTGACGCCTAATTTACACAGGGGACGTAACAGCCGCGTAACGGCTGCACCGTGGTCACCGGAGCTGATTGCTGCCACTCTAGTCAATGAGACCATTCCCACTGGGCGCGCCGCCTAACGTCTCAGCAGCGTCCCAGCAGCGGCTCTCAGCTCTGCAGCGTGAGCAATCCGTAGCACTTCTATTTTTGACGGAGCCGTTGCTGAATCGCGTCAAGCTCAACAGAGCAGATTGCACCAGACAGGAAATCCGACACAGAATCAACGTAATACACTTCCGCCCCCTTTCAAAATAAAACACAATATGCAGTTCATGTAGCCTATCACAACTTCACATCAACATTAAGCCATGACCGGTGGCACCAGGTCAGAAGTCAATTGATCAAAGGGTCTCAACATGGACGACGACAGAGTAATTGTTGAAGTGGAACAACACACAATAATTTATGACACAACAGATCCTTTTTATAATCTCTTCCACGTCAGAGAAGCAAAGTAAGCTGTTTGTTGTTGTTGTTTCCACAGTTTACCACGGGATCTCGCGGTTTCGCGTATGTTCAGGATTATCGCGTGATCTCGCGTGAATACGGCTGGCTCGCAAGGGAGCGCTACGCTGCCGTTACGCACCCGGTGGGGATTGACGCCGGGCAGAGGATGGAGCCGTTCCGCGGCGCTTACGTCCCCGGTGTAAATTAGCCAGGGGTACCATGGTGTACTTGTGGCAACTGTAGGGACATGCCTACGGACCGTGAGAGGAAATGCTGTATACTGCATGAGCCCCTTCCCTTAGTTCTCCCAGTACTGCCTTGATGCAGGAACATTGAGGGTTCACAGAGATTCCGGGAAGACCTCACGGTATAAGGCCATGTCAGGGAACCTGGGGATGACAACAGGGAGTTCCAACATGCTGCCTCATAGGATGTATGTCTTTTGGCAGCATGGCTCTCTAGGCCAAGGAAACCGGGTTGTCATCCCCAGTTGCTGCCTCTGGAGGATCCGGGACAAGTTCCCTGATCCTCAAGGACAGCGCACAGGTTTTAAACCTCGTATCTGAATTTCCTTTCGGGGCCTCTGGCATGGTCATAGTACCACAAGTACTCACAAACCTGGCCATGCACCATCAAGGCATCAGATGCATATCTTCCTAATAAGTTTTTAGAAACTAAAAATGTTTGTGAAGGCAAATATAAATGTTTAAACTTTATTTATTACACTTGGTTGTTTTTTTGTTATGTTTGTTAGATATGTATATATCGAAATATTTTTTCTATGACTGAGGGTTTATAAATTATAAATAAAAAGATGTTGAAAAGATGTACATGCTATATGTATTTCTTCAGTTACATGCATATAAATGTAGTTTTACAAGTTCAAAAATAGAATATCCATATCAAATGTCAACAATAACACTTTGATACACTGGAATGTATTGTGTGTTGGAGTTCTTGTGATGGTCCCGAGAAGCCTGATCATTCAGGATCAGCAGCTGCATGGAAAGCTGCTCCTGTTGAAGACAGTGACATTACACATAAAGTTAATTAGCCCTCTGGGGTCATCAGGTCGAAGGGTCCTCCTCCTAGGCATCCCAACTCTACTCCTTAGTCTCTGCCTTACAATCTTGCCTTGTAATTCTGTGATGTAGTCGTATGTTCACTCGATCTTCAGGGCGTATACGCTGTACCGTCTGGCACTTTTTTTGTAGAGCCTTCTGAAACTGTAATTACACAAATTTCAATGATTGAGTATCAGTTCTTCGATATAACATTTGACAAAAGTATGTGTGCATGTAAAGAAAAGATTGTAAAAAGACTTGTGCCAGTACTGTAACTAGGAATATGTTGAGTGTAAAACGTACATCTCTTTGCCTTCCGCTGTTTTCATTGTTGGTCGGTTGTGATGGAAGCAGTGCTGCCAACTTAACTCTTTAAAAAAAGCAACCAGCAAGGAGAGCAGGAGACGTTCACCCCTCTACATCCAGACACACACACACATAATAAATAAATAAATAAATATACACATATACATATACACAACCGTCTTCAATAACACCAAAAAAAGTTTTTTGCTAGTTGCTTTTTTTAAAACAAAAACAAAAGTCGCTAGAGGGTCTGAAAAGTTGCTAAATATAGCGACAAAGCCGCCAAGTTAAGTTGGCAGCACTGCTTCCATCGCAGCCGACCAACAATGAAAACAATCAAAGAGAGTCAGATTAAAAGTACATATTTGTGAAACACAGCCTCATTTTACCTGAAGCGCATATATTTATGGACATCTTTCAGCCACCGTTTCTTGAAAAAGATGTCTACTAAGGCTTTATGGCTTTTGGACTTCCTTCCAAGTGTTTCTCCTTGTTCTAGGTGTTCATGTTGGGCAGCTTCCCATCGTCCAAGTCTGAATGTTACAAACATGGTGTAAGATGCCAACCCATACTGCCTGCAAAAAATAAAAATGCTATGCTGTAGAAATGTCCTTCATATGAAAAAAACAAAATATTAGATATATACATTGTGCGCTTACCATAAACTGTGTGTCAGCTGTCTTACAACACCGCCAAAAATGACTGACCGTGTCTTTCAGCCAGGTGAGGAGAATAGACTGCCAGAATAGACACGTATTGTTAGACATGGATATTCAACTGTATTCTGTAGATGGCTCAGTGTGCACATTTTCATTCCAACCATATGTTGCAGTGGAATGGTCCAAAAAAGGCCAGGCTATGTAACTGTTATGGCATATTATATTATTGGTGGTAGGTCTGCGATGAAACTAAAAGTGCACATATGAGATACTTCTCCCTGTGCATTCTTACCGTGTTGTTTTCATGTATTATATCTCAATGGGGACAAGCTGGTAAAAATACGCATTCATTATCAAGGTCAGAACTGAAATACAAAGGGATGTAGTCCACCTGTTACAAATGTGAAATGAAGTTTTTGTCACAGTGAGAATGGTCGTTCCTGCTCACTTTCATGTCGACCCATATTAGCATAATGGCAGATTATGAGAAAAGATGGGTGATTAATAATCAACAGTAACTTCCATGATGATCTGCAGGGAAGCTAGACATCAGTCACAGTTAGAGAAGGTTTGTACATCAGGGTTTATATGAACGCAGCACAGTGAGCACACAGACCAGTCCTCAGAGAGGACACAGAGCGTCTGTCTGTCTGTTAACAGACTGCAGTCTGTACTGATAAACTACAGGCCTGTAGAGTAACATCAGACCTCATGATCAAATGTTCAAGTCTTACCATTTAGAACATTCAGAGAACTCCCATAATGGTTGCCACGTAAAAACTTCAGGTCTTTTCACTCAGTTGGGAACATTTCTAAGCAAAACAAATAATTGTACCTCACAAAAACACTATACCAAGGTGATGCCATTTATAAATACACCTTCAGCCAGAGAGAAGGACATAGTGAATCAAGTGAATCAATCAAAACTTACTGCAGCTATTTTCTTGGCCAGGTTCTTGGCCCCATGTCCAGACTGTGAAAAATTCCAAGGGCCTTGTATTTGCCTTCATCTGGGTCTGTGAATGTGGATAAAATTTTGATACAATATTTCTAGTATCTTTTCAACACATGCATTCTTAAATTATATCGCAAGAGAACTTGCTCATAAGGGCTCCGATCTGGGCATGAGCATCTGTGCAGATCTCCACCAGCTTTATCTCTGATGTGAGCTTGTCTGTAGTGTCCATGAAAGCCGCCTTCTCCATTACGACTGAGTTCCACAACGTCTGCCGCTTGTCTACAGCAGCAATGTGAATTGTCTCCTTGGTGTCATTCTCCAGGCTGGTGTAGCTGCAGTACTGTGTACAGTCATTTCTGCCATCCGCTGAAAATAAGAAATAGAATACAGTACAAAATAACGTAATACAATAAATTGTTATGTTATATGGTAATGTTTAGGCTATGCACCTTGTACCACAACATCTTTCCCTTGCAGGTGACAGAGTGCCTCTGTTACAGTTTTGAGTTTGTTTGTTGTTTTATTTTGTAGTTTCACCCTGTCTGTCTTGTCTTATTCTACTTCCTGTCTTTTTTCCCGCCTTTTTTGATTTTGCACCTGGCCCTGATTTGTTTCACCTGTCCCTAATTAGTCCTGCATGTCTATTTAGAAGACCAGAAGTCGACCAGGCCTCCAACGGAGGAGCACTGACTAGTGTCGGCCAGGCAGCTGACTGAAGAGCAGGGTCTGCTGGAGTCGGCCGGACAACCGACGGAAGAAGGGGCAAGAGTCAGCTGGCCCGCAAACAGAAGAGCAGATAGGCGCTGCAACAAGGCGTCCAACGCAATCATGTCATCTCTTATGGAGAGGAGACTTTGGTTGGAATGGGAGAAGGTGGTGGTGAATGGTGGTCCATGTCTGGCCATATGGAAATGCCTGCTAAATCCAGGACTGGTCTGTCCGTTCTGTCACAGGGGAGTCGGGGGGTTACAGGAAAGGACCCAAATGCAGGCAAGTGTACAAGAGCTAACTTTAATAACCAAACAAAACTGCAAGGGATAAACACAAAGAATCACAGGAGCAGGATACAAAAAACAGACTAACCAAAACATAACCAGGCAAAAAACACAAAAGGGCAAAAGCAGGGTCATGCAGGACTAATCAGGGACAGGTGAAACAAATCAAGGGCAGGTGCCAAATCAAAAAAGGTGGGAAACAAAACAGGAAGTAGAATAAGACAAACAGGGTGAAACTACAAAATAAAACAGGTCTTTCTAGTATCAACACATTATGTGTCTTGAATAGTAAAGAAGGTGTTCCTGTTGACCATCCCCATGTTCATGAATGTGAACAAGAGGGCACCCTTTGCATAATTATTGCCAGATTACAAAATGTTGGTTGATAACAGAAAATCTCCAGCTTGCATCCCAAACTTCATTACAGGTTCGGAATTCCACATCAACAGGCCGTGTCCACTGGAACAAATCTAAAAGTCAATTAAAACTAACAATTACATTTGGCCTGTAGAACATTTCAAAGGTTTGTGTTATTATGCAATTTTACATGAGTGATATCTTGGGACAATAAGGACTCACCCATTCAACACTCATTGCTGTGTCCTTGGTAGTAATACTGATGTCAAAGGGGGAAACAGGAAGGTCACAGGGAGGAGGCTTGTTGAGTGAGTCTTCATGTGAAGGCTGGTCATGTACTGTCATCAATTCCAATAACTGGAAGGTGATCTATGGCCGGTCTGTTCTTTAATGCTCCACCCATTCTATTGAGGCACAACGTAAAATCACATGTGAAATTAGTAGGAAACACACACCACACAACAATTGTGTAGTGAAACAGAACAGTAACAAATGTAAAAGTATGCAAATGGATGGAAAATACTCTTCATCTGAGCTGTTGCCTCTCTCGACATCATCTGTTACATTGAAGTGGGGGGAACCTTCATCTACCTAATCTATTCTGTACTGGAGGACATATTTCAGAAAGCTATTACTTAATAGTAATTGCTATTACTGAATAGCAACAAATAACCTTCTGAAGTTGTACTTACACACTGTTCATGGGGTCATCGAAGCAATGCTGATGTCATGTAAACTGCAAAAATAACGGCAATTGAAAATATATAATTTCTGAGTATATACTACACACGAGCGTCTGTCTTTGTTCAAGGCTCTGAATTTCTTTGGTCTCGACTAAGACTTCCAGATGCCCTTCTCTGTAAAGAGTAATCAGAGCACAATGTGTGAATGCATAAAATTACAACATAATCTTACAATTGAAAACCTGTTCAACTTCACATTTCTAATCCAACACATTGGGCCAGGAGAAATATTTGAATACCTTTTGTCACAACCCGGCTCTAAGGCCATGACAAATACAAAGGGGAGACACAGGTTGAAGGCCAAATTGAAGTAATTTATTGTAAAGAACTCAAAAACACAACTTACACAAAATGAAACCAAAGAAACAATGTTGATCAGTCAGTGGTGAAGGTGTGTGTGTGCATGAGTGAAACATGTAGGTGTGAGGTGTTGCATGAGATGAAAAGAAAGGAACCAAAAAACCATGCGGCAGACTGGAGAGAGAGAGAGAGAGAGAGAGAGAGAGAGAGAGAGAGAGAGAGAGAGAGAGAGAGAGAGAGAGAGAGAGAGGTTAATGGGGTGGAGCTTTATAGACTCCCTCTCTGGAGCTCAGGTGTTTCCACCTACAATCAGCTGGACCTGCTGCAAGGAGAACACACATTCAAATTAATTAGGGAACCGTCACACCCCCCTCCATAAGAACGGGGTCCTGAAAGGATTCCCGTGAAAAATATGCAAAATATTGAGTGTAGAAACAAGCAAAGAGTGTAAAAACAAGGAAAGGACAGCCAAGGGCAACACTACTGGGGAGCTCTGGACAATGCGTCTGCCACCACATTGTCAGTTCCCTTCACGTACTTGAGGTCTAAGCAGAATGACTGCAGAAATAATGACCAGCGCGGTTTCCCGTAAGCCTCACCTCTGCCAAACAGGTGAACAGTTCACGAATGCGTTCCAAATGATCTTCCCAGGTGTCCGAATAAATAACCACGTCATCCAGATAAACTGCACATCCCTGCCAGCCACAAATGACACGGTTCATCAAACGCTAGAATGTAGCTGGTGCATTCCGAAGACCAAACATCATCACCGAATAAGAGTAGAGACCACTTGGAGTTATAAAAGCAGCTATCTTGCATGCCCGCTTGGACATGGGGACCTGCCGATACCCTTTGAGTAGGTAAAACTTACTCACAAATTTCGCAGAGCCCACCTGGTCAAAGCAGTCCTCCATCCTTGGCAAAGGAAAAGACTCAGGCTTAGTGACATTATTCACTTTGCGAAAATCCGTACAAAACAGTGTTGTGTTATCGGATTTGGGCACAAGCAGGCATGGTGAGGACCAGCTTGAATTACAGGGCTCTGCAATACCATTTTCCAACATGTATGTTATGTGGAAGTGGGGGGGGTTCAGAAAAAGACCCAATTGCAGGCAGGTGAGGGTGAACCAGAGCTCACTTTCAATATAACCAAAAATGTAAAAGAAACACAAACAGGAGCAAAACCAAAGGACAAAAACAGAAAAACCAAAAGGCAAATAATCCAGAAAACAAAGACCAGGAACACAGGGACAAACACAGGCAAGAGAACACCAAGAGATCACCGAGAGATCACTGAGCAACAGAAACAAACAACCAACGGACAGTCAAGGAAACACAGGAACTAAATAGACAGTCAAGACTAATTAGGGACAGGTGAAACAAATCAGGGGGAGGTGCCAAATCAAAAAAGGCGGGAAACAAAACAGGAAGTGGAATAAGACAGGACAGAGAGGGTGAAACTACAAAATAAAACAGGAAGTACAGAAACAAACTCAAAACAGTGACAACGTAGGTGACTTCTGCATCCAGATACTTATGTTTTTCAGTGTTTACACGATAAACCTCTGTTTAATTGGCTTTGCATCTCCAACATCAATATCATGTTCAATTAAGTGGGTCAGTGAGACACAAACAGCACAAGTGTGACCCACATCTGGCTATGCAGCAGAAAGGGATGGCTCAGAGGTACCTGTCCGTTTCACTAGAAGCACCAATACTGGACAGTGCTGGAACATTATCTGAAAAACGTTTTCCCTTCATGGGCGTTGATGTTGCTGGACCTCGTTCGTAGCTAGAGAAGATTTAATACACTCTGTTACAACAACAGAGCCATTAAATATGCACACGAATAAGCATGAATACATACCAAACAGGAAAATCTATGCCAGGTGTCTGTAAAATTGTCAATGTTACTATGCTTAGACTACATTACATATTACAGAATAGTACATGAAGTCGACAAAGACAGTCAGGTGTGCACCATGGGTGAACCATCTTGTTCACTCAGATGAACTACTCAGTGCTATAAGTAGTTGCTTTTAGTTATGCACCGAAAGACAATCATAACACAAAGTACTGCTACTGCTAAAATGTCTGTAAAATGTAATTTCTGTATCTGGCTGACATTATCTTCAAAGCCTCTTAGTATCACGTTACACTTTGATTGAAATCAGCTGATCTCTGTAACATGACAGAGTAATTTAGTAGTATTTACAATAGTAATAAAAAGATACAAACTAGTTTTTGTATGTTACCTCACGTGAATCCTGCAGCAATTCCATATTTTCAGCAGGGACAAGGAGAAAACATTACTTTTGTTTCATCAGATTAGCTGAAATCCGTAATGTCGCCGAGTAATCCCCGTAACAAATCTACATACTAGTTGTGATGTATAGCGTGAATCCTGCAGCAATTACATATTTTTCAACATTGTACAAGCACGGGCCACAGCCATCAAACAACATTTATCATTTACGTTCATAACATTGAGCTGAATGACCTTTCCAGCAGAAAACTTCGGCGTCACTTTTAAATCCTTTGTCCCCCATCAGTGATTTCCATTTGGGAAAGGCGACCCCGACGTTAACACGTGTTTTCTGCCGTCTTCTGTCTCTATTCCGTTTAGACTCTCCATGTTTCCGTTTCTTTGATGAGGAGTCATGCTCTCTAGGGGTTTCTTTTGCTGAACAGTATGTGTGATCATCCATTTCTCCTCAGTAAACTTTACAAACTTGCAAAACTTCCAAAATATATCCAGACCGCTTCCTCTTCTCCTTCCTCTACTACGTCACATCCGCTTTCTTCATCTGCAAAGTAGTGGCGAATCGTGCTTGCACCACCCGTTGTCTGTTCTAGGCCACTGTAATCAATATGGTGGCTTCTGTGTAGAGCGACCCACAGTATATGTACATAAAAATAATAAATCTAAGGTAATACATACACACATACAAACAACTCCTTTCATGGGGTGACTATATACCACTAACAACATATATATATATATATATATATATATATATATATATATATATATATATATATATATATACATTTCTGTTAATAAATCACCCTAAATGTTACACAATTGGAGCTTAACAGAGTTTCAGGAGCCGGACCACACCTCAACCGTGCCACTTCCGACAGTCCTAAACCTAACCCAACCCTTCCCTTCGACCTCGTATTCCGCACACCCTTCCCGCAAACCCCATTTCTTTCACCTTTTTCCCACCTCTCTCCTACTCTCCATAGAGTTCTGAGGGGGCTGTCATGCTCGGGTGTTACGGCGGATTCCCTACCAAAGCTTCCCCACACCTCAGCATCAGACCAAAGAAGTACACGAGATCACACTTCACTCTCAATCCTTCATTTTGTCAATAAATCATTTAAACGTTTCTTGTTGATGGTGTGGTCCATGCTAGTGAATGTAACTTTAAATATTCTTGTGCCCTACCATGAACTGGCGACTCCAGGGTGTACCCCACCTCTTGCCCAATGTCAGCTGGGATCCGCGATCCTAGTGAGGATAAGCGGTTACAGATAATTTATGTACCTTCTTGTCTTTGTAATGTATTCAGTTCAATAAATAGAAAAGCTTTAGGTTTGTACTAAAATACTTGGACTTTGTGATGCCGCTACAGCCAGCACAGTTCTCTGACAGTCTGGACATTTCCAGACCTTGAAATTCATTTTACCCTCAGTCTGGTAATTTTGTGCCAATGTGCATAAGTGTGAGGTGTTTTGAGGTGTGTTCAGACACACAGCAAAGCTCATTTTTGCCTCACATCATTCACGCCAAATTTTGCCGCCTGGCAGTTTGTGTAGTCTAGTGTTTATTCTCATTAAACAGCCAATGTACCGACTGCCTGACTACAGACGTCAGCTGTAAGAAACTGTGTGTTTGGAGTCTACCTGTGCACACCATCTCCCTCCAGCCTTTTTAACAGAAGGCATTTCAACATGTGGCAGTTGAGCAGCACAGGTAAAAATGATCAAATGAATGATGGCTGAATTTCATTTAGTTGCTTCAGTTCTGGAATCCTGGTATTTTGGATGCTGGCTCACTGTCACACTGTCATGATTTGCTGGGATACGTGAATAGAACAGAGCACAACGTTAATCTTATTAACAACACTGCTTTTTTCTGCTTTGAAAAGGGTGATTCTGTCAATAAAGCCAAACTAAATACTTGGAAATGAATGTGCAAAAAGCACAGAATAATGCTTACAAAACATGCTGCATACGCAGTCCTCTGTAAATCTCAATCATCATGAGATGTTGAAAAAATGTGTTTTATTTGGTGCTCTCAGTTCTGTAATCAGACCAAAAACTACTGAAAGAGGGGAAAAAAGCCTAAAATTAGGGTGTCAACTGTTTGATTTCAGAGCAAAAAGAAACAGACTACAAACAAGATGCAAAAGAACAAAGAAAGCACATAGATGCACAGATGGAACATGCTGCAGTGTGTTGGGTCTTTATTAACCAGGTTAAAGTAAATTCAACAGTTCAATAAACGTTCAGATTAAGGTGACAACCCCAATGGTCGCGCAGGACACAGGAGAGTGCACACGCATGGCTGCTTCCACCAATCTGTGCCACTGTCAGCCCCCACAGGTCGACCACATGTGCATGTCCTCACAGATAAGTGACTGTGAAAGAAGTGGTATGCTCCGTGTTCACAGCCCTTTTTTCTATGCACACATGAAACTTCACTCACTTATGATCAACGCAGCACACCAATACGTACGTCATCTGAGCTGGCTCCTGTGGGACCCCAGGACTCAGGTCTTAGATGCTCTTAGGGAAGGGAGCACCATTCATTTGTGCAGTGTTATGGAACATAGGACCAGTCCAGATAATCCTGCAAACCTTTTCTGGTTGATATAACAAGATGCATCCAAACAGCCTTCAAGAAGGCCAATGCAGTGTTCCACAACAGATCCAGCACAGCTATACTCATACAATATACTGTAGTGCACCATCTGTAAATTCTAAAAAGTGAAGCCCGACCGATTTTAAATTGCACACTACCAAACCTGAATACTAAGCATGTATTTTTAAATTATTCATGGCACAAATCTTACCAAGAAGCAAACCATTGGGTGCTGCACCAGCTTGCAGTTTTCTCCCTACACTGCTTTGATAGTCATAGGTTGAGCCTCACTGTTTAGTCATTACATTTGTCAATAGCATTTGTGCATCACAACTAATTTAGGTCAGGCTTGTTCACAAATACAAATTCATCCTGCCGAGGTGGCCTTGGTGCAACGTGTTCAGTCAATTGCTTTGATTCCTCTTGGAAAAACAGACATTGCTGCAAATTACAGTTTGATGTTCTCACCAGCACTGTATGGGAATCTGATGCAGTGCTTAATGTTGGCTAAGATATTCCAGACCTGTCTGTCAGCTACCTTTGAAATGTCCTTGTTGCAAGGGTCTCAAGAATAGTCAAAACCGGTGGATTGACCACTTCACCAAACTGCTTCCCTGTACAGGAAGTACAGCAGAGGGCTCAGAACACAGCCCTGGGATTCTCCTGTTAAGGATAAGGATAGATGAGGTGTGTCCACCCACATTTACCATCTGGGGTCTGCCCATCAGGAAGTCAAGGATCCATATAAACAGTGAGATGTTTAGGCCTGATTCAGACCAAATCTGGAAATTCAGTGAAAATACATATTTTTCCATACATTTGAACGGAGGTTCTGTGTTTTGGCTGCGGTGCAGTGGACTGCAGGGAGAGAGTGGCAGAGAAGTTCAGCCAGATTCAACTTTTGAAGAAAGGCAACCTGATATTGCGCAGCGGCTGCCAATCTGATGATGAGGCCGGTCAAACTGCTCCACAGTCAGCATGAAATGTCACTGAAACTGAGCACCATCCAGGTGGATTCATGGACTAAACTCTGATACTCTACATGTTGTGTTCTGTCTTGGTTTCTTTCATGTACCCAGCTTCTACGTCTGTGTCTGGCTCACAGTCTGTGCTGCAAAATAGAGACACCAAGAAGTTTCCTTTGTGTCACGTTGTGTTTTTCCCGCCAGAAGTTCTCCAATAAACAAACTTCACTTATTACAGCAGCAGAAATGTGTAATATACACTAGAGAATTAAGGTAGAAAGGGCAAAAACACAATGAACAGACAGAAGTAGCTTATATCTACACAATAAACAAAAATAAAAACAACCGGCAAACAACAGACAATGTGCAAAACAAGTACTAAAAGGTAAAAGTGGCAACGATATAAAAATATTGTAAGGTAAAGTGACCATGATATAAATAATATTGTTCATTGTAAGTAATCGGAATGGAAATATAAATACGGATAAAGCCATGGTGAGTAGTGGGTAATGGGTAATTGAAACAGAAACGACAACATTTATCAGGTGGTGCAGGTGTTGTAGAGCCTAACAGCACCTGGGATGAAGGACCTGCGGAACCTCTCCTTCCTAGTGGGCATTCAGACAGGATCAGGGAAACCGGCAAAACCAGAGGTCTTTCAATTCATTTCAGTGGGGGTCGTGCGTTTCTGCACCAGCAGCCTGCACCGCAGGGGTTGCCTCAAAAAAACGTCACTGGCGTCCGGGAGAGAAGCTGAGCCAGATCCAACTTTTGAGAAAACGGTCCCTGATGACCGTCCTGTATTCCAGGTCATTCCCCTCAGAAACACATCCAGCAACGGCTGTGTCATCGGAGAACTTCTGGATGTGGCAGTGGGTGGTGTTGTGGGTGAAGTCTGAGGTGTAGAGGGTGAAAAGGAAGGGGGAGAGCACTGTACCCTGAGGGGCACCTGCGCTGCAGAGCACCACGTTGGACAGTGATGGAGCCTCACAAACTGTGGTCTGTTGGTGAGATAGTCTGTTGTCCATGCAGCCAGGTGTTGGTCCACTCCCAAACTTTCCATCTTCACTCTGAGCAGTGAAGGCTGGATGGTGTTAAAAGCACTGAAGAAGTCAAAAAAACATGACCCTCACAGCGCTCCCGCTGTCCTCCAGGTGTAGCAGTGATCTGTGCAACAGGTAGATTACTGCATCATCCACCCCAATCCCAGGCTGGTAAGCAAACTGCAGGGGGTCCAGCTGTGTCACCCCACCAGCGGTCGCAGGTGTTTCAGGATGATCCTCTCCATGGTCTTTATCAGGTGGGAAATCAAGGCAACATCAAGGCAGAATCAAATCTGTTGAAAAACAGATTGAGTTCATCTGCCCAGTCCTTGTTCCCGCTCACTTGGTTTCTCCCCACTCCTTTTCCGTGGCCTGCGATGTTCTGCAGCCCTTTCCAGACGTCCGTTCTGCTCCAGCCGCTTCTCCAGTTCTCCCCCAATCTGAAGACCCTCTTCTTCTCATTCAGCAGGGCCTTAATCTCAGAGGTCACCCAAGGTTTGTTGTTGGGAAAACACTGAACCAGCTTGGAGGGCACAGTGTTCTCCACACAGAAATTAATGTAGTCCGTAATGCAGTGGGTCATACTGTCAGTGTCACTGCCGTGGGGGCTGCAGAGTGCTTCCCAGTCTGTTGTTTCAAAGCAGTCTCTGAACATGGTTTATACCGTCTTTTCTGCTCTCTGCGCTTCACTCCCGCTCAGTGTCTCAATGATGTGACTGTGATGTAATGGGAATGAGCACATTACTGAATGAGTATAATTTCTAATGTTTATCTAATTTGTTGTTTGCCTAAAGTGCTGATTGCCTCCTGCTGAGTGTGCGTGTAAAATATCTGTGATTATTGCTCTCATCTCTTATCTGTTGCCAGAGGAAGTTTATTATTTCTAAGGGCACAACGTCGATTTTTTTTTTTTTTTTTTTGATTTTTTTCTTGATTTAATTTCATCATTTTTACTATTTGTGGTGGAAGAGTGAGACAGTGTTGATTCATGAATTAATTTTACTTTGACAATAAAAAGTGTGTGTGATTTCTATTATCTAGAATCTGCACAATAAAAAGATAAATAAAATGCAGTTATTAAATCGGAAAGCCAGAAACTTCAAGAATTAATTAAAACAATTCACAATACAATACATTTAATTAGATTAGAATAATGAGTCAATGAATAATCCATCTCATGAATGCAAGTAGAATATTGACTAGGTGGTGAGAGCACAGACTGAACCAAACGGTAAATTTCCACATTACAAACTCAAGATATTTACCCTGGAACTTTTCAAGGGACCCAAGAACCATTTAAGAAATGTACCCTCATTTCAGCAAATTCCACTCCCCTGCCACACGGTTCCTGGTCCTTAAAAAGTCCCTGCATGTTCTATTGGTCGTACTTTGTGATGGTCCAGATGCTATCAGGGCAGAGATTGCTGTGTTGAACATTGCTCAACCACAAGTATTGGGTACCACTAGAACCAGTGCCGTTGATGAAGATGAAGGATGGACATGTCTTGTCATTTATATGATAGCTAAAATCAAAGCTATGTAAGCAGAATCCCAACCAGTGAAAAAAAGCAGGATAAAGAGAGTGTTTGTGGATGGAGGTGGTTTGTTAAGTTCTGAAGCAGAACATCAACTCAAATATCAAAGTTGCATCACAGGTAAATCAAAGAACAATAGATTGTCTCTGTGTGGTTGTTTCCTCATGTTTGAAAGTTTTCTCAGACGCTAAATTGCATGGACCAGGAGAAAGAGCCGCGTCCTGTACCTCCATACTGTTTGGCCAGTGAGCTTAAATGGCTCCATTGTTAAAAGCAAATGATTGATGAGTGCAGCTTTAAACACAGGTCATGTCATTTATGCCAAGGGCATCAAATCAATTACAGAAGACAGAGTTTGAGGGTGTAGTGATGTAGCGTGGGATCATGGGCATTGTTGTCTTCATCGTGGCAGAAATCAGGTTCATGGTCAAGGTTTAGTCACATTTTCTGACTTCCTCACATTTGTGAAAGCAACTCGAGGGTGTAAAGGGGACAGGACACCACTGACAGTTGATCAAATGAAATGCACCTTACCTTGAGTAAGATTACGTATTAGTCTGGGCTTGAACCTTGTTGGAAACATTTGGGAGAATCAATCTTTAGACATTTTATTACAGAAATCTTACACATTCTTAAATGGGTATCTAGCAGGAAGTAAAAAATCTAAAAACCTTGTGTTCTTTATAGATATCGGCAGTAACACATTAGAGTGAGGTTTGTACCTGAAAACATTCAAGTAATCGGTAAGTTCCTTTAATCAGCATCAGTCCTCACCTCCAGACCATCACTGCCTCGGAGGAATCCACACGAGTTATTATCATTCCTCTTATTCACATTAATGACTCTCCAGGCACTTGCTAAGGTATGGTTAGTAGCTGTGAGGCCTGACAACGTTACGACAGTCAATACAATTCACCCTGATACTGTTTGTCTCTCCTTGACCTCCACAGCCTGAACGACGCCCTAACAATCCTGTCTGCGCTGACATGCTCTAATCGGCTAAGGACCTGCCTCCTTTAACACAGGGGCTTAGTAATTAGATGGCTTTATGGAGGGCTCCTGTGGGGGAAAACACACATACACACACACACACACACACACACACACACACACACACAGACAAATCTCCTGCTGGGTTGGGGCCCTGACATGCACACACACACCAACTGTTTAACCATTTAATGTACAAGCATGATATATGTGGAGGGATCCATAGAGAGTGAAATATTCAATGTTCGTTGCGTTCTCATTGCATTGTTTATGAGCATTCTATTGTGAAGTGGAACCGAACGTCACTGTGGACATATGAAGCAGCTCTAATCAATGAACACATAGAAAATTACCCCTCAACCCTGCATCTGTAAGCAGCTGTATGAAACTGGTTTTGTCTTGAAGTCATCTTTTCACCCACAGCTTCACTTTGATCCAGTCTCAGTGTTTCCAGCAGCAGCAGGTAGCAGCTGTTTACACCCACAGGCAGCGTTACAAACCACCTGGTGAACACACTGTAGTGATGCAACAAGAGACACATATTTTACGAGTGAATGAAGACCAAAAATAGTTAAAGGAAAGTGAAAGTATTTTCAATTTGCACACAAAAAAGTTGTGTGGAAATATGTGACAACCTTTTCAAATTAACAGGTTCTTGTTGCACCGTCTTCTTCTATATTAGCCAACTTCTAATATTCATATAACAGTAGTGGGAGGAAACCATAGACTGTGTAAAGCATGGACGTAGTGTCTGTGACGTCACCCACAGGTTTCTGATGAGCCGTTGTGAAACTCATGTGGTGGCTCTGGTTGTCTCCATCTTGGCAGTCCTGACTCTGCCAGGTCCTGGCTAATCTAAAAATGGGCAAAGCCACTTGTGACAGCTCATAATTCTGCATAACTTTAAGTCTCAATATTATTTGAGCAGGTGAGTTCTATAAAAATTCACCCTCAGTACAGTTGTCATGAACGGGGAAATTAGCTATAGAGACCAAAACTGTTTTTTGTACCAGGCTGTAAACATGTTTATTTCTGCTGTGAAGTTGGACATTTTAACATGGGGACTTATGGAGACTGACTCACTTCTGGAACCAGCCTCAGGTGGACGTTTGAGGAACTGCAGTTTTTGGCACTTCCTGCAGCCACAGAGGTTACCACTTGGTGGAAACACACATTAATTCACATTATCCTTTGAAACAGTTTTGGTGGAAATGTGTGTGTTTGGCTTGTGTCTGCTAGATTTGTAATTCTTTGCCATCATGCTCATATCGACCATATATGGGGATAATATAACTCCACTGCCCCAAGTGGCCAAAAAAAAAAAAAGTAAGTATTTAAGTAAGTAAGTATTTTAAGTATTTACTCAGATAGTAGTAACTGTGAATTTAAATGTTTCAGCAGATAGTTTTAAGTTTTGCAGTTTGTTTCTTTAATGTCGGTCTCCCTATTTGTCATTCATAAACATGAATAACTGTTTATAACATACTATAATGAAGCCATAAGCAGGTCTAAGTGTTCAAATTCTTGTCAATAACCATAACTCCTCCTGCTGTTTAAACACATAATGGATGACAATATCATAAAACAAAGTTGTTCCGCAGAGGCAGGCTGAGGAGTGTGAGTGTGAGCAGGGCGGTGGGCCAGAGGGGTGGAGGAGGTGACGGGTTGTGCAACATTTACAGCATTTGGCCAGGACTTAACGGTGGGAGGGGATCCTCCTCCTCCTCCTCCTCCTCCTGGAAGACCATTTGACCTCCGGGTGTGTGTGTGTGTTTGTGGGGGTTAACTAACGGGGTGTGTCTGTGTGTGTGTGTGTGTGTGTTCAGTATGTGAGCTATTCCTGACCTCGGGGGTATAGACTTAACAACGTGTGTGTGCTTTGTCTAGGCTCATTAGGAAGCGTGCGTGTATGTGGATGTTATGGGAATGGGTGGCGTGGGTGGGGGATAGGTGGTTTGTTTGGGTGTCGGGGGGGATTTCCAGCCAGTTGAGCTTTAAGTGTGACCTCCTGTAAGATGTTGTGATTGGACGGTAACAGAACATTGGCAGTGCGTGCTGTGCCCTGCCAGCTGATCACTGTTTGAGCAAACACTCGGCTCCAAAATAAGCTCCCTGTCATCCGAGACAGGCAGGGTCTCCTGAAGCAGCCCCTCATTACTGAACATTAGCACTGTCATTAGCTCTCATAAGAGCTTTACTGCAGAAAAATGGGATTTTGGGGATTAAACCACTGCTGACTGACAGCTGAAAAGTATTTTTCAAATTAAATGGCCTGACCACTGACTGAAGATACGCTTAAGTTGGACAAAATACATATGGATATTGATAAAGTTTGCTGCATATCCTTCATTAAGAAGAACAATAATCCTGTGATCACTTTTAGAGACACGTCAGCTCTGGAATATACCACACAGTGACTAATTAAATAAAAAACCTGTAGGAATGCATGTAGATCCAATAAAAACACTTGGCAGTTTTCCAGTTCTGATGCAGTAGCATCTATGCTAACCTCTTTTGCAGCTGGCATTGTTGTTTTCAAACAAACATAACAAAAAAATATTTTAAACCACGTCTGTAGCTCATGCAGTAGCTGCCAGTAGACACTGATTGGTCCAAACCTCTGTGGTTTGGATACAAGTGCATAGCTTGAAGCCTAGCAAGATGAATTCTCATGTGATTTTGTGATCTTGTGATCTCATGAGGCCACAATGCTTACATGCTTTAACCAAAGTTGCAAGTTCTGATGTGATGTAACGAGACAATCCAGAACAGAAACATCTCAAAAACAACTAGAAACAATCAGATGATCAGTGCACGAAAGAGAAAAACTCATCTCATGTGGGGTTCCGCAGGGTTTAGTTTTAGGTCCACTTCTCTTTTGTCTTAAATGCTCCTTCAAGAAAAATCATCCAAAATCATAAGATCACTTTTCACTGCTACGTAGATGATACCCAGATTTACCTACCTCTCAATTCAGGCCGATGGAACTTGATTACAAAACTGTTTTCAAGATGTCAAACACTGATTGGTTCCAAATTTCCTTCAGTTTAATGAGGACAGAGATCTTACTGTTCACCCACCAACACAGCCTAAAATCCCAATCACTTTTCCACCCACATCAGACCACACACTAAAAATCTGGGCTGGGTCTCATATGTGATGCTGAAGTTTTAACAGACAGGTAAATTCCGTTGTCAGGTCCATCTTCTTCCAACTCACAACCATCTCCAAAATCAGGCATTTCCTGTCACCCACTGATCTAGAAAGACATACTTTAACCACACTGTATCAACCAGTCTGGACTATTGTAACTCACTCTACCTCTACATCTCTCAGGCTACCGTTTCCCACTTACAACTACATTACCCCTATTCTTGCATCATACACTGGCTTAATGTTGTAATAGTGTAGTCGGGATTGTTATGGAATTTTCTATCCTTAGGTTACACGAGGTCATGTGTGGGCCTTGAGCAGTATTAGTTGTTTGGCTTTGATTGGGAACAGGAGGTGCCAGTCTATCTCAACACTGTGGTGGCCAGGGTCAAGGAGACCTATTGCTGCCTTCTTAGACATAATAGATAGCTGGCTGTTGACGTTCCAATCTGCGTAAACAGACATCTGTGTCTCCAGACTAGAATATGTTGACAATAACACCTCCATGGGTAAAGACATTCTCTTTGACTAATTCTGGGCGTGTAGTATTTGTGGTGTTATCTTGGGGTTTAAAGTCTATCCACCAGGATGAGTTGGGCAGAATGTGAGACCGACTCAGGCACTTCTGATGTACTTTGAGAGTGTCTCTAATTCTCCTTGGCCAAGCGTCAATAAATATTACAGCATAAGACATCAGAGGCTCCTGAACACTTTCTTCCCTCCTGACCTCACCACTGACCTTTGACTTCAGCAATTTCTCCACAACAATGGGATCAATTTCAAAATCCTTCTAATTGTCTATACATTTCTCCACGGTCTTGCCCCTACATGTGTCCTCTCTATTGAAGAATAAAATGGCTGTTGCCAGGACGTTTTCAGTAGCGTCACCTCGGCTTTTGAATATTCTTCTGGAGGTCATCAGACAGGCTCAGTCTGTTGATGCTTTTAAGACGCACCTTACAGGCCACTTTTATTGTGACTTTTCTGTATTTTTTTATTCAGTGTGTCTCTTTGTGAAACACTTTGGTGCAAAAATCTGTGTGCTTTTAAAGTGCTACAAAAATGAAAATAAAATCAACTTGAAATGTCACTTGAATTATATTTTTAAAAATGAATAAAATTATACAAACCAGGAAGAAAGCCGAGAGAGAAAGAAAAATAGAGAAAATATGAGACACTGGAACAGGGGATGAGGTGAGAGATCCAAGCATGTGAGTTTAGGTATGATCATGTAAATGGAAGGTGGTGATGATGCTGTAGTGACTGTATGTATAGACAGGTCACATGTAATGTTGTAGCCATTAGAGTTTGTACATTATCTGTCTTCACGCTGAAGCAAGATGACTTTTATTTGCTGTTGTTAGTGAGGCGAGGAGAGAGCAGGTTGATGGTAATTGTTGGACGATGTTGGATGCTGAGATTTACAATATATACAACAGCTGTTTAATGACCCCTGACCAATAATTGCACGTGTGCAGAGCCAAAGGATCTGAGGATCCAAGGACACTTCAAAAAACGTATTTTTCTTCAGAAATAATATTTTTCTTGCTTCTATAACCATGAGGAAAAAAAGCATAAAGTTATGTACATGTACAGCTGTGGAAAAAATGAAGAAAGCGCTGCGAAATGATCTTTTTCTCTGGTTTTTACTATTTGTAGGTCTGTGTTGGCATAAAATGAGCATTCCAAACAAAGATATTTTCATTTATTTGTAGAAAATGAAAGAGTGTTTTCAAAAATACAGAAAAGAATTTTCTGAATTTGAAGTTGGTGGTCATCATGGACAGTTGTTTCGCTCTCTGTCCTCAATGTCTGCTGCGTTACGTTGTTTTTTATGATTATTATTTATATGTTTTTATGTCGTATACGGATGAAGTGACCTGACCCTCAATGTATGCTTCTTTCCTTTAAGCCAAAACTGAACCCATTCATTTCAACTCTTTTGGTCAATAGTTATTCTTTGATTCCGATTACTTTTGAGGTTCAACCACCAACAGTCTAAAGAATGGACAGCACGTGTGTGACGTCACCCACAAGAGCCGCTTGTAAGCTCAAAATTTCTGGCACTGGCCGCTGCCATGTTGGCAATCCTGCCTCCTCCACCTCCTGGCTAATCTAAATATCAGCAAAGATGATCATGAGCTGACCTGCGGGCTGAATGACACCTGGTTGTTCTAATGAAACCATCTGTAACAGCATCTACCTGTCAATCAAAGCGTCCATGCTGTTAATTTTGCATAACTTTAAGCCTTAATATAATTTGAACAGGTGAGTTGTGTAAAAATTCACCCTCAGTACAGTTGTCATGAACAGGGAAATTAGCTATAGAGACCAAAACTGTTTTTTGTACCAGGCTGTAAACATGTTTATTTCTGCTGTGAAGTTGGACATTTTAACATGGGGACTTATGGAGACTGACTCACTTCTGGAGCCAGCCTCAAGTGGATGTTTGAGGAACTGCAGTTTTTTTGGGCAATGACTTTTACATTGAGCACAAATAGATTTCTATTTAAACATATGCAACTAAATTTTCACTGATTGAGTAGCTGTGTGAAGTACTATAGTAAACAGGTCATGTGTAATTAATAACTTGAATATCCAGCTGCTACATCACCTGTAAGTGACATATGAAACATCAGGGACTGAAGAAAGAGGAAGATAGTGACAGTACAACAGCACGTCTGAGCCTCAGAGGGGAAGATTATCTGCTGCAGAGATGTGGATCCAGTCAGTGATCCAAAAAGAGAGAAGTACATTCATACAAATACAAATACAAACATGTTTATTTCTGCTGTGAAGTTGGACATTTTAACATGGGGACTTATGGAGACTGACTCACTTCTGTAGCCAGCCTCAAGTGGACGTTTGAGGAACTGCGGTTTTTGACACTTCTGCATTGGCTTCACTTCACAGCCACAGAGGTTGCTGCTTGGGTTTGTCTTTGTGTAGGAATTCAACAGACACACATGTAGAAGCTGTTTTTTTTACAGGGCTGTATAATATAAGAAATATGAACACACACATAAATGCTTATATACAAACAGTATTCTGTACAAACCATACTTCAGTTTGGTTTCAACACTTTCTCACTCATTCTTTTATTTTAGAAATTTTTATGAACTTATTGCACACACATCTCCATTTTTCATCACACATATCAATCAGACCTTATTTATGTAGCACTTTTCATACAAACAAAATCAAACAAAACGCTATGTCAACATTTTACAGTGAGGAAACTAGAAAAGAAATAAATTAAATAACAATAAACATATTACATAAAACATGTTAGTGTATAAATAGATATAATAAAAGGAAAAATAAAAAAAATCATAAATCATAATAATCATATATGAAAATATATATGTTCCTATGTAACATTGAATTTGTTTGTCAGTCACATTTTAATGTACTTGGCACAGAACAGAACTATTGGTAGATCCAGTAATTCATTGATTGATTGGTTGGGTGATTAGAAACTCACAGCTGAGCCGTTAAAGCAGCGCGTGCGTTCATGGTGAACTTTCACTGGGGCCAATTTCGTCCAACACTCATCAGGACGTCTGCCAAAAAAAAAAAAAGAAAAAAAAAACGCCCCCCTCTCCTTCTGGCAGAAAATCATTGCTTGTGTCTTTATCCTCCCGGCGCGCTCCCATCTCCGGTGTGCGCGCGCACGTGGAATCCCTCGCGCGCGCTTGGCACGGCGCCGCGCACTCTAGCCCCTGTGTGTGTAGTAACCCAGAGCAGTAGAGCTCTCAGCTAGACATGGCGGCGGATCCTAATCCGGACTGGCTCTCCTGCCTTCCCTCTTCTTGGAGTTATGGGGTGACTCGGGATGGACGCATATTCTTCATCAAGTAAATATCACGCGGATTGGTGGATTTATGGATACGCACTGCTTTATTTCTCCGACGCATTTTTTTTCTCCCTGTTTGTCTTTTTCGGGTTTCTCTGTTCACCTTTTCCCCCGTTTTCTTCCACCAACAGCGAAGAAGCAAAGAGTACAACCTGGTTGCATCCTGTTACTGGAGAAGCTGTAATCACGGGGCACAGGAAAACTCCAGGTAAACAATGTGAGAATGGGGGGTTCGCTTCAATCCCTGCGAAAAACACCGCACACACATGCGCGCACGCAGCGCCTGGGAAAGGTTATCCGCGCGTCACGGCGGAGGAAAGGAAAAAGAAAAAGGGGGGCGACAAGTTGAGGAGAGAGCCGTGGAAGACGATGAGGGGAGATTTCTTCTCTCTGCAGCAAAGCAACAGCCTCCTCTGCCCCGCTCCCCTTTTCTGCTCTCCTCTGGCGGACCATTACGCACGGCGTCCCCCTCCTCTCGCTCTCTCTCTCTCCGCTGCCTCTCCACCCTCCTCCTGCTCGCTCCACCTGGACACTTTGCGACACACTTTTTAAAAGTTCCGTCACGTAGGCGTGAACCGATTTCGGAGCCGATTCCCTGCAGTGACATTTGACATATCCTCTACCCTCCCTCCTTCTCCCCTCTCCCCTGACAGGCGTGCTGCTGCAGAAAACACGGCGTTTCCAAGCACGTAGGGGCACCGAGGTTGCTGTACAGAACAATGCATCGCGTGTGGTGCGTCGGTGCAAAGCTGAGATTTCAAAATAAAAAATTAAAAAAACGGCAGGGGAAGAGAGAGGGGGTGACGGGGTGGGAGGGCATCATTGCATGCAGATCAGCAAACAGCTGGAAGCGGAGCGCGCGCGCACACACACACAAACACACACACACTCACAGTGAGAATGATTGATAATCCTGAAATATCTGTTATGGTTATTGAGGAGGGGGACGCGGGATTGCATGAAAGAGCACGAGCCAAAATGAGCTACTTGTGGTCCAGACACTGCATTGCTGTGCAGGTGTGTGTGTGTATAATCAGCTTCATATCTCTCTGCACAGCTGCTGATGTTTCTGTGTTCTTTTTCTTCCCCCTCCCCTGTCCTTCCAGACTTACCAACAGGATGGGAGGAAGGATACACGTTCGAAGGAGCTCGCTGCTTCATCAAGTGAGTTGGAACGTGTGGCGGGAGAAATGAGGGAGAGAGAGAGAGAGGGAGGAGAGGAAGAGACTGATAGATGCAGAGAGGCAGTTTGGGAAGCCGTCTCAGGCAGTGAGGGGCTGCTTTGTTTGGTCGGCGGCACAGCTCTCATCAACGCTCGCCTCTCTGCCTCTCTAACCTGCTGGAGGAATTCACACTGATCTGTTTCCCTCGCCTGTAACACACACACACACACACACACATGCCCACACACACACACAGTCACACACACGCAGACCATCATGAATGGATTGCTACACGGTCCTGACTCTCTTTCGCTGCTGTTGAGGCTTTCTCCTCCTATCAGTCATCCGCTCGCCCTTCACCTCTCTCTATCTCTCTCCTCACACACACACACACACACACACACACACACACACACACACACACTCTCTCTCTCTCTCTCACACTTGGAGGGATTTGCTTGGGAACAAGTCTCTGCTGTCTGTAGGACGCAAGTTTGACAAGCGAGTGTGACTCAGAGGGTTCTTTGCTGCGCCGAACAGGCTCTACTTGTTGGCGTGCTGCGTGTGTGAACATGTGTGTGTGTGTGTGTGTGTGTGTGCTGGTGTGCACCCTCTCTAGGATTATTAGTGAGTCCGACTCCTTGTGCACATTTGCGTACATGTATATTTTGTGGACCTGTTTGACGACAAAAAATGCCCTGCAGCCTCATACACACCCATAGCTGACACACACAAACACACACACACACACACACACACACACACACACACACACACACACACACTCTGGGGTTGTGAGCAGGCACTTTCATTTGTTCTACCTACTTTTCCCACCTAGTTTTCCTGCTGTTGCTCGTGCTGTCTGTGGCCATTTTGAGAGCAGCAGCTGACACATACGGTGAGCTAATATAGCCGCTCTATAAATAGCCCACAACCGCTGCTCATTGGTATGTATGAATGCGTTGAGAATGTGTGCACACACACACACGCACAGCCGGCGTGTTTTGCATGCGGACGTGTAAACAGAAGCGCGGTCGCACGTGCGAAGTGTCCGCATGCAAACGCACAGACAGTGACTTGAACGAGTCGCTGGCAGGCAGATGTGACAGGTTGGACAGCTGTGTGGATGCAGGTGTGAACGCAGCCAGAGCACACTGAGTGTGTCGTGGATCAGGACAGGACACTCTCATAGGCGGTGCAGGCAGGCGTGAGATCGTGTCTGTGCATTGTGTGTATCCTTTCACCCACAGAGTACCGTGAACACAGCAGGCGTAGACCATCACAGCTTTACGATTAGTTTGTGGATGATTTGATTAAACACATTTTATTGAGGAATATGTACCATATGGGCATAATATAACGTAAAATATGAGCATTGTAGCTAGGTTTTGACACACAGCCCCTCTACAGGACAGAGCCTAAAATGTAGGACTCATCCTTTTTGCTGTTTCACTTCACTGGTGCAAGTTCATCTAACAAATTTGCAATCAATAAAATTACCAAGAACTGATTGTCATGCAGTGAACCTCGGGATTCTATCCCTGGGACTCTCCCCACAGAATCATGAGAGAAAACTGAGTCTTTTAACGGGATAAGACAGAAAATAAAGCATGTTTATGTTCATTTATTATTTTCATTTAGGATTTTCTTTAATCTTTGCTAGTATTATGGCTTGTACCATCCTCAGTACTCAGTACTTTAGTACTGAGTGGAATGTGAGTATCAAATGGTGGCATTGAGTATTTGGTCAGATTTATAGGCTTATTTATGTGTTCTCTGAAAATATTTTTAGAATCAAACAAACAAACACAAAGCAGAAATCCAGACGTGCACTCTGTGACGAGGCTTCAAAACTGAGATCTGAACTGGGCATGTTCCAACATCTGTTAGACCTGATCCGGCTGAACTTGACTAATACTGCCAATTCTGAAAAACCGACCTGACACCTGAAGGTATACATACTTTTGCTTCATTCCATTCTTGATTGTTTATTTTCCAGTGCAAAGTAGTGCAACACATTTGCTACGTTCTCTTTCCTCAGAGGTTTATGCAACGAAAACAGCCCAAATCAAACCCGAAACCCTGAATACCATGTCAGGACCAATTTGGTCGTGTAGCAGAACTCAAGATAGTCCACAAGCGGACAATGCTTCATTTTATGGGGTTTGGAAGTACTGAATTAGGGTAAACGTAAATGCATCTCTGACCGAATTGACAGACCACCTCGAGGCGAGGTACCAGAAAAGTACCACAGTCCTCCTCACAAATGTGTTTTTAATATTCTGCACATTGGCAGACGACATACAGTTTGATCGGGAGGTGAGGTGGTCAGAAATGTGACACATTGTTATACCAAGTGTCAGACTGAAGTCTCTGCATTTAGTCACAGTGAGTATAGGCGCTGATAGAGGACATTAGGTCGGAACAGACAACCACTGCTGTTTTCTGGACTGCAGGCTGAGAATTCATGCTGCCACATCCACAGTCTTGAATACAATGAGCGGCATTGGATTCTGAACAATTAGGGCCTAGTCTCTTGTTCACTGAACAACACTGCATCATCACCACTTCTTCAAATCCTTCAAATTCCTCTCAAATTCTTGCTCGGTCACTTTTCTATCAGCCTATTATTGGACTTGTGGCCTCTGCTGCTCCCTCTGCATCCACGGTGTTGAAGCACACTGCTGCCCTCTGAATGCCCGTTGACAAGCGGTCACTCCCCAACCCCGATCCTTCAGGGGTGGGGGTCAAATTGCTCCGGCCTTTGTTTGATCCTCAAGTTTCCATTTTGAAACTGTTTATATCCCCAGTTGTATTGTAAAGGCTGTTAGGATTCCTCTAAACATGAGTTGCCGACATGTTGGTTTGCTGTAATGAAGCCCACTTGGGGGTAAAGTCCAGTGGAATATGAGGAAGAGACACTGCTGGCCTTTTGTTTCTGCTTTGTGATGCCAGGGTAATTCAGTCCAAACCACTGTTTTTAAGGGAGAACTGGACACATTTTCAGTTGGGTTGTTGCATGTTTCTCATTTAGATTCTGATCAGTGTTCAGAGCTGCTGCAATGTCTTCCAAATGCCTTTCAAAACATTTTTTTTCTTTGATTGCCAAGATTTTGAAGTCTTGCCAAGATTTTTAGTTCTGTACAGCTAACTAATTGCTCCTGCACTGACCCATAGCATGTCCAAGGAATTTTGGCATGGAATGAAACATGGCAGCTTCTCATGTGTCATGGTCGAATGTTTAGTCACTTTCACTCAGTTAAACAAGGCACAGCATGGATCTCAGTGGAATGAAGCATGTTTACAACAGACTACCTGTCTGGTTGTCTCATTGACTTCAGGAAAATGTAAAGTAATTGTCTGGTTGGCTTTTGGGCAAATATTTGGGGGTTTAAAGCTCATTGCTGCGACAAAAGAGTGGCATCCTTGGATGAGACTCCTGCCAGTCAAGGCAAACACCCTCCTAAACCGACCCATTTTAAGCCTTAAGATCCTCTTAATGGAACAAAAGCTAATAACTGTTTGAGCCCTGTAGGGTTTTTGCTGGCTTCTCCTCTATTTACAGCCGTATGTTGTAAAAGCTGCTGTCACTACATGTCTTGGCAAAACATGCCATATATTGAGAGTAGTTTGGGCTATTCAGAAATGCCATTCAATATGAATGTGAGTGTTGTTATAGATGTCATAGTGCAGCTTTTCTGAAAGTTTTAAGCAGTGTTAAAGTGTTGCCTTTATGTCCAAAGGTTTTCAACATGGAGTAAAGATTTGTAGAGCTAGGTGGGGGCTATAGTCTATATTAGGTAACATTGTAGCAACACAATTTCCCATGGTGCCGATTTGACTGAGTTTGGCCTCTAAGAAGAAGGGTGTAAGTTTTTTTTTTTTTTTTTTTTTTTTTTTTCAAAAGGTTGAAATCACAAAAGAGGAAATGAAATCAGCTGTTTGAGGGTGTTGGGTGAGGGTGTAGGAGAATTGTCCTGACGTATTGACACACACTTTGGGTTCTTCTGGATTTCCATGTGCTGCGGTCAGATTATTGTGGAAGCAACATCTATGAGGCTATTAGAGGAACTGCAAGTTCCACATTTGGTTTCACCACTCAGCTGTTGTGGCTGCTGATTGTGCTGTTCACATTTGCAAAAGGAAGAAAGAATTGCCCCCAGATTTTTTTTCTAAATATGGAACTGGTCAGCAATGTGACTCACATCCACTTTGTTGTATCTAAAGCGGTAGATCCACTGTGTCTCCTTTGTGCTGCGTTAAAGAACCACATCTTTGACTTTGGGTTGTTACATGAAACAAAAGAAGAAACAGGTTGAGTTGATTTAATATGGGGCATCAATAGATCAGTCTGTAGGGACAGCTTGGGAACCGGAGGTTGTATATTTGATATCATCGTCATCATCAGAAGGAACTAGCAAAGGTTCGTCAGACAGTGATTTGAAAGACTATACTTCTGTATTACAGGATGCCTACTCTGACATGTCCATCACTGCTGGTGTTGCAGTGGCAGTGGATGATAGTGAGATGCAGAATTTTGCAGGCTTTATGGACGTGTAGTGCTGAACACAGTGCAGTAAATATTCGTAATGCTGCTGTCAAGCTGGATGAAACCATGGCTGAATGAATACACAGTGACAAGCCATTTACTGAGCTCCAGCGCTCTGTATGAAAGCTTCGGCTTTTGTCATGTTCCTCCATTAATGTATTCAGGTTTCTCCTTTAATTGGTCACCTGTCTGTATACAGACCACTATTGAATTCCTTGTTGAATTTTGTTAGTCTCTCTCGTCTTTCATTCTCTCTCATCATTTTCTCCTTCTCTATGCTATAAAGTCCCAGTGGGTGCTACTAGGAGGCCTCTGCGCTGTAAATGTTTTCCCACTACACTCCACATATTGGAGTGGATATGTAGTTTCATGAAGCCGTACAATAATGAATTCTCAGGACAGTTTATATATCCCTACAAATCACAGCTTTCACATCTGGTAATCTGGTAATAGTGGCCTTCCTGCTACTGTAGTAGACATTTGTATGTCTGTCACGTGGCTTAAAATTGTGCAGACAGGTTTTGAATTTCTTTTTGTTTGCTGGTTGGTGCAGTGTACATCCATCCTATGCTCAGGCCAGGACTGCTGCAGATTCTACTGTACATATACTACTGTAGTTAAGAGCGTCCACACAGGAGGAAAACCCTCAAAACTTCATTGGACTGAGAAGATGAAGTTGATTAAATTACAGCGATGGTGATCAAATAAAAATTATACAGCAAGTAGGTCTGACCGAGCAATCTGATTGGCCAACTAGACATCTAGAATGTGCTCAAATCAGCATGACAGCACACCTGACTCATCACTAAAAATATTACTCCGTCATCTCCACATTGTCACATCCTGAAAATATATAACATGTAAACAAATATGAAAAGGTCCACTGGAAGTCAACTTTAATAACGTTTTACATCTGAATTTACAATTTCAGCTTTCTTTAATGAATATTCAGTGTGTTATGGAGCTGTTAGACTGCCTCGTTAATACAGGTGTGTGCCTCGTAAATACAGGTGTGTGTACCTCATTTGTGTGCAGCACGTTGTTTTTGAAGACTAAAGGTCGACTAATATGGACTGAAGAGGAATATTTGGTTAGATAAAAACATGTTGTTCATTTTGATTACATTGATCTTTGTTCAATACATTTTGACTTCTGGACTTTACAACACTGTGGAGTTACTGGAAATGTTTGGATCATCCTCCATCAGCTGTGCCGGTGAGTCGCTGATACGGCGCTAGCTTCAAAATAAACGTGAAGTTCACGGATTGAGGAGCCAAATCTGTCCATGGAAAAATATCTTAGTCACTACAAGACTGAACTAACAAAGCAGTTTAGTGTTTATGTGTGCGCTATTTATTCAGTTTGGGAAACTCTACAATCTCCATAAGCTTTGACGGGACTAGAAAGTTTCTCCGTTGCTAGGTTGTTACTAAGGCTCGGGCTACTTGCTGGAGTAGTGAACTCGGTTCCATTACACATTGTTTTCCAGGTATTAGTCAGACCCCGTGTATCTCCATGGAAACTGAGATCAGAACAGAAACGGCGAGCAAAGAAATGTTTATGTTGAGAGCAAATTGCCCCGAAACATGAATATCTTTGATTATATATTTTATTTCAGTTGGTAATTGTTGTATAATCGCAATATTAGACTGGAGAGATTTAACTTATTATTGGCACTTCAGTGAAAGACGTTAAAGCACACACTCTCGTGTAATATTGCTTAAATACACAATACTTATAAACAATATGACCCTTTCTTTAGAGCGATAGTAGGACTTCCAAGACTCACATTCCTCATTGCCCTCCCTTGGTTTCCTCCCAGTATCACAATTCTCCATATTTCTGGTGATTTAGGAAACATTTTCTTATTGTCTTTTTTGTTTCCAACCTGTTCTGCCACTGTACCGCATGTATAACTGCCAAAAATACATGGGTTATGGACATGACACGTCACGTAGGCGAGGCAGTGGAGTTTTTTACCTGCTGTTTGCAGCTTCAGTTGATTAGAATGGACATGGAATCTTTATTTTTGAGGTTTGGCAAAGTATGAGAACATGACCCTACAAAACAGACTACGCTGCAATGATGACAGTAATGAGTCAGCCCCATGCTAGGCATCGCATGACTGTGGTATTGCATGTGGAGTGAAAAAGTTGCAGGTTTGGGGAGTTTTAATATAGTCGTATGACATTTGTTTTCTTTCTTGTCAGTTTTCAGTTTGGCAGCCATGATTACTGCTCAGCCTGTGAAAACAGTCGTGTTCTGTGTGTTTGGAGGAGTGTGAGGTGACATCATCTTACATACATCACACAGAGGAGACTTGGAGTGTGACAGACGTAGGCGGAGGTCTAATGCTGTGTTTACATCACATGGAATGGATGGTAGAGATAGGAAAGATTCAAATATTTGTGACTTTGATGACTTCACTGGACAACTCAAGATGGTCGCATGACTTTAGAGTTGATCATGTGAGCGTCCAAAAGTTACTGTTAATTGATATTTTCCTAAGAGACCACAGTTTCCTGTGACAGTAATGGTGTGTACATTCCTTTTCTATCAGGACTCTGTGTGTCTGTGTGTGTCTGTGTGTGTTTATGTGTGTGGAGACCCTTCCTGCTCAGTAGGAGCCAGACTGCCCTCCTCTCCTCTCAAGTCTCAAATCCCAGGACGTCTCTCTCTCTCTCTCTCTCTCTCTCTCTCTCTCTCTCTCTCTCTATCTATGTGTGTGTGTGTGTGTGTGTCCCTCTGTGTGTCTCTTCCCTGGCTGGAGCTGTTTGATGTTTGCTCCCTGCTTCACTGAGCACTCCCTAAAGCCTTTACCAGCTCCTCACGTCTGTGTGTGTGTGTGTGTGTGTGGTCACTGTAACACTCCTCACAAGAATCTGTGAGTGTGTGTGTGTGTGTGTGTGTGTTCCTCTTCTAGCTTGACCTCACCTCTGAATTTGTTCCTGCATGTGTGATATATATTTTTTGCGAGTCACAGAAGCCTCGCAGGTATCAGATGTGTGATCTAGCTGCTTTCACACTCACACTGTGTGTGTGTGTGTGTGTGTGTGTGTGTGTGTGTGTGTCTGTTGTGTCTGACTGTCACATCCTGAAACTATTCCATTGGATGTGATCAGATTCCCAAGCTTTCAGATCACTTATTATTCCACACACTTCCTCACACAGCCCTCCCAGTCATGTGCTGGTATATTTCCAGTGCAGGGTTTATTAAGTTCCTGCCTCTCTGTGTGGCTCAGGTGCAGCGTATGTGTGGCAGAGCTTGGAGGGTGCTGGAGTTAGGAACTGATTTATAGCAGCAGAGATGGGGAGGACTGTTTCCATGCATGATGAGCACAGCCGATGGAGGTTAGCGATGGTGATATATAGCGGTGTGGGGAAGGACACACGCAGAACGAGCGCTCAGCAACACGTTCAGTAACCGCAGGCAGTCACGGGCAGCTGGCAAGCTCTTCACTGCGAACATGAATGATGGCAAGACGGCAGAGCACATTGATGGATTTGAAATCTGACCTGTAACTTAATTTCCTGTTGGATTTGTTGTTGATCAGAAGCAGCAGTAGTTGTTTGTTTGAATTCCGAAAACAGCCCAGTTGCGGGTTTCCTGTCAAGGATTTCTCGTGGTTGTTGGTATGACTGTTCTGTCTCTGTCAGATGCAAAAGAAGTACTGTATGTTGATGTTTTTCTACTCTTGTAGAGTCAGGTCAGAGTGAAAGGTAAGGGTATATAGATCATAATGCCTGCATTTGTTTAAGGATGGTCTTTGGATGATTGGTTGGTCACCATCCTTTTAATATAATGAGCACATCCTCAACAGAAGAGGTACCCTGTAGATTTTGATTCATCCAGGTCAAAGTATCTGTTGAAGGAAACTAGACTTGCTTAGTTTCCTGAAGACATCTCAATCATTTCATCAAAGAGACTGATGGGTAGTTCTCAAGCCTTGGACTGTGCACCAGTCAGGTAGAACTGAAGAAGTCTCTTCAATGAGTGACGAAATGTTGCTTCTTATCAAACAGTAGCCTACAACGGAACTTAATGCAGTGTTATAAGTTCCGTCTAAAACTCCAGTATTGTGTGGCTGTGCGCTCCCCTCTGGAGGAGCAGGACTTTATCTCCCATTCACACACACACACACACACACACACACACACACACACACACACTCAAAGACTGAAGGCCAACACGATTGGAACACTCACCAGCCACCCAGTGAGGGCAACGTTGGAGAGTTAAGTTTCAACTTACACTCCATTTTTACTTGACATAAGGGGTTAACGGGAGTCCTGCTGTAAATACCTTCAGTGTAGGTTTTGATTTATGGTTCAGTGTCAGGTTCCACCTGTTCATAGCACCATGACACTAAATGGATGTATCTCATGTGATCGGCCCACATCAACTGTGTTTACATTCTTTTATTTACTTTATGATACAAGTGATGGTGGAATGGTCTGCTTGTGTTCTAACACACTCCTCCACAGAGAGTCTCTGAGCTGCTACCTCAGTTACAACACAGATACCACACAGTGACTCTCCTAAGGGCCATAAATGTTCTTCTAGTGACGATCAAAGCTCCACCAGACTCCCCGTGACAGTAGCTGCTCATGGCTGGTTAGCTCTGAGTACAGCTCACAGTTATCTCTGTGTTTCAATTCATGCTACACTGAGCAGTGGTCAGTCAGTGTCCTCTCTGTCCCCTCACCCTCTGGATCACACTAGACAATGCCTCCTGCGGGCAGTCAGTTAGTTACTCTTTAATTCAAACGTTGTCTGTAATGTGGGATTAGCAGACAATAATACTCCAGTCTTCTTGGAATGCTCCCACACCATCAACGGTGGGACAGCTCGAACAAGGATAAGATTCAAAACTCAAGTCAGTCCTGCCATCTTGCATAATATTGTTATATTACACTGTCTCAGTAATACATGGGTATATATACTGCCAACCCAGGAGCCATTCTTTAAAAGAACAACCCAATCAAAGCAGTGTGTGAATTTGCGCAGTGTTAAACATGGACGTCACCAAACAGCCTAATGTGACTACTTGAACCAGTTTTCTCGTGAACATTGTTTCGTCTTTAGGTTTGTGTTTTGTTCACAAGTAGAACAAAGTTTACTCGTGCTGCAGTAATTCACTCGCTGCGTTTCCCAGACTGCATTTTGACAGTGCCAAGACAAAGCTTGCGCCAGCTGCAGTCATCTTTAGGTTTTACGTTCAGGTGGATTGGAGATAGGAAGAGATTTCTGGCTGGAGAGTCGTGTCAGAAGTCAATGCGCTGTGTTGCTGCATTGCATTGTGGGCCGTGTCCACTGGATTTCTCCCTCATTGATAAATACCGGCTTTTACTGTCATCTTTTAGGCATCTTTTAACCGTTAGCGGAGCTCTCAGAGCTAAGACTAGAAAGTAATAAATTCTGACAGCAAAATACTCTCTATATATACCCAGTATATGTATATTTTAGCAATGATTTCTCAAATGAAAAACAAAAAAGGTTTTTATATGGTCTCAGATTGGACCACATACATAGGTCATATCATATAAAAGCTGATAAATGAATGCACAAGGCTCAAGACTTCCTCTTTAATGTAACAATGCAGATATATATAAAACATGTCAGCGTGGTTTTCAGTATTTCACTGAATAAGCATCATATAAAAGAGCTACAACGAGCAGATACAGCTGAAGAGTCTGAAAGGAATGAGAGAGAGTTCGGGAGGTCAAAGCTGGTTTCAAATCTGACTTTACTGACTCTGACATGCAGCTGACCTCTGACCTCTGCAGCGGAACAGTTAACAAACAGAGCCTGTTTTTCTGGAGTTGTCATTTAGCTTGAAGAACGCGGAGATGAAAGAGGAGGAGAAGGTGATCAAAGGCTCGCCGAGCTGCTAGCACACAGACAGATGAATAAAAAAACCAAGAGGAACGGACGGATGCAGGAATGAAATGAAAGAGAATGAAGAGTGTAACCTGGAAGTGACACTGAGGGGAGAGGAGGAGGGGAGGCGGTCATGTCAGGCCACCACGACTGCTTCTGCTTCTCTCTCTCTTTTTATTTCCACTGTGTGTACATGTCTCTCTCTCTCCTGTGTGTGTGTGTGTGTGTGTGTCTTTGGTTTAGCTTGGCAGCTGCTCAGTGCTTTGGGAACACCACAAAATAAACAGTTAGAGTAACATGAACGTAGCCTTGTTGCTCCCCGCCCACCAGAAAACACAACTTTATGCATCCAGTGTAGCAGCTGATTCTCAGCCGCTGTGTAAAACTCAATGATGCTGAGCAAAACAATGAAGCTTTGAAGAAGTCCAACCCTCCGTGTCATGTGGAAGTGTGTGGAAATGTACGTATGTGTGTGCGCTTGTATGAAAATGTGAAAGCCCTTTTCATTCTTTGATGAATAAAACATGGATTAAAGTGCAAAAAAAAGCTAAACTGTGAACACAGCTCAGTGTGCAGAGGAGGAAAATGAAACTGTGTCGCTAGTTTCTGCTGAGTGACACAGATGCAACAATGCATCCTGGGTAACGTATGACTGGTAAACGCTGTGGAAACAACAGTTTGTGTACGCACTTGCACAATGGCACGTCCGTGCTCAGTTCTATACAATGAAATGCCGAGGCCAGCAGCATGCAGGGACACATTCGATAACACAGAACAGGTTTAGAGCAAACGAGGACAGAACTATGTGAGTAATGGACATGTCTGCTTTGAGCGAGCTGTGTCGGCGGTTTGTATCTGATTCGAGTCTGATGTAGCGTGCTGAAGTCAGGCTAAACTTCACACGTTATGTTTTCAGTCTGTAACGCATCTAATGACAAAATCTCGCTAACGGTAACGACAAAAAGAACCTTATCTCCCATATCAGAGCAATCGGTGAACTTCAGGGAGTATTTCTGAGAACATGACTCTTCAAACTCCCAGAAAACCTGCAGAGCTGCTTTTTAAACTGGTGGTTTCATCTGAGATTCATGAGAAACTGCTTTTGACAGACATTAGGGCTGGGCTGATACGATGATACACACTGTGAGACATGACTTTCCCACACATCTGTGCCCAGCAACCCATTCATGTCTCTGAGTAATGCTGTAAATCAGTGAGCAGGACAGACCGCTTTAGGGTTTTTACTGGGTTTACATGATTTTTACATGGATGTGATAAGATACTGTGATTTTTCAGGTATTTAACCCTCTAGACTCCAAAAGAATTCATAAATGTTGCTGCGCTTCACTGATAACAATGAGCACATGTCCCCCCTCAAACAACAAACAGCAGAAACAAACTGACAATCACTGAGTCAGCACTTGTAAATAGATATTCCCTTTATGAGAACAAACAACAACACAGCTAAATGAGAAAAAGTCACCCAGTTTATATGTGGTAATGTCTTGTCTCCCTGCTGACTCTTTGGTGAACTGTCGCCCCGAAAACAGCCTCCATCTGGGCCATCAGAGGCGAGTAAGTCACTCTGTTTACTGATGGTGATTATGTGATGTGGTGAAACATGCCAAAATAAAAGCATAGACATCAATGTAGTGATATATATTTCTGGTTCCTGTTATTGGTGACAACTTATAAACAATACAAAGCTCAGGACTTTATTTTACATGTTTTGATACACTGTTATTATCTGCAGTTTTCAATTTACTATCCAGAAAAGATACTATATTATAATATACAGTGCATTGCTATAGCAATATAAAATTACATACTGAGACTTATTCATATAACAGCCAACAGTTAAACAGAGATTTTGCAGGTTTCAGAACAGCTGCAGTGTTTTTCTCCAGCAAAGAGCAGTGAGAGCTCAGTGAGTAGGAAAGGTTTGTGTTGATGTCTGAGTAATTAAAATGATGTTAAGATGTGTGTTTAACACGAGGTCACAGTCAGCGAGACACAACATGACGGCGAGCGTCGTGAGTCGCTTCTCCATCTGGATTCAAAGATCTGCCTTAGTTAAGTTTCTTATGTGGTCACTCATTTGGCCGTCAACGTGCCGCTGTACGAATGTGCAAGGGTGTCGTTGCCACTGGGGGTTGGGGGTGGAGGTGGGGGCACCTGTTGTACAGTTGCAGTCTGAACGCTTCAGTCTCTCTGAGCAGAATCATCTTGCTGCTCGGAGTCATAGTCCACACGAGAGACGCTCTGGATTGAGTTGCCTTGTCGGGCTCACAGTGAGATGTGTGATGTGTGTCTCAGGCTCGTTTTTTCCCTCTTCATCCATCTTCCATCCACTGGTGGAGCGTGTCGCAGTTTTACAGAAGCAGAAGACTCAGGGCTGAAGAAACAGACGGACAGTCTTTCCTTTGAATGTTTCTGGAAAAAAGAACTAAATAAATTATTATATTATAAATTATAAATTATTATTATTATTAAATAAATTATTTTCTATTTTCTAGCTTCATATAAATGTATGTTAATAATCTGTCTCTGACTTCAGAAACCAAAACTACAGCCATGCTGAGCACATCTCTGAGTAAGATGTGTGTGAGAGGGCCCATGTCCATGTGCAAAAACAAGGCTTGGTCAAAATCCAGTGTGGTTATTCATGTAGTTGTGTGTGCGTGTGTGGTTGTGTGTGTTTCTTTGTGTAACAGATGCCCCACTAAAAGGAAGTGTGCGCAGCAACAGTCCAGTTCAACAGACCAAAGTTTGAGCTCTGAATCTACTGGACTCCACATGAGACTGAGATGTTATCATTGCAACTGTGTGTGTGTGTGTGTGTGTGTGGGGGTGTGGGCGTCTAAGATGCAGAGAGAGATAGGAAGAGAGGAAATGAAGAGAATTACGGAGGAGAAAGAGAGAGGAGAAGATGGAGGTGAAGAGGACGTGTCACTCAGTCACACACTCTGCAGGTGTTTCCATCCTAACAAGCAGTGCTGACAATGCTCTGACAGCGAGGACGTGTGTGTGTCTGTGTGTGTCTGTGTGTGTGTGTGTGTGTGTGTGTGTGTCTGTGAGTGTGTGTTTTCCACAGTTATTACTAGCTCTGAAACATCATGAGTGTGTTTTTTGGGACAAAGGGTTCCTAAGTGGGTCGTTGGCTGGGTGGGGCTGATGTACTCATGAATAGTTTCCTGTACAATCTAAACACACAAACACACACACACACACACACACACACACACACACACACACACACACACACACACACGCACGCCACACCGTACTCCAACGCTGCGGTAAAGCAAATTCATCCCCCACATGCAACCTTTCACCCCTAACAGCCTGTAGTTCTGGCTGTGTGTTTGGATCTTTGTTAGATTGAAACACTCGGAGGATGATGTGTGTGATGAATGTAAATATTGTAGTTTCACTGGGATTGGATTATCTGAAGCTGGAATCGTCCCCGAGGGGGAAGCGGGGCCACTGCAGTGGAGCGAGGAGGAACAGAACAGGACCGGCAATAACGTGGCACAAAAGAACTTACACAGTCAGACTGTCGACTGTAGTGCTGAAGTCAAAATATTTGACTGTTCATTAATTATTTCAGACTTTGTTTTCAAGCAAAAACAGCAGACATTCTCTGTGCTGCAGCCTCTACATGCTGAGGATGTGCTGCTTTCTGCTTTTATGTGGAACGTAATATCTTTGAGCTCTGGGAATTTGTGATTTGTGGTTTTTTTTTTTTTTATATATTCTGTGCAAATCACATAAAGATGTTGTACATTAGCCTGACACTGTGTTCATGTTGGCTGATTTGTTGTTGAAGGAGTGCTGAGAGAGTCTGCAAGTGACGCAGCCACCCTGCTGACGTCATGTTTAGTTCACACAGGAGCTTTTAGTGTTAACGTTCAAAGATTTAAGAGGCACTCCTGGTACTTGTTTAGCTAATTTATCTCCTCCATGTTTGCTGACATTCTTCTGTCACTTTTCTTCATGGATGTTGGTGCACAGCTACTAAACTAAGTAGGAGGATGAACTCCTCCACCTTTTTTATCCTTCCTACCGAGCTCTGATTGCTAGATTGTTACTCCACAGCGCGCACACACACAACATTGGATTCCAGCGTTGGCAGACCTGGATACAACATAACCACTCCAAAGAATGAAATCACTGCTGGACACAGTGAGCGTATTCAGCTGCAGCATTCAAGGAATGACATACCAAAGCCCCACCCCTTTTCTGACTCATCTGACAAACCAGGAAACACTGTTTGTTTTGCTGTCTCACTGACGGGAGAAACACACTCAGTGGGAAAGACGAAGATTCACAGTCTGCAAAAAAAAAACCTCCCATGAAGAGAGGAGAGCTACAGGAGGAAGTTCTGGAAATACTGGGTGAGTTTGGAAAGCTGCCAGTTCAGTGCTCAACACAGGCAGTTTCAGAAACAGCTCAGCTCAAAGTGAAAGTAACTTTCAGGAAACAACGTTTCCCGTCCAAGCCACGACTGTCTGCCTCGCTGTGCTGCCTGCCTGCCTTCCTGCCTGCCTGCAATCATGTCGTCTTCTTTCCTTGAGAGAGAACTCTTGTGTCCGGTCTGCCATGATGTCTTCAAAGATCCTGTTCTCCTGTCGTGTAGCCACAGCTTCTGTAAAACCTGTCTGCAGAGCTGGTGGGCTGAGACACAAATCCTCCAGTGTCTGGTTTGCAAGAGAAGGTCCTCGAGGAGTGACCCGCCTTCTAACTTGGTGTTAAAAAACCTGTGTGAGGCCTTTTTACTAGAGAAAGATCATAGATCTTCGGAAGCTCTCTGCAGTCTCCACATTGAAAAACTCAAGCTCTTCTGTCTGAACCACCAGCAGCCGGTGTGTGTCGTCTGTCGGGATTCAGAAAAACACACAGATCACAGGTTCAGACCCGTTGATGAGGCTGCGAAGGATCACAGGAAAAAACTCCAGGAACTGCTCAAGCCCTTCCAGGAGAAACTGAATGTCTTGCGTCGAGTAAAAGGAAACTGTGACATAACAGCAGACCACATCAAGGTCCAGGCCGAGCAGGCAGAAGCACAAATTAAGGAAGAGTTCAGCAAGCTTTACCAGTTTCTACAAGATGAAGAGGTGGCCAGGATCTCTGCTTTGAGAGAGGAAGAGGAGCAGAAGAGTCAGATGATTAAGGAGAAGATGGAGGCTCTGAACAGAGAGATAGCAGCTCTTTCAGACACCGTCAGAGCCACAGAGGAGGAGCTGAGAGCTGAAGACGTCTCATTCCTCCACAACTACAAGGCTGCAGTGGAAAGAGTCCAGCAGTGCCCCTTCACGGATGATCTAGAACTGGGTTCAGAAACTCTGATAGATGTGGCCAAACACCTGGGTAACCTGACCTTCAACATCTGGAACGGGATGAAGGAGATGGTCTCCTATGTTCCTGTGATTCTGGACCCCAACACTGCTGGTTCGGAACTCATCCTGTCTAGAGATCTTTGCAGCGTTAGATGGGGTCAGAGACAGCAGCTTCCTGAAAACCCAGAGAGGATTCAACATCTTAGCTCTGTTCTGGGCTCTGAGGGCTTCAACTCAGGGACTCACAGCTGGGATGTTGAGGTTGGAGACAGTGATTATTGGGAGCTCGGGGTACTTGCAGGGTCTGTCCAGAGGAAGGACAACTTGCTGTCTGGACTTTGGAGAATAAGATTCTACAATGGTAAATACAGAGCATGCTGTGGATCAGACCCAGACACTGACATCCCAGTGAAGGAGGCCTTCCAGAGGATCAGGGTGATTCTGGACTGGGATAAAGGACTGCTGTCATTCTCTGATTCTGATTCTAACACGCACATACACACCTTCACACACACTTTCAACGACTGGCTGTTTCCTTACATTAACTCTGTGAATAAATTGAAACTGAAACTGTTACCAGGGAAGGTCTGTGTAACAATGAAGTGATTCACACCGCCTGTTTTGTGTCACTGTTACATTTTAAATTGTTAATTGGTACCCATAGGACGTCATCATCGCAACAGAACCAGCAGCAGCTAAAGGAACCTTTGGTATTCTGTCATTTCATCAATCCAAACTAACATGTTAAAACACCAAAGTCACACAACACAAACAAACATATTGATGGAGGCAGCTGTAGATCAACAACTCCAGTGTTGTGTGAGGTAAAATTGCTGTCACTGTAGTCTTTGAGCACAGCGATGATGGTGGCTGTTTCTGGTTAAACAAAAAGGATCTTACTCTTTAATAGAAAGGTCTATCTCTTTTCCATAACGTTGTCAGACAATCAGAATAACAATCTGTGTCAGTCAGTGTGGGCGTACTTTAACGGTGCACAATTACTCCGGATGATTACAGTTTTGCACCTCCCAGCTGCACTCAATACTGGACTATTTTCCAGAACTATGTCCCTGTTAGCCACTCATATACTCATCAGAAACACTGTTTCCCTTTGAGGTACTGTTTAAGTTGATGAGGGTCATAATCTGTAGTGCAGTGTAACTAAGTACATGAACTGAAGTAATTCAGTACAATTGTGAGGTACTTGTAGTTTAAGTTTTTTTGCAGGGAAATCTTATGGTAAGAATAACATTTCTATTGTTAGTAATAGTTCAATATTTACTGTATTAAAGCAACTTAGAACTACTTCATATGTCATCCCTTTCACAGAGCCCTTTACACTGTTTTAGTTATTTCATTTAGCCAATTATTAAATATTGGAATGTCATCTTAGATATATTTAGAGTAGAATATGACATATTGAGATATTTGTGTTTTTTTATAGACGCAACCTGCTCTCATGATAATCACTTAGTTGTTGAATTGGATCATTTGCTAATAATTTTCTATCTCTTATCAATTTTCATTAAAACAATCCCTTGGCTGTCATAAGGTTGGAAAAAGGTTCTTCTTTGCAAAGTTAAAATCAATTCAAATATTTGTATGTAATATTTGTTTTTGTTCTGATATATGCACAAATATATCTGCAAACGGTGATGGTAGGAATTTACACAGTTAGCTTCTATTTCTTAATTGTTAATACTAAAAAAAACATTTTATGTTATATGTATTTATATATGAATGGTGGCTTAATTTTGCAGCCTGTCAATGATTTGGTGATGATATGATATGATATGGTGTTATACTGTTGTACTGTTTTAGACTCCTATATTTGTGTTATATACCTGCTTAAATTTGCATATTTTAATATTTATACTTAGTTAGCTAGTTTTTTTCTATTTTTACTCTGACACTGGGCTGCTCCGGGACCAGGGAAACTAATTTCGTTACATCCCATGTTAACGTGTTGAAATGACAAATAAAACTCCTTGAATTTCAAAGTGGGAAAGCTAACAATGCTATTTAGCCATTTTGGCGGAACTGGAAGTTAAACACAACAGATTGTCTCAGCTTCAGCCAAAACACCCTAACTTCTGCTGGAAGGTATTTTGTGTCAACAACCAGAGTTTTGTTGTTATCATTACATTTCTTTCAAAGTATTTCCTCACATAAGCAGTATTTCTTCCACCGAGGGAGATGCAGTTTGATGTCTGTTAATTAGTTTGTGAGTGCAACTGACAGCAGGATATCTCAAAAAGTGCATTACCAATAAATTTGCTGGGCCAGCTGGCCTCGAGCCAAAAAAAAAGTCAATTAGGTTTTGGTGCTGATCCAAATCTGAGAGTTCCACCATTAAACAATTATTGATTGGTGTCATAACTGTGAAACTAATGGAGATGGAGGCTTGATTCTGATTCCCAAGGGGATGTTTGCAAAGTCAAGAAATCAATTTGACTTCAAATTGAAGACATAGGAATGATGTGTTCTTTTGGAGCGGTGTGTTGGTGGTTGCCTTCTTTATTTAGAAGAGTTTGTTGCATTTCAAATGAGATATTTTTGCAGCTCACTCTTTGTTCTATGTGTGGGTGACTGCATATCTCACTCTGTCTCTGCTGACAGTCTGACACCCTATCAAACTTCTGACCTTGGAACGTGAACGCTCTGGGCCTCTCTCACAGCAGAGCGAGTCGTGGAGCCCCAAAGACACCGATGACCCCATTTAACCTGACGCTGTATGAAAATGACTTTCCTGTTATTCCGGCTCAGTTGATCGGAGGCGTCCAGATATGTGCATGTAGGCCGCTGATACCCAGAGGGATTTTAGTGCTGAGTGAATATATTCTGTGACACAAGACTATTGGTCGGAATGGAATTGGGGCACAAATGCCACCAGCCACTGTCTCAGCATTTGGGATCCTGATCCGAAATGTGATCACATGGTTGAGAAAGTTCTGCAACCCCCTTACTTTTCTCTTCCACACCATGAAGGAAACTTACATTTTTACTGTTGCTGTACTTCTTAATTTTGGATCTTTAAGGTCATTGTGCAGGCAGGCATGCAAACACTGCTGCACAATGTCATGAGCAAAAGGTGGAAGTCGTATGACATTATTACAAAACCGTAAAACCCTCGATGGAAGACGTCAGGGTGGATGAACGAGTCAAGAAGCTTGACTTTAACAGAGGAAACTATGGCTTGTTTCTCATTTTGTTTCTGGCTTACAGTGATGGTCTCTTTTGACCTCTGACCACAATCATCAGAACCAGAACCAAGTAGTTATTATTTTAACCATGTCGGCAAAAGTTCTTGTCTTGTAGAGTCTTGACCATGTCGTGTCTCAATCCTAACCAAATAGCTTTTGTGTTGAACCATAACCAAACCTTAAACTTCCTTATAGGAAACGGTCATATTGTATATGCTGTAATTTTCATAGTGGTGATTAGTTTTGAAAAGCATTGAGAAACAATGTTGAAACGTTGTGAAAAGGGAAGCAAGAACAGAAGCCTTATGGCTTCTTCTTTAAGGCAATGAAACATTTTTTGTTTAGCTTGGAAGACTCAAATTCCAAACATTTAGTGGTTGTCCCTCTCAGATGGAAGGATTAACATGTTTCATATCACTCTAAATTGAATAATTGATTTTTAAGAAAAAAAAAAAAACATTTTCAAATCGCTGCATCACAAGACATGATTTATTAACAGCATAATCAGCAGTTTAATCAATAAATTAATCAATCGAGAAAATATTGTATGGCTCAACAACTCACAAACTGGGTTGTGTGATGTTTTCAGACTATGTCAAAAGGTAAACACGTTGATTGATTGATGATGATTGATTTATTGATTCATTGATTGATTCAGTGGCTCTTTATCACCAAGATTTTTAAATTTAATCACATTCTTTCATTCCTGCAGAATGAAAAGACTCTACAATCTAGGATTTTACGCACAAACATATATATACACACACACACACACACACCGCTCATTCACTATCAGCCAGAACTCACACAGTTTCTTTAAAAGTAATGAAGCATTTATTATCTATAGATCATTCATTGATGGTCTGTAAGAAACTTTTTATGATCAAACTTCAGGCTGTTGGAGTGAGGAGGAACCCTGGCAGGCTGTATTGATTGAATTGAGCCTGAGAGTGCTGCTCAGCCAGACGTGGCTCTGTAGAGAGAGAGAAAACTTCAGAGCGAGTTCGATCAGATTCATCTTTGTCTGTCTTTCTTTGGACGACTTGAGTGACTCCAGGTTGAACTGTAGTAAATTTAAAGTAATGAAAATTTGAATCATTTGTCAGATGTGTAATGTCTTTTTATTAATACTTGAATCAGACTGTCAGTTGTTTAATAACTGTGTCAAGTTTCAGGCAAAGTTCTCGCATGGCTGCCAGTGGTTTTCTGAATGAGTTCCTCTCAGGTTGGATCTTTTGGAGGATTTTTCAAAAGGCCTGAAGAGGTGAAAGTATCCAGTACATTGCAGGGAAGGAAGCTGAATCGGAAAAGAACACAAGTATCTGGTGTCCCCACAATTTTTAACTGGAACCCTGAAGGGGTCTTGACTAGAGCCTGACCGGTATATCTGGAAATAGATTCACAGAAAATTCTAAATATGCTGGCTGATACTGTACATTTTTGAGCTGGAATAAAAACGACTTTTGCCAATGTGGATTTTGCGCTGACCAAACAAAGGTTCTCAGAAAGCTGCTTTCTTAAACAAATACCTTTATTAAAGAAGTTAAATATTCTTCAACATGTTAAATAATTAAACTTACACATTGATGTTGACATTGCTGAGAGCTGCTTCTTTGTAAATGACAGTTCACTCCGCTGAATAAACCTTGTAAGCATTTCTTTCTGCATTATATGCAGGACAACTGTTTTCATATCAGTGAATATGACATACACTGATCGGATAACAGAGATATATGCCGATGACTGTGATGGGCCAATGTTGGCTAACTGGTCAAACTCTACCTGGGTATAGATGTTTCAGTCTGTGCATGATCTGTCAGACTAATGTTTCATTAATTTGCAGTTTTAACAGTTAAATTAACTATTGGATGGATTGTCATAAATTTTTGCCCTCAGGTTGAAGTGATCCTCTTCACCTGATCCTTCCACCTAGTGCCACCAATTATGACCAGACACCTACAAAACTAAGTGCAGACGTGCTGGGAGCTGCCTCGTGAGTCACTGGATGATAACAAATGACATGTTAGAGCTTTGACATTGTCATTATGTGCCTTTAGCTCAAAGCAAGTTAGCATTTAGCTCTAAGCACATGGCTGTAGACTGTTTGAGACTGTAGTCTCCTGAGTCTGGTAGCTCCACACAGTCTGGTAGCTGTTCAGAGCCTCCATGATTCAAAGGATTCCACTCTCATTGGCTGTCTGCAGTGTCAATCCACCTCCAAGTGATGTAGCCCGGAATTGTATCATACTTTATTTTTATTTCGCACAGGATTAGAATTGTGTATATTTTACACTGATCCTGAGCTCTTGTGCCCTTTGAGAGAGGAACGCAGTCTCAGGTTGCGTGTTGCGGGGGTTTCACGTCGGCCGTCTCTGTTGACATTTGGATTAAGGATGAAGCTTTTAAGTGCTCGCTGCTTCCTGCAGAGTGTTAGCCCGAGGGTACACAGCTTCACTGGAGTCTGAGCATCTCACAGAGAAGAACTGTTGATTACGCTCAACACTGCACGAAAATGAAAAATTTTCAGAGACACGGCATCGTATTGTGACTATTTCATAGACATCGCTGCATAATGAAGCTCAGAGAAAGATGAATTTTACTAAAACTGTGCAGAGATGACCAACATGTGGAAAGAAAATGGTATCATATTTTTAGACACATTCAGGGATTATTTTTGAAGACACATATTCTTGTTGGAATTTACCAAATGCTAACATGACATATTTGCTTCTAAAGAGCGTGGGAATGTGTCCACGATGACCTTTAAATGCAAAACAGGTGTAAAACCTTTCTCGTAGTTTTTCTCTTCGGCTTATCTCCTTAAATCCTCTGTGGTTTTCTGCTCACACGCTCACGTATGTTCCTCCCCCGACCATTAAATGCAGCATGACAACATAATTCCAGGTGGAGCGATAAGAAAATGTTGTGTACACGGGTCGTCCTGACCTCTCTGTGTCAACCTCTCACTGATGCAGGTCAGGCTGTAAGAGTGTGTGTGTGTGTGTGTGTGTGGTCTAGGTGGATTTTATTCAAGGTAAATGTGAGGAAACCAGGGCTGAGGTGTTCTGCAGGCAGAACATGTTGCTGTTGTTTTATTCTGTTCTGTTCTGACAGTTGCTTCCTGTGCACAGCTAGAGAAATATAGGTTAGATTTTAAAAAATACTTTGACTCATGTTTCTTGTTTCATAAATTAGAATCTAAATGTAGTGCATGTGTTCCCTGGAGCTCTTACAGCATTATTATCAGCCATCAGTGTAAAACATGCACTCAGAGCCACATATATTATGTCCATTTGTTGCTGCGAATGTGACATTTTGCCGTAAACACACTGCTGAAATACTGAGTTGACCAACAGAGCATTAGTTTTTCCAAAGATTTGCTTGTTTCAGCCTCTCACGTGTGAATATGTCGCTTTTATAGTAAGATGAATATCTGTTATGCAGGATAGTGATGGGAAGTTCAGTTCTTTTTAGGGAGTCAGATCATTTGACACAGCTCACCATGAAGAGCCGGCTCTTTCGGCTCCCAAATGGCTCTTCATGTTAACACTTATACCTTTCATAATTCAGCCAAATTTAGCGCTGATTTGACTTGTGATTTATATGTGTACACATGTATCACTTAAATTATTCAATACATCCTTTTTACTGAAATATTCAAAAGTAAAAAAATACATTTTCTAATATCAATAAATCGCTGTAGCCAGTTGTTTTCATTTCATTTACAGACTCTTGTAACTCTCTGAAACCGACCAATGAATGCACTAACTTGCTTGTAGAACCACTGTGCTACACAAAGCAGATAGAAACACCAATAAACACTATAAAAAGCATAAAAATTTAAAAAAGGACAACTATTGACTGTTGGATGCACAGTTCTCATGTGTCTGTGAAGTTGTTTGTGGACCCTGCTCCATAGCTTGACTTTGCAAATTCTGCATTCTGTCCTTGTGTTTTTAACAATTATTAAAATGCTGCTTCTTTTTCTATTACTCATCTTCACACTGCACCGCACTCCTCTCTCTCCTTCTCTGCTCCTCTTCCTTCTGCTGGACCCCGCCCTTACCTGCTTGGTGGTATGATCCTTGTCTATCCTCACGTGATTGGTTGCACAGTCATGCATGCAGCTCACGGACAGGAACTGGACACATCACTAATGCAGAATGAACCCAAACACAGACAGACAGGAGTAATAACGCTTTATTCTAAATGAAAGAATGGAGAAGAGAGTCTCTGGAGAGGTTAGAGTGGAGTGAGGTGGTGGTGGAGGGAGGGAGGGAGGCAGCAGGTAGAGAGTATCAGTGATCCAGGGTGAGTGAGTTCAGGTTCAGGGAGAGTCTTCCGGTGGAGCAGGAGTGGAACCGAGTCAGGAGGGAGGTCAGGACGGCTCTAGGCTCGAGACTAAAGGTCAGCGGCAGAGCTGAACAGACAACGAGTCAAGAAAAGGCTAGACGAGACTGACAGGGTAGAAGAGTCAACGATCACATGATCACACAGCTTGCTGCCTGACACCCACACACCTGACTCCACTCCTGCAATCAAGAACACACACACACACACACACACACAAAGGGAGCTTAAGGAGCGTGACAGTGTTGGCTCATCAGGTTACAAGCACTTAGTTTGAATGTGTCATATTGCATTTGGGAAAATTAGAACATTTTCTTTGTTTGCTGAAATTTTATAGACCAAACAGAATATTGATCATTTGATAAATAATTATGAGATCTTTAAATAATGAAAATAATTCTTACTTGCAGCCTTACACAAAGTGATATCAGTCCACCTGAATGGAAAAGGTGTTGGCACGGCTGTGACTCTGTTTCGGTCCGTTCTCCACACAGCTTCATATCCCACCATGAGTGTTTCAGAACCACGAGTTAGAGACCAAGTAGTTAAACAGTGTCCTGTTTTGCCTGTTTTACGATCTGCAGACTGCACAGTGTGTTTTATCCTGTGTCTCACTTCGTGCCAGCTCGATCTGCTCTGTGCTGCAGAGCAGAGAGCCGCTTCTGACACGAGCTGCGACGCTTCTGTCGGAATCACATTCATCGTCTAGAACGGCCAGCTCCAGCAGCCATGGAGCAGCCGAACATGACACAGCCATGCCCAGTGGAATTAAGCAGTAATGCTTTATCTGGTGTCTTTGACATTTGAAACTAGCAGTCATGTTTGCAGAAGACAAATTAAATAAATATCTCCTCGCCATGATGCGTTTTCATCACCGAGCCTGTATGCTGTATGCTCTGTAAAGGCGTGTTTTGAAATGTTCCATCGCTCCTGATCAGAAAAACTCGGCCAGCTACAAAGTGGCTGAAAATAAAAATGTTGAAGAGAGCTGATTGATTTGACTGGTTGATTGATTTGAAGACAGCGATGACTAATCCCAGCTGAAGCAGCCTAAATCAGCGATGAGTGAGAGAAATGACTTTGAGTGACCTCTGCTGGGATCCTCCATTGTTTCCAGCGAGGGCTGTGTGTGTGTCGTGTGTGATTACAGGGTGTTTGTGTCTCTGCCTGCACCACCTGGCATTATCTCATATGTGCTTTGTGTATGTGTGTGTGAGTGGTCCCAGACTGGAGGTCATCATAAAGACAAAGAGACACGAGACAGAACAGAAACCCAACAGCGGTGGTGAGTGCAGGGTTGGATGAGCAGAGAAAGATGAAGCAAATAGAAAGCTGAAAGATTAACTTTGTGATATATTTTTTGTTATCTGCTCTCTTTGCCCCACTTGTAACATGTTCTGAGTATTTTTTCCTCGACTGGCTGATAAGACTTTCTGTGGGAAATGAATTTTGAAATGTGGCAGACCCAGAGCAGCAGGGGGGAGGAGAGGAGGAACTTCAGAGGGCCATCTCTCAGCTTGCTGCTGCTCAGTGTCCTCCACCCAAAGACTGACGGATGAAACTGTTTTGTCACCTGGTAATAAGTGTTGGGGCAATTGTCTCAGTGCATTCTCAGGTGAGGATTATATCCTCCCATTCGTCATAGATTTGGCCTCTTTGCTCGCTGCTGTTTCACTTCTCTGCTGCAGAATGTGGCACGCGTAGAAACGTATGAATGAATTCAGTTCAAACACACAGGTACAATCAGAGTGACACGAGAGTGAATCTTCTGATGTTTTTCATTACAGTTCCCGTAGAAAGCTTCGTAAAATCATCACATTTTAGCATGACGTTCTAGGTTCAGTCCCCATGAAACAGCCAACTGTGTGTTACACCTCCACCGCTATACATTGCAGCTAGCGCTATGATCTAGTGTCAGTGTCTACCTTCCAGTGAACCTCTGAAACCAGCGGTGGTCAGTCTGGCAGGGAATACAGTAGCCTACCGAGGTGGTTTTCTTGCATCCCGGGCAGGGCCGTTTCTAGCTGTCTGGGGGCCCTATGAAAGGTGCTATTTGAGGGCCCCTGTGTTGTCAAACTCTGAGGGAGAGATTCCTAACCTTTTCAGATGATCTGTGGTGATACAACAGTCTCTTACATTCTAAGAGGAAAACAGGCTCGAGTGCATTAATACATGCAACAGATGCAGCATGTTACTGCTAAAGATGATAAACTCATAGCATAATTGCATAACTCACCATAAACTTTGAAAACAAGGTGACATTACATAAAAACGCTCCTCCCCACCAATCCAAAACAGTAAAAAATACATACGTTAACTTACTTAAATGAACAAAAATACTATGGACCAGCATCCATATTAATGTATGATCACAGTCTTATGTCATCATTATCCTCCTCCTCAAAAAATACTAATAAATAAATATATTTTATTTTATATTATCAATATATTTTGGGAGAATTAAAAGTCACCCACACACCTGACTCCACTCCTGCAATCAAGAACAAAATTAGAACATTTTCTTTGTTTGCTGAAATTTTATAGAGCAAACAGAATATTGATCATTTGATAAATAATTATGAGATTATTAAATAATGAAAATAATTCTTACTCACACTGTTACACAAACTGCACAGTTGTCGATTCAGTTAGCAGCAGTTAATTAGCAGTAATTAATCTGTCCATCAGGAAACTAAATCAATAAAAGAGCTGAAGCTGAGCAGCCAGAGAACATCAGTGGGAGATAAAAAGTATACATTCTGATGCAGTTTTAAAGTTATGGAGTTTGGCAGGGTGACAGAGAAGAAATCATTTTCTTATATATGAACTATTATCTCATTTATGACTTCATATTTGTTGGTAAATTCAGCATCGGCAGTAAGCAGGCATCACTTTATGTTCTGTGAAACAATTTCATATTCCAACCAGGGCACAACTAACATTTATTTTCTTTATTAATTCATAAGTTGACATATTTTAAATCTATAAAATGTCATTAATCCTCATGCTACCAAATGGGGTACCTGCAGACCCCAGAGGTATACCCTGTGTCAGATCTTACAGGTTCTTTATTCTATCATTCTAATTTCTCTTGACTTCATCAATCAATGTGTTCTGAATGTTTTCATATCAATTTTTGTTTTGTTTTAATTAGCGCTTTTTAAAAAAAAATCAATGTATTAGGATCCTAGGGGACCCCAGTCGAAAGCATCCAATTCCGCCTACGCAGTTTTAATAGATGGGATCATTTATTGAGTTCATGTTTGCCGTGGGTACTAATTTAAAGTATCACACGATATCAGGGGGATCTTCGTGCTCTGTCGACGACCCTGAATACTGCTCTTCCTGAGCTAAGATGAAGTCAGAAATGTAATGCATCATTTCATAATAAAATATTTTATGACTGTCATATTAAATATTTATGTTCTATTACACAAGATGAGACTGTAAAGTAGTGTGTCATGCGTATGATTGACATGCAGTCAGAGCCAGAAAAAGCACATATGGAACCATTTATGAGGCTGCAGAGACAGAATAATAATAATCTGTGTAATCTGTGAATATTCTCAGATGACATAATTACATAACTAATAATGTTTGGAGAAGAAATAAGTGAAACATTTCGCTATGATGTTGTTTCTTACAGTGGTTTATCCCCAGCTGACAGACCTTGGATGTGAAATATGTTGGTACAATGAGGGTTTAATAGAGTTAATAATTCTCCACAGCTAAGGCGACAATTACAACTGCTTGTTTGGTCAAACCCAAATTTAAGACCCAAAGATATTCAGTTTACAGGGACAGAAAACTGCCATGTCCATGAAACTCAAACCCAGATGTCTTTTCAGTTGTGGATGGTCTGTGCACACAGTCTGCATGAAGCCCAAATTTTATTATGATGCTAGTCTACCCACACAGCACTGTGCCAGCACTGGAGAAAGGTTTGGCATTCTAATATTGGAGAAAAATGTGATATCTTGTCTGTATTTCTTTTTAACCAATCACATCGTCTTGGGCATTGCTAAGCCCAGGATGCAGTGATGGTTACTGTCTTGGTGGAACACTTGAACTTGGGGAGGCGAGTCCTGGAATTCAAAAGGAGCTTCTGTGTTTGTTAGCAACCAGGCTTGGGTTAGATTAATTAGACATTTTCAGCACACAGGATTTTGGCTCACCCCCAAATTCCACAGGGCGCGGCACCCCACGTCAATTTACACAGAGCACCAAATGAACTACGTAGCATATTTGCACATGTAGAAGCATATTTAGAAGCACATTAAACCAGGGAAATGACCACATCTGAGCAAGTAAACAAAGTCTGGCGGGCTAAACTGAAACGCTCCTGGTGGGGTTTGAAGTCGCGTGCAGGACAAAACAGCATCGCAGTCCAGACGTGACAGGGACGTGCCCGGTGGGGTTTAGGGGTGAGAGGTTATTGTTGTTGTTGCACGTAGTGAGGGAACTTTGAAAACTGCAGCACGCAGATTGTGTAAGGGAAGGTGAATGCTAATTGCAGACCAACAGCCTACTTCCTGTGAGCCAGAGTAGATCAAGAAGATCTTTGCCGATTTGTGTCATTTGAGCCTCATGCAGACTTTTCCGTCTCAATCCCAGATAAGCCCTCTGGTCCCACAGATCATGTTCTATAACTTGATGTAAAAAAACTGAACCTAATGTGTAAAAAAACTGTGCAGTACCCTTTTTATGGGTGCTCTATCTACAAAATGTTTCTTTTCAATCTTTTCAGTTCATCTGCAATACCTGCCTAATTTGTTTGTGTGTGTGTATGTGTATCCTAAGTGATCCTCAGGAAGTGAGGTCAGAGGGGCGACAGGAAACACACATTTCCTGTGCAGAATCTTCACACGCCCCCCCCTCAGCTTGTTTTCTGGAAAACTGTCCTGCGTCCCCTCCTGTGCTGTCTGTGAATGCAACGTACTCATTTTCACCCTGTTGTGTGTTTCCAGTCAGATCAGGACACAGCGGCGGTGCTAACCATCCACACACACACACACACACACACTTTCTGTCCTCACCAAACTTCTTTGACTTTCTGATTCCAAACATCTAATACTATACAGTACAGTGACACTTTTCTGAGCCCAGAAGCTGAATAAACACATTGACTGTCCTTGTCAACACATCACAGTCTGGAACTTAAACCCCTAATATAACAGAAGCACCCCTGGGTGTGTGTGTGTGTGTGTGTGTGTGTGTGTGTGTGTGTGTGTGTGTATAGATAGGTGTGAGGCACCAAGCTGTTTTTTTAATCATCATTCAAAAATAATGAACATGCATCATCTGAAATCTATCCCCTCAAGTGGGAGACAACATCGACTACACGGGAACATGAAAACAAGAGGAAGCTGAACAGATCACCAGCGAGTGCCCTGGTTATCAAGGAGTGTTGGCATGGCAACCAATTGGGTTGGGGAATTAATGGTGTGATTTTGAATGCATCATCGAGCAGTTTGAATCTTAACTCTGACCAAGGATACACACGTCTCTCCAGTGTGACTGCTGTTATTGAAGTATGCTCACACTGGTGTGTCTACCCTCAACACTTTAATTTGGACTGCAGGCGTCTCTCAGCCTGTTTCTTGTCTGTACCTGTATTACTGTTGAAATGTCACCAATCACTGTCCCAATTCAAAGTCTGCGCTGGAGGTGCTTTTTGCCCCAGCACATATTTTGCATGGACCAGCAGCGATGCCAAAGAATATGAGCCTGACTCACAGCTGTTAGAATTTTCATACTTCATCTGTATCAAATTTTGTGATATTTTTTTGGCAATATTTTGGCTTAAATTCTGAATATGTGGTTGATTTCTCAAACAGCTTACTATAATCTTTTTGAAGATGTGAGAACCTGCTAATGGCAAGTGTACAAGCTAGCATCTGCACAAGCCCATTCATAATTCACCAATGCGTGTATGTGTAATGTAGCATTTTAAACATGAGACATAATTCTCACTGAGCTGAAATCTAACATTTCTTTCTGTTTTGTCTAAAGCTAAGGCTTGCCTAAAAAGTTAGTGTCAGATGATTGAATGGCTTGCAATTAAATTCAGAGTCCCTAAGGATAAGGGTTGCAAAATTCTGGGAATTAACAGTAATTTATGGGAATAAACAGGAATAAACCGAGAATTTACAAAATTGGTTGGCTCTTAACAGTGAACTTAAATATAGTTGGTGAAAATATATTTGAGCATAATCTTGACTAAAACAACCAGATTTCATGCAGGTACACTTGAATATCTGCTATTCCTCAATCACATGCACATAGCACACTGCTTACTGTAGGACTATTGAGGCCACGCCCCCTACCTGCACAGGTGATTTCTGTACCTGGACCACACTTTAGAGCCCAGAGCACACAAAGACTATTGAAGACACACATTTGAGCTGGTGGACTACATAATATTGTTCAATAAAATAATTCAAACTTGATACAGTTCTACTCACAAATAAATCTGTTCAAATGTTTTTTAATTGTTTTATTATGTCTGCTTATGACAAAACAAAATGTTTAGATTTATGTTTGGATATGATACAGTTAATTTAAATTACCCCCAATTTACAGTTAATTCACATAAATTTCCATAATTCCCATGGAGTTTCCAATTTGGAATATTTCCAAAATTCCGCAGCTTAACTTCCCATGGAAGGTTTCCAGAAATGTTCCCCCTTTGCAACCCTACTGAGGATAGATTCGATAGATTCGAATGACTGTGGTGATCTGACTGTTCCTCTATATTGCCATGATGAAGTTGACATTTTTGTTTTTTATTGGCATTTCTTGTCAAACCTGGTGCTGTCATTACCAACAAGTCAACTTGACTGCTGACAGATGTCTGAGATTCAGGTGTGTTATGCTAGCAGTGGCTAATGTAGCCTCAAGGTGCTTAACTCAAGCAGAGATGATGACCGAGCTACAGAGTCCTAGTAAGCGCACTTCTTTTTGTCAATTTTAAACTTGTGGTCCCAACTGATGCTGACTCAAGAGACATCACTTGGGCAGATTTTTCTTTCCCCGGAGCAACAAAGACTTTATACAATTTTTATTGTACTGTAGTACTCCACAGCCCCTGTAGACACACTTTGATGTGGAAAATTGGAGTTCTCCTTTCACAGGTTATTTGGAAGGTATTCACATTCTTGCCTGATGTGGATTTACAGTCTGAGAGAAGATCTTGCAAAAAAAAACAAAAAAAAACATCACACTTCATGAGTTCAAAACAAATCCTCACTTCAGAAAAGGATTATTGTAATTTTTCTGATGTGAGCACTGACACGTCGTGCGGAGCGAGGGTGTGTTCAGGCAGCTGGTGTCTGAGACGCAGCGTGTTAGTGAGGGAATGAGTCTTGGGGCTTGTCTGCTTCGATGAGCCCGCAGACAGACAGACGAGCAGAACAGGGTTGACACATTTACCCAAACACTGTTCAGGGTGAAACCAGCACTGGAGGAAAAAACATTACGTAGATGTCAAGGCCTAGCCTTCATCTGCCATCCACCAGAAGAATCAAACATGGAAGCTTGTGCAGAGTATAAATCAGCTGCTTCATGACCACAGTGATCAATTTTGTGGAGCACTGTGCCTCCCTGACATCTCAGACATGACAGATTTAGATGATACTGTCTGGTAAGATGTGTGCACTGACATCAGACCTAACATCCTTGCAGTTGAACTGAAGGTACATCTGCATGGGTGGATTGAAGCAACATGGAGGAGGAAGTGGGAGGGAACATGCAGTACTGAATCTGTACCTACAGAACCAGGCACCCACAGTTCACGTCCTCAGCTGGCAGCCAGTCACTTATATCCATACATTCCAATCAGATAAGTATGGGCCAGTCATGGATCAATTGTAGACTGCAGCAGACAGACTGACAGAAGGATTCCTAAACCTAAAGTTGTGTTTAAGGTTTACAACATCTACTTTTTAGGTGTTAAAAAGCATTTAAACATCATGCACATTCATCATTCTGGTGAAAAGAGCAGAGCTGTGTCGGAAGGCAATGCTCTTTTTTTTCCCGTCTACATTCCAACCGTCATCTATTGTCATGAGTTTTGGGTAGTGCCCGAAAGAATGAGATCGTGGGTAGAAGTGGCCGAAATGAGTTGCTCCATAGGCGGCGAGCCTTTGAATGATAGACAAAATGAGAAGCTAGGACATCCGGAGGTAACTCGGAGTAGAGCTGCTGCTCCTTTGCATCGAAAGCAGCCAGCTTCCTTTGGAGGTGTTCAGGGCACGTCAAACTGGCAGGAGACCCCGGGTCAGGCCCAGAACTCACTGTAAGGACTACATAGCCCATCTAGCAGGAGCAGGATTGAGTTTCTGGGGAGAAGAACCTCTGGAACTGTTTGACCTGCTGCCAACATGATCCCCCAAATATGCATAAGGAAAATGCATGAATGGATGGATGGATGCATTTGACTGTGGCTTTCTTTTCCCATTTTCCCTGCAGTTGAGGATTGGTCTTGATTCAGAGCAAAATATTTGGATAACTACTGGCCAAATTTCATTAAAACCTGCTTTGGATTTTCATGATCCCTAGAGGGATTTCTGTAGCAACTTTTCAGACGGATTTGATGGATTGTCATAGATTTCCTTAATGCATTCATGCTTCCCTGTGAGAATAAATATGGTGTTTAAATTCCCTGGAAACATAATCACATTTTGTCATTTGTCACTCCCAACTCCCTGCTGTGCTGAACTTGGTGTGTCCTTGAGGGGAGTGATGATATCAGAGCTGCAATATTGAAAGTCAACAGCACCTCAAAGCATGGGACTTTTTCTATATTTAATCAAAATATGATCTTTCATTGGAGTCCTGTGCTTTGTATGCTGAAACCTCCACCCTGACCTGCTTCTCATGACTTCCGTTCTCACACAGTGTCTTCACTTTGTCTCTCACAGTCTAAAAAACTGCAGAAACTTGCACACACCTGTAGACAGACTGTTAAAGATATTTCTGCTGATCAAGCACCGCTCCCAAGGAACAAACACACACACATACACTCAGTCCCTCACAGCAAAACCATAGTCATTGTGGTAGTAATAACAACATTTGGATTATAATAAGGGTGTGTGTTGATGATGATGAAGAGTCAGCAGTCCTAGCTGTGATCACTGGTGCAGTCACAGTCATGTGTCATCAGTCCTGATTGTCTGAACCAGCCCAGTGTGACAGCAGGAGCTTGTGTCCTCAGCCCTGACGTAACGTTACCAGGAAGAAAATGTTCTGATGCGAGGACTGGCTGCTTCTCTTCTGGCCTTATGCAAGAGCTGCATTGTCCGTTCGGAGGAAGGGACAGAAAACCAGTAATCTGTGTCTGTATGGGTGTGTTTGTACCAGTGAACTTCACAATCACAAGATAGGAATTACATTTTTGGATGCATTGATGCTTGAGTTCATGTGTATCCATGTGCGTGTATGTATATTGTCCAAGATGTATTTTATTTAAAGCTGCAGCTAATGAATATTTTATTATCGTATAATCTGCAGATTATTTTCTAGGATGAGAGTTTGGTCCAGATATATCCAGTTTCTCCAAGGTAACATCTTTCTGGAAGTAAAAGTCTCGTTCAGCTGACTTTAAACTCTGTGGCAGGTCAAAGATTTTGGCACCGGAAGAGTTTTGGTTTTTGTTTGTGGAGTGAGTATTACTGACCAATCATGTTTGAGTGGTTTTGGTTACAATAGTCCGTGTGGGGAGTGAAAGAAGGTGAAAACGTTGGCCAAAATAGAATAATTGAACACGTCGACCAACGTTTGACTACGATTAAACTCTTTATTCGCAATTTCATCTGCATTCATATGCAGATATTTGTTTCCAGAGGTTAGCAGAGATGTGACTTTCTTTTCATTTCCATGTATCAAGTTGCTGCAGGTGCTGCAGGCTCTGATTTGCACCAATGACCTGCTTCTTAATCAGAGCCATGGATGAGACTCTCGGGTGTGGTAGTATTTAATGCCACCACATCATTCCAAACTAAATGTGACTGCACAAGTTGAATTAAATAAAATTGTTGTTGCAATGTTGATATGATTGAATGGTTTATATGAGTTGATGAGCAGCTCCTCCCACACCTGTTTCACTGCGTTAATGTCAGTATACTCCATAGATAACTGATGAAAAACATATTTTGGGTTTGGAGGTGGTAGTGGAATATGAGTCACTGCTCTGTCAGTAAAATATTCAGCTATTTTTGAATTAATGAATAATAAATAGTACAGTAAAATGTCTTCACGGATTAATAAAAGTGATGATTTCATTTATAAAACGCAAAATTCATGCTGGACAGAAACTAGGTCATCGCTTGGACAGTGTCTTTGTGCAGAAATGTTCAGGAGGAACCAATCAGAGACAAGTATCACCCATGTTTACAACACACACAGACACACACACACACACACACACACACAAATGAGTTTGCATGTGTGTGTGTTTGTGAAAGCCAAATTCCAGCAGATGTTAACAAAGTTCATGGAGCTGGCTAGTTGTCAAGTGTGTCAAACACCTCTCCTCCTCTTATGAACACATACCCACCCACGCGCGCGCACACACACACACACACACACACACACACACACACACACATTCATGAGTAAACTCTTTCAAACTTGCTTGCAGTAATTCCCTAAATGTCCCATCTGGCCTCCCCTCCCCTCCTCTCCCTTCCCGCTCTCTCTCTGTCTTTTAGCACCCTGCAGAGTGTTACAGTGGGCTGCTATGCTCTCACATGGAGGCTGATTGGTAGCAGTACACGTCGGTGCGAGGCAAAGTGTGATTAATGCCCGCTGGCTGGAGAGAAAGGTGGACTTTTCTGCTGCGTTGGCTTGTGGCTGTGCTTCCTCTGCCATCTGCTCGCGCTCGCTCCTCTCCTCTCCAGCCTCCTCGCTCGGATAGATGGAGGGAGTCGAAGAAAGGAATAAAGCACCGGGCCACTGCTGCTGGGCACTCGGTTTGTGTCAGGGGGATTACATCAGGTTTATGCCCAGGAGCAGAGAGGCTTGGATGGTCAGAACTAATCACAGGAGCTCAGGTTACAGTTTGGACCTCTTCCGACAGGAGGAGTTTGATTTGTGGAACACATTTTGGTCACAATAGTTTGAGTATGTTGAGTTGTTGTATGAATAAAGATGTAAGTTTGAGATGTAGTTAGACAGAGTAAGAGAGTTAGGTAATTAGACTGAAAAGTCATAAAATAATAAAGAAAATGTGAAACTGAAGTCATACTATTATAACCAGATTAAACCAAAATCTATGAAGAAACTGTCACAGTATTTTAGGTCAGTCATAATTTTATTAGATTTTATGAAATTATGAGAATAGAGATGTAATTTTAGAAAAAAAGAGTTCTTTATTCTCATGTTATATTAAAATTTTTAGTTTTCAGAAAAGAAGGTTGTAATATTATGACTAAGTCATTTTCCATCATTCCATTTTCCATGAATGCTTATCCTCATCAAGGTGGTGGAGGCAATCCCAATCCCAAAAATAAAACTGGTTGAGAGGCCAGATCATCGAAGAGCTGAAGTCATATGAGTATAATATGAGGATAAAACCATGATGTTTTACTTCAAAGGATATCACTAATACTAATAATGTGACACAATCAAGAAATAACTTTTTATTTCGCTGATTAATGGGCTTTATCAGTTCCGGAGCTCCCTTACTCTCATTCACTGTCTGTGTCTCTCTCTGTTTCCCTCTTTTAAACCACTGGACACAAACCAAATTAAACTTCTTTGTGTCACTATTTATTAGCACAAGTCAAACACAGATTTAGAAGCTGGTACGGGGAACGCACAAAGCCAGAACAGATCAGAGATAGTCTCAGTTTCAGAGACATTTCAGGCTGACTGTGGAGGTTTGGCTGATCTGAGTGTCTGATTGGCGACCGGTCTGCATTTTCCAACCCCTGTGGTACCATTAAACCATTAGCATGTAGGCTAATTTGCCTTATTTCAGTTTGACAGATAATATTTAGTCTCATGACATTTTGCTTGAAATTACAGCTTTACTCCTGTAACATGATGACTTTTTCTCAAAGGAGTGCAACTCTTTTTGTTTCTTTAGTTTTTCTGGTTTGTTTTTTTAAGTTTACAACTCAAGTCCTGCAGCCGTGGGCAAGCAGGCTAATCCACATGACAGCTCTCCTGTTCCTCTGTGATGGCACTCTGCCCCCACCCGTCTCTCCGTCAGGCTCATCTCCCATGATCCTGCAGGCAGGATGAATAGGTAATCTAGCACTGAGACTGGCCCAGGATTACAATGATGGAGGGGATCTGAGCTGTTCTGTGCCAAGCTTATGAAATTCTCTCAGTCCACGCTGGCAGCAGCCAGACCTTTTCTCACTACGCTAATGTTCTCAATCTGGGTTTGAAGCCCACCAATCCCCTCTCCGTGTTTGTGTGTGTGTTTGTGCAAAAACAAACAAATGGAAAACATGAATAGGATTTTCGAGGTGAGCCCGCTGCTCTGGAGTCAATGGAGGCTTATGTTTGGCTTATGATTATGAATTTAAAAGCAGGAGACGGCAGCACAAACAGGCTTGTGAAAACACAAAAGTGTGTTTTTTTGTGTGTGCGGTTGTTCTAGATACGCAGCCGTGGCGGTCAGTGTCACTGTCACTAAAGTTTTTTTTTCCTCTGGCTTCGAGTTTGACTCTCGAGCACGCACACACACACACACACACACACACACACACCACAAATCTCTCCCTGCACACACACAAACAGACACAAACTAAGTGGATGATGTGGAGCCGGTGTTATGGAGCATTGTGTTCCCCGCTGCAGAGTGTTCCCCTGCCACAGACTAAAGCCATAAATCGGATAAAGTTAGCGGAGCAGTGTCGGGCTGCTGCAGATACAGGTCTAACTGTATGTGGACGTGGGCACATAACAGCTGCCCATTTACTGATTATGCTAATGCTGCTTCTGCTAAGTGTACCTGACATAGAGTGACAAGAGAAGAGAGGAGGGGGGCACGGAGCGAGGATGTGAATTACATTAGTCATGTTGTTTGTGGACAAAAACACTCCGAACAAACAAGTTAATGCTTCAAACTGTAGAAGATTTTCTGCTAAAAAGGTGGAGCCGCAACTGAATCCTACCAACAGAGACATGAGGCATGTGTTCAAGTGAAAAGTGATGCAGTAAGCACGTCGGATGGGGAAAAAAAGAGCTTGAGAAATTATTTGTGTTTACTTTCTCAGCCCCGCACAGCTGCCCGATCACTGTGTGAAAGTGGGAAAGTTACAAAAACTCCTTAAAGCAGCTGACCAATCATGACCAAAGGCCTGTGCTGGTGGGAGGGGCATACTGACCTTTTAGATCACTGGGTCCCAACCTAGGGGTGCTCGCCAAAGCCTCTTTGAGGCCTTCTTGATTTTAAGAGCATATTTTGTCTCATGATAATGTCTCATGTCTCATAACATGTCTCATGTTCTGTACAGAAAGCTGAAATTTTTATTTTTAAAGCTCAGATGATTATTTAATTATCATTTATTATTATTTGAAGTGAATTAAATGTGACAGGATAAGGTCAGACCTGAACATAAGCTCTGTTCACAGTCTCTGCTGAACAGCCTCGCTCTGCATTAGAAATTACAGTTAAAACAACCAACAAGCTCATAGGACGAGAATCTGAAGAATATTAAGTATGTATGATTATTAAAAATGAAAGCACACGGATGATAATAAACATAATACAGACAGAAAACTGTATAAAGAGTAAACCACCATGAAAAGTCATCTTTGATATTATATTCATCTGCTCAGAGTTCAACGTCCTGCAGCTGTTGTGTTCACTGTTTGGGTTCATTGTGTATCACTTGTTTTGTTCTGTTTTTGCATTAAATATAATTATGAAATAACCATAAAATATGTCACTTAGTGCCATAAGGAAAAAAAGTGGCTGACAAGGAAAGCGTAATGACAGCCGTGCAGCAGGTTGAAGGGAGAAAGAGAGAGATGACCTTCACTCCTGAAATTGTGAACATGAAATTTGTTGCTGAGCTGACGATGGCTGAACGATGGTAGCTGGACTGGACTGCTCTGTTTAGCTCTGTGAAGAGATGACAGTAGGTACGGGTTGTTAATAGGAACCATAGTAGGGGAGCTGCGTCCCGCTGCTGTCCATTCAAAATACAGGCAACATCAGGCAGTCAGTCTTTATAAACAGATATCTGCATATGAATCCAGTATCTGGACCATTCTATTTGTATTTGTAGTCCAAGTATTGACCAATCGCATTTGACTGGGCTTTGGTTGCGACACTCCCTGTGGGAAGAGAAAGAGGTGGAACGCAGGCTGTGATGTCATCTCAGAACCAATTAGCTATCATCTGATAATGATTTCTGCTTTCATATGCAGATATCTGCTCATAGAGATCAGCAGAAATGTCTCTTTCACAACATTCTCACATATCAAGTTGCTAATCAGACTGCGGAGAAAGTCTTGGCCCAGATATCTGTTGTCCATTCCCACAGAGGCTAAATCGTCACCAGACGATAGCCGATGGGTTCTGGGATTAACGGGCAGTGGACGCAGCTGTGAACTCACACTGTTCAAAACCTGAAATGAGAATGTTGATGTCATTTTCCTTCTTGCAGACAAATGTCATGAAAGAACAAAACCAATAATGTGTTAGTCCGTCTCTCAGTACTCTCCTGACTGTCTGTGGCTCTCAGCTCAAAGCTCACTGGTTCCTACAGAGGACATCAGTGTTAAAAAAAAGGCTCAGTAATTTCCCACAAAAGCTGCTCACTGTAGCTTTTAACAAATGTCACTCAAACAGGAGGAAAGGGTGCATTTTTTGGGGACTATTTTCAGTGGTGGATGAATCCGCATTTGGTCCTCTTGTGAGTATTTGTGGAAGCAGGATGGTGTGTGTGTGTGTGTCATGGTAATGAAGTAACAACAGTGTGGTTCACAGATGGGTTTTTGGACAACAATGAAGGCCTGAGGCAGGAAGTCAGAGTCAACAAGTCTCTTGAAAAGCATAATGGGAACCGTAGTCCTTTATCAAGTGCACTTCAACGGTATGGATGATTGGTGTGATAATCCATCTGAAAGGTCACATACACACGAGTTAATACTGTTTTATTCTTCTGAACACTGAGCTTTAGTTCCATTAAAGATGTTTTGTGTTTGTTCTTCATGTTACATTCATGATTTGTTCTAAACTGAATGTTTAACAAGTGGACGGTCATACTGCAGTCCAAACACGCAACACACCGGCAGGCAGAGCAGAGAGCTGCTAAAATATTTAGGTGCTGCTATCGAGTAGATTAGCATACATGTGCCTGCAGCACATACACACACACACACACACACACACATACACACTTATCACGCTTATCAAATAACACCACTCCCCTGCATTCACACACATGCATGTACAAGCAGGTAATCATCCATTCAAAGTCATTACAATAATTAACAGTTTGCTACCTGCAACAACCATCAAGCCCACACACTGCAGTGTGTGTTCCCAATGGAAAGAAGGTGAGGTCATCCAGATGAGGTAACGTCATCATTTAGAAAGCAGAGCTGGTAATTCCACACTCTGCAGACACAGAGAGCTCAGTACTCCACTACAGCGATGCCCATCATCTTTCCTCTTATAATATTCATTATTGCACGTGTAAGTCTCTCTAATCCATTCATAATACGTGACGGAGAATTTCATATCCAGTCGTATCTCATCTCTGCACAGATTAACTGCGTTCAGACACTCCAAGGCTGATTTACAATGCACGGAGGACTTCTCTGCTCTTTTCCTCCCCACCTCTAAGAATAAATGATTTCTGTCACCTTGTATAAATTATCTCGCAACAAGGACGACCTCAGTGACAAAGTGCAAGGACCTGCAGGTTCTGTGGCTCACACTGGATTTGAAAGATGAGTACGTGCGGCTCTGTGCTGCTCACAGAAAAACATGTTTGTGATCCACGGAAGGCCGGAGAGAACAAGGGCAAAGATGAGCCTTGAAAAAATGTATTGTTGCCCGAGCTCAAGAAAGTTGTTTCATTATATGGACAAAATAAACCTGTTATCTCGAGGAAACAAGAAAATTGTTTTGTGATGAGATAACTGGAAGGCTATTCATAATTTCTGTTATCACTGTAAGTTATCAAAACATTTTCTGGTGATCACATCACAGATACTGACCTCCTCTCTGCCCTTGATCCTCATCTGTTGGATAATTGGCTAAACCCCTCCTCCAGGCGATAATTATCCAATCACAGCTTTGCAGACAGTAGTTTCACGTCCATACACTTGAAAGGGGAGAGTGGAGTGAGGGGTATTCAGTTGGTGGCAATGTGCACCCTCACTGCTAGATGCTGCTAACTCCTACACACTGTCCACAACCAAAAATACAACACAGGTTTGTGAGGATTAGAGTCAACACTGTGTTTATCTGCAAGTATTAGCATGCTAACAAGCTACCTAGCTTGTTGCAGTAGCATTCCTCCCAATGTGAAGGACTAACTAGAACTCAAACACTCTCAAGAACAACGCTGTTTCTTTACTTCCATGTCTTCCACATCTGATAGGGATGCCAAGGTTTTTCCTCTGACTCGTTAGCTTTAGCCTTTGGCGTTAGCATGATATCACATATGAATCCAAGTGTTTATTTAAGACCTGTACTACTTCTGTCTGAAGTCCAGGACCTGTATTTTGTACGTGTCCTATGTAAGATTGGAAAGCTTGAGAAGAAAACTATGGGGCTGGGGTTTAGCAGAGGGTCCAACAGGTTAAACTTAATCTGGACTAATTTAAATTTGTGTTGTTGAGCCTGCAAACTTGACAGAAATTACTTCTCTCGACAGGAAAATCCAAAATACTTAGAGAGACACACAGAGAGGAGAGAGATGGAAGACAGTGGAGAAAATGAACACCTGTCCTAAAGTAGAATTTAGCAAATTCTCTTTGTTAGCTTTGCACCTGAAGGATTAAATTTGCCTCACAAATTGTAGCAATTTGCACATCCACTGTGAGCAGAGTCTAGTCAAGGGTCATGGGGCCATGTTTAAGATGTGAGATGTTGACCTTCTCAGAGGTCAAATTATCCAACAAAGAACAGATAAAAGTCTAAACAATGAATACAGATTTGTTTTTTATCTTTCTGATATATTAACAATCTGATGTCAGGGAGAATCATTTATTACGCATCGTTGTCAAGTACTCAATTCTGATTCTGAATTCAGCCTTCTATGGCCTGTTAATTCTTCAAGGTCAAGATTAATTACCTTGATTTTTTTTTTAACAAAACAATAACTGTACATTATCCCTTATTGTGTCGCTGCCATTATAAGTGACAGTCCTCCACCCATCGTTAGTTTTGACTGTCTAAGCAGATTCAAGGTCAGTTCACACACCCACTGAGCATAATACTCATGTTAGCTTCCAGGTGATGCATGTCTGTACTGCTCACCGTCTGGATCTCATTTTCACCATATTAGGTAAGGTACAGTGATAATATTGTTAAAAAGATGTTTTGAACCTTAAAACCAATCAGATTTTAAAATACGGTCAGGTCACCAACACTACATAAATAAATAATACATAATGTATGTGTTTCTGCTCTCTGAACTCTTCAAGAGATTCCTCTAAGGTCAAATTAATCCTAAACCTCGAACCATTTTGCTGAAATGAAATACGTTAGTACTTCTTTGTACCTCTGTTGCCTCAAAACTGCATTGTCGTGGGGCCGCTGTCAGGTGTTCTCCCTACCTCTCCGATCTTTCCTGCTTAATAAAGAAACAATGTCTGAAAAAATCTTTTTTATGAAAAGAAAATGGGGCATTTCTTTTTTCTCACAGTGAAATACTTGGTGCCCTTGGGCTAACTTTTAACAAGTCGGTCCCAGTGCAGCTGTACTGTAGCAGCTCTATCTCTGTTTTGCAGTCCATGGGAGTAACACATCTGCTGCTCAGCGTTCCAACCAGGTGAAAAACAAATGTTGGTGAGCGGTGTACTCATTAGCATCCCCAAATTGAATAAACACTGCATTAATAAGCACAGAGCTCCCTTTGCTCCATCAGTGCTGCTTTAACAGGCAAAGATCCTCTTTGGGGGCTCATTTGTGCGTTCTGGTCCTGAACTTTAGAGAATACAGTAAGTCATCTGACATCTTCTCACAGCTCATCATGCATGAACTGCTAGAATCGGAAATCTTTCCAATGATAACAATGTCCATCCTGGAGAAAACAAATCTTTGGATGGGGAAAAGTCCTCTAACCTCATTGTAGAGGGAATAAATGAGGTTTGTGAGAGAGTGAGTGGTTTTTAGTGTGCAGGAAGTGATAACTATGACCTTATATTGGATGTACTTATAGAATATCACATAGAAATCACAAGTCAATCACAGCCTGACAAAGCTGCTAACATAGTTGTAGACTCTACAACCAATGTTTACTACGTCTTGTACTGGCTGCAAGCTGTTTTGTTGTCTTGACGTTTAACTGAATTGAGAATTATTGTGAACTCAAGCCAATTAATGATTTATGTTAGTATTATTTTTTGCATATTCCAACTTTGTTTAGCAGTATGTGTTTTCTGGAACCAAAAAAAAGCAATACTTTGTTCAGGCCCATGGATGTAAAGCTCATATGGAGAACACAGATGTGAAACCACAGCTGGAGGAACCTCTGATGTCATGATTTATTGTTTGGGAATGTTTTGGTTTCCCAGTAAGTTACAGCAACACCAGGCAGAGAGAGGTATATCAGACAGAAAGTGTGTGCTGACTTCGTTGACCCAAAGTCGAATTTGTGTCTAGAAAGAACCAACAATTAAGCATGCTGAAACATCTGTGGTTGCATTTGGAGTCTTGCAGTGTGTCTTGCATGCCTCTCAGCCCACACAGAGACACGTGCATGCACCAAAAAGACTAAAAACTGTGTGCTGCTGTTGATAGATCAGAGTGTGTCAGGCTACATGTGCGATAACGTATGGTGGGAATAAGCAGAGTAAAGCTTTTACAAGATATAGAAAGGATGAAAGTGGTGTGAATGTGTCAGTGTTTCTGCAAAGATGCTCTTCAGTTCAGCCCACGCTTGGAAGGAAATCTGAATGCAGCAGTGCCGGACCTATTGTTTGTGTTCAATATGCTGACACACACACAAAAACAAACATTTGTTGAGTGCAGGTATGAATCGACACATACACACACACTCCCTGCATCCAGTCTAGATTAACATGACGACAGCTCTGTCAACAGGATTTATACTGTTTGTTATACAAAGTCTTAACACTGTGTGTGTGTGTGTGTGTGTGTGTGTGTGTGTGTGTGTGTGTGTGTTTGTGGCCTGTGTTATTTCAAGAATCATGAAAAACACATGAGATTCAGATGACAGAATCTGTCTTTTTAGAAAGGTGTCACCATGACAACAAGAACTGAAATTCCTTGTTTGTTTCTTTGACACTGGATACATATCTGTGCGTACATTAATTATTTGAAAAAAAAAACCCCAGCAACCACGAGTGTGACATTTATTTTGTAGTCTTCACTTACATGCTGTCGAGTGTCCCAGTAAGCGCACAATACCAGGACCTGGTGAAGTGGACTGCAGCCAGATCACTTTGACATTATTCTTGACATTAAAAGCATTCATTGTGATTTCAGTTGGACTTTGAGACAGGTGTGACTGAGTATGACTCACTAAGTTGTAAGTTGAATAATAATCAGGTTCCTTGGAAACAAAGTTGCTGTCTTCCCCATAACGTTGCTGAAGGTATAAATCACAGCAGGTAAACATGGTGATGAATGTGTCTGCTCTGTTCTCTATTTTGCCAACCACTCTTTTCCTCTCATCTTCATCTTGTCACAACAAGCACAGGTTCATCCACTTGATCTTTTTGTTCCGGTAATAGATGGTTGTGTGTTTAATCCGCTGTGGGGTCTGTATGATGGAGATTGAGAGATTGAGATTGAGTCTGTGTTGATGAGTAAAAATAATGAATCAGTCTGTGGTTTAAGTTATTACTATTTCTCTGTCCAACGTATGCCGATGCCAAGTGTGAGTACATTTTCTGTCTCTTTAAGGGCCAACTATACCATAGTCTGTCTGTATTCAGCTGTAAAAAGTTTGTTAATGGGACAGAGACCATCGGGGTAAAATGTACAACAGTATGTCATCTGCATATGGCTGTATTATTTTTGTTTATGTACCAGTTGGGAGCAGGTATAAGTTAAAGAGCAGTGGCCCAAGGATTGACCCTTGTGGAATCCCAGAAAAGAATGTTTGCTTCTGCATATTTGAAGAATATAGATTTGCCACATGAATCATTAATGCTGTTGCAGGTAAATTGGAGCAATTCCCAACAGACATGTTCCAAGATTTGGTGAAAAGCCTGAAACCAGAAGAATGGACATTTAGGTGTTCAATAACTTATTGCCTTTTTTATGTTTAGATCAAAGTCATTGATTTGGACAGAAATTTGTAGAATAATTAAATGATAAAATCATATCTTCACGATCCTGCTAAAATAATGAATAATGAATCAATACCCTGACCTTTCTAAGTCCAATCTCAGAATCCATCGGCTATCATCTGACTACCATTTAGCCTCTGTGGGCAATGGCCAGCGTTTCTGGAATATGGAAATCTGGGCCAAGACTTTCTCTGCAGCCTGATTAGCAACTAGATATAGGAGAATGACAAGAAAGACATATCTGCTGTCCTCTATGAATATATAGTTGCATATGAATGCAGATAACTTTTAAAAAAGCTAAATCGTCATCAGACTCTAAGGTTGTATTTTGGCCCATGCTTTCCGCATCTTTTGCTCTCCACATGGACTACTGCAACAAAAGCCCACTCAAACGTGATTGGTCAATACTACTCAGACTACAATCTTCCACCACTAAAATTTTGGTCCCTCACCTACAGATTCTGCATACATAAACAGATATCTGTTTATAGAGATTATTTTCAGTCAAACCGAAAACTAACACCCTCTATTATGTTTCCAGACGTAAGCATTTTCACAGCAGTTGCATAAGTGCCCCAGGGTTTCCAATGTCTCCTTTTTTTAATATTATACTTTCACCAGACGTATAAGTTTAAAAACACAGACATCAAATAGAGACACATTTTTACAAGACCCAATGCTGCAGGATATGTAGACCATGAGAAATATGTGGAGTGAGTAAAAATTTCAAAAATGAAGCAGCAGGGTTAAAGAGTTAAAATAGGAGAGGATGAGCTCTTCAGCTCAGTGGTAGAAATCTGCCTGCCTAACAGAATGATAATGTTCTTCTCTGTCAGCTTAGTGTCAACGCCTTCTCCTCCTCTATCTGTGGCTCCTCATCTCTCTCAGTGAATCCCATGTCTCTCCATTGTAATCTGTCCCTCTGCATGTATCCTTATCCTCCGCCTTCCTGCTCCTTTGTGTTCAATTGCTAGTACTACATATTCCTCTCAGGCTGGACTCATGCATGGGCGTCTAAATATTGTGAAAAGGGACCCCCTCTACTGATGAGTTTACATAAGAGGGTGAATCTGCGAGTAGGCAGCCAAACAGTGGAATGAAGAGAAGCAGAGCGAAAATCTAAACACAGTATAAATGAACCACCTGTGCTAATGACTTTATGTAAGATGGTAAATCTGCGAGTGGGCAGCGACACAATAGCAATGCAGAGGGGGAGAGCACAAAGGTGAGGAGAGGAGCTGTTTCGTAAGAGCAGAGGAGGAGTTCAGAGAGGACAGGGAAGGGTCGCTGTTAAAGGAACAGTCTGATAGATAGTGGAGCAGTGAAGGGTATTAGAAAGTTATACACTCAATCAGGTGTCAGGAGTAAAAAGTGTTAGTTGCTCTAACAGAAATTGCTGCTTTTCTGGAGAGTTGGCATACGTCAAGGGCCGATTCAGACCAAATCAGGCGCTGAGTTGAAAATGCTGGTTTTCCCATTCATTTGAATGGTGGTAGTTGACGATCAGACCATCAAAGCCCTCAACAGTCAGCCTGACATGTCACTGAAACCGGACACTATCCAGGTGGATTCATGGATTAAACTCTGATACTCTGTCTGTTCTGTTCTTGCTTTGTTTATTTCAAGTACCAGCTTCTAAATCTGAGTCTGGCTCACAGTCGATGCTTCAAAATAGGGACATGAAGAATTTTCCTTTGGTTTGTGTTAGATGTTTGACAGAGACAGCTGTGGTAAGTGACGGAGACAGTTATTTCTGATTGTTTCATAGTGGTTCATTCATCACAAAAAAACACACCCATGTCCAGCAACCCTTAACCCCCTGAGATAGAGAAGATACACTTAATTGCTGTTTGGATGAACCACGTCCATGAATACTCTAATTTAGTCAAGATAGTTGGGTCCAACATGGACATACTGGGCAATGGTGTAGTGCTGTTGTACAACAGCACTCCACCAACTTTACACAAGAGGATCGGTGTACTTGTCAGGAGTACTATTGAGCTGTGTAATGTCTTCTGAGTTTCAGGAGGGAACCTAAATAAACCCAAATTAAACTGATGATAACATCTGACTTGACAAAGATGATAAGACAGAAACAGTGTATTTAATATCAAAGATCTTAGATAGACAGCAATAATTATCACAAAACAAGACGTTAACACGACATCCTGGATAGATTGGGAAGATATTGTTTGGACCAAAACTAGTGATTGGTTTATCAGAATCAGAAACAGTTTATTGAAAATTACAGTAGGTTTACACATACAAAGAATTTATCTTGGTGTTTTGGTGCATAACAAACATAAACTAAAAAAGACATATTCACACTCTGAAAGTGTGGAAAGATTGATTGGTTCCAGGCAGGATGAGTTGTCTAATAAAAGAATGCTATCCAGTTGCATTGTGGGATATGTTTGCTTGAGTCAGGACATCTCACCCTCTGCTTTTCTACTTTTTGAACCATTACTCTTTTTTTCCCTTTGTTATGACACTGCCATACTAAACAGTTAGAGTACTTGTGTAAAACAATAAATTCTTTCGTTTTCCATTACTTGTGACCAAATTTTAAGTGATTCAAACATAATTCTAGAGCACAAACTTGTTTTATTTTCCCCTTTAGACTTCATTGGAATTGGAAGATAAGATAAGAGAGAAAGAGAAGAAAATAAGGAGTGCTTTTATATTTTGGGAGGCAGATACTTAAGTTAGTCATTTTTGAGGATGACAAAATTATATGACGATCGAAGGAAGGCAAGGATTTTAAGGCTGGAAGAGAAAATGAGATGGCAGGAGATGAACATGATGGATGGAAGAGTACTTCTCTTAGGAGATGAGTGAAGAGGAGTATATGTAGAGGGAGGGAGGAAGGCAGAGGCATGTGTTTTTGGAGAGGACAGAAGTAGAGTCAAATGTTGAATTAAGGATGTGGGAAAACAAAGGAGAGAAGGATATTTGAAAGAGGAGAAGGAAGGATAAGAGAAGAGTGGAGCGTTTTCTGATGAAAGCAGCAGAGCAGAAGCTCGTCTTACAGAAGCTTTAATGGACACATCCAGAGAAACCTGGCTCTGCTCGCCCTCTGAAGCATGTGCTCTGCTCATGACTGTGGTGTCTCTGCCTTAATCTACTCAGCCGTTGTGTGTATTGGCATCACACACTGCCAAAACTGTGTATAAGAGTTGGTACGTGCAGGGGTTGGCTTTATTGTGTATTCTTGGTTGGCTGTTTACAGTATATGAAGACACTCTTGGCTCGGTTGGACCTCTTCTCTGCCAAGCATCCTCCATGAAGTACACACTGAGCCAGCAGTTGACGAACACCTCCCAGATTTACAGCGACAACATGGGATTTTATTCACTTTGGACGCAGTTGTCATGTAGCAGGCAGCAGCGCGTTAGCTTAGATTCATTCAAGTGACTGTAGGCGGGAAATAAAATGACTGTGGCACTGCTGCAGAAAATGTAAAAAGATAAAGACTAAAACATAATTCTGCTCGCATTTCTTTAACAAACATGTGGGCCTCGTGTGTGGAATCTGTATCATAACAGAAGCATTCGCAGAGAAACCGTGCAGCATGCCAAATTTCATCTGAGCCAAAGCAGGGAGGGGTGTTGAATCCACACCAGAAATATGCTTAAATAGTTCCATATTTGGGGAAATATGTTTATTTGTTTTCTTTTTTGAGAGTTGGATGTGCATGTCTCTGTGCTTAATATCAATCTACTGCCAGCAGCTAGTTAGCTTAGCTTAGCACAAAGACTGGAGACAGAGCGAAACAGCTAGCCTGGCTTTGTGCAATGGTAATAAATCCACACTAACACCTCCAAAGCTCTAATTAAGACATTTGTTTTATTCTTTACCAGCCAAAGCATCAAAATGACTCTTTAAAGATGACTAGGCCGATTATTCAAGGAAAAATCAACACTTTGTCAAATTTACAGATCTCCAGAAAGGACATGCAGAAAATTTGGGGAGGGGGGAAAACAAGACTTCATCCACCTTTTTGCATCCCCCTAAAAACTCACGTAGTGTTTCATGTGATAGCATTTCATTAATTGATTCTCATGGTGCATGCATAGACTGTATAAAACATGGACGTAGTATCCGTGACGTCACCAACAAGTGAAGCTTATTGTGGTGGCTCTGGTCGTCTCCATGTTGGCAGTTCTGCCTCCTCTGTCTCTCGGCTATTCCAAAAATGGTCAAAGAGGTGGAGCTGAATGAACTTGGTTACTCAAATAAGCCACCTGCATAACTTTAAGCCTTAATATCATTTGAACAGGTGAGTTGTATAAAAATTCACCCTCAGTACAGTTGTCATGAACGGGGAAATTAGCTATAGAGACCAAAACTGTTTTTTGTACCAGGCTGTAAACATGTTTATTTCTGCTGTGAAGTTGGACATTTTAACATGGGGACTTATGGAGACTGACTCACTTCTGGAGCCAGCCTCAAGTGGATGTTTGAGGAACTGCAGTTTTTGGCACTTTCGGGGTGTAGGTTGCTGCTTGGGCACACATCACACACTATAATGTTAGATGTGTGTGTTGACCATTAGATTATCCCATTATTACATTTTGACATGGTCCCTTCACTCTTTGTATTCAGAAGCATAAAGTCAGTAATAAATGATGTTATTATATTATTGTATATTCTGTTTCTGTCCACTGCCAAGAGGAAGGACATTCTCTCTCTGTCTGACAATTTTTCTTTTGTTCAATATTTTTTTCTTTAACATAACAGATTGTCTGTCTGTCTTTTCTTTCCATGTCCATCTGCTGTGCAACTCTGCCACACCTCCTCACCAGGTAAGTTATTTGATTTTCATTGATCTGCCTTTTTTCCTTGTTTCTTCTCCAGCAGGGGGCTGGTTGTCTGTAATTGGTTTCTGCCCGGGTGCTCAGCCCTGGTGCATGCTTTTGTTGAAACTGTGGCTTTGTTTGCAGGAAAACTGCTGCTTTTATTTTGTTTTGTTTTTTTTTTTTTTTTTTTTTTTTTTTTTTTTCACATTTCTGTAAGAATCAATACAGTATGGTGAGTCTGCTCTGTGTGTGTGTGTGTGTGTGTGCGTGTGTGTGCTTGAAGGTTGCAGTTTGTAACTAGAGAGATGTCCTCCTAAAACAGAGATGAGCAGCAAATGGAATCTACTGGATATAATAATAAGTAAATGAAAAGAGTATTTCTGCTCAAAAGAGAAGCAGCACAAAGGAGCAGCAGAGCTGTGATTAGGACACGACACTGCTGTTGTAGTTTTGAGTTTTTACTAAGATATGATGACATATCCTCATGAAACAGAAGATAAAGTCCTGTCTCTAATAGAAGCCCTGAAATAAAGCCTGCTTGTCTCTTCATCTGAAGTAAATAAAGGCCCGGCTACTCGTTGACCTTCCCCACCACAGCATCATGTCACATTAACCTGCGGCTCTGCTCGTCAACAGCTTCATAGTGGTCCATAACAATATTTCGTCAGTAACGTGGTGCGTTCAACAGACTTCAAAGCGTAATCATCTGTAATTATCTTCTTCTCTATTGTCAAGTTACTGCATGCAGTTTGTGCAGGTGTGAATAATAACCATATGTTGACTCCCTGTGCTCCTCGAGGTGTCATTGTCTCTTCATGTTTATCAAACACTCATTGTTTCAGTACAGTAGTGCTTTAGCTCGGGTTAGCGGTGTCAGTCAGACGGTCCAACACTTTGCTCAGAGTGAATTTTCATCAAGTGTCATCATCAGGTCCAATTTGTTTTGTTCTGACATTCCCATCAGCCCCCGCTGTACACACTGGTTCTTGTTAAGCGCTGTGGAGCACTCTGTGTTCTCCTGAGAAGCTTTTTTTTGCTGTTTATGGTTCTTTGGAGAACTTAATGCAACTTTGGAGAACTTTTATGTTTAATTATCTTTTTTTTTCGTTGGAATACTGATTACTGTTTCTTTAAGTCGACCCTTTGCAGCACCTGTTCCTTAAAGAACCAGTAAGGTTCCTTTTAAACTGAAAAATGTTCTTGTGTTTTTTAAAGGTGTACTTTTACTGTACTTTAGCTAATGTGAGCATGCTAACATAGTGAAATAAGATGGTGAACATGGTAAAAAATGACACATTGGTGTGTTAGAACTGTCATTGTGAGCACGTTAGCATGCTAACATTAGCATTTAGCTGCAAATTAATGACTGCATCTTTTCCTCAAGCCTTCATGCCAACGTGACATTTAGTTCCCAGCTGACACCATGCTGCAAATACACAAAAACACTGTTTGTTTCTTCCAAAGCTACATATTATGAGTACTTTTTTCAAATGTATAATTTGTGCAGTCTGTGTGACGATTTAAATTAATCTGTTGCGTGCTTTTATTCTGAAGGATTCAGGCTGGAAGCTAAATATTTCAGATACAACAAAAACTTTAAGAACGCAAAAAGGTCTTTTTTTTCTGCCCATTTGTCCTTCATGTCCCTTCTGAGTCTCCGTAGAATACAGGTTAATGCTCTTTTACATGTGGTGGTGATTTCCCAGAATTACTCAGAGGAGAATGTCAACTAGTTACATCATCCCGACAGACAAACAGGAAGAGTTGCGTCCTTTTACTCAAAAGACAACATGTCTGGCTGTTGCATTGCATTCTGGTCCGTTGAGGCTGTGTTGGTGTTTCTGCCTCACTGACAAAGAATCTGTTCTTGTATCATCGCTGCAGAACTTCAGCTTGATTTGCGTTTTCTTCTGTTTGAACATGTAAATGCATGAAGCGTGTCATCTGACTGAAACCACAGTGTGTGCGATGACACACAGAGATGAGGCCAGGAAACACCATCGTCCTCTCTCCTTATTGGTCGATGTGTCTTGTGATTCCCTGTGGAGAACACAAGGACAAGAACAGAGACAAGGACGAGCTTAATCTATTTTCAATACTGACATTGGTTTATTGGAAAAGGCGCTTTTACTCCAGGCTGACTTGTGCAGAGGTGTGTGTGTGTGTGTGAATGTGTGTGTGCCTGCGTAGAAGATGACCAAATATGGTGTGAGCAGCTTTTGTTTAGGAGTGAAATATGGCCTCCCTGATTCCATCAGTGGCACAACAAGGTCATTCATTACCCTTTTCGTTCTGTGCGTGTGTGTGTGTGAGCGCAGTTGTATAGCACACACACACACACACACACACACATGACTTGTTAACCTGTTCCCGCTTAATTGTCCTCTGGTTGCTCTGGGTGTTTCACATTTGCCTTTGTTTGTGTGTGTGTGTGTGTGTGTGTGTGTGTGTGTGTGTGTGTGTGTGTGTGTGTGTGTGTGTGTTTACTGCAATGCTCTTTTCATTTAGTGTAGAGAAGTTTATTTTTCTCGTGTCAGTGGGCAATCCGTCCTGTCCTTCCTTTATGGACTGCATTGATTGCAGAGGTAATGTACCAGTCGCAGTAACTTTGCTCTCCTATTACCATGGAGACACACAAAAAAAGTTGACATTTAAAAGGTTGTGTTGAGTTCAAACTCGCCTTAAAATATAGAAGTAGCGGGGCGTTTTGATAGCTCAACTGGTAGAGTGTGTGCACCTTGTTTTCAGTCCAGTCCTTACCACGGCGACACGGATACGATTCCAACTCTTCATCCGCTCCTGTCAATAAAGTCCCTAAAATAACAAAAGGATGTGCATGCGGTAAAGCTAGATTTTTGTGGACAGAAGCAGGAAATTGTTGCCGTGCAACCTGTTTTGCACCTGTCTTTCAACTAGCATGGTGGAAGTATGAGGTGACATCCAGCACAGGGCGAGTAAAGTGACGTAGTTACAAGGTGAAGAGTTCAACAGTCCTACGAGATGAAGCTGGCCCTGAGTCTGGTGGTGCAGGACTGGAATCTGCGGAACCGTCTGCCCGATGTCAGCACAGCGGTCGTCTTATCAGGCAGCCTGAATTGTGAAACAACCCAGAATCCTCCTTTAATTCATCTGCCCCTCGTGTCTGAAAAAAAGCAGCTCCTATCTCGTGACATTCAGAGCTGTTAGCTTTTGTTTAGGCTGCGTTATTAAACCCTGACAGGCAGAACTGACTCTAAAATGCCATCCATGTCTGGCTGTTAAAGAGCAAATGTGAACATGCTGAAATGTTAACACGCTTTGCATAAATTATGCACCCTCCTTCCCCGACTCTCCCAGAGAGACTCGCCGTCTTCGTCCTGCCTCTGTAGTGCTGTTCGTCCGGAGAGGAGAGTAAACACGGACCATCAGAGAGCAGAGATGATGAGGCCGCTAATTAGCCAATCTCGTTCTGTTTTCGCTCTCCGCGTCTCAGAGGAGGATGCCGAACATGACTATATTTAGGGCTGTTGGAAGACTAGAGGAGTCACCTGACGGATATTAGCTGCAGGGAACTGACGCACACACACACACACGTTAATGAATGAACTGTGGAATAGACTGCAGTGGGAGTGCAGAGACATCTGGCCAGATAAATTAATTAGTGTAATTATTCAGTGATAAATGATGCTGTGTTATTGCCTGTTACCTCTACATGTTAGTAAACTGTACACCTGCCACACACTGTAACACACGGCTCTCACCTTAAGGGAATGAAATGTTACTTTTTAAGGTGGATACAAATAATCATTTGAATAACTGAATTTATGTGGTGTAAAATGTGCTCCTTAGAGTCAGGCTTAACAGTAGAAATGGATGTGACTCACAGCACAGCCGTTATTTCATCTGGCTGTGTGTATTTTAAACTTCCATAATTTGTGTTTAAATGCATCTTTAAAAAGCGTTTCTGCTGTGGGAGAATTAGCGAGCATGAATCAGTTCTAAACAGGCTCGTGTGGGTGCAGGAGAAGAGCTTTACTTTCCAAAGAGATATCAAGCAGCTGGCAAAAGGTGACAGATTCTCTTACAAAGTGATTGATGACACAAAGGAGGCAACTGAGCCTTATAAAAAAGTCCTTGGGTGACACCAATAACATTCATACGACAAACATCCTGGATATTGAAAGATTTATGAGTGTTTTTCCAGCAGGGTGCAGTTGTGTTTGTCCTCTTTGGTCCACAGCAGGTATCAACGAGTACTGTCTGTATCGCCAGCAAGCGTGTGGACATATTTTTAGATTATTTTTGGGGGCTTTTAATCTGAGAGAGAGAGATTCTGATGCTTGTGGTGACACTGATTAATCAGGCTAAAATGTCTACATGTACCCAAGAAACATCAAAACCTGGTGGCCTGGTTGCCGGAACATTTTATTATTATGCAGCCAGTAGAGACTGCTTGTGTTGGTTGAAGACTCTAAAGGGCAATTCACCCAGCCAGCATTTTTTTGGTAGCATTCATGACACCCGTCACAACAGACAGAATTCCATTTGTACAAATGTATCAGTCCCCGAGCTACTTTGAAACTGCAGCTACAAGCAACTTCAGCTGGAAGTAGTTCAGCTACAGGCACGGTGTACTTTTGTTCAAAGTAGCAGGCTACTCAGAAAAAGTATCATCGAGGTCCAGTGAGTCAGATTTAGGCAGCTCTATTCACAGAATGTGGCAGAAATGTGACACAACTGTATTTTCATGAGCGTATTATCACCTGCCTCATGATGAGCTTTCTATATCTACAGAGTCCACCATGTTGAACCACCATGTTTCTACAGGAGCCCACGAAGATCAAACTAAAACTGCCTCCAGATCAGGGCTTTCACATGCTTTTGCCTATTTCGTAGCTGCTGTAATTTCTCCTTCACACTCAGAAGGAGCAGGTGGGTTGCAATCAGCAACTGCACCAGCACATTCAACATTCTCCTGTCGTGTTGGTTATGACTCGTGTAGCTTGAGACTTTCAGTTTCTTATTTGTCACATATAATCATAAAAGAACAATTATGATGACATTCTGTAAGTTCCTACAATACATTCTAACTTAAACAATAATAATAGTATGATAATACTAATAGCAATAATAGCAACAACAGCAATAAGGAATACATAATCTTAGTGTTTTTATTTAGGATTTTAGTCGCTTGAAGGTAGAAGGTCTTCCTGAGCCTCTCAGTTCTGGTCTGGTCTATCCAGAACCTTCTTCCCGGAGGGGGAAAGATGGTTATCCAGGTGGTTGGAATTCTTAAAGGTCCAGTGTGTAATATTTAGGAGAATCTATTGGGAGAAAAGGAATATAATAAAAGTATGTTTTGATTAATGTATAATCACCTGAAAAGTAGTTGTGTATAGTTGTGAGTTGTTGTGATTTTGTTACTTTAGAATGAGTCTGTTATATCTACAGACTCCACAGATCCAGAGTCCACCATGTTGCACTGCCATGTTATAACAGTAGTCACCGAACAGACCAACCAAATACTCTCTAGACAGGAACTTTCAAGTTTTTCGTGAGTTTGCATTCACCATAATTTCCTCCTACAAGCTTGGAAGGAGGAGGGTGAGGCAGTGGGTATTCAGACTGTTGTAATCTGCAGCCTCAGTGCTAGATGCCACTAAATCCTACACACTGGACCTTTAAAGATTCTTCTAGCCTTAGTTTTGCAGTGTCAAGTTTAGATGTCTGTAGGCAGGTAGAACACCGCCTACTGTACGTCTAGCTAACTGGATTGAGGGGATAGCTTGAATTTCCTTGAGCGTTCTCACCAAAGAGTCTGTAAGCAGCACAGAGGTCAGGACCTCAGTGAACACCAAGGCATTATCCTGTTAGGACCTGCTGATATTAAGGGGGAGTAATTCCTCCCCTGCATCCCGTGACAGCTCAGCTCCTCTCCAGTACTCATCAGTCCGCTCTGACTTTGAGAGATGTGTTTAATGATGCACGTTGTGATGCAATCCCAAGGTTTTGGTTCATTTTTTCATGCAAAAATTTTCTGCCTCATGGTCAGTTTTTGGGGGGACAGATGGTTCTGGGGATCGTGATGCTGTAACAGATTCGGAGGTGGTGTGGATTGAATAGAGGGGCACTTGTGCACCGCTGACATCTGCCATCTGCTGTGAATTAGTGGTTACTCCTGTAGACTTTGAGTTGTAGACTTACAATAAGAAACACTGACACTTAATTAAATAACCAGACGTGTATTTATATGAAAGTGTCAGTGTTTATTGAACAGAGTGAGCGTTTCTCTCGCTGTCCCGTGGACTCCTCACAGCTCCTGTGTGCTGCAGATTGTAAACTAAGCAGACAGACCGACCAGTTCTTCTGCTAGCATTCCTTCCTGTGTCTGGCTGTCAGACAGAAATGCTTCTGTCGGCTACTGCGCACACACACTCAGAGGTGTTTGTATTGTTGCAGCAGATGTCTGCATGTGAGGGTCTCTCCCTCTTTCCCTCCTCTCACTCTATCCACGAACACAGAATTCCAGAAAAAGAGGAAAGAACACAGGAAAGAAAGTAAAATTAGGTTTTTGGGTGTCATGACCGTTCTCTGGTCGACTTCCGAGCGGGATTTAGTGGGAAATAAAAGACGGTCATTATCAGGTTAGCGAGCCAAGCCTGACTGAAAGTGACACAGGCTGTTATCTCGTTAGGAAATGGATTGCTCGTCACAATAGTCTAGACGTCGAGGGTTTAAGGTCAGACCACAATGTGGAGAAATGTGAATTGTGTAATAGTTTAAATCCACAAAGCACGTGGCCTGCTCTGACCTGTTCTACTGTGATGCCTTCACTTCTGCTCGGCTTTCAAAAGCTCACATTAGTCACTGTGATGAATGCCACGATGAATGGAGGATTCTGTCTGCAGGTTGAATCACTGCACGACTCCAGGAACTTGCTGCTATATTGAGAAGCTGGCTGTGTTTTGATGGCAACCACTAACTGCAAGATCGAGTTCTGAACCACAGAATGAGCGTGTGAGTCAGACCATCTGAAATCTGACGTGTCTCACTCATCTCAGCCTGAGAGAGACAGAAACCAAAGGTGAACAGGTGACCAGCACCTGGGCTTTCTACTGAGGAATACAAATCATGCCGCAGTTGTGTCATCCAGTGTTTTAACTGTTTTGATATATTCAGTTCTGAAATGCTGTTTGAAAAACAGCTCCACTGAGATGAAACACAGCTAAAGATGAGCCACATCAGCCCATGCTAATGTTTATTCATGTGATCTAATAAATAATTGTTAATGTTTGTTTATTAACCAGCCCTTCACCTCCAGTTTTTGGCCCCCGGGCAACAGTAGTGTAGATCCAGGGTTTGAGTTCCTTTGAGTAAATGTTTTTTGATGTGTTATTGCTCATCATTCTCTCAGAACCCTCACGTATTTCGCTCATCTTTCTGAGGGGCGGCTGTGGCTCGGAGGTAGAGCGGGTCGTCCACTAATCAGATCGGCGGTTCGATCCCCGGTTCGATCCCCTCCAGTCTGCATGTCGAAGTGTCCTTGGGCAAGATACTGAACCCCAAATTGCTCCCGAAGGCTGCGCCATCGGTGTGTGAATATGTATGAATGATTAGCTCCTAAAACTGATGAGCAGTTGGCACCTTGCATGGCAGCTAATGCCATCAGTGTGTGAATGTGTGTGAATGGGTGAATGAGATACGTACTGTAAAAGCGCTTTGAGTGGTCGGAAGACTAGAAAGACTAGACTAGAAAGGCGCTATATGAGTACAAGTCCATTAACCATTCATCTGTTTGATTAAAGGAGCAGTGTGTAGAATTTAGTGGCATCTAGTGGTGTAGTTGAGGATTACAAACCCCTTGTTTTGCTCTGCCCTTCCTAACATGAAGGAGAAAGTACGGTGGCTGTAAAATGCAGTCACAAATGCTGCAGGTCCTTTTCCACCATGTTGAACTGCCGTGTTTCTACAGTAGCCCAGAATGGACAAAATAAACACTGGCTCCACACTCAGAACAGAAGGACAACTGGAGATGGTTGCAGTCCACAACTACAGTACACCACTAGATTAATTAATCAAACACAGTGGTGCTTTAAATGAGCTACGCCCAACATTAGGGTGACCAAACGTCCTCTTTTGCCCTGGCATGTCCACTTTTTACGTCCTGTCCGGGGCGTCCGGGGTTTTTTCTATAAATTCATAAAAATATCCTGTTTTCACTGTTTTTCATGGGACCATTAAGCGTGTACTTAAATTGACTGGCGCTTTGCACAGAATACTACGGTACTTTGTTCATTAACCTCTGAGAAGCCTGTCTGAATTTGTGTCTCGAGGCCGGGCCGAGTGTCCTCTTTTTTGGAACTCAAAATATGGTCACCCTACCCAACATGTTCTTATCGGCTGTCGTCAAATGATGCTGCTTTATCATGAAGATGTTGGTATTTGATGCCCTGGAAATGAGACCAGACAGGGAGTTCACAACCGAAATGTCTTCTGGAGTGAAGTTGTTTTTCTTGCCAGCATATTGACATCATTACAGAACCAGCCAGTATAGGTGAGTTTTGGTTCAGATACCGAAGCAATGTTAATTCAGCGCCTTAGTTTGGGTAATTAAAACAATTTTTACCTCTTTTTGTCATTTAACAAAACATGCCAAACTGTTCAGTGGTCTAGAGCTTCTCAAATCAACTGAAAGTATTTGATCCAAGATCAGTGAAACAAGCCTGAAAGAGTCTGAGCGAGCATTGGATGCCTTCTTCCTTGATCTACAGTATCTTCTGAGTGTGTGCAGTATTGAGATGTGGCCCTCAGCCTTACAGGAGCAATTACAGAAGCTGCATCTGAACTCAACCCTGCCTCTTCATATACTTTGCAGCATTGGTTCACTGACTCCAAAGTTAAAGCCGTTTTTTTTTCCAGACGTCTTTATTTCGTCAGGCTGCTGTAGATGTTACTTTTTGTTGATAAGAACAAGCGATAACTTTTGATTTGTGCAACACTCACAGTGTAGTTGCTGCTTCTTGCCTTTGAAGACAGAAACATGCAGTGGAGCCACCCGGATCAAACTGTACTCTGTGAAGCCACCATCACAAGTCTGTTTGGCTCACACAGCGTCAAATCCAAACAGTGGAAATAAAGCCTTCTCCGGGCTGCTGGTCTCCCGTTATCCTCAGCACTCGCTGGCTGCACCGACAGCTCCGTGTTTTGCTCCGTGTTGACATGACTGATGGCTGGATTGAGTGGAATTTGGAGTTTGAATTAATTAAAAGGCTCAGTTCTCCTTTTCTTGTCATCGCACAGCCTCCACCCTCACTTTTTCACCCCACCTTGCAGTCTCTTTCACTCACCCCGCCGCTCCCTGTGTGTATATGCAGTCCATTAACGCTGACATGCCTGAGTAAAACTCCCAGCCTTACATGGAGAGAGAGAGCTGGGGGAGCCAGGCAGACAGGTAGACAGAAGCAAGACTCTTGACCTCTGGCAGCTGCAGCTGTAGATGTTGTAGCAGGGCAGCTCCCGAGTGGGAAATATGTCTTTAACTGTGTGACACTGCAAGAATATTATGCTGAGTCAGCCTCTGCTGGATCAGTAAAGATGAAAACTATAGAAGCAGAGCATCAAAACAAAGGATGGAATTCTCAGAGTTGCTGTTAGCATGTAAATCCAGACAGCGTCTGAATCAACCTTTAACACTGGCTGCTGGGAAAAATCCTCTGCTGCACAGGAAGTGATGACAAAGTAAAATAAAAACAGGCCGTGCAGCAGCTAAACATCCATTCAGTATGACACAATGACACCTGATAGAATTATATCTGACACAAAAAATGAACTTTTCGACATGTTCCGGCCTCGTTGTTCATCACTTCTGTCTGCAAACAAACAGCGTGCGTCATCCTGTAACGATCAGTATTTTGAGTCATTGAGCTGTGAAAAGCGCGTCCCCTCGTCCCCGCTGTTTGTTAGGATCAAAGCTTTCAGCAGCCACTCGCTCTGCACGCCTGCAGGATTTGACCTGATGTACTTTAAAACCGGCCCGTCGCCTTTTTTCTGGTCGACAACTGATGTTTTACTGCTGTCTAATTAGTCATCATTAAAGAGCAGGGTGGCTACACACGGCCCGGAGCCCGGAGTGTGTGCTGAGAGAAGCACTTCTATTGATCTCAGCCTGGACAGGCTGAGTGTGTGTGTGTGTGTGTGTGTGTGTGTGTGTTGGATGGCTTCATAAAGAGAACAGTCATTTTCACCAGGATCTGATGTTTTCCTTGAGTTTTGTTTATGTGTGTGTGTGTCTGTGTGTATTTGTGTGATCTAACGATGTTGGCGACACACAGTAACAGATGTGTGTGTGTGTGTGTGTGTGTGTGTGTGTGTGTGTGTGTGTGTGTTTGTGTTTGTGTGTGTTAGCCACAGGTTGTACAGGTCCCAGAGGCTCTGTGTGTGTTTGTGTGTGTGTGCCAGCACCTGCAGGGTTTACAGATTGAAAACAAGCAGTCCATATGATAATAGCAGCAGCAAGCGGGAGCAGTGTGTGTTTGTGTGTGTGTGTGTGTTTGTGTGTGTGTGTGGGGGGGGAATCACACAGGGTTGTTTACTGGGGTTGACAGACACAGCGTAGGTGACCTGTCTTCCTGGAGTTTTCTCATTATTTTCCGTTGTTTGTTTGGTTTAAACAAATCAAATGTTTCTTTAACGTAAAAATATCAAATTATAAAATCATTCTTTTATTTCATAAGTCTGAATCATTTCCTGGGAGGCATAATGTCATTTAGTACCACGGTGTAGTCAAATAAATTAAATAGTGTGTTCACTTCCAGAGAATTAATTCTAGTTCATTCAGAGTATAACAGAGATCACTTTTTAATTAGTGCGCATCAGGTCAACTGAACGTGCCGACAACAGGCAAGCATACAAATCATAGATTATCATATATGATCAATATAACATCCAATTGTACATAAAATGTGCTGTAGAAATAATATAGTAATTTGTCTGTCTGGCGGTTATTATTGGAGTTTTGTATAGAATTTTAAAGGTCCAGTGTGTAGAATTTAGTGGCATCTAGTGGTGAAGTTTGCAACCAACTGAAAACCCCTCACCTCTCCTTGGTTCAAGCATGAAGGAGAAACTACAGTGGCCGTGAAACTTGTAAAAAACGTGAAAGGTCCTATGTAAAGCCAGTGTTTGGTTTGTCCCTTCTGGGGACGCTAATGTGAGTCACACAGTTGACATAAAGTCGGCAAGAATATTGATGATTGATTATTGGTTTATCAAGGAAAACAAAAATGTGCTTTGTTGTTTTATGTGATGGAACATGGAACATTCACATGAAGCTGCCACCCAGTGCTCTGATGACTTGTGCTGGGCTTACATCATAATTTGATGTAATTCTGTGTTAGAAAATCATGGAAATAACAAAAATGATCACAAGTTTCAACTCTAACTTAGAGGGTTCTCTTTGTATTCAGCAGTTTCAGTCACTTATGACATCCCTGATGTATCAAGCTGCGTGATACGGGAGTTTTGTGATATGAGATAACTGTGCTCTTCAGAGCTGCATTATTATGTTGTTCTGTTGCAGCTGAGTATACAGTGCCTGCCACCTGATAGTCACTCAGAGAAATACAAAGAGTCAAAACGCCCTTTGTGATCACAAAAGGACAAACCTGCTGATCTTCTATAGGCATATTTATTTACAGTCAGCAGTTCTCATGTGCAGTCAAACCACCATCTTCATCATCATCTTCTTCACCTTCATCTTCGTGTTTGTGTCAAAGCATGAAAAATCTTCTTCCTCTGTGCCACAGAGGTCCATTGTTGTTAAGAACTATTAAAAACACATCAGCTGTTGCACTGGGTAGCATGCCAGTCCCACATACACCATCCTGGACTCACAGGAGCACCGAATGTGGATTAATCCACCGCTGAAAATAGTCCCCAACTAATGCATTATTCCCTCCTGTTTGAGTAACGTTTGATAAAAAATACAGTGAACAGCTGTTATAAGAAATTACTTAACCTTTTTTAAAAGATGAAACTATATATTTTTGATATGTTTTTAAAGATTTATATCTTCTGTGGGAACCAATGGGCTTGGAGCTGAGAGCCACAGACAGGAAGTCAGAAGGAACACATTGTTTTGCTCCTGTCGGCAGGATAACATGCTGTATTTAGAGATGACACTGGTCCATGGTGATGTCCCCTTTCTGTGTCTGAGTGCTCCATGTTTGAATTCCACTGTATGTATTTTTAATGCTCGCCAATGTCAGTGAAGCGCCTCTCTTCACTACGCTAACGCATGTGTCCACTGAACCTTGTATTGCAATATGTTGTCCCATTTTCATCCTCCCTTCACCGCGCCGTCCCACATTCTCTCTCCAGAGCTGGATTTAAAGATGCAGATGGTGCAGCGGCTCTTTTTGTCCCTCTTGATATCTAAAGTGACATTGTTGTGCGCTCATGGGTATTGTAAATGGGTCCAGGGTGCAGATGAGGCATGGCGAGTTATGTAAAAAAAAAAAAAGGCAACCAGCTGCTGTGCTGCAATGGAGCTCGTTTGCAGTGGCAGAGCATTTGGAGAATTGAAAGGCGGACGGGCCTTAAGGCTGAATTATGGGGTGTGGTGGGGATGGGCACAGAGAACATCACAAAACATGGTGAGTTCACAAAGGGCTGTGGCTTTAATCCTATCTGGAGACAGAGGAAGACTCCAGACACACACTCACACACACTTACACATTGAAACCTCTTGAACCAATAGCTGTACTGCCTCTTCCGCCGGCTGGCTAATCTAAAAATCGTCAAAGACGTGGATCATCGGTGGACCTGAGGCGGGCTGAATGAGGCCCCGTTGCTCAAACAAGCCATCTGTAACAGCACCCACCTGTCAATCAAAGCGTCCATACTTAATTCTGCATAACTTTAAGCCTTAATATAATCTGAACAGGTGAGTTGTATAAAAATTCACCCTCAGTACAGTTGTCATGAACGGGGAAATTAGCTATAGAGACCAGAACTGTTTTTTGTACCAGGCTGTAAACATGTTTATTTCTGTTTTCTCCTGTGTTCAGCACTGTGGTGTTGGAGGTCGTATTCCTGAGCTGGACTGCCTGCCCCGACTTCATACCAACTTATGTCCACAGCCAATCGTGTCCTTTCTGTAGTTCGTCTTGTTGGAAAGTGACCGCAGTGCAACCATGAAGAACTGTAATAGAAGCAGTGAGGCTGCTAATTAAAAAAAACAGAGCCTGTTTATTTGCTGAGATTTTGAAAGCAAACATTTCTTTTCCAACCAGCTCGCTGCTCAGGACCATGTATTATTGAGATGTGCGGAATGTAAAGTACTCGCTCTGTTTGTCCTGTGAGGTCATAATTCCGGCCTAATGAGGACACTGTTTCTGCTGTTCCATTCTTTAAATGACATTTTTCAACGCTGTGTGCACCACACTGAACTCCATCCACCTCCACTGTATTAGGGTGGAGACGGAAATCTGAAAAAAACATGGACACATTGCGTGTGCACAAAAGAGCATTCAGACAAACACAAACACACACACTCACCCGCGGGACTCAACAGTAATATGCAAACACATGCAACAAAATTCATGAGACACGGTAACTGTTACAGCACAGTTACAAAGTATCTTTGTTGTGTAGCACGCAGTGACATGTAGTGTGTGTGTGTGTGTGTGTGTGTGTGTGTGTGTGTGTGTGTGTGTGTCCACCCAAACTAAGGCAAACACAGCAGCAGCTCCCAGCACTCATCTGCTCTCATGTCTCATCAGCATCCCTGGAGAGAGAGAGACAGCCTACTGAGGAAACACACAAACACACACACACACACACACACACACACACACACACACTGAAGACTGTTGACTTGTTTGTGTGAGAGAGAGAATAGGAAAAATGTTCTCTCCACAAAAGTGTCACCTGTTTTGCGTGTGTGAGAATGTTTGCATTCGCACGCGTGTGTGTGTGTGTGTGTGTGTGTGTGTGTGTGTGTGTGTGTGTGTGTGTGTGTGCAGGCATATCTTCTGTGCATACTTGAATTTTTCATCTGTGGTGGTCTTGTGTTTGGGAAAGAAGTCACGCTCTCTACTCTTACCCATCCGTTATCTCAAACACACACACACACACGCACACACACATGTAACCGCGCGCACACACACACACGCAGTAGATGTGTCAGACCTCTGGCTTGAATTCAAGGGGATAATTACAGGAAAGAGCTTTTTGGCTCTGAATGCTATTTGATTGCGCTGCCTCTTCCTCTACTGGAATTCAAGAGAGGCCGTTGAGAGTGTGTGTGTGTGTGTGTGTGTGTGTGTGTGTGTGTGCGCGTGTGTTGCCATAGCAATGTCGAAGGAAGGGGCATCAGAGTGAGTGTTGCCGATTTGTAAAGATGATACGTTCCAAACTAAGTAAACTTACGGAGAGACACACAGTTCATACTGACGCCGCGTCACGTTCACCGTCTTCAGAATTCTCACGACACAAAACACATCACTGTTCTGTCGTTAATCAGCGTTTCAGACTCTGAGATGATGGCAGCCTTCTTACATGTGCAGCTGTGAGCCTCCGACACCATCGAAGGTGTCAATTTAACGTGTGTGTGGTGAAGCAGCTGTGTGATGAGCTGTTAGCTGCAGTTAAACAGCATGAAGGCGCCGAGTGTGTAGCTGCTCTGTGCTACAGTCCAGTCCTGAAACAGTCAGATGAGTGAGTGTCTTTTCTCAGCTTGATATCAGAAGATTATAACTGGCTGTTATGATTCAATGATAAAAGAAAACTAAGTCATCTACAGATATATTAAAAGAAAGAAAGAACTGTAGGTTCAATATTCTGTAAGAGGCCATTTTGTCAGCCAAGTACAGAAATGAATTATTGCTCCTTTAAGAATTTAGACCTTTTTTAGTGGTTATTATTTTGCGTGTCCTCTGAATTCATTATTTTATATAAGAACAAGGCTCTTCCTGGATTATGCTGCTAATATCTCTCATAGCTTTAAACTCAATTGTAAACTCAGATCTGCTAGTGATTATTCTCATTATCTATTGCTACCTAATTATCGACCATTATTCTAATGTATCATTTGTTTCATAAAAAGGTGACGCCTTCAAAAATATTGTTTTTGGTGATTAACAGCCCAAAACCTGAACACTTTCACTTTACGACATGTTAAAACAGAGCAAAGCAGCAAATCTTATTTTCTACATTTTTATTGTTATTATTAGTATTGTTTGTCTGGACACTGTTCAGCCAGGCTCTGTAGGGCTGTGTTTGTTATTAATTTGTGTTACTACAAATGCAGCCGTTGATAGTCTTCCTGGTTCGAGGCAATACATTCTTTAAAGTCGGTGTTGACACTATCTTTGCATCACACATTTCAACTGCAACAAGTATGAGAAGCTGTAGCTTAGTAACAGCAGAAAGCAGCAGCAGCCCTCCAGCTGTGGGGACTCATTAGATCAGTAATGAGGATGCTGTGTCAGTAACAACCATCCTTCAGCCAATCACAGTCAGGCATTCTCCATGGCCACTGATGAACAAGAGAGAATGCAGTGTGATGAATGGAGATGGTTACAGCATTGGCAGGTGATTAAACAAAGATGTACAGTATGTGAGCAGTTAAGCTGCAAGACGGCGAAACTGAAAAGATTATGTCAAATTACAAGTTACAAAGTGAGGTGCTGCCATAGTGTTTACACTCTTTAGATTTATACCGTGTGTGTGTTTATGTGCATCTTGTGTGTCCCACAGTCCTGGTGGCTGGCGGTTCACCAGCCCTGTCATTAGAGCCACACACACCAGAGCTGTTTGTAAGTCATCAGGGCTTCGTATGAAAATTACAATGTCCAGTTACAAGTAATGAATCAAAGTGTGTCAAGGTCCAAGTTTCTGTTTGTTTGAAACATTGCTGTGTTCTGTGTGTCACTGATCCTGTGCTGTGTCCCAAATTCTGATACGTTAATACACTTTTATGTAGTACACCGTGTACACTGTACTTCCTGGCTAATTTTAGCATGGTAGTGTTGTCTCAATTTGAGTATGGCTGTTGTGCACTTTCCAGAAATAACAACATTTTACCATTTCTTCTTATTTGCTGCATTGCAGCAGGGCTTCAGCGCATCAGCGCCAACATTTGACTGGAAGGAAATGGATGGATGGGTTTATATTTTGGCACTTATCTGGGGTCGGGTCGCGGTGGCACCAGGTTAACATGATGATGTTCCACACATCCTTCTCTTCAGCAATGCATTCCAGCTCCTCCTGGGGGATCCTGAGGTGTGTTCCCAGGCTAAATGGGCTATGTAGTCCCCCCAGCGGGTTCTGGGTCTGCGCCGGGGTCTCCTACCAGTTGGACATGCCTGGAACACCTCCAAAGGAAGGCACTCAGGGGGCATCCTAATCAGTTGTCCAAACAATCTCAGCTGGAGCAAAGGATCAGTGGCTCTACTCCAAGCTCCTTACCCTATCTCTAAGGCTAAGCCCAGCCACTCAGCAGAGGAAACTCATTTTGGCTGCTTGTATCCGTGATCTCATTCTTTCAGTCACTATCCAAAGCTCATGACCATAGGTCAGGGTGTGAACGTGGATGGACTGGAAATTTGAGTATGAAATATGAAACATATACAACTGTGTGTACATTGGTATATTGCAACTCCAGTATCTTCCTTGGCCGTCATTTTACAATGCTGGTGGTCCGTCCCCTTCAGCTACGTAGCTAGCAAAAATGGCGACCACTGAGTGTGAGAAGTGTCTAGTGTTCTTTACTCAACTTTTTACCGTTATGAGTGCACCATCCATGTGACTGTCCAACTGACAGTGTAAATGCATTTATGGACTCAAAGTATAAGCTGGTTTTGATCACTGACATTAAAATGTGACCAACATTTGAGCTTGAGGGGACCTAAAGCTTCTTTACTTGTGGAAAATAAGAACTGTAGATCAGATGACTCACTATTTTCAACATTCTAACTAATGAATACATTTTACACTATTCTGCACTGATTCTGTTAACTTCCTTTTTTGTCTTTAAATCCCGAGCAGTCTTTCCAGCAGTTAAGACCATTCATCATTAAGCTGTAGGAGCCTCTGTAGAGAATTCATTCATTAGATATTTTTTATCACTTTATCAGTTCCTCTCGCAGTAGCCAGCTGCCCCAGATGGCATTTTTTTAAATCATTACAATCGAATACATATTAATAACAACCTTAAAATGTAAAAATTCAGCTATTTAATAGCTAGGAAGTAGCACATAAATGAAATAAATAAATGATTTGTGGGTTAGAATCATTTTCACAGCTGCAGGGAAGAAAACGAACGAACGGTGATATTCTGGAGAGGAGGAGAAACTATTGATGAGGAATTTTATAATGAAGGGCTAATTTGTCTCATTTAAACTGAGCGTGTTCTCCATTTCATCTGGTGCCAGCAGCTGCAACTCAAAGTGTGTATTAAGTAATGAAGGCGGTGTGCGCATCCTGGTTATGTCATTCATTATTCATGACAATTTGGCAGAGCTCCAAAAGACACAATGATGCATTTTTTTCAATATTTATGAGACGACTTAGATTTTTGTCTTCAAGTCTCAAGTCGAGTCGACCATGGGAGCCAAGTCCAAATCGAGTCCAAGTCTCAGTTCTACACACATATAGACCTACACTGATAACTGTCTTACTATGACATTTTATATACTTCTTCCATAACCCCTTAACTTCAGCTCTAAACTGGCAGAATGTTCACATTTCCTCAACTTTCTCACTCATAGTGTTTTTTTAAACATCGGTTGTAGTTTCTACCTGACTATTAAACTCCTCAAGCTGATTCTATTTTATAAAAGACAGATTGATCTAATGCATTAAACATCTCTGTTCTCTTCCATGCAAACTTTCAGGGTGGTTTTAGGGTGACAAAATGATCTAAACCACTCCAGCAAACAGCCTCCAAAATGCAGGGCTTTGTGAGTAAAAGAAGATGGATGTGGAAGTCTGACAGCCTGTAGCTATTCAAGCTTTTAAAGTCGTGCATAATAAAGAAGAAGTGAGGACAAACTGCTTCATTTGCTCTGAATTGGAAAGAATGGTAGAGAAGGTAAATTACAGCAGTGCATCAGTCCTCATTAAGCAGAGGAGACTTTCACAGTGGACTGTGTTCGCATTTAGTACAAATAGTCTCAGTGCAGGATGATTTGGAATCAATTCCACTGGACTCATCCATCATTGATGTGAAGCTCACCCCAGTTTAAAATGGCAAAACTCCACAAAATCAATAAATTTTAATATAAATGTCATGATCAGCACCTCAGGTCACAGCCAGTCCACACAAAACTTCATGTTGAGTTCAACTTTGATGAACAACGATGTGAATTTGCCACTGATTAAAGTAAACCATCTTGACAATGCTGACCTTTGAGAGAAGCAAAACTTTAAACAGTCTAAAATGGGACCACTATATCTCTACATCATGTGCAAGCTACTACCACCAAAGAAACTCTTCAACAGAAGAAAAGGCATTCGGTTTTCACCAATGATTGGTCTCCGGTTTCCGGTCTCCTAAGTGAGCATGGTCTCCTTGCCCCGATCTCCAAATCTTGTTTGGAAGTGTTATGAAAATGATGATGGCCGATTGTGTTGTACCAAAGACAGTTCAGGAAGTTTTTTAAGTTTTAGATCAATTGTTTTAGATCATCTTTGGTGAAACCAGACAGACGATTCAGGACCGGCAGAAAAAAAAGAGACATCCGTGTAAGCAGAGACAGGTCAGATATGTGGCTCCTGAAAAATGAGTCCAGATGACTCTAGGGCGAAAGAATCACTCATAATCTGTGCTCACATTCCCTTCTCCCTTCTTCACTTCTTTGTGGTCACCCAACTTTTATCTAGTGTCACCAACAAGTTGACATCGATCGTTCAAAGTGAACTGTATCTACAGCTATTCATTGGACTCAGACATTGTCGCCCCCCTCTGGATTTGTAATAATTTGGGGATCCTCTGTCTTTTCATCCAGCACCCTCCATTTCTTCTTGATTTGTCCCATATTTTATGGTCTACACATGCAAAACTAATGACATTCCCATACCTACACAGAGTTTTGTGTTAATTAATAATTTACGAGATTTAGCTTGCTAGCATGCGAAAGATGGTGACCATGAACCTGCTGAATGCTAAATATGAGCTTGTTAGCATTGTCACTGATGGCTGCATTTAGCTGGAAGCACTGCTGTGCCTCAGCACGGCTGCACAGAGCTGCTGGCATGGCTGGAGGCTCATTTGACTTTCTATGGCTCCTGCTGGACCTTTCATTTTCCATGTCATACAGTTTAAAATAAGACCATAGAACCTTTTACTTACTTTAATAACCCTCAGGCATTAATTCTGCAGCTAATCTAATTTGCCCAACTTGGTACTTAACATTACACTACACGGGCTGACTGTCCCAGCAGTGTAAATTGACTTGGGATGGTTTCATTCATGTGCAGTGACTCAGATGTTTTCATTCACTGTCGGAAATGACCATTCCTCTGGAGGAGTGACCGTCTGTCCCAACGAGCTCAGCAGCGTTATCAGGCCAGGATTAAAAGCTGACTAACAGGGCAGTCCTGAGCACCCCTTTCTTTGCTCCCATTATTCCTGCTCCTTACACCTCCCCTCAGCTCTCCAGAATTACAGGGAGAGGAAGTATTCTACAGCTCTGTCATAAGCCACACTCAGAATAATTGTTTTGACCCTTCCAGTGGTGCTGCTTGTGTGTGTGTGTGTGTGTGTGAGGAGCGAGGGTTTGAATGACAGATTGAATTAAATATTAACAAAGGCAATTATGTCCCTTTTGTTCCGGTTTTTGCCACTTTCTTCATATTTCTCACACACCAATGAGTCTTAATGTTGTAATTAATCTGAATCCCCTATTTCCATTTGTTCCACTTACTATGCATCAGTATTTGGTTTCATTGACACATCAAGTGACCATCAGTATCATGCCCTGATATTAGACAGTCAGGGCTAAAGGAAGGACACTGTTCTCACTAGAAAAAAAGACAATGGCATTGGTCATTTGTCCAAGAACTTCAAACAACCAATGTCGGTGAAAGGAAACAGCCTTTTCTTTTGCTGGCAGTAATGGAATCTGTGGAGGAAATATAAGAACTGCAACAGAAAAACAAGTAAATACACAGTGGGGCTGTTTCTTGGAAGAGCATTACATTCTAACAATACTGCTGAAAATGGTAGAAAAATGTAGTTATATAGATAATAGTTGTATCCTTGAGTTTAGTAGTTACCTGAATAATATGTCCCAATATGTTATGTTATATGTTATATAATATCACTTTAAAATGACTGTAGGTTACTTGTGGGTTCAGGGCTCAGTATTTGGATAGGGTGCAGACAGAATTGAAACTATTAACTGTTTTGTCCCAAATGAGTTGAAGGAAGATGCAGTTCAAGGGGAGTCAGAGGTGCCATATAATCGGCAATAACAATTATATAGAGTTGGGTGTCGTCTGCATAGTACTGAACGTAGATACAAAGTTTATGCATTACGATTCCTTGTGGTAACATACACAGTCCAAAAAGTAGTGGACCAAGAACAGATCCTTTTACATTAAATATTTGTTCTTTGGGAAGAGTCACTGAAATGAACTTGCAGCATTTGAACAACCAACAGGAATGTCCAATCTAAAAGTAATCCCATGTGTCATTTTGGAAAGCTATGACAAGCAGTGTAGTTTCTCGATTTTGTGGTTTAAAAGGAATTAATATTCTATTTGCTCTGTTCAGTATTCCCGCCTGACATCATCGCTAATAGATTCTCTTTGTGTGTTTCTCTTTCTTTTTTCCATGTCCATCTCCTGTACAATGCCGTCACTCCTCTTCACCAGGTAAGACATTTTTAATGCATCTGTTCATTTCCTCTGTTGTTTTCTCACAGAGGCTGGTTTTCTTGACTTGTTTCTTTGACGATAATGAGTTTCTGCCAGGTGCTCAGACTGGGTACATGCTGGGGAAGAAGCCGTGGGTTTGATTGTTGCAGCGCTGCTGCTTTTATTTTAATTTTTAGAGTCAAGTCACATTTCAGAATGTGCAGCAGTATGCTGGGGTTTGTGTTTGAAGCTTGTGGCTTTGGTCTCTATGTAAGGGATACTGACAAAACAATCTCACTTCAGGACCTGGGAGTAGGTATTGTGGAGCTTTCGATCATATCACATGATATCCGTCAGTAGATGGAGGTCGCTCAGTTTTCAAATTTCTGTGTACTTCAAGGATTCCTCGTCCATATTGGCTTTAAGTTGCTGCTCCCTGTGAGTGTCTGTGTCTGCACTCTACCAAAGGTTGTTTCTGTAGTTCCCACAAATCCAAACTGAGTGAAAGTGGATCATGTCACACCATTTTCAGGAGCTACACTCCACTTAGAACCTTTCTTCAATAATTTTCAGAGGTGGGGTACACCCTGAACAGGTTGCCAGTTCATAGCAGGGATGACACATAGCGACACCTTTATTCATATCATATCAATAATTTTAGATTTAGAAGGCTGCAGCTTTGATATCAATGTGTCAGATACATATTTAATCAGTAAGTATCAGATCAGACTTGGTATGAAATATCCAGTTTTCAGGACTCAGTTTGAATATGATCAGATTTATAAATTAGCTCATCTCAGTTTCATCTCCTGTTTATTCATTCACATCCCAGTCACCGCTGAGACTGTGACACGGCATTTCTAGGTAGGAGAGGAGCAGTCATGATCATTGACATGCTGGAGTGAGTGGAGAGACAGGCCGCTGGAGATAAACAGGGGGGTTACTGAAGGCGTGGATTTGCAGCGCTGTGTGTGTGTGTGTGTGTGTGTGTGTGTGTTTGTCAGGTGGCTCGAGCCAAACTGAGCTTGCACAACATTTGTGTTTGTGTGTTTATGTTGAACCTGAAAGACTGGCTTCATCCTCCCACTCTGCACAGCATGAGAGGTGACAGTGAAGTGTTTGGTGTGGAGAGGATAAACCCTTAAAAAAAAAAAAAAGATGATGTGTTCTTGTGTGTTTTTTTTTGGTTGTTTACTCTTTTTACTTGCCTCAGTCCAGAACCTTCGAATCCGCCCACAGACGAGTTGACTGTTCTGTCTGATATCAGACAACCCTTTTCTCCTTGTGGAGAGACTTTGGCAGGATCGAGAGGAACAGAAAGAGTGAGCGTCACATGCCCTCTTTCTGTCTTTCTAATAATAACTTTGAATTATATCCTCTTTTTGGGATACAGGTCTCCTAAGTATTGTGTCGAGTCTTTCGGCTGGGGGTGAAATCTGAATATAGTAGCGCGCACGAGCGCAGGAACACAAACACAGCCTCTTCCTCGGGCAGGAAGGTTGTATCAGCGTTTTGTTTGCTGTGTGTCTGAGGCCAGCTCTCCTTCGGAGGACAGACGCAGGAAGGAAACCGAATAGCTCAATTATCTCTGACCACACGCCCTTGCTACATGCTAGCCTTGCACAAAGTCATGGCAGTGACAAAGACGCTGCTCCTGATTCGGGAGTTTTTCTAGGACTGGTGTTTTTGTTGTTGTGTGGAAGGCATTGTTCTGTGATGCCAGCTCAGATTAAATACAAAGTTTGTGTTTGTTAAAGTGTTTCTGGATAAACATGGCTAAGGTTTCTCTTAAACTGTACCAGACACTTTTTAAGACCACTACTAATCTTTTAGCTCCATTCTCTATGTCAAATATCTCCTGAATGAAGTTTGTTTGTACTTTTTAGAAACAAATGATTGGCTTTTTGTGAAATTCAATGACTGCATTTACGTCCAGGGTGAGGAGTGTAGACATCCAGGTTCAGAGTAGATTTTCTCCGACGCCTCCCTCTGTTCTCTCCTTGTATATTCTGTGTATTTCCAACTGGGAGGACCCCCAGGTATGTTAGATTTCCCATCTGGTTCACGACTGCCTTCGGAGAGGGATGTTTAGGCTACCTGGCTTAGCCTGCTACGACTGCAAACTGGGAAACATAGTAGTCTAAATAATTCTACTGCTTAGAAAACTCTTGCATTGCAAAGAGATTGCATAACTATCAGGACATATTCAAACTTTTGAATGTTTTGAGATCATATTTTAGGCGGTATCACCAGAGCTAACACACAAAGGGTTTGTTAAGCTGTGAATGTCAGTATTGGACGTGTACATATGCCATGTGCATGTACCTGAATGGCTTTTGTGCTTGTCATCTGTGCACTCAAGCAAAGACACCTGTATTGAACACCAGTCAAAGAATATACAGCAGGTCTGAAGTCAGTGGAGTGCAGCATTGTGCTGCTGGAAACAGTCCGGTTATTTTTCCATTCAAGAGAAGCTCTTCATTCTGTGGACAGTTTAACAGCCAACAGCCTCATTAAGTCCACTGGAACACCCATAGGTGGCTCCCAGGACAAGTCACCCACTACCCAAAGAACTGCTATCAGATTACCATATCCATATCCTGGATAAAGCCCCTGCTGGGAACAGCCCAGTGCTGATTTTGGATCAGGCTGCAAAGACTCCTTCATCCCACAATCTGACATCTGTGGAAGTCACGGGTCTGTTTCCTGTTCCCACACCCTGTCACCGTCACTCACCGACTAGCTCTCGAATATTTACTTGCTGTATAATAGTAGCCCTACAGTTGGGTCCCTGTCAGCTGAAGCATGTGTGAGTGTGAGATGAACTATATTTAAAGGAAAGACAATGTTCTCATGTGGATGAGTAGCTTAGCATTTTTCCATGGCTACCTCTCCTGTCAGTGACTTTTATAAAACAACAAAAATCGTTAGAAATCTCCCTTTACTGAGATGCCTGCTGGGAAATATGGTCCTCCTCTGCCAAGTCAAGAAAAGGCCTTTCTCTTTTCTGAATTAGCTTTCTGAAAACATCGGTTTGTGCTGCTAGACAGAAGTTTGGAGTCAGTTTGGAAGCAATGACCTGACAGCAAGAAGTTGTAGGTTTGTACTGTAGAAAGCTCAGTTTTGGTGCGAGACAAACCAACTCTTTGTATTTGATTGTTGATGTGCATGTTAGAATTCCTCTATGTTCTGAGAAAAAGCCTGTTTGGCAATGTCAACTCAATCAGTTAAACAATGAGCAACGCAAGGCTGCTACAACATCAGTCAGCATCTGAATGGCCAAACAGTTAGGTTCAGTTAGGTTTAGGGGGGGGAATGGTTTTGATTAAAGTACTTAAGGGATCTTTGTTGTCATGGTTGCAATAATAACCATGTGGTTAAGGTTATGGGACAATCGTGTCATGCTTAAAACAATGAAAGATAATGTTGACTGTTGATTGGAAACAGGTAAAGTCCCATGTTTTGTTAACCTCTCAGTTCAACCCGACCTCATCCCTAGTGCCAACTTCGTCACTCTATAATAGAATGACTTCCCCTGCAGAGACTAGAGGGCTTTTTTACTTGAACGTAAACGTGTTTTGATTCGGGTTGAAAAACTCTGGGAATTTTCAAAGTTGGAAACTTACCATCGGAATTAACAGGAATTTATGGGAATAAACAGGAATAACCAGGAATTTACACAACTGAAGGTTGGCCCTTAACAGGGAACTAACTTAAATATATATAATATAGTTGGAGAAAATATATTTTAGAATAATCTTGACTAAAACAACCAGATTTCACGCATTTGAATATCTATTATTTATAGTTTGGATATGATACCTTTTTTTTTTTTTTAATTACCCCCAATTTCCAGTTAATTCCCATAAATTTCCAAAATAGTTTCCGATTTGGAATATTTCCAAAATTCCCATGCTTAACTTCCCATGGAAAGTTTCCAGAAAGTTTTTGGAAATTTACCAGAAACTTTCCACCCCTTTGCAACCCTTGTTTTGATGCAACTTCATGTGAAATGAGTGTGAAGAGCTTCTCAAATGTGGCCATGTCATGGGGACATAACCTTGCTCTTTGTTTTTTGGCACTTCCTATTCATACCAAGGTGTCAGGAGCCAACTATGCTGTTTGTACCCAAGACGGAATAGCCAATGTAAAATGTAAAAGGTTAATGATACTATAATCTTTTCCTAAACCGAGTAGTTTTGTTGCTTTAACCTTACCAGACTGCGACTCATAAAGAGTCAAAGGTCTAAAGAGTCAAATAGCTACCGTGTGATTATCCTCACCCAGGTGCAAATAGACACATTTTACTATTTTCGTGAGTCCAAGTTAGCCAAAATGCACACCTTGTTAAGACATTTGGTTTCAGTGAGAAGAAGTTTAGATTGTGAGCAACCTGATTGTGATGTTTGGTCTGTGCTGCTGTCTGCTTGTCAGCCTTCAACTCTACATATCAACCGTACCCGCCGCCCTCGAGGATAAAGCAGAATTTCTATCCCAACTAAAAGGCTAGGAGCTGTATATGCCCTCGCCGTCCTTGGGTCTGCGCCAGAGTTTTGGCGTCTGATCTCAGAGACGAAGATGGAAAAGACAAGACAAGAAGGACAAGCACCAAACATCAGCCGGCCTCTTTGTAACATATCAGAGTTTGAGAAGATAAACCTCCGTCCTGTGTTGTTTCTGGAGGACTGAGGGCTGAGTCGCTCTGTCTGTCAGTTTGTCTGTTTTTCTCTTACTTAGCATAGATGGCCTGACCACGGCGACCTCATAGATATTACTTTATCAGCAGAAAAAACAAACATTTGAAACATCATTATTGACTTTTCCATCTGCGGCTAGTTGGGTTAGTATCGTCTCTCCCTCTGGCAGCCGGAGGAATGGCTCGTCTTGCATTCCAAAACATTTCTGGAAGCTTTCAGATATTCTCCTCCAAACACACAGCGCTCCATATGACCCTGAATACAGAGCTCTGTGCGTGTGGCACTGGAGTGAGGCTGTGTGTTTGTCATGCGTGAGTGTCCTCACGTTAACTCGGTGATGTCAGCCTCGCACAGAATGTCTCTCTGCGTGTCGTGATTATGTGTGTTTATCCGCTCCTCCATCTTAGCGGCTGCAGGTCATGGGTGTAACATAAGAACTGGTCCTCCTTCCTTTTTGGACTTTGTTCTGTTTGTCTTTTGGTTCCTGACCTCAAGATGAGCCACTCTAGAGATGGGATTATGATACAGAGAGAGAGGAGAGGACAAGAGGACAGAGTGATTCAAGTAAAAGGGTGTTGATTATTGAAAATTAGAATGATGAAAGGATGAAAACAGAAAGGAAAGAAACAAAGAGATGATACTAAAGACAAAGGAGAAGAAAAGGGTGCGACTGAATGATTGTGATTTATGCATGATTAACATCACTGCTGGCTCAAACAAAGAGAACGATGAGAGGAAACAAAGAACAGCAATGTTTGAGGTTGGAACCTGTTTCTGGTTAAAAATGCAGTTTTGTTCTGCAGCTCGACTCCTCTATGAGCTTCAGAGAGACAGCTGCACGGAGCGCTCTGCAGAGCTGACAGCTCTCTGCTCATTTACAAAAAAAGACTGAAGAGTTAAAAGCTCCATCCTTCTCCTCTGCTAACCATGAAGCTGTGCACACTCTGAGGTGAACTGAGGTCTCTCTCCTGGAATAAGTGGATTTTATTCCACCTCTGTAAAGGTACCTGACAGACAGTGACGAGTACATTAGACTTACATACATCATATTTCTGAGCAGACAGGGTCTTCATTAGCATGTAGTTTGTTAATTGTCATAGAAAAGCAGAAGATCTTCATCACTGCTCACTTAAAGGATGTAATAGACAGTTCGTTCCTGACCTAGGATCAGAATAAACTGTTGAGTAGAGATTAAAACAAAGGTGAAGCTTGCCTGATCACCTCCTGACTGCAAACGTCTGCTCTCCTCTGGATTTCAGCCTAAACTAATAAACAGAGATCAGGATCTTAGTCTACCCTCAAGCACATAGTCCATGGGGTTAACAGAGCCAGTCCCATATGTGGCTTAAATATGATCATTTAAATCTTAAAAACGAATACAGGACGGGTGTGGATTAGCTCAGTTGGTAGAGCATCCGCCCCATGTACGAAAGCTCAGCAGCGGCCCAGGGTTCGAATCCGACCTGCGGCCCTTTGCTGCATGTCATTCCCCAGCTCTCTCTCCCCACATTTCTGTCACTCTTCAGCTGTCTCTGTTAAAAATAATGCTTGAAAAAAGGCCAAAAAATATCTTAAAAATAAAAAAATAAAATGAAAAATATTGAATACAGGAAAACATCCAGGCAACCAAGTCATGGATGCTTTCGTGGAGGTTCTATGTATTCTCCTGACAGATCTTCTTCATGCTGGACAGGTCATCTTGGAATATAAAGTTACAGTAATCTGTAATACCATGGTTTTGCAGATGAAAAATAATAAACTAACTAATAAAACATTATGTGACTAAAAACTCTCAGTTCCAGCAGTGACAGCACCTCTCTCCACTCAGGACGCTGACCTGTGTGGACCTTTCTTTAAGTCTTTGTCTGCCAGTCCTCTTTTCTGTCTCTCCTCCTTTTTTGACTGTTGGATTATTGACAGGAGTGCAGCTGTGTGAACTGGCAGCTGTCAGTGAAATACTTCATCCACTCTGACTGTCTGACGTCAGCGGCAGCAGCAGGATGCTGTTTGCTATTCTACAGCAGTTTGAAAGGTGGAGAATGAGGCGGAATGAGCTGAGAGTCTGCTGTGGAACTGAGGCGTGGCTGAAAACACTGATGGGCCTGGGTGCTGCTGCTGCTAAGATTTTGTACTCGAGCGAGCACAACTGCTGTGTGTGTGTGTGTGTGTGTGTGTGTGTGTGTGCGAGAGAGAGAGAGACGAGTGCAATGTTGGCCAACAGTCTGTTTCCTAATTGAAATCTCTGAAAGGTGCTCAGCTAGACCAGCCATTTCTCATGCTCACACACACATGCACACATGCACACATACACACACACAGATGTTGGTCTCGGGCCAGCCGGTCGAGCCAATTCCCCAACAGCACAATACACGGAGATGTTAGTGCCAGGCCAACTGAGGCAGTGAGAAAGTGCTGTGTCATGTTATCTCGCCGAAAGAATCAAGAGGCAGAGAGCTGGTTGTCTGTGACCTTTGACCCCAGTGTGTTTGTGTTACGGGCAATGCAATGCATTTATACAGCGTGTCTGAGTGCTGCTGGAATAATTTAGAGCACTTTGTCTTGTTAGCAACTACCAACACTGACATCACACAGAAACACAAACTAACTAACTGATCACTGCGGAGTAGCAAACTGCCATGTTATATGAAATAAACATGCTGTAGATGGGGATTCCAAATGGTACAAAGGGATGCCAAACTATGAAGGTGCAATCAATTAGCTTTGGCTATTACGATTATCAAAAGATATGAATAAATTATTACTTTAGCCAAATAAATGATCAGTTTCATTCTCACAAAATACACTACACTGTTAATATGTGATTCTGGTGAATAATTAAATGAATAATTAGAACCAAATGAGCACATCAACGGCTAGTGGAAGGATTGGAGTTCAGCATAGGAGAGGTTGGCAGCACTCACTCTGTCCAACATTAAACTGACCAGCATGTATATACACAAACATTTATTAACAAGATAATAAAAGTATAGATATATAATATGGTCTGTAGCAACTGGTAATGTAATAAAGTCCAATAACGTAATAAAGTTTTTGAGCCAATAACGTAATTTTTTAAGTTATAACATTATTGGCTGGTTATTACGTTATTGGCGTAGCATTAAAAAAATCGTTATCCGATAATGTAATAATACATAAATAGGACTGCATTTCTTGGAAGTGAAAGTTTATTTTGCAGTTTTTGTGCAGTTTGCTCATCAAAAATAGATATAGTGGATGGCATAGTCGTCATATTCATTCATCAAGAATATGTACTATGCAGCACTCTCTCTCCTTAATTATGGTTGTAAGAGACGATTTGAGAATTATTTGTTGTACAAAATCTTTATTTAGACTATTGTTAATTTGCTTAGATATGTAAATTCATAATTTCATATATGGAGGAATATTATTTCATTCATTACTGTGAAGTGTATATAGTAGTTAGATCACTTAGTGGAATGTGCTAGAATTCATGAAGAGAACAGTGGTCATGTGACCTACATGTGTTTGCTCAGTGTTAGATGAAAAAGTCTAATCAGTCTAGGTATTACTAAGTTATTACATTATTGGCATGTTATTACATTATTGGCTTTATTACATTCAAAATGGCCAAAATGATTATGTTATCGGCAGGTATTACATTATTGGACGTTATTACATTATTGGTTGCTACATGGTCTAATCTATGTGCTCGCGCATGAAACACGTGTTACACCAGAGACAAAGAAAGAAGAGTTAGTTAGTTGTATTCGACGACCTTGTGTGTGACCTCAAGCTAACCACAGAAGCAATCACAACAGTAAACCTCAGAAGGAAACACACCGGTGACTAAATATAAACGTTAAAATTAAAGTTAGCAGTCCTGTGCTAAACGTCCAGTACATTACCAGTCTGAAGAGATTTGTGGGATTTTGCTGTTTGTCCTGTGAGTCGGGCTGCAGAAGGATGTGGTCTGGTGAAGTGTCCTTGCTCTGCAGTGTTCGTCATTGAAGGAAACCGTTCGTTCTTTTGTGTTCTCTTTAAGTTCAGATCAACTGGCAGACAGTGTGCTGCAGGCGCTGACTTGTTTACACTCTCTGTTAGCAGCGTGCTAACCAGAGAGGTCTCAGGACAGGTAGGCGCTCCTGTTTCGGCACGATATTTTTTCCTTTCGTTGTTGGCTGCGCAAACCGAACCGAGGCTCAGGGACCCTTCTGGTCCGGAAAGAGTGGAAAGAGAGATAACAAAAGGCAACTTGGAGTTTTGCTGATCAGGTGAGGGTGTCGGGTTACAAACAGGAACTGACCTGTGACCTAGAGTGTGACTTGTGACATTTCACAATAAAAGTCCAGTTCAATTCACACAATGAATGAAATTCATGTGTGGAGTCCCCGTGGTGCCAACACTGTTTTTGTCAAAGGAGTCTGGTAGCTTTATAGAGAGCATAGATGGATATAAATGCTTCAGTTTGCCACCGGAAAGGGCTGTCTGTAATACACAGAGTATCTCATACAACCTAACTTGTAAGTCTGAAGTAACCCCTCCATACAAAACCAGTGTTTTGAATTTAGTTAGCTACAGTTAGTCCTAATGTAGAAATAATAAACATGGAAAAGGACAGAAAAATGTAACCATGCAGGCAAAATAAAGCAGAGACCAAAATCAAAATAAATGGGTGAAATGAACAACAGAAATGATTGCACAAAAACAACAGCTTGGCTGCAGAGAAACTAAAGGCTCTGTTAGCAACTGCAGAAATGTCTGAGAGCATGGTGAGCCAATCTGCCACAGATGCTGTTTGTATCTTTAATAGATTAGATTGACTGGAGGAGCCTGCAGAGCGGGAGCAGGGCTCTGCGAGGAGCTCTTATCATGGGAAAGCTAAATCTGGTCAAAATGTTCCATCCTGGGAGGTCGACTGATAAGAGGCCGGCTTGATGAACTCGGAGCTCTCTGGTAGACGAAGCTCGACAGGACTGAATATCTGAGCTCGGTCACAAATCCAAAAATATTGTAACATCACGGGAAGTTTATTGCTGGCATGTTGGGGTTCTCCGACTCTGTGTGTTACCGTGTTCTCTCAGTGCTGTAGGGCTCACAACAAAGGTTCATCACCACAAGAACTGCCAACCCCACCACAGCAAATGTCTGCTGACCACACACGTACACACACGTACACACACACACACACACATACTGGCATATTTCATCAAACACTAAAGGGATTCATGCAGCTAATTGAAATTATCTGGGCTGAAATGAGTGTATGCGTGCATGTGTGTGTGTGTGTGTGTGTGTGTGTGTGTGCTTGCATTTCCCCCTTGTTTACTTGCTGAGGAAGGACATACCACTCAGTGAAGAGGGTAATTTTCTTGGAGCAACATGCTTGGCCTCTCGTGCACTCTCTCACTATTTTTCCGTGGAGCTCGAAGGGCTGCCACATGCACGCTAAACACCAGAGCCATCCTGAAAGGCTCACTTCACAGTTTCTCACTTATACCTCTGCAGTAATGATTTGTATGTGAGAAGTCACAAGGTACGACAGAAGGCAAAAACACATTTCTGCAAACACAATGTGTTCTGCTTGTTGGATAATCTGATCAAGCTGATGTTGCTTCTATCTAAATCAGCTGAGGTCTTGTTTTCGACGCTCAATAAAAACCTTCAGTACTTCCTCAGTGCAGATTTTAAATCATTTAAATCAAAATAGAAAAACTCCCCATCAACCTGGTACATTTCTGTTTGTCTGTCACAGATGGACGTCCATAAAGTCGTGGGATACCTACCATTTCATATAGTAGTATTGCAGGTTGTTTACACTCATCACCATCAATCCCATATTACATGAATGTTATCCTTTATGCCCTGTTAGTCCCTAGTATGGATCAAAATTTCAAGAACACTACATTTCACCATTGCATCTTGATGCTGTCTTTCGTTAGACCCTCCGTACTTGGTAAATTCAAAAGTCTTTCAACCGCCAGTCCAGTTTTTCGTGCGGGCTTTCTGTTCACATTGTGTATTCTTGGGGGTTGCCTCGGGGCGCTTTCACAGAAGTGCTGTTTGGTCCGCTTTGAAAACGGACCCGAGTTCATTTCCTCAGATAGTCCGGTTCGTTTGGGCAGTTGTGAAAGCTCATCTGAACTTTGGTGCAGACCAAACAAGCAAACTCTGGTCCACCTAAAACGTGGGTCTTGGTCCGCTCGCAAGTGAACCCTGGTGCGGTTCTCTTACAGTGGGAAAGCAAACGGACTATCCAGAGAACCAAAGATCAGAAAGCCAATCGATGAGTCGGGTTTTCTTCTTCCTCATGCTTTTTTTCTTCCAAGTCAGTGCTTGTTTTGGGCAACACCGCCCCCAAATGAGCAGCTGTTGTAACTGCATGACGTTGTCCAGGCGGTTTGAGCCGCTTTAAAAGTGCAGTGTGAAAGTGAACCAAACCAAATGAAGGGGTGAAATGTTTGACCGTTGTTGCATATCATTCCTCATCTCTGTTGATTTGCTAAAGGTAAAAAAAAAAAAAAAAATGCATGAGCGAGAAAAGTGTATTCTCCATGCTGAGGTACACCTGACAGGGTCAGGGTTATTTTCTCAGACTTTGTAAAGCTCCTCCCAAAAAACAAACTCTTCACAGCTGTGTTACAGGATGAGTAGTTCCAACCATGAGTACACTTTGACCTTGATGTGTAAAAGAGTGCCTCTTTAAAATGAACTATCACAACTTGGACTGCACACGTGGATATTATGAAACTTCTTTTTGGTTTACCAACGTTGGCTGTGGATGGTGTTTGACCACCAAATGCACCATGTGAGGCCTTCAGGTCCTCTGAAGGACATACCTTTTTAGTTGTGTCCTTTGAATAATGCAGTCTCTGGAATGGGGAAAGAGTTCATTCATCAGTCCATCCAGGGCATGTGTCCTGGGAAGTTTCCATGCCCCAGTGATTTATTTCTATACAGACCAGGATGATTCCACTCATAGATTTGTGCTGGAATCTGTAAAAACAGTGAAACTTACAGTGCTGAAAGCAATTCATAGATTGATTTAGCTTTTATTATTGATAGTTAATACGTTTCATATCCTATACGGTATAACATTCATTTTTTTATTGTGACAAATATACTGCCACAGAAGAACCCAGGTTTTTCCTTGAAAACACACCTATCAATCATGCCTTCATTGTGCACTGACTCACCTCCTCCTCCCTGTCCTCTCAGCTCACTTCATTTTTTTCCCCTTTTTTGTAAAACTCTGAGTGTCTTGCCTGCACATTTAAGAAGAATTAGGGCATGCTGCTCTACAAATAGGACCTGTCAGCACAGGGTTAAAACTGGAGGCTGCCACCCTAGTGATGAATCCTAGGCATGTCTCAAACACACACATCCACACACACATAACAAGACCACAGTCCACCCTCTGTTTTAGAAGTGTGTGTGTGATTAGCAGAGGAGAAGGATGGAGCTTTTAAGTCTTCAGTCTTTCTTTGTAAATGAGCAGAGAGCTGTGAGTTCTGCATGTTGCTCTGTGCAGCCGCCTCTCTGAAGCTCATGTGGAAGAAAATTACATTTTAAACCAGAAACAGGTTCCAACCTTTTTCTGTCTTTTCAGGCTGATACCAGACATAGAGTATCAAGATTAACAGAGTTTTCAGCAATCTATACCAGACAGGAAATCAGGTTGTTTCCCAGCTGCAGTACGCAGAGCTTCTTGTTGGCTCCACTGGCATCAGTAAAATGATCATCTATGTACTACTATGTAAAGGGATATTAGTTGCCATTATTTAGTTTACTTAGTTGACAAGTAGTTGACAAGTTTATTCATCAACTGCTAAATGTCCTGCTCACTACACAGCTTAGTCACAAATCCTTAGTCTGTGTAAAGGCAATTCTGAGATTTCTTTCAAAATACATAAAATGTGTTCAAAAATAGTTGCTGAAAACATGTGAAAAGACTTTGAATGATATATTAGTGAAATTAGGTTCAAACAGTTTTTCACCAGTTTTCAGTCCAGGATTTTGTGGGTGGTCCTTAAAGGGTGGCTCGATGACACGCTGAGGCCACCCTGAGCAGAGAGATAGAGATGAATTCATCTCGCTCTGAGTGTTTCAAAGTTAGTCATGTTATTTTCTGAACTCATCTGACACGTTTCAGTCGCTTCAAAATGGCTGCTTGACTGCTTCCACGAGTGGGCGTGGCTTCAGCACATTCAGAGGACACGCCCCCACAGTCCTGGAGCTGAGAATTCATTTTTACCTGATTTTGACACCTAATTTCATAAACTTGTCGATATTTTTAATCATTCAAATTTGGCTGGATGGTTAATAACGCTTTCTTCTTTGGTCTGACAAGCTGGGAACACACATTTATTCTTACTTTACACGGACTTTAAAAAACATATAAAGAATCTTCATGCAGCCAAATTAGAAGTGCTTCTGTTCTTAACAAATGTCTACAACAACTATTGGATGGATTCCCATGAACTTTGGTTAAGACAGTGATGTTCCCCTCACAATGAATTGTGATAATTTTGTGATCTGATAGCTTTTCATATGCCTCCATCATCAAGTCTTTGACCAAAATCATGTCAGCTAAAGGCTGCTAAACATTAGCATGTTAGCATGCAGGTGTTAGCATTTAGTACAAAACTCCTTTGTGGTATTGTGTTTAGGTGAGACTCATTGGTTCTGTTGTGTTGATTCATTGTGGGGTTGGTGGTTTGATTCCCTGCTCCTTCTGTCCACATTTCAAAATGTCAAGACCTTGCTTCAGCTCGCCAGGCCATGTCCCATTTTACCCAAACTAAGGCATCGATTTGGTATCTGTACCAAAAGGCAGGTGTCCTATTGGGAACAGTAGACTATAAGACATTCTAAATACAATGCTATGCTTGAAGGTGTTTCTGTGCTCATCCTGCACAGCCTATCACAAGTAAATCATTTCAGCTTGTTGAAATTCGGAAAACTTCAATAACTACCAGCTATTTCCAGCAAGTTACTATCAAGCCTGAAATGATTTTATCTGGTCTGGTCTGCAGTTGTCTGAGTTATGTTGATGAAAGGAAATCAGCTTGGATTCCATTTGCACTGACAGAAGGTCTGACTGCTCCATCCCAACTCTGGAACCACGCAGCGACTTTTCACTCTGATGTGTGACAGAAATGGTCCCATGTGTTGCTGTCTGTCTGCTGTGGCTGTAATGAATCCACTTGTCATCAGTAACAGACCAGCCAGTGAGACATTTCACTTCACACTCTGTCTGCCTCCTCCCTCTTTGTCTTTCTTTTTGTCCTCCTGCTTTAACTCTTTAGCTTCCATCTTAGTTCCATTGACGTGATCTCTCCTTTTAAGTGACTTACATCATATGTGCTTTGCACACATTTAATGCACTATAAAGACACTTTCACGTGTTGTCATTAGAAGAGGAATCATCGTGCAACTTCAACTGATTTCTCAACGTGTGGCCAGTCAAGTCAAAGTGTGCATTTCCAAATAAAACTTGTGTGAAGTATTCTGCTGTCAGTGATGTTTGAAGAGGTTCTTCCAGGAGACTTCTCTGTTTCATACACTGTCTGTAATCACAGCAGAGAGAGGAGAGACACTGCGGATGGTTTGTTGGATTTGGACAGATTTCTTCATCTCCTGCAGCTTTCAAACAACAGAACTTGCAAAAAGTTGGTAAAATATAGACTAATGCTATGTTCCAGGTTGATACTATATATACAATATATAATGCTAATTGTCATAGTTTACTGCTCCTGCTGTTCTTTCTACATTGGAACGTCACTGCAGTTTAAATTCAAAGAGAAAGAAATGCGTTTCTGTTTTTTGAGCTCCTCCTGAAGATCTTCATCAATCTTCATAATTTTTTCCAGCTGTGAGATAGTGTACATAAAAAGCAAACTCAAAATTGAGGCTGCTCTTAGTATGTATACTTATACTAAACTTAATACTTTGGGAGGATTGTTGTTTTTATTCTTTGAAAAATAGAATTTATTGAAAAACTGTTGCTATGCCATGGAGAGCCGGCTGGGTTCTGATGGGAATGACCACATCTGTGGTTTGGAGTCACTGTGCAGGTGATGGTGTTTTCATCCAGTAGAGTTGTGAAGTGGATGGAAAAACTCCAACTGCTGCAACTGATCATCGTTCGCAGAGTGTGAAGCCACTGACAGATTACAGCAGTCCTACAAACATCATTCACTGTCCACAGGTCAGTTTTCCTGCACAGCTCTGGGACCAGCCGGTCATGTTACTGTTATGGTCAGAATGCGTTGATAGGCTGTTTGTGTTTTATTATGTGTTTATAACAATATGATGTAACAGAAGTAGCTGTTTGTCACTGGCAGTGTGTGTTAATGCTCATTAGTTACACTGTTTGACACAATCAACCTGACAGCTGCTGTTAGTGCACCATGTAACAGGATGTTGAGCTCAGTGATTGAGTGTTTCTTACTGAAATGCGCCCTGGGAGTTGAAGTCAGGGGTTAAAGAGGGCTGTAACACTCCTGAACCGTGTTCCAGCCTCTCTTTTGTTCATCTTTTGTACTGAAGACATCAACCAGAAGAGCTTCATGTCCATCCAAGCTTTGAAGTGAGAGTCATTTAACACTGTCTTTGAGAAAAATCAATGGTATTTTTATTTCCGTAACACTGGGCACCTGAAGTAACTACCCCTACAGATCTTACTACCCCGAAACTTTGTCAAATGTCATCAGATCTTGATGATCTTCAGATCTTAATAAATATGTTTTCTTTGGTGTATATTAACTTGTTGTGCAACCTCACTGTTAGATTCCACTCAATGATACACACTGGTTCTTTAAAGATTTTGAGGATGAGTTTCGTCTCCACAATACAATAAGAGTCCCACAGTCTGTCTAGTCTGTCTGTTACCCCTAAAAACAAAACAGACATTCAGCCCCTTGTTATCAGCGGGGACTGTGTGGAGGGGGTCTCAGTCTTCAGGTTTCTGGGTGTGCACATACTGAACTGGTTAAGAGAGCACAGCAGAGACTCTACGTCTTGAGGATCCTTGGGAAGAACCACCTTTCCAAAAAGCTGCTTGTGTCCTTCTACCGTTGCGCCATAGAGAGCGCCCTGACTTACTGTATCTGTGTACGGTTTGCCAGCTGCACAGTTGTAGAGGGTCATCAACAGCACCCAGAAAATCATCGGCTGCCCCCTCCCCTCCCTGGAAGAGCTCTACAGAGCCCAGAACATTCCACCCGGCCACATCCTGTTTGAACAGTTACCCTCAGGCAGGCGATACAGGACAATAAAAACCCACAAACAGACTAAAAAACAGCTTCTATGCTAAGGCCATCACTGCCCTAAGTAACTACATGAGATAACTCATGGTCTGTGCTCTGTATATACTGTATGTATGAGGATGTATGGCTGTTTTTCCATTTTTCCATGTTTTATCTGTTTTTTAAAAGCTACTTTTAAAGTTCTATGTTTTATACTTGTACTTCCTGCACTGAAGACGGCACTTAAATTTCATTATGCATTGCATAATGACGATAAAGATATTCTATTCTATTCTGTTCTAAATTCCATCGAGCACGGCTCTGTGATGTGGAGCATTTTGCCCGTTAGAGTTTATTAACTCCGTCTACCATGAGTAAGTCGACTATGTAGTTAAATAGTTTACCTTTTGCCTGTTTTTACGATCTGGAGTCTGCACAGGGTGTTTTATTTTGAAAACTAACTGGATTCTCTATGTCACCTCTGTGTCTGACTTCCTGTTAGCTCCATCGGTCAAAAATAGAGCTACGCTGCAGCACTTCAGGTGGAATCAGTCATTGTCTAGAACAGGCGTGAACAGCCGTGCCCGGTGGAATTTAGAAGTTAGCTGTTTTTCACACCAGCCTCTCAGAAGACATGACACCTGTTACTTCTCTACCTGTATCACTCCATCGTGGTCTTATGGATAGTTAGTACTGTGGTGCTTCCCTTTGTCTTCATGTGGATAAAAGCTGCCGTTCATCAGAAGAGATAACTTCATGATCAGTTCACAAATGGACATGTTCCCTTTCATTATTAGCTTAATGGAAGCTATTAATTCACATTTTCTCTCTGCAGTGATTCAAAAGTCTGGATTGACAGTTGAATGAAACTCTCCTCTCTCTCTCTCTCTCTCTCTCTCTCTCTCTCTCTCTCTCTCTCTCTCTCTCCTCTGTCTCACACATGTTTAATTCACATCTCGATGGAAATCTCAGTCACACTCCGGCAGAGGAATGAATATTTCAGCTGCGCGCGGCCTCCCAACTCCAAAGACTTCCAACGCTACAAAGACGGAAACTCTTTCGCTTCACCCACACTCCGTCTTGAAATATTGAACCGCTTGTCAAAAGCATGAACCTGCTCTTTCTTCGGGACGTCATCCTCTGTGTGTGGAGTAATCGCTGTAATAAAGAATCCCCAAACTCCACATTATGCATGAAATGTGCTCTCTGTCTGGCTGTGTTAACATAAGAGACTGAGGGACCTGAATTGTCAATGTGTCACACATACTTTTCACGCCTGAAATGATCGTTATAATTAACTGGTGAACTGTAATTGTTAAATACTTCTCTGCATCTTCACATTGAATTTAACTACATCTAATAACATTTCATATTAGTTGGGGAGATGATGATGAGTCTTTGTTCCTTCTGGTGATCAGTGTCGTGTTGTTGATTCCTGACGGGCCTGTGCCGGATGTAAAGTCTCTGTCGGCCAGTGAGACAGTAGCGGTGACAGATGAGATGCCTTTTGCTTCATATATCATTCACAACCTTCTCCTGAGGAGAGGAGATCCAAAAGGACACGGTGCTGTCAGTACCTGCAGAAAAGACAAAGACGGAGTTTTCTGAAAAAGTTTGAACCAGACCAAACTCTGACTGTGAAGGCCGAGATAAACAGGAAGTAATATCTGACTATGCAGTAGTCCTGAATGGACGTGCAGTACTTTGTTCTTCATGCATTCATGTTGCATTCTCCACCACTGGAGCGATGATCAGGAACAATTCAAGAGTCTGCAGCCATAGTAGCAACTCAGTGAAACCGCACGCTCACAATGACCATGCTTACAGGCTGATCTGATGTTTACACCATTTAGCATGTTAGCATGCTAGCTAAGGCAGATGGAATTGTTTTGGGTTTTGTCACTGCCTGATTAATACTGCCTACAGCTCACTGTTTTATTCTGACTTCTCAGTATGGGTTAACGTTCTCATGCCAAGCCATGCTCATGCCAGTACATGAAATAAATATGTATATCTCACACATAGTTGCTTATACAGTAAATGTGATGAACACATCATATCAGACTACATCCAGAAGATGTTGAAACTTGTTCCAAAAAGTTTTTCAACATCACTCTTAAGCTAGTAGGGGTTGCTGCCCCAAGCAAAGGACTCTAAGTATGTCATGGTATGTTCATGAGTGACAGGAAAATGGAGCACAGGATGGACCGGCGAATCGGTGCAGCGTCAGCAGTAATGCAGACATTGCGTTGGACCGTTGTGGGGAAGAGGGAGTTGAGCCTGAAGGCAAAGCTCTCAATTTTCCAGTCTATTTACGTTCCAATGCTCACCTATGTTTATGAGCTTTGGGTAGTGACCGAAAGAATGAGATCATTCAGTCAACACCATCATCAAATGACATTTTATTCTGAGCCAGGAAGCCTCGACCTGCTGCTGGAGCTGGATGAAAAAAACAGTGTGGGGACCAAAGTGGTGGACTGACCAACCATCATTGACTTCTTTAAAAAAATCAGATAATCTGTTGGCTTGTGTTCTTTTTTTTTATCACACAGCATCATTTTGGATAACCTACATGCTGCAGTGAGCACTGATCATCAGTCACAGAGAGTTTATCCACGCTCAGTCTGCCAGATATTCTGGACATGCAAGCGGCTGTTTGGCATTTTGATCTGGTATTGAACACAACGTGAATCATGCAATATTTTTCTCTGAATGGTGGTAGAATTTTGAAGAAAAGTCTGGGTGTTGGGTGTGCAGTGATGGGACATTTTGCATGCACAGACGTTATATTTTGTCGGGAAATTCTCATCACAAAACTCTCCTCTGTGCTTAAGACTTATATTTGCATCTGTGCTATCATCCACATACTGTAGGGAACAATGATGTCCTCTCGGTACCCTCAATCCATGTGCTCACAGTGCATCTCCCTCAGCGTCTCTCTGCTCTGTGTACTGTCAAGTTTTCCTGCAAACTTATTCAACCTGACAGAATGTTACAATGTGCTACAATTTCCTCCAAATCAAAGAATAGGAAGGGTTGACAAAATGTAATTTATGTGCTTGCAAAAAAAAAAAAAGAAAAAAGTCCTGTCACGCTCAGAATCGTGACATGAATATATCTCCATGAAGTCTGTGGTTTGGCCACTAGATGTGGATCCAGATCTGTGGATCAGAACCAGCACTCAGGGTCACTGACTGTGATCTTTAATCAGAGAGATGAGAGAGGAATCAGGTAACGCTGCTCAAGTTTGATTTGAGTGTCGAAGTTAATTTTGTAATTTTCTTGCCGCCTATTTGTGATTTAGAACGGCTATATTTCAGCATCATGGGTCATACAGCTGAGCTTCTTAGCCAGACTGACTTATCATAACAATGTCAATTCCCAAATGATGATTGCAGGCAGGCAGCAGTGAGGGGAGCAGGGGGTCAGAGCATCAGTTCCCCGACAGTCTGCACATCCATCACTGTGTACACTGAATAACCTCTAATGGTCTGCTGCCAGACCTCGCTCCAATGTGTTAAAAAAAAAAGTCCTCATTACAGTGAGGTCATGGTGGAAATGACAGACATTAGCAGGACACATTGGACCACAACATAATTCAGCAAATGGAGCCATTTTCTGCAGACAGGGAGGGACTGGTAGCAGCATGTTAATTCTGTCGAGGACGTTAATCAGAGCTCTCGCTGTCTGCCATGTTCCCTCCTCATTCTTTCAATAAAGATTCAAGCTCATATAATCAGACACCGAGAGCTTTTCAACTTTTTTCAAGGATCATAGAGGCAGCAACTGACTGCATTTGTGGTCTATTTGCTGATTTTGTGATGAAGTCATTGGTTGGTTGATATCATAGCCTGTATAAAATATGGACATAGTAGTCCTAATATAGTCTGAACAGGTGAGTTGTATAAAAATTCACCCTCAGTACAGTTGTCATAAACAAGGAAATTAGCTATAGAGACCAAAACTGTTTTTTGTACTGACTGTGTTGCGATACGGGTCAGAAGATACTGAAGTGTCTCAGCAGCATTGGAGTGGTTCCAATGTTTATGTTGTGCCACCGGGCACGTATGCGACGCAGCCGTCAGGGCTAATCACGGCTGTTCTAGTCAATGTTTCAAACCCCACCAGAACAGCCACGGTCCGTTTCAGAAGCGGGTCGCCACAAGTAGCCCGTGTCAATCTGCACAGAGCAGCTCGAGCTGGCCGGAAGTCAGACACACAAAAGGCATAGAAAATCAATTTTCAAAAATAAAATTTGCCCAATAAAATGCCCTGTGCAAACTTATGATCGTTAAAAGAGCCAAAAGGGAAACAATTTAACTATGTTGCATATTAGAATAGAATAGATACTTTAAAGGGATGTGAATTTGTGTGTTGCATGGACCAAAACAGTGTCGCAGCCACGACGTGACAGAGACTACCCAACAGGGTTTTGGCATGAGTAACGTGTAGTCAGGCTGGGACGCCTCAGCTCCTGACCTGTGGCTCCGTCTGCTCCTTTCTCTCTTTTGGCCTTTCAGTTAATTGTCCTAAATGGTGCAGAATTTATTTTCCTCCAGGCACAGTTAGATTTATTTCACTGTCGGTATGCAATGAAATTCATTAACTTCCATATTCCTTCATAGATTGGGTATGGTGCTCCATGAATATGAAGTGAGTCCTGATGAAATGCATTGAGCTTCTATCTGAGGCGGACTGCAGTGTGTGTGTTGGAGGCCGCTGCAGCGCCAGAGATGAGTGCTCGGCCAGAGCTTTGATGTGTAATGTTGAATTTCCATACAGTCAGACACCCACGATTTGCTGTACTGTATCCATGACCGCATGTGTTAAGCCAATCACTTTACAGGGATGACATAGCTCGGTGGAGACCATCACAGTTTGGTTCTGCTCCAAAGAAAGACCACAATGTTGCAGGTCAGCACTGTTACTACCTGCTGCGAGCTTCAAGTGGAAGTGCATAGTATGATTACCGTGCAACATCTATGTCCGGGCCTCACTGATTACTCTACAAAAATACAACTTTCTGACTTTATTCAGTCATTTTGGTGAAACTGGATCAGATTTTTATATGCAATATATGTGCTGCTTTTCCCTCTGATGTCCTCCGGCTGCTCAGCTTCAGCTCTCTGTGATTTACACAGTTTATGATGGACAGATAGCTTTAGCCAACTACTTGCTAATGTAGCTAACTGCTAACTAACTACTGCTAACAGAATCTGTCGTTACCAGGTAACAGAATTTTGCTCAGCAGCAGGACAGGACCAGGTTCAAGCACAACCTCTGAGACCAACAGGGAATGATGTTACATGACAGAGGTTAATTTTGGACTTTCCTGATGGAAAGATTACTAATTAGATAACTGCTAACTGTTAGCTCAGTCAGCAGTGTAGCTAACCAAACCAGGAGTCAAACCTGGCAAGAAAACCACTTTGGTAAGATCCTGTATTCCCTGTTAAACTGGCCACCGCTGGTTTCAGAAGTTGTGTTTGGTACCGGGCTCAGCCATGCTCACTCATGTAGCGCTTATCATAGTGTTACCTACAGTGCATAGCAGTGAGAGTGTAACACAGACTCACTATTGGCTATTGCAAATGCCAATCAATATTCACAAGTCCCTCCCTGTCTTCCCAATGTAAAAATGCAGAAGCAAATAGCACTCTGCTTCCTGTTTCATTGAGACTTTGAAGAGATACCTGAGATACATGTAACACATAGTCAGTGGTGTAGTGCAGGGTGTATATGGGGTGGCTGTAACAGGTTGTCAGCGGTTCGATCCCCGGCTCCTCCAGTCTGCATGCCGAAGTGTCCTTGGGCAAGATACTGAACCCCAAATTACTCCTGAAGGCTGCGCCATCAGTGTGTGAATGTGTATGAATGGTTAGCTCCTAAAACTGATGAGCGGTTGACACCTTGCATGGCAGCCAATGCCATCAGTGTATGAATGGGTGAATGAGATATGTAGTGTCAAAGCGCTTTGAGTGGTCGGAAGACTAGAAAGGCGCTATATAAGTACAAGTCCATTTACCATTTATGCGCGTTTTATACACGAGTATAGCAACTTATTTTTTAAAGTCCGTGTTGGGTAAACCAACTTCTAAATCCCCTCTGATGCACATTATTTAGTGCTCTGCAGGCTCTGATTTTTTTTTTTTTTTTTTCTAGCATGGTGAATCATGACATAGATGTCAAATTTGCACGGCTGGAAAAAATGAAGTCTTCACTCAAAATGCATAATAAATTCTCTCATCCATCTGTGGGTCAGTATTTGTTATAAAATCAGCACTTCCTCTGTGGCTTCTGTGGATAATGTTGATTCTGAAGTTAAGCAGCAGAAGTTAAGTGAAATGCACAAATACTTTAAATATGATAAATAGAATGTGTAAATGTGTCAGAGCAGTCTTACACGACGTGACAACACATGAAACCTCAGCTCATCTGTAGCCACATCTGGATTAATGTCTGGGTGAGGTATCGGAGGTAATGAAAAGAAAAATCATAAACATATCAGTCTGCTTCTGATATCTCTGTTTCTTAATTAGCTCATATGTCTAATGTGGTGGCAAACACAAAACAAATCCATATGGCGGTTATCAAACAGTATCTACAGTTATAAAAATATGAAAGTCAAACCACAGCACTGTTCTCGTCTTCATCTGTAGTTTTTTTGCCCTCTTATTTCTGATCAGAATCTTTCACAAGATTATCTCATGTATAATTAGCCACCGTGGCGATGACAGTTGATAAATCTTTCTCTCTAGCAGAGTCTCTTTCGTGGCTGCTGGATGCGAGTGTTTTTGCTCTAGTAGGAAATTATATGAAGTACCGACTGACCCTAATCTCACTTTGATTTTAAAATGCTTTTACCGATGTCAGACTGTTGCAAATAGCGAGAACAGAAATGCATTTTGAAGGATCAATTTTGTTTTCTCGGCTTGCAGCAGAGTCCTCGCACCACTGTGAAACATTTTGACACCCTTTTTACAGCCGCCACAGCCTCCGTATCTGTTGTGAGTTGCATTGTGGGTCAGTAGTTTCCATTAAAACCACACTGAGTATGAGGTTTGGCTTATACTTCATTTTGTGTGTGTTTTTATGAGTGTTCACACTGCTCTCCCCATGTGTGTTCCATTATGGACATTCTTATTACTTTCAACCAAATCCACGCCCACATTTTGACATCCCACACACACACACACACACACACACACACACACACACACACACACACACACACACACAGTTATCACTTCCCCTTTACTGTGTTCTTTCCTTCCTTTCTTCCTTCATTTTCTCTCTTTCCTCTCCTCTTAATTTATCCCCATCATTCAGATCTATTCATGCTGTTGCAGACGTTAGACAACTTCAGTCTGCTGCTCTCATCCGCGATTCAATGTAGAACGGGCTTTTAAAACCTATTTACTGTAGACCTCTTTTGGCTTATACACAAACACACACAGTCTTTGGAAGAGGACATATAGGGGTCCCTGATCCCATCCCCTCCAGTACCTTAAGAAAAAGTTTGCGTAATGATCAGACTTTTTGCTCAGACTGCAGTTTTAAAAAATTAAAATTCACTTAAAGCTGACATCCCTGCTTCTGCAAAAACCTCCTCTCCTCTCTTCTCTTCTCTTCTCTTCTCTTCTCCTCCTTCCACCCTTCATCCTTTCAGATTTTCCGACAGTAAACAGGCGATCCTTCACCAACAACCCAAGCATTTTTGCCTTACATGTCTTTCATCACTCTACTTTGTGAATTTCAGATAATTTAGTCCCACACACACACACACACAGACACACCACAGGCGTACAGTATGTTAATGTCCCCGGGCTCTGTGGCTGTGTGTAAGACCACACACTCCAGCAAACATGGTGTGTTGGTCGTAAAGACGGGGGAGCCTTGTTTATACTGTGTTTAAACTGTTGTCTCTCTCAGTTTTATTGGCCCTGCTAAATGCCCGAGTTCAAATTTAATGTCACTGAAAAGCTGTTTTAAAAACTCATTTGAATAGGTTATATTGACAAAAAGATATTTTTCAGTGCTAAGCAGGCTGGTAAGCAGCCATAGACATTAGTCAAGAGGCAGTTACAGTCCAGGGAAGCTCAAATATCATTGTCCATTATTACACATATTGTAGAAAAGTAATATGGGGGTGGTAAGAGTTTAATTTCCCTGGATGTATTACTGAGGGTCTGGATCAGAGCTCCTGCCAAACCCAGCAGGCAGCTGATGTTTACTGGAAACTTTCTGTGGCAAAGTGAATGAGGGATGCTCTGCACACCCTCAGCAGCAACTGTCAAGGTGCCCGTCGGGCAAAGTGTTTAAATAGTAATCCAACACTTTTTTTGAGTGCAGAGGTGGTTGGTGTGTGTCATAGTTCAGAATGCATTTTTCGAATTTGTGAATTTATGAGTGTGTTCAATCTTAAATAGTGTTAAGTTGTACTTGCAAAACTTAAAACTAAATCATGAATAATAACTGAGATAGTTGGTACAAATTTACAAACATGGTTGGATGACAAAGTCAGGGTGTGAGGTCCACAAGGGCCTATAGCAAATATCAATACTGTACATATTCTTCACAAACATAATAATCCATGCCATGCATCAAGTTATGTCTACCATAACACTTTGAAAAGACTTAAAATACTAAAGTCTGACACCCTCTTACTTCTACTGCACAGTTTTAGTCACAGGCAAAGACTGAGGATCTCACAGGGTCACTGTTTACAGAACTACAACTAGACTCATTTTCATTTTGATTTCCCATCCTGCACCTGGTGGAAATTTACAAGAACTGAGAAAAAAAAAACTGTTGGAGCAGAAACAAAAGCAACTTTTGGCCAAAGCTGTCTTTGTGTGCAGTTTGAGGGCTGCAGCGATTTCTGTCCACTTTTTGACTTCCCCACTCGATCGTGGTACAAATGGGAAGACGCATCAAAGAGGCGCTCTCGCTCACTCCACAGCTCCACCAGTTTCTCCTCCTTTTCTACAGTCCAACAGAACCAAGACTTAGCCAGCTGCCTGCTTTTTGATGGTTCTGGACAGAGGACTCCTATTGGTTGCTGACGCCGTTCATGTGATTGAACGTCACTATTTGCACAAACCAAGACTAAAAACCTCCAATAATATTAAACATGTTTGATTTGATCAAAACCTCAAGACGAGGAAAAGACCGACTTAAGACAACTCAGTGTGTGCCACAACTCAAGTAAAACTTTGAGGATTTATTCCGGCATTGAACTTTTGTCTGCAATAGTGAAATCATTTAAACATTGTTAGGTGTAAGGCCAGCTTTACTAAACTTTGTCAGTGTACAGTATATGTGCTGTGTGAGTGCACATTTTCTGTAAACCTACAGGTGGCCAGGAATTGCTGTGCCATGACATATTGACACGGCAACCTGCTGTGACTTAATCAATGGTGGAAACACTTTTGGAGAGCACATTGCCCATATTTGATCAATCAGCTTAGTAAGGTCAAAATTGGCCATGATACCTACATAAATAACATATGAACATAACATGTTCATGGCGTTAGACATGGTGTTGGTTTTAGAGAAAAAGTACTGCCACTTATAAAATTCTGACTTTTCTGAAAATGAATCCAGATCCAGATAAGATTCTGCTGTCAGATTGGTTAAAGAAATCTCTCCAACAATGCTGGCAATGTACAGCAATCTTTCTTTGGATAGATGAACACAGGACAAAAACCTCCCTATACTTAAGAGAAGTGGTTTGTGTAAAATATTAAGTGCTGATGTGTAATGGAGTGTTTTGCCTTCCTTTAGCTGATGTGGCCGCTGATGGGTGGGGAAATATCGGAGCGAGTTGTTTCATATGCTGTTCCTCCTCTGTCTGGCCTCAGGAGCTGTTCTGGGAGGGGGTGGGGGGACTGCATTACAGAACAACATTATAGCCTTTGTCATATTGAATGGGAATAATATCCCCAACCATTTATTTTCTATAAGTACATGTCAGAATCTGAACCACTTTATTCACCAAATGTAATGAATGCACTAGTATTTGTCTTGATGACAGTATTATGCTGCACAGCCAAAGAGCAGACAGTGCATCAGTCAAACTAAGAGAAATGACTTTAACCAACAGTGTTCATGGTTCAGAAGTGAATTATAATGCTTGGAGTATTTACTATGAATGTATTTTATTTCTGAAGGATCATTCTATTTTTTTTTTACAAACACAGGATACTTAAGAGACTGAGGGAGGAAGTTGGCCAGTGAGACTAACTGTAAGATGAATGAAACTTTCATACGTTACCTCAACCATGAACATGATTTCAGCGTCATGTCAGATATATTGATCTCATACTACTTGAAGGCGTCATCAACCAGGCCTTTTGTTATTGTTTTGGTGTAAGAGACCTGTAGCTTGACTGGCCTGGCTAACTAACATAAGTGCTTAGCTCACCACCTATAGGAGGTGCTTCTCTAACTACCACTGCCAGTATCACTGTCACCAAACTTCTAGCATCACCTTCTCTATAAGGGCGACAATCTTTAACTGTCTCACAACCACAACCAAACTTTCTATTTCAACTGAAAATCATGAAAAGAGTGTTTCCTGGCATGTTTGACATCTTTTCCGGAGTTCCACAAGGCTACATCCTGGGCCCACTCCAAAGACATTTTTTTGCTGTCCTACATTCTCATTACTCGCTCACTACTACAGTACATCTGGACTTTTAGCCATCCCATCAATCAGAGGACACCGGTCAGGCTTTTCTTCGTTCTGGCTCGGCTGTGGTGGAATGGACTCCCCACTGAAGCCAAGATAGTAGTGCCATTGCTCATCTGCTGCCAAAGGCAAATTTTCTATGAGCCTCTGGTTTATGGATAGTCACTAATCATTTAATCAAGGCAACAGAGTAGACTATATGTTCAGATTCACCTTCACAAGAAACCACACAAACAGAACAATAAGACCTTGACATGTATGTGTGCAGCTATACTGATCCACCTTAGTTTCCATGGGATTGTTTCTCTGTGCTGAATAATGAAAGTTGAGTGGAAACAGCAGATTTTAATTACATTTCTGGAACTTCACAAAGAGAGCACAGGCCTTTGTAGAAAGGGATGAGGAGGGAGAGTGAATAGAATGAGTTAGAAAGCACAAAAACATAATTTCATTTTAGGCTGAGTTCAACTGTGAACAAGTTTGACATGTAAATTTGTGTTCATTGAACCAGTGTTTCTTGTTGACCTTTTAGCTCGCCGAGTTTTGAACACGCTGATCAAATACTGCTGTGTAGAAGACCTGCAGCATGATGTGCTATCAGTCAAATACAGGACAGGAGAATCAATAAGTTTATATGAACAATGGGTCAAGTGACTGTGAAAGGGATTCCTTGCAGTGATGAACCCACAGAAAATGATCACTAACACTCAGCAGTCCCCTTCAGCCGAAACCACAAAAGCTGTATCACAGTTTTACAGAGCTTGTTTCAAAGTTCTTGAACAGACAGTTGGAAAAGTAGCTCTTTGTTCACATTAGAACCTGTCAACTTATCACTGACAACCATATGATGCTAGCTACTGTAATATATCACCCTCAACAAATAAAAATGAACCCAACAGTTTGCATCAAACTTTTTGAGACCTGACAGCTCTGACAGCTTTTCCTCTTCATTCAGGCACATTTTATAATCACCATGTGCCATGATTGATGGTGTAAACACCAGACTTTATGTTGACTACACATGTACGTTGTTTAAACTCATTGTTACTCTATATTTAGAAAGGATAGTAATTATTATTTACATATAGTTAATTACCATCACTATGAGCACAAGTCTTTAATTTAAAAACATCTAAAATTGTCAAGTTGTTCCGCAGAACACAGCAGCTTTGGACATCATTTCCCTGGACTCCGAGGACTTTGGTTGCCTTGACTGTGATGGTTGCACTCTTGGCTGCAGATACTTTAGTGCTTGTAGAACCAAAACAAAGATAGATCAGAGTATTCATTTACAAATGTAGCAAATTAGTTGCACTGAATTTCACAAAAGTTCATTCTAATTAATTAGATTGAACTTTTGTGATGATCCACATTCCTACCTCTTCCTTCCTTGATGAGACTGTTTCTGTTCATTTTGGGGTGCAGTGGTCTGTAAAACTAGATTTAAAGTTCATGGTGGATGTTCTCTTAAATTCTTCATTTATCTGTAGGGCGAATAAATCCATACATACAAAAAGAGGACTCATCAGAGAATTGAGCTGGGTTCTGCTTGAGGTCTCTGCCTCTTAAAGGAAGTTTTTCCTTGTCACCGTCGCCAAGTGCTTGCTCATGGTGGGAACCGTTGGGTCTGTAGAGTACAGTCTATTCTTTATGGAGCTATTATGAGAAAACTGTTATGATTTGGGGCTATATACATAAAATTGCAGGTCTTACAGGCTGGTGCATGTGTTCTAACTCTCGAGGATGTATGTCTACTCTGTTTTACAAATGGAAGAAGTGGGGAAAAGTTTTGGTGGTCTAACTTCCACCAGAGAGCTAAAATGACTCTGATCCTCCATGTTGCAGTGCTCAGACATCCTCCCTCTCTCTTATCTCTCCGTGTTTTCCTCCCTCTATCTCTCCCTCCTCTCATCTCGGCTTCTCCTCCTCTTCCTCGTACTAATCACAGCCAGGCTCGGGTGGAGCGGCGGGCTGCTGTGGGTGCTGCCTCGGTGCTGGGTGCATGCACGCAGCATGTCTGGGCGGGCTTTGATCCCAGCGCTCTCCCGGGACGCAGCCAGGGGTATTAGGCACTTTTCCACTCTTGTCTTCTTTTAATTACGGGCCCATAATGAAAGCTGCACGCTCGGCTGCAACACATCACACACTCGGAGGAGGAGGAGGGAGAACCCACCCTCCATCTCGTCCTCACATTGCATCCTTCTTCCCCTCCACCAGCCTCCTCTCTGGCACACTGAACCCTCTCTTTGGCCTGTACACTCCCAAGTCTCTTTCTTAAGGGCTGTATGTGCTCTTTTTCAAGACTTTTATTTCTTTATGCTTCTTCTCTCTTTCATCGTTCTGTCTGCTCTTTCTTTGATCCATCCTTGTGCTTACTTTGTTTTTCAGCCTCCTCTAATGAAAGGAGTTTATTTATTTCAGCTTTCCTTCTCTTAAGTCTTGTAATTTCTTTGTTCCTTCTTATGTTCCTTGTACTTCTTGCTTTTGATTTTTATTCATTCTTTAACTTCATAAGTAGAGTGTTTGAGTCATCTGTAAGAGAAGGATCCAGCACTGTTTCCTCTGTTCAAACTGGCTCAGGAGGCTCCAAGCCTGGGAAACATGAAGGTTTTTGAGGAAAGGATCTGTGCACAGCTTGAGTAAAGACAGTTGCCAACTCTGTGATTTTGGTGCAGTCACTCGCCTTCAGTCTCATGCTGCCCAGATAAACCTCACATCAAATGAGGGGATTCCAGAGGTGCCAGTTCATTTCCTGGGCACTGCCGAGGTGCCCTCGAGCACCTAACTGCTCCCATGGCGCCGCTATGTGGCAACATCTCTCCACATTTGTCTATTGTGTGAGTGGGGTTGTTTTTTTGTTGTTGTTGTTGTTGTTTTTGGGCCTATATGTGTAAAACTGAAGTGAAAAAATAATTCTCCATTAGGGTTTAATAAAATAAATCTCCTTCTTCAAAGCAAAATCAAAATGAAGCCTAAAGAGAGGTCAGGGGAAATTAGCGGTGATGTAATCATGGAGGGGGCATCGGGGATCACATGGACGTGGTCGTTGTCTGTGGATGTTGGACAGCTTCTTCCTCGAGCACAGGTTTCTTCCATTCAGTATGAGTATGACTCAGGAGGGAAAGCTGGCTTTTAACTACACACTGAGCGAGAGCCTTCAGGAGTCATTCCTGCTGCTGGGAGAATTCAAAAAAGGTCATTCACTATATGCTGAATTATCATCACAATGAGCCATGAATCAGCACTACATGACTCGTATTATTCTTAAGTTGACAGGCCTCACATTTATTTCAAGTTAATATCGTGGCCATTAATCATTGTCTGTGCTTCTCTCTAAGATCACACTGGTAGATTAGAACTGTCCATTAGCAATGTCTGAGGCTGAAAGTTATTACACGAATAAGTAAGCTGATATATAATATCAACTTCATTTCTCAGTCAGACATACAGAATGGTTCAGTGTAATCATTAACTCAGAGTGTCGTCAAATGCACTTCACTGTGTTTCTTAAACAGCAGGACGCTGCGTTGGTTTGGGGGAGTGTTGTTTAAGATACCAGAATAGGAACCAGGAAGTCCATTTGGAGTAACAGATTACTGTTTAAAGCATGGAGACATGGACGTAGTCATAGACGATGACGCCCACAGGTTTCTGAGGAGTTGTTTGGCAAAGACATGGAGCATGGGTGGAGCTGGAGCGGGCTGAATGACGCCTGGTTGCTCAAACAAGCCCCCTGTGACCACACCCACCTGTCAGTCAAAGCTCTTGTCTGTCCACGCTCTTAATTCTGCATAACTTTAAGCCTTAATATGATTTGAACAGGTGAGTTGTATAAAGATTCACCCTCAGTACAGTTGTCATGAACGGGGAAATTCGCTATAGAGACCAAAACTGTTTTTTGTACCAGGCTGTAAACATGTTTATCTCTGCTGTGAAGTTGGACATTTTAACATGGAGACTGACTCACTTCTGGAGCCAGCCTCAAGTGGATGTTTGAGGAACTGCAGTTTTTTGGCACTCCCGCGTTGACTTCACTTCACAGACAGAGGTTGCTGCTTGGTTTAGAGGCTCATCGGACAGAACACTGCACAGTGGTTTGTAATACTCACGGAAGAGTTTTTACAGCTTTGTAAAGTTATCGTGCCGGCAGCTTTTTTATCTTTCATCACAAAGATCAAGAGGTAAACAGTTGAAATGCAGCGTTCATGCTATAAAGTAATCCGTTGGGAATGTGTGCTGGCACGTATTTGATTGAGGTGTTCTTCCAGGAGTGTAAACATGATCATGTGTCCTCTGGGGTGTCCTCTTTAGTTTTTCCCCCCTGCCCCTCAAACAGCCTGAGTCGCAGGCTGTGGATGTGCTGCTGCCTTGTTTTTCTTATATTTTACTTCTCTCCTTTCTCCTGTATACTTTTTTTTCTATCCTCTGAGGTATTTACCTTTGTTATAGCAGTGTTGTTTGGACTAAGCGTACCACAAAGTCTTCAAAATCAAAAGTCAAAATCTTCAAAAACATTTTAAAAATAAGGGTCAAACCTGAAACAGCAGAGGTCAAGATATCCTGACATTTGGTCCAGATGTATTATTCTTTACTACATTTCCCACAGTGCAACACAATAGCATCTTTACTTAGTCCTCTGCCTGCCTGCCTGGCTTTTAAGAAATATATCTGACAAATTAGGCCGAGCTTAGAGAGAACTCTGCTGACGTCATGAGGGGATCTTGCTGAGTCAGTGTGTGATGTGGGACCGACTGCTGGCCATGTGCTTCTCCTCTTGGCTGCTCTGAGAACAGCTTTCCCCGCAGCATCACATCACACGCTCATCTTCAAGCCTATTTTTATTCATTGGTCTTTCTCTGCCTCTGACACCCTCGTCTCTCCTCTGTTACTGTTCACGCCGAGCTCTGTTCCCTTACGTCTTTGGTTGCTGTTTTACAAGCCTCCTGTTTTTGACAGCACTTCACCCCCAAGCTGTTTCTGAAGTGCCTCTGAAATGATGTTTAAATAACTATTGAGTTTAGAGAATGAATGCCCCGAAAAAGTGTTTTCCAAACTGGACTCCAGAGACCGTAAGAGGACCCCCGGGGTGGATTTGGAATCCTCCTATTGTGAAAAAGTGGATTTGTGAATCTCATTTTTAGCCTGTTTGATTCATTTGAACATAATTAAAGGAGGTTTCGCTCTCTTCCCCTGCAGTGCTCACAGATGTCTCTATTTCAAGGGTCAGGCCTGCATCAGAACATTTGGGAACTCTTGGACTGAGTGTTTGTTTACATGCATGAGTAGTGGGCATGTTAGTTTGTGACCACAAGAGGGGGACAAAGCTCTACTGGTCTACACTACATGGCTCAGGTTCACAATCAGACAGGCTTCAAGTGCCAAATACAGTAACTGTAGACCTGGCACTTTCCCAGGGCGTATTAATGCAATGCAGAGGGACGACTGGATGATCTACTGACGACTTCACACACTGACGCACACTGAACACAGGTATATTAGACAAAAGTAAGCAGTGAGCTGCCTCATTTAACAGTCGTCCACAACAGGGCCACCGCCACAAGTGTGAGACGTCCAGAACCACTTTAAAGCACAATGTACGACACTGAGCCTTCAATGCTGGACTTAATGGTGGATGTGATGAGCCCGTTCCAGATAAATGCGTTTGGCTCCGGCTTGAAAATCACTAAACATTTATTGGAGATCTATTAGCTGCTCTACATACACCTTGCCAAGCATTGTTTGTTGACTGGTCTCAACATTAGTAGGAACACAACATCTCGTACAATAAAATCCCTATTCACATTTAAAAAGTCCAGTGTGTCAGATTTAGGAGGCTCTATTTACAGAATATAATATTCATAACTATGTTTTCATTAGTATATAATCACCTGAAAATAAGAGTCATGTTTTTGTTACCTTAGCATGAGACTTTTATATCTACAGACGCTGCAGGTCCTCTTCCACAGAGTCCGCCATGTTGAACCGCCATGTTTCTACAGTAGCCTAGAGCAGACAAACTAAACGCTGACCCTACAGAGGGCTTTTCACATTTTTTTTCATGTTTCGGCCACTATAGTTTCTCCTTCATGCTACAGTAGGAAGAAGAGAATTAGGCGTGGGTGATGCAAAATATTACACACTGTTCCTTTAAATCTCCCAACACACCCATAGGATCATTTTAATGTTGTGTGTTGGACACGTCCAAAAGGTCACACACACACGCACACAACTCCACCAGAGCTGTCTGAAAGTTTAATCCTGTTTCCTCTGGAGAGTTTTCAGTCCCACAGTATTTGCAGTGGCATTACAGCGTGTGTGGAAACATCTAGAATGGCCAAAGCAGCCTCTTTAATCAGTAAAGTAAATCTTTGAAGCATACATCAGCACAGAAAAGAAATCACCTGGGAAGCCTGCACATCATTTCAAAGGCCACCTGACAGGGACCCGTAGAGGTCCATGCTAACACAGCTCTCTAGATTACAGAACAATCACTTGTTCAGGTGGGTGGCGGCTGGGATTTATGTGTACATGCAGGTTCGGATGACATCTGTGTATCAATGTAACCGTAACGATGACACGCTCGAGCAATGACACAGAAAAATTCTCTCAGTACTTTATTCCAAAGATAATGTGCACGAGTTTACTCAAATATTGGTGTGGACATGTCCATATGCAAACCTACATCCTTGGGTTGTGCTATGGCTGTGTATGCACCATGTATGTTTCTGCCTGTCCGTTCAGACAGCTGTACGCGGCTGACTTGTCTCTTCTTCCTTGTCGATGTCAGAGTGAAATGTCAGAATATCCAGAGAACACACAAATAACTTAAATGCAGGAGTGAAATTCTGAACTTGCTCATCGTGCCCTCCATAATAATGCTACACAGTTTAAACAGAAGTAATCCACTGTTGGTTAATTGATGCATTCACCCTGAACATGACGTTTAATGAGAGACCTCAGACACATCTGTTTTTGTTGTTTTATGTTACTCAGAAAAATGAAGCAGTGTTTCATTTGGTCTGCACGATCCCTCACATCCTGTCAAACTGCAGTGTGATGTGTCGACTGTGGAGTCTGTTTGAAGGGACGATATTACAGAACATCATCATTGTTTTGGTGTTTATTCTGCTCTGAACATCGTCTTTCTTCTCTCGTCTTTACACTTAATTCAAAAAGACGTCTGCACATACACACTGTCCCGTGGAGGCATTCTTCATCCTCTCTCTCTCCTCATCCTTCAGTCTGCCATCATTTGTCTGAGATGCCGTTGCTCTGCAGTTGTCACAACATCAGAGAGCAGCCACTCCATTTATTTGAGTCCAAACATATTTCAAAAGCGGCGTATCAAACCATTTATTTCAGCAGAGATCATCATTAAGTTACAAATTTCCCAAAATATTTATAGTGGGGGTGTTTTTATGTAATGTTTAAGTTCCTGAATCATCTTCACCAATCAGGTGGCTGTGGCAGCCTTTGTGTTGCCTGAAAGGCTAAATTCAGGGCAAAAACTTGGCTTGTGATTGTCTTCATAGGAGATTATGACACCCAAAGTCTGATTGTTCAGTGTTTCTATCAGACGTCTTATTGTTTGAGTCTTATTTTATGTATTTTGTTCAGTTCAGTTAAAGCTGTGCACAGCAGAGTCAGCTGTCAGGCTGCAGTTGCAGGGCTGTGTGTAGGGGGGGTAGTGTTGAGCTTAGTTTGTGATCCATCCTTGTTAGAGACTCAGGGGGGGTGGACATAATAAAAGAAACACCTGTGTGAGGTCTTAAAATCCAGCACAGAGGTGTTCAATCAAGTCTGTGGTTGCTTCACAGTGTGTCGGTGACAGTACAGGATTACATCATCGGGTGTGGCATTTCACTCGAGGTGATCGAATGTTAAAGAAGACGTTAAAGAACATTTAATTCAAGTCATATTTATTCATAAAACATCATCACACATCACAAATTTGCCTCGAAGGGCTTTATGATCTGTTCAGTATTTGACACCGTTCATCCTGAGAGCCTGTCGGGACAGAAGAACATACAATAGATGTGTAAAGGATAAATCAACATAGTGAAATGACAGTATGGATTCTAGATAGACTGCAGGCACGTATGAAGCACATGGAGGTGTCTTTTTGATTTCTCTTCTGGTGAAATGAACCTTAAACTCGTGCTGCAATGATTTCAAGTTAAAGTTATGTTGTTAAAGTGTCTCCAGAGGAATCTGGGTGAAGTCTGAGAAAAAATGTCCTCATGTGATGTCACATGAGTCAGCGACAAGTTTAAAAAAGGAAACGAATCTCTTGGAAATCTGTGCAGTCGAGTGAATTGTGGGTAATGTAGTTGTTTTGTCGTGAAAGACGATTGTGTAACATCAAAAAGAGGATATTTGAATGAGTGTGTGTGGTGTGCTGTCAGTCTGAGACTCAGTGAGAATGAGGCTGGATTCAGACAGGATCTGGTGGAAACTGAGGGTTTTCCATTCATTCTCAGCCATAAAAAAAAAAAAAAAAAAAAAACGTGCCGGCGTGAGGGGGAGAGGTCGATCCAGATCCAACTTTTGGGAAAACAGAGCCTGACGCCACGCTCCGCAAGCCAATCAAAAACCGGCAGCCAGACCGAAAGATGCCCACGGGAAGAAAAACCTTGTTTACCATGCAGCGTGTCTGCTTTCGGGCTAGCAGCTATGGAGGAGAGATTGATCGCTACAATCTACACTTATCTCGGGTCAAAGTTCTTATCGGTGTCTTCTTCTTCTCTGTTCTTGGTTTATGTTGGCTTTCAGGTGCACTGCACTACAGTAATGTCACCAAAATGACGTCACGCAACGAGCCAAATAGCAACCCCACCACACAACCCCACCACCGGAACGCCTGATCCTGTGTCAATGCACGCTGAGTCTTGTGTTTCTAAGACATCGTGTCCACACTGTCATATTGACCTGATCCACATTGCCACTGTTGTTCTGTTCAGTATGCTAAGCTAACTGCTAACTGATCCTCTCCCTGTCCTTTTCTTCCATGTCCGTCCTCTGCACGTCGCCTCCTCATCAGGTAAGTCTTTTGCTTTGAATGCATTTGCCTGTTTTACTGTTAACAGGCTGGTTTCTGCCTGGGTGCTCACACCTGGTGCATGCTGGGAGAGAAACTGTGTCATTGTTTGCAGTCGAGCTGCTGCTTTTTATTATGTATTTTTTATTTGGATCCAAGTCACACTTGTGTTGAATGTGTGTGTGTTGGTGTTTGAAGCTCATGGCCTCAGTCTGTAACTAAAGGGATATTCTTCCCACTTTATTTATTGCATTAGTCATGAACCAGAGCTGCCCCTCCACCCCTCCGCCCTCCTTCTCCTCTCTCTCTCTCTCTCTCTGTGACATAATCCATCTCTGTCTGTTGGTCTAAGCCTCCTGAATGTCACACTGCAGCTCTCTGCTGTCACATCTCAAGGTTCCCATCACTTATTTAAATAAACTCAAGCAGTGTACACTTTCTGTGTGTGTGTGTGTGTGTGTGTGTGTGTGTCTTTTTGTTGTTTTTGGATTGTCTCAGATTTGATGGGGCTGATGGGATGGATGTCTTGATGGACAAATGAGGAGATGGATGAGCGGGCGGATTCGCTCTGGCAGTTTTTCTCTTCTTCCCGCTCCCTCCATCACCGGAGCGTCCGCCTCTCTTTCTCTCTCTCTCTCTCTCTCTCTCTCTCTCTCTCTCTCTCTCTCTCTCTCTCTTTTTTTTCTTTATTTATCACCATCTCGCTCTCTCTTCACTGCTTCTTCTCTCTGTTTGGTATGCAAACAGTGTGTGTGTGTATGTGTGTGTGTACGCCGGTCTGTCCATGTGTGCTTGCGGCATGTACGTATGTGTGTGTGTGTGTGTGTGTGTGTGTGTACAGACAAAGTATGTGTGGAGATGGGTAACCATGACAACAGCAGCCTGAAGTGTGAGGGCTTGTGGCGGCACAGCACAGTGCCCTCTCTCTCTCTCTCTTTCCCTCTACAGATAGAACATCTCTCCTCCTCCCTCTCTGTCCATACATCCGTACACCACTGCCAACATGTTTCCATTAGAAATAACTTGTTCACATAAACTGTCCACCAGTCGTTACTATTCAGAAATGGTGCACACAAGTTCTCATTTGCTGTTTTAGACTTTAGACTTAGTTAACGATACAGAGGGATAACAAGCACCGATGGATAATGAGCTAATCGGGTTTATTCGGTGCTTTCTGGTTTGAAATTTCAAGTCAGTTTTCTGTTGCATCTTTAACTACATCCAACAGTGATGTCACACACCTTTGACATTACTGCAGCCAGGTGAGATGTTAAACCACTCCGATTTTTCAAGGAGGGGGTTAGTCTTCAGTGTTCGGGCCACACACACTGTCATAGACATGGGTCAAACAGATGTGGCAGTATATATTTACACTACATGGACAAAAGTATTCGGAATACATATACTTTAATATGGGGTTGGTCCCCCTTTTGCAGCTATAACAGCTTCCACTGTTCTTGGAAGGCGTTCCGCAATGTTTTGGAGTGTTTCTGTGGGAATTTGTGCCCATTCATTCTGTAGAGCATTCATGAGGTCAGGCACTGATGTTGGGCGAGAAGGCCTGGCTCGCAATCTCCGTTCCAGTTCATCTCAAAGGTGCTCAATGGGGGTTCAGGTCAAGGCTCTGTGCGGGCCGGTCAACTTCTTCCACACGGAACGCATCAAAAGGGCCTTCCCCAAACTGCTGCCACAAAGTTGGAAGCATAGCATTGTCCAAAATGAACCTGAAAAACAGCCCAATATCATTATCCTTCCTCCAACATGACAGGTGCGGCCAAATACATTTGTTCATATAGTGTATATATAGATATATATTGCTAATGGCCACGAGTAAGTAGAACCCATGGGCAGTTTAAAGATGAAAATTCAAAATTGTGCAAACCTGGTGCCTACATTACCCATAATACAGCTTCACCAACAACAGTTCAGTAAGAGATTTGGGTGTTTTGTGCTAGTAGCGGCTAATGTAGCCTGGAGACTGTGGGTTCATCATTAGTGGACATTGTGTCAGCCTTCACACAGCTCCCCCTGGAGACACAAACTACTTCTACTTTTCCCCTTGTTACACCTTAGCGGTATTGGTTGGGTATCATACTGGTGCCTAAATAGTGCCTGAATAGATAAAAACAAAGAAACCCAACTCAAATACAGCAATTTAACACTAAACAGTTGGAGTATTAGCAACAGCTGAATAGATTTGAGTGTGGTTGAGTTGTTGTTTTCTACAAGCTGCTAACCTGAGGAAAGGCAGCTGTCAGCATCATCATAAACACATATGGGGAGTGATTATGTCACATCTAGTGTTTAGTATCAGTGCAGCCCATCGCCAGAGGCAGGGACGCTCAGGCTGATGTGCTTGGCACAGGGTCCCATCAGTAGTCGAGTTTGGTTGATAATTCTGCTTTTAATCCAGATCCTTGCCACCCCATCTTTACCCGCAGTTGTTTGAGGTAGCTACTAGCTAACTGTACGCTACCTGCTGCCATAACCATGCAGAGTGACTGTTGCTGTAACTAGTGATGGCACGTTCAGTGATGCCTCTGTTGCCCGTAATGTCCACACCAGATGGTAACTGGCGAGTGGCAGCCCCAGTGATGCTTGCAGCAGTAGCAGAGGCATCGTGGGTACATCTCTTGAGCATCCCTTCCTTTTCCCAAAACCAACTACAAACTGACCCAGTTTGGCAGTGCTCTGCTGCTGCCTCCAATGTCAAGTGTGTGTATGTGTGACAGAAAGAGAGGAAGAGAGCTACAAGTAGAGCAGACCAATAGCAGTTAGTGAGTTGTGGAGACAGACAGCGGCAGCAGGTGAAAACATCTGTTTCTCTCTGTCCGGCCTTCCCAGGACACCCCCGTGGTCACGGTAAGCTCCGGACGCGTCCTGACTTAATGTGCTCCTGTTTAGTTAACTGCTTGATATTCAGGCACAGTACAACAGCTGCTTTCCTCTGCAGCTCCTCTGGAAGCTGCAGGACAGAGTGTGCTGTGATACTGGAGATCCGTGTTTCGAGATGCTATTCGGACTTTGACATTTTTTATGTTGGTCGTGTGTTGACATGCAACATGTATGCACCTATATCTGTAAGATATGTTGAGGTTCATGTTTGTTCAACCTGAGGCACGTTAGGAAGGTTTCTGGAACAGGAAGCTAGAATAGTTTTTGCAGAATATTATATTTATATGATCTTTTTGAGGCCAGGAATTGTGTAAATTTATGTGGGAATAAATCAAGATAATGTTTGGTTAATTATACAATAAAACGTATATATACATTATTAATGTTCTGTAACTCACTAAATCCTATCGTATATGTTGAACGTTTCCTTTCAGTGAGGAAGCTCTGCTGTGCATGAAATTGTTTAGGTTGCTGTAGGAAGAGAAATGAAAAGATTCCACTCTTTTAGGTCTGATGTTGGTCTCCACCAACTCCTGAGGAAAATATTAAATTCAATTTCATTAATTTTCTACAGCTCCACAGACATTATCTCATTACAATTCTTGTATAGATCAGGTCTAGACCATACTCTTTATAATATTATTTACAGAGACCTAACAGTTCCCACCATGAGCAAGCACTTGGCGACAGTGGCGAGGAAAAACTTCCTTTTCGAGGCAGAAACCTTCCTGCCGTGACCAAGTTGAGTTTAGAGAGGGAGAGAGGTGAGGAAATATTTGGCTCTTTAGCTGATAATTGTTCCACGATCTTTTCTAACTGTTCCTGTCAGCTGTGCAGGTAGTGTATGGTGGCTTTTTAGGGCTTCTTCTCTGCTGTGGCTGAAACTGAAACTATTGTATAAAGCTCTATAAAGATTCAGATTTGTTGTAAGTGGCCACGGTGCTCACTAACAAAGACAACAAGGACAACAAGGACAACACCACCATGATATTTCATTGAAAGGTTTAATGGAAATGTGTTTATTTGTATTAAGGACAAGTGAATGGACGTAGATGTTGATGTTGAGATGAGGAAACTGTGGAGGAGGGATGTCATTGGTTAGGCTGGTTTGAGAGAATGTGTTGTAGGCCGGGGAGAGACTCAGAGTAGCGGTTCCATCTCAGGTGCGTTCCATCTGAGCTGCTTACAGACCCCAGACCATAACTAGAATGAGATGTGGAAGTACATGTATGTTGTTAAGTTTGACTGTTAAATCCTCAATAAATAAAGTTATAGAATGAGATGTGGGAGAAGTAGAAGGAGAAGAGATGGGTAGGGATGAGGTATGGAGGTAGGTTGCTTTTGTCACTGATGTTAGTGATGTTAGCACCTGAAAACTCAAATAAACACCTCAGACATACAGTGTTTACATGCCTCAGTTAGCAGCTGCTTCAAGTGTTGTTATTAGACTTTTAAAATTGGATGAATCCGTCCTCTCTGACAAGCTGTGACACTATCAGATACACAGTGGAAAAAACCCAGCAGTTTATCCGACCACATGCCCTGCACGCACTCACTCTGTTACCCAAAGGGCTTTGCTGTCCAGCGGACTGTTACATCTGTGATAGTGAAGCATCTTCAATCAGTTTTTCCCCAAAGGTGTTATTGCTATTCACACTAACAGCTACTCTCTAGAACAAGACCTTTCACAACACTGTATTCTTTACAAAACCTTTACTGGAAACAAGCAAATTTATTTTTTCTGCCCCTCTGGTGGGTTATTCAGATTTTTGGAAATACTTCAAAACACACAGCTGCAGCAGTAATTCTGGTTAAGATGTCAGTGGTGTGAAAAACAAAAGCAGAGAAGAGCAGTCAGCTTCCCCTGGGTGAATGAATCCCTGATGAACCAGAGATAGATCCAAACTGACCCCCTGCCAGTGTGTGTTTCATCTCAGTGAGATAATGATGTCATTCATCAGGCTGACACTGAGCTCCGCACAGAGGGATGGCGCTGCCCGTCCATGTTTCTACATCTCTGATGTTTGTTTGTCTCAGCTGTATGAGGAACAAGAGAGAACTCCCATTTAGAAACAGCATTGTGTCCCCATCACGTACACTGACTGTATTATTGAGTGACTGACCAACCTTGAAGTCAGTACGCAGTAATTTGAATATTCTGAATATTCTGTGTTGCAGCAGATAAGTATACTCAGTCAGTTATTGACTTTCGATGGTGTGTAATGTAACCAAGACATTTGCTTTGCTAATAGTGGCTAGTCCAGCTCGTAGTGTCTCGGCACAGTCCATTTTCTCAGTTGTGTCTTCCTCCGATTCGCTAACCTCGTGTTTGGACATTTCTTCTGTTTCGGGTTGTTCTTTGACTTTGGTCCGTGTATGTTTTGGTCATTGGATCCCTTCTTTACCCTGATAAAGAAAAATATCTTGAATTTCAATTTTAATTTTTGAATTTTAAAATGAAAATCAAATAACCACTCATTTTTTGTATTTTAATATCCTTTTCTCAACGGAAATCCAATGACCAAAACATACACGGACCGATTTTGTCTTGCTTTTTGATGTTTCTTCTTGCTTCTTGTTTTGCTTACCCCACTCATACCTCAGTTTGTATCGAGTTGCACTTTGTTTGGTGAGGGGGGTTTCAACCGGCTTGGGTGAGGTACTTAACTATGCGTCCACTCTCTCGCCATTTTCCCGGAACAGTTGTACCAGAAGACATTTGCTAGAATACAGTGTTGTGAAAGGTTTTTATTTGTCACAGTGCCAGATTTTAGTCGATATGATCTATACAGTCTAACATGTCAAGAACATACCTAACATTAGCATGTAGCATTTAGCACTTTCTGCTTATGTTTTGTACAGAACTCTCTGTTTCACTCAGTCTTTTCAAAAGCTAAGGCTTGGTTGAGTTGTTTACTACATGTACCAACTCATCTTTATCTTTACTCATATCGAACCGAGGGTCTAAGGACAGAGGGTGTCACTCCCTGTACAGATTGTAAAGCCCTCTGAGGCAAAATGTGTTTTGTGAATTTGGGCTATACAAATAAAATTTGATTTGATTTGATTTTATCTTTACAGGCTAGTATCGGCTAGCATGACAGTTTGAACTAGCAACATAGTGACTATAGCACTGAATTAAATGCCAGGTCACATGACCAGTGATGCGTTCATTGACTATTGTAGGTACTAAAGTGCATTGGAACGGTGATGCGTTTACTTACTGTTGTACAGAAGTGTGTTTTGATGATGGATTTCCACATCTACACTGTATGGGTGTTCTACCAGCTTGTAACAAGATACAACAATGCTTATTTTCTTAGCATATAAGAACTACATATCCCATGAGGTTTTGTCACAGAACTGCTGTCAAAGCCTCCATGCAGAGAAAACGCTATCAAACTCTCTATAATGGTGCTGCTCATACAGTAGTAGATATTTTTTGCAGGTTATGGTCAGGAACACCAGGACTACATGTAGCAATGAGAGCTAGTGCAACAGTGGACAGGATTTCAGCTGTCTGCACTGATACATACTGAGTTGTCGGTTTGCTAGGCACACCTACCTATGCCATTACAGTATAACAGCATATCCATTTGTTGCTTCTGTTACCGGCACCAACCCTAGGAGAAATCTGGACCCGCAGCAAAGGCTAAGAAGCATTGTGTAGCATGAGTTGAGCTCGTAGCTACAGTCACCTTAATGGATCGACAGCAGCATCAGAGCGCCATCTACTTATGTAAAAGTGTATTACCTTGATGTAAAGACTGTAAAGTGTCTTAGGATAGTTCAATTTTTAAGACCTATAAGTCTTATGTCCTCCTACACAGGATGCAGGTAGTTGTCACAAAGGTTAGTTTCATGTGAAAGTTCCCAAAAACAGATGTAAGTGGACCATGAGTTACGATTATTTTGTCAAACTACAGATTTCAAGGTCCGTGATGTTCAACTCTCTTTTGTTGGCTCATCCAGCCACGTAGAAGGCACGATGAGGAGTCAGATAGTGAAGCAGCCTGTTCTCCATTTACTGCTGATTTTGTGCAGCGTTCGAAACATTCTGTTCAAATGTCGATTGAGAAAAGACGCCGTTCCGACTGGCTGACTGAGGCGAGGAGGTGGAAGGGAGTGTTTCGGCTATACCACGCCATTTTCACAACTGACAACTGACGAGTGAGCCCACACACACACAGAGATAGAGAGAGCTGTAAGAACTAAGCAAGTCGAAATGCTGTGATTGAAGGAGAGGCAGGTGAACCATGAACGAATCCACTCTTCTATCTGCCTACCTAGCTTTCTGTCTGCCTTCAACCACCACCACCTCCTCCACAGAGCTGGGTGTGTAGAATGCCGAATACCGAGGTGAGAGCGGAGCCGCTGTTGGCAAATTCTGCTCTGAGCGCTGAATCACATTGGTGACGCTGTCTTAGAGAGGGATCTCCATGCTTCCTCCTGCATCACGGGTACCTCTCGGACTCTAAATCAACTATCTCACTCTCTCTAAATTCAGTTTTCAGTACCGGCACAGCTCAACTCGCTCCAATTCCATCAGCTTCACCTTCAATTGACACTGTGAAATATCTCCTCCTCCGCCCCTCTTCCTGCTGCTCATCTGTTCAGCCAGAAAGAGGATTCAGCTGAATTACTTCAGATCAAGCGCACACATGCAGTAGATTCAGCTAAAAGGCATGAAATGCATTATTAACCCATTTACACTCAGGCACTTCTGCTTTTGGGTGGATGGGAGAAAAAAGGCAAGAGAAGAAGCAGACTGAGTTCTGATTGTTCAAATTGTCTCAGCAGGAGTTTTGGGATGCATTTGTTGAAGGATATCCAGGGGAGATGACACTGAAATCACACTAAAAATAACCCTAAGATATTGTACTCTTAGTCCCATGTGCATAGTCAAACAAACAATCAATGTAACCTACTAACAAGTACTTCACGTGAGCTTATCACAGCCTGATGTGTCTTCTTCCTCTGTATCACATTGCTCCGTTAAAAACACATCAGTGAGCCACACTGTTGTTCCTTCATTACCATGAACACACACACACACACACACACACACTGGAGTTTATTTTGACTTCGTCCCACACACACTCAGTCCTGCTGCTTCAAATACTTACTAAAGCCAAATATGGATTAATCCACCGCTAAAAATAGTCCCTAAAATTACACCATTCCCTCCTGTTTGACTAACGTTTGCTAAAAACAAAAGTGAGAAGCTGTTTGAGGAAATTACTGACACATTTAGAAAATTAGCTAGGTGAAAGCCACAGACAGGAAGTGAAGAGATGGGACAATTTTAGTGTTGGTTTGACTTTTATGGGGATTTATTGTTATTAAGAAAAATCTAGAATGACAGCAGATATATCTTTTAAGTAAGTTTAATCATTGAACTTTGAAAGAAAACTGTCAATAATTCTAATCTCTGATTTTAGAGAACCTTTGATCTGCTTCATGAGAGCTTTGGACAGGATTGCAATGCATGATGTAATATTTATAAAGTTAGATAAGTTATTAAGCTTTAAATAAACTATTATATGTCTCTAGCCATGTCTGAGTTCCACACAGTCTAAAACTAAAAACCTGCACCCGCATCTTAAAGACCTGACCCAAATGACCCAATCACTCATCGAGCAAGATATTGTGCATCTACTTGTGTGACGTACATGGAGGAAACTGCATCCTCAGAAAGGACTGATTTCCAATGGCACTATGCCATTGTCTCATGAGGGGGAAATCAATGGAGGAGAACCAGAGATAGTCAGAGATTTGGGTATGTTATGCTAGTAGCGGCTAATGTAGCCTGGAGCAGCTAGCTTCATTTATTCAGTAGCATTCGTCCCCATCCGATGCTGGCTAAATGGAGTTCACTTGAGGACATTCATCAGCCTCATCTGCAGACTAAAGGCTTTATGCTACATATGCAGTGGTACCTCACAACACATGGAACAGACTGTATAAAACATGGATGTAGTCTCTGTGATGTCACCCATAGGTTTCTGAAGAGTCGTTGTGAAGCTCAGTGCAGTGGCTCTGGTCTTCTCCACCTTGGCCACCTTGTTCCATGCTGCTGTAAGGAATCAAAGAAAACATATTTTGCCATCCACCTAATTTCTGCTAGCAACACCATCACAGCACTATAATCTCGCCTTTACCTTGTGATTGAGGTCAGCACACACTCACTGCTTACTACGGAGGTAATCATTTCCCCTCCCTTCCCCTCGTTCATTATCGCATCCCTCTCTCCTCTCCTCTGCTGGTATGTCCCTGCAACGCGGGCCATTAATTCACCGCCTCAATTAGACGGAAGTTTAATGAAGATGTCCAGCCAATATGATTACGTAATTAGCTGTGCGTTACCTAAGGAAAGTAGGGAGAAAAAAAAAGTGGCTCCCTGTCTGGTGCACAGATGGGTCGAGACAGAGCAAGGGAACAGGAGCTTTATGTAGGTTAAAGAAAGAAAGGCCTGATTCCTGCTGACGCCTCCAGAAAGAGACTGCAGCACCGACTCTATAGAAACACATCGCCATCACTGTTGTCAGCTGCTTGTTCCAAAAAAAAAAAAAAAAAAACTCCTGGAAGATGTTTTTTATTGTTGTTATAAGCTCTTAAATTCCACATCCTTGCCCCAAATGAGACAGTAATAACATTTTTAATGTGAGCTGAGCGCTGCTGTCATTAAGCTGATGATTTGGTGTAATTGATAGTTAGAGATCGCTGTAAGACGACCAAGCAACTGTCAGTCGACTGCACCATGAGTTTGTCAGCTCGTCAGATATTCCTCCATGGCTTCCATTTCTCTATGAAATGTTTTGTGCTGATGCAAGTTGTTGTTGTTGCTTTATTTGTTGCGGGATGACATTTTACAAAAGCCAACATCTGTTGTTTGGATATTGTAATCCATTAAATACATACACATATGCAAATTTTACATCCCTGCAGACTGTTTTCCAAAGCATGTCATCGGTTGCAGTTGATCTCAACGTGCAGAGATTTTGCTCAAGATAAATAATCCGCCACAGTGAACATTTACTGGCCGTTATTTTTATGTCAAAGTGGCGCCACGTTATGTAACACAGCTGCGGGCAAACACTGCACCGACAGCTCATACATGTTGGTGTGTTCAAGGACACATTAACATCTGAGAGAACTATTGTAAAGCCAGAAACAAGCAAAGTGACACATTGACATGCACCACTGCACAGTTGGTTTTTCAAATGAAAAACATTACATTTACATTTAGCTGACGCTTTTATCCAAAGTGACTTAGAAAAAAGTAAACAATCAAGGTACAGTTTGGCCAGAACATGTTAGTGGAGCGATAAGAGCTACTTGCATAGAATCAAGGTCCAGTTGTAGAGGGGGATAGATTTATCATGTGCAGTTGTTGGTAGTGTTGGAGAGGAGGTCCTCTCTGGAGAGCTGGGGGTCTTCAGGAGGTTTTCTTTGCTCTTGTAGGAACTGGTAGGACTTTCCGGGGAACGGGGAACAACAGACGAGAAAAGTTTGGATTGCCCTGAGCATACGGGTGGCAGAGCCAGGCGTCACTGGTCGTGAGATAACATATGCCTGTATAAGGGCATTCAAGTAGGTGGTTGCAGAACCGGAGACTACTTTGTAGTCAGCATTAGAGATTTGAATTTAATGCGTGCTGCTACAGGTAGCCAGCAGAGCTCGATGAGCAGCGGGGTAACATGTGACCTTTAGGGTTGGTTGAAAACCGGGCGCGATGGCTGACGGCAGATCTGAGATTTGGGTATGTTATGCTAGTAGCGGCTAATGTAGCCTGGAGCAACTAGCTCCATTTATTCAGTAGCATGCGTCCCCATCCGATGCTGGCTAAAGCGAGTTCACTTGAGGACATTCATCAGCCTCATCTGCAGACTAAAGGCTTTATGCAGTGGTACCTCACAACACATGAAACTATAGACTGTATAAAACATGGATGTAGTCTCTGTGAAGCTCAGTGCGGTGGCTCTGGTCTTCTCCACCTTGGCCACCTTCCTATATACAGACATTGCCATGATGAATGAATTATCATGTTCCATGCTGCTATAAGGAATCAAAACATGAGAAAACATAGTTTTCCATCAACCTAATCTATGCTAGCAACACCATCACAGCGTTCTGGATCATCTGAAAGGGTTTCACTGTGCAGGCTGGGAGGCCCGTCAGGAGGACGTTACAGTACATTACAGCCTGTATCAGGAGCTGGGTAGCATGTATGTAGCATTAACACATGCTGATCTATGGGGTCATACTGTATATAGATTTCTGTTTTTAATTATTTCTTATTTCTAGAAATCAGATAACACTCCAGCCAATCAGAATTTAGAATTCGTAATGGCCATGGCATAGATAAATAGCATAACACGTAAGCGTAACATAGGCCTTCATATGGAAGCACAGTGCTGCCACATGAGGAAATTAAAAACAGATCATATTACAGTGTGAAAGATTTGTTGTTATGACAACATGGTTTTCATGTTATTGTTCATTTTCATGTTATAAAAAGGTACATAGTATATTTAGTAATATAAACAGTACATCATAATAATAAAATCATTCTATTCATCTAATCATTCAAACATTCTAATATGTTTTGATTATAATAATGTAAACATCCTGATTTAACTTGAAACACTTTCTGTTATAAGAAACTCATGTTAATCTTTTTTTTTTCTTTCTTTTTCTGGAAATATGCTGCTGTACAACACAACACAACACAACACAACACAACACAACACTGATCCAAGAAGAAACAGACAGACGATGGATACACACTCTCGGAGGTTATTATGCCGTTCATATCTTCTTTGACATCTCAGGAATGTCGTTAGTTAGTCTCAGATGTCAGAGCATCCTGAACACATCACAAAGGAAGCATCAGAAGGAAGCAGCACTGACAGTTCTTGCTCCCAACTGCTCACAATGATAAGTTTGATGGGAAAAAAAAAGGCGATACATTGATTTTGAGACTAAACTGAAAAGAAGTGAAAGCAGCGTGTGCCTGGAAGGAAAATTACAGTCCAGATACTGATGAAAATACTGATAGTGACATAAAATAGGTGCATATGTACATAATGGATCACAGTATGTAAACCCACATGCATGTATGAGGTGAAGGTCTCGTGTCAGTCGAACACTGATCTGCCGTCAGCCTTTGTCGTCTTCCTGGAGGATGTGAGAGAGCAGCTGTAAAAGGCAGCAGGATGATAGACGGGCTTTGTCATCTCTCCTGACATTTGTGTGTGTGAGCGAGTGTGTGCTTCTCACAGTTGGTGACCTTATGTATGGATGGTTTGTGCCAGGCATCCCTGCCTCTGACTCTGTGTGTGTGTGTGTGTGTGTGTGTGTGTAGCTTCGAGGTAGGTGAAGCACTGAGGCAGTCCTGCATGTCGGGCTGGAGAACACAGGCTGCCCGTCCATTCTGCCACATTTAACCACGTGTCATTTTACGTTACAGCGCTACAGCACGGCAGTCATGTTCCTCTCTGCCCTTGCGTGTGTTTCTGCTTCTTCTTCTAAGAGTAGTTAGCTCCGTGCACACTCGTGACCTGGTGCATCATGTGACAGAGACGGGGGGAAGGCCTCTTCACAGAGTGATGGCCGCCTGTGACGTGAGGAGCAACGTTGAGCTCTTCACTCATGTAGAAATGACTTCCCAGAATCCCTGTGAGGCATGTATGCATGCTTCACAAATACCAGTTAGAGTGCTCTACTTTTTATTCAAGGCACAGTGCACAAACACACACACACACACACACACACACACATGCTAACATGAATGTTAAAGATGTGGTACACAACAGTATTCAGGTGCTAGGATGCTGCTCCATAAACTCAGACCCTTTATGTCGTCCTTTTAGTCAGCTACATGTCTCACTGCAAGCTGAAAGAGACTCTTTATGTTGGTTTACTGACTGAAGCGTATGTTATCCACGCAGACCAAAGTGTGCTTGAATAAATCCTAGTAAACCAAAGTACTTTTAGTTCCACATCACTCAAGAAAAATCAAATTTTTGACATTCACTTACAGACCTGTGACAGATCGGAGCTGAATACATGAGTGGACGATCAAGTTCAGATGCTGCCGTTTCACCGTTTCTTCGATTCCCAAAGAATCTGAAATGGGAGTACTGGAGTACTCTGAGAACTGTACGAATTACTCATTGTATATGCAAAAAGTACAAGAGACAAGAAAATGTTACTCAATCATGGCAACAAGTATAATTGCTCATCATCCATGTTCAAACATGAGAATTACCTCAGGAAGAGTTAAACAGTGTCAGTATTTAAGTGACATTTGTACTGAAGTAATGCGTCTTTTCTTACATGCTGAAAACAGACTGTGGATCTGGAAGTACATTTGCAGTTTGTGGGAGGTTTGTTTTTACAATAAAACTAAATGAAGCTATGCAGGTAAATATCCTGTGACTGGAAGACTGGCAAATCCTCGCCACTGTCACCACGTGCTTGCTCATGGTGGGAATCATTGGGTCTCTGTAAGTCATATTATAAAGAGTACAGTCCAGACCTGCTCTGTATGGAAAGTCATGAGATAACTTCTGTTATGATTTGGAGCTATGTAAATAAAATTGAACTGAGCCAATTTCCAATGTCTGGAAGACAAAATATGTGCTCACATAACCACAAAAAAGGCTTTTGCACATGCGTCCAATAATAGAATTATACGTGTGTGTGTCTGTGAGTGTGTGTGTGTCTGTTTTGTGTGTTGCGACTGCCCTGCAGAGCGTGGGGTGTGCTGAAAGTTCACATTTGTTGAACCTTGTCCTGAGCTGCTCTGACTTATGTCGGTGCAACCTACCGCTTAAGCTCTTAATGAGTGGAAAAGGGGCGAAACACAAACCTGTTGTGTAATATTGTAGTAATAAACTGACTTCATATTGAAGACAGACAAGAAAAGATATTCACTTATCAGACCTATTAGAAAACCTGTCTGAATCTCTGAAACACAGCAATCTACTGCTAGCAACTTTAGCATTGTAGCTAAGGCAGCAACATTTTCCGACATGTAGGGCAAGACCCTGGTTTTCCACTGTAACATGGGTCCAGCAGTGATGTGTATGGAAATGTAATCAGATTACATTTAATGACCCAGCCTTTACAAACTGCTCTACAATGAAGAACAACATGAAAGTAACAAACAGATGGAAATAAGTGCATTTTAAATAATGAATGAAACTATATTTGAAATACTAATTCATTGACATTTTTAAGTTTAGAAATGGCCGCCAGATCGGCGTGTTCTACAGATCTTTGTAGGCTGTAAGAAAAAAAAGAAAAGTTGTATTAATAGATTTCATTCCTCCTAAAAACTGCACTACATCACACTCAGCTCGCTCTCGAAAATCCCGTGTGAGCTGCTCGTGTGAGCTGCACACATTATCTTTTTATAAATTACAGTTTATGGTAAATGGCCTATGCATAGTTTTTGTGCATGCACCTCATTTATACTGTACACGTGCAGCATGCTGTGTAGTGACCGCTGTAAAGTCTGTCGAATATTAACAATAATGCACAGATGCAAAATGGACTCAGGGGAAATGGTCAAAGGCACATTTTGACTCAGTCAATCAGATAAACGTGCAAAAATATGGACTTCATGAAATGTTTTTGACACAAATTACTGCAAAACAACATTAGTTTGATCAAATTGTTTCTAAAAAGTGGAGCAGTGTGGTAGCACAGAGGAATTCACACAATATATTTTTTTCTCCAGGAAATGTGTGCAGCAAAATCAACAATTGAAGTGTTATGTAATGTGGTAAACGTTCAAAATTGCTGAGACTAGCCAGCACCACTCTGCTTTAAACAGCAATATAAGAGTAAAGACTTCACTTGATGGAGATGGTAGCCATCTTTTTCAAAAGTTGCGTGTCTTAATTTAATTAAGCGTGTCGAGGCAGGAGGTGTTTGGAAGTCCTCACCGGACTCAAACGTGTCATGCAGATGAATTTGCGGCTCAGATCCTCCCTCTTCGGGTAGCAGGCAGGTTTAAAAATACTGCTTCCTCGACTCCGACGCGAACCTCCAAGGATGCCGCCGGAGAGCAGAGGCTGGAAGTGTGGGGCATGCTGGGAAACACAGACACACACATACGTAATCTAAAGTGGAAAGGAGGCGAGAGGGAGAGAAAACAGGACAAGAGAGGAGGGAGGAGACGAAGAATAGCTCATTTTAGAGTATAAAGGGAGCAAAATGAGGAGTGTTTTCTTTAGGGCAACAAATACAAAGCACAGAATGGTGTTAAAATTACAACAACTGGGGCTCAGTGTTCTGCAAAGAGGGGAAGGGAGGTGAGAGGAAGAGGAAAGGAGAGAAAATGGTAGACAATCCCAGACAGAGAGCTACAGAGAAAACCTACCAACTGACATTTTAACATTATATGTGGTAAATGTATCTTCATGTATTTCAGGTCAGTGATCTTCATTACCAATTGGCCTTTTATGCGAGATTTCACTGTATTATTGGGAAATCAAGTATCAGTTATTCATTTAATGCCATGAAACATAATATATAATCAGTCTGTGAAGGTTCTCAGTCATCCAGGTCATTAAATCAGGGACAACTGAACTGTAGATCTATGAAGACGTTTCAGCTCTCGTCCTAGAGGCTTCTTCAGTCCAGTTGCCCCAGATTTAATTCTTCTCAAAGACATGAAATGCAATGAAACTTCAACATCCCTGGTCAAGGTTAGAAGAAGATGGTATGCATTTTCTCTCAGAGTATCAATCTGGATACATTTTTCGTTCTTCAGTACAACAGCAAGAAGGTTCTGGGTTCAGCAGTTTGCATCTTCTCTTCATGTCTGCGTGGGTTCTCCAGCTTCCTCCCACAGTCCAAAAACATTTACTGAACAGGTTAACTGGTGACTCTAAATTGCCTGTAAATGGGAATGTGAGCGTAAATGGTTGTTTGTCTTCATGTGTCAGTCCTGATGACCTAGCGACTTGTCCAGGGTGTATCCGGCACGCCGCCTAATGTCAGCAGGGATCAGATCCATGCGTCCCTGATATGGATAAGTGGTCATGGGAAATGAATGAAAGTGCTCTCATTTTCCCAAATTTATAATCCATATACCGCACTGCAGTTGGTAACATGTAAGGTCAGTTGGTCAGTTGTGGTGATAAAAACTGATAGGCGAAACACAAAGATACTGGATCAGCCACTTAACTGGCAATATCCTCGTAATAAGGGCAGCATCAGTGCTGACATTTTTCCAGTGTATCAGAACAGCCCATCTCTAAGAGTCATGATCGTGGTTCAACGCTTCGTTGACCCCCAACCTCTTCTCCACGGAGTCCTGTGGCTGTTGTTTTTTTCCCCACAAATTACTGACTGTCATTTTTTCTTGAGTCGCCTTTGGTTGACATTTTGTGCAGTAAAATCCATTCAGTTTATTTCTTGTCATAAAATTTCATGCATGAATTAAGACCCATTAAATCACATTTTGCACAAAATGCTAACCAGACATTGAGGCGGTGCAGCTGGTCGTGGCATGTGATGAATCTCAGTGCACGGAATGCTCGCTGATTGTCACACACTCCCGTTACGTGCAGGAAATTGCTTCTCTGTCACAAAATGCCAAGAGTGTTGAAGGTGCATTCTGTTCAAGGTGTTGTAAATGAATGTCGGTAATGATATTGTAATTTTATTCTATTTACTCCAAAGTCTCTGTCTTCATTCCATGGTAGGAGATGGATTTCATGGCGTGGAAAGTGACTCTTTGTAACCCAAGGTGCATTTCATGCCACAAAAGCGAGTGTTTTCTATATTTTACTCAACAGTCCAATCATTGCATGTCTGCCCACAGATACACATGAACGAGTAGAATTCCTTTTCTGCGTGCAGCTCTATGTTCTGCCTTCAGCATCATCAGCATCACCATCACGCAGACTGATGAGCAGATTCATTATCACACTGACTTTGCAGGAACATAATCCCTGTGCACATTCTTCCTTTACCTCCTCTCAGACCAGCTCATCACCCCGAGGAAAGCATCAAAATGCACTCATGAATCATTTTGTACACACAAGCAGATTCTGCCTGCTTTTGTTGCCAAGCAACACAAAGGAAGTGTCAGAGGTTGTTGTTGGTCTTTCACACAGCGGTGAAGATGTATGTAGCTACAGTGAACTTATTGGCTACCAACATGTGATGTGATGTAGCGGCTCTGTGACAGGGTTGGATTAATGCGCTGGGTGGTTTGCCCCCGTGGGGAAGCTGAGCCGCTGACTGTCTGCGCACAGTTGGTGGAGTGATGGTGGAGTGATGGGCTGCCATGTAGCACCACTCTGGAGCTGTTACCCCCAAATTCCACCGGTCACGGATGCGGCACGTTCTGTGTGCTGTGGCCGCCGGAGTTAAACGCAGCCATTCTGGTCAATGTTTCAAACCCCACCATCCGCTTCAGAAGCATCCCAGAAGCGCGCCTCCTCTCAGCTCCGCGGTGAATACACGGTTGTTCTATTTTTGACGGACACTGCGAGCAGAGCAATCTGCACAGAGCAGCTCGACCTGGCTGGAAGCCAGACACAGAAACGGCATAGAGAGTCCTGTCGATTTTCAAAATAAAACAGAGGAGAAACAGCCAAAAGGGAAAGAAATTGACTGCGTAGCATATTTACACGTTTAGAAGCACCTAAACCAAGAAAAATGAGCCACCATGTCAGAGCAAGTAAAGTCTGAGGGGCAAACTGCTCCACTTTTGAAATGTTCCTGGTGGTGTTTGAAGTCACGTGGAGGATGGACCAAAACAGCGTCACGGCCACGACGTGACAGAGACATGCCCGGTGAGGTTTTGGGGTTAGGGGTTCAATGTCTTGCTCAAGGGCACCTCAGCAGTGCCACCGCTCCCCACCATAGTTGAACCAGCCTCTAGATCCCAAGCCACGTCCCTGCAGACTGAGTCACTGCTGGCCAAGTTAAATTAAGTTAAATTCAAGTATCTGAAAAAGTACCACTTTGAAAAAGTAAAAAAAAAAAAGTACCTTAAGCTCAAATCTTTGATAATGAGGTAATTTCCGTCCATACTACTTTTGGCGATCATTCAGCGATAATGGGTGTGATTTTGGTGTTATCATCAGGATACTGTCATTATAAATAGCTATCATCATGATGGATATGATGCATTTCATCACTCCCAAAGCTGGACCGTGAACAGCTGCCTTCCACACATTAGTGCTGAACTCTAATTCCACTGCACAAAACTGCTTTCTGCTTTCTTCTCTCTCAGGCACAGAACCAATTTTAATATCCCCCCCTCCTTTCCCCAACTGGCAAATTAATTCTTTTGAATACGCTTTGCTCTCATTTGCTGCAGCCATACATTTCAGCAGACGGTAATCAGCTCTGTTGGGAGAAACTCAACCAAAGTCCGGTTTTTAGGCATACTCTTCTAACTTTAGTTGCATGCCCTCGCAAGCATTGCTGTGCCTAGAAAGCATGTTCACATATTTGCTGCCATTCAAAGTGAATTTTAGAAAGTACAAGCCAGGGGCTGTTCATTTTTGTCTGACAGGTTGCTGCTTATTCATTTGCCAGCCGACAAGTGTGGAGTACATTGCTCGTAAAGGGCAAACATGCTTGACTGACTTTCTCTGGATTGATAAAGCTTTAAACACTCCTCCATTACTGAGACCCCACGAGACTCCGAGCCTCGTGCTAACTTGTTTCAGGTCTTATTCTGGAACAACACTAAACAGCACCACCCTCCCTGTCTCATATTGTCTGATCGCACCACCTCGTCCAACCTTTGACAAGCTTGAGTGGAAGCGGTTCTATAAAAAGTATTTACCCGGTTCACCTTCGAAATTGGAGATGCTCGTTGATTTCTCCACCTGACTGCACCGACAATAGGCCACTAAAGAAACATCCATGAAGACAGTTGTTTTCGGGTTGTTGATATCACTGAACTAAAGTGAATTTAGCACTTGAGTAGTCACAGCCACATCAGACCTCATAACAGCAGATATAGCAAATAAGCCAAATGCAGCGGAGCGCCCTCGTTAAAAATTCTGCTTAAACCATTCTGCACACCTTCAGCTGCTCTCTCTCCTTGACTCCCGCTCACACATGGATAAGCACGGAGGACATTTCACCTGTTGTCTTGGTAACCTGAATTAAATGTGACAGCCCTGATATACAGTTAATGTGTGTGAAGAGTATGGCAAAGTGGTTAACTGCCACACACACACACACCAGCCTCCTTCCTGGATCCTGGTCTGTCGTCAGGGAGGTTTCAGACACGAAGCCTCAAAGGACAGCAGCAGCAGCAGCAGCACTGAGCTGCAACTGGACTGGGCCAGATTGTGTTCCATCTTGCTTTATTTGAGCAAATTTGTCCACCAGGACTGTTTTTACAGTCTGTGTTTATTTGCCACAATTAATCAATTGTACAGTAGTGGTGTATGAATCGTGATTCGTCTGGGTCATTCACCCGGATCCCCTAACTGACCCGGGATTAATAAGTCTGTAGTCTCCATTAACCCGGATCCTTACCGTCCTACACCCGCCTCACAGCGGGCCACATATGCAAATTCCATTCACTAACCTGTACAATCTCATTGCAACATGTCCCAGTCCATCCGCCTTAAAAGCTATCAGAAATCCACTACTATCGTTGACAATAAGCAGTAGTTGCCACCGTTAGCAATAGCTTTGGGAGTCGGGACTCAGGTGAGCTGACAGCGGATCAGTGTAACTCCCTGCAGACTCAGACTCAGTAGCACAGAACTGGATTCAGATTCAGATCCATCCTGCACGAGTAAATCCGTACAGAGCTGGAAACACAGTGACTGCTGACTGATGAATACTGTTGTATTTGTATAAAGGATCTGAGTTTGACATCTCTATTGTACAGACGTTAGCTGTTGTGAAACTTCAATCCTCCAGACAGAAGCTGAAATCAAAGAATTTGGACATTTTTCTTAAAAAATTACTCCAAAAAAAGTGAATTTATTATCAGAATAGTTGGTGATTTATTGGCTGTTAGTCGACAACTAATCAATTAGTCAACTACAGTTCTAGTTGGAAGGTTTCTAAGCGGTTGCAATTCAGGTCAACATTTCCATGACCCGATTCAAGCGCGCCATCAGCTAGCTTTGCAAAACAAGAAAACCTCTTCTCAGGAAAACACACTGCATGAAAAATGAAAGCTGCTACAGTGTATTTGCGTCTGTGTGTACTAGAATATCCCCGTACCTTATCAGTCAACCACACATAAATACACATGTGCCTCTCTTCATGTACATTCAAACACCAATATCTTTGCTAATGCGTTTTTCACTCTCGACGTCCCCTCTACCTGCCATTTCCAGCCACTTCTCAAGGGTGGCTCTGGCCTTCTTTCTTAATGCACCACATGTGTTCCATCCACTGTAGCACTGTTGCCTAAGTGCATAGTACTCTTTCAAAGGCACAAACTCATTACATTAGACCAACCTCCGAGCCCTCGAGTGCAACTTTTATCGATGGAACAGCTTCTCAAGATCTTGCCTTTTACCACCGTCTCGTAGAAATGGAAGCAGAAAAAAACACGACATTACTTGTCCTGAATATCCGATTATTTTGGTCGCTGAACAGTGCAGCAGATACCTTTGTGTTTACCTGCTCTCATTCTCTGTTTCCTTCAGTGGGTTGGTGCTACATTCCACTAGCCTGGGTGGTCTGCGCTAAGATGATGAAGCCAGAATGATGCAGAAGCACACCATTTGTTTTCAACAGGCCGTGTCTCATGGCATCTGTAGTCTATTCTCAAACCTTCTGCATTTTAGATGTAAAGGATAAAGAAGGAGGAGAAAACAGCCCAGCATCAAAGATACCACAGTGAAGAGGAGGAGGGAGGAATGAGTTGTACTAACTTTGAGGAGAAACTTTAAGCCTGACCTTCTTCCATTGAGACTCATCTGTCCTGAGCCATCCACCAATAAACCATCCCTTCTCCCTTTTTTCATTCCCTTTGTGTTCATTTAGATATCTCAAAGCAAGCTTAATTTAGCACTTTAATTAACAAGAACAGATGGCAGCCACCCCAAAATATTCTCCAATAAAACTTATCAGTAGTAGACTTCTTATTTCTTCTCTTACTTCCCTCTGTTTACCCTCTACTCAGTCACAAAAACAGATCATCTCTTTAAATAGCATAAATACTGCCGAACACGGAAAGAAATGTTTTCATCCTTAATGTGCCTTAACTTTGCTTGGGATGCCCTTGAAGATATTTACCATTTTGAAGACACGGGAAACATTATTTTAGTTTGGAGGGACGTTTTCTCAAGTGTCAATATCTTGCTCAGTACATCCAAACACTGTTTCCTCCTCATGGCCCAATTTTGTTTTTCATTTTCTTTGTGTAACACTGGAAATAGACTCCAGAACACAGGCTCTTTACTCCACAACTGCTACATGAGAGAGCAGCAGTCTTATTTTTCCGAGAAAACCCAGAACTCCCTAACTTCTGTGGACCACTGTGTTCCAAGGAGAATGTTTCAGCTCTTTTTGGCTGCTTTTGATGAACAATTTCTCTTATAAACTGTAGCCTTGTCTTCTTATTTTGGTATATTTTGGTTCCTTTGAGAGAGTGGTTCCCAAACTGGGTTAGGGTTAGGTCTAGAGCAGATCTCCAGTAAATGCTGCTCATAGCAAGTTAGCAGAATGAGATGACATAACAGTTCTCAGAAGAGTTTGCTTTGATCACAGTCAAAGTTTCCTCTGAATGTTACAGTGAGCTGACTGCGAAAGCCTTTGAAACTGTATCAGACAGTACAACGCTGGAACAAAACTCACTTAAAAGAAAGTTAATGTTCAGCCTTCAATTCAACTGCGGCCTCTGATCTAACGATTTGTGTAGAGGCAGTGGGTTACCGCTTTTACTTGTTTGTAAGGCTTCAGCTTGAAGCAAACAGTATACATGTTTTATGAGTGATACTTTGTTTGAATTTTAAAAACTTCGCACCTACGACATCTGTTCTGGAAATAGCTAAGTGACAGGAAAACGGTGCAGCACGAAGGAGCAGCCTGCTATAGCTGGCAGAATCGTGCAGCTTTAAGAAGTAGACACTCATTTCACAGCTGAAAAGGATTTTCAACTGCAGAAACAACTGAAGGCTCGTATGCAGGACACACATCAGGAGAAAAGGTATCAAAGCATATCCTAACCCAGAAAAAGTACGTCTCTCCTCCTGCTGGAAATGGAGATGATCTTTGAGGAGAAAAGAAGAGTATACGTAAAGCTTCACAGCTGGTTTCTCTACTTCAAACCCAAACAGAAGCTTTACAGCATCGCAGACATCAAAAAACACCTAAATCTTCACACCTGAGCTGCAGTTTTAATCTCTTCTAATCCTCTTTGTATGTAAATGAGTTCTGATGATGTTCTGCATAGAGGACAGGAGAACATAACTCTAGTCTGCTTGTAATTAGTTTGCATCGACTCTTCATGATGTACAGCAACACCAATCCTCTTGCTTTTTATCAGCACTTTTGTCATGGTCGTCATGTTTGTGAGTCGCTCTGTAGCTGTTGTCTTTGGTCAGCCACTTATACCTGCAGTATATAGTGATGTCAGTACTTTACTTGGTGTGTCTGTCCAAGACGAGGGTCCAGATAACATGAAATCATCTCCAGGAAGTGATTACTTTAGTGACCACTTCATACCACTGTCAGGTCCCAGCTGATCCAACTTCGTGTTTGACATACTGCATCTTTAGAAGTCCTGCCTAGCTACTGTTTTCTGTTCTTCCACCACCACTGTGGATAGGCAGGTGAAATAAGTAATGAACACAACATTGTCACCCTTAAGATGATTTGGTGAATTAGCAATTCATTTGGAGTCATGTCTGTGTCATCTGATGAAAGTGTGTCCACGTTCACCCTCTTTAGCTTGGTTTTTGGTCTCTACCATCTCCTGGCTCTTTAGCTGCTAAATGCTCCACTATGTTCAGCTGGTCTTTAACTATGCCTGTCTGCTGTTTGATGCTAAGTAGGCTCTTCACTCAAACAGCTGCGTGCTGCAGAAGAAAATAATGTTATAAAAACATCTATTTTAGCTGTTTTAATCAGTATTTTTAGTCCTGCTAGCTGCATGGCAATGTCACATTTTAACAGGCTAAACTAATGTTGCATGAACATGGCAAGCCTCACAGCTGGCTGCAGACTGTCAGTGGAGTTATTTATAGGTCGCAGAGCACGAGACACTGGACCCATGTGACCGGAAAACAGGTCACCTGCACTATCAGAGCTCTGACCTGACACTAGCCATGCGCCTCGCTGGTGTACATATGTGTAATTTTTCCTGAAAAGCTTCTCTCCCGTGCTCGCTCTCAGCTCGACCTCTTCTCTTTCTCTCCTTCGCCATTCGCCTGCTTGGGTCACGTGCACGTGTGTGACCAATGGCATGTGATGACAGGCTGAGATCAGAGATGATACTACAGATTAAAAGCAGGTGGACCCCAACAGGTCTGAGTGTGGTTTTCATTCTGATTTACACATTTAATTCTGCAGTTTTAATACCAGCCTGACGCTCCCCGGGCCGATCAGCTCACCAAGCCACCGAGAATTCTCCCATTGCACCTTAATTCCTCTCCAGGCCTGGACACAAACACTGCTTCAAATGAATGATAATGTTGCTCTATGTCTGCCTGGAGTGTAAATACGGGTGCCACTAAGTAGGGTTGCAAAATTCCCTGAATTTTCAAAGTTGGAAACTTTCCAAAGGAATTAATGGAAATGTATGGGAATTAACGGGAATTTATGGGAATAAACGGGAATAAACCAGGAATTTACAACATAGCATAATCTTGACTAAAACAACCAGACTTCATGCAGGTACACTTGAATATCTGCTATTCCTCAATCACATGCACATAGCACACTGCTTACTGCAGGACTATTGAGGCCACGCCCCCTACCTGCACAGGTGATTTCTGTACCTGGACCACACTTTAGAGCCCAGAGCACACAGAGACTATTGAAGACACACATTTGAGCTGGTGGACTACATAATATTGTTCAATACAATAATTCAAACTTGATAAAGTTCTACTTACAAATAAATCTGTTGAAATGTTTTTTAATTGTTTTATTATGTCTGCTTATCACAAAACAAAATGTTTAGATTTATGTTTGGATATGATACAGTTCATTTAAATTACCCCCAATTTACAGTTAATGCCCATAAAATTCCATAATTCCCATGGAGTTTCCAATTTGGAATATTTCCAAAATTCCCCAGCTTCACTTCCCATGGAAAGTTTTCAGGAAGTTTCCAAAAAATTTACTGGAAGCTTTCTGCCCCTTTGCAACCCTACCGCTAAGTGGCCAAAACAATCAATTAATTCCAGTGTAAGGTTTAGTTACGTCAAGTTCACAGAGGCACTAGAGGTTCTTCACATGAAAATGTAAACATGGAGTTTTTTTTTGTGAGGACAGCGTCAGCTTTCAATTAAAGCTTGAAAGTGGGTCCCCAGAGGATGACTCCTCCTCACAGATTCTCTTACAAATGTTTTTTTTTTTTTTTTTTTTTTTAGATGGATCATTTTCGTTGCTCGAAGCATGAATTAAGCTTAAGAAATGCTTCTGTGTTGTGCGTGGTATACGCTCTGTGTGTGTCAATGACTCAGTTGCTGGCAGGTTTTGTGATGAAGCAATAAAACAGCTGATCCAGAGAGATAAAATCTCATTCAAATAAACAAATGACAAACACTGTGACTGTGCAGCGCTGTACACAATCCATACCTTTATTTCTGACATGCCATGCCTGACCCGTGCTGCCTTCAAAGTCGCAGCCTCGTGGGAATTTCTTGCAGGATACCACTCTACGTTGACACATCTGTCTTATAGCACTGGCACAATGGTGGTGCAGGCAGAGCAGGAGAGAGAAAGCGAGGGAGGGAGGGCTGTTTAGCAGCGCTCGCACAAGCCGAGCTGCTGCCTTCACCCGGAGCAAAGCCCATGGAAGAGGCTGCCGTGCTCCTCCTGCTCTGCCTGCCTCCATAACTGCAATTCCTCCGGTGAGTCAACAAGCTGTGGACTTTATCGCTGTTGGGTTTTGGGTGTTTTTTATACAATGTGTGTGGTATATTTTCCTGGTTTGCATACACTGTGAAATATGCCGTACAGTGTGGCATATGCTGAGAGGTTATTTATTGGCAGTGTAGATTGCGATGCAAGATTCACACACATGCTGTTGCCAAGGCTTTTCTTTCAAAAATCTGAGCAAAAATCAAATGAGCTGCTCCGCCATGGCTCTGAGCTGTTTGTGTTGTTGTTTCAGCTGGGTGATTCAGAGGTGCAAGTTCCTAACAGCAGCTAATGTCATTAGAGCTGCTGGACAAACTGTCACTGGCTGCTTGTATTAATGCAGAATATTCATCAATGTGAAGGATATTTGTTTACCTGGGAGCACTGTTTTCCCACATCAGGTGTAACTATTGATGGATTGGAGGTTTCACTTCATGTGAAAACATAATTATGATATATACAACATCGTATTCCTTTTTGTCTTTCTGTTAGGTGTAGGACATCGCAAGATCTGTCTATTTTCTATCTAATAAATGTGCAAAATTTCAAATTCTGCGTCTACAGTTTAGCAATTTTCATTTTGTTAATTAAGAAACACACTAAATCTATTTTATGTCTAATTTGTGGTTGAAAATGACAAAATCTGTCTGTTTTCACATCTATTAGGGCTCAAAAATACCCAAATCTCATCCATCTGCGCACCTACCTACCAACCTACATATGTAAATACTATCTATCTGGTTACCTATTCAGGACTTTGCTGCCGCCTCCAGCTGGCAGTTGAAGCGCTGTAGCAGCATGATGTTGACAGTCACGGACGGCTTCATCATTGTCTTAATGGCTGTGGGCCGGGAGTAAAAGATGGGAATGTGAGAGCTGATGGATACCGTGGAAAAAGCTTTGCCAATTACAAGCAGAGAAAGAACAGGAAGTGTAATGAAGCATCACTGCAACAGGATAGTGTTCCATTTCTGTTGTTTTTCTACAAAAGTAGCCCTGAAGAGCATTGTAGCTGAGTTTTTGGTAAACAAGGTGATGGGAGCTTTGACATGAACAGGAAATTCTGGATGGAGCGTGACCAACAGCAAAATAGTTATTTTGGATCTCCCTTTGAAAGCACACATCAGTGCAAATTGAGTGGAAACCTCAATTTCTCAGCGTGGCTTAATTTAGCGATGCAGTGCAGTTACCATCCTGCCTGTTTGTCTGACCTGTTTGTGTCGCCACTTATTTGTGCATCCAAGTCCACACAGCAGTTCCCTATATGTGCATGTGCCGGCATGTAGTATGGATGTATAGCCTCTCACATCCTGTGAATGCCTCTTGTCTTTCTTACTCTGATCGCCTGCTGGGTTTCTTTGATTTCCTCACATAAAGTGAAAACTGTCTTATCTCATCTTATATGCTCATCCCCAGGTGGAATGAAAGATGCTGCATGCAGCATTTTTACACATCAATATATCACTGCCAACTTAAAGCAACGTTATGTAAGATTTGGTATTTTTGTGATTTAGCGCCTCCAGTTTCAGAGAGCAGTATCAATATGGTAAATATGGACAACTTTGCTAACAGCCAAACACCAAGCAAGGTCAACAACACAAGACATAGCAGCCAGCTAATATTACTGACTAGTCCAACAGCAGTCAGCCCAGCTTGGCGTCTGTCTTTCAGCCTTTTATTTCACCAAGCTCTCACCAACCACTAAAAGTCAGTCCCACATTTACTCTTGTCCAGCAGCCTGTCACTCTTTTTAGCTTCCTTTGACATCCTCTTCGGTCTCTTCACCTCTGCCATGTTCAGAGAGTCAGTCAGTTGGCAGCAGTTTCCTTGCTCAGGAATCGCAGACAGCTGATGCAGATCACAACGTGATGAAAATCAGTCAAATAGTGTGACTTAGTGCCGTAAAGCGTTACGTACTTCTTCCGACCCGGAGCCCGAAGTTACATAGTGTGAGAACAGACGTACGAATGACAGAGACACCATTCACCTGATTACAGGTCAGTGTAGCATCAGAATGACTGTAAAACTGATATTTTAATGATGCTGCTTTAAGTGTTAGTTGTTAATTTAATTGCTGCAAACAAAAGACTGCGGGCAAGATAACATGCAAACAACAGCCAATTATCTCAAATCATTGGGGTTTTAAATGGTGGTGTTTCTTTCCCTTGAAGTGAAATTAGAATTTCACACTTCGGTTTTATTTTTGTAACTTTGGCCTTCATTACTATCAGTAATAATATAATTGTGCTCACTGAGTTCATTCTCAAGATCTGGGAACAAGGTGATATTATTAGAACAGTCAGACGAACGGTCATACAGGTTGTAAATACTCAAACTTACCTGGAAGGTAAAATGAAGGTGAAAGGTCAAATTATAACCTAGCTGTTGGTGGTAATGATATTCGTCCACACTGTGTTTAGATAATTTGTTAACAAGCCGTGTGATCAGCTGACTGGTCGTTCCAATGCAACCTCAAGATTGCCCGTTACTTTCTATTTTTTGCTGTTGTCTGAAGAAGTAAAGTAAATGTGAACAATCTAAACCTACGTGTGATCACGTGTCCTCAATATGAGTGCTTACTAAATAATGTATGATCCAGTGGCTTGTACTCATACACAATCCATCACATCTTCCATATAATGGATGGTTAATGGCAGGTCTTAAAGCTTAGCCTACCACCACTGTCATTGTAAGTTACTTGTAAAAAACGAGTGGGGTTTGTCTGGCTAAAGGCCAGGAGGAGGACGATATCACTGGTCTTTTTATGCACTGAGTGGCCGTGCGTGTTGAGGCTAACTGTAACTTATGATGATGAGGATGAGGATGAGGATGATGATGTTGATGATAGGTGGACAGGAAATATTGAGGAGAGGGTATAAAGGACAGAGATGGCTTGTATTTTTCTTTCTCTAGTAGTATTTCTTTGGATTGTCTCTGATGGAATCCTCGACCGGCTGATAGCGCTCCACTCCAGAGACCTTCATCACAATCGCAACCCCATCAGCCATCTGTCGCAGTTACCAATAGCAACATGGGAGCCAATACAGGAGTGCGATAGCAAGAAGAGTGATGTGCTTTTGTACTTTTGCTGCAGCCCTCGCTTATTGTTTGCTGGAACATGACTAATTTGTGAGAAGCATTAAGAGGCTCAGCGTGTACACGTGTACACTGGCTACTCTATTACTCTATTATTCCTGCTTGTCCAGAGGGGATTTTAACATGATGAAAACAGGCTTTATTTATTAACTTATTCATAACTTTTATTTATTTTTTAGGGAGCTTTAATCAAGACTTTTTTACTACTTGTACTTTGTGTTGATGTCTATGTAGTTTGAATAATTCCAATGAATTCAAAATGAAGCACACTGCACGATTACATCTTATTGGTATTCATGCACCATGCATCTCAGACTTAACCCACAGGTAAACAGACAGCACAGTGTGCCTCTTACCGAACCTGATTAAGAGACTTCTCGTAGTAATAATGTGAGAGAGGAGTTGCTCTGTGATTGAGCAACAAAGGCAATTTGTTGTGCTGTTAGGTCTCAGTATGAGGAAGGAGCATTGGCTTGATGCTGGTTTAATGTTGTTGCTGAGTATGATTGTTTCTACATGGTGAAACATGAGTGTTACTATAAGATACATTTACCATTTAACAGCCAATTTATGAGAGGTACTGTACACCCATGTATTTCTTATGTATGTACTTATATGAACTCACGCTTAATTAAAACCTTAATAAATTGGAATGGGACTTGGACTGTCACCCCTCTGGCAGGACAGGAAGTAGAGCTGGTGTGGATGGTGGCACAATGCCAACTACAGATAGTTAGCTCACCTCAATGCATAGCACTGACTCTGGAACCAAACTCCTGAGGAGGAGCTGGACTCACACAGAGCAGCAGTGGGGGACATGCTAGCCACAGTGTTTCTGTGGTATTGGACTTACTTAAGACTTACTTACTAGCTATGGAGTGGCTATAGTAAACACCATGAAGTGAGTATCAGAGCTGTAAACGTGTGATGAGTTGGATCAGGAGGATGTGTGGTTAAGATTTGCTCTGAGATGCTGCATGACATGTTACTGCAAAGGAACCCACAGTTTCCCTCAAACTGAATTCATTACTATTTCTTGACTATTCCTGTTCCTCTAAAGAACTCAAATTTAAACTATCTAATGTAATGTGTAATTGGAGTGGTAATAATATTAATATTAAAAAATATAAATGGTAAATGGACTGTACTTACATAACACCTCTCTAGTCTTCCAACCACTCAAAGCTCTTTTACACTACATATCTCATTCACCCATTCACACACATTCATACACTGATGGCATTAGCTGCCATGCGAGGTGCCAACTGGTCATCAGTTTGAGGAGCTAACCATTCATACACATTCACACACCGACTGTGTCACCCCTGTGGCAGGGCAGGAACTGGAGCTGGTGCAGGAGGTGGCATGAAACCAACCACATATAGTTGAACCCATCTCAATACTTCTGACACACTCAAAAAAAAAATATTTGGCCACAAAATTTCCATCCATTTGAATTACAAAGTTTTAATATAAATAAACTAACAAACTTAATGTGAAGCAAGTAATAAGATTTATGTAATAGTAGTAATAAACTCAAAATGACTGCATTCATTTTGGCTGTCTTTATTAATATTGAATGCATAAACCTGGTTACTACTACACTACTGTGCAGTGTAATCACAATGAGTTTATTAGTACTATTACATAAATCTCATTACTTGCGTCACATTGAGTTTATTAGTTGATTTATATTAAAACTATGTAATTCAAATGGATGGAAATTTCTGGCATGCATTCTGCAGACAGTCATTAATTGATAATTGGATTGATATTTGAAGTTTTTGGGGGGTTAGGGGCACCTTTTTTAGAGAAAGGTGTCCAGCCGGAGATATTAGAGTTCAGTTTGGTTTCTTTTTATTTCCATTTTACACTGTGTTTATTATCCTGCAAATCCTCAGATTTATTGTTCAACTCTTCCGGGGGTCCCAATCCAATTTGTGAACTGCCACAGTTGGTGGAAATCCAGGTATTACATACTTTCAGTGACAAATCATTGAACTGTCATTACATATGCAACACTTGTATTGACGTTGTACTTTGAAAAGAGACCATCATGCTCAAACAACAAACTGTGATGGCACCCACTTGTCAAAGTGTCCACGCTCTTAATTCTGCATAACTTTAAGCCTTAATATCATTTGAACAGGTGAGTTTTATAAAAATTCACCCTCAGTACAGTTGTCATGAACGAGGAAATTAGCTATAGAGACCAAAAGTGTTTTTTGTACCAGGCTGTAAACATGTTTATTTCTGCTGTGAAGTTGGACATTTTAACATGGGGACTTATGGAGACTGGCTCACTTCTGGAGCCAGCCTTAAGTGGATGTTTGAGGAACAGCAGGTTTTGGCACTTCTGTGTTGGCTTCACTTCACAGACACAGAGGTTGTTCCTGGGTCTGACAGACACTTGATTCAAAGTCACGTGTATGCGAGCATATGCTACTGTGTTGACTTATCTCGGTTTGAGTACAAATTTATTACAAATTTGTGAAGGAAATATGTAAAATGTGTTATTAAGTTGCTCTTCAAGTTGACAAAAACGTTTGATACTTTATACAAAGTGACTCAAGAGAACAACCTGGATAAGTAGTTTTTCATTTGACAGGACATAAGTTTGAGTATGTGCTTTTAGCCTTTGCTTGATTGATGGGTTTTGTCTGTCCAGCTCAAAGCAGAGGTGTTTAAATATGAGTGACTTGCACAGGTCAAGACAGAGGAAGTAAGGAGGAAACCGAGAAAAGCAGGGAGTTAAAAGGTCAGAGGGGACGGTGAGAAGCAGCTGAAGGGCTGGCAGACAGAGACCTAATTGAGACGGTAAAGGAGAAAATAAGAGGGAAAAGGTCGGGGAGGGGAGCAGCAGGAAGAAAGGCAGAGGCGGATATGAAGAGAACTGTGAGCCAGGGTTAGGAAAGAGGAGGAGTGGAAGGAAAGAAATGGATGGAGGAAGAAAGGAAAGGGTGGGGGACAGGGCTGTCAGTGCTGGTGGCCTTTCTGAAAGGTTAGTGGCCTGGCCAAAGGGAGAGACAGTGAATGGCAGCCGCTCTGCAGGGAGGAGAGGGGAGCTGTGGTCAGGCTGTGGAAACAAGGCTGCATGGCTCACACACACGCACGCACACACACACACACACACACACACACACACACACACACACTGACCACAGGAGGCTTTTTCACATGGCATTTTAAAGCAAAGCACGTTTGTCCACACTGAGAACTAATGACATTAAACATTAGGTGACATTTCACGTGGACAGAATTAGCTGATTATTGTACTATTGTTCTAATTGCGTGTGGACGTGTGTGTGTGTGGACATGTGCACGTGTGTGTGGCTGGCTCTGTGTTATGTGTGTATAGTGTGCTCAGAGACATTGTTTATTAAAATGACAGCTCTGTGGCCATTATGCATATGTTAATCGCATTGAATTTTTCATGTGCGTTCACACTGAGTTAGAGGAACATCGGAGGCGTCATTTTCTGTCCAGCAGAGCAAACTTTAGAGCTTAAAATTCCATTTACAAAATAAATAGACTCGCTCTTCTCTTATGGGCTGTAAATGTTTGAATGAAACGTGTTTCCCTCGGTGCAACTATGCTCAAAGTTTAGATTAAAAAAATGAATAAAGCAGAACCAAAAGGCTCCTTCCTGCTCACATTTCTCTTATTTTGATACCACATCTTCGTCTGTTGTCACTGTATAATGGCTTTGACATTTGCACTTTGATTGGTGATCAACAGTTTTACGACATTCTATGAACAAAACATAGTGATTAACCTAGAGAATTATCGACAGATTAATTAATGAAAAGAATCCTTAGTTACAGCTCATGTTTAACATATACAGTTAGAGATCTACACAGTCCAGTTGCCATTTTTCAGCAATGAAACAGACACTCAGATCTTGCCCACACAAAATGATAAACAATGCAAATGTGTTATTTCGATGCAAAGCAGAATTGACCTTGAGAATGCCCAAATGCTTTCAAAGATCTCATCGAAAGAGGCAACGGTTCTGTGTGAAACAACAGATTCCTCACCCCACCTCACCCATTTCATTCTCAAACACAATCAAACATTAGTCTGCTCAGTGGACAGACCTTGAGACAGCACAGTTCATTCTGTATTGATAGTGTAAATGAAGGTGACAGCACTGTCCTTCAAACCTTCCTGCCCTAATGGGCAAAGCTCCTTTCAACTCCCCTCCCATCTTCCTTGTCTTCATCTTCTTATTCCGTCTCCTCCTTCTCCTCCTCCTCCCTTCATCCCATTATTTTTTTATGTCAATACATGTGAATTGGAGTGCTTGGAACCACACCAGGACACTGCAGTGAATTGGCACTCTGTTCTCTTTGTTTATTCCACTTATTTGTCTTGGCCTCCCTCATTTACAGTTTGTCTCTCACCTCCTGCCTCTCTTTTTCTCTCTTGCCTCCCTGTATCTCTTCGTTTTCTCTGCTCTGTTTTATCACCCAGATAACAACCTGATGGTCTGTGCCTCTGAAACAGCCTTATTTCAAGTAACCACACGGGAAAGGCTTTGGTTCCTTGCTGAGGACGAATTGTTGGCCGGTGCAGGGACTGAACCTGAGACCTTTTTAGCATTAGCAGCATTGTGCTGGGATGTTAGTGATCAGATTGTGTTCAGGACTTTGTAATGAAAGAACAGAAACCTTTTGATTCATTACATACACTCATACAGCTTGCTACAAATTATTCAAGTGCTGTGAACATGGTCCCAGACAGGGTGGCTTGTTGTCTCCTCTCCAGTTTGTGATATCCTTTCAGAATACGTAGATGAAGTCAAGATCTGGAGAGCGTCTGGCTTGGTACTGTTTTTGGTGAAGTTCCATAGAATTCTGTTTATGTTGGACAAATCTGCAGCTCACAGTTTATGTCCAGTGCCAATGTTCAGTGCTAATGCAAGGAAGTAGTGTGCCCTTTATTTAGCCAAGCCAAAAGTTAGCTGCCTAACTTGAACTACTGAGTAGAGGGTTTCCGGTAGCTTTTGTTCTTCAGTGAAAAATCACTGAAGAATACTGGCAGGTCCATGCACACCTGTGCAGAGACCTACTAAAACCACCAACCACGTCTAGAAGTTATTGCTATAGCCCGGGACACTGCACAAAAGTACTGGATGGATAGAAGAAGAAGAAGAAGAAGAAGAAGAAGAAGAAGAAGAAATAGTTCCTACCCCTGGAAGGATTCTCAGTCATTCAGGTCATAATATCCACTGAAGGTTATTGCAGTCAACTGGACTTGCTTAGTTTCTTGAAGATGTTTAGCTTGTTTCAGTTCTTCTCGAACTCTTCTCGAAACATAGCAAATGAATCTATGTTGAACCTAAGTTTAAAATCTAACTGGTCTCAAGTTCTACAGCATATCTGCTCTGTAAATCTGTCCTGTGTCCTGTGAAAAAAATGGGTGAATTGTATATTTTTTGGTTTCATGATGGTGCCCTCAACAGAATACCATTCGGTCTACGTAGATGGAGACCTTAATTTGATACAACCAATCAAATCTTGCAAAAAGCCATAAAGACGGTGCAGGGCAGACGGTCAAACTGAGCAGCAGCTACACAACACAAGATCCACAGCCTGAACAACAGTCCACATTAGCTTTACTGCTTAGACTGCACATTTATAGCTAGCTGTTCAGCTGCTGCACCTTAAACAACATGTAAACGTTCCTGCAAATGTCTCTTGGGTCCGGTTAGATGCTGGTGTGCTCCTGACTGTTCAACACCACTAACATCACACTGATAGCCCATGACGTGGAGGCTATAGCGCAAGTTTGTTTACTCCACGTTCCCTAAGGTGCAACACCGGCAGCCTGCCAGCTGCTGCCAATCAAACACAGACCCCCAGACGCTCCTCCAGCCGGCTCAGACTAAAAGAAGCATTTCTGATTTTTAAGATTAAAAACTGATAAACAATACGTATGAAAAACACTACAAAGCAGGACGACTAAACCTGATCTCACAAGAAGGTTGAAATTATAAATGTAACCTCGGAGAGCTGCTTCCAGTTTGTCTTGTGGTATTTTTTCTTCGTGGTGGGTTGAGGAAAAGTCACGCAAAGGACATTTTGAAAGGAGCAATAATTGAATTCTATTAGACTAATCACCAGTTTAAGTACAGCTTGTGTGGAGTAGTGATCCACAACAAGCTGACACCAGTGCATGGTATTCATTTATTCATATGTAGAAAAAACAGGGCTTCTTTTGCCAAAGCAGTGTAGCACTTCCACATGAAGGATGAGTTTTGGCATCCATAATTAAAGCAACATTTATAAGATGACAAGTTCATTGGCTGTTAAACAACAACTTCAAGCATGCCGTTGCAGCTGATTAGTGTGTGGGAGCGTCTGCTTTAAAACGGGGCTTGGTTAAACGCTGTCATCAGATGAACTGCTCCATGTCAGTGCTGTCTACTGTTCATGTTTACGTTCGTCTGTCAGTGATTATGAGGAAATGAACCGGTGTCTTTCATGACTTAAGGTGACTCGAGACAGTCTTTTTCTGTCTCATCTGCTATTCAAACCTTGCAGGGGAGCAGAGGAGATGTGACTGTAGTTAAAATTGGATAAGGCACAGTTCACATGGAGTCCACCAGCCCGACGCGTCACTGCCATTTGTCTTGCTGCGTATCTGAAACTGAGTGTAATGATGCCTCTGGTTTGAAGTGTTGCTTTAGTTGCAGTTGAAAGCTTGTTGAAAGCTGCCCTGATAGTTTATTCACAACTTGTCTTCTTTTTTTGATATGATGCGCTGTTCCTTCACTCAAGTCAGTATCACAAGATGACAGATGTTGTTTTCTTTATTATTTGAACTTAAAGTCTGACAGACACAACTGAAAAATAATCAGGAGTGTATGTGTGTGCATGTTAAACACTGACTGGCCTTTGCAGCCCTCTGGCCTGGCTGTCCTCGAGCCGCAGGGGACTGGAGCAACAGAGCAATCCCAGCTACGGTGCTGCACGGCTGACTAGATTAGACCCGGGAGGGACCCTCCGCTCGTGCTCCCTCCCTGACTCCCCTAGCTCCTGCACATCTGGCATCCCCAGATGTGGGTGTGGGAGGAACAGTGCACACGCTCAGTCTCCATCTGCTGCCAACACATGCTGACCCCCCAGAGAGCCGCTGAGTTCTTCACTCAGGTGTCAGAGCTAAGGGAAAAATAATCTACTCACCTTTTTTTAATTTGGCCATTTGAATATTTATGATGTTAATTTTTAGAACGTGCCATCATAGGAAACTGTTTTTAATAAGATTAAAGCATTTAAAGGTGGAGGGCATGAACTCCTGCTTCACTTAAAATGCAGTTTTTCTTGTGCTTGTTGGCCTAAATCCCATCTCTTCTGCTTTGGGTGGAGGCAGAAACTAAAACTCTATGCATGGCTACAGAAGATAAACTCAAACTATTTATTTATGCAGCACCTTTCATGTAAACATGCAGCCCAAAATGCTTCACGGAGCAAAAAGTAAAAACAGAAATAGGTGACAATGAATAGAAATGTGCAAAAATGAATACATAAATAACATTTAATGAACATTTAACCAATGATATAATGTTTTACAATTAATGGAAGCCAGTAAGATAAGACCAGTGAGCGCTGGTACAGAATTAATGTGGTGGGGAGGTTTGAATCTTATGAAACAGAAAACATGGCACCTCGTTCATTTCAATGCAATTTTTGGCCATATTACCAAAAACTTCTCAAGTTTCTGCGTTTTTGGGCTCATTAAAGTTCTTTCACTGACTTCCTGCTGACTCTCTGTGCACATCAGCAGCAACCTCTGTGTCTGTGAAGTGAAGCCTATGCAGAAGCGCCAAAAACTGCAGTTCCTCAAACCTCCACTTGAGGCTGGCTGCAGAAGTGAGTCAGTCTCCATAAGCCCTTTAAACACTTTTCACTTTTCATTGGATCAGATTCTCATGATAAAATAAAATAATTTCAAGATGATCAGAAGCTGTATTAATCGTCTTACATTTCTTTATTATAATGAACAGCGTGGGAAACGTGCCACTGACCACTGCTCCAAAATCTCCCCACAGTTCCTTAGACAGAGGTTATTAGCACCCTCTATGGGTTACTCTGAAAAATGTGTTGCCCACAGTGAGATCAATGAATTTGTTTGTGGCAGCGATAATTTTGAATCCCTTCACTTAGTTGTGTTTCTAATTAATGAGTCAAAGACTTTCCATGAAATCTGAATAAAAGGACGTGTATGTAAGCAAGTGTTTGCAGAAAATACAGAAATAAATAAAAAATAAGAGGCTGAGCTTTTTCTTCATCTCAGTCCAGTAAGTTTTGGCAGTTTCACTGCTACCATCACAGGCTGACTGTGTGTGTGTGTGTGTGTGTGTGTGTGCGTGCGCGCCACATGCCATTGGGATTTGGAGTGACAAGTTTTAAGGCGGAAAAGAATTCTATTCTCCGTCTCTTTCACTCCGTCAGCATTTGCGTCACCTCCTGCTGCTTGTAAAGACACTCTGTTCCACATACAGACTTCCAATGTCATGCAGACGGCACACTGTTGTTGCAAAGTTTGTGTAAACTACATGCAGGTAGAGTGAGCGAGTACTAATACTGTCATTAATCACAGCGGAGGTTATCTGAATGGTTAGAGGAAGATCAGGGAGGGGAACTGGTCTAGATTTAGGGTTTGTTTAGGTGCTGTGTGTGTGTGTGTGTGTGTGTGTGTGTGTGTGTGTGTGTGTGTGTGTGTGTGTGTGTGTGTGTGTGTGTGTGTGTGTGTTCCAGACTTTCCTCGACTAACTTCATTATCATTGCCATCATGCTTTCAGGGCTGATAAGAAAACTCCTGTTTTGTGAGAAGGAGGTGAAGCAGTCAGCAGTTTTTCTTGTGACGCAGCATATGACTGAGAGAGAAGCAGCAGAGGAAGGAGAGAGAGGGGGAGCGAGAAGGATAGAGGAATAGAAAAGTGAAGTAAGAGTGAGAGGAAGTAATATAGCAAGATAAAGAGAAGAGGGGTCAGGATGAAAGAGCTGGAGTCAGAGATAGATGGAGACTGTGTGGGGAGACAATGACAGGGAAACAGAGGAAAAGCATGAGTGATGATAAATAAGCAGTATGTGCTGAGACATAAAAGAGGAAAGATAAAAGGACAGAGGGTGGTTAAAGAAATCAAGGTGCAGGATATGGAGTCTGGTGCATGTCATCACAATGAGACAAAGACAGCACATAACAACCGGCCAATCAGAGCTGCTGCTGCTCTGTTTGCTTAATGTCATTTTTAGGTGACAGAGAGTAAAAGAGTTACATTTAAATTTCATTTAAATAGAAAATAATTCAAATTAAAAATGAAATAAAAGTTCATGGTCCTCTTACTAGCTGTTTGTGGAGCTTTCAGTCGCATCTCACGCTGTGCCGTATCTAGACTTTTTGGACGAGTGTAGGCCAACTAACTAACTAATATGCTGTTTCTCATGTGTGTTTTAATTACTAGCATTACAGTTTCTTATATTAATGTGTTTAAGACTTGTATGGAAAAGATTAATAGACCTACTGCAACATACAATGTTGAAGCCTTTGTTCTTTTGGTTCTAAAAGAAGACTACATACAAATGTAACAATTCACATTTAGAAATAGAGTTACTGTGTAAAGCACCAACACACTTCAAATAAATACAGTATTGTATTGATAATATTGTATCTACAATGTGCTGCAGTCAAATGTCACAAAAGTTGTACAGCACAGAACAAGATCCATTTATCATGTTTGACATTTCAAACGGTTTCATTCATCTGCTCTTTTATAAACAATAGTCCGGTTAACTCGTCAAACAGTCGGTCTTTTCATTGTTCCAGAGTTATAAACCTGAAACATAAAGCAAGTGAAATGGGAAGAAAAGAGCTAAAAGTGAAGGATAGAGAAAAGATGAATGCAAGCATTAAAGAACAAGATAAGGGGAGGAAGACAAAGGACAGAAGGAGGAGAGGAAAAGGGGGATACAGGAAGTGCCACTGAGGCAGAGAGAGAGAGAGAGAGAGAGAGAGAGAGAGAGAGAGTCTATCAGTTCATTGTGGTTCTCTCTCAGACTCTCCAGTCTGCTGTGGACTGAACTGGATACAGTGTTTTAGAAGAGGACTTTGGCTATTCTGTCTCGTGTGCTCTGTGCTTTTATTTTGGAAGGGACTGTTTTTCTCAAACAGGACATAATGCTGAAGTTTAGTGTCACCCACAGCTCCAGGTGTGTGTCATGTGTCATCCTGAGGTATCTCTGCAGGGAGATGTTTGAAAGGTTTATGATGCAGTGATTGTACTTTTTCAGTCTTGTGTTTTATTTTGTATAATCTCTGTCTGTTTCGATGTTGTTGCTGTGATTGAACCCTCTCTCTCTCTCTCTCTGTCTCTCCCTCTGTCTTCCCCTGCAGTCACAATGAGCGGAAGGTGACCTGTAAGCACCCGGTGTCAGGCATCCCCTCGCAAGACAACTGCATCTTTGTCGTAAATGAACAGTAAGTCTCTGACGCACCCACACCGCATTGTTTGCTCCTGATTTCAAAGGTCAATGGAGAAGCGCATAGATGGATTCATTCTTCAAACCACTGCTGCAGCTGGACCATGCAGCTGGGACAGTGTGAGAATGCACTGAATGACTTTGATACACCGGACTTCAGAACTCCTACTCAGACCAGAGCCAGGTCGCGAGTCTAGACTTGTCAGCATGCCCCGGTTACCGGAGTTATATTGGGCATCCAGGGTTCCCAAAGTACTGAATGTCCCCTTTATTTAATACACAGACAGATCGAGAACTGAGCAGCACCAGAATTTTTGCAGTCTCATGGTCCCCCAAAAACCTGTCATGCATTGGTCCACAGCTAATCTCTGATCCAACTGGACCCATCAGTCTAAAATGTTTAGTGCACATTGATGACTGTGTCACCTGAACCTTTTTTCACTGCTGTTTTACACCAACACTGACTGCTGACTCCTCACTCCTCCTAACCGGCCCGTGGAGGCAGCATGTGATGAACAACTGCTAGGGACCACGTTCATGGAGGTCACATTACTGTTGGTGGATTCTTTTGTTGCGTAGACTCAGATGTTAAAATCTTTCAATCGTTATTAGGTGAAGGCTGGGCCGGACCGGTAATACCAGATTTTACCACTAGGTGTTACACGTGTCAGCCTCTCCCAAGTAGAACATACTACAGACAGACAGGAACAGATCAAAATGAGGCTTTGTACTTGTGCTACGTTGATGACTGTACTAGCTGGCTAGCTACCTCGCTAACATAGCAAACAGATGTGATAACCATGAGTGACATGACAAATAAAATTTGAGTTATGCTGAAAAGGGGAAATGATGAGGTCATTGTTTATTAACTTTACAGCAATGTATTTTACAAACTAGTTAGCAACTTACAGTGACAACACCGCTAACTGACTCTGCAACACCTGTGATGCTAACTCTGTTAATGCTACATAATGCAATGTGCTGCCGCCAACTAAGAAGTTAAAAACTGTTTCCTGTCTCTTTTTAAGGCAAGCAAAGCCGGAAACTGACGCAATGCTATTGTTGGGGTTTTTACTTTGAAACTGACATTGCTGCTGTTTGGAGTTGTTCCGTCCAGATTTACATATTAATAATATACACTGGACACACAGTTTTTGACAGTTTGCTACAAATGTGGCATTATTTCTTCTCAAAATCAGAATTAAGTCAAATCATTTTCAGCCCTCCTCGATGCTTTTTGATCTCAACCAAATTAACGTTGTGCTCACACTGTAGACTTTTATATCTCAACATTAGTGTAACTGTCTTGTTTTTGTGTGTGTGTGTGTGTGTGTGTGTGAGCTCATTCTGATAACCGTCTCTAGTCAGCAGATCCTGTTTTGAAGGACGATACACAACAAGCTACAACTTAAAGAGCATGTGACGTGGCTTCAGCAGTGGTGTTGTGGAGGAATGACTACATCATCTGTAGGTCATGCTGAAGCTCTGACTGTTCCTTGTTAAACACATAATAATCAGAGACAGTGCGTCCGTGCAGCTGTGCCGACTGTAACAGAGCGTCAGTGTGCAGCTGACAGAAGCTGCAGCGTGGACGCCCACACACTGAGAGCATAACGACCGGGCCGCTTATCACACTCCGCACTCTGTACACCGCTCCAAATCCTCTGTCGGATTTTTCACGACGCAAAGTATTCACGGTGGAATCCATTTTCAGTCCGGCCTCTGTGCCCGTCCTTTCTGTAGGGGTGTTGTTGTCTGAGCTTCCTGGAGGCGGCGGTTGAATAGAAAGCAGAGGATTGTGGTTGTTATACCCGCAATAAACTTCGGATAATCTTTTCAGTTTTCAGCCTGATCCACACTGCAGCTGTACACCAGCCAACAGCCCTGCGTCTGTTTCTTTTTCTCTTTCTCATCCACTTCTCATGCTGAATACATACACTTTCTGTCTGTATGACTGACTGCTGGAGCACACTAGAGCACAGTTGATACCTTTTTTCCATGGGACAACGGGAAAACTCAACATATCAATATTTTAATGTGTTTTATGTTATTATAGTGCCATAAAACTAGATTATTGTATCCTGTGAATTTAGGGCGTTGTTAGCAATGATGCAAAGTGTTCTCCAAACTGTAGTTGCCTTCCAAGATGACCCATGTATGTGTCTTGATGCCCCATAATAGCAGGACACCATCACAAATAAGTTATGTAAAGAGATTTTTATTAGAGTTTTCTGATGTCCCAAAGCCATCAGCAGTAAAGTGTTGCCTTTTACAACAATAGTTTTATTGGGCTTAGTGAACGATCACAGTTTGGGTCTGAATAACTACTTTGTTTAAGAGCTGCAGTGATTGAGTTGAGTGGTCTTTAAGCTGAGGGAACCTTTGTTTGTCATGGTTAAAAGAAGAACTAGCTTATTTTCATTAGTGATAATTCGGACAGTCTATAAAATACATAAGACCGTTATTAAGAGAGAGTATTAAAAGAGTTACTTATTGGCGTCACATTTGACTTTATGTGACAAGACAAGGTTCTGTTGTCAGTGAGGGAGTAGAGTACAGGGACCAACCTGGCCTGAAGCCCATGTGTTTTTTTAACTCAATCTCAAACCACTGAAAGAGTGTGAACCTGAAGAAAATACGAACCAAACTCTCGTCTATTTACAGCTTTGCTTATTTTTACATACCAGAATTGGACCCACATACTCTCTAACACTTGCTTTTCACTGTTTAACACCTCACATTTTTTTCACGTTTGGAAATAACTACTTTTTACAACTAATGTAAAAAAGTAGAACAAAAGTCAATATCTGAGTCCAACCCAACAGGACCAGTTCAATTGGGTTTGATTGTTTGTCAGGGCTGTGATAAGGCTTGACTTTAACTGCTGTGTTGAGCGTTTGCTAAAGGATCATTTCAGATTATTTCAACAGGGGTTCTTTTCAAGTACAAAGTGGCCCAGGCCCATTCAAATATTAACACTGTACTGGTTTAACCAATTGATCTCAGTCTTAGTTTGATTTGTACTAAACTAAACCTGTACATACAACAAGACGCCGGACAGGCTAGGTCTGTTGGCCGTGCTGTTGATTTGTTAGATTTTTTCATTCATCAAATCTTTAGTTTTTCTCTCCTTTTTTGCTGTAGTAAAAGCTAATGATTAGTTATTTGGTGTTATTTTAAAATGATGTGGTGATAAAATAAATACGTTCTGAATAGAAGAATTAACTGCAAATGAAAATATAGCCTTATAATCTGCAAATGAATTTGACAACTGCTTCAGCAGTCTTCATTTTTGCATGGCAGAACCAGAGGTTGCTCGTCACATCTGTGACAAATAAACAATAACACAGTGACTGTCCATTTTTTGACAAGCTACACAACGTTTTTACGTTCGCCCACACTCCACACACTGGGCTCTGCCTCGTTACCTCTGTTCACAAAGTCGTACTTAATGAAGTCAGAATTGTACTTGCGCAAAACTGAAAGTTCTTTCAGGTCTTTCAGGTCGTGCTTGTGGCCCAATCGTGGTTCCGCAGCCCCATGGTTAAGAATCACTGTATTACAACTTGGGTCTTATTTACATCTTTCTATTTGCTAAACTCTGGGAACAAGGTGATGGCAAGGTAATGCTTTCCATTATTGGACCTTATTGTACAGATTTTTCTGGATTCTTATATATTATAAAATAATTTGGTCCGTACAATGTTATCATGATCAATAAAAATACCCCAATAATCAGAATTGAATTAGAATTATCGTTTTAATATCTGTCTACTGTCTCGTCTCTGTAAGAGAAGTTTATGTTTCCCTTCTGGCTGCTGCTCAGGAATCAACTGCAGACATGATGGACCGTTCAGCACTGCTGTCAAGTTGGTGACTGGGATTTTGCAGTGTTGTAGTCCACTGTCAGACAGTGAATCCTTCTTGCTCCAGGGCTGAATGCTTCAGTTTCCAGTATATCCAAAAACAGGCTATTTGATGAATGAATTTATCACAGTGGCACTTGTGTGTTTGTATGAGGTGAGGGTTTGTGTGCCTGTGTGTGAGGTGACTCAATAGCACATCACTATTCTAGTAGTTGGTAGTTGCAGTCTGTTGTGCGATTAAAAGTCCATACATCCAACACTGATTCCCACAATTCTTATGTAACAATCCCATGATTTCCACACAGTTGCCTCTACACCTTTTTTTTCTTAGCGTGATCAACCAAAACCCCACAGACGCCCACATGGAAGAAATAAAGAAGAAACAATATGAAACAAAAGGAAACATTTCTAGATGAAACAGCGAGTGGAAAAAGGATTTCACTTGGCCAACTTTCAATGTGGAATATGAGAAAGCTCCAGAAAACGTAGACGATCATTACGTAAGGTGCAACAGCGTTCAAAAAGCACTTCCAAACATCACGTTCTTCCAAGAGTTGCCTCCATCGACCAACAACAACCTGAGCACTCGGCTGCACTCTCTGAGGATCCAGGCGATCAGTCCGGTGAATGAGAATGTCATGTTGCATTCCCAAAGATAAACTTCATTTTACAAAGCTTGGTCCATTGACTTTGCTCTCCTACTACTTTTACACTGTCATTCTCAAGATTGGATTTGACTGGCTGACTGTCCAAAAAAGGGAGCCCATGCTAGCTTAACTTTATGAGCTCTTCCACATGCTGTGGAAAATATACCGCTTCAGTAGGAGGGAGACAATGGGCAAAATTGCTAGACCTCAACATGAGTATCCCTTCCAGCATCAAATGCACATGCTGGACTCGTGTTGAGTGTGCACTGCATGCACTTCTTAAACCAGCTGGATGGGAGGAACAGGACGGCGGCCATGCAGCACATGAGCCACCTGCCTGCATCCTCTCCTTCCCCTGATGTGAAAAGGAAGAGCTAAGAAGGTAATATATTTCAAATGAAATGATGCTTCCAGTTGTTCGGTCTTTTCTTAACCGTGTTGTTTCAAGAAATGATGCAATTTGCTGAAATTATTCTTTAGATCGAGTGTGAGATGTAGAATGAGGGGTCTGCGCCGTTTTGCAGAACTAGAGCGCCTCAGCCGGATCCTGCAGGGAAATGACTGGATCCTTGAGAGAACAGTGTCTGAACTGGAAGGGATGAAGCTGAGGGCTAAGCCAGAAGGGATGTTAGAGGAGTTTTTTGAGCGTTCAGCCCGAGGCTGAGAGTTACCTTTCAGGTGTGATGCAAGAGCAAAGAAGAAACTCCGTTATTGGCATTTCGATTTTGATGTCAACATGCTTTTCACAGCACGGAGCTGAAAAGGCCGAGTTCCCTTCAGCGATGGTGTTTTTAGGTAATCTGCACATGGCAGCGCCTGTTGACATTGGAGAGATGAGATCACGTTTCAGCTGTTTGCTCAGGAGTCAGGAGAAGTTGTAGACGACCGCCTCAGAATAATTAACCATGACGGATGTCCAGAGAGTCGAGGTGCACTACCGGATCACGTCAGGGCAGAGGTTCAGTCTGTTCTCCTCAGAAAGAAGTCTGGTCTCCTGAAGAAACACGCTGACTTTTACTTATAGTTACTTTTACTTCAGAACTCTCCGCATTTGGCTGAAACACTGCTTGTGATGCCAATCTCCTCCGCTCAGTGTGAGCGGTACAAAAATCGCATTAAAAACACCACCCGCAGCAGCCCTCGTGTCTCCACTGCTTAAGACTTAATCCGTATCAGCACAGAAGGCTGCCCACTGGAGGAATTCAAACCGAGTCAGGCAGCACAGAAATGGGTTCTAAGAGGGGCCGGGGAGCCTAATAGGAAAGAGTGACCGGCAGACATGCTAGATCTGTCACACACACACACACACACACACACACACACACACACACACACATAGGTGTTACAACAATTTACCATTATGATCGAACAAAGAAAATGTTCCTTGTTAAGGTCTGTGTGCCCTGTAAGCCACATCAATGTGTTCCGCCAGTCATATAGCATTTAAGTGATGAATTACACCACACGGTTGTTTCTAGAGGTGCTAAGAGACATTTTAGACTTATGCTATAAAACTATCAACCTCCGTGAAGTTACCACCACAAATTAGACTGTTCCTTTGCATCTCTTCTTTCTCTCTCTTTGCCTCCTCTGTCTGTATCTGTGCAGCTCTGTATAGTTTGTTTATGGCTGCACACTCACAAACCGAAACTAAAACTCTCTTTGAATGTTTTCCCTCCCTGGCTGTCTGCTGTCGCGGTGACTGACTGCTGGATGCTCCCTAGCCATCAACTCTGCAAATGGGATCCATTCTGTGGACGACACACACAATTCTTCCAAAGAAACTACTTTCTGTTCCCCCCACAAGACAAACAAGAAAACAACAAAAAAAAGTCGGGATGACGGGGCTGAAATAAAATTTAGGGCCCGAGCTTCTGAGAAAGACAAATAAACTGCAGCAATTACACGCTCCACCTCCAAAAGAGTCGTCAGGATGGTATTTCAATCTGTTCTCGTCTCTGAACTGTGCAGCCGAGATACCGACCACCGCACACACACACACACACACACACACACTGTTTTACTGCTAACAAGTTCAGCGGAGCTGCACTATGTGGCAGCTCCTCTTTCGCTTTCTCTCTCACGCACTCTCTCTTCCATCGCTTTCACACTCACCCCATTCATCTCCCATCCCAATTATCTCTTCTGTCACACCGCTCCCGTTAAGGAGTGCTGAGCTGTCTGCGTGTATGTGTGTGTGTGTGTGTGTAAGTTATGTAAATGAGGTGTGCACAGTTTGTATTTTTAAACTTGTTGAGCAGAGAGGAGGTGAGAAAGTCATGGGGAACGAAAGGCGTTTAACTGCGGTGATGCTGCAGACGAGAGTTTCACCTTGTTCTGCCCTATCTGGCATTAAAATGATGGGTGAAAGAGAAATAATCTGTGCTTTAAAGTTCAGTCTGAGTAACTTGCAGCTATGGTGAATGTTATTTGACCTTCATTACAGTCCATAATGTAACAGTAACAGAAGAATCTATAGACACCGGGATTTAGCTGTACCTTACCAGCTGTAGGGATACTGGTAAAATTAGTGGAGGAATAAAGTAGAGAAAGTCAAGCCTACAAAGTAGTCTCCGGTTCTGCTCCCATTTTCCATGAATGCCCTTATACGCGCATATGTTACCTCCCGACTGTTGCACTCCACCAATGAACATCACCCGTACACTCAGGGCAATCCAAACTCTTCTCGTCTGTGGTTCCCCGTTGATGGAACATCCTACCAGTTCCTACCAGATCAGGGACGTCCCTCTCTACCTTTAAAAACCTCCTGAAGACCTCCAGCTCTTCAGAGAGTTCCTCCTCTCCAACACTACCAACAACTGGACATGCTAAATCTATGCTAAATTTTGACTGACCATAACATACGTAAAGATGCCTTTTGACAACAGAACTTCAAATGGTTATTTACTGCTGCCATCTGAATTGTTGATGACTGAACTGAAAGGGTTAGGGGTTAAACTTGGTGCCATGGCTCACTATCTTTAGAAATCATTGTCTTTCTGGGACTGTGCAGATACTCACAGACAGGATTCTGGAAAGGTTATCACAACTCCTTTATCTTTTGTCGTCACAATCATGAGGTAAACCGTAGAAATACAGCGTTCATTTTACTAAGTATAATCCAGGAATGTGTATTTGCATGTATGCCATTGGCCAAGTAGTGCCTTGCCAGCTGACGTAGCGTTGCAGCAACACCCTGCATTGTTTTAATGGAGTCCTCTGTGTTGGCACCAATGGACCGGTTCCAGTCAAATGAATGAGGGGCATCTTAATGCCACAAGAGCCCTCAAGCCTCTTCAGTTCTTCTACCTTCCTCTCAAACTTTTTAAATGAATATGAAAATAAATAAATGAGCACAAGCCCTAAGCTCACCCTCTGGGCTCAGGCTCTTCTCAGTCTGAGAGAGATCCTCAGATTTAACCCAGCGCAGCACAGAGGTGTGAAGAAGTGATCCTCGAGGAACTGTTCAAAAACAGTTTTGTTTTGTTTCTGTCTCAGTGGCCACTGAAAGTGACTGCACAGGGGAGGCTCACACTTTTATGACCAAAGATGTTTTTAGCTTCCAGTCTTTGGTGTGGGCAGTACTACTAGCCCAGTCAGGACTATCTGTGTCTACCTTTCAGTAGACACTTCTGTTAAAGCTCTCTCTGTTTCCACATGTCCTCTAGCAAGAGGTTGTTGAACTGATGTTGAAACTCCAGTAAGCTCCAGCAAAGATGGCGTAGTTGTTCTGGAAGTTTGCATCTGTGTGGAGGCCGGCTGTTTATTTTAATCAGCCATTGAATAACTTAAAAGCTGTCAAGTGAGCTTTGCACTGCTGATTGTCATGCTGATACAAACATGTTAATCATATCCAAATCCCAAAGCAATGACAAATACATGAAACGAATGTTCACAGATGCCATCAGAGCATTGATCACACACACAATCAGAACAGACCAACCAATCAACCACGTTGCACTGTATTCAGCACCCATTTATCTGACCTGGACCACTGACAGAAAAATCGATGGCAGGTATTATTCAAGTGAGTTGGCCTGCCCCGAGGAATACAGCCACATGTGTGCTGCATTCAGTGCTTTTCAGTAATCCTCTCAAGCTTCATTTAAGCAGAAGAGGGCTTTACGGAGACTCTACAGACCAAAACTACCTTCACACTAGATACTGTACAGGCTGTTAATGTTCAGATTTCAACTTTATCAACGGATGAACTGTTGTACTTTCCTTTCATTGAATGGGTGAAGGAGGTAAACTAGCGACCCGAACAGTTTTGACCACAACTTGAATCGGACCTTGACATCCTATCCTGTTGTTGCCCAATCTAGATTCTCTAGAATCCCCAGTGCTACTCATTACTAAAGAAAGCCTTGTAGGCTGGAGGTATGGGATGTTTTCAAGACACTAAAGGCATGGTGGGAAGCTTCTCATATACAAACATTATTCACCAGATGTACTGTAGGTACATGTATGGCATTCTCCTCTCCGTCCACTATCTGCATGTTAGTGTTTTCAAAAACTCCTTCGCTATGGACAACAGTCTTATAGCTATACATTATTATTATAGCTAAACAGTAGCTATAATCTACACAGAAAATGGGAAGGTACTCTGACCTGAGGTAACTGGGGTACATTGCCCTGCTGTCAATGAATACACTGGCTCATAAAATCAGGAACTTTGAGACTGATGCATCTCCAAAGATCGTTGGTGTTACTTTAATTCAACATAAATATTCACAATAAATCTCATTCCTTCCCTTCTTAACCATGTCTTACCTTCACATCTCCCTATCACAAATTTGATTTCTCCTCCTGCTTTTTAACAGCAGATCTTCACCTATTCACATGTCACTCACGAAGGGGAAGTTTAAATTAACAGATTCCTGAAACTCACATCCACAAAGTTGCTTTTTTTGTCCCCTGTGGCGAAGCTTTCCTCCTCTCGTCAGGATTGTGCGCACGCCTCTGCAGCTCTTGCTTTTATTAATGACTGTCTAGTTTCCCCTTTTCCCTGTTTTGTGATACATTCTACTCGCTAACATCTTGTTCTGCTCATCGTCCTGATGTTCTGTTAATAGCCTGCCGCTCTCCCCATCCTAACAAGTTTAGAAAGAGGAGTTTTTTTGAAGACGTGTTGAGCTCATCTGGCTGCAGCTCTGACCCTCTCTGACTCTTTGTCTTTTTCTTTCTCTCTTCCTGCTTCCTACGTCTGTCTCCTCGCTTATTTATTAACAGATTCCTCTCAGACGTCTTCAGCTGTCTGATTGTTCAAACAACATCAATATAAGAAGATGGGAAAACAACAGGCAGACATGCAAGACTGAGTGAAAATCTGAACTAAAGAGAGAGATGGTGATGTTGAGCAAATGGGAGGCTCTGAACGATGGTTGGGCTGGTTAGTTTGATCATAGCCACGGATGGAAAAATAGCGTGGCATTAAATTAATAATCAGATTGCATAGTGGGAAACACAGAACAGAGGGTTTGACTACGAAAGCTTCAAAGTTTATGAATGGACTCAAAAAACAACAAGACAAGGCGTAAAGACATGGACTTTCCTCACCTCCAGTGACCTGAGAACTACCTTCATCCATGTGTTGTTTTATGTTTGCTTTTTCTCAATGTTATGATTTCTGTCACTGACTTTAATTTGATTTCTTATTATTTTGTCATTCTCTCTCCCTCCCTCCCTTGTTCTGATTCTAGAGTGAATTGTGCAAAACTTGTCCACCCTGACAAGCCCATAGAGGTTCTCACCAGGTAATGATCCCTCACATCACTGGAAGAGCTGCTTTGGCTTCAGCTTCACTATCAGCCTTGATACTTGCTTAGTGACTAAAACCAGAAGTTGTTGCATGCAGAATGAGTTGTTAGCAATGGGTAATGTCAAAGAACAACTACTGACTGGCGTCCTGACCAGTCAGATGAGAAGATCAATGTCAGCGTTTGAACTAACAAAAAACTCGACAACCACTTCCTCATTCGCCCAGCAAATTCAGCTCATAGGTGTTGCTCAAGCTTGCTTGCTGTGCATTAACGCATAGTAAAATGTTATGAATGTACCCATAAAAACATTTAAGCTCTTTATCTGAAGTAGAAAATTAACCGGACAACCATTTGTAAACCCTGTAACTATGGTCTCATCTTTGTGTGGCTTGGCCAATTCTGCAAAATGTGTTCCGAATGTGCTTTCTACTGTTTTTTTAGTTAATTAAAAAAGCAGCCCAACTGCACTTCTCAACTTCTCAACAACCATAGTTTGGGTTTCCTAATCAGTCTCAGGGGGGGAAGTAATACCATACCAGGTTTTTGTAGCAGAATGAGGTGAAGAATATGCCAAACTGATAAACTTACTTGGACAAGCTACTTAAAGAGATTCACTGGGTACAGAGCCAGCCTTAGGGTCAACTGACAGTTGAGATGCTGTATGTCATTAGTTGCTGTCTCCTCAAAAGTTAGAGACAAGTGAGGGAGGATGTCCCATTTGGTAAATACTATTCCTCCTATTCCTTGTATTTCTCGTGTGTTCTCGTTGGGAGGGGCTAAAACGTAGGGAAGAATTGCAAGCCAAATCGAAAAGAACCGTGCCTCGTGAAGTGTTTTCACACGGCACAACTCAAGGTTAAGAAGTAACTGGTTGGTTTGGCAAATGTTCATCTAGTTACGTTATCCATCTCTGATAAAGAGCAGCAGGTCACTAAAATGTTAACCGGAAAAGGAAAGAAAGAAAGAAAGGAAAGGAAAGACCCGGTGGCAAAGAAATGAGATCCAGCTGGTTGGCGGCACTCTGACAAACTGCAAAACCCCAAGAAAAAAAACACGAGCTCACCTACTTCAAACTGCGTCCAATCAACATGTCATTGTGGAAAATCTGAAACAATGTCTCACGCTCTGAAACTTTTGGTAGACCGAATATTCCTATTCCAGTAGATTTTACCTTCATACATAACAAGTGAATTAAAGCTGGAAGACTTGGAGCCAGCCAGCAGGACATGATATTGATCTTCTCGTGTGTCTGTAAGATGGCAAACAAGTCAAGCTGTTCGTTAATTTCAGTCAGATCTAATTGGTGAAACCCCACTATGTTAACAATAACCTACTGATCCAAATTGTCAGGACGCCTCTTCCAGCTTTGTCTTTAGCTCCATTCATCTTTAATTCAAGGCTTCATTCGTCTGTTTGAGAATTCTTTTTCTTACTCTTGTTTCCGCCTCTTGCTAACACTAACTTTATTTCAGACTCTGCGTGAATTGCCTGATGAGCTGCTGTGCAAGACTAACGCAGGAATGATATTGTGAATGATTAATGTGTATTTCATGAGTTGTGTCTCCTGCAACAGCGAAACAAGTTAAAGTTTCATCTCTGAATAATAACCCTGTGTTGAACTGAATAGGAACTAGCTCTTTTTTGTCGCCATCTGAATCTAATTAAGTCATTTTTTCCTTCAAAAACAGCTTGTGTTACAGCTCAACTGAAATCAGCTGCCACCGTGACTACAGACATACATGCTCTTTGTTCAGTGACAGGGTTGTAAAAATTAGAGGTCTCTCAGATTAAGCTCAAGACTGTCTTATACTGAACTGTGACTCATTGATCAAATCCAGAAACCAAAGAAAGAGAATTCCATTGTTGAGAAATATACTGAGAATAAGTTACTCTTACAGCTGAGACAATGATTAAGCCCAGAAGCTCAGGTTTTGTTGAATGGTGTTTCCGTATTATCCCCGGTCCGATCTGACAATGACACAGTCGACTCAGCTTTGGTTATTAGTCAGATACAGTCCTTCGACGGTGTCTTTATTAACATCAGCATTAACATTTATTATTATTGTTTCAAAACTAGTACTAAGATAACAAAAAGTGGATGTTTGAAACACAGCTGAGTCATCAGTAACATCAGTCTGCACTGGTGTTCTCGGTGCAGGGGGAAGTCATGCTGCAAACAAATGGATCGAGGCAAAAAGCTCCATTTTATTTCATTCCATTCTCTGATCCTGCTTAGATGGCTGAGTAACGGCCTGCATCGCCAGCGCTCACACAAGCCGGTTTCATCAGCGAGTCACTGAAGTGAGAATAAACAGAGAAGCTGAAGGAAAGGATTTATGGAAGGAAGGTTAATAAAGGCTAAGATAACGACGCGACTGAAAGATGAAAAGGCAGACAAGATGAGACAGTGGGAAGGATTGAAAAGGCAGAGAGAGGAAATAACAGATTGCCTGCGCGATCTGTGGACGATTTCTGATATGTGTGTGTGTTAGTCATCCTGCTTCAGATGTAGGGCTCTTGTTACTCGAGGCGAGTGAAGGCCTCCTCTCTCACTCAGAGTCAATTGGCCAGCAATTCAGTGTCACCAACAGAGCCACGAAATGGGAGCAATTTCAGAACATCCGCCTCTGGCAACAATGAGTCTCTGTTTCCTAAAGACTAAATGCCTTCACTTGTAGACATTGCATACACACACACAATTGAGAGTGATGAATGTGAATGTTGCCAGCTCAGCTGAAAAATATTTCATAATGAGTGTATTCTCACTCTTGAGCTCATTCGGCTAAATCAGTTAGGATGCCAAGCTGCTGACTGTTGTTATTTCACCCACGTTTCAATAACATGCTACAATTCAATTTTATTTACAGAGCACTAAATCATAACAGAATTTATCCTAGGACACTTTTTAGGTTTGGATCGTACTCTTTATATTAAGGTTTGGGCGACACAACAGTCCCCAATGTGGGTGTCTGAGAGATTTCTACACATAACTTTGTGGATGGATGAAACAGATGTCAAAAACACCTTAGAATACAGTATATCCTGCCGGGGCACATAATACTTGCCTTTTGCTGAGACTTCCAGAAAGTTTGAGTCAGCCCAATCGTCCTCCTTAGTTCAGGTTTTTGAAGAGGGGTTTTATGAGGTACTGATTCATGGTCTGTAGACACCAGTTGGCACGTTCCCAGAAAACCAGACAGGAGAACCAGGAAAGGAGTCATATTGCTCTTCCCAAAGCAACCACACTCCTTTAAAGAGTGTACACTATATTTGGAATATTTTCAGTGTTTTACTTTGCCATCAGATAGCCATTTCCAACAGATAACTGAAGTGGTTAGTTCAGATCTGAGCAAAAGTTATTTGCTGCTGATCGAGGCATCTGTGGACCAGCAACTTTTGTGTTTTGCAAAGTAAAATTTTTGTCAAAGGAGTCTGGGGCGCTAAGAAAGAGCATTAGTACTGCATCAGTTTCCTGGTCCTGGCTTCTCCAATCTGGGCTGTCGTCTACTGTTGGTATACACTGACTATGGATAAATTCCTCATACAATGACTACATACATACAATAAACTATTCCTGTAATGCAGGTTTCATGTTTGCCCCTCAGAATGCCCTCCTCGTGTATGAAACAGATAATGACACAGCACCCTTTTCCGAGACTTCACGCTCGTTTATGGGTCAGTGACAAATAAGAGTTTGCATTATGAGCAATTCAAATATGTCTTAATGAATTGTTTTAAAAGTTTGCATCAGGTTTGCAAAAATGTATATTTTGTATTTCTGTTGGTTTCATGTAATTTCAAATAGCTTTTGAATTATTTTTTACAAAAGGAAAGACTGATGGCCCCTGAAAATGTCAAGTGGTGTAACCACAACAAAAGGAGACATATTAAGTATTTATTTCCACCTAGAGTGTATGCAAGTGCACTTATAAAAACAGTTACTTGATTTTAATATATCACTTGAAAATAGATTTTATTAGGATTATTTTAAAATAAAATTTTATGCGTTTTTGCAATATAGAGCAGGACAAATGCTGAAAACCCTTGGCGTTTTCTAAATAACATTTGACAAATTATGATAAAATAATATAAAATATGTCAGTACATTGCAATAGAGGATTACATCTTATTCCCCATGAATTTTCCTGTAAATTATAGTATTTTTCATCTGAAAATCAAGCATGACGGTCAACAAGGTCCATTGAACTTGTGTTTATTATTTTCAATGAAGAAAAAACATCAACAACAAGAATTGGGTGTTTTCTATTGTTAATTAATTTAAGAATTAGTTTAGGAAACAAACATGGCAACAAAAATCATGTGAACCTCTGTTCTTTTATGAATTCATTTAAGAAACAAACAAAAAATGCAGCCTCTCTCAACTGGCTGCTCATAGTCATGAACGTCCAGATGATTATACATGGACTATGCAAGATTTTCAAGATGCTGAATTTGTAAATGGCCCTTGCTGCAGGATCTACGTTGACTCGTGCTCTGTGACGAGCCACTTTTTCTTTGCTTGATAATGGCATCTATTGGGGGAGAAGAGGCTCTATTATATTGCAATAATTATGAAACAATAGAAAGTTAATAAATTTAATTTTACAGATCTAAATTTTAATCTTTGACTAACATTTATCATATTATTGGAGTTTGAAGTCTTTTTAAAGCTGCTGTTCATTTTCAACATTGTCACTGTTCACCCACTGCTGCTACATTATGAAATTACATACATAATTACATACATATATTAAAGTTAAACATTTCAAAAATATTAAAGCCATGCAAAATAATGATTTTATCCTAACCTTCCAGAGCTTTGATAATAAAGTTGTGGATAAATCGCCACTTTTTTCGAAGTATAACACTTAACACTCAAAAATAGTTCCACATAGTAAGTTAGTTCACATTACATCTTTTATCAGCATCAAAAACTTCTGATGTTTGACAAAATCAGCCTCTAACCAAAAGGAATGTAATGAAAGTCAAATGGTGTAACCGGTTACACCATTTGACATTTCAGTTTAAATTTACATTTAACAGCCATTATGATGGACACCAGTGTAAGCACGTAAGCCTTGATGTCAAGATTTCAAACACATTTTTTAAAATTAACACTTATTTTTACAGTTATTGTGAATTATAAATGGTTTCCTAAGGTCGTACCATTTTACATGTAACTCTAAGCACACCTGACCATACCCTAAAAATGTCAAATTATCAAGATTTCAAAGAGAGCTACTAACCTTGGCATGCAGCAGTTAGGCTAATCAGGGGTCTTTCTTTGTGATATCATTTCCTCTTACATAAATTAACAAAATGGCTCCTCGAATGTTGGTTACACCGCCTTGACAATTTAGGAAGTTGACTTGACCGACACAATTCCCCAAATTAGTTATAATATTCAGAACAATGGTGTTCCATTTATTTTATTCATTGTTAAACAACACAAATGTAGGATTATGCCAAACTAGTTGATAATGTGTTTTATTGAGAATTTCACCTTTTTTGAACATGTTAAAATTTTTGGTACAAAGTTTTTATGGTTACACCACATTGACATTTTTACCATTATCCCCTGAATATTCTCTCAAAATTGATCAAATTCAGAAATTTTAGACAAGAAGAGAGAATGTATTCAAGTAATCTGTGAGTTTATTTAAAAATGTTAACCTTTTTAAATGTAACTAAACCATAGGAACACAAAAAAAATTGCGTCACGTCATTGACCCTTATACAAACAAAAATGCTGGAAGTACTTAAACAAAAAAGAGAGATCCTGCAGATCCACGCATCTGACCAATCACGGTGGGCGTGACTGTCAAATTGTCGGTTTTCAGAAAGTTGTCAGATCCAGTTCCGTCATTGGAATGGTGACAGAGAAGGGGTTTTCTGATGCTGTTCAACAAATTGACAAACACTTTACATGCTGAGAGTCAGCAGCTGTCAGTTTGTAAATGAACTTACAGATGTTAATTGCACAGGAGGTGTTTCAGAATAGTTTTCAGCCGCCCATCTCACACTGATCTGACTGTACAGATGCACTTCTATTTTAATCAATCCAGCTGTTTACATGAGCTGTGTTTGAGTTTTATGAACGTAACTCCAGTAATTGTTCGCTGGGCTCTGAGCGCTGCCAAACACAGGTGGCTTACACTCAGTTCTGTGCCTGAATCCATCAAGTATCGACACAGACAAAGAGCTGAAGCTGCTGCTGTCAGGCAAAACTGAAGAATCTTTTCAGTTAAAAGGTTCAGTTAGTGTCTTGAAGAAACTTACAGCACAGATACCCTGTGACAGAGAATCTGCACCGATCAAACAGTCAACATGTTCATGTGTGTACATGGTTTCTATTTGGGCATTCAGTTTGATGTCAGCTTGTTGAATGTCAACTTAAAGGTCTCTGTGAAGTCAAATCAAAAGAAAATCAGAGGTGTAATTACAGTAAAATACTTGCTGCTGCTTCCAGAGAACTCTGTGTAAACTGTAGACTGGTGCCACAGGTCTCTAAAGGACCCTAAAAGGCATAATTAACCATAACTTCAATTCACAACTACAGCTCCCTTAACTAATATTAGTAATTTACCCCCTATTAAGAGCTAAGTATTAAATTTGACAAGCTAACTTGCCTTAAGTGCTTCTTCCAGACTGAGCGATGGATAACTGCAGTGAGTATCCAGAATTGCCTTTTAAAAATTCATGACATTAAAGGCTCTGATATCCTGCACTGTGATTGGTCAAAAGCAAGCCATTGATTTTCACAGTTCCTCTGAGTTTAAAACAAATTCAAGTATGTTTTGTGTATCGACGTGACAAGAGACTGATGTTTCTGTTTGATAGTTTAACCAGCATTAGATTTGCAGATTTGGGCTTTTCCATTTAGCTTCAGGGGACTAATTGTTGCTGAGTAGGCTGATGTATAGGAAAGGAGATTATCAACACTGTCAGTGGAGAATATAGAAGAGCTGCTAATGTGCTGCGGGGCATGTAAACGGTTGACACGCCATTTACACTCCTTCTGGCATGCAAATTTTAGTGAAAGTACAGTATGCTAAATTATGAGGATAGGTGGTGATAAACTGTGGTTTTAATTAAGATAGAAGCTGCACATGATGAAGGATAAAATAATTAGGGCATTACAAAGAGTTAATAAGACAGGTAAGACATGTAGGTATTCAGGCAGGTAAGAAAGGTGGAGGAGAGATAAAGATTTTTCACACGGGCTATTACTGCTGCTATGTTGCTGGTTATCCGATCATCAGTGTGGGACCATCTCAGGAGACAGAACTGGGAGACAGACCAATATTTTTATCAGCACCATTAGCCTTTGTGTGTGTGTGTGTGCCTGAAAGTTGACAGTTTAGGTAGAAAACAACATAATTTATACTTCTAACGAGTTCCAAAGAAAAACTAAGAAGGTCTTATTTAAACTTGGATTTTGTTTTTTCTTAATCCACTTGCAAGATGGTGTGGGCAATCACACTGTCATGCTGTATTCTTCTTTCTGCAACATAGATTCAACACACCTTTTTGATGCACTAAAGCCTCCACCTGTTAGCTCTAGAATCTACATGGGGAAGGGGGTTGAGTTGGCTGAACTACAGCACATTTCTTTGCCATAACCCTACCTTACAGTTATAAAATATTCTAGAATAGTATTTTTCATTGGTGTAACAACTGTCTGCTATCTGAAACATCTGGATTTGTGCTCATTAATTGCAGATGTTGAATTGGAATCAACTTAAATTTTGTATCAAGGCTAAAAGTCTAAAATCTCTCCCTTTGCTAGCTTGTTTGAGTAGTCATTTTCGTCTAATGTTGCTTCCAAGAAAAAAGTTAACAAAATCCATAGGATTCATCATCAAGGGATCATGAATACATATCCATATACATAAAGCAGTGTTCATGGAACATCCAGCCATTACTCTTTAACAAGTCAGACATACCTTGTCATGGACCAAAGTTTTGGTCAAGTGGAAATTCTTTACAGGAAAGTCACAGGAGTGTCAGGAATCATTTGGTGCTGACTATGAATATCCATATGAAAGTTTTTAAACATCTGGACACCAAGTTTTACAGGGACAGATTCCCAAACTAAAAAAGTTAACAATGCCATCTTAGCACGGCAATGTGGTATAGGCTAAAGAAAGGCTAAAACTAACTTTGTGTCTCAAAGCTGTGTGAAATGGTTGATTCAGCGTTATTTACCAGCCATCTGTCTCGTGTTTACTGCAGGACAGGTAGTTCACAATGGGCTTTATCAGGGCATCAGGCCGTTTTGCCCTAAAATAGTCCACTGCTGCTGCTGGAAATGACAATGGGGAGAGTGGAATTTGTGGGCCGAAAAACACAAACCAAAAACAATGAGCTAAAGAGGCTAAAACTCTCACTAACTCTGAGGGAACTGCAGGTGTTAATTGTCAGTGGATGTTTCACCACGGGTGACTCCTTTCACATCACATATACGTACATTCGATACAATGTTACTAAAAAGAATATTGATTACTGGAGCCTCACCTTTAAAATCAGACAACAGAAATAAAGGCTGACTCAGATCAAACATGTCAGGCCAAATCCAAGTGGTTTCAGGTTAGGCTGAACCACGTAATGCATCCTTCAAATAGGTTATGTAGCCAAAACACAGCTCTTGGTTAGTCATATCTCGGCACTATGAAGTAGAATTTGAAGACATTTGATTGTTTTGCCTGACCTTGTCTTCTGGATAACTTTAAAACTGTACAGTAAGGTCTATAAGAATGCTGCTGTATGCCAGACCACCAGCCCTGAACAGAAGTCATAAAAACCTTTGCTAGTTGTGTGCCATTAACAATAATAACAACATGGACAATAAGTCTTATTTACCAACTTTTATTATGTCCTGCTGACCTTTTGAAGCAGAGATAAAGCCGTCACTGTGCGGTAGTTTTAATCAGACACAGGGACCTTGAACTTTCTTTTTCTCACATTAGCTATTGTCCTTCTACTCGACTCAGGGCGAAAAAACTTTGAGCTGGTTCAATTTGTCAGGCCAAGTTGGCAGGCCATTTAAATTGGTTGGACGTGGAGACATATATCAGAGGTGACACCCGGAGAATAATAGCCGTGATTCATGCGACCAACTCTCTTCCCTCACATTCTCACTTTCTTTATCTCTGTTTCTCCGGCGCTCGTCTCCGTCGCTTCCCCTCTCCATTCACGCTGATTCAAGCCCCTCCACCCTTCCCCATCGTTCTCATCCTCCCTCTCTTTAATGACCCCAAAAGAGATAGTGTGTCATTAAGAGAGTGAAGATAGGGTCTGCTTGATGAGATGAGAAGGGAGGGAGGGTTGGTTGATTGGCTGGCTGGATTGTTGTGGAGACAGATTGTGCCTTTGAGATTAGCGACTCCTCTTTATCTTGTTGGTAGCACAATCAGTTACAATGCAGCGCACACAAATGCATATGCATCCCCCTGCACCTTATTTTACCTTAATGAACTAATTAAATCAAGGGCATAATCAAACGTACCTCTGTTGTATTTAAATGTTTTCTATCAAAGTCCCAGTGCACAATCTCACACTGGGAAACACTGATGACAAGGTAAACTCTGGTGGAGCCCAGTGCCAGAGACTTCCAAGAGATACATCATGAGCATAGACTGTGTGAAACATGTATGTAGTATCCATGATGTCATTCACAGGTTTATAAAGCTCATTGTAGTCGCTCAGGCCACTGACATCTTGGCAGTCCTGGAATGAAGCATGGTTGCTCAAACAAGCCAACTGTGACCCCCTGTCTCACTTCTGGAGGCAGACTCAAGTGGCCATTTGAGGAACTGCAATTTTTGTCACTTCTGCCTTGGCTTCACTTCGCAGCCACGGAGGTTCCCAAGTGATCATAAGCTCTGTTGAGGTCTACAAGTGAGGAGCTGGTCCACTGCATCAGCATGAGCAGGACAGAAACCACATTGGTCCTTTTCTGAAAAGGAAGATATTCCTGATCTTGGAAATGGAATATTGACACTATAAAAAGTATTTGTTGTATTTTGTTAAGGAGATGGATGTTGACATCTCACAGTAAGAAGTGGACTGAGGACAAACCGCAGTCTGGACTGATGCCCATGTTCAGTTGTTTCATTGCTCATGCTCAGCTGAAGTTAGATGGCCAACCACCTACTTCATCTGCGTACTGCCCATTTTTGTCAAATGGCAGAATAATGTTGTTGAAACAGTCTTATGATAGCAGTGACCACTGAAAACAAAATTGGAGTCATGGTCACACCTCCTTTCTTGATATGAAGGTCAGATGTCTGACTCACTCCCTCTCTCTTTGTCTCTCTATGTCTCTCGCCCTGTGGCAGGCCGGCTCCTAAGGCTTCGTCAGAGCAGAGCAGCACCAGTGACAATAAGGAACGTCCCATGAGCACCATGAGTGAGGCATCAAACTACACAGGTGGCTCCGACTACAGCACCTTCAACGCCAGCCCAGCCACCACCATCACTACCGCCACCACCACCACCTCCACTTCATCAACACGGGTCAGTCTCCATCCAAATATTACTTAAATCATAAGCAAAGCTCTGGTGAGTTGTTTAGCAGCACCCACATACAGTGTCTGGTCAGGTACACCATTCTCTTTAGTAGGTTCTTTTGCATACTGCATGTAGCAAGCACATGTATATGTACGAATATATATATATATATTGTTTAGTATGTTTCCATCGGTGTATAATAACCTGATATAAGAATGGTTGTGTTTTTGTTGTCTTAAAATAAGCCCTTTAGACCTACAGAGAGAGCAGGTCCTCTTCCACAGAGTCCACCATTTTGAATCGCCATTTTGTATAGAAGCCCAGAACAGACAAACCAAACAGTGATCTAAATATGGACTTTCGCTTTTAATGTGAATTTGGCAGCCAGAGTTTTTCCTTCGTGTTCGGAAGGAGAGGGTGAGATGCGGGAGAGCATTCAGTCGGTTGCAATCTGCAATCTTCACCACTAGGTGCCGCTGAATCCTACACACTGGACCTTTAAAAGGAGCCACAACTTCGTGGAGCTGGTTACATGGCAGTTTCTCAAAGTCAAGAAACAGCCTGGTGTAACAGGTAGCTGTTTCTACCTGTTTTAAGTCATTGGGCTAAGCTGAACTGTGGCTGCTGCCTGTAGCCATGTATCTTACGCGCAGACATGAGAATGCTATGTGTTCACTAATCTAGCTCTGAGCCAGGAAGTGAATAAATGTTTCCAAAAATGTTAAAATGTTCTTTTGGTATAGTTAATTGTGAGTTGGATCATTTACATTCATTGTTTAGCATATTGTTTTGACAGTTGATGGAATGAATGAAGGTTCACTCAAGTGATTCACGCAAACATTAAACCATCAGTGCAGCTCCTAACACCCCTGATAGAGTTGATTTGTTGTACCCATAATGCTGTGCTGGAGGTCAACCACAGGCCAATTATAAAGGTAACATACTGAGTCATCACTATCTCCCAGTACTCAGTGACTGTGTCCATGTTGTGTTATTACCTCTCATTTGAGGCTGGGGAAGAATGAAGCTATCTCAGCTGTACTAGCAGCGAGTGTCATCTGCACGGGTCATCGCGCTGTTAGTTGAACAGCGCGTCCCTTTAGAAATGCTTAGTAAACCTTACAAACACAAGAAAATAAATATGCATGGGTAGATCAAATCAAAAGTGCCATGCTTTCATGAATAAGTCATGTTTATACTATTATTACTTCTGCTTACGCTGTCCAAAAGAAAGTGTAACACCGCATATCTTCATGTATTCATGAGATGTCATTATTTATAAGTGAGCTGTAGGGGATCTGCTCTCTGCCTCGCCTGAGAAACATTTAAAAAAGAACCACACACACACACACACACACACACACACACATACAAACTGTCTACAGAAGGTGATGGAGATGCATTTTAGGAAAAGGGTCAAAACAGCTGTAAAGAAGATGCTAACTGCTAAGAATGATATTTTAACCTCATGACAACAATTTGGGTAAGGCACCTTCATCAACATAACACACAGCCAGCTCCACAAAGAAATGGCTTTCCGGGTGTAAGTTTACTGTGGAAGAACTTGACTGACCTGCACAGAGTCCTGACCTCAACGCCATCCAGCACCTTTGGGCTGAACTGGAACGCCTTCAGTGACACAGTCCGTGTCAGCCAACGTCAGTGTTGGACCTCACTAATGCTCAAGTGTTCAGCATTTGGTAGAAAGAATGTATTTAGACATTTAGACACAGGACTTTTGGCCAATTTACATTTTGTTTTTTTGTTCTCATTTGTGATCTTCCAACAGTTTTAACAAATTGTTCAAAGGAACCAAATGTTTGTTCTTCCTCTGTGGAGCACGATTGTGTTCAGGTTGATAACAATCAACTCATTAACTTTAACGTTAAGGTCTTGGTTACATTTTTAAAAAGTTCACTTGAAATACAAGACAATTTACTTTGAAACATTTAACCAAAACTAACCTTAACTTAGTGTTTTGATTCACTGAGTTTCAATTTTTAGAAGCCTAAACCTAAACTTAACCACATGCTTGGCCAGAGAACTTCAGTCTCAGGTAAATTAAAGAGAAAGTAGTACTTCCTCGGCTGAAAAAAGTTACCAATGATAGAATATGTAAGACATAATACAGCCAGCAAATTTCCCTAAAACTACATTTGGTATGCAAACTTAATTTGTAGGAGACGGGTTGCCTGCAGGCAGATGTAAACTTTTGAGTAAGGGTAATCCTCTGCACCATAATTATCTCCAATAAATTTCATGGCAGTCTGGTCATTAGTTTCCAGTGTAAAAACTTAGTAATTTTGCCTATAGAGAAAAAAAAAAGTGCAATTAAAAATGAAACAGTAATCCACTGGGGAGTCGTGGTTCTCAGTAGATATTTAGATCTGATGGTGGTGCCAGAGGGTCACCAAGAAATTTAATGAGTACACACATATTATGATAACTCCAATGGTTCAAGAGTAAATTCATCCCATTTGTCTCAAATTTAGACTTAATCAAATAACTTTTTGTATATTTCTGCTGCTGACTGATGTAACAGAGGTTTTTATATTGCAGTGCTTCAGTAAGTGAGCCGTGATGTATGGGGGACATGGAATATGCTTTGTTTAATGAGCTGAATACATCTGCCTCTGTTGTTGCTTTTTATAGCTGCTGGAAAGAGCTGCTGTTTTAGTAGACGAGCTTCTTTACAACCAATGCGCCAAACACATGTCACATCAGATTGTTGTGTTGGGATCAGGAGAGAAAAGCTGATATTTTGGGTTGTTTTTTCCTCGCTCTGCATATCTAGAGTTCTCCCTGTTGTACTCTCTCTGCGGGAGATGCAAAATGGAAACGCAAGCACATTCTGTGCTGTTTTTGGTTTGCCATAAAGGTTTTATACATTATTTTGTGACTTATTTATTCAAAAAATGTACATCTGAATCTCTGTAGAGCTGAATATATCTTTACATTTATACTCTCCATTTATGTGTTTAACAGCCCTCAAGGTCTTCCAAAAAAGTACACAACTTTGGAAAGAGGTCCAACTCCATCAAGAGGAATCCCAATGCCCCAGTGGTCAAGAGCAACTGGCTTTACAAGCAGGTACGTGGGCAAGGCCACTCATCATGAAGATTATGAGATGTCTTTGAGCGTGTGTGGGGCTAATAGAGGCAGAAATATGACCACAGAAATGGTGTCAAGTATGGGCGAGATGACACAGCTCTATACTAGTCAAGTTAGCAATGGTTCCACTTTTAAAACAAATCTTGCTGAAGTGGCAGTTTGGTTAGGTTTAGGGAAAGATTTTGGTTTCGGTTTTTTGACACATCCATCCGCCCAAACATCCTCCTTACGCAGACTTTCTCGATGTTTATATGTCCAGGCGAGGCAAAACATGGCACTGACCTCTAGTGGATCATCAGGGCTTGGCTGGATTATCAGGCTGAGTAAAGTTTACTAGACCTCTAATGTTTTTAACATCAACTGTTTGTTGGGTTGGAAACATTGAATCCTGCTGAGTCCCTGTGGAGCCTGAGGAATGGGAAGATTCTGGTCATGCTGTGGGGCTTGACTTGACATTCGCTAACCTAGCTTGAGGCTCAGCTTGTTGTTTTATTGCCTTTCCACCCACTCACTGCAAGTTGAGCAATTTTCCTCACCCCACTCAGGCCTGCTGTGGGTCAATATTTCAGTTGCTCTGTGGACCTCTGACCATTGCACAGCTCCCTGAAGACAAGCCTCATCAAGCACACTTCAACTCCGCTTTCAGAGATCGGTCAGAGCCACTGTCAATAACCTCCATCTTAGTCTCGGCCTCTGCCGCCACTGCCGCCGCCGCTCACTGTATCAACACGGAGGCGAGAATCGATTCGCTTCACACCAGCAAAACCCCTCTCGCCTCCCCACAGACCTCTCAGGCGGAGTGCTCCCTCACAGAAAGAAATGTCATCAGTGTTTACCCAAAGCTCCTAACCTCAAGATCTGTGGCCAAACCCGACACACTGCAAACAGCGCTAAAGACCCAAGTGAGGAAACGGTCTCAGAAAACGTGTTATTGTCACTGCAGTCATTACGGCGCCGGGGAGGGTGGGGGAAAAAAAGGAAAAAGAAGTGTAGCAGCAGCATGGAGAACAAAGCACAGGACTTCGCCCCGAGCAGCACAGAGGCAAATTTGTCACTGCGTTATGAAGAGATAAAACAGAGCAATTTGTCTCCGAGGAGGAGATAGAAGCTGGTTAATAGAAGCAGCCAGAGGGAGAGACAGCGAGGGTGTCAAGAGGAGGGAAGTGAGGGGAGATCAAAAGAGAAGAAAAACTGTGTGTTTGTGTGTGTGTGTGTGTGTGTGAGAGAGAGAGAGAAAGAGAGAGAGAGAGGTTGTATTGTTCTCTGTAATAACTACACTTTGACTGACTGACGATCTGTGAACTTTGACCCCCGCAGGACAGCACTGGCATGAAGCTGTGGAAGAAGAGGTGGTTTGTCCTGTCTGACATGTGCCTCTTCTACTACCGCGGTGAGCACACACACACACAAACACTCACATGCACACATGTGTGACACGGGCTGTTTAATTACATGGAGTCCAGGTTTTGTTTGCGGGCAATTCAAGAAAACACATTCACTTCCCTTCATTTCATGGATCCCGCCACTCTTTCTGCAAAAGTCTGAATAAATGAGTTGAAAAATATAATAAATGCAGTTTGGGGTGTCACTGATCTAAACTGTCTCATCAGTGTCCAGGTTTGTGTTTTGCTTCATTAATCTGTGCCTTCGTCACTTCCTGCAATAAATCTATTGTAATGCAAAGGCACTGGTGGATACATAGACAAATACACATGAAGTTGCTGTGTTACAGTTAGTTTAGCATGTCAAATTGTGAGGAATAAGAAGAAAAAAGACAGTGGTATTGGTACCATAGACTGTATAAAACATAGATGTAGTCCCCGTAGAACATCCCTGATGTTCTTGCGTTTCAGATACATGGGCCAGACCTGGCCGTTAAAGAGGCCACGGGCGTCTGGCACAGTGTAGTTCCTCGAGCACCTCCTCTTTTTTGTATTCTTCGTATGGGATGGAAATAAAGAAACGCTGGTTCAGCACGTCGATCAGAGGTCTGTAGGTGTGAAGCAGAAAGCCCTCCACAATGCGGATGTGAGTCTCCTCTGCCTCCTTATGGTCAGACTTTGGGACGCTCTTACTATCCAGGGTATTATTAACATGAGACTTTTCAAACTTCACGGGGTTCTCCAGCCACGCATAGATCGTACTCATCATGGCGTCCATGTCCAGAGCAGTAATGACTTGAAGAAGTCATCCTGATGTACCACACAACAGTTGGGCAGATTCTTGATCAGTCTGTTGGTGAGGGTGGTTTTCCCTCCATTGGTTACCCCGCAGATGCCGATGATGTACTTCATGTTTTCAGACGGATTTTTCGTGTGGAGAAAAAGAGTCGCTGGGAGTTCAAAACGTCAATAAACCGGTTCAAAATCACAATGATCAAAGGGGAAGAACGCTTAAAAAGAGAAGTTGCAGCAGGAAACAACAACTACTTGAGTCCTCCATGGCATTTGAGTTAAGTGAGTAAGGTTTAGAGCAGAGTCGTTGTGAAGCTCAGCTGATAGCCATGTTTTGAGTTTGAAATATCTCCTGTCATCACTTAATCAAGAGCATTGTAATGGGTAGTATCAAGAGGTCAAGTGTCCTTGCCAGTTAAAAGTAGTCGTCCTTGCTTTCAGTCAGAGTTGTGACACCTACACTGCAGCACCACTAATTTTGTTGCTCTTAACTGTATGTTCGGGGTCATTGTCTTGCTGGAGGAGAAAACACTGTCCAATGAGTTTGGAGGCATTTTTCCCAAACTGCCATCAGCAGTCACATCGTCAGTGAAGATGAGTGAGCTCATACAGGCCCAGGTCATTCCACCCCACCACCATGTCTTACTGATGACCTGGTATGCTTAGAATATTGGGGACTTCCTCCTCGCCCCCACACTTGGTTTTTGGCATTGCTCTAAAACAGATTGATCTTGGTCTCATCTATTCACAGGACCCTTTCTCAGAACTCTGCAGTCTCTTTGAAGAGCTTTTCATCAAACTGCAATCTGGCCACTCTGTTTTTGTGGCTAATATCAAAAGGTCAAGTGTCCTTGGCTAGTTAAAAGTAGTGTCCTTGTTTTCCCTCGCAGTTGCAACGCCCACGCTGCAGCACCACTAATTTCAAACTTTATGTTCACAAAAGCTCATCTGTTCCTCCTCCGTGTCTCCTAAACCCTTGAGAGAGATTTCCCCATCTCCATAAATTGACAAATTAGCCGCTCCCAGAGCGCAATCATCAGCCGCTTTCATGACAAACCCAAGGGAAAATTGGATGTTTATTGGCTTAGCCAGCCGGGGACGAGACAGAGGAGGTGTCCTCGGGAAGGACAATGACGTGCTCGGCTTTCCGATAATAACCTCCTTTTTTTCCCATTTTCCTCCTGCTTGCTCCAACACTTTACTCTGTCACTCAGGTTGGGAGGTGTTTGTAAAGTTTGGAGCTGTACTTAATTCTTTTTGTAGGAGCAGGGACGATAAACATGTCTCCTGCTACAAATCTCATTGTCAGATGAATTCATTGGTTGTGTTTACACGCCCTCAGATAATTCCTTTATTACCAGAGTTATGAGATACGATGATGATTACAGCTGTCATGTAAATATAACAGAGCAGGTTATCAAAATGTGTGGCAGTACAAGTCGATAAGCAGAGCTGGATTCATCCTCAGTGAGTCGAACGAGGGTGGAAAGAGCACTGAAGTAAAAATAACATTACTAGAAGAAGAAATGTTACACAATCCTTCACTTTGCGTGTCCAAAGGTTAACAGGATATTAGATCATATTCAAGGTACAAAACACACTCATAATATAGACATTTATAATGTGTATGATATTGAATATACAGTGACTGGCTTTGTTTCAAGAGAACTCATTAGAACAAAACTGGTCGTCTGTTTACACTTGAAGCTGAAGTAGCCTCTCAAATATGCTCATTTGAATTTGTAATGTTTCCAGCTTCCTGTAAATGTGTACCCTGTGATCATTTCCACATGAATCTATAAGCTGAAGCTCTTACTGAGTGTTGTGCGTCTACAAACAGGAATAAACAAGCACAGAGCGATGACCCTCCATTTGAATTCAAACTGGATGATGAATTGACATCATGGTCATGGTCATTGGACCAGGAACACAGCAAATGTATAGACACTATTCACAAAAAGTTCGGGATATTTGACTTCCGGTTGAAATTTATGGAAAATGTTAATAGTTCATGCTACAGTGATATTATATCATGAAAGTAGGACATTTATTTAGAAGGATGCAATGGTAATTTCTTCATCTCAAACTATTTATTGAAAGAAAAAATTACAACAGTGGTGTGTATACCACAACAAAAAATGTTTAATGTCTCAGTAACTTGTCATGTATCCTCGAACATCGATTACAGCTCGACTAGACGTCTCATGCTGTTCACAAGTGGACTTATTCCAACCTGCTGATGACACTCTGTGACACTCAGCGCTCAGTGGTAACTTCCCTCTGAGTACTTCCTGTTTGAAGCCTCACACTGACCAGGTGTCGTCTTGGTGTCATGATGTCACAATGTGAACAGCATGATGAAGAGGACTGTTTAAATACAAACTGTCATTGAAGCAGAACATTTAGTGCTCCATTCATGGATCACACACTTGTTGATTTTTAATCACCTTGTTAGAGAACAGCATGTTATGCAATAAGTACTGAAACATTGAACAGTTGGACATGTGCATTCAAAAGTTTAGACAAGGTCAAATGAAGTTCACCTGTCAAGGTTAGAGTGCATTTTAGGTGCTCTCTGAAATTTCATCTGAAAGCCGAATATCCTGAACTTTTTGTGAGTAGTGTATTATAAGTGTGTAACTGATGTTGTATGGTGAAGCAGACATTACATAGGATATAGAGTGGAGCTCTAGATGAGAGGTTTTCAAAGTAGGAGCCGGGTTTCCCCAAGGATGTCCAAAGAGTTTCATTTTAGGGGGGAATTTTACTGTTTTTCCAGCAGTGTTGGGCTGTTTTGGCTCGATTGTTGAGTTTCTGCGAGATCAAACAGAATAATCAGCATCCAGGAATTGAGAGAAACTAAGCAAGTAAACTAAGCTGGTTGAGCGAGCGCCTTTTTCTAAGCTTGTGTCTAAGGGAAGGCAGCACAGTCTCTTTTGCACCTAACCTGTGAAACGAGTCCTTATTCTTCATTTAATTAAGCTGTAGTCCTAATCTAAATATTCACAGATGCAGTATGTGATATTTAGACATGCTGTATGGATTCAGGAACTCATCTGAACAGACATAAGTTTTCACGACAGATCTGCAGTCTCCTCAGACCTCAGAGAACCTGCTGAAGAATCTCGAAACGTCAATCGTTCAGAAAAAGCCTGAAAACACCGACTCGCGCCGCAGTGTGTACCTACAGCATCTCTCTGCACGCCAGCTTACTCATTCCCTCTCTTTTTTTTTCTCATTTTCAGTGTGTGTGTTCTGTATCTCAATAATTCAGCAGCAAGGACGGGGCCGGGGGAGCTGCAGGGCTCACCGTTGTAGGCTCGGCTAAAGCAAACGGCAGCGCAGGCTGCGGGTTCTGTCAGTTTTTGCTGCAGCCGGTGCACCACTCATGTTTCTGTGCTGCTTTTTAGTTACAAACCTGTGAAGCAGGCATCAAAGCAGCATTGTGATATACAAAGCACACAGAGGCAATGAAGCGATGCAGTTATTACCATCCCAACATGATCTGGCTCTGATTGTTTTTGAGAGGCTGTTTTAAATGTGGCATCAATAAATATTTAGTTGGAGAGGTTGAGTGTAACGCATTCATGGCTGCACTTCACATCTTATGTGCTTCGCAGCTGTCTCGCTTCTAAAATGCGAAATACAAAAATCAAGGAGTTTTTGAGAGTCTGTCCTCAGCTGTGCAGCACACACAGGGAGGGAAACAAGAACGTAGTTCATACAGAAGGCTCGTAAGGACGTCCGATCATCTCTCTGTCTCTGTCTGCTGTGGTGTGATAAGCCTCAGTGGGTTTTGTTCCATCATCATCTGCTCACCGTTTATCACACCGTCAGCCAGATAATGCTAGACCTGCATGTTGTCAAAGTCAACACATTCCAAAACCTCAGGACAAGTCTGGGTACAAGGAACAAAGTCATCACTTCCTCAATCACCACCAACCAAAGATACCAGTCCAGCCTTCTGATGCTTAGTTTACTAGAAATGTCCACTCTGCATATGTTGGCATATGATTATTTTTCTGTCTTCCTTGGTGCAGATGAGAAAGAGGATAGCATCCTGGGAAGTATTCTGCTGCCCAGCTTTCACATCTCCATGCTGTCAGTGGATGATCACATCAGCAGGAAATACGCCTTCAAGGTAAAACACAAGAGTCTGTCTGAAAGGTCACTTTTCTGAATAGGTTCTTAATTAGTCGTGATGATGATCATTAAACTTACTTAAGTGGATGTCTTTTATTGATTTCTGTTTTCAAATAACAGCTCACGATAAGAATGCTTTACTTTAGGTTGTAAGTAAGTTACTCTAACTCTGACTGTGTGACAGAAGCAGCTGCTATTTAAGGGTTGGTCCCACGTCCATGGACATGTGGCAATCAGAAGGGTTTATAATTCTGTCAAACAGAATTATAGATATTCTTTAAATATGGGGATATGATTATGTTCTGTCCTGGGAGAGACAAAAAAGAGAGCTGAGACAGAAGTTAGATTATGGTGTGAAGCTGGTGTGAACGTTGTTAGGGTTAAGGAAGATGGAGAAATCCTCAGACACAACCCCGTTTCGAAAACATCCGGCAAACACTTCCAAGAACACATTTACTATTTGTTTAATCCAAACATAAATCAACATTTAATCCGTCTGTGGCTCCATGTGGAAACTATTACTTGTGGGCATAACTTGAGTTGCCAGATATGTTTTTGATTTTGGTTTCAGGATCGATGGTACCAAAACCTGGCAACCTCCCTGTAATCATGAGACTTTGGGAGGGTATACACATTCACTGCACCAAATAAGATCCATCACAAGAGTCACCCTTAAACTACAAATTGTTGTTATGTAGAGTTAAAACAGACCCAGACTAACTGTTTCCCCCTGCTTTTAGTCTTTATGCTAAGATAGGCTAACTATGTTTCAGTAAAGCTCCATACTTAAAGGTCTGGTGTGTAGGATTTAGTGACATCTAGCGGTATAGTTGCTGATTGCAAGCTCCTCGCCTCACCTTTTTCCTAGTGTAAAGGAGAAACTACAGCGAGAGCCAGTGTTTAGTTTGTCCATCCTGGGCTACTGTAGAAACATGGTGGTTCAACATGGAATATACCATGGAAATTGTCTGTAGATCATTTTAAGGTGACAAAAAGTCTTATTATTAGCTAATTATAAACAAATGAAAGCATAGTTATTAATATTATATTCTGTGAAAACAGCCCCCTAAATCTGACACACTGGACCTTTAACTTTCATCTTCTAATTTCACAAAAAAGACAAATAAGCAGATTTCTATTTTTAACTGAACTTGGAGCGAGCATAGTTTCCTCTGAGTTTGCATTCTGAAAAGTGAAGAGTGAGGATCTGATGACTGGAGCTACTTCACAGAGTCTCATCAGTACACATACACAATATAATCAAACACACACTGTACACACACTGGAAGTTGTTAGTCAGTGTCGCTTTTATTTATGCAGTTTTACCTGCCAAGATACACAGAGGAGCCTTGAAGACTTTCACACTTATGTTGTTTTTTTCACACTTGAGCTGCAACACACATAGAGAGGCTGACAGAGAGCACGCACACGCACACACACACACACACACACACAATCATACTGTACACAAACACACCCTCTGCCAACAGGCATGATGTAAAGACTCCCTGCTGCTATCTCAAGGTCGCCATCCAACTCTTGTTTCTCACACTTCTGTATTATCTCCCTCACCCTGCCAGGCCACTCACCCCAACATGCGGACGTATTATTTCTGCACTGACACAGCCAAAGAGATGGAATCCTGGATGAAAGTCATGACCGACGCTGCCCTCGTCCACACCGAACCAACCAGAAGGTAGGTGGGGAGACGCCCACACAGATATGATGGTTGTAAAATGAAGTGGAGTCTGAAGAGTCCCCATGGTGGAACCACATGGCATGCAGGCGATATGCTGACAACCAGTAAGGTGGAGGACGAAGGATTCAAAGAGCTGGTTTGATAAGTTAGCTTCTCTCTTTGTGAGACTAAATGCATTGAAACACAGTCTTGGCTGTGACTCTGCTAGCCTACAACCCTAACCCTAATAGCCATAATTCTTCACTGTCGTGAGTCCAATACTCAGTGAATCACTATGGTCCTGTGGTTTTGTCGGTTTCTGTCAGACATCAGAAACTTCTAAGAAGTGGAAGGCCAGAGAGGAAGGGTGACAGAGATAGAAGGGCTGCCAGACAAACACATGACTTCTGACACTTGAGTTATCTTTGGCATCTCTTAGAAAACTCTTGCCTTTATTCCTCTTTTTCTTTCATCACAGACTGGACAAGTTGAAAGTGGACCAGCGGATGCCTCAAGAGTTGAACAACTTACTCAACCACAGAGTCCTAACCCGACCCGAGATCCAAAACAACGAGCGCAACCGCGAGCCTCTGCGACAACATTCCTTATCTCGAGTTGACGACAAACGGCAAAAAGACATAGAGAAACACAACGGCCAGAGGGAGCGTGAGTACTACACGTTACAGAGGGACGGGGAGAGGTACTCCCTGAAGAAAGATGGCGTGAGCTACACAGTTCAGAAGGACGGAGACAGGTATCTCCTCCACAAGGATGGAGAGAAGTACCTTCTGCGAAAAGATGGCGAGAAATCCGTGCTGCAGAAAGAGGGAGACGTGTGCGCCATTCACAGGGACATGGAGAAGTACGCTGTTCAAAAAGTGGACGAAAAGTACACAGTAACGCCGACAGAGGACAAATACGCTCCTTCTAAAGATGGAGAGAAGTACTTGCTCACGAAGGATGGAGAAAAATATGCACTGCAGAAAGTAGGAGACAGACACACACTCCAGAAAGACGGACAGAAACACGTTCCTCAAAAAGAAGTGAAGAGACAGCTGTCGTTAAAGGAGACAGAGAGATACAGCACGATGAGTGACAATAAATATGGTACCATACAAGTTGTGGACAAATACGGCACTGTGAAAGAAGTGAAGAAATACAGCACGCTACGAGAAGGAGATAAATATGCCACCCTCACAGACGTACAGAAGTATGCTACTGTCCGTGGTGGAGATAAATACGGCTTTCAGAGAGACCCGAGTGCAGAGAGGACTCTCACTAAAATCAACAGCATCAAGCTGCAGCCGGCACAGGCCGCCGCCATCGCGGCCGCGGTGTCCGCATCTCGCCAGGGCCAGGCCAACCTCAACGTCCAAAAGCCCGTGCAGGTCAACGGATCTGGATCCACATCAGGGGAGCAGCAGACTGCGGACTGCAGCCCAGTGGAGGTGGATGCCAGCCTGGCTGGGGGTCCATTAAAGTCCCCTGCTCCAGTCCAGGAGCCGGAGAGAGGACTGTCCAGGACCAACTCCATGCAGCAGCTGGAGCACTGGGTCCGCACACACAGGACGAGAGGACCAGACGAGGAAACCAGGAGGTGAGACTGACTGACTGTGTGTGTGTGTAAGTGTTGTTTGTTGTTAGAATTATTTGGGTTGTGCATAATGAAGTGGCCTGTCTAGGCACCTCTTCTTTAAGACAGATTTAATATCATTTAGGGTACATTCAGAGCGGATCCGGCACTGCTGTGGTTTTGCCATTAATTTGAACGAGGGTCGTCCATTTTGGCTGCAGTGGTGCAGTCCACAGGAGCGTCCACCAAAAAACACAACGAACTGTGACAAGTTGAGCTGGATCCAACTTTTGGAAAAACACAGCCCAACATCACACTGTGCCACCAATCAGAGGGTCAGACCAGTCAAACCTCCACAGTCAGCCTGAAATGTCTCTAAAACTGAGACTAAACTCGGATACTCTACCTGTTGTGTTCTGACTTTTATTTCATGTACCCAGCTTCTAAATCTGAGTCTGACTCCAAATTTACGCTGCAAAATAGAGACAGGAAGTTTAATTTGGTTTGGAGACCGAGCTTTGGTCAAAGCAGCGGCATTGATAACGCCGGTTAATCAGCAAAATAAAGTTATTTCCTGGTTTTTATTATTAAGTTATTTCCAGATACTGTCTGAAGGCAACCTTAATCTGAGACTCAGCCTTTTTTAATCAAAGAAGGTCATGCCCATACATCATGGTTCACTTTCAGGAATTTCCTACAAAGGTTCTGCACCCTCAAATGTTACTCCAAAACACAAAACACAGGACTGGAACCAGCCTGATAATCAGATTCTCTCATCACTTCATTCATTCAAGCTGACTTTATGTCACGTTACTTTGTTTAGTTCTGTTCTAACCAATCAGTAGCTAGTGACATATCCATCCTGATGATGTCATTTTCAGTGGGAACAGTAGCTGCAGTAGTGGTTCACTGAAATATGATTTAAAGCTGCAGTAACTGGCCACTGTGTGTATCATTATAGTTTAACCTGACAACTGTGAACATTAATTATGGAAAAACATCATAACTCATCCATGTTTGTGTACACATATATAGGCCTTTGCAAATGTTGATTATATTATTTTGATCATTTCTCAAATTGCATTGTTGCAGGTCATTAACTTCATGATTAGCTATTAACCATAACATTACACTTGTAACTTGTATGACACAGAGAGAGGTTTATGTGCTGCTGGAATCTATAAGACACAATGAGAACCATGAATTCTTAATATATATGTAAAGGCCACAAAAATCCATATCTGCAATAGACTAACTGTTTTTGTCAGAACACCGGAGGCTTTCTGTCCTCCTTTCCTTCTCAGCTGCATTTTGTGTTCATGGAAATGTAATTTGAATTTTAATGTTTTCCCTTGATTTATGTCTGTTTGTATGTAAAGCATCCTTTTAACCTGAACAGAAAATATGTTTTCAGCACACATGGCACAGTTTTCAACTCTACACAGTAATTTGTGCACAATATGCACGTTCTTATTCACTACAGTCTAATGGCGACCTGTCATCCCGACAGGTGCACAAGATTTAAAACCTTTTTTTCAGCTCTACTGTTCCATCTTCCCCCCTGGTTCCCCGCGTATCATCCTCCGTCCTTGCTCTGACCTTGAGCTGAAAGCTTTCTGTGTCACCACAGATGTGTATCTCATTTGGGGAGCGCCGGCGTTTAGCCGGTGTTTAGCGGGCTGTACCGAGGAACGCAGCGGAACAGAAGTGCAAAGGGGCCGATGCTTCGGTTTGCTCTCAGCGCTTCCCCTTCTCCTTCTGCTGCCATGAATAAGTCATGGAAATGAGACTGTAATGAGAGCAGAGCAAGCTGAGCTCTGCTGAGCCACATTTGTCATCTTTATCAGCACTCAGCGCAAAGGAGGGAAATAGAGAAACTTTGTTGTAGGACTGATTGTTATTGCTGCGAACAGTGAGTCCTGCTTCTGCTAACAGCCAAATTATTTTAAGTGAGCAGAGTCGTGCATAGTACAGTGGTGATAAGTGATAGAGACGATGTGCAGCATTGTTAGTGAGTGTGCATGTGCAGCCAGACGTGTTATTTTTGTTATCATTCCTGTAAGTCATCTTATAATTTATGTTACTGTCTGACACCAATATAAACGGTGAATTTATTGTGTAATGCTTAATGCTTCCAGTAATATTGTAAATTATCTTAAAATAAAAGCCAGGGGTCTCTAGCAGGAGTAGAGTGGTTGCTAATAAAAACACTGAAGGGGTAAATTACCTGCACTATAATGATTCACATAGTAAATTCAGTAATATGTTCATAACATCACACTCACTCTGCAGCTCTGAGTTCCTCCACTTAACAGAAATATGACCAAAAAAAAAAAAGTTTTATTCACCTAATATTTCCAGTCACTTCTACTGTTCCGTTTCTGTTTCTTACAGCACAGCGTGCACTTCCTGCAAATATTTGCACAATAAAAAGGAAAGGATGAGATATGTCCACAGAGTTGGTGGAAACTTTCGGCGTGAATCATCATCTGTAGGAAGTGTTGAGTTTTACTGGAGTTTAACAGCAATACAGACATGACGGAGTAGAGGTGGAAAAAACTTCCTGGGAGAAAACAGTATTTCTGTTAAATAGAGAAACTCAGAGCAGCAAGGCCGTGATGGTGTATGCGTGACGTCACCTGGAGGTTTCTGAAGAGCCGTTTCAAAGCTCAGAATAGGTCCCCATGTTGGCAGTGCTGCCTCTTCAGCCTCCTGGCTAATTTAAAAATCTGCAAAGACGTGGATCATCGGCAGACCTGAGGTAGGCTGAATGACGCCTAGGCGCTCAAACAAGCCATCTGTAACAGCACCTACCTGTCAATCAAATTGTCCACGCTCTTAATTCTGCATAGCTTTAAGCCTTAATATAATCTGAACAGGTGAGTTGTATAAAAATTCACCCTCAGTACAGTTGTCATGAACGGGGAAATTAGCTATAGAGACCGAAACTGTTTTTTGTACCAGGCTGTAAACATGTTTATTTCTGCTGTGAAGTTGGACATTTTAACATGGGGACTTATGGAGACTGACTCTCTTCTGAAGCCAGCCTCAAGTGGACGTTTGAGGAATTGCCACAGAGGTTGCCGCTTGGTGGTGACGCATGGGCTGATAGAATTAGTACTGTTAAATGTCAGTTATGTAGAATTGATCGAGACAGTTGGTGATGATAAAGAAGGTTTTAACTTTTCATTGACTGGAGAACAAGGGAAATTATTTGAGAACCACGGTGTGCAGTGATGTGTAAATGTAACTTCACCGCCCCTGGTTTGATTTTGGTTGGAGTCTTAGTTTGGATGTCGTCAAATATTAAACAGTATGATAAACCTTTTTACAGAAGGCATGTGCTCTTTCCATACAAATCAGTGCACACAGTGTCAGTACAGCAGAATGTATTGCACTGCATGTTGCAAATTGTTACCTATTATTCCATATTCAATATTAATGACTTTAAATTGTAGCATATCTATATGTGAGTTTTTAATATGACAAAGACTCTGTCAGGCAGAATGCATCTGCTGTACTGTCAGAAAGGTTGACAGACATTCGGAGACCAGCAGTCTGTGGAGTTTCTGTGAAGAAGCTTTTGCATCCAAATGGCTAATTAAAAATTCCTGGATATTAACTCATAATCTTGCTAACTCTGATGTTCTCCTTGGCCAAGTGTTCCCACAAACTTGGAAAGTGTTCAATCTGTTTCATTGTATTGGTGTCAGCAAAAAAAACCTGTTTTTAGTGTATGTAGCAAAAAAGAAAGAGTTGGAAAGGAAAAAAAAAATCAATAAACTCCCCCAGAGCACAGAAGTGATGTATTTTGCAGTGCTGATGTCCCCTTCAAAGGGCTGAATAGAAGCAATGTTCCCTGTGGCTGACTGGGTTAAGATATGTCTTCCTTTCAAACTGGTTCATTAAGTTCTACCATAGATACAAGCTCTGATCATATGTGAAAGACAATTTTTAAATACATGTTGTAGTTTGACCGGTTATTGCCATAAGTATAGTCTCAAATGTATGTTTTTTCATTACAGCAACACTATATTTATTTGATATGAGAAAGGATCGGGTGTTGGACATGTTCTAACATGGCAGAAAAGTCGGCACTGTGAGTCTTTCCAAAGATCAGTTATCTACGATTTCATAATATTTAAAAGTAGGAGGCCGTGTATGTCATGGTGTTCCATAGATAGGTGTAGATGAGAATAACGCAAGATGAACTAGTTCTTACCACATCTAAAGACAAATGTCTTTAACTGTCCTGAACTGCCACGAATCAGTGTGTGGTCAAAAGCCCGCCATCATAAAGCGGGGGCAGATGTGATGAATCGTGCAAATGGGGATGACAGCTTTCAGACAGTTTTTCCTCAAAGGCGTTCACGTTCTTGCCCTCAGTTCGCATAAAAAAAGAGTCAAAAGTAGCCTAGCTGTGTGAAGAACGGTTGAAGAAGAATGAAGTCAAAGCTACAGCTCTGCCTTCTTTCACACCAACGACCTGACCAATCAGTGAGTGCATGAAGTGGGCACGCTTGTCGGTTTCAGAAACAGTTCAGAAGCCTTAAGAGTAATAACAGAATGTTATCTATCCGTGCCAGTGACTATCTAAGTGTAAATAGTGACAGACCACAAGAACGGTGAAAAGGGTCCCCAGACCAGAGCTCTCAGGCCCGATACACAAACGCCTCTGCACTTCAGACAGAAATGTTCCTTTTAACAGCACTGGTCACATAACAAGATTCTACTTTCTACTCTTTCTCCTGTCACACTGTTAAGCTGTCATAAGGAAAGTGTAGGTTAATCTTTTGTCTGTACAGGTTTATCCGTAGGGGTGGCTGTATAGTTTGTGTGTAGGTGCACCACAGCTTTAGCATTCATTGTTTATGCATTTGCGCTACAGTGTACTACATCTGGCTAACATACTCCTGCCAACTCAACTTCTAATACGGGCCCTAACCTAATGGTTCTTCTTGTGTCCACCACTGATAAAATATTTTTTTAAATTATATGGTGGGATCAGAAAAATTTATCATTATTTTTAAAAAGTTCATGGTAATTTATTCAATAATAATATTCAATTTAATTTTATTTATATAGCACCAAATCATTACAGAAGGTATATCATGGCACTTTACGTATAGAGGAGGTCTAGACTGTACTCTTTGTTATTTACAGAGCCTCAACAACAACCACCATGAGCAAGCGCTTGGTGACAGTGGCAAGGAAAAACTTCCTTTAAGAACCCGACTCATGAGTAGATGAAATTGTGAAATCGTTCATGTTTAATAGCATTCATATGAAGTAGGGGTTGCTCACATTGGATTAAAACATATGCAGGGTGGTGTTTTGTTCTAGCATGTTCATTGTCATTGCATTGAAATAGTAGTGTAGTGTATCTCCTAAGCCATGATACAAAGTTCGGAAGAGAAAGAAAAATCAACAAATGTGCAGACACCTTAAACCACCAGGATAAAACTAAATAAATAAAAATAAAAATGCACAGTCATGGTTTAGGCCTTAAGCCCTCGCCTGCTCATTGTTTACATGCTGCAGATCCGGATGTTAGCTTGTCTCTCTTCTGAATGCAAAGGTTAAATGAGATGAGCAAAGCCTACAATCCTCTACCCATCCAGGTGATGAATGGTGATAGCTGGAGTGACGACAACCATAATATATCTCCCTGGGGACTTATAAGGTCAAAGCCACAGTCCAAGAGAATGGAGGCATCTATTTTATGATTAGCTTCTAATGGCTATAATGATAACAAGCTCCTCGTTACTTTGTGTTCCCGGGTCAAAGTGAAAGTGAAGAGGAGTTCTGTTAACAAAAGTAGTTTCATAATTAAAGGCAGTCAAGCGCACCATACATGTCAAGGCACACACATACTGATAATTAAGCTGGTTCCCATTCAGTACACCCTGATTAAAAGCATTGATTCAGTGGCTGCAGGGTAACAGTGAGTGCAGGGGTTTGTGTGGAATGTATGTAATTGAATGGATGCCTCTAGCCCTTGCTCTTAACTAGTATTCTTCACTGTATCAGGTAAATGTGCATGCTACATGTAACTGAGGCTTGAATGTCAACAATCAAACCTGCAGGTTTAATCAGCTGCTGTTTGTGTTATCGTGATTGGTGCAAATGTCTTCCTTAGCATAAAACACAACAGACATGTTTTTAACGGTAATCTCATCTCCTGCTGCTTTCGAGGCAGATCTGGCCACTGTAAGATTCATGAGTCATGGATTGGTTTACAGAATGACTCATTCATTTATTCAGTTATTTGCACATTTATTAGTTTCTGCAAAGTTCAGTTCCTGACGCCGTCAACCTGTGTGACAAAAGAAGAAAAAGTCTCTGCTACTCAGTCCTTTGTTCATTTCTAACATTACGTTCCTATCTGAGCTGTCTAACATCACAGGAACGTGGTCTGGATTCTGTGGCTCTCACCACTAAATTCCTGATTATTAGTTGCTTTTTATTTTTAGTGATTTAGGAAGTAAATCTTATGCTCTGTTGTCTTTGCTCTGTGAACTGATTAACTGCAGTTAGATAGATTATTCAACACTTCCCATGACAACAAGGGCTGGTTCCATAACACCATGCAACCAGGAGCCGGTGGGATTAAACACCTTAGTGCTTCCTTGTCAAACATTTGATTTTCATCCATACTTTTTGCTTTCCATTTTATTGAGATAAGTGACTTTAGCACTTCTCCTTGTGGCACTCTGTTTTGAGGGCCTCTCAAAACCAAGAGCAACTCCAAAACAAGCAGATGCATTAAAGGATAAGTTCATATGTGCATGCCATGACACCGGCGATAGCTGAGGCTGGAGGCATTATGTTTCTTGGGTTGCCCTTCTGTCCCATTATTGTGAGCGTGAATGAATCTCGGGGGAATTTCTTTAAATATGGCACAAATGTCCACTTGGACTCCAGGATGAACTGATAATATTTTAGTGACAAGGTCAGTGTGACCTCACAAAATATGTTTTTGGACATAAAACAAGATGGATGACCATATTTGATGTTGGACACTTTTGACTGAAAGGTCAAAGGGCACCTATATTCCACTGAACCGCAGCAGAATATAGGAATACGATCACTTGTGAACTTATAGTTGACACCCAGGACGAAAACACCCATTTGAGTCCTAACCTGTCCTCTAAGGAGATAGATGACGACAGAGCCTTGAGTTACCGTTGCCCTCGTTGCAACATTACAGGGGTGAAGAGGTGATGGAGCAGCTTATTGGAATGTCTTTTAGCTGAAGGAATCAGTATCCTGCTGAAGTGTCCTTGAGCTGGCACTGATTCAGGGTCAGATTCAGGGTTATAACTCTACTGAAGCTCTACAGTTAAAGTGCTTTCCTGAAAATCAAGTATCCAGTCTGGATATTGGATTTTCTCCGGATATGACTGCTGTCCAGACAAGCTGTTATTTGTGCAAGTGTGTATTGAACATCATGAGTTTATTATCAGTGAAATGGAGCTGCTGTATGTGTTCTGCTACCTGTAGTCTTTGTGGAGCATTCAACAGAAGTTTAACACTTCAAAGCTACCAGATGCCTTACTGTTTTTTAGCATTGAGGCTTTTTGATTTGTCTGTTTGTCTTCAGACTTTTCAACAGTGTATTAAGACAGTCTGGTGTTTTCCTGACCTTGAAATTCTCTCTGACTGACTGGGTGGTATTTTGGTGCAACGCTTGGAGAGTGCACAATGCAAACAGGTGGAAGGTTCATTCAGATGAGGCAGCGCAAAGAGATATTTTGGTGTAAATTTGCACTGAGAATAGATGAAAAGAAGCTCTTAATGTGATTAGAGCAGGAACACCAGTATCAGTGTGTGTTGTCCACAGCTGCTGTATGAGAAGCTTCTCTTTCATTCCACTAAATCCCTGCAGCATCTGAAGGCAGCGCCAAACATTTGTTGATAAATTTGCAGCCTCTGATTGGAGTGTCGCGTCATTACGGACAACCGTCCACTGTGTTCACCTTCATTAAATTATGTGCAAATGACTCCAGGCTGCAACAGAAGACCCATTAATCCATTTATTTTATATATTTGTGGTCCATGATTTTATTCTTGAAATGCACAGTGGCACAAATTCTGCTGTGTCACATTTGAAGATATATGACAGAATAGCACCGGATGGATGCAAATCATATCTGTATGTATACATTTCAATAATGATTGTACTAATTAACTGTTAAAATATCCACACTCTGTTTTTTGGTTGCAGATTTGTGGTGTCTCTCTGCATCATTCAGATAATAAAATGATTTAATAGTCTAAGAAACAGATTCTTTATTTGTTGAGGTGTTGTCGTCATGCATCGCTGTGATCGGCTTAGCCGTTCAGAGTAATGAGACCAGTGATGTGACTGGCTCGGAGTGCGTATTCCAATTCTCTCAGCTCTTTTGCGTTTTGCGCTGCTGCATATCCATGAACTGAAATAGCCAGTGAGCTTGGAGACACCCACACAGTGTGTGAGCCCTAGACCTACTTCTTTGCACTTTGCAAGATTAAAATCGTGTTTGGCAGTCCGCTCAAGACAGATACCGGAGCTTCCCGCTTGTGCATGAATTCACAACACAAACAACAAAACGAGTGAACGCAGATCAAAATCTAATCTAACCTCTGACCTCCCTTTAATGGGGGGAAATAAACAGTCCGTGGTGATTAGTGAGTTCTCCTTTCTCACGACTTTGTCTGTTCTCTCTTGCAGTATTACGTCCTATCAGACCTTACCCAGGAACATGCCCAGCCACCGTGCTCAAATCGTGCCTCGCTACCCGGAGGGCTATCGCACGCTGCCCCGCAACAGCATGATCAGGCCCGACAGCATCTGCAGCGTGGCGGGCTCCGTGTACGACAGGGCCCTCCGTCCCGCGTCCACCACCACCGTCACCACGGCGGAGAAAAGGCGGTCGATGAGGGACGACACCATGTGGCAGCTGTATGAGTGGCAGCAGAGGCAGGCCTACTCCAGGCAGAGTCTGGCACAGCCAACAGGTACGGACAGATGTAACACTTCCTGTCATACAGTAAGAGCAATGACGAGTGTTTGGAGGTGTAAGTGCAAATTTGCCACACTAGCCCATAGTTAGCCTACTCATCATGACAAAGCAAATACAATGAAAAGTAATGGTACTTTTTTATGCCATTCAAGTTAGCTAGTTAGTGTTGTTCGTTATAAAGCCTGGTGCTATCCAACAATTAGAGATTAGGCCTCAGCAGATCTTGGAAGCAGCCTCCTAAAAACCTGAACAGCTGGATACAGGTCTGATTTTTGCTGCCAGTTTGTCACATTAAAAAAAAAGAAAAGAAAAGAACCCAGCGGCCTAAAAAATAATTTTCCCAGAAGACCAGCATGATAAAAGAGACGTCCATAAAACTGTCAACAGGACAACAGAAGTTTGAAACCATGGAGGTTTAATTTAGTAACACTCGCCCAAAGCCGGCCAAAGCTATTTTTATGTGTTACATCATCTCACTGTAAAGTCAATGGGACACACAGGCGGGTCCAAGGAGAGAAACTGGATCATCAACAAAGCAAATTTGGGGCCCACAGCACACCCCGGTGCCGCTTAGTGGGTTAACACCAATAAAATCTCTTAGCTTGTTAGAGTTTTAGTTAGTTTGTGTGTGTAAACTTTTGTGTGCAAATGGGGAATTTCAGTCAGAGCGGTGAAATCCACTTTGTTTCTGAATCAGATTACTTTTGCTTTGGTTCTGCCTGGGTACAGTTAGTATCAGGTCAGTATGGGCTGAGGTGCTGTAGCTGTCAGGTGAAGATCTGCATTATTTTGTGTGATTGAAACATTCATCGCCAGCTCAGTAAATAAGTCTGTTTCAGGAAAGGTTTATTTTCTTGTGCATGTAAAAAAAAAAAGATTTTGTCATTTGATTCCACTCAGCTACTTTACACTAATTTGATTAAGTCTTTCATATTTCTGTAATCGGTACTCAAAACTGTATTTTTAATAACTCCTTAAAATGAAAAAAGCAGATTATCACGAGTGAATCCGTGCCATCCAATGAAATCTCTCTATTCTCCATCTTGAGACAGTAAAACATGTCGTCTGTGAAGTCATTTCTAAAAATTCTTCAACACTCCACGTTTCTGTAAAACTCAAATTAGGAATCTAATTTTAAATTACTGCATAAACAAAAAGTCTCTAATAATTTGGTTTGTTTAGTCTGATTTTGCAGGATGACTGCCATCATCATTACTTGCATTAGTGTTTTACGAATAATCAGCCTAGAAGTGTTATTTGGCGCACTTTTATGCTGGCCAGGTGCTGCATGATAACACAATTCCTTGAGTCAATATAACTCCAATTTCATGACCATCACAAAAAATGTTGTAGGCAAGGACTGACTGGCTTTCTTTTCTCCTGTTGTTCTCCTTCCAGGTGTTGGTCATTATGGCACCCTCCCCACCACAAAGACTATGGGCAACATCTCCGAACACACCGTGGCGCACTCCATCCCCACCTCACCGTCTCATGGCTCCCTGGCCCTCTACAGCACCTTCTCCCCTCCTCGCCAGCAGGTGGCTCACAACCCCAACAGTACCCACTCTGAGGTGTCGTCACCCGTCTTCAGGGGGGACGTAACGCTGGACCATCGGCACAAGGCGCAACTCGCTAAGGTAGAGGGCATGACACTGGAAACTCAAATCATATGAGACTTCTTTTATAGAGCACATTTCATACAAAAATGGTCATTAATACAGGAGAGCTGTTACAGACTGTTAGAAACATGAACTGTGAGGAAGTCACTGATAGTAGTCTAGGTAGCACAGGGAGAGATTTTAGTTTTTATGAGCAGGTTGGCCTGTTCATCCATGACCAAAGATTAGTTTTGTTCTGATTTATATGGAGGAAATCTGGACCTACTGAATCACTAATTTATGAAATGCAGTTCACAAGACTGTGGACGGACCTCAGGTCATCAGATGAAGCAGCAATAGTTGTGTAGAGTTGTGTATCATCTGCGTAGCGGTGGAAACAGATGCCACGTTTGCAGATAATACAACCTAAAGGCAGCATGTACAGGCAGATGAATGGGGGGTCTTCTATTCCAACAGTTAACTAACATTTAGTCTCACCCTGGAAGACCATCACACCCTTCTTCAAATATTCCCCTTTGCAAAATTCAAAACTAATCCACTTTAACTATTCACAAAGTGAATAGTTAAAATAGTGTTAAACTCTGTGACAATACAATGTATTTCCTGTTGCTACATCACAACAAAAGCCTCCATGTGATTTTCCAATGGATTGATTTTAATGTGTCTGCAATCTTGTTAGTGTAGTTCGACAGACTGCTGATCACCACTTTAGCGAATGCAGAAATAAAATGCTTAAGTACGCAGCATCGCTAAAGTCTTGTCCTCAAGACAGTTGGATGGAAAACAAGCATACTTCCCTTTAAATACCAGTTCATCCTGACAATCACAGAGCTTCAATGCAGATAGAAAATAGCTTGAAGTCACACTCTCTTTGCAGTTATGCCACTTATCTTTCCATCCAGAGGAGGAAAATTAGACAAAAAGCAGCTCTCTCCTATTGAAAAACATACTCACACTTGGCATCCCATCCCCCATCAACTATGAGGTTGTCAGATTCAGTCCTGAATCTCAAGAGTCCACAGATGTTCCTTCTGATTTTCCCATGAGTGTCTCCAGAGAGAGGCGGGCAGGATATGGCGTTCAGTTTGCCATCAGTGGATGATTCTCACTTCAGTGGATGAGTCCAATCCTCTTGTCACAAGTCCAAAGCCCTGGTCCAATCTCCGTCCCCAAGCTGTGAGCCACACTGACAGTATAGATCAAGTTTGTGCTCTGACTGAGACACACTAGACAGCTCACGTTAATACACCAGGCAACTCATGTTCTGCTTTGTATTCACAGTCAGAGAGAGAGGGAAGCCATTCAGAACACTGATTAGATTAGAAAACAATGAGCTGAAGTGACATGTAATAATGTTCAATCTATGAAACTGTTCCTCCAAGTGAATCTTTGCTCCATAGAATGAAATTTTAGTCAAACGGACAGATCAGAGGAGAGATCTGGCAATTATTGAGCCTTGAAGTCAAACAAAACTTTGACAGAATTGTGAGATTATTAAATCTTTTCACAGAACAAATCATCTTATTTCATAGCTCTGAAGAAGTGTCAACACAAAGATTATTCCTGAGAAAGATGGTTGTACCACAGCACATAGTAACTATACTCCGATGTCGCTAAATCCTGCACAGTGGTCTTTGAAGGCCCTCACCATTTCAGTTCATGATGTGCCTTATAGTACTGCATATTATTAAACACTTTTTTCAATTAATCACCCCACAAAATGATTACCACACCATGAACCTGGACCCGTAGACTCTGGGTGGAGCACTTGTCCGCAGGTGTTTTATGTTGTACTGGTAAAATGAATTGGCTCTGAGAGAAATGTTTGTTTTTTTGCGTTTGTTTTTTGAGTTTTAAAAATGTTCTGCCTCAGTGTAATCAGTTCATTTCAGCCCTCTGTGGCAGCTGAATTTAATTCCGTTGACATTAATTGAGTCCAGTCATTGTTCTGTGTTTGCCAACAAAGAAAGCAGATGTTGGCAAATAGATAGCAGGATGGAGCTCTGACTGAATGTTTCCTATTGTTGTCTCCTCATTTTAATCATGCTCCTCCTTTGATGCAGCGATGTTCCTCTTGGTTACATCAGTGAATGAATTCAGTTAAAGGGCATTACAAGTGTTTCAGCTTGCATTAGCTAAATAACTACAAATCATGTATGCTTTCCATTCCAGCCAGTCCTTTTCTTTTTTTTCTTTTTTTTACCATTATCCATGCTATTCATTCATTTTGCTTTTTATCAAATATACTGGTGAGACATACGGTGCATACGTATGTGCACTGTTTGCAACCAGTTGTAGATGTTAAATCAGGTTCTTTTGTGCACTGAGTGTGTGTCAACTGAAACACTTCTCACAGGTGTCCCGTGAGAGAAATCGAGTGAAGTCGGGGTCGTTCTAGTCGCGTTAAAGAGGCCACTTTAGTGTTGGTCTGACTTTGTGCTACAAAGCTGAACTCAGCATCAAATATTAATCCCAGTATTTTACTTATTCAGCTGCAGAAATGTTGAGCAATCCAATCACTGATTTCTGAAATGCAATTTACAAGATTGTGTGAGTGTGCCTGTGTGCTGTGTGTCGTCTGCATGGCAATGGAAGATTGGAGATTTGTGGACGATGAAGCCTAACGGCAGCATGTACAGACGCTGACCTCTAGGACTCTAAATAAAGGACACTGCAGTGTCAAGTCTGCAGTCCCTTAAAACTACTTTACATATTTATTTACTCTATATTCTCATTTTTATTCTTATTAGTATTAGTATTTTTTTCCATTATAGCCATGGATCAACTTCAGCTCTTTAAAAGATAAGCAGTTATGGATAATAAATCAATAGATCTGTTATTATTAGCATTACTTCATACTTTATTTATTTATTTATTTAATCACATTACATCCATAATAACCATTATTATTTATATACTTTTCAGTTTTTTATTAGTATCCTATTTTAATCTTTTATTTTGAATTGAATAAATTGTAGGAGCTTATGGAAACACGGTTCACTGGGTGCCTGTTTGATTTTACAGCATGTGTCAATCAAGTCCACTTGAACATGTTTGAGTTGAGCTCGATATAGTCACAAGTGGATGTAAATATATGAGAATTCACTCAAACTGCCTGATGTGAAAGCTAAAAATGTTTGCTCACCAACAGTAAATAATATATTTTTTTATTAATTCAAATAGGGAAATTTATAATATAATGAGTGCTTTGTATTATAAAGGCATGTGGTGGGCATCTGTACCAGTTAATGAGGGGAAACCTCACCTGTTTTTCACACTACACCTACATTGCTTGAGTTCATCTCACAGGCTACATTTGAGCATACACCTGACAGTGATCGCCTGAACTGATCATCTCTCCCTCCCACAGTACGGCTACCCACCAGACCGACGATCCATCGCAGTCGGCGTCCCTCCTCAGACCATCACCCCACAGTCTCTGCAAGGCAAAACAGTGAGTGTTACCTGCATACTGTGTAGAGAGAACAGAATTTCAAGAGCACTCAGACAAATGAAAAACAGCCTCTATTCACCAACACACACACGTCTGTCATAATGATGTTTTGTTCTCAGCTGTCTCTTATTGCTCTTTTTTTTTCTTCTTCTTCTACTCTCAGCGGGACCGATGTAATTATTGACAATGCCATTGTCTCTAATGACGGCGTACGCAGACACACAAACACACAATGCAGCAGCACAAGTCAAATTGTATTCGCTCTCAAATTGAAGCGACGGCAGTCGAGAGCGAGGCCTGATATTTCTGTTCGAAACAAGCTGTGAATAACACCGGCATCGCTTTGTCGGCAGTCGAGTGCCTTGACGGTTTGATGAAAAATTGCGTCCAGTAATTTTCCACGCAGCTTTTGCAGTGCGCTGTTTTTGTCACAGCGGCTGCGTTCCTTTATCCCTGTGTGACTAATGATGATATGCTGAGTGTGTGTGTGTGTGTGTGTGTGTGTGTGTGAGAGAGAGAGAGAGAGAGACCTACCTCTGCTTGTGTCAGCAGGGCACGCGTTTGTGTACAAGAATCTGTAATTGAATTACTCGGTTCCTCTTTGCCGTCATCTAGCATTTTTAACTGATGTTGGAACTAGATGGTGGGAACAACACAAAGATATTTGACCCAGACTGCTGACATGTAATAAATCAAGCCTTTCACAGACAGTGGCCAGTAGCAAAGTCATGAGGTCAATGAAAGGCTGCCACATTTTCAGAAACATTTCCTGCACAGTTGACATATTATATCGACTTTTCTCCAGAAGCTGTAGATTTCCTAGCTTACTTAGCCTCATGGCAAATGAAAGAACCTTTTCAGATGTGAAGGACTGTAACAGAGGCTTTCTGGGTAATTGTGCAGACGGAGAATTGGCCTGGGCCTCATACCTGTTCAGCCAGTTATCAGAGCCAAAGTAGAACACCTGTTGGGATCCTGAAAAAAAGCGTGATCTAGGCACAGATGTGAAGTACTACTGATGAGAAACTGTGCCTTCGGTCTGTTGGAGAAAATGCAGTCTTTTACCTTTAAGCCACAGAAATGGATTCTTTTTTGTTACCTGGAGGTAGCAAGCTGTGAAACGTCTGACATTAAACATTTCATATGGAGAATGTGTTTAGCAAACAGCTGCCTTTTATTTTACACATCCAGCAGACGCAGAGCAGCATTAGCATTCATTTGGACTTGTGTATTGGTCACCAATTTAAGCCCATTAAGCTTTGTTTTGGTCCTCACCAGCTCCTCAGGGACATGCTCCACACAAGTATGGTGAGACTGAAGTAAAGCAGACTAGATTTTGTTCAGAATTGTCATTGGGTTTGCCCCCACAAGTGTCCTCTCTCTCATTACACACAGCCATTTGAGGCAGTTACTATAAAAACATGGATAATTGCACCTTTAAAGCTCCCCTAATCAATATTTGTAATACTGTCCATGAATCAAATGACAACTCTGCAGTTCTTCTGAGCTTTTTACAGTAATGGACTGTACTTATATGGCACCTTCCTAGTCTTCTGACCACTCAAAGAGCTTAACATTACACATTCATCCATTCACACACACATTTATACACTAATGGCAGAGGCTGCAATTTAAGGTCCCATCTGCTCATGGAATGGATCAAACGGCCAATCTTCTGATAAGTGGACAACCTGCTTTACCTCCTGAACCTCGTTTAGTTTTGTGTTGGTTTAACACGTCTCATCACAGACAGCTGACTTAATGCTGCTTTGTATCTGCTGGATATGTACAGTTTGTGCCTGTAAGGTTGTTGTGAAGTTCTTCTGCCCCCTAGTGGCCGAGTAAAAATCAATCAGTGAAATTTTAAATCAACTAACTAGCTGATGTTTCTTTTCTTTTAATGAATATTTGAAATGCAAGCCTCACATGTCTCTGTGATTTCAGGCTCTCTCCCAGGCTTCCTTAAATGAGTAGTATCATGTAATAGCCGTGCATCTTACTGGAGAACTCACATGTACAACAGGCTGTCTAATGCATGCTGAGGTTTCTGTTCACACTGTTTCATGTGTATGTGTAATGTGTTCTCAGGTGTCTCTTGCAGAAGAGATTCTGAATAAATAATCTAAACTAGATGTAAAAAAGAACAAATGAAATGTCTGCTGTTGTGGCTGAACATAAGTAATTTAGTCATCAGCATATAATATAATCCTGCCTCCAGATACAAGCCTTGAATGCCTCATTTTAAGACTATAGGGTTAGAACTTCTTTTATTTTGTTAAGCTGTGGAAGTAGTTTCTTTCCTCTTGAAGGTCACTGCATGATGTTTAATTTCAACCAACCAGTGGACAGGTGATGTTGATGTCGTCAGTGTGGCTCTTCTCTCCTCTGTGTGTTGCTCTGTGCAGCCCGAGGAGCTGACCCTGCTGCTGATCAAGCTCCGCCGGCAGCAGGCGGAGCTCAACAGCCTGCGGGAGCACACAGTAGCTCAGCTAATGGCCCTGGGTTTGGAGGGGCCCAACGCTAAGGTCAGCACTGTGTTGTAGTATGTGTGTGAGTGCATGCACACATTTGTGCCAGGCAGACAAAAACTGTGTTGTGTTTATGTGTCCACAGGGGACGGCTCCTGTTAGTTTACTCCAAATGAAACTGTTTTTGGTGTGTTCTAAAGACAGTATACTCATTAAAACTCAAGCTCTTTCTTTTAGTTCAACTCAAGTGGTCCTCTGCTTTAATCCAGACTGAATTTTATACTACAGATTGTGGACATTCATGATCCACAGAGGATGAACCCTTATAGTTTTGGCAACTTTCCCCTGACTTTTAGTCAGGCACATCTACCAGATACAATGGCACAAAATGTAGTTCAGACATTCATGGTTCACAGACAATGGATTCTTCTAATTTTGATGGTCCACTAACTTGCATATAGTGCCATCTACAGTTTGACATTTGACACTATTACAGAACCATAAGAACTGACAATAAGAACAAGTAACACAGAAGTTATATTATTTTGACTTCTCAACTAAATAGATTTTTTACAAGACATTTTAATATCTATAGATGAAGTTACAATTAAATAACATTATTTTTCATTAAATATTAATATACATTAATGCCAGAGGTACCAAAGAATTGTTGTGTTCACAAGTGGGAAGCCAGTGAGGGATCATGTCCTCCTGGCAGGTAAAAAGCATAATGTATCATGGTCAGCTAATTACACCATGTGTCTTGGAGGATGGACATGTCCATCCTTATTTCCGCAGTGGAAACAGTGGAGTTACAGGTAACCAGAGCCGCAGACCAGGATGAGTGTGCAATCCAAACTTATGATCATACATTCTTTTCATTATTGATTAATCTGTCAGTCCTTTTCTGAATTTATTGATTAGTTATTTGGTCCATAAAATGTCATAAAATGGTACAAATTCACAACCCAAAGATTACTGTCATAGAGGACTAAAGAAAGGCAGAAAATATTCATATCTGACAAGCTGAAATTCGACATTTCTTCTTAACAAATGATAATATCATTTCTGTGTCTTATAGCTATGTGAACACCCCAAATTCAATTTCTTTTTAGAGCAGTGTTCTGGCATCAGTGTGAGTGCAGGCTGGTGGAGGTGTCATTTTGCTGGGGATTTTGGGGGACTGATGCGTGAATTTCTGGGCTTTCTTTTGCATCTGTGTGTGAGTGTGTGTGTGTGTGTATTTGGTATTTGGCTGCGTGTTGTTGCATTGGGTGGCCCTGCTTCTGTCCATGCATGCTGGCTTGAGGTCTCTGTGTTGAGGGCCAGGAGAGCATGGATGCATCGTGGCTGATGCATCAAACAACATGGCATCCGTTGTCTCTTTTCAGCTTGATGTACATCATGGTTTGAAATGATCAGTGTGCCTTTTTTTTTCCTTTTTTTTAACGTTCATTTACTTATCAGTTCTTAAATAACTTTTCTGGAAGTTATTTTATCATGCATGTGCAACAGGCATGCAGCATGTCTGGCATGCCAGTTTTCAAAACTGTGCAGCATGTTGTGTTTGACTGCTTAGAGAATTTTATGATTCACACACAGAATATGTCCAATAAGTATTAGTATAAGTGTTAAAACCTGGCTAGGATAATATATAGATATAAAATGAGGCTAGATACTGTATTATTTGGGGTTTTGGATATGTTAACATGATGATTTGATACATTTTTGACTGTGTTTGTTTGATTTATGACTGCACTGTGTTATGAGCAGAACACCTCAGTAGGAAGGCAGAATCCAGCTGCATCTTCTCAACAGAAGATAAAGTCATGACCCCTTTTTTCTCTGCTATTATTCTTATGATAGTCAGTCATGGGAATTGCTGGTGTCTATTTATGTGTCTCTGCTGCGCAGTACATACTAACTGTGCTTTTACTTCCACCGGCATTGGTCATGTCACAGTAAATAGTCTGTTGAATGCTGGAAACACACTTTTTGCATCTTATATGAACACCGCTTGAATCCTATCACTGGACAGAATGTTTAAAATTCAATCTACATATTGCACAATATTTGCTATACTGCAGTTGCCATGAGAAATAAACTATGATTCAGGTATAGTTAGGTTAACTAAAACATGTCCTTTGTTATTATTCTTATTGAAAAACATACAATGGTACATAATTAAATATGCAGCCTTTTAAATGATCATCCCGTTTCTTTCTCTTTGTATGATCTCTTCATTCCTGGTGAAATGTGCCTCTGACTCCTTTTTCCTTCCCTTCCTCGTTTCTCTCCTGTCCGCCTCGGTCCATCTTGACCAAACATGGCTTCACTTTTCCTGCTTCTGTTCTTCTTCCTTCTTCTTCTGCGGCTTCCTGCAGACTGATGTTCTTTCTCATCACCTCCAGAGGAACCTTATTTACCTGGACAGCCAGGTGAGGACTTCCAACCTTACTTCTGCCTATGTCTCCAAAAGTCCAAAACATAAAATTTAAATCAAACAGAACATTTTGAGAGGCACTAGAATGTTTTAACGCAGTTTTCCCTTAGTGGAAACTAGACAGCATACACGCATATACATTTATGATAATCTCTGTTCCTGGCTTCTATTTCTGTCTCTGTTTTCCTCTTCTGCTTTTCTTTACCTCTCTGTCTGTTTATTCAAAATCTGAACAAATATCTACTAATCTCAAAACTTCAAGTTGCGTTCACTCAAGCTGCTCTTGAGACTTAACACAGCAGGTTTGACTCTTTTGCCCAGTTCAAACACTAAAACACTTTCCTTTTTTTTTCTTTGTGTAAGGACTTTTCCAGTTAAGAAATTAGTATTTCTTTCACTTTATTGTTGCCGAGCATCTTCCAATGCATACCATGCTGTTTTAGATGAGCTAACCTGCAGGTAGCTATTGGCATAATACAATATGCCATGGAGATCAGCTAGCAGGGACTTAAAATTGGTTGCAGATCACAGATCATATCCATTATTATTTATCAAAGTTTGTGATTAGAGCATTGTTTAGAACTGTTACATACTTTGACTTTTTACTTTTTCAGTTATTTGTACACAGAGCAATGCAGGATAGCAGTATGACAGGCTGTAAACTTTAACAAAGAGTCTAAGATGTAAACTTGTCCAACTAAAACACTGACTACTGTAGCGGCAGCTAATGAGGATCTAAATAAAGAAATGAATGGAAATCCATGGAAATAGAGAGGGGAGATAGAAATGCAGGGCAGTTAGCTGCTCTGGTGCTGAATGTGAGCAAAGTCAGCTAACTGTTTTTCAATCAGTCACTGGTAGAAACTCTCACTGTCTGAATGACTCTCCTGGCAGGAGAGATGCTCTGTGATGCTCTGAGGATTTTATAACTGTGACCAGGATGCACGCTTTTTATGGCTTAAACTGTCTGGAAATCTGATGATGATCAAAGACAGTAAAATTTGAGTCATAAAACCTGAGACTGATAGGTTAGTGAAAAGGCGCCGGACTGTAGTAACTGGACAGCAGCTGTGAAAATTGTATTTCTCACAATCGTAGGTGTGTTGATGAGAAAAACATTAATAATATTGTTAGAATTTTTGCAAACGGAAACATATCTGTAGATAAGGCCAAGCAGGAACCACAAAGCACATGACAAAATAAAATACAGAAGACGAGTGAGCCCACTTTTGAGGCATTACTGTGGGATGTGTTTACAGGTGGAACAGAGCACTCTGACTGTTGCAAAACACCAGAGAGCAGTGAAACACAATTTTTCAGCCTTTAAATCAACTGAATTACAATGCAGCAATAAGGTTTTACAACCCAGCTCATTTAGGGAAAAGGAAGCAACATAAAACCAGATGTAAAATCAAGTTATTCATTGCCAAGATATCAGATTTATAATGAAACAAAAAGGAGTGTGGCCAACTACAAAGAAAAAGGGTGACTGGATGCTGCTCAAACCAAAGAAATAAATACAACCAAAGAGAACACTAATTTGTACTTCATAACCAAAATAAGAGGAAACACCACCCGCAACGAGCCTTAGCAAACAAGTTAATTCAATAATTAAAATAACTTAACACTGAGGGGTATATCAGCAAGATGAGAGACTCAGTCACCTCCACTGTCAGCTGTCCAAACTTTAACAATCTAGTCCCTAATACCAGGTGTTACTCCAATCAGAATGCTCCACCTCTTTGATGACAATGATGGCCACACCTCACCAGCTAGAACCGGGAACCACACACCTAGCTCAGCATTCATATCAGCACTACAAGAGAACGTATACATAGGAGTGTCTGTGGCAGCCAAAACAAACATATATTTGGAACAGGTTATCTATTTCAGTTAATTTCATAGTGCTTTAGAATTAAATCAAACTAGCTGTCTGGAAGGTAATAAATCAACATAAAAACTTTGAAATATTCACCATGCACCATAGCAAATTAGCTACAATACTCATAAACACTGGTTAGCTCCTTGATAGATAGATATTAAAGAGCCTAAACAGTTAACTGTTGGAGATGTATTACACATTCCTCACAGCCTTATTTGTATGTACCAGGTGTAGCAACATTCAACCTCTGTGAATGTTTGCAGTGTTTGACTCTTTGCCTCAAGAACTGCTCAGACAAAAAACTGAAGTGCTGTCAAAATGTTATTTACAGGGAGGCTTCATAAGAAACTGAGATAAGAGCAGAAATTCCGTCCAGTATGTTGAATCTGACTGTGGTGTACAGCCACTGCCTGACAACTGTTTGTTAATAATACCAGTAATATCCATAATAATATGGGATTTGACTGACATTGTTTTGCTGCCGGGCTAATTGCAAGACAAAGAGAACCTGTCGGCAGTTCACAGAGGCATACCCTGATCACGACAGGCATCTAAATGTGTTGTTTATTTTTGTCCTGTAGGTTAGAACTCACCTTCCCCACAGTTCCTGCATTATTGAATAGGACTGCTCAGCTCTGAAAAGGTCATGCGCTTCAGGGAGGGACGAGTCTTGAACAGGCTGTGCAGGAAGGAGTGACTAGCATTTAAGAGGCTAATTGAAAAAAAAAATAAAATAATGGTTTGATTGTCAAAGTACAAAGAGTCTATTTGAGGAGCTGTTCCTCTTCCTCCAAAGGTTCAATCCAATTTATATCCTCAGTCAGTTATCCGACAAACCATTCTCTTTTGATGTGATTTATTCCAAATTACATATACTGCCATTTATCTGTCCCTTCTCTTAAACAAATATTGTCCCAACTGCCAGTCATTTCTTCTTTTTTTTAATTTAAATTCAGGTCTCTATGTTTGGACAGTCACCTTGCAGAGACATGAAGGACAACTACTGCAACAAGTTTAGTCATATTTTGTTTAGTTTCAAGTCTAACTAGTGTTATAATAACTCTATCCTCACCAACACGAACATGACAACATCATTATAAATAGCTCTGGCGTGCCAAGAAACGTGAGCAGTCAGACAATCATACAGGTTGCAAACATGCAAAAGGTTTGAACCAGATTATTTATCACTTCATTTGTAGGTAAAACCAAAAGTTTAGTGCACATCAAATGTCTGACTAACCTCTACAACCATTCTGATAATCTGATAATCTGCTCATGTTTCCTGCCCCCTCGGACTTTATTTTACAGATGCTCCTCAGAGATCTTAGCAACTACTTTGATGAATATAAAATAGTCATGACAGACAGATTTAATGGCCATAACTACAAAAAAGTAAAACCCAAGTGGCAAATATAAACCATACTTTAACTTTAAAATTGGCTTAAAACTTGCTTGAAATGTGGTTGGTAAGGTTTTGGGTATTGTCTCCTAATAATACCAGAATATTTTTGAGTGGTTGTAAGATTGTAAGACGAAAATGATAGCTATAGCTATAGTGTGCTTGGAAAATGCACAATATAAAGTATAAGTATTATATGTAAGAAATGGTCCTTACATGTACATGAAAACTTCAAAACTTTCCAGCATTTCCACGCTGACTTCCATTACTTGCTGCCAGCCACAAAGGTGAATTTCAATGGTAAATGTTCCAGAGAAAGGTCTTAAATCATGGTCTTTAAGTTTATGTTCAGTAAGCCAGAGACCCGTAAACTGTCCTTTTCAAAGTGGTGTTTATCCTGGGTTTTCTCCTGTTTAAAGAGAAGGAGTGTTTAGTCCCATTCCAGCTCATGGATATTGGCCATTAAACAGTGACTGACCCTTCAAGCAACACATACTGCTGTGTTATTACACCATTGTATCCTCTTTCTTCTTGGCGCTCTGCTAGACGAAGGAGAATGAGCCTCTAATCTTCATGATTCACACTATGATCGAGAACTCGGCACCAAGGCCGCAACTCTACCAGCAAGTAAGGTCCTTGGCAGGTTCTGGTTTGAGTCAGTATGAAGACAGTCCATTTGTCTTTTGACTTATTCTGTATACCCCTGGTGTTGGGTCAAAACCTCATGCCAATCATGGAATTTTGAATTCAGCCATTGTTAAAGGTTTTCATGTTTGTAATCTAATTTTACGGCGAAACTTAAAAGATTGTTGAAAGAGGTTTTTGCTCAACATAAACTACATTTCAGTGTACTTAGATTGAAGAGTTCAAATATCACAAACTTCAGGAAACTTTGGGCTTGTTTTACCAAACTGGATGTCTATTGTTTTCAAATGAACTCTTTAATTGTAACTTGACTGAAGTGGAGCAGACTCAAACCAGACCTTTGCCCTGGTAGCCCAGTGGTTGTGTATCCACGTCTTCCCCTTCACCATCAACCTCTTGTTTTACCACTTTGGATGCAGTCAGTCCGTCCATCAACCCGTTGTTGATCCGCGAACATTCCCAGACATCATCACAGTATTCTTTAAAGTGTATATGAAGTTTTTTTTGGTTCCAGCACATCTCATGTCATTGCTTTCTGTCTGGTGCTGTTGGAAGTGACCTGAAGCGAGCATGGCTTATGGTGTAATGCTACATAGCCATGGATTTCTCCTCTCACCGCGTGTCTTTATGCAGCACTGTTCACTGTTGAGTATGACTTTGGAAATGCTTACACTATTTGGATGTGTTTGTCTTAAAGGTTTTTCAGATGTTCTGTGGAAAATAAAGCTTAATGTTAATGTGACATTGACAATAAGTCTGGACATGTTTAGCTTAGCATTAGCATTAGATCTCAGTTGATTAAACTGTCCACACACAGCATATCTTGTTTTAGGTGGAGTTACATGCTGAAACTGTTTCTTGACAAGGTGTTATTAATATGCATAGCATTCTGTGCAGTGTCTCTGGCTATGGTATAGATAGTCATGGATTCAGACTGCCAACAGTGAGCGTGAGCAGGTTTGGTCATTACGAGAATCCCTAATGCTGGTTCAAATGTAGTTTCACAATTCCTCTCAATCATCCTTCACAAGCAAATCTAATTCTGCCACTGACAAATCTTTGTTTTTGTGCCCCCGATGGTCCATTTTTCTACAACCTCAATTGTCAGAAAAATGTTGCACTGAGCCGAAAGGCCATTTATCAGACACCCACTGTTCCAAAAAATCATTTTTCTGAAAATAAACATTCTCTCTGGAGACTTAGTTTATTTGGACATGCAGAAAAGGACAAAGTCTGATTACCTTTGTCAGGTGACTGAGCAATTTGGGCGTTAGTGACTTGCTCAAGGACACTTCAACTGGACTGGGACTTACTAGATGACCCACTCTACCACCTGAGCCGCAGCCACCACAGAACATATGCATGGCTCCCTGTTTTGTCATCAGTATACTTCCATATGATTCCACCAGCACTGTAAACACACATACACACACATAACATTAAATAAATCTTATAATCTCAAAGTGAATACATGTTTTTCCCAAAATGTTGAACTGCCTTTAAACCAGAATTCACTGAATCAAAGTTTTTAAGTCCTCTGTGGTAGAATATTCACAAATATGGACCGTCTCCAGTTTATATGCGCCAAACTCGAGGTGCAGTCGGAAAACATTTGGCAGCAGGTTCAAATGTTCTCCAGTTAAACGATTTCTTTTAAATGTGCTCGGTGCTTTGTAGCAGTCTTTGCAGGAGCTCATGTTTGCTCCAGTTTCATTGCTATCTCAGTATGTAAACCATCTACTGCAAACCTTCAACACAGCAGTGATAGTCCAGACTGTTCTGATGGGATGGATTTCAGCTGTAGTGTATTAGAGAATCAGTCGGGATCATCTTATTCAAAGAACAATATTTTAATATTTGCCCATTCGTTAAAGCTCTTTTGTCATTCCTGCACAGAAATAGACAATCTGATGACTTTTTTTAAGGTCCCACCTTAATGCAGCCTCTGCATTCGCCCTGTGTGGGTTCGTACCGTCGTCTCTCAGCCATATTTCCTGGAACAGAACATAATAATGTGCACTGTAAAATTCAGTCGGGGGAACTGTCAGAGGATTTTTATCACTTTACTCCAGAGCGCTGAAAATCTGCCTCTGTCTGCTCTCATCTATCACCTCCTGTGTGAGCCAACAGCCTTTCTTCCTCTGGCAGAAGGGTTCATCAGTCGCCCCGGCGTAGTTTATGTTGATGCTATTTAAAAAAAAAACTGATGGGTTACGTAAGACTGTTGCTTTAAAAAGATCATTTTCAGTCTGTAGTTCTGGAGTGGAGCATTGAATGCAGACTGTCGTAGAAGAGGCTGTTTTTTTTATTACACATTTATTGAATCTCTGTGGTTGCATTTTACATTGTGCATACTGTGACTTGACACTCAGTTTGCACAGAGAGATCAATGCGTTTTTCTCTGTCTGTATAACCCGAGGCTGGTTATATAGATGCTAGAGATTATGTAAGTTTGGTTTGTGACGCAGGTGGCTTCTTTAACCCAGGATCCATAAATATAGAGAACATATACTGTACTGCATATTAAACCACCTAATAACACATTATGCTTAAATTAGTCTGACATAAGAGTTAGAAGTGTGGTCTGAATTACTGTTTTATTAACACACTAACCCTGAAAATGATTTGTAATTTCATTAATAGAGAACCGAGATTGTCTACAACATCTAGCACCACAAACCACTAAAAAAAAGACTGAAATAGAATTTTAGTCACTAAAATTATCATCTCAGGAACTCTCCTAAACAAAAACCAGGAAAAAAAAGCTCACAAATCTCTAATGTTTCATCAGAGGACACTGTTGACACTATGACATGTCCTCCCTGTCACCAGTGGAATATGATGTAATTGATTATGATCTATAATAGTTTGGGGCTTAATATGATCATCATCTGCCCTCTCAGACTACTCCTCCCTCCATCTGTCTCAGCATTATAATATTCAGCCACGATATCCCTGCTAACACCTGGATAAACAGCTTTAAAGGAAATTAAACCGGATTAGTGAATATGCACAGTGCTCATCCCTTCTTCATCTCCTCCCTCCCTGCCTCTGGAATGAACAGCTCAAAGCATTTGAAGAGTTCCTCTCTAAAATCTGCAGCATTTGGCAAAAAGAATCCGTTGAGTCTCAATAAAATACAGTTTATATCATAATAAAATTTATGAACCCTCAGTTTGACAGCAGACTGCATCCATGCATTTTTGGAAAATAAGTAAAAAAAAACAGGTCCAAATTGCATAAAGTAGCATTTTAGAAGAGATCTCTTCATGGCTGGAGCTCTGGGCTCTCCATCCTCACAGATGTGTTGCCGTCGCCCCCTGCTGTCCGTCTCTGACTGTGCCTCCTCGTTTCAGATCAGCCCGGAGGACTACAAAGACGGCTCCTTCATCCAGCGCACAGATGAGGCCGACATAGACGTAAGACAAGCACAGCTTGAAGTGAAAAAGATCACATTTACAAAGAAAGTTTCGTTCATGTGTGCGTGGGTGTGTGTGTTTGTGTGTGTCAGACCAAGCTGAGCAGACTGTGTGAGCAGGACAAGGCGGTGAGGATGCAGGAGGAGAAGCTCCAGCAGCTACACAGAGAGAAGGTACAGCCTGTCAGCCTGTGTGTATTAATGTGTGTGTCTCTGTGTAGACTCATGTGTACAATAAGTATCTTTTGTGTGCGTGTGTGTGTGTGTTGTGTGGCAGCACACACTGGAGACAGCCCTCCTGTCAGCCAGTCAGGAGTTGAGTGAACAGAACGGCTCCAACGCTACAGCCATACAGAGCCTGGTCCAGCAGAGAGACGTGCTGCAGAACGGCCTGCTCAGCACCTGCAGAGAGCTGTCCAGAGTCAGCACTGTGAGCACACCCCAACACACACACACACACACACACACACACACACACACACACACACACATCATTACAGGACAGGCAAAGGAAGTTTATTAAAGAAAAACTACCATGGGCACTTCCACCCTGGCAATTTCTTAGAGCAGTTGAAGCTTCCAGAAGATGGTGATCATATTCCACGCTGAAGATCAAATTCTGGTCCAGACTTTTGAATTCACACATACAGATTCTGTCCATAACGTTAAGTTATGGACAAGTAGTTGACATTATTTGACATAAATCCTCCTAGATTATACACAGAGCCTATATGGAAGAATGACTTATTCACGTCTGCTTAATGAATCTCTTTCACATTTGGGCTGCTGAATACTAATCTTTAATTTCATATGATTCCCTTGATTAACACATTCAACGTTGTGTCTTCTCATTACTGTCCAACATTTATGAATTCACAACTGCTCCCCTCTTGACAAACCTTAGAACATTTAGGTTGGCAGATTCAGTTGTTCTCTAATGATTGGTTAGAGAAAATTGAATCTCCCTTTCCCAGGGAAATCCGTCAAGACAGAAGATGGAAACGGAGTGTAAGGAGTTGATAATTCTGTCAGATATCAGGCACAAGAGGCCTAAGAGGCTCGTGCTGGCCATGTTGGGCTAGTAAAAGTTTGCAGTCAACGCTGAGGCCATTGTAAAGATCTACAAACAGGTGTAATGTGATCGATGTTGTCCCTTCTTGTTGGTACTCTGTTTTTGGTCTGTTTAAGATGAGTAGGTGAGACAAAGAGAAGTTTTTCTTCGTCAGCCTGAGACATGAAACTTCTTACTCTGGTTCTATTTTTAAGATTATAAAAGGTATTTTGTTGTGTTGGTATCATGGTTTTGGAAAGTTAGATCAGAATCAAGAATTTCTGCTGTGTGGTACTTTCCAGGGAGAAGAAAGCTAAATGTCACAGAGTTTGAGCACCAAGAAAGAAAGACAGAAAGACATTCAGGTCTCCAGGCAAGACAGTTTTTTGAGAAAAATAAGTCCTAAATGTCCTGTCAACATATCTATACAACACTGACTGGATTGATTGATGGAGTGGATGTAAAATCCAAATATATCAGAAATTGGAAGTAAAAGTACTTCAGGTAGAAAGGATTTCTTTTGGGAAGCAGTTGGGAAGAAGCTTGGGCACACACACACATACACACACACACACACACACACACACACACACACACACACACACACACAGTCCCATGACCCCGCTGTTGGCTGATGTCCCGGTTTAAGGAGCTGGATCGTTCCTGGAGGGAGTATGACCGGTTGGGGGCAGATGTCACTCTGGCAAAGACCAACCTGCTGGAGCAGCTGGAGGCCCTGGGCAGCCCACAGGTAACACACACACACACTTACACACACACATTCACACACGCATTCTGTGGGGTGATCAAGCTTTTAACAGCAGTTATGTCTGTGTGTGTCTTCAGACAGAGCCTCCGAGCCAGCGGCACATCCAGATCCAGAAGGAGCTGTGGAGGATCCAGGACGTGATGGAGGCTCTGGCCAAAAACAAACCACAGCGGAGCACAGACAGCAGTGAGAGTCTCCAACAGCACTTAAAGAAGTCACATTCTGCCATTCATGTCATGTTTATCTGAAGTGATTTACATTGAGGATGGTTGTTAATTACAGATAATGAAAAATTCATTTCTGGGAGCAGCAGTCACTGGTGTAGCATTAGCTTAGCTCGGTGTAAAGTGAAACATGATTTGAGTACATGACTTTTGTTCTGGAAAATGTTTAAGTCCCATTCTTCTTCTCTCCATTTTCTTCACGTCCTGCAGGTTTTCCTGGTTCCAAACCGCTCTCCAGTCTACAGAAGAATGAGGTAAGGCAGAGCCTCAGCCTACGCAGCCCATACTGACATCCACCACACTGACTCTCCGCTTTAATATTCGATTCAGCCTCTGGCTCCAATTAAATGTCTTAAAGGTTTTTGAAGACATAATGAGTCTGTGAGAGTAAGAGTAACCAACAGGGTGCAGCCATCTCAACGTCCTGGAGGTGATTATATGCAAGTTAGCATGAAGTATGTAGCCACAAGAGTCACCAGGAACACATGAATGGAATGGATGTTCTCATCTCTGGATTAATCACTAATTAGCTGTGCATTTTCACACTACTGCAGACCAATACTAAAAGAGCTGAGAATGACTCTAGGCAGGTGCTGATTTCAGTTTCATTCACACAGCATGGAAGTTAACTTGCTGAATATTGAAACTTGTGTCCGGTTGCGTCACATTGTCACAAAGCATTCTAGCCTTCTTTCATTGTTTTGGTTACACAGCCCTCAACTTAAAGCAACATTATGTAAGATTTAGTACTTTTTGCCATTTGGCATCCCCAGTTTCAGAGTGTAATCATACTGTGGTAAATATGTTCAGCTGTACTCCAGTATTTGTTCTGATTGCATTACTTATGATCAAAAACTAGCGAGTCGACAACTTTGCTAACAGCCAAACATCAACAAGGTCACCAACAGCAGACATAGCAGCCAGCTAATATTACTGACTAGTCCAACAGCAGTCAGCCCAGCTCGGCGTCTGTCTTTCAGCCTTTTATTTCACCAAGCTCTCACCAACCACTAAAAGTCAGTCCCACATTTACTCTTGTCCAGCGGCTTCTTGCTCGCTCACTCTCTCCTTTTCTCAACTTCTTTTGTCAACGTGTTCTCTTTGCCTCTACCGTTAGCTATGTCAATAGAAGCTTCTGTGCCCGGTTACAATGCCCTCACGCCTGATTCTGGTTCTGTCAGCATTCCCCTCCCACCCTGGCCTGAAAACCTCCTTCTCCTGGCGGTTCATAACTTCTGTGCTGTATCATCATTTCTCCAGTGCTCTGAGCACAGCAGCTACAGTTGACTTTACTGTCCATCAGAAAACTCAAAAACCAGAAAACATTTTCTCCATAAAATATGATCCAGTTTCACCAAAATCAGTCAAATAGTTGGTGGTGTGTGACTTAGTGCTGTAAAGCGTTACGCACTTCTCCCAACCCGCAGCCCAAAGTTACATAGTGTGAGAACAGACGTACGAATGACAGAGACACCATTCACCTGATTACACGTCAGTGTAGCATCAACATGATTTAACAGACGTTGGTTTATGTTTTTTAACAGTTTTAGTTGACTCTCACGGCTCTTATCAGCTGTTTGTGGTTAAAAACCTCTGATAAACTGTGCACAGCAGACAGACACAGCTCAGCTCAGCTCAGCTCAGAACCAGTACAGTCCAGTAACACCATATGATTTCCTTGGAATGAGACCGTCTGTATTAACTGTCAACAGGCAGTGACGCTGCTGCCACTCAGTCCTCTCAAGGAGGGCGACAGTGTGCCCCCTCGCCCGCCCCTCCCTCAGTACTACGACTCATCAGAGCGTCCCCCTCACGTGCCCCCCCACCACTCGCACACCAGCGGCCGACTGCCCGGCCACACGCACCGCCCCGAGGACCGCAAGGCCGGCTCCAGGAACGGAGCGCACAGCGTAAGAACTGCTGAAAACCTCCACCACGCCCCTCCACCTCCTCCTCCTCCCATGTCTGCTCCCTCCATCTGTGACCACCATCCATCAGCATTTCAGAAGAGTGCTTCCAACCATTTATTACATTCCCTTTCATCATTTTCACTTCTCAGCTCCATCCTGAAGGCTGAATTAATACACACTGAAGAGACTCATTCCCCAACAAGTCCCATTTTGGATATCATAATTAATTTCAGCGTTGTCTTTTTTTTTTACTCCTGCAATCCATCCAGCCGTCACTGTCACTCACCTACAGTGTCACATTCAGACCCATTCCGGTCCGTATGTGGATTAATCTGTCATTGTCATGAGGCTGTTTCATTGTGTGGGTTTACACTTGAGTGTGTTTTGCCTTCTACTTTATGTGTGTGGGTGTGTGCTGTACATTCAAAAGCCTCTTTATAGCACCGCTGTACTTCACGCCGTGCTACTGCAGTGCACTTTTTGGTGCTATAAAGAACACTTAAAGAACAATGAAGGGCTCTTTGTAGGAGTAAATAATGTTTTTAATGCTGAGAGCCACTTACTGTAAGATCACAGTGTTTTTGTCTTTTTCAATGAGACAAATCCAGATCAGCACTCTTATTTACCTCATCTCGTCTTCTCTGCACCTCCTCTCTTGCTGTCAGCACAACTCAAAGTGTCAGGAAGATTTGGAAAAAGACTTGAATCTGAAAGTATTCTGACTTTTTCTTATAAAATGAAACTTTATCTTAAAATATTCTAACCTTTTCTTGTAAACACTGACTTCACATCGAGATATTAAGACCAATTTCTCAAAATATTTTGACTATTTTTCTTAAAATGTCAAGATTGTTTTGACTTACAGTCTTCCTAACCAGCCTGATGTGTATTCTGTCAGCTCATGAAACATTTTCCTAGATCGTGAAACGTTTGAGTTGGGAATTTGGGAGCTACAAGGTTTTCAGCCAAAAACAGGAATAAGTATGATATACATCCAAATCAACAAGATGAAGAGGTCCACTCTTCGGTTATTTTAGATTTCATGTACAAAAGTTTGGACTCACCTGCCCCCAAAGCTGATGCTGAGAGGATGATTCTGTATTTCTGGATGGTCTTTCATTCATCTTTTAGGTCGTACAAAGCCCTCTTCACAAATAGATGTAATTTTCTATGAATGGTTTCTAAAAAAAAGTCATTTGTACCCGGATATCAAAACGCTGTACAGTGGTTCAACCAGACTGACTGAAAGAGCAGAAAGAGCCTCGGATCACCAGTGTCAGTGCCACAGCACTATGTCTCTAACAAGCTGGAATGAGCAGACCTGTTGCTCCAGCAAAACTGTTCTCAAAACTTCAAATCCGAAACAGAAGGTTGGTCTAGAGTTAGCACTGTTGGAATCCGTTCAATGTAACCAGTGAGCAGGTGGTTCAGTAATGATCTCAGGTCAGTTACACTTTCCTGGAAGACAAATTCAAAATTACACCGTGAGAACATCGACTACATGAAAGTTTTATTCATTCAGTTCTTTTCAAATGTAAATATGACATTTGATGTCTGAACTGAACAGTTTATATAAAAATATCCACTACTGAAGGAAAGAAGGAACACCATCATTACAGGTCATTCCAAACTTTGGAATGGTGGTGTAGGTCTAATACGACAAACAAAGAACTACTGACAAACTGCTTTTTCCAAAACTGCATACGTGTGCGTGTGTGTGTGTTTGTTGGGTGTTTCTATGTGCCTGACTGTATGTGTGTATTCTGACCCAGATATCTCTCCCCTTACAGCAAGCTCCAGACTACCGGCTGTATAAGAGTGAGCCTGAGCTAACCACAGTGAAGGAGGAAGTGGACGAGGCCAACGGCGAGGACAAGGACAAGACAGAGAGCTCTGCCGAGAGTAAAGACGCGACAGCATCTAAAGGTAGTCCTGGCTCTGTTCTCCCGTCCAGTGGTGTGAATTATCGTGGTATAAAAACCTGTTCACACGTTTTTCTTTGCTGTAGCTGGGTTTAAAACAGCTTTAATCTGCTACTTTCCCAGCTAACCTTAAGTTGGACCCAGACAAGCTTTAGTAGGGTCGCTCAAACATGTTGTTTTTGCTGGAGTCCATGTTTTCAGAATGGCCACATTGAGAATAAGATCCAGTTTAAAAAATACTGGAATCTTCCTTGAACAGTGAGATTCTGAACATGTCAGCCTTGTGTGGCAGCATTTATCCACCTTCAATACAAACACTGAAAACATTTAAATTAGAGCCCGACCCATACTGGATTTTTGGGGCCAATGCAGATATGGTAAAACCATACCATGGCTCCTCCAGTCTGCATGTCAGCAAAGGAAAGAGCAATATACTGAACCCAAAATTACTCCTGAAGGCTGCGCCATCGGTATGTGAATGTGTATGAATGGTTAGCTCCTAAAACTGATGAGCAGTTGGCACCTTGCATGGCAGCCAATGGGTTAATGAGATATGTAGTGTAAAAAGAGCAGTTATAAAATAGATAAAATATTTATTGCATCGATGTGTATGTGTGTGTTTATGTGTGTATATACTGTATGTTGGAAATAGGATGTTTCATGCTGCTGTGATCACACTGAAATCTGTTTATTCTTTCATCTCGCTGATGAGCAGAAATGATGTCCTGTTTGTGTGAACATTCTTTGAACATGTTTCAGATCTTTAGTGAAATGGAGCGTGCTCTCGTTTTCAGCCACAACATGAGCAATTAGCCCGACTGCAGTGTTTGTTTGCTAATGTGTAAGTGACAGCGCTCCCTGGTGTCTCTCCCGCAGTTCCCCCCTACCCTGTGGGCATCGTTCCTCCCAGGACCAAATCTCCCATGAGCCCTCCCGAGTCCTCCACCATCGCCTCCTATGTCACTCTGAGGAAGACCAAGAAGCCTGAATCCAGATCGGTAGGTTTTCCCTTTGGCGTCAACAGAGAGTTCTGGGTTCAGTAACTGTGTCAGAATCAGCCTAAAGGATAGCTGTTTGCTAGAGTCAGAGCTCTTAACATCTCTTTAATGATACATTTACACTCTCATTCAGAGCAGGCTCCTGCTCCAGGAGCCGTTTTTCCACATATCACATGTTAGCGAGTCGCCTGTTGTTTCCCTTCAGGTTCACTGCTTCTCTTCACTTCTCTGAGCTGAAAGTTCTCGTTCAAATCTCTGTTTGGTGTTCTCGGTCAGTTCAGCGGTCGCTCTTTATTTTTCTCACTTCATTTTTTCAGTGCAGAAAGATACAATAAGGTGTCTTTGTGTTCTTTAATCTGCAACACAGACAAATGCAGCACATGAACAGATGTTTGTCCTCAAAGCTCACATCTGTCCAGATTCCCTCCTTCTTTCTCCTGTTCACTAGTTAATGCAAACTCATCACTTTGAAGAGTGGACCAGTCTGATCATTTCCACCTTTCTCCTGCTCTCACTCACATTTCTTTGTTTTGTTGTAACGTGTGTGTCGTTCCTGCGCAGACCTTTCACATTAAAAGCCTTTCTCTAAAGTCATGATCTCTCCCTTTCCAGATTGTGATGTGAAACATCTGCAGGAAGTGTTTTTTTGACAGAAGACTGATACTGATCATCAATAACTGATTCAGTTGAATTAGTAAATACAGTTTTTCTGTTCTAAAGAGAATCGCAAAGCATAGAGTGATTTTAGTGCTGTGGAAACTGAATTTCACCATTTAAAATGTTTCAACCTGCATTTATTATTGACCGGGCTTTACTTGTTCATGCTCTGCAACTTTTAATTGAACCATTCTTGGAATACCAACTTTTATTTGAGAATTTGTAGTAATATGCAGGGATTGGGGCGGCAAAGGCTCAGGAGGCAGAGTGGGCCATCTATCGATTGTGGGATTGATGGTCCGATCCCTGACTTCCCCATCTCTGCATGTTGCAGGGTCCATGGCCAAGTCAGGTGTAGCCGAAAGACAGAGAATATATGTAATAATATGCAGTGATATGAGCGACAGTACCAAAGTGTGTAAGCTAAAGAGATGTCTGCTACATCAATATAAGTTCACAGTAACTGCAGATTAAGCTGTGACATGTTAACCTGAGCACAGGATGATGTAACTTGTCCCTCGTGGCTGTTAGGCCTGCGTTTACCCACGCTACGCCACACTGCATCGCCGACAGCACCACAGATATGAGGCAACAAGGCTTAAATCATAAAAATCCCATATGTACTGACAATTCTGTCATGTCAGGAATCACTTCAACCAAATGACTTTCCGAGACCCAGAATTACAAAGTTACAAAAAAAACACTGAGTCTTGTCGTGTGCAGGACCGTCCTCGGAGTGCAGTGGATCAGATGGGATTTGGGGAGCGAGAGGTGGGCAGGATGAGGATGAGCGTGGAGGAGCAGCTGGAGAGGATGAGGAGAAACCAGGAGGCCTCGTCGCTCCGAGAGAAGAAGAGAGAAACCCCGTCCCGCTCGCCCTCCTTCAGCAAAGAAAACCCTTTTATTATCCTGCAGGTGACCACTTAAGCCTTAACTAGACTGCTTTAGCTTAGAAATAGCTCCCTCGTGCTAACGTGTGTGTATATGTGTGTGTGTGTGTGTGCAGAATCGGGTCCAGGCGGAGGGGGCCTGTGCAGACCCTGTGGAGCTGGAGGCGGCTCTGCAGCAGCTGAAGGTGGCTCACATGGAGCAGAGCAGGATGGCTGCAGAGGCTGCACCACAGGTTCATGGGATATTATATCATTGTGACATTCAATAACATAGTAACATTTTCATTCTTTTATTGACTGTAAATGCAGCATTATTATTCTGTATATGCTGGCTGGTTATATAAGCTTTACATATGTACTGCAGTACATGAGGTGTCGTGACGATGAGAACATGATTCTATTTTAATCTCCAGGAGGTGCAGAGAGCGGAGGAGGTGAAAAACGACAAGCGCAAGGAGGTGCAGCATGACAGAGACGTGACCCTGCAGAGTGTGATGGAGCCGCAGGCTGAGACCAACAGCATACACACCGAGGTACAGCCAGGGTTGACGTACAGGCTTGTTATAACTCAGACAGTCCCTGTGACAGTTAAACATTCAGAGACTTCACATGCTGTTAAAGGAGAAGTGTTATTTTTAACAAGACAAAAACTAACTAACTAAACTTCCTGACTAACTAGACTTCCCTACTCAGAGCCTGGCCATTGGTTCTTTAAAAAGCCTCACATAAAATCACATAAATAGCTATATAATTTCATTTTTACGTCACTCGAGCAGGGGGAATTTGTGCATTTGTCAGGGACTATTTTCATATGTGGATTAATCCATATTTGGTCCAGTTTCATGCAGCAGGAAGGACTGAGTCACTTTGAAAAAAGTCACACCAGCAGTCTCTCTAGTTTGGACCTTAGACGAACAGAACAGCAACACAAGGTGAAACATACGGAGAGAAATGTAAAGTTAGCGCCCTCTAAGTCTCAATCTCATCATCACATCTCACCAATTTTAGCTTCACTCCACTGGCTTCCTGTGCGTTTTAGGATTGATTTTAAGATTTTACTGACCGCAGGGGTCTGGCTCTTAAATATATTGCTGATATGCTAACCCCCTATGAGCCAACTCGCAGCCTTAGATCCTCGGGCGGGTCACTTCTGGTTGTTCCAGGGTCGAGGTTAAAAACTAGACTCGACTCTGGAACGACCTGCTCGAGGAGATAAGGCTTGCTGAATCAGTGAATTCTTTTAAATCACTTCTTAAAACTCACTTTTACAGACTGGCCTTTTTGTGATGTTGTCTATTTTTATTTATTTTTTATTTATTTTTATTTTATTTTGTATCTCTTCACTCTATTTTTAATTTTTATCTATTAATTTTCTATGTTTATTAATTGCCCTTTTATCATTTCTTTTATTATCTTTGATTCTGTCAATTTGTTGGGTCTACTGCTCTGTAAAGCACTTTGTAAAACGTATTTAGTTAATCTAGTTGTTATTATTATTATTTGTCCATCCATCCATTATCTGTAATGTAATCTGACTTAGGGCTAGAGGCGGAGTACACCCTGGTCAAGTCACCAGTTCATCACAGAGCACATAGAGACAAACAACCATTCACACTCACATCCACACCTACGGACATTTTAGAGTCACCAGTTAACCTGTTAAGTGCATGTCTTTGGACTGTGGGAGGAACCTACCCAGACACGGGGAGAACATGCAAACATGCTCCACTCTTCCTGGTTTGAACCTGAGCTGGAGACTGATCTGGGCAGCACCATGCCATGCAGTTCTTCTCCTGGCAGTGCGACCGATGCAGTATCTACAGTAATAATGTGACCAATAGTCTTTGAATATCCAGAAAAATGTTTACATACGAACAAGAAGTAATAAAAAGAGTCCCAACTTATTTTCCTGTCATGCAGCAGTTGTGAAACTGTCAGAATGAGTCAGGAGAAAGAATGTTACATTCATCTCTGCCAGTAGATTCACCTAAATGTGACACACTGGACCTTTAAGGCTTCAACAGAAACATAAGATACAAAATACACAGTGTTGCTTTAATGGCATCTAGTGGCCATTTGTGGTTACTACTGCTGCTATGTGTTTGGAGTGGACTGATGTGAATATTAACGGCCATTGTTCTGGCAGTACTAAGCCAGAGAAGTCTAAATTGTCTCTACAAGAACTCCAAAATAAGTGAGAGAATAATAATTATTGACAGCTCGTAAACAGACATGTTAGTAACTCTGCTACATCAAAGTTAAAAATATAAGTTCACAGTAATACAGCTGAAGCTCTTACATATTTACATGAACACAGGATGATGTAACTCCGTTGCAGATGGAGGCACGCTGTGTCTGTGGTACGGTGCAGTCTGCTGGAGGCTGTAGAGCTAACACACAGCTCCACTATACACCACTCCGCTCTGTTAAATTCACCGTCTGTAATCCCGGACACGTCTGCCACGCAGCAGATAATCAGCCATTGTGGCCATAACATCTCTGAGTGTAATCTGGGACAATGACAGGAGGATTTTACAGGGAATGTTGAAGAAGTCAGGTTGGCTTTAAGGGGTTTATCTCCGGGATTCAGCCAGGATTGACTAGTTGGCTCTGGGCTGCTCTCCAGTAGGATGCCACCCCAGAGCTCCAGGCTGTACAGCCCACTCCTCATTCCAGCACAGCAGAGACAGAAAAACAGACATATTCATTCTTTCACTCACGTGTTTTATTCATTTTTGTATTTTTTTTTTTTTGGTTCTTACTTGATTTTTTTATGAACTTCCTCCCCAGCTGACCTCTGTTACATCAAATATCCTCAGTTATTTCATTGTTTGTTCAAATCAGATCTATTTCTCTGTGGTGATTCTTATTTATTTCTTTATTTCAAGTAAAAAAAAAATGCTGTCATGGAAGATGCATGTCAGTTGTCCTCTGCACATAACAACACTGACAGCACACTTCTTAAAATGAAGTTTGTTTTGCATAAAGAGAACTTGTTCCTTGTTGCAGTGCTGCTCTGAACAAAGCATCCTGAACTCTCATTTTTCTAATTAAAATGTGTGTGTTTGTGTGTTTCAGCTGTGTGAAAGCCAGAGGGTGGTGATTCTGGACCTGGGCACAGAGCCTCAGCGTGTGGAGATTGTAAACCTTCAGCCTTTTGAGGATGACGAAAGCAGAGAGCAAGATCTGACCAGCTCACCAACAAACACCACCACCGAAAACAGGTGTGTGTGTGTGTATTCATAGTCTGAGAAGATTTTAGTGTGTTCATTAATGAAACTGCAGATTAAAGGATCTTGACAATAAAATAAGGTCAGTGTGATCCGTTCTGCTCGTTGTAGCTTCCAGACTCCCGAGCCTGAGACGCCGAGCCCAGAGCCAAGGGAGGAGGACCCGGATGTGACGCAGCAAACCACCAGAGAGGAGAAGCTGGATAAGAACCTGGATTCTTCCAACCAGCTGACGTCAGACGACAAGAAACACAGCAACAACAACAACAACATGTTGGCTTGTAAGCGAACGCATCAGCTCCATCACCTCCATCGCCTCAGCACACGTTGTAGCCTCTGTGTCGTCAACCCAAACACCTTCTGCTGCACAATCAAACATTAAAAGACGGTGTTATAGAATGTTGTTGCCATAGTTACAGTGAGATTCATGCCATCGGTAATATTTCAGTGAAGGAGGGGTTAAAGAGGTGAAGAAGAGACTACACATGACTGGACTTCTTCTTCTTTATGTTTTGGGGCAAAATACTGAAAAAATAAATAAGTTTTCCCCCACAGTAACACAAGACAGACTAAAATATAGACAGATATTCATTTACAGATAATATAATTTGGCAGTAAGTGAATATTGGAAAGTTTTTTGACTCTCAGAAAGAAAGTTATATTTCCCAAAACTATTCACAATTTCAAAAATTATAGTGTATGTCTGTGTGTGTGTGTGTGTGTGTGTGTGTGTGTGTGTGTGTGTGTGTGTGTGTGTGTGTGTGTGTGTGTCTCGTGTGTCTTGTGTGAACACAAGAAAAAGCTTACTGACTGAAGTTTGGAAGGGTAATCCCTGCTGCTTGCCTGCAGGCTAAATTCACCTCTTCTCCGTCTTCACCCACACAGCAGCAGCAGCAGCAGGTTAACTTGACACACACGTGTGTGAAGCTTACTCACAGCTCACACTGTCAGAACCATTTGGAACACGACCTCACTCTTTGTCTTTGTTGGCAGGGCGAAGGATTTACTGCGAGCTCCTTCCACATTTTAATGAACTAAAGCACAGAGAGACAAACTGCAATGACAAGCCTCAATAAAATCTAATGACTTAATTAGTTAATTATGTCACATGAGGAAGCTTCCATCCACACACGTCATAACACACTACCTGACTACCATCACTCCACCTGATCTCAAGTCAGTTCTCCATCAGGCTCTACAGTTATCGATCTGTTTAAAACTGCTTCTCAAAACGTCAAACTGTGTTAAAGACAAAATTAACATTAACAGCGTCTGTGTCTGATAGAACAAGTCCAGACAGACAGCACACTCTGGTGGCAAAATGTTTTAACTGCGAGGTTTAGTGTCTTCACTCAGATTTCCAAAGAGGCAAATCCAGTGAAGGCGACCCCGCACAGGTCACTTTTTGCAAAAATCAAGTGCACAATTTCCCAAATAACAGCCAATAACAATACTGAATATTTACTCACTGGTATAAACAAACCAAAGATTCCCAAAGGGAATCCGTTGAAGAGTCGGAGGGCCCCCTGGCACACTGTCAGAGGCCAGATTCGGCCCATGCGCCTTAGCTTGAGTATGACTAATCTGGAAGCTGTGACCGTGGTCTGTCTCTGTGTCCACGGTCTGTGAGGGGCATTTGATGACAAGTCAAGCACCCACATCCTTAAATACTGACACTCTGTCACACCTGCACATTCTAAGCAGCCACTAATTACACTAAGAGCTAAGTAAGTACTGGGTACTTGTACTTTACTTGAGTATTTCAGTTTAATACATTATACTTCTAATCCATGTGGTTAGTTTATGAATATGATACACAGTTAACTACCCAATCGTTTATAACTAAAACATAAAACTTGTTGTTATGTAGACATAAAGAATAGAGATAGTCAGCTGTAGAGGTGTTGGCAGGTGTAGTTTTGAACTTTGGACGGTGCCAAGCTAACTATTTCCCCCTGCTTCCAGTCTTGATGCTAAGCTAGGCTAATACTGTCTTGACCAAAGCTCTGTACTTAAAGGGCATGTGTGTAGGATTTAGCCTCATCGAGCGGTGTAGTTGCTGATTGCAACCCTCTCCTTTCAAGCATGAAGGAGAAACAACTGTGGTGGCGTAATGTGTAAAAAACTAGAGCCAGTGTTTAGTTTGTCTGTCTCTGCTATATTCTGTCAACAGTGCCTTCTAAATCTGACACACTGGACCTTTAAACGTACTACAATTAGTTTTCTATCCAAGTTTAACACTGATGCCTTTCTATGATCTATACAATCAAACAAGACTATCAGCGAGAAGACTGACTGTTACTTTATAGTTCTTTGAGCTATGATTGTGGCTTGCTCCCGGGTCAGATTCAGTCAGATTCCTCTAAAAAAATCAGACAAAACGAGGCTTTGGAAACATTACCACTTTTGTCCACAGGGATCACCAGAGTCAACACAAAATAAAAGTTCTTTCTAGCTGTTCTAAGTACTTCCTCCACCGCTGCCTAAAAATGCGAAAAAGTGAAATAATTTCATGAATCTTTGAAAATCCAAATTGATAACTATCACAAATAATCTTTTGTGGTATGGGTTGACGCATCTGTATTTGAATTAGAATTCTGAAAGGTTATTATGTGATTTTTGCCCAGTGATGTAAAAACAAACTGCCTACCAAATCTTTAAACGATTAAAGCTTGAATTTGTGTGCTTGGTTAATATTTTTGGTTCATAAACTGACGGATGAGTCGGTCGTAGTAAAAAATAATATCAGCTACTATATGTAATTTGTACTCCTCACTGTGAAATCCCTGTCTCACTTTTCTCTCCATCCTCCGTCTCCTCTTTCCTCCCTGCAGCGCAGACGTTCACCTTGGTGACCAGCGACACGTGAGCAACGCCGGCCTCGACGTCCGCACACTGGCGTCCCCGTAAAAGCCCAAATGTAGCCAGCCTGCACCGAGCATGCTCCACGGCTTCCTGCGTTTACAACAGAACTACTTTGATACTACTGTTACATGCCCATGAGGAGACTGAGAAGGACGGCAGCCCTGCTTAGAGACACACAGACGGGCCGCCGTCACATCCAGACAGAGAGGAAGGCAGATGTACTGTATCTTTAGCTCCTGTTAGATCTGTCCATACTGAGCAGAACACCCGTTCTATGGAGTCATATTCACCTCAAAACATTTCTGCATTAGTCACACTGAAATGGTTTCATCTTTTAGAGGACCTGAAATATACCTTCAAGCACAGACGTGTTCTGTGGGTTGTAAAATAAGTCTGCCTCCACATAAGATGACTCACTCTCATGTCAGATTCACAACAAACCCTTTTTCTGGGTTCTCAATGGGTCTCCAGCTGCGCAGTGACAGACAGCCACACATATCTGTACTTCAAAAAGGGAAGTGGTAAACCAAGAAAGAGCTGACTCAAAAGTCAGATAACACTTGACCTGAATGATAGTCATCACTACACTCCTGGAAATAGGTCAGAGTTTAATGAGCTGTTTCAGACACCTTCGTCTCCGTTCTGTCTTTGAGCCAGAGCTCGTTCAAAAAATGTTTTTAGACCTTCTATTGTCCGTGTATTCAGTAGAGTTTCAAATCTTTTATCGAGGTGATGTTTCCTGAACAACAGATGCTGCTCCACGTTCATGATAACACTAATGAACACCTGGCGGCTGCCCAGTAAAACCACAGTCTGACCTGTTAGGATGGAGGTGTAGCAGAGCAGCAACAGCTTCAGCACTGAATGCATCCTGTGGAGAGACAGACGGAGTGTAGGTTGCCCACGTTTTAGCTCTGCACTCAATTTTACTGCAATTTTACTTATTGGTTCTTCAAAGAACCATTTTCATTTTAAATGCAACATTGGGTAAACTACTTTTAAAAAGTAATCCAGTAAAGTTATTTATTACCTCATATAAATTATTGTCACATTATTTATTACACTCTCTCTAAAAAGTAGTTAAGTCATTAGAATATTACCCTTTACAGTTAGAAGTGACACCACAACAATAATTTCTACACGCAGCCCAAAATTAGTCAATAGATTCAGCATATAACAGCTATTAAAGCCATAATGAACCAGTAATCAGTATTCCAGAGGACCTTTAAAGAGAAAAACATCATTAAACATAAAAACTCCATAGAGCTGCAACTGTGGCTTAAAGAACTCTTTTTTTTGCATTCAGTTCCCCAAAGAACCTCAGACAGAGAAAAAGGTTCTCCAGAGAACTCAAGAACATTTTTCTGAGTGTAGAGCTGCATCAATTAGTCGATTAATCCCTTAGTTGTCAGCTATCACATTAGTTGTCAACTATTTTAATAATTTCTTAATCATTTTGAGCCTCTTTTTTGGAGTAAAAAGTCAAAATTTTCTGATTTCAGCTTCACAGAGGTGAATATTTTCTAGTTTCTTTAGTCCTCTATGACAGTAAAATGAAGATTTTTGGGTTGTGGACAAAACAAGACTTATCAGGACGTCGTCTTGGGTTTTGGAGAAACACTGATTGACATTTTATACCATTTTATGGACCAAATATTAAAGAGGAATGGTTAGTTGCACCACCTTCCCGATCTCTCTGGTCTATGGCATGTCTTGGACAAGATGAATTGATTGAATTAATGAGTCACCTGGAAGGTAACAGCCTTTTCGAGCTCTAAATATATCAAATGAAACCATTTCACAATCTTGACGTATGTTTTGTTTTGGGGGTAATAAAGCTCCATAGAAACGTGTTGCCAAATACATACACTCACGTCAATATACAGAACTCTTTTGATAAAGTATTAAAGTCATTTTAACATAATAATTATTAGAATATTCTACTGATCTGGAGCGAGGGGACATTTAGCTGTTTCTGAGTTGCTGGGGGTGAGTGTACAGCTGTATATAGGAGCACTGGAGAAGTCTCACCACAGACGGGCTAAGCACCAAAACTCGACACACACACATGCAGTGCTTTACTTTTAACCCCAAAGTGACCGCCGATGCTCTTGGATTTTAACCTGCTTTTGATTTTTTTGATTCTTTGTGTTGATTTGAGACCGGAGGCTCCCTTATTGCTCTATTTTCACATCTTTTGCACCTGCAACATAACAGAGTGTCCTTCATTGGATATATATATATAAATATATATATATAAAAAAGTATATATGAACATAAAGCAGATTTTTACTTCAACAAGGTGCCACTTCATGCTGCTGTTTTTTCTCTTTTTTTGGACAGAACAAAGTATTTTGCAGAAGTTGTGATTATTTATGTTAAGCAGACCGTCTGTCGATGACACACACACACACACACACACACACACACACAGTATGTGAATGTTTTGGATTTCCAGTCTGCTTTTTCAGTTGTGTCTCTTGTCGTTTCTCTCTCTCTCTCTCTTTGGTTTACATTACTTAGAAGATACAGAGGAAAGAGCCTGAGGACGCGACACAGATTAGACATTTTGCGTTTGAACGTGTCCTAGGTGGAGACGAATCGGAGAATAGCACATGTACGAAGCAATAAGTAGGACTTTGGAGCTCCAGGATATAAAAAGAAATTTAAAAGAGATGTATAAACTGTAAAAAAAATAATAAAACTAATAAAACAAGATAGCGTAATTTATGTACACACTGAAAAGAAGAGCGAATATTATAACTATAAGAGGTTATTATTAATATTATTAGGGTCAATATGCAAAAAGTTCATATCCCATCTGTTTTATATCATGTGAAATAAATGTTGATGTTCTTAAAACATGCCTGGTGCTGGAGGTTTTTGTTGTCTGCATGTCAAATGAACTTTTCAGATCTCAGTTCTTAAGCCTTTTTTGGCTCGTGGCTCCTCAAAATGAATCTGCAAGTCAAATGCAGGTGTTACAGGATGAGTCTGTGGTTTACACGATTGTGAAAAAGTTTCATTTACAAAACAATAATTGAGTATTCGTGCACAGGAAAACAGAACTGAGTCATGTGAAATGGGCCAATGTGCGACCACTGCACCTTCAGGCTGCACCTTGAAAATAACTCTACATGAAAGACCTGGAAAAAGCTAATAAGCAGACCTTGAGTTGGGATTATTTGTCAATTATTTCCAAAATCAAAATGAACTTTTTACGCTCCATCTTTAAGGCAGCATTTATTAAAAAAAAAAAAAAAAAAACTGATGCCTTAAAGAAATGTTATGTCAACAGATCCATCTCCATGACAACTAATAAACTCCATCTGCAGATTAAGCCCAAGTGATGTGGACAAAAATGCAAATTTTACTGTTATTAATTAATTAATTAATTAACATGCAGTGGTATATGATATGTGGACTTTTTATAGCCTAATATACTTTAAATATGAACATTACAGAGGGAACTTTTTCTCCATCTCAGCACAGGCAGTAGAGAAGCAGGCCTTCTTTCATTACAATGCAACAAGTCGGCCCTCTAAAGATGAGCAGCACGGTCCACAGTCTCCTACAGACTGGAGTGGACTCAGAGCATACCGGGTTCGGGTTCGGTAACGGGGGGGGAACACATCGGGCTAAAAAAAAGTGCAGCGGCGCCTGCACGAATGTGCACCTTGCTGAGACAAAAACGTGCCTTTTCAGCACTTTTGGAGTTGGATCATTTTTCTGTTTGTCGGAACACGTGGAGCTGAGAGGCCACAATGCCGAAGATCGTGTATGATGGGAAGATGACTCAATTAAAAAAAAAAAAGTTCAGCGTGCTCCTCCTAGCGGTGTTACCCTCATTTCTTTCTGAATATGAAGGCAAAACACAACTATTAAACTGGCTAGCTTAGCTTAGCTTCACCTTAGATATGACCTTTCGATATTTACATACACACATAGCTGACACATATCTCCAAAGTGCACCATGAGGTAGAGCTACAGACAGAGTTTTTCTGTTGGTTAGTGTTAACATATCTTCATTTCAGGTTATAAACTAACGTTATATGAAGAAGCCAAATTAGAATGAATGATTTTATAGACACTGGTGTTTACATATGCGTTTATTTCCGTGTTAATGTCAGTTATTGCCGCGCAGGTTATAGTGCGGAGTGACATATCTATTCAATAGACCTGCTTCGTCCATGCGGAGCTCCTACGTCACACTAACCCCCTGCTGTGTTTTACGCTTGAAGCGGAGAGTGAGTGTGTGTGTGTGGAGGAAGAAGGGCAGCCCGGGGGCAACTTTTCGAGTGGAACATCACAAAAATAGCTCTTCGTGCGGTTCGAAAATGGCTCAGATAACGAGCGAGGGGGCCGAACAAGATTCTCAGCCCGCGCCGGATCAAAACGGCACCGGCGAAACAGCAGAAACCGGCACGGAGGGACAGGCCGTGCCGGACCCCAAACAGGAACCGGGCGACAACAACGAGAACAGAGCAGGAATGGACGTGAACACTGGCCGTGGTGCGGCGGCGGAGCACGGGGACAACCAGTCTCCCGTCTTCGACTCCGACAAAGAAACAGCGGTACCGAGCGAAAAACCAGACAACGATGAAGGGGAACCCGGCGATAAACTCTCTGAACCGGGGAAAAGTCCCGTACAGGGGAGTTTGGCGAGTAGCACTGATTCCGCACAAGAGGGCTCCCGGGTGCTGAAACAAGAACAAAGAGAGGGGGAGAGCGTGTCCTCCTCACCGCCTACCGACCGCACAAAGACCGCGGAGAAAGCCGAGCAAGGCACCAAGAGACGGGCCAGCGTGGAGCTGACCTCGTCGGATGGAGAGCCGCTGAGTCGGATGGATTCAGAGGACAGGTCTGTACAAGTATAAACAGCATGAAGAGGCCTCGCGCTCGTTCTAGAACAAGCTGTGAGGTCGCCACGCGATGCCGACTTCACTGTTTGAAGTGTTAGCTAACAACTGTTTGTTTACACGCTACGTCGTTTTAGCCTCCGCCGGGCAGAACAGCGAACATTGCAGGTTCGGGAAACGTTCCGCGAACGTTAGCTGAAGGTAACATGGTTCAATTTAATGCCCCCATAAGGTTATTCTGTAAAGTTTCATTAACGCATATATAACGTTCGCTATAGTTAAATATATAACGTTAATACACACAGGATAGGGTTCGCCAAACGTTTGTCCGTGTTAATATCAGCGGTAATGTGACGTTTTAGCTCCTCACAGCAGCACATGGCAGCATACACACATCTGTGTGTGTGTGTGTGTGTGTTTGTTCATCCGCTCACAGCTGCCCACTCACCCTCAGTCACACCACACATTAAATTTCCATCATTAAAATCATTCATTCCATCATTCCATCCGTAAAATCAGCTGTTTGAGTTGTGCTTTCTGATTTCCACCAGTCACTCTGACCTTCTACACAGTTAGCTGCCATCTGTATGTCACACATCTGTTGACCACCAACAGGTTTTTGACCTCCAGATGTTGAGAGAAACTCAAAAGTTGAGGCCTTTCTGTACAGATGTGCTGTAGATGTCACACAAAGACGCACACTATCACTGACGGGTTGTTGATGGAGTGACTGAAGTTTGAGAGAACCTCTCAGATGTTTGGATATCCAGTGAAAAATCATTTTTTTCCCATCAGCAGTCAGATGCATAATGTTTCATCTGTCTGTGGTTCTTCCTCGTGGACTGAAGGAATGACTGAAGTAGTGTGTGTTAGGGCCCAAAGATGACGCTCACACCAAAATGATGACCTAACACAGGACAGATGCAAAATGAATTTTTCAGATGACTTATGGTTTTATATGGTTTATCCACACATAAAGGCTGAGATATAGAGAGCAAAGATGGATGATTTAATATTTCATAGCTGTGATCGAACAGACATCACACATGAAAATAAATGTTCATTTATTTGTTTTAAAGTAAAAAAACAAACACACTTTGGTTTTCATTGAACATAAAGTCCATCAAACGTTTTGCATAAGAAGTCAAAATATTCCCGATGATTATTGACTGATTTCATAATTGCATTAATACAAAATGACATTCCCTGTTAGCCACTGCCCTCCTGTCATCGGCAGTTCTTACCAAATGTTATTTTAAATTCTATGACTCATTTTGTTTTTCTGTTGATGCTACAGTCAGCGCTTGGATACAACAGACAGCGCAAAGTTTTACCTGTGGCATTAAATTCCAGCAACACACGCTGCCTCTGAATACATCTCACAGCAAATCACAGGCAGAAAACGTCCCGTCATCCTCACGCTCTGTTTGGATCGGACAGAACCGAACAAATTTTTCTTTGTGACAGGCCGCTCGAATTTTCAGGACTGCTGTGGTAAACCAACGAGATATTCATTAAAAAAAACTAACAGCAATCAGGCAGTTTAAATCATCTAAACGCTGTGAGAACATGACGTCAGACCTGTGTAATGGACAGAGTATGAGACAGTCAAGTGTGAAGTATCAGTACTGACAAACATGATCAGACCACAGACCAGCAGGGAAGCTCCAGACTGGCACCTCAAGCTTCCCTGCTGGTCTGTGGTCTCTGTGGGTCTAACCACCGTTCCTCATGGCAGGTCTCTATGTGTGCTCATCATGCTGCAGGATAAGGTGTGTGTGACAGTGATATAATTCCAGTTTCACAATAGAAGCATGCAACTAGACTCCATTAAAACATTCATTTAAAGGCGCAGGCACTAACACTTACCACAGCGCTGTTTGAATGACTGCTCACAGCGATGCATAGAACATGACTAAAAAGGTAGGCTTCATATAGGCCACCATGACTGACTGAACACTGATACTGTGTTTACAGTGTGTGTGTGTGTGTGTGTGTGTGTGTGTGTGTGTGTGTGTGTGTGTGTGTGTGTGTGTGTGTACCTGCACAAGATGTGCTGTCCTTCACAGGTAATCTCTTCCAGGTGTAGTGAGGTCATGTTCAGAGCCACACCCTGAGCCGGGCTGCTTTCATTCAAATGAGGAGTTTGTGTTTTATCACACAGGTTAACGTCAGCTCACTGTGACTAGGTGCAGATTGCAACCCCCTCACATCGCCCTCTCCAGGGCTGTGGGTGTTGTTCGAAATGTCTTCCTGTTTTTTTTCTGTCCCTCAATCTGAACTTGAAACGTTTCTCGATTCATTAGAAAGTGAACTTCCCCCCCGGAGACTTCTGCGAAACTGTTTCATTCAGAGTAGTCGCGCTGCTGAGAGTTAAATCCTGAACCTTCGCCAAACCGTCATCAAACCACGCTCGGCACGTAAACATCAGCCGTGCCAAAAGCGTGGGAAACGACTAAAGGAACACTGGTGAAACCGTGCACACCTACGCTACCTGGTGTTGGGCACAGTATGAGTAAGCGTACAGTGTTTCTACGCTCGCTTTGGATCACTGGAAGCTCCGCCGCTCATGTCCCGTTCTCACTGTGATTACAGGAAACGTACATCAATCGACAAACATTGGAAACAACTCTGCTATCATTAGAAACAAAGTGGAAGTTGCTGTGAGCGTCGAAGGGACGTTAAGATGCTGAATGTCTGCAGGGAAATTTTCAGGTCTGTCCCCTCCAGCTCTCAGAAATACCACAGCTGAAGCGAAGCGTGAAGTGAAGCCTGAATCAGACAGGTTTGATATCAGCTGTTGAGTCATTGTGCTTAAAAAGTAGGCTGCCACCCACTACAAGCTCTCAGCAGGGAAAAACACAGAAGTACACCAACCTGAAACAATCAGAGCACACGGCACCTCTGCTCCACCCGTGATTGAACTCGAGGTTCCAAACTGAGCTGATACTAAAAAGTGACAAAACACTGCAGACCAGTAATGTGTCAGCAGGTTCATGTGGCGTCAGTATGACGTCCAGAAACGAAAAGTATCAGATAGCAAAGCAAATGGAGTGAACGGATGAATGGACTCTAGCTGCCATGAGAGCGAGATGATGTCGGCTCTCTCTGGTTAGAGTCGTAGAGGAGACGGTGCTGCTCACGGTGCGTGTGTGTGTTCAAGCAGTATATTCAAATTCACATAGCTCTCCCCCACAGCTCTACAGAGAACTTGTCTTCAATGAAGCATATCTCATCTCTTTCACAATCATTCAGCCAAGAAGGAATGGAAGTCCTCCACGTCAGCTCATGATGCACAGGGCTGAACCTGAATCTCAACCTCAGTTTAGGGTTAGTCATACTAAGTACCACTTGTGGTGCGCAGCCTCTCTCTAATGATACATGGAGGAAACAATGAAATGAATCAATTAAAAACTTCTTTTTTCTTTCATCAGCTCTGTAAACTCTGAGCTGAATACTTTCGGAGGTGGTACATGATATGAAACGTTTGACAAACATCGGTTTAAACGTCCAGTCTACTTTTTGTATGGTCATATGAAGGACAGCGCAGAGGAGGGGCTTCATCCCACCTGGTGTCTGTTTCTCTGCACGTTCACCTGCAGTCACCTGAGGTGCGTTCAAGGACGCGCAGAGCTTCATTATGAAGTTACTTCTTTATTTACCAGCAGGTGTTTTCTTTTTTTGATGATGGAGCTGCATTAAAATGGTAGGAGGAGATGTGTAGCTAAAGATGTTATTTTGAGTTTATTAAATTCAAATGATTATGATCGTATATATTAGTAAAAGGTCAAAAAAGGGTAATCCTATTGTAAGTGTGTGCAGGTGTTTGTGAAATGCCGAGCATAATCTAACAGTTTGTTTCTCCACAAACACAAAAACTGACCTCAGGACCTCTTTATCGACAGTTCATCACGTATAGCTGCAACGTTCACGCGTTAATTGTCAGCTATTCATTTCCAAGTGTTTTGATAATCGATCGTGAGTCACAGGTCCAGTGTGTAGCATTTGCTGATTGCAACCCCCTCACCTCACCCTCTCCTTCGTAGTGTGTATATATATATATATATATATATTTATATATATATATATATATAAAATCTTTGGGTTGAAGCCAAAACAAACAGGGACGTTACCTTGGATTTTCTTTTTCTTTCATCGATACAGAAAGCTGTCGAGTCAGTCGCAGTCCGACCAAACTGTGTCTCAGACGGTCTCACAATATCTGAGGCTTTAATTGGAGAACACGAGCAGTGTTTGGTAAAGAAACTCCTGAAAGCATGGAAACTAATGTAAATAATGTGCCGCCTGCTGTAATGCCCAATTGGCTGCCTCTCCGCTTTTAGTAATCCTGCTGTTGTGGCAGCTGGAAGACTTCACTGTAACTTTTGTTCTCACACAGAGCAGAACGGCAGCTGGACTGTGTGTGTGTGTGTGTGTGTGTGATGTACAGTGAGTGTGTGTGTGTGTGTTTTAGAGGTGTTAGTCCTCTTGTAGGACGTGTGAGCACAGCCCCCACAGAGAGCCAGTATGGACACTGATCGGAGCAGATGGTCAGCTGACACACACACAGCACTATACAAGCTGTGAATGTGCTCACATCTCATGGACGTGAGCCACAGTGGACATTTCTGTTGCGTGTGTTTGACATTGTTGCAGATGAAAGTTGAACAGTTTGCTGGTTTCAGTTCAGTTCAGGACTGACAGTGAGCCTGACACCAGCCTGAGAGGACACTGATGACAGTACAGTGTGTGAGCTCAAACATGCAAAGCTTCTGTTTCACTTCATGAGCTGATTCTGTGTTGAAGTGTAGAATTCCTGAGCAGCATGTTTTCTCTTTATCTGTGGATGTCTCTCAGGTTAAAGCTGATTTATAGTGGACTGTGGTGGAAGTTCTAACTTTAAACACATGCAGTCCGCACTGTCCAATCACAGATGGCGCTCTGTCCATGTGGTGTTTTTGAGGAAGGGCACGTCAGCTACAGCTACTATAAGTACAATCCATTTACTGTTTATTCACCATGACTCTTTCCATACAGAGCAGGTCTACACCGTGCTGTTTATAATATTATTTACAGAGACTCAACAGTTCCCACCATGAGCAAGCACTTGGTGACGGTGTCAAGGAAGAACTTCCTTTTAGCAGCCAGAAACCAACCATGTTCTTGGACATCTGCCGCGACCTGACGGGTTTAGAGCAAATCAGGCTCTGTGGCGAAAACATTTTTCGTTGGTTTGAACGGGCGTGCTGTGTTTTGGCCGCGGCAGTGTGAACCACTGAGGCTATTAACATACACAGCTGTCAGTACAGCAGAGCTGAAAGGATTGATCTGTTTTCAATGGACAGAATAACAATCAGTCGAGTGTTCTGGTGATGAATTGTTTGTTTTGAGCTTCTGTCATTAAAACAAACTAAATATCCATTTGTTACCTTCACACTTATTTCATCAGTTAAACGGTTTACTCAGAAAAACATAACTGGCAGGTCAAATGATGATAAGCACCACGATGACCACATGAGCAATACTCAGTGTTCCAGCAACGCCCTCTGGTGGATGACTGATGTAAGTCACTGTCGTTGACATTCTGTACTGACTGGTTGAGTGAATCAGGTATTTTAAAGTGTTTTCCTGTGTGTGTTTGTGGTTTTATTCTGTCTGCTTCTCTCTAATGTCTTCTTTCTGTCCTCTGTGTGTGTGTGTTTTTTCCAGCATCAGCAGCACCCTGATGGACATGGAGAGCACGGCGTCCAGCGGCCGCTCCACCCCGGCCATGCTCAACGGCCACGGCGGCGTCGCGGTGGCGGGGAGCGGCTCTGCGCCCGCGGGGGGGAAGTCTCTGAGCTACACGTGCTGCTGGGATCACTGCCAGCTGCTGTTTCCCAGCAGCCCCGACCTGGCCGAACACATCAGAGCGACACATGTGGACGGACAGAGAGGAGGGGTCAGTGTCATCACTGTGTGTGTGTGTGTGTGTTAATTGGAGTTTGATTTAGGGAGGGGGAGGCCACCATGTAAAGTCCCGTGGCATCAAATAACCAACGGCGCTCCTGAACATGCAGGTGTGAAAATATCAGTTAGTGAGAATGTGAAGAGCAGACAGATGTTCAGACACCTGATCACCCCTTTGACTCATGGGAAAAGATGCACATTAATTAAGACCAACGGCAGTCATTCAGTCAGCCGTGTTATTCAGAGTGTGGAGCTGTCACAGTATCACTGTGTGAATGTCGACCTACCATGACAGGTGGACAGCCATCGAAGCCTCTGAGCTCTTTGGGAGCCAGAAGTTGACCATATTTGGGCGAGAGTGTGTGTGACCTGTGTGCTGACACACTTCAGATAAACTAAACTGTGTGAAAACTTTTGAGGAGAGACACGATGAACACAGAAACAGAGTGTTGATTCATGTTGATCAGTGCTGTCTAGTCTGACAGTTTGATCTGAGTTTGGTGAGCCGAGCTCAGAACAAACTCACTGTAAATGACTCGTCAGCCACGCCCTAAATCATCCCCTGAGTCATCTGTTTTGCTCTAAATGAAACATAATTCACTAAATACACATCATGCCGTGTGGAGGCAGACCTGAAACTACAGATTGATGTACCATACACTGGCTGTAAAGGTCTGTGGTTTGGGCTGGAGGACAGATGGCAACTCTGTGTGGACAGATTCAGGTTATTAAAAATATTAATACTTGGATACTTTTTCCATACGTCCACATTTGATCATTATAAGTGCCGAAGTTATTAAAAAAACAGATCTACAATCAGGATGACACCAGTCTGCATCCCCCGTCTCACTCTCCTCTGTGCTGCGACCGTCACACACACACACACACACACAGATTCCAGATATGAGTTTATAAGCAGGTGTGTGTGTGTGTGTGTGTGTGTGTGTGAGAATTAAGATGGTGACATAACAGGCCACCACAGTTAACTGTCAGACAGGAGGTCGTGTCATCAGCAGCACTACAGTTTGTGTGTGTGTGTGGACTTTGTTATGAGTGTGTGCTCTCGTGTGTGTTCCACACAGGTGTTTGTGTGTCTGTGGAAAGGCTGCAAGGTGTACAACACACCATCCACCAGTCAGAGCTGGCTGCAGAGACACATGCTGACCCACAGCGGGGACAAGCCGTTCAAGGTGAGTACACACACACACACACACACACCTCACATCAGTCAGTTGGGTCACAGTACCTGTACACTGTGCATCATCTCATGTGTGTGTGTGTTCCTGCAGTGTGTGGTTGGAGGCTGCAACGCTACGTTTGCCTCTCAGGGTGGGCTGGCCCGTCACGTCCCCACCCACTTCAGCTCCCAGGGTTCATCCAAACTGTCCAATCAGGGCAAAGTGAAGGAGGAGTCTCCGTCCAAGGCCGGCCTCAACAAGAGGAGGAAACTCAAGAACAAACACAGACGCTCCCTCCGTGAGTTCAACACACACACACACACACACACACACTATTTGTTCTGTTAGTTAAACTCATGTTTGATCTCCAGCCCGACCTCATGACTTCTTCGACGCTCAGACGATGGACGCCATCCGCCATCGAGCCATCTGCCTCAACCTGGCGACGCACATCGAGAGCCTGGGCAACGGACACAGTGTGGTCTTCCACAGCACGGTGGGCTCTTACACACACACACATATTCATATGTGCAGTCTGTGCAGCAGAGCACTTTGTTTTATGCCTGTCTTGTGTGTGTGTGTGTGTGTTCAGGTAATAGCCAGGAGAAAAGAGGATTCTGGGAAAGTGAAGGTCTTGTTGCACTGGACGCCTGAAGACATGTAAGTCCTCTTCCTCGACCACGCTCAGTCAATATCCCTGACAGGTGCCTCGTATGAGCATCATATGCTGTATGTTATGTTATTTAGTGGACACAGTCAGTGTGTCGTACTCTGTGTACTTTGTTCATTCAGTCCATTAAAAAGTGACGCAGTGATCTCAGTATCAGACAGCTGTTCTTCATCCTGTCTCAACCTGTCAGCCATTATTCAGAACATGTGGTCGTTTCACAGTAAACAGATGCTTTTAATCTGAAGCATGACCTGCTGTCAGTCACAGGAACCTGACATCCACATGTGGGTCCTGATGATGCAGGATGATATTATCAAAAGTGTCCAACTTTGTGTTTATGCACTGAAAATTCTGGGCCGATGCAGATGTATTTTACTGTTATTTATTTGCCTGTTTGTGTCGGAGAAACAACAAAGAACTACAAAGATGAGCGTCTCTGGCAGTGTGTTAATGTCTTCTCATCTGTGTTGTGTGTGTGTGTGTGTCAGACTGCCAGATGTTTGGGTGAACGAGAGCGACAGACTGCAGCAGAAGACCAAGGTGGTTCATCTGTCCAAGCTCCCCACAGACACAGCTGTATTGCTGGACCCCTCCATCTACAGGTGTGTGTGTGTGTGTGTGTGTGTGTGTGTGTGTGTGTGTGTGTGTGTGTGTGTGTGTGTGTGTGTGTGTGTGTGTGTGTGTGTGTGTGTGTGTGTGTGTGTACTTTTGGATGTTTGTGAGATAAATCTAACAGATTAAAACATGTGACTCGTTCCTCCCACAGGATGTTCTTCTGACACCCTCCAGAGGAGCTCCACTGTCACTTCCTGCTAATCTGACCTCAAGGAGGAGGATCGTCTCCTTTTCCCTTTGTCTCCGCCTCCGCGCTCCTCTCCTCCTCCCAGAGGATGCTGGGAGTTTAGTGACTTTCGTCATGGCCGTCTGAGGCCTCCCGTGTTTCCTCCATTAGGTGCTGAGTTTACTGAGGACACGTAGGAGGAGACGTGCTCGTCTTAGATAACACGACTTAGACTGAAAACTAACTGTAGACACGCACACGTGTGTGTGTTTGTGTGTGTGTAGAGAAGCTGTCTTTGTAAATATTTGAGATTTGTAATATATTTTTATACTTTGAATTTTTTTACCGGACTGTAGATAGAAGTCTCTTTTTCTGCCAGACATTTTTAAATAGATGTTTTAAAGACGGATCATGTCTGTCACGTACATATAGCTGGCATTACTTCATGTTTAATGTCATTAAACTTTTCCAACCTCCATCGTCCTCTGTGTTTACCTCCACACACACTGTTTGTCACTGCAGAGGTCAGGGCACGATGAAAAAAGTCATGGAGTCTCAGTGGATTAAAGTTCTCCGTCTTACAACATTCAGAGTTCACAGAGGCCATTCATGAGATCAGTGTGGCTCAGAGGAGGAAAAAAAAGTGTTGGCAGAGTTTGTCACACTCTACAGCCAATGGTATGTTTACAGCATGACCAGTGACCGTATAATGACCCACACAGGGCGGGATCTATACACCGAGCATCAGCGCTAAAGTTTAGCTGCTTAGCTAGCACGGACTCTTCGCGCTGTGACGTCATCAGTTTCTGACTGCGTCACAGAGCTGTGATGTCATTTTGAGTTCAGTCAACATGTGAAAACTCTGACAGTCTCTCCTGTTGTGTGTCTGGACTTTGTCTGCAGTGCATCTGTGTAAACAGCTTCATTCAGCGTCTCTCCCTCCCTCTGGCACCGTGAGTTACCATGGTTACGGGGACGCCCTGAAACTTTATAATAATAATCAATATGAAGTTTTTTGGTTAGTATGACAGTACAAAATCATGAATGTAGCCTGAAATCTTGTGTTGTAACATATCTAACATGTGAAGCCTCAGAGCTTCTTTGATTATTAACAGGATGGTAGTGATGGCAGAAAGGTGAGAGCTCATCACACTGAAACTGTCACAAGGCTGCAAAAGATGCTCTTATTGTTATTTAATCCTGGTGCTGTTTGTATGATGTATTTTTTTGTTAAATGATAAGAGGATGACTTATATAACAATATTAATAATAATCAGTTTGATTTTATAGATTGAAAATGACATTGAAAAAACAAAAAAGTTCAGATCATCCTCCTGTAAAACACTGCTGGTCAAGTATTTAAACTTCATGGCTGCATTAGAGAACATGGTTATGAGTGGAGTGGAGCTGAAACATTATGTTATTCTTTTTAGCACGTGTCAAGTAACGTGACCTGTAACATGTTTCATAAATTACAAATGGGGAATATGACTTGGCTGCAGCTCAAAATAAATGTTTTTGCTTTAATCCATGTGTGATTCAGACATGCTGTGATGTCGCCTACAAACACAGCAGTGTGTTAACTTCTTAATTAAATGAGGAAGATTCTGTATGAATATTAATGACGGGTACAATTAAAATGATGAACAGCACGTGTCCTTCCCTCCTGTGACAGTCTGAGGACAGCAGAGGGCGCCATGCTGTTGGTTTAAACTAAACACCGTCTAATTTTTAGTTATATTAAAAAAAATATTTTAAATATTAAAAATATTTTAAATTAATTATATTATTATAAATTACACTGATTACATGCGTCATACATTATGATTTTTATGGAGAGTCAATAATATCAAAAACATTCTGCGTCATGTTGTTACGTGTAGCTAAACGTTCTGTTCATACGGAAATGATATATATAAATATAAATAAAATATATAACTACACTGAACTAAAGGCTGTAAGCGCTACTCCGTGACGTCATATTCAGTGGCCGGAACTCGCAGACGGGAGTCCTGCCCGCAGAAGAAGAATGGCCGGACTGCTGAAGAAGGTAGGACAGAGGTCAGGTTCTGTCTGATGACAGACTCAGGCCGTCCAGAACCGGCCGAGTCCGCTGTTTGAACTTCACGTTCTGACTCGGTTGTGACGTCACAGGCGCAGTTTGTAGTTCGAGCGAGAGGCAGCTAACGTTAGCTCGTAGCTGTTGCGCTAGTTAGCTTAGCAGTGTGTCCGCGGCATTGACTGCTACATGAATCTGCTACGTTAACGACACCACGTGACAGTCAGACTAAGGTCACTCCACGGGAACGTGTTGAGATGGTGCTCCCTCACTTTGCATGGGGCCTTGTTTATGAAGGGGTGGAGGTGGTGGAGGGCTGGGGCGGGGGGTAGATTTAGTGTGTGACGCACTTTGTGTTACATATGTTGTATGAAAGGTGCTGTACAAATAAAGTTCGATTGAATGAATGCTGGGCTGGCTGGCGGAAGCAGGACGCTGTGACGTAAATGAAATGAGCTCACAGTTCAGACTGAGCTGTAATGACGTCAGAATGTGGTGACGTGACGTAACAAGCCTCTCTCCCGCTCTCCTCCCACAGACGACAGGCCTGGTTGGCCTGGCAGTGTCGCACAATCCGCATGAGGTGAGCAGCAGGCAGCGCGCACACACACACACACACACACACACACACACACACACACACACACACACACACACACACACACACAGATCAACCTTGATCATGTGACAGTGAATGCATGCAGATCATGGACACACTCCAGCTGTCTCTGCTAAACCTCTGATGTGTTGTGGTCCTCCAGCGTCTGAGGATTCTGTACTCAAAGATCCTGGCCTCGGTGCAGACCATGCCACAGGACGCAGCCTACAGGAAGTACACGGAGCAGCTGGTCAGCGAGAGGTTCAACCACGTCCAAACGGTGAGAGGACAGACGGTGTGTTAGGTCAGGACACTCCTCCATAAACTCTCTCTGTTAGCCTGCAGGAGTGATGAGTCTACATTACAGTGATCTGATTGGTCAGTAGTACGACGGTTGGCAGGGTTTGATCCAATCCTCTTGCTGCGCAGCGTAGGTTACCATGGTGATCTCCCCGTTAAACCTGAAGTGTGGCTGTGTTCATGTTCACAGGAGCCTGATGTGGAGAAGCTGGAGAAGAAGATCAACTGTGGGCAGATTGAAGAAGTCATTTTCCAGGTAGGTCACATGACCAGCCGTGTGCCACAAGACTGAACAAACCAAGCTGATGAGAACATGTGACCATGCACTAAGTGATGTTTGAGTGTTCTTGTCGTCCCTGTGCAGATTCTTTAGTTAGTTTTCTAAGTGGAAGACATGAGTGAGTTTGCAGTCCTCTGTGTGCAGGCCTGGTCATACATTACCTCTGTCTGAAGGTATCCTTCACTTCTGGAACTCCTTTCTTGGAGGGTTTGAGGAGCAGACTGTTGATCAGCGCAGTGTCATGATGGTCTCTTCTCTGCTGACTGAAGACATCAATCAGCAAAGACTTGACGTTGATGACACTGTCATCTTTAGTCTTAGAGAAACCACTGACTATTTGGTTTTATTTAAACAAAATAAGGTACTTGATTCAGTGTCTTAAATTATTAAAATTCCAGTTTAATATTTGCACCTTTTTTTTTTTTACTTAATTTTTATTTCAAATTTTGCAGCTTATACAGACATATACATGCAAATTCACATTTAGTCTGCTGTTTTTCATTTATGATCTGCTTAATACAGCATTAGAGTATATGCATCAGGTTAAACATGTGTGTAAGTTACATGGTTAAACAAGAGTAACACACAAACAACAATAAGTAATTCAAATAAAAATAACATGACTTTTACTGCATCAGTATGGTCATGACAGGTCTCCATCTGTTAACAAATATATCTTTTTGAAGCCTCAATGAATAAGTTATTTGTTCCATATGACAGATTTCCCAGACCTTTTTAATCCACATACTGTATGTCGGAGGGTCGGGGTTTAACTGTTTAACTGTAATACATTTAAGAGCTGCAATCAGTAATATTTGGAAAAGGTATTTTTTCCCCTCTTTATCTGAGTGCGTGGGCCCCGTTTTGGATATGATCACTGGTGTCCTAAAGAATCTTATTATTACCTTCCACCTGAATTCCCGCCATGTATTAGAGTTAGTTACTTGATGTGCTTCTGTACATATTTCCTCCCATCCGTCTTGCTGTATGCCTGTGTTCATTTCATTTTCCCATTTTTCTTTAATCTGAAGAGTTTCATTGGAATTCATCTAAAAATAGTTTGTAAAAATGGCTGATAATTTTCTTATTTCCGCTACCAATTTGTAATTTTATCAAGAATTCTTCAGTCGGGGTGGGCTCTAAGATTTTAGTCCACTCTATGCTTTGTTACAAAGTCCCTTAGTTGTAAATATCTTAAAAAGTCTGTATTGGGGAGTGTAAATTCCATTCTTAACCGTTCAGATGATTTGAAACACCCATCTTTATGAAGTTGGTGTAGGTTTGTGAGTCCGTGCTCAGTCCACTTTCTAAATCCTGAGTCCATCTGAGAGGGGACAAAACCATTTAAAAAACCAGTGTTGGTTAATGCTGAGATTGCTTTAGGCAGCCCATAAGATCCTCCAAATCTTCAATGTGGTCCTAGTCCACTCGCTCATTTGAGTCTCACCAAGAGGAATGTCTAAGAAGGGCAGAGTCTGTAAGGGCCGCTGGCATGTGCTTTTCTCAATGTCTAGCCACCTTGTACACACGGAGTCTTGCAGCCATGCTATTAGGGGTCTCAACTGCGCAGCCCAGAAATACAACCTGAAGTTTGGGAGTTTGACCCCCATGTGATTTGGATAGCTGAAGTATTTTTAGTCTGACCCTAGGACGCTTTGATTGCCATATGAATTTTGAAATCAGCTTGTCTAGTTTATCAAATGTCTACAGGCAGCATCTGGAATGGGTAGAGTAGTTTATAGGACATTCATTCGTATGCACTCGATGCGGCCTGTCATGGATAAGGGAAGCGTCGACCATCTGTCCAGCTCCTTACTAATATTTTGTATTATGGTTCTGTAATTCACATCATATACATTTTCTAACGGGGGAATTTTGATGCGAAGATATTTAATTCCATCTTTGGGCCATTTAAACCCACTCTGGACCTTGACTGTTTGGGAAACTGTATTACCTATATCCATGGCCATGGTTTTGTCTATATTAACTTTATATCCTGAAAAATACCCAAATGTGGAGATAATGTCCTTTAAACGTGGGATTGTTACTGTAGGTTCAACGAGATACATGAGCACGTCATCTGCGTATAATGATAACGTGTTGTTCTCCGTTTATTGTCAGTCCCTTTATGTTATTACTGTACTGGGAATGTAAAGCCTTGTGTCTGTAGTTTACCGGCTGTGTTCAGGTGTAACAAACTTTGTGGATTTACAGGAAGATACACAACTTGAGCCAGACCGAGAGCAGCTGTCTGTTTATGGATCGTGTTTATTTGAATCCAGACAAGTGAAATGAGATGTGTGTTTCTGACATAACCAGGCTGGCTGTTTCCAGTGTTTATGCTAAGCTAATCACCTGCTAGATCGAGCTCTGTGCTTGATCTAAGAACATTATCGATCCTCAGCTCACTCTCAGGAAGAAATGAGTGAATTACCTGATCTGTGAATTGTTGTTTGTGGGATAGTCAGGTCTTATTGAGTGTGTGTGTGTGTGTGTCTTCTGTGTGCAGGCGGAGTGTGAGCTTGCTCTGTCCAGGAAGATGTCGGAGTGGAAACCGTGGGAGCCGCTGGTGGAGGAAGCTCCTCCTAACCAATGGAAATGGCCCATCTGAATACACCTGTGTGTGTGTGTTCATGTCATAGTGTGTGTGTGTAAGTACTGTACAAATAAAGCTGCATTTCTTTCCCCAATTTATTGTCAAGAGTCATTGTTAAAGATATATACATCACTACATAAGTACAGCTGGCTCCAGATCACTGGACTACAGATACAAATATGTATTAACTAACTTAACTCCCTTCAGATGAACAGCAACAAGATCAAACCTGCTGCAGTGGTTTGGACAGATGTTACCGTGTATGTCGTTTCCATCATAATATTCAGGTGTCTTTATGATATTCAGCTTTGGTCACTCAAGATAAATTCAGGTAAAGTTACAAACTCACATTGTTTAACAGACTAACACAGTTTGTATCGTTACAAGTAAAAAACTTCAAAATCAAATTTCCCTCCACAACAGATCTTTGATTCAGTCAGAATAATGAAACAAACAACAGATGAGTGTCACGTGTTAGCTGCTGTAGTCATAAATAATAACGTCATGTAGTGTGCATAGAGCTGAACCTGATCCAACATCAAACCTCCTGCCTGTCAGACAGAAGCTCGTGACGGCCTCGTCGGGGTCCTCCTCAGGCTCTGACTTCCTGTGAGCCGCTGGTGGCCCTCTGCAACAGCTGGAGCATGATGGGATAGATGGGAGCAAACTCCTTCCCCTGCCGGGCCCTCACCGACTGCACGTAGGCCTCCAGAGCGCCCCTAAGAGGACAGACAGGAAACAGTTCACGCCACATGATCGCGTGAACAGGTTTCAGCGAGCAGTTATTTACCGTGCACGTCTTTCTTTGATGCGACCGGCTACTCTGACTGTTTCTCTTCACACAGGAGAATGTCCTGGAGTTCATCTTCGGTGAACTTTGATGGGAGAAGTTGCAGCTTCAGTCAACAGCAAAGAATCCCCTTAGAAACCCAGTGTATGTGTCCTTCAACTCAAGTGAACAATTAGAGCTGCAAGTTTAGGTCATCTAGGTGTGAGCAATTTACACGTCTATTGGAAAACCATTCACGGCAATGTGATAGGGCGGTCTACGCTAGTTGCAACCAGCCAAACGCGAGAACAGCTGCGTTCAATCTGCAGACACTATAAAACAAGGGGCGGTCGCTGGAGCATCAGCCGTTGCGTTCAGCCGTCCTGGGTGAAGACGGACACCCCTTAAGATGATCCAGAATGTGGCGGCTCGCCTGGTCTACAACCAACCCAAAAGGTCACGTCATCCCGCTGCTCAACGAGCTCCACTGGCTACCTGTAGCAGCCCGCATTAAATTCAAATCACTAATGCTGACTACAAAGTAGTCTCCGGTACTGCACCTACCTACTTGAACACCCTTACAGGCATATGTTACCTCACGACCGTTCCTCCAAACTCTTCTCATCTGTTGTTCCTCATTGGTGGAACGTCCTACCAGTTCCTACCAGATCAGGGGCGTCCCTCTCTACCTTTAAAAAAAACTCCTGAAGACCTCCAGCTCTTCAGAGAGGACCTCCTCTCCAACACTGGTAGATCGACTGGACATGAGAAATCTACCCCTTTAAGAATTCTCACAGCACTTACTGCTGCACTAACACTTTCTTATCGCACTGTACCTTCATTGTTTCCTTCTCTGTAATCGCTTTGGATAAAAGCGTCAGCTAAATGACTAAATGAATAAATCTATCCCTCTACAACTGTCACAGCGCTGCACTAACATGTCCTAGTCACACTGTACCTTCATTGTTTCCCTTTTTGTAAGCTGCCGTTGGCTGAGGCTGAGACTATACTAGTTAAAGGTCACCAAAGTTGAATTCCACGCATAGTGGAGATATAAATCTGTTTTGCCACCGTGAGCGAAGATTTTATTTGCCCGAATAATCAAATGGAAGGACTACAGGTGACCACCACTACAGTTTGGCTAAAGTGTGGGAATATAGAAGTTCTGCGTTGAGTGCTGAAGAAAAGGCTGACGACAGGCGAGGTAAAGCAGTGGAAACATTGTCAATATAGCGAGCGCTTGAATGGACATTTAGATTTTTAAAAATATTTTTCTGCTGCAGAGCTCTGCTCATGTGCTGGTCCTCTTGTCTGCTGTAGGTAGCACAGCCACACTTCAAAATAACGGAACTATCCCTTTAATATGAGGAATTAATAATCAAGCCTCAGCCTCAGTTTAATACTAATGCCATCATATGACACAAAACATACATAAACAAATAAGGCCATCAGGCTGATTTTTGGCTGTTTCTATATAGTTATTCTTAATGCTGGTCACCACATCAGGTTTGGTTGTGTCCACATGGGGGCGCCAAAATCAACTAAATGAAAGTGTAGCTGCTTTAAGTGAAGCTATCCAAACATTTGTACATGTAGCTGGAAGCAGCATTTTAATGTGGTTTGAGGGAGCACTGTCTGTAGATTTTTAGTTGTAGAAATGATCCTGAGCTAGAAGAATCATAACGGAACAACAGTCTGTACTGACATGAACTGAAACCAGCTGCTGAAACTAGCCTGTGCTGCAGCTCTCAGTCACCACTAGAGACCGATCATTCCCCACAGCTGAAATCACAGTGAGCTCACAGTGTTGTGTTTAAGAATAAAACACCGTGTCATTGTGTTTTGTCCTGTGGAGACCTGACAGCTCTCTGTTGATGGGATGGATTTCAGACGTGTGTGTTACCTGTGAGCTGACCTATTGAAGAATGAGCCAGTGGAAAAAAAGGTTACCTCAGGAGGGTGAGCCTGTCTCTCTCAGAGGGATGATCATCCAGCCACTGCGAGTAACGGGCGATGGACCACTCGGCTCTCTGTGGGGGAGAACACTCTTTTAGTTGCTATAGCGATATGCACTGCGAAGTGAGCAGTTTGCTCTTGTGATTGGTGCAGAAAATCAAAGATGCTGATGGTTTAAAGAGTATTTAAGTCTTCTTCAACACAGATCTATGAAGTCTTATTAAGACAAGCACTGTGTGTGTGTGTGTGTGTGCGTGTGTGTACAGACCTGGTGAGGTGACTTAAGCTCAGACGGGGCTCTGGTCAAGAGGAAGTGCAGCAGGGTGCTGTAGGGGATCAGGTCACCCACAGCTGGACTGCTGGCGATCAGCTCGCTGGTCTGAAACAGCAGCGGTCTGAAACAGAACACACACGATGTGATGTGATGGAGTGTGCGGACGGTGAGGCTGAGACGCTGCATCATCATCATTTAGAGCACCGGTTCACACTAATGTCGGTATGTGACCTCCCTCCAGTTCAGGGAGGAATCTGAAATATATTTTGCCTGTCACGTAGCACATGCATACATCCATAATTAGTTATGAGCTGAAATGTGACAACAGTAGGTGGAGGTGAATGGTAAATGGACTGTACTTATATAACAACTTTCTAGTCTTCCGTCCACTCAAAGCTCTTTTACACTACATATCTCATTCACCCATTCATACACATTCATACACTGATGGCATTAGCTGCCATGCAAGGTACCAACTGCTCATCAGTTTGAGGAGCTAACCATTCATGTAGTCCATGAAGTGTTTAAAGTCTCTGCAATTGTAGCTCCAAACAGGAAATATTTGGAAGCGAAGTGCAGACCAGATTAACTCTGGATCTTTAACTGGTTCAATTCAACAATAAATAATCTGCTGATTAGGAATGAGCCTGCCTCCTGTGTGAACAGTCTGTAGCTGAATGTGGTCGGCACACACTGCTGTATTTTCACGACAAGACACATGGCGCCTGCTTGAGCTATCATTCATTACAGTCACCTTTATTACAGATGAGTTTTTCATTAAATCTGGCTCATCACCGTGTGCTAATTCACTTCAAAGCTCAACGCTCCTTCAGCAAACTGACATTCGCTGCAGACAGGCTGGTAAAATGGTGCTATGTTAAAGGTTCAATTCACCCTAATAACCGTCTGAGGATGTTTTGGTGCTCAAAGCAGTGAAACTGATATTTAAAAACTCTGGTTAATCCATACACCTCATTCTTAACAGATTTCATGGGAACTACTATATCCTGAAAAGTGGTGTCAGTGTTTTTTTCTAGATTTTCACAGGAACTGAATGTTGTTAGTGGAAACACTTTCAAATGCAACGTCTGTGGAACCACATTTTTACCTCAATTATACTGAGACTGAGACAAATATCTCCAAACTTGGACAAATAACACTTGTAGAGGTAAGTTTTTCAGTAAAGCTGTGCTCACATCACTGTAGTTTGACACTTCATCATCATATTAAGATCAGACAGTTAACATCGTAGCTGCTGATCAGAGCAGATCATACGTGAGCATACACACCTGAAGGAGCGCAGCATTCTGTAAGGTTTCCCCAGATCAGACACTCTCCTGCACAGAGGAGCCACTGCCATCTCCATCTAACACACACAGTAAACATGAACACACACACACACAGATCTACATGTCAGTCCGGCGGATGACGCTGGCATTGTTGAATCATCTGTCAGCAGCCTGGAAGACTTCCACCTCACCTGAGCGAAGTCTGCAGCCAGCCTCATCTTGCCGCCCTCTCCCAGCGGGCGCAGCAGGCTGGTGTGGCGCACGAACAGCTCGATGGCTCTCTGAGCGATGGACTCGGTGCTCTCGTAAATGAAGTCGGCGCACTGGAAGTGTCGGAAGTAGTCGGCCATCACTCTGGAGATGAAGCCCTGCAGCTCCTTCATGTAGAGGGAGCACGGGACGTCTGGCTTATCAGGGCTGGACAGAGGACTGTAACACACACACACAAAATTATGTCAAAACAAAAAAATACAGGCGGACAACTTGTGATATGTGGACTCATCCTGGTTCTTCAAGCTAAAAGAGACAAACTGAATCCTCTGATATTAAATCACAAACTGAATCAGTGTTTTCTTTCTCTTCTGTACAAATACCTTCACAATTACTCATCACACAGATGATTTATATTAAATGTGATCACTACACTGAAGGATATTTTAGTGTTGTGTGTGGAAACAACTTGATTCTCCCTCCAGCAGCTCCCTGCAGAGGCTCAGCTCCATGACGCTTGATGTTGATCTGTCTGAAGTCAGCTGGATGTTCGGCTGCTATCAAAGACTGCAGCGTTCAGAGCAGTCTATGTTATGACTACACCAGTCATTACGTTCTAGTTTTACGAACCAAAAACAGCTTCACCTGAATACACGCAGGGAAATATTAAAAATCTGTTTCTGTTTTAGTGTTGATGGATGTCAGTGGAGGAAACAGTGATCATAACAATGAATGAACACTCGTCCAGCAGTGACCTTTTTCACTGGGAGGTGCAGCTGCAGAGCATACACAACATTCTCAGACAGTTTCAAAAGTATCCAACATCGGGTTGACCTTGATCTGAGTCTGTAGTCTTGAGAGTGAAAAGTGAAGCAGGCCGACTTATCTGACAATATTAGCTGCTTGCACATATATTGTATCGATGTAACTGTCAGCCATTGAGTAACAATAGTATCGGTGCAGAGGCAAAGGGCACGTCTGAGCTCATTGGAAACAGTTGCGTACCCTGAAAAGTCTTCTTGGTGTAGCGTGATGATGATGGCCTCTATGGAGTCGCTCACTGACTGCAGGAGAGGCTGCACGGCGCTGCTCATCAGGGTGTGAACTCCCTGAATCACAGAGAAGACACACAGACAGACAGTGAGTCCTCTGATGTAACATCCTGTAAAGAGCAGACACGATCCACACCTGACAGCAGATACAAAGGCCAAATCACATTTACCACTCATTTCTTGTGTCCCCCTTGTTGCCATAGCAACTAGTGTAGTCATGTGAGTAGTAGGTACATAATAAATATGAGGAATTACACTTGAGATATAGGCATGTTATCATCTGTGTGGATATCTCTGTGGTAATACAGACAGATTCCCATCAGGAAAATTTCCTCTACAGACTGACATGCAGCAGGTGAAGAAAAGGGATAAATGAAAAAGACGAAACAAACAAAGACTATGACTAAATGTTTGATTATTTCATTAAGTAATAAAAGCTAAATGATTAAATGAAAGATGGATCAATTAACTAATTAATATCTTAATGCTCCTGATTGTCGAAACATCCTCCACCACCCAAAACTATCTTCTCCTTAAAGAAAAGAGAGGAGGAGAGGAGTCCTGACATGAACACTGTGTGTGTGTGTGTGTGTGTGTGTGTGTGTGTGCCATCGCAGCCCCTTTTATTAACATTACATTTGAGCCACAGAGCTGAGCATCGATTTTTCTGACAAATACTCAGAGATCTTTAGAAAAACTCGACCGGTCGTTAAACGTGTTTGACTGAATCACTGAAGAAAAAAGAGACAATAATCTGTCTGCTGCACAACATTTGAAATCTACTACCAAGTTAGAACTGTTTCCTAATCCAAACATTTTATATTTTCATAAAAATACTAAATTTCCATTTTTCTGCAAGATGTTGCATCATAACAGCTACCTGGATAAGACATACAGTCTCACTTTTGGAGAGGGGACAGCCTCTACATGTGCATGTTGTTAAATGACTGTTGGAGGTTCATTGGTACTACATTAAAAGGCACAAATACATGAGAACAACACTGTAGACGACAACTGTAGACTCAGAAAGCTTAGAGGACAAACATTTCAAACGCAACACAGAAATGTCTTTTTGTTGACTGAACTGAACTAAAATCAACATGAATCCTCAGATTGAAACTGCATTGAAATCAGGTGCTAACACAAGAGAAGAAGAAATACCACATACAGTACATGTAAAAACTTCCTTTTAGGCTCCTAGTTCAGTTCACAGTTCTGAAGAGAGGATGTGAGCTTCAGGCCTTCTGTACACTGACAAAAATCTCCTCTAATAATGGAGAGGATGTTGTTTCCTGTGATTATGTTACATCAACGATGCAGCAGATAAAAGACAAAGTGGCCACACATCAGCACAGGAAAATGTGGATTTTCTACCAATGCGGCGTGCTGAGGAAGCTTTGATTCATGATAAATACAAAAACAGAAGATAGACAGAAAACTAATTAAGTATATATAATATAAAAATATATAATATAGAAATAAAAAAGCGGTTTGCTGTGATACCTCTAAAGAAGAAGAGAGAGCCTCTGCAGCAGCTGCTGGACACGACCCCAATCCTGAAATAATCTGTGAACACAAAACAGGAAGTCACAGATTAACAGGAGCAGTAAATCAGAAACACACCAACTATTAAATGTAAAGAATCTATAAATATATAAGTTTTTTATGGGCAGGATGTTCCACACATTAAATTTCATCAACAACATGTTCTCTGATGAAAACTAAACAAAAAATAATTCATGACGACATTTTTGATGAAAAAGTGGGAAAAGATGTGGACACATTGTTTTATCACCTAACCTGAGCTGATTACACAGTTTTCATCTTCAGTCATAAATGAGTTTAATTAACAGTAATGCACGTTTCCTCCAGAAGGATAAAATGAGTAGGAAACCTCTAGAAGATAAGTTTAAATAATGAATCACACTTAAACCCATCAACACGTTTTAGTTGACCAAATAGATTTATTCAACTAAAATCTTTTGATATTTAGTCCAGACTAAACATAAGCTGTTAAACACTGCTCTCTATATGTTATATCAATAACCTGAGGCAAACAATGAGAGTACATGAGGAGAGACAGTCACCTATGAATGGACGTGTTAAACCGTTCATGGCTGTGTAAACTAGTAATACATTTTTAAACCAAGAAAGGCAAGACGACAAAAGGCGGGAAGCTCATGCAAAGACGCTAAAATGAGTATGAAGTGCTCTCTGTGACGCGTTCTCTGTAACTCTCTTCACTGATGAGAAAACCACAGAACCACAAGACATGCTCTGATATCTGACAGATTTCTCAGGTGGAAAATTGTGGTCTTACTGGTTTAGTCAAACTGGTTACTAATGTTTAAAGTGTGATCTTTATAGAATCAGCAGACAACTGTCACTTCTGTTCCTCCTGATTTTACTGCTTAAGATCTTTAACAGTCTCTTAAACAAATTAGACTAATGGGGGCACTGGTGTGCTGAGGTTTATAGCATGTTGTTTGTTTTGAGAGCACAGAGGCATGTATAATAAAAAAAATAGTAATCAGACCATGTTTGGAAGACTGCAGTAAAGTCTTCAGTAAAGGTCTGTGAAATAGTACAAACACATGCTGTACTATGTCTGTTCTATATTTGTTTTCCCATCTACTTCTTCCCGTTCCCTCCCGCCACCTGCCTGTAATAAATCCTCACTCTGTTTTCACACAGTAAAATTTTAAAGCCTTGAGGTTAAATATTTAATGCTGGAGTAATCTGTTTTTTTTATGCTATTAATCAGCCGGGCTGCTGTGCCGGGACACGCCATCCATCTTTAATGGAGGAAGCTGAACACGCTGCACCCTGACTGCTTTTCCTTTTATCCCCTTTCATTTCCTCCTTTCAGGTACGAGCGTGTTTGTGTGTCCACATAACAGCTCGTCTGAACTGTGTGTGCTACTGTGTGTGCCGTGTTGGAGCTGTCACCGTCACGTCTGTGGACAGTCTTGTGGAAAAAAATGTAGTTAACTAATCTAATAATTACTACTGACTGATAACAAGTGTGCAGGAAATCATGAGCGAGCTGTTTGACCTGTGACTGAAGAAGTTTCCGGACACTTTGATGACTTAAGGACAAATATTTATTGACCCCTGCATTAGAATGCGTCTCCATATGTGCCACCAGCGACCAAATAAACACAGACATCATTTCAGCAATGCTTTATTGTTTTTAACCAGCGGTTCAACAGTTGTAACCAACACAGCTGGGACCAAGCGGCAACCTCTGTGGCAGTGAAGTGAAGCCAAAAACTGCAGTTCCTCTTCTCGTCCACTTGAGGCTGGCTCCAGAAGTGAGTCAGTCTCCATAAGTCCCCATGTTAAAATGTCCAACTTCACAGCAGGAATAAACATGTTTACAGCAGTACAGACTGTACTGAGGGTGAATTTTTAACAGCGTGGCCGCTTTGATTGACAAGTGGGTGCCATCACAGGTGGCTTATTTGAGTAACAGGGCTTCATTCAGTCCACCTTCTATGCTCCACCACTTTGCCCATTTTTAGACTAGCTGAGACTCAGCAGGACTACCAAGATGGCGACAGCCAGAGCCACTACACTCTATGTCCTCCAACATAGAGAGATGTCAGATGATTGTTTGTTTTACACAGAGAAAGAAATAACTTCACGTATAACATTTCCTGAATTTACACTTTAACTAACTCAACAATTCACAAAATTGTGTTATGCTTTAAGGGAGTCTGTGCGACAAAGAAGTAGCCTATATTCACATGTTTGTTACATGTTCACAGTCATTGAAATGTCACCCTTCATAAAGTTGGTGTAAATGGTACTGGAAAAGTGTGTGTGTGCGTGTGTGTGTGCGCGTGAGTGTGTGTGTGTGTGCGCACTGCGCACTATTTATCCTGGCAATTACAAACTGCTTTTTCTGAGTTAACCCAGCATCAATGGCGCTCACGGTCACACACAACGCATTCTAAAGAGAGCCAGTCAGTCTGTCCGTTAAATTGATCTTAACCATGGTTTCAGAGCAAAGTGGGGCTATATTGAGCTTTATCTGTGCCGTCATGAAGCAGACAGAGAGGAGACACAACGTTTCACTTATTGTTCAAAATGAAACAGACGATGTTTGTCTGTGTCGTGACCCACTGACCCTGCGTCATGTCACCTTTAGCCCACAGAAGGAAAACCCCCTCGTATTACTGAACAAGACACAGCAAAGCTGTCATAAACAGAAAAGTGAACTGAACCACAGTGATGACCTAATATAATGAGAACTTAACCGCTCATGTGCTTTTGGTCTTGTGTCTGTGTTGTTTCAAAATGCATTGAGCTGCAGTGTGAGCCCTCGAGAAGCCTCAGATGTCTTTTTTCATAAAGATCATTAGCGCATTCACAAACTTCTAAAGCTCCTTTCAGACACACAGCTCGTTATGTAAATGTGAGAGCAATTTAACTGTTGTCGGAATAAGAGTCGTGACAATCTGAACCATGAAACACCGAATGAGCCAATTTGAAGTAATTGAGGAGATTCTTCTCAGATCAGATCAGTCAGAAAGGTTAGCAGTTGCTTCTTGTATTTTCATGGATACACCAACTGCATGAAGAGGGAGAGAGCGTCCCTCACACTAACGATGGCCATTAATTAAAGAGGAGAAAGCGATTTTAAGTAATGCGATTCTAATCCAATACACCTTCTTTCAAATTCAGCAAATACTTCCCTGTACACAGCCAAACAAAGTGGATCATCTTCACCAGCGAAATAAGTTTTTATTTGATCACTGGTGTTGTCTGTGAGAGAACAGAAGAACCACTTATTTTTTCCCACGTTCTTGCCTTCATGGGATCGGTTACAGTCCAGATGTAGACAGGAAACAGAGAGGGAAAGAGAAGGATATGTCGTGAAACAAAGGTCCTCAGCTAGGATCAAACTGAAAAACTTGTAGTTTGATGGTACGCACATTAACCACAGCTGTTCCCCAGCAGTGACACCGCTCCCTCTCTCACACCAGGTGCCAAATATCATATGAGCACTGTGGCACATTGATTTCTGAGTAACAAGAAGTCTTTTAACAGACAGATGAAGCCAGAAAGGTTACGCATTTACGCCTTTTGTGGCTCCAGGGGAAGCTGTGCGAAGGTCTGATAAATGTCCTCGAATCAAACTGCCACTGAGCTGTTGGCAGTCAAGTTGCAGTGCGTGTAATGTCGGCTCCAGATGTGGTGTGTGATCTTTTTAAACTTTATTTATTTGCAGCGTCCTACCTTGGCGACGGCCTGCTGCAGACGGTGGAGGGAGTTGACCACGGCGACGTTCCTCCTCTGACCCTCCGTTAATGGACCAATCACCTGACTGGCATCACCCTGAGTACACAGCTGCAGACACAGAGGAGTGTGACTGATTGAAAAATAAAAAGCTAGACAGAGACACACAAGAAGGCAGTGTATGGTACACAGACAGGATACACACCAATTGTAAAAAAAAAAAAAAAACCTGTTGATTCATCTGTCCATTCTCAAGTAATTAATTGTGTTACAGACACATGGTGTGTTAAAAAAATAACCCTTTTAATTCAGAATTTTAAAATTGCACACACACACACACACACACACACACACACACACACACAGAGTGCTGTACACACCAGCTGTTCAGACTTGACACAGAAGAGCTGGACGGTCTTGGCAGCATTCTTTGCCACAGCCAGAGAGAGGTTTGGATCTACGGATGCCACATTCAGCTCACTGCAAACAAATAAGGCAGATTCCATTAAAATAATGTCACCTGGCTAATTATCAAATGCATAAACGCAGTATGTTTGTAGTTCAACTGTAGCTTGGGAGCGTCATGTTTTTTATCAGTAATGAGTCATATGTTTTTTAATATATATCAGTGCTAAATCTGTGAGTGTCTGTGGGTTATGGACAGACTGACTGTGTTTTTAAGTTTAAGATTTCAGACTTACACGCTGAAACGAGACTATGTTTCTGTAATATACATTTCTGTAATATATTGAAGTGCCTATCTACCACACTGTGTGTGGTGTCTCTGTGTCATTATCTGGATTTGACAAGTGCTTCTATTTTAGTGTGAGATGAAGTTAGTTAAACTCTGAGAATATAAATGTGTATCAGTTAGGAGAAACCAAAGCTGTAGCAGTCACTGAGCATCTGTCATGACTTCATATGTACTGTGTGTAACATACGTGTTTATGACAGGCCCTCTAATCTGTCTGATCACGGGGGAAGAGTTGTCATTTTGATTCATAGACTGGAACTTGATTGCTTGATTAAATTCGGTTTCTATAGAAACAAACATGTGAACCGCAGAGCATGAAGCTGAAGACTGACGGGACGAGATGTTCTTTTTCTGTGTGTGAGTGAATTGTCTTTTAGAACAGGCCAGTGACGGAAGAAAAAAGAAGTGGCTGAAAGTTTCAAATATTGATGTTTTTGCAAATAAAAGCTCAGGATGCTTCAGACTAAGTGCTTATCGGATTGCTGCACAGCGTCTGAAACTCCCTCTCTGACAGCGGAGTCAGTGGGGAGCTGCTTCCAGCAGTAACTCTATAAAACTGTCAAGCAGACAATCAGGAGTATGCTGTGTGACAGTGGGCAGGGTTTGAACTTCGGCTCTCTCTCTCACACACACTTTTACAGTCAATTTTGTTTGTACAACCAAGTGTGAATATAAAGCTTTCAAGGCGACTCTGACAGTGTGTGCCGTTATCCCCATTTATCCTCGTTTAGCCCCGCCTGGCAGTGTGGCCATCGTGAAACAACTGTGAACAGTTTGTCTGAAACCTTTTAAAAACTTGAACCTGCAATAATTGATTTTTTTGGCCAATTGGGGGCAGCAGTTACAAGCTATGAACACATTATTGATGTATTGACAAATCCAGCAGTTACACAGTGACATGGAGTCATGTTTGTGTCACCTGGTGAATCTAAGTCAAATATTTACTTTCTTTTTGGTCTCTTGTGGGAAATATGTGGCTCTTTAGCTGCTAAATGATCCACTATGTTCAGCAGCTAGTATCTAAGTATCTTTTACTCTGAAAACAGCCGCCTGCTGTGGCTGAAAACCACACTGTGGGTCGTACAGTTAAAAGATGAGCTGAGGACGCGTGGCCACCACTGTCCTCACGTTTTGGAGACCTGGAGGACCAGGACTGGAGTGGCACCTGCCCCAACCAACCAATCTCCAGTCTACAATCTGAAGCTCAATCCTATAGAACCACCTCACAGTTGGGCAGCTTGTTTGTGGTGTTGAGCGTGCCTCTGTTATGTTCAGGAATAATTCTAAATGTTTATCGTGTCATTTTTTTGTTTTGAGGTATTCGTTTGCTACCTGCGGACTGGGCTAGGTTAGTTGATTTCAATGATTTGCACACACTTGGATATATTTTTGTTAAAGTCACTAGATTTAGGGCTGCTGTTTCTCTTTGTAGTATAGACTCTGATACCCCTGCAGATAGGCCCCTGCCACCTGGATAAGCGGTTACAGAAAATGGATGGATGTTATTAAAACAGGAGTGTAAACTGTATCTTCCAGCCACCAGTGTCAGCGCTGTGCACCCTGCTAAAGATCAACGCTTCAGTCAGAGATGAGGAAGAGATCCTGAACATCCTCATTTTATATGGTTTGTATTGACACCCCTCTGTCCGAATAAAGTATCATTCAAACATGTCGACACATCTTGTCAAGCGACAAGAAGTGGCAGAGGCAGCACTGAATGATTTTATCGCTTCCAGTGGGTCTTTGCTGCGACGCAGCCAAACTGGCACGTGCCACACTTGCCTGCTGATGGTCTTGATGATGCTGTCCAGCTCGTCGTTGGAGGGCGGGTTGCGGCCGCCCATGGGGAACACGAGGTTGATGGGATCAAACAGGCGAGAGAGCGACTTGGAGAGATAGGCTGCCTCGTACGGCTGCAGAGAGTCCTTCAGAGCCTTCTCTGGGCTGCACACAGAGATATGGATACAAAAACATATTGATATGTTCAGACGACATTAACGGACAATACTTGAAGCATTATTAGTAATGCAGATATGGTGACTGAACAGATTTTTCTTTTCCTCGGTCACTTTACTGTAAGGTAGCCTTTAAAGTTTCAACATTTCAAAATCTATAATGGCACGCTGGTACCAACAATCTATTTAGTGTCTCATATTGACATTATAATGTCCTCTAATTGGCTAAAATATCAGTGCTGACATTTATTAATGGAGCACTTAAACTGCAGTCATACAGCAAATGGAAGCAAAATGCCACTGTCTCATCCAATCACTATTCAGTGCTGACATGCTAGTAAAGGAGTGTGTGTGTGTGTGTGTGTGTGTGTGTGTGTGCTGTATTCATTTTCGTTATCTCATGACTGAATATCATTGTGACAGAGGACAAGAAAAGTGAAGTGCCGTGGTTTAAAGGGATAGTTCAGGTGTTGTAGGAGGTACCTATAAACAATCAGTTATTATCTAGACGGCAGTCTCCAACACGGCAAGCTTGGAGAGGCAGACAGGAGGACCAGCATGAAGGCTAAAGTGTGTTCACTATATTTAGAATATTTTCACCACCTCCCCTTCTCGTCAAACAGCCCTCTCTGACAGAAAACGGAAGCAGTTTTAACGATCTCTCCAAAGTCACCAGACTTCATTGACAAAAAACTGTAATTTTACCGCAAGCAAGTGTTGTAAGTGTTCGAAGGCCAGGTAAAATAACCAGAATAACACAAAGAATTGATCCAGGCAGCGGTGGAACTGCAAACTCCTGTTTTGCAAGGTAAAATTATGTTTTTTGTCAATGAAGTCTGAAGGCTTCAGAAAGGCTGTCAGATGGCAAGGCAGCATTGAAACTAGCATACATTTAGACTGACGTGTTTGGCTGTATAAGGTCTGTTCTGTTGCTTCCCGTCCACAGCAGCACATTGCTTAGCTTCTGTGTTGGTGCTCAAAACTGGGGCTGTGCCGGCCTCCACCTTCTGTAGGTAACGCAGTGGCCATGGACCAATGACAGAATGTTAAAGAATAGACAGCGTATGTGTGTCGTCACCCACAGGTTTCCAAAGCACCGTTTTGAGGCTCAAAATCAGTGGCTCTGGCCGCCGCCATGTTGGCTGTACTGCCTCTTCTGCCTCCAGGCTAATCTAATAAACAGTAAAGATGTGGATCATCAGCAGACCTAAGGTGGGCCGAATGACACCTGGGTGCTTAAACAAGCCATCTGTGACAGCTCTCACCTGTCAATCAAAGCGTCCATGCTCTTAATTCTGCATAACTTTAAGCCTTAATATCATCTGAACAGGTGAGTTGTATAAAAATTCACCCTCAGTACAGTTGTCATGAACGGGGAAATTAGCTATAGAGACCAAAACTGTTTTTTGTACCAGGCTGTAAACATGTTTATTTCTGTTGTGAAGTTGGACTCGTTCTGTAGCCAGCCTCAAGTGGCCACTCGAGGAATTACAGTTTTGAGCACTCCCACATTGGCTTCATGTCCCAGCCACGGAGGCTGCCGCTTGCTATGACCAGTACCTCATACAACCACACTTCAAATCACCCAAGCTCTCCCAGCAGCCTGAGTTACTGCTGTGTACCAGAAACTCTGCCTCTTATCTAACGTGTGTGATCACACACTCATACAAGAAAATACTTTTTTCTTTCCTTCGTCATGTCTTCACTCCCTCTCCATCCACCTGTTACATCATTCCTTTGTTCCTTAGTTCTTCCTCCCTCTGTGCTCCTGTACTCCTTCATTTCGCTGTTCTCCCTCCTACCTTCTTTTCATACAGCATCTCTGCTTCCACACACACTGATCCATTTGTTCTCTCTCTTCCAATCCTTAAACTTAACAGGGTTTCTGCAGATGCTGATCAGATACAAGTGCTCATTTTTCTGGAACTGATTCTGTTCTGTGTGTAACATAGTACAAGGCTGTGATCACACTTCACCTCATAATGATAATATTCATACACCAGCTCTGTTTAGGCTTGTGCAAATGAAGAAACAGGATTTAATATAGATCGGTTTTGTCTGGCTAATACCTCCTGATCTGTTTAATAAGCTCGGGTGTGTTGGATCGTTGCATCCTTATCTCAGACTGCAGGTTGTTGCTCTCTCTCTGGCATGTGAATGTATACATTTTAGAAACTCATTATGTAATAATTTGTTAAAAAGGTACCTCAAAAGTACAATAAAACATTGTGTCACATTGTTAAATATAATAAATAATATAGATTTAGGTGTGCAGATGCTTTTCTCCATTGAGTGTGATACAGACTAAAACTAGGGGTTTGAGTTCTTGTCCACTATCTCATGACTCTTTCCATACAGAGCAGGTCTAGACTGTACTCTTTATAATGTTTTTTACAAAGACCCAACAATTCCCACCATGAGCAAGCGAGAGTGGCAAGGAAAAACATCCTTTAAGAGACAAGAACCTTGAACATAACCCGGGTCGTGGTGGGCAGCCATCACTCATTACTAATTAACCTCATCCGAGATGTACTTGATGAAACTGACCTGAACCAGAGAGGATTAACATAAACATGAATGCGAGTCTAGTATGAGCGCCAGTGAAATCTAAACAAACAAATATGCTCCAGAATAAACTTCTCCATCCTGGTTCACACCAAACAAAATAGCCCGTAGGTGTGATCACACCATGAAGTGACTGATTGTGTTGCTGTGTTTGCGTCTGCTCACTTGTAGTCCTGTTTGCCGTGTGTGAAGAGGTCCTGACTGTCTGTGTCTGTGCCGGCGATGTCCAGAGATGCATCCATTCCTCCGCCGCTTATTAGTGACCCCTGCAGGCTGGCGCTGTACTGCTGCAGGCGGCGCCACAGCTCGTTGTACAGTCGCAGCAGCTTAGGATACTCGCCTTCAAACGCCTGCTTCAGGAAGGACGAGGCTAGAGGGGAAAAAGAGAAGCTTTAACAGAATGTTTAAAACCTCTGACTAGAACGTATTCTTGTACTTGAGATAAACACTGATCTTCTAATCTCACTTTCAGAATTAATATGAATCAAAGTATTTCATAAAATATTGCACTATTTCAGTAATTCAACAATAATAAAACTAAAAACACATTAGACTAAGCTAAACGTTAAAAGCTAAAAAGGTGTGTTTTGTTAGAGATTTGAATGTTGGAAGGTCGGTACAGTCACAGATGTGTTTGGGGACAGACTTCCAGTGGGAGGGGGCTGAGAAGGCTCTGTCGCCCCAGGTTCAGTGCTTGGTCCTGGGTGGTGGAGTCAGGAGGTTCGCATCAGATGAATGGAAGCCGCAAGATGGAGCAAGTCAGTGAGGTAGGAAGGGGCCTGGTTATGGAGGGCTTTGTGTGTGAGGAGAAGGATTTTGAACTGAATGCGCTGTGGAACTGGGAGCCAGTGGAGGTTCTGGAGGACAGATGTGTTTGGGGACAGACTTCCAGTGGGAGGGGGCTGAGAAGGCTCTGTCGCCCCAGGTTCAGTGCTTGGTCCTGGGTGGTGGAGTCAGGAGGTTCGCATCAGATGAATGGAAGCCGCAAGATGGAGCAAGTCAGTGAGGTAGGAAGGGGCCTGGTTATGGAGGGCTTTGTGTGTGAGGAGAAGGATTTTGAACTGAATGCGCTGTGGAACTGGGAGCCAGTGGAGGTTCTGGAGGACAGGGGTGATGTGTGAGTCTGAGTGTGGGTGAGCAGGCGTGCAGCGGAGTTTTGGATGTACTGTAGTTTATTTAAAGTTTTGGATGGTGTGCCGTAGAGGATACTGTTGCAGTATGGAGGCGATATAGGTGTGAATGAGGGTTTCTGCGGCAGAGAAGGGGAGTGATGGGCGAAGTCTGGTTGTACTGTACAGAGGTTATTGTCAAAGATGACTCCCAGGTTGTGACTGTGATGGGATGGAGACAGGGTGGAGTTGTTGATGGTGAGGCAGAAACTGTCAGTGGTTTTGGTGAGGGATTTGGGGCCAATAATGATCAGGTCTGATTTGTCACAGTTGAGTTTGAGGAAGTTAGTCTGCATTGCAGGATTTGATGTTGGTGAGGTAGTTGGAGAGAGAGGAGGAAGTGGTGGAGCTGATTGATTTACAAGCCACCAACACATCCAATATCAAAGTAATAAAACAGAAGCATTCTTAAAATACAAACTTTATTGTGACTGCCAGGGCTTCTATATGTTCTTTGGCTGGACCGCCGCAGACAGTATGTCCCTGACTGATTGAGCAATTAAGTTACACCATTAGTCTGTTGAGTGGTGGAGTTTCCCCCTTGTTCTTTCACACTGACAGTCCGCAATTATGTCCTCATGGGCACATTTTATTATTAGGGCCTATTCTTCAATTTTCAATTGTTGCCAATTTGTTGGTTTTCTTCTGTTAAAGGTTATGTTCAATCTAATTTTAAGAAAAGTGGCAACAAGAACAGTGTGTGCAGTACAGTTCAGAAAGGGGGCACTGGGAGGGGAGAACAACAGCTGGAAATAAGTGAGAAGTGGACAGAACATTTCCTCGCAGGAGATTTGACAACACATCCCACAGTGATGGGGGTAAGGAAAGTGAGAAAGAGAAAAAAGATTGGTTCAACTTCTGTGGCCAATATTGTATGCTATCTAATATATGAACAGTTTTTTTTACAGCTTCTACATTTGTATACAAAACTACAAGCTTATTATTAGATTTTTTTCCAATCTTCTGATCATTTACTGCTGCTGTAAATGGAATGTATCCGAATAGGTGGGGGTTTAACAACAGAACAAAGACAAGTGAAGCTGGAGGAGGGTGGTATGAACAATGGCACAGCTAGCACCGAGCGGTTTTTACAGCTGATCATGTGTAGGGCTCCTTTACTGTCTCCAGATGGAGACGTTCAAGTCGGTGTCAGTTGTAGCTGAAGAAGAGTTTTCTTTCTTTTATAGGGGCAAAGGTTAGTGAACCATAAGCTGCATTGCTTAAAACTAGCATGAAAACTGAATCAAGTGGCACACAATTGGTGTTTAAATTAACCAATGAAATTGGGCAGCACTGGCTAAAGCACAGATCAAACCAGCCCAATTCAGTGTTACAAAAATGAACCCACACAGGTCGATCATGCCGAGAGGAAAATAACTCTCAGAGGATCTCAGGAAGAGGGCATTGACAGCACATTTGTTAGGGGAAAGCTTTAAATTCATCAATTTTGAGCTCCATCTGTCAGCTGTGAGGCAGATCCTCTATAAATGGAGAGCACTGCAAATGAATGCAACTGTGACTAGAAGTGGACGACCTTCAAAAGTATCCCCAAGAACTGCAAGAAAAATGATAATTCAGGAAAAAGCCAACCAAAACACAACAATCACCACAATTTGGGGATTCTCAGACCTCTCTTGCTACACATGCATGCTTCTACAATAAGAAGAAAACTCAATCAACATGGCTTTAATGGCAGTGTGTTAGATAGAAGCCTCTAGAAGATTTCTGCGAGTCCATTCTGTGGAAAGATGAGTCCAAAACAGTTTGGTCACAACCAAAAACACCACGTTTGGAAGAAAAGTCAGCACTGCATATTGGTAATATGCAACAGTGAAGTGAGATGATGGTGAGAATATTCAGATCTGCTTTTCATCCTTGATCAACTCAACATAGTCCAGAGAATCATTAAGTCTTAGTACATAATCTCAGGCTGTCAGTTTGAAGATCGGTCCAGATAAAGTCTGCACTTTGGCAGGACCTGAAGCATCTAAACCTCAGGAGGAGTGGACAAAAATCACCCAAAGCAGGTGTGAGAGACTGATTAGTCGCTAAAATCAAACATTTTCATGGTAACAATAAATAATTTTCTTTTGTTTGTGTCCACTATTTGGAATGTCAGAATTTTGAATATTGCTATAGATTTACATTTAATCAGGTTACATGTATATTAGAATTTTTTACAAAAATGCTGAAGGGTTGTGTAGGGTTCTAAAACAGGAGGAAATATTGCATCTATTTTGGGACTATTTTCAGCAGTGGATTAATTCACATTTAAGGAGCTCTATAACACAGAAAGGTGGCAGGTTGCCATGGGCAACTATTTAGAGAAACTGGCAACAAATCTTCAGTCCTAGGTTGCCATAAGGGGCATAATGTCACTTTTTGACATATAAAAAATAGGGACAGCAAAACATAAACCCCCAAAATAAATACATTCTTCTTTCATAACCTGTAAACATCTTAAACAAGAAGAAGAACCTGATGAACCCTGAACAAAAAAACAAAAGGAAATTTGTGAAGTGAGCTGGGCAGAAAATTATACTGCAAACCATGACACATCAAGTTCACTGGTTCAAGGCAGCACATCCTCCAGAGCCGCAAGGCTCAGGGCAGGTACTGGAGATCGAAGCAACACAAGCAGGCAGCTCGAAAACATAAAGAGGTTGCAAGAGCGAACACACATTATAAAGCAGTCTTTTATGTTAAATCTGAATTATTAAACTGACCACATGGTGTCTTACTTGCTCAGAACAAAAGATGACTAAAAATGACAAACAGCTTTTCCTAGTCACCATCCTGCCATTTTTAAAAGTTATCATTGATCCCTTTACAATGCCTATTAGAAGATACATTGTTGAGATAACAATATAATATATAGAATATGATCAGTCATCAATCAACCATGGCAAAGAAAGGACATCAGTATGAAGGCCCATACAAACTTCCACCCATATTACATATTAACAGGCACCTCACCCTTCCTTATTTATTTTTATTCCTGAATCTCTCTCACACACACACACACACACACACACACACACACACACACACACACACACACACACACACACACACACACACACACACACACACACACACACACACACACACACACACACACACACACACACACACACACACACCATTTTCTGTAAAGTGTGAGTGTGAAGCCAAGTATGTTAGCAAGCAGCCAAATCCGCCTCTCCTGTTCTCACTTTGTTATTCCCTGAAATCAGACAACTCTCTGCTGAAACGCCTCCATATGATCTGTGTGTGTGTGTGTGTGTGTGTGTGTGAGAGAGAGAGAGAGGGAGATATGATATGTTATTGTTAGCATAATTAAGTATTTCTTTTTTTCTGTGTCCTACTCTTTAAAACATCCACTCATACACCCACTGTCCTTTTTTTTTTTAATTTATTTTTTATTTCTTGCTTCACAATGGACTATAGAGACAGACTTTGGTGAGATCTGGTGTGAACAACAGAGGGATGATTAAGGAGGTGAAGCAACAATCAGCTTTAATTTACAACTAGTTCCAAAGTGTTCAATTTCTGAAAAGCGCTTGTAAATAATCAATTTCCCTGATTGATGACGCCCCTGTGCTGCAATCAGCGAGGGAACTTTGGGATGCACTCTCTACGTTTGCTTTCATGTTGGACTTCAGCAGCAGAGAAAAGGATGTTGGAATGTGTGGATGAAAAATCCAAAAATACTTCTAAACAATTTGGCACTGCGTGTTAATAAATTAGAAGAAAGTGATGAGAGCATCTATGAGATAACATTAGATTCACACAGGCAGCCTTAGCAGATATTTTCATTTCTTGAGTAGGAAGATGTATAAATACTCTCCAGTTTCATCTATTTCAGATCGCACTCATCAGTTAGCTTCAGTCATTTAGAGCCAATATTGGCAGAATGTTCATTTTATTTAGGTTATGTTCTCTCAAGTTTTGTTGTTTCCGATGTATTCTCAAGATCCATTAGTAAGACAGGAGATGAGTGAAGATCAGTGAAATATTAGATAGATTAGATTATTTCTCAATAAATCACACATACTATAAATTCTCAAATAATGGCTGCATCTTGAATAGTAGCAGGGAACAGTGCAGGTTGTGCACAGTCCTATTTTAACACTGGACATTTTACACGTAGTCAGGGGCAGCTCAGGAGGCTCAGGAGGCTCAGGAGAGGGGCGTCCGACAATCGGATGATCAGTGGTTTGATGTCGAAGTGTTTGTCCTTGAGCAAGATACTGAACCCCAAACTGCTCCCGATAGCTGCACCATCAGTGTATCAATGTGTGTGAGTGGTAAGCTCCTAAAAAAACTGACCTTGCAAACCAGCTAATGCCATCAGTGTATGAATGGGTGAATGAGATATGCAGTTTAAAAGCGCCTTGATTTCAAGAAACATTCCATAGGAAGTTAAAATGGGGAATTTTGGAAATATTCCAAATCTGAGATTTTTCAAAGGAATTATGGAAATGTATGTATGTATGTAATGTATGTAACTTCACTTTATAATGTCAATGGGCTCAAATGTGTGGCATAAGTGCTCCAATTAAGTAGAAGTGTCACAAATCTGCAGCTCTGGATGGCAGCAGTCTCCCTCGGGTAGGGGGGTTTAGGCATTTCAGCCCATCACAAGGGGTCCCGAAGGTCAACAGCAGAACTGCATTAACACTTCAGGCTTGTCGTGTTGATGTCTTCAGCATACTGTGGGTTTTTAGACTAATTACTACTTTTCACACAGCTACTGGCACTCGTTGCTCCTCTACTCTCTGTACTGAGCTTTATAAAAGCTGCAAGCAATGACTTCATACAAAACAAGGTTGTATCACAGGCTAACATTGATTCAAAGCTCTGATAGCTCCATGAAACAGGCTGTTTATTACTTGCAGCCCATCGATTCCCTGCTGTTAACTGTGCTCTCGTTACAGCCTGGTGATTATGGCTCACTAAATGAAGCCTCCCACTGGCTGTTTGTGCTGCTGGTGGAGCTGTCTGAGAGAAATCTACACCCTTTAATGCATCTTTGCCCCGATTAGCAGCTTTGATGTGTAATCTGCCAGTGTCCTCTTCAACAGGTAGTTGTAGTGGAGAGTTAAGGGGAGCAGCCTTACCTTCAGTGGCTCTGTGAAACTCCTCACTAAGTGTGCTGGTTACATCATTCCAGAAGGTGTAGAGGATATCAGGCTGACCATCCTGTCATCATGTAGACAGAAGAGAAGCACAGTGATTATCTCAGGGTTTCAGGGCACCAATGCTCCAAAGCAATTACTTGAATATTATATAATAACAATAACGCTGCAGAAAACTGCTCAATTATGTACCAACTGAAATTTGTGTGCAAATAAAACTGAAATTGAGACAAATAATCATGAACATGAATTGCAATATGTAGTAAAATTATTGCAGTGATCATCATCAATCAACCTTCTGCATGAATATTACACAGACCAAGCTCCAAGCCTGTGAGAAAGTGTTCTGTGTAGTCAGTAATAGAGGAGAAAAAGAGCAGTGAGTGTTGTCACACAGACATCCATTACATCCTCACTTCCTCCACTTCCTTTACCTTCACTCTTCCATCTGTCTTAATGACAGCATGTTGAGTTGAGTAGAACAGAAACAACAGATGCTTTGGTGTGGGTTTTTTGTGTTTGTCCCTTCCCAAAGTGCTCCTGAAACGGTTTCCCCAGTTTGCTGTGGAAGAGCTTTACTGGCCTGCACAGAGCTCTGACTTCAACCCCATCCAACACCTTTAGGAATGCAGACTGTGAGCCAGGCCTTATCGCCGACATCAGTACTGGACCGCACTAATGCTCTATTGACTGAATTGGAGCAAATCCCTGCAGCCAGGTTCCAAAGTCAAAAGCAAAGACTGAAACCAGAAGAGCGGAGCCTGTTAACCTCCTCCATTCCACGTGGACGCAGACATCTACAGCTGACATTGCAGTCTTTCAGAGGGTCAGTTTTAAAGCTAGAGGAAGGTATCGTATAAAACAAGAAGACCTGAGCCATCCACTGGTCTAACCATGCACGTTGGAAAGTGGAAAAATCACACTCCAAAGTCAGGCTAACTTTTGGTGATCTAGAAACTGAGATAGCCATTTTCAAAGGGGTCCCCACTTTGCCCACTTTATGCTAATCGCATGTAGCTTTGAGCTAAATTCATGCATTTTTGTGTATGCAGTTTGAATGTATTTAAAATATTTCTGCACATGAGGTCCTTAAACATTACTGAATGTTATGAATTTCACCTGACTGGACAGATGAGACTTGTTTTCATGTGATGATGATGTTCGTCTTCATAGGAGTCATTTGATTGTAGTGAGAGTTTTCTGAAACTTCAGCTCACTGTATAAAATGGCCTGTCGTGAGAATCACAGCCTCATGAAATTCCAAGCACAAACTACAGACCGAGCGCCTTCAGAGGATGGATGGCTTTCCTACGTAGATTGGCAATAAGATTGGCAACCTGAGATTGTTTCTATGGCGTTCCTCGATGTCTTGGTATCTTGGATTTCTGATCATTTTTATCAAGTTGTGCTCAAATGGTATCTACACAGAAACATAAACCTATGAGACATAATGGAGCATGGGAATGGTAGATATGACAGACTTTTTACGAAGTTTCAATATTTAAAATAAAAAGAAACATTGACTTAACTTTTTAGCACTCTGAGGATTCTCTGTTCCTGCTAAAAAAATACCAATTTCAATTGCAAGCCTGATCATACTCAGATCTAAAAGTCTGCAATAACGTCTGAAAATCAACTGTAAAAATGACAAAGAAGCAGAGGCTGGCAGCAGGGATCACTCTTATCTCTTTGAGCGCGTTAATGGCTTAGCAGCGGCGTTCTGTACGAGCGGCAGCACAGGACATATTTCTCCTGCTGAGCGCTCAAAGAGAGTCATGATAATCGAACCTGGAAGAAATAAAAAATATGAATGATCTTTTCCTTTCAAAGCAAAGACATTGTTTTTCTCTCGCTGTAGAGTGAGTGGGTGGTGAGTTAATTGCTATCACATGAAGAAACCGTGATTGAGGGGAGGACAGAACAAGTGATTCCAGAATTTAGAGATCAAAAAAGTGCAGGAGAGCGTACTAACCTGTGTAACTAGGCAGAAAAAAGCGCAGTGTGACAGCTATTTCTGAATATGAGGCTTTATGCTCTACTTCACTACTGATTATATTCCACAAAATATTATCTTCATCAGAATTAGAGATACAGCTCATCTGTCATCATCCGCATCTCGAGTGTCTCCTCCTTTTCTAATTTGATTTATTTGGATGCAGCTCCTCGACATTAACATGTAACTGCTGACAGCTGAACGATGTGTCTGTTCAGTCATTCCTCTGTGGACACATGGCACATGGTGATAGTGCAGCTGTGCTGCTGAGGAGCCTTGCATTTAGACATGTCATTAGGTCTCCAACTCACACCTCCATCTCTGGGTAATTGGTGAGAGCTTTGTTTCCATAGTAACAGTCTCCCCACTCTGATTTGTTCATCTAGGTTTGTGCGGAGGTAAGAGAGTGAGCCCCTGATGATGGTCATGATAATGTGTTAATGGCCGCTGTGATAACTACAGATACCACGACTACTGTTTAAGTGACCAGAGGCTTGATGCTGTTTTGTTTCTTCAGAATAGATCAGTCTTCTCATTCATAGAACTCTAACATTAATGTTTAATAACTACAAGGCCAGAGCAGTGTTGCCCACCCACCTTGATGATCTCATCGATGAAGCACACATGAGTAACAGGGTCTCTCTTCTTCATCAGGACCTTCTGCAGATGCTGCACCTGGAAAACATGCAGCAAAGAAACCTTCATACTTTATTCACCAGTCCTGCTGCTGCCTGGGTCTTTGGTTTTAAAGTGTTATTCCATGCTCTGGCTTTACAGTCAGTGAGTGGTCTCACGTAGCCGCATACCTGTCTGCACGCAGCACATATCTGGTCCATCAGTTTCTCCAGGTTGGTCCACAGGGCAGCACGGAAGGCTGCGGTGTTGCCTGGTGTCGGCAGCACCGCTCTGCCAGGTGCACCTGAGGTGGGGGAAGGGGGGATCACAACGTCAAGTTTATGTCTGTTTGGACGGGAAATAATGGGATGGTTTTCACTTCTTATTATGAATTACTTGTGCGATATTCTGCCAATAGATCCCTCTAAATCTTACACACTGGACCTTTAAAGACGTGCAGGCGTCAGTAAGAAGAACTTTTCTGAATCTCTGACCATGATATATTTATTTAAGTCTGGTGGTATTGTTGCATTGTGCGTTCGTGGTAATGAACGTGTCACCCAGTGCAACCGTGTGCCTCATTGATGTTATTAATAGTTTTTGGACGACAGTGTCGCAGAGGAAAATATATCAGGCTTTCAAACACACAATGCTTGTTAGCACCTTTTGGTGACAATAAGAAATACATCTATACATGCAGAGTTATTTATTTTATGATGTGATGAAGTGAGTAATCCTTAGAAAATGCCAGGGGAGGAGTCCTTGGCCTAACCAGGGCTGGTTATCTGAAAATATAATGTGCTTTAATTAGAATGATGATGCGGCTGCTACATCAGAGCCATGAAAATAACACCCTCCAGCCAGAATTGACTATTCTCTGTGGCCATGGTACAATAATCTATTTTGGATCAAGCCAACTCGTGAACTAGGTCAAATCATAAAATTCCATTGTCTTTTATCCCTCAGAAATGAGGACAATGTATCCGGTGAGTCGGTCTCTGTTCGTGTGTTCTTTGTGATCCTCAGGTGTTACCTCTGGGGTTCGTCGGCTGCGTCAGGCCCTTGATGTCCAGAGCACTGGTGATGTTGTCCTGTATGGTGGTCCTGTAACCCCCAACTACAGAGCTGATGGTCTCTCGCAGACTGCCAAGGTTATAGAAGACCTGCAGTGCCGTGCCCACCTGAGTGGGATTCTGAGAGGAAGAGAGAGAGAGAGAGAGAGAGAGAGAGAGAGAGAGAGAGAGAGAGAGAGAGAGAGAGAGAGAGAGAGAGAGCGCGAGAGAGAGAGAGAGAGAGAGAGAGTTGCTTGAGAGTGTGAAGTTGGCAGCCATCCATGGTGCTGTTTTTAATGCAATGAAATCAGCTTAATGGGTTTGGTACTGTAGTTTCACACACAAACATTTAGTAAGCAAGCGAGTACAGATGTGACAGCAGCAGCTAAAAATACACCTTACGTTCATTTAATTAGAGGGAGGGGGCAGAGAGAGACAGCTGTGAAAATGTAACAAGGCAAAGTCTAAAGAAAAACCGAAGAGGAGAGAAGAGAGGTCAAACACAGAAATCAAATATAAATATCACAGCTGATTTTTTAAGTTTCTGTGCATCGTATACGCCTCAAAGCATGTCGGATTATTTTCTCAATGAGGGTAATTCCTGGAGGTTTTTTTTTTATTGAGCCCCATTCACTGCAGCATGCAACTGATCACTGCAATTAGAGGAACTAAATCTTCAAACAGGTGTGCCTCCAGCTGTTACAGCATGTGTTGTAGTGCTAAGAGCTCAACAGAGCTCAGACTAAGAAAAACTATTTGAATGCATCTCGTTGTTGCAGTTTTTGAAGTTGGAGCAAATTAGCGTAGCTTAACATAAAGACTAGAAGCAGATGGAAACAGCTAGCCTGGCTATGTGCAACGTTCAGAAATACACCTATATGTATACTTGTCACTGATTAACATGTTGCATCTCATTTGATTAATCCGTACACAAACAGAAATGTAAAAATGACAACTGGTGGTTTTACAGGGAAATGTGTGATGGAACGAGCAGCAGTTTACCCATCAACGCAGTACGTATGTGCAGCATCTCCGCTTGTTGCCAGGCAACCTTGTGGTAACGACAAGACTCTACTCTGAGCTGTTTTTCACTAAAGAAAAACTTCCCTTCAAACTGCAGACCATAATTCTGCGACGAAAACACACAACATGTTAATCAGTGAGCTTCAGAGGTGTTGGCAGGTGGATTTTTGAACTTCGGACAGAGCCAGGCTAGCTGGTTCTCCCAGCTGCCATCTTTATGCTAAGCTAGGCTAACTATCCTGGTTCAACTCTGTACTTAAGACGGAGACATGAGATTGACTTCAATCTTACCATGTCACTCTTAGCAAAAGGAGGAAATAAGTGCATTCTTCCCAAAAGTTTGAATAAAAGTATGAAATGATTTCACCAAATAAGGTTCAGGCCTTTATTTTGAAGCAGGCTTATATTAGAGACTCACTCTGTTTGATCAGTATGTCTGTCATATTTTAGTCCTGCATCCATTTCAAAATAAAAGCCTTTTACCATTTCAGTGGACAGATTTTATTTTCCTAACAAAGCTTTTATTGTGAAATCAGTAATCCAGAACAACTAAACGTTCAAAATAGCAAGATTATGTTATTGAATTTATTGAATCAAAGTTATGTAAATTACACTTACTTGGTGTGTACATGATATAAACAGTACAGAAACCCTGCCCTGCAGCACATTCCACCTTCACAACTATAGCCATCTGCAGACATCTGACAGCCCCCAGTTACATACAACAACAGTTTAAATGACTTTTCAATACGTTTAAAGCTTTTTTAAAGGAAACTGTTTGATTTATAAAATGGAAAAACATGCTGATGTTGGGAAAATGTAAAATGTCTGTTAAACTGTAAAATAAAATCTGTGTCAGAATAGATCGGACACAAGAAATCACAAAAATCAAGCTTCAGTTTAGACTCCCACTTTATGTAGTTTCTCATTTAAAAAAGGAAGTTTAGAGAGGCAGCAGGTCAGATCAGCTGTCCCCATCAACACTCCCCAGAGTTACCGATTGGTACAATATTTAGCCACTGGGGCTCGATTGATTTCATATTTTTAAGTATAGAGGAGGAGTTTTTCTACGTGGGTCAGTTGAGCTCCCACTCAACAGATGGGCTACAGGGTCTCTGCTGGCACAATCAGAGCGCTGAGGTGAAACGAGCTCCCACACAGCCCAGGAAGCATGTCCAACTGCTTACATAACATTCACAATAAACAGCTCCCAGGGCTGATATAAGAAGCTGTCACTGTGTGTGTATACAGTACATATGTGTGTGTCTTTAGAGGCCCATATGTCCACACACATAACCAAGTGACAGAAGTTGTTAGCCAAGGCTACTCCAGCAGTAGTCAGGATAAAAATACTTCTACCGAGGGTGGAAAACACAGGGCAGAGTACGTGTGCGTGTGTGTGTGTGTGTGTGTGTGTGTGTGTGTAAGAAAGAGCAAAAGAAAGTGCATGTGTCTAATTCTGGAAAAGAGCTTATTGTCTAGACGTAGGAGTAAAAGCAGTAGCTAAGACTTTAGAGAGAAGTGTAAAGCAGCAGTATTCTGTAAATTCACACTCTGCCACCAGCTTCTGACACACCTGTTTAACCTCTATTTGCCTTGACACACACACACACACACACACACACACACACACACACACACACACACACACACACACACACACACACACACACACACACACACACACACACGATAAAAACACAAACAGCTTGTGCTATTTTCATTCAGTGCTGAAAATTCAGTGAATGAACTTAACACTTCCTGCACAGATGTTTTATATGGAGAGGCCTCAAGGCACTGGGCACCCTGTGTACACTGCTTTAATTTTTATGAACCACTAACAGTATTGGAAACGTTTTCTTCTATTGTGAAAATGTTGAGCATATGATTTGAGCTAAACTCTCAAACTGACAGACTTAAGTACGAAATCCTGTGCCTGCTGATATTCAATAAACTAAATCAAACTGAATCAAATTGAAATGTTCCATATCTGCGTGCATGATAAAGATAACACTTTTAAAATCCTACAATTATTTGGATTTAAATTATGTTCTAATTTGATCTCATTTCTAATCAAACTTTAATAAAAATAAATCAATAGAATTTTATAATGGCAGGATTTTGCCAGGCCTCTTTTGTAAATTCTATTCAACCATTATGAAAAAGATAGACGGATTTATGTTTTATTTTCATTAGAAACCAGATAAAAATCACCACAGAATTCTAATTCAGACACAAAAGTCCAGTCAGGTTAAATTAGATTTATATAAATTTAGATACATCGAGGGTCTCTGAGTTTGGGAATTACTGCAGTAGGTGATCTATTATCATCATCCTCTTTTAAAGTTAAAGGCGCAGTGTGTCAAGTTTAGGGGTGCTCTATTTATAGAATATGGCAGAAATGGGATGTAAAATTCATAACTATGTTTTCATGGAGATAAGTATTGTTATGTTTTTGTTACATTAGAATGAGCCTTTTTTATCTGCAGACACCATGGGTCCTCGTCCACAAAGCCCACCAGTAGGCCAAAGTGGACAAACTAAAACACCTTCCACATTTTTCACACACTTCACAGCCACCACACTGGACCTTTACGTTACATACAGACTAACTGTTCACTGTGGTGAATTATGATGAAGTCCCTGCAGGCTCATTTTCACTCAAGTGGTTGACCATGACAGAGAAATTATGCACACTTTAAAAAACATTTTTGTTTTGTTTTTTTAAAATAAATGAATCCCTTTAGTGTGTTTGTGATGTCCTAAAATGTAATACTATGTCCAGCAGTAGTGTCGGTACGAGTACACCTTGTGACAGATTGTCATAACAATATGATATTGTTACATCTTTTTTGTGGTGCAATGTTTTTGCAATTCTGTTATATTTGTCACATTTGAAACCACATTCTAATGAATATTCCAATCAAGCAATATATTACCAATCAGCCAAGCTGAGGTAAATACCAATCATTCATGTTAGAAGAAGAAGAAAAAAAAAAACATATTCCAGAAATAGATTTAGTTTTCTTTTTCATCTGTTTGAATTGTTCTTAATCCTCCGTCAGTCCTGAACTTCTGTCTTTTCTCCTCAGGGACTCATGTTGTGATCCCGGAGAAGAAACATTCTCTATGTGCTCTCTTTGTGAAAGCTACTCTATGTTTTGATATTATTCAACAAAATACTCAGCCGTCAATGTTAAGTTGAGCTTAGTCCTTCATTTCAGGTTTTACCTGTTTTTTTAAATATAATAAATCATATTAAAAGTATTTTGTGTGCCACTCATTTTGATTTGCTGTTACAGAAGCACTGCACTGATTTTACTTATTAAGTCCAGTTTAGTCATACTTGCCTTTGAAATCAGATATACTGTCTTGTGTGGCTCTGAAAGGAGCTTTTTAAAGTCTAAAAAAATACCTCTGATTATGTTATCAGGGAGTCAACATTTTTGATATATTAAGTATAATGTACATTTCAATAACTTTAGTTCCATCAGTGCAGCAAAGAAGTTATGTCATACTCACCACTCTGCGGCTCTAACTTTCTATTTTTAACAGAAATCCTGTTTTATTTCATCATTTCCAGTCAATTGTACTTCAACAGTAGCTAATACTGAATGCAAAAACAGCAAACTGAACATCTGCGCTGGCATTTTACATAAACATCAATCCAGAGGCTCCTTTTTCTGACACCAGAGTGCAAGCATAAACATGAAAATCAAACCCAGACACTGTGCAAATATCAAAGCATCTAAAATTCATCCATCTACTCATCTATTTTTAACATTTTTTTCCTTCAGACGGCAGAAACTGAAATGAAAGCTGTTGCACACTACCACCAGCCTGATCGACATTTTATCATCTCTCCATGTCGAGGAAGAACAAAGCAACAACATGGCTGCGCCACGCACAAGCTGAAACACCACTACAACACTTTTCTGGTCACTGGCAACATGTGTTATCGTGGGCACTGAGCAGACTGTCACACACACAAGAACACACTTTCTTTAATGGGACACTGTCCCCTGGAGAACAAGGCTTTCTGGGGCAGATGAAGGTTAGCAGAGCTCACATGTGCTCTCCCTCTCTCACATGTATTTTACAGGAAGCGCTCTTCAAGATACAACCAAAAGCTCAACACCTTTTTAAAAAGATCATCAAATTCCCTTTTCTTTTAAAAAAACAAATCACAGCAGCAAAACTGAACTCAGCACTGTTATTTCCATTTAATGATACAAGAATGTAAATGAACCAAGACTGCAGGGGGGCTTTAATTTCTGTGACCCATTTACTCTCTATAAGGAGTCAGTATGTGATGTTAATAACCAGGGAACAGAAACAGCAGCTAGATATAAAATGACAGGGCTGCTTGCAAGATTTACTTGGCTTTACATAAAGAGTTCACTCGTACTAATTCCCAACAGTCCTCAAAGGAAACCAAAGATATAGAAGAGGGGTACGTCTGCCATAATGACTTCATTTTCTCATGATGTAGAGAGCAGGAACGTATGTGCACAGTCTACAAACTGAAAATGTGTGTAGTGGAAAGTGATACTGCATGTTGGAGCCACATGCAAGTATAAAATCTAGATTTCAAGGGCATTATCTCCATTATAACCAAGACTCAACATATAATCATTTAATTGCATAACTTCTCCAACTCCTTGAGCTGAAAATATGATGAAAATACACTAATATACAATTATTATGAGAAGATATACTCAGGTGGTCTCCAGGTTTAATTTTTTTGTGTCAGCACTTTGATATGGCCACCAGATGGTAACATAGAAAACTGAGGATATATATCGCAGCCTTGTTTTTTTTATATTACTGCACATCGTTACTTTTTCACTGAGATGCATCGAGAGTTGTTCTGCATTCAAGTCACTGACAGGTGAATCCTAAATGAATGAAAACGTGACGCCAATGAAGATTCACACCTCCAATGACCATATGTGACAATTAAACTGAACGTGTACATTTGTGGTGTGTTTACAGTCATTAGAAACTTCAGAATTTCTAGTTACTATTGTGGAAAATGATCCAGGATCTTTTTTGTAACAATTTGCTCTTATATTTACAAAGTGTGTACGACTTTGTTTGATTGACAGGTGGGTGCCGTTACAGATGGCTTATTTGAGCACCTAGGTGTCATTCAGCCCACCTCATCACCTCAGCTCCACTTTTTAGATTAGCCTGGAGGCAGAAGAGGCAGGACGACTAACATGGTGGCAGCCACTGTCACAGATTTTAAGCTTTAAAGCGGCTCTTCAGAAACCTACAGGTGATGTCACACATGTCAACCTGGTACCAGGTCTGGTTGGCTGTAACAGGTTAAAAGATCGGCAGTGCCTACTGGAATAGAGGAAAATGGGCCATGTAAAAAATCCGTGCAGTGCAAGTGTTTGAATTAAGACAGCACTACTACATTACTGCTATTTTTGAATATGGAGGAAGTGCTGAGTGTGCCTTTACATCAAACTAGAACAGACGTAGATCGGCATATGGGTGAGGCAAATAATTGAGGAGGCCTTTATTTGATTCTGATAATGTAGTTGTGCTTTGCCCATAACTGAAAAGAAGGCCGTACTGCACAACAGGTCCAGGACAATCAAAAGTTAATAAAAAAAGTATGTGTGTTTACCTGGATCTCCATGCCCTGCTCCAGCAGCCTCTTGGCCTGGTTCTCCACCTCCAGCCTGGCTCTGCTGATCAGCAGCAAGTCGTTCTCAATCACCTCGATGCCGCTCAGATCCACACCTTGTGACAGGTAGTCTGGAGCACGTCCAAGCAAAAACACACACACACAAGACAAAAAAGAAAAGAAACCACGTATTATTCATATCATCCATTTTCCAGCTTTTTTCATTTTCATTCATGTTTACCGAGATGCAAATATCTAGTGCTAAAATCCTTTCAAAGAAACATTTGGAATATTTTAGTGGATTAGCTAACAAGCTTTTGGTTTATTTACTGATTCTTTTGTGTGGTTTCTTCTTGTTGTTTGTGGTGGAGGTGTTGTTTTGTATTGAATGTATTGTATTCCTGGTATTTCCAGTGTTTCATCATTTCCATGAACAAGGGGAACAAAATATTATGAATAATATATTGCAGAGCATTCTTTTTTTTTTTTTTTTTTTTTGCTGTTGTTTCCGTTGGCTCTTTACCGCAGATACTGGCCTTGAAATATTAAAAAAAAAATGTATGTGCATTTTTAGCTTCAACTTGAGCATGCTGGAGGACGAAGTATAAAAAATGTTATGGTTCCTGCACAGGATATGAACATTATCGAGGTAAACACCCTCTAAAACTCTTAAAGTTATAATACCGCAGTAACTCTTTTTATTTCAAATCAAAAATCTGGATTATGACGCCCAAAAAACAAATTAAAGCGGTAAAAGGTTAGATGTATTAAAAATATGTCAATGAATCAGACAGTTAAAACATAAAACATGACAAGATAAACAAGCTTAATCTGCTTAATAAAGAGCGAAAATGTGTTTTATTTTGCATTACTTTTAAGGGATGAAAAAATCATGTTCAAACTCTGAACAAAAAATGTTTTTTTCAGTCACTTTCGCAACAACAGTCCTGTCAGTCTGAAACTTCATCAACACATCTCTTTTGTGATTAAATTATCATATTTGTGAGTTCATTTGCATCCTGTTGACAGAAAAGATGACAGAGGGACTAGTCAGCTTGACAGATTTGTCAGCAACACTTGTTTCAAAGAAGCACATAGCACTTCTAACTGCGTGTTAAACATTTCCATTCTGCTTTTGCCCCTGTTTTGTTTGTCCACCCACCTGCTCTGGAAAGCCTGATCGTGCATTAGAGGAAGAAATATTGACTTGCCTTGCAACTAAATCCTTTTCTGGGCTGATATGAAATTGAAATTGATCTAACACTGTCAATATGTGTGATTTTGTATCCATCAAATCGCGAGCGCCTTGAGCAAACACTTGAGCTCTACCGTGATGATTCTAGCAGCAGTGACAGTCAAACTGCTGCCATGGTTTCTGTTGCTGCTGTTCACTCGCAGTCATTTCCACCAAACTTTTAGTGAATGCGACTATTCACAGTAAAAGTGTTTTAAGAGTTTTGAAGCAGTGAATCTGCAGCTCTGACTTGTACATTGTTCAGGGAGGAAGGAAGAGAAAAGCAGGGCCGGGCGGAGAGATGAGCAAGCTGGAACAGGGACGCAGATAGAGGAGATATGAGGAGACAGACAGCAGACAACAGACTGTGGTGTGTGACTAAACCACGACCTGCTGGTGCAACCTCCTTCTGGCAACATGGTACAACAGTCTGAACTGAAAATGTATAGTTCCAAGGAAGCACTGAAAATTTCAGTAACATGATTAAAAGCTGCTGAATGAGCAGCAAACAATTGTACTGATTCCTCCTAGATTGGTTGTTTAGTTGAAGCCAGAGCTGCCCTAGTCATTGTTGAGAGCATTTCCCACAACAATCAGACCTATTGAACAAATCAGGAGATGTGTTCGGCAATTAAGGGTTCCGGGAACCAGGCTAGCTTTCTCCGAACGTCAAAATAGATTGGTGCTGATATTGATTGGTTTGAATTTCATCAACCGAGACTGCATTTCTGCTTATCAAATCAGATCTTATCAGATACTGGTTCCAACTCTTGACACATTACTTGTGTAATGAAACAAAACTTTGGTTCTTCAACATTATATGAAAGCATAAACCAGCTTTAACAGAACTGAGCAGCCATACACATGCTCTTTTTTCTCAAATTGTGAGATATCTTAGTTTGTGCTTGAGCTGACCATGCTAGCATTAACCGATTCTGGTGCATAATGAAGTGGTGACATCAAGAATGCTACACGCCATTCATTTTGCAGTACACATTTAATGGACTTAATGGAATTACACTTTGGACTGTATTGTAAACACTAGTTGGAGATGTGTGACTGACTATGTGACCGAAGCAAAGGAGGCTGTACCGTCACTTTTCGGCATTAGTGAAATGGTTTGTTAGCCAACAAATCTCCGGTTCTTAAAAAATTTGGTTGCACATCTGGTTTTATTTACTAAAGTTTTACAGAGAAACATTTTCCATTTTCCCATCATTTATGAACAAGACCCCGAGATACTCCTTTACTTGGCTTCGCAAAGGACTTAGCAGGAAACTTGGGACACAAATCCACTAATGGGAGTGCAAGTTATTAAATAACAAGAATTTAGAATACCCGTTTGAACTGGCCCTCCATAAAGAACCTAGTTCATCATCATTTAGAGTGGGTCATCATCACAATTCAACAGTGGAATGGAAAACACAGCAAGGACGAGGATCTTTTTTTTTTTCTCTTCCGGCTATCACTGGTTCATTTCATTGAGTTTAATGATAAATTACTACCTTTTAAGTTCATACTGAACTATTCACAAGTTGTCAAGTGGTCCTGCCCAGTGTGGCATTAGAAAACTTCGCATGGAGGAAGAGATCTAAACAACAACCAGAGCAAGACTTTGCAATAAGACACCACATGGGTCCGCATGCATGCAAAAATCAAGGGATGTAGCTTTACGCTGATTATATACATGAGCCCGCATATGGGTAGACAAGCAGCTGCAACGCAAGAGAGAACATACTTTATGAGCCCCTGGATGATTAAAGAGTATAAACACTACAGGGCAAATCAGGACTGAACCATCTTGACTGATGCCAGAATATTGTACATGATAACGTCCAACTTAAATGCATACATAGCTGAACATGTGATATTTGAGGAGGTTAGTATATTAATGTTGAGGTCACAGCTACAAAAAAGTAGCAGTCATAGATGGTAACTGCGGGAAAGCGGTTTCTGTTGGGTTTGTTCAGTGTTTGCTGCCAACACTACTTCAATGCCACCAATGATGAGCTTAATTGCTTCTTGTTGATGCGTAGCAATCATTTCTACACACACACAACTCTCTGAAGGAACAGAGGTTACATTATGTAGCCTTCATGCACACAAAACCATGTGAGTAAAAGCAAATGTACAAGCTCTCTAAGCAATGATCTGAATGTTCTAAGAACCTAAAAGCCCTACTTCTGATCCTTAATGGAAAGGTATGCTTAAAATAAAGTATCTCCAAGTATCTCCTTTTGGACAGGACAAAAAGCCTGTCCTCATAGAGGGGGCAAGGCCTGATAACTGTCCAACTGGGAATAAATGTGCACATTTAAGACCGTCTGTCCTTGAAGGCACATATGAAACGTGGTGGAAATAACTGTATGAAGAAAAAGAGAGAGAGCTTGAGAAACAAGTTCAAATCTTGGACACTCTGCATACTGGCTGATCGCTGTGTCAAGTGGTTGTGTTTGTCAGACTGTTGGTTTCAGAAAGTTACAGAAATTATCAGACCTGTGTTTTATTTTGTCCTGATATGACATGAAAAGCAGCAAGCTTCATTGCTTTAATCTCATGTCATCATCTTAACTCTGTTTTAATGGCAGTCCTGATTTGAATTTTGTTAGTTTGTCCTGATTAGAGTGGTAGCGTCTGACAACCTTATGTTTTAATATATCAGGAAGACAAAAAGGTATAAGGGGATCACCTTCTGATTATGAGAGAAGAGGCGTAGAGGTGTGAGGCCTGAAATCAAACCATTTCAGAGGTGCTATTTGTCTAGAACTGCAGATTGTTTGCTCTTCTTCCCAGAGAGAGAGACGGAGAGTATTATCAGGCAGGTGGCAGGCTGAGACACAGAGGACCGGGGAATTGGACGGAAGCCACATTCAATTCAAAAGCAATCCGCTCGAAGCCTCAACCCAAGTACAAAGCCTGCCAGAGACCACGATCGAACAGCTGAGCCCTGTATCCTTTTGCTTGTTTAGATATGTGTGTTTGTGAGAGAGAGACAGGGGAGAGGGATTGAAAGAGGTTGGTCTTTTCTGACTTGTGTCATAATATGCTCAGAGGGCTGTCTGATATGCCACGCTTGAAGCCACACAGACACACATACACACACACAGACCACTGGATATTATGTGTTGGTTCCCAGGGGATAAGCTGTGCTCTGACACAGATGTGCCCTGGTTTCTGTGCTGAGGGAATTCATTCAGATCATTTTTCAGAGGACCAGTGGTGGATATCAACAGTAATCAAAGATACCCATACATAAAAAAAAGTGCTTTATGACACTGAAATTATTACAGTACTGCAGCACTTCAAATTAGTCGCATGGCAGAGTGTACCCCCCTTCGGCATCACCTTGGTGATGGAGGTAATCAGGAGAGTGGGTTGTGGATAGGCACAGGCAGCAGGGAGGGATCTGCTTCCGCTTATCAGAGCATATTAAACAGTCAGGAAATAATTATCATTGAGCGCAAATGAAGAGGGCTGGGGTGCAGGTGAGAGGTAGACCCGAGGTGGGTTTGCCAGAAATAGCAGCTTATCAATCGCAGTCTTGCTTCATTAGGTGTTACTACATACTACGGATCGGATCAGTTTAACCCATTTGTGACATCATCATTTGGAAACATCATCAGGCTTGCGCTGTCAAACATGTTTGCTCCCACAATTCAAAAGCAGTAAGTAGAGGAATGCAACATTCACACTGGACCCCTACCAAAGACACACTAAGATTTGTAATTCACACCCACAGAAGAAGCATTGAAAACCTATGGTTTGAATATCAAACCCGTAGTCTTGAAAGGTGTGGCAGCAGTCAACGGCTGCAATGGATTCAATATATCTCTATGGCGACAAGCATAATGAAAAGTATCCATAAAAACAATTCTCAGATCAATCCTTGAGCATTATCCACTTCTCTGCTATTCATCTGCAAGCTCATTATGATCCAACACTGGGATTTTTAGCCAAGTGTATAAAATATTTGAGCATGAAATTACATTCTTGAACATGGAAACAATAGTAAGGATTCACTCAAGAGGTTATACTTGAATGTCACATTCTTCATTAGCAGATGGAGTTCATTCAGTTGTCATGGAGATCTCCATTTCCCAATTAAGGCTGTGAGATGAGGTTAGAAGCTGTGTAATTAAAGGTAAGGTTTTCACGATCTAAATGTGAAAATGTGACTTAACTCACAGCTTATGTGTAACACAAGAACTTTGTGTTTACCACTCTCAACCATGAAGTCACCAAACACCAAGGGTTTGTTCAGACTGCAGGCAAACCTGATTTGTTTAACAAATCTGATTTTTTAAGACAGACTGTCCTCGCTGTTATTTGGAAATGATCTGATCGGATTTGTGTGTGCAGACATCACCAGGTTGATTAGTTTATTGATTAGCAACACAAAGCAGACGTCTCTTTTTTTTTTTTTTTTTTTTTAGCTTTCAAAAAGAGGAATTCCTGAAAAAGCTTCTTCAACACTAAATGTATAAAGAAGACTGAGGCTGTGTAACTGCCAGGCTGCAGTGTGTCACAACTAGTGTAAACCATGATATGACAATATGTGTTCATTGGCTTAAAAGGCACGATGAAATATAATTTTACTTTCTGCAGTCTAAAAACAAATATATATATTTATACCTTAGCAACTCTCAATAAATTCTGATTTTAGTTTGGGAGAGTAAAAGTAAAAAGACGGTGATGATACTGACTGATGACTTCAGTTTTACAACAGTTGCTGATTCATGCGTTTCTGACAATGACGCCCCTTTAATCTTAAATCAAAGTAATCGATGACATCTCACTGCTTGCCAGTGACAGATATGAGACAGAATATGGCATGAAGATAGCATGAAGATAGACTTCATGGGTTCTGTTGGACGAGCGTTATGTCTCCAATTAGATTGTCACTTTTCAAAGCTATGTCTTTTTCTAAAGTTTCCCTTTTCCCACAGTTGATTCATGAGTTCTAAGCACCACCATCAAGGCATTAGCATTTGCTGGTAAGGCATTTGTCCCTTGAGTCCATGACTAGTCTTTCATAAATGAAAAGCACACACAAAAACACACCCGTGCGTGAGCTTTCACTCCTATGCACCTCTGTTTGAAAGCACAGTTAAGGACTACACGGCAGCCTTTAGGCTAGCCAGTGGACAGCCCAGATATCAGGTTCAAATATTAATGCATTCATGAAACATTTATGAATGTTTTCTGTAGCACTCTATTGTGCTTAAAGCAGTTTTAGGTGTGAAACGAGTCCCTCACATCGTCATCTTTGCTGAGAAAAAAATCTGCAACTGTCTTATTTTTCTTTTGGTTGGCAAGCTGTCTCCGTATCATGTTCATGTTTTCTCCCTCTGTATAAGCCTGCTGTCTGTCGCTCTTGCTAAAGACTTGTATCTGGGGGGAAAACATGCCTCCCGCTGAGTTGCGCATGTCAGTAAAACAGTCGGACTGGAAACCATCATCTCTGCTTACACTCCTTGAATAAACAGATGAAGAGCTGAGATACAATGACCAGATCAGGGAAGATGTGAAAAATGAGGAGTCCTTGTTTTATCAGTGGAGAAGTGTATCCCGGAAGACAACAGATGGGCCCTGATTTGAATTCTGATCCATCAGTCTGCGTTCACTTTGGCCGGCGAGGCTGTTGTTGCCATGCCAATGCCAAGTAGCCGTAATTAGTCCACTCACTAGCTACCTTGCAGATATGTTCGCAAGGCAATAAGGGCAACGCGGCGACTGCACCGATGGTAACCAGATTGGGACAATTAAGCATGTACCATCCGGCAGGTGCTATGCAAACACAAACAGTGGAGGAGTGGCCAAAGTCCCGAAAGGCAGGATGCTGTCATTAGTATCGTCATGGCCACCGTTTTCTACCTGGGCTCTTTAATGAGGGCAAACAGACCTATTGGTAGATAGCTTAGAGGAAAAGACAAAGAAACAAGGGCTCAAAGTCAAAAAAAGATTTGTGTCATTTTGAGTTTCCCCGTGTATTACAGACAGCACAGAAGATAAAGAAAGTTAACAAAGGACAGAAAGAAACATAAAAATGAGAGTGAGAAAACTACGAGGAGAGTGTTAAATCGGCTTTGTGAGTCCAATTAGTGGAGCGCAGAGGTGTAAAAGGAAAAAAAGATAGAAAGAAGACAGTTTCAGAGAGGGAAGGAGGAGGGGGAGGGAGCAATGGATGAGTAGGAAGGGCCACTGGAGGCAGATACAGAGAGAGGCAGGAAGCAGGACAGAGAGAGACAGACCGACAGAAAAAGAAGCACAGCAGAGAGAAGAGAGGGGGAGGCAGAGCAGCAGCGTCAGTATCTCCCTTGCTCCCTCCGGGCTCTGTGGCTGCATGCTTTCTACCAGTCAAATATCCATCCTGAATGGACTCAACAGTGTGGCGTAAGATTCTTGAATGATGGACTTCTAAGCTGAACCTCAGCCACTCAGGCTTATCACCTGTGGACACCAGCCTACCTCTGGGGATTGAAATTACAAAGCCCTACAGGGAAGGGAAGCACTCCGACAGACCCAGGGATCACTGAGGAATGGTCTTTGTCTAGATAAAGGTAACACACGCCACAGTCACATACTAACACTGTTTATCTGTGTTCTTATAGCAAGGCAACGTGAATGTGCCGCACGAAGGCACTGTAAAATCAACACATTTAGCTCTAGATAAACACACACAGCATGCTGACATGTTGTTGAGCTCATGAGTCACGATTCAAGCAGCCATTATTTTGAGTGAAGAATAATTAGACAAAATGAGTGACTGTCAAACAGTAAGGAACACAGTTCTTCACAAGCTAAGCGGAGTTCAGTGCCTCCCAAAGAGAGACCAGCTCTCCCTGCTCATACAACAAAATACTGATCGAACTGAAGACGGAACGCGTTTGAATCTGTCCTAAGAGTGAGGTCACCCAGAGGGCAGATTTCATGTCATGGAAAACACAAGTAAATGATGAGCATAACAGAAAGTGCATTCAGTCAAGCCAAATATTAAGTAGAAATATCGAAGCAATTTTGCAAATTTTGTGACGAGAAAGTGCTACAGAGCTGAAAGTAACGGACAGAGTATGAGAAAAAGAACCAGTCTAGAAGAGGACAGCTGAGGACAAATGTTCCTTTATTTCAAGAAACTACTTGGGCTGAACCACAACAATTACTTGATTATTTTTCAGATTAATTGATCATTTGTTTAGGTTAGAAAATCGTGAAAAACAAGTATCACATGTTTCCAGAACCCAAAAATGTTCAATTTACAATGAACAGAGAGGGTGAAATCAATGTCTAATAAATTACAGCTGATTAACCTGATTACAAAATTTGTTGACTGTCGGACTGATCAACTAACTCTTTCCCATGCTGATATGGCACCTTCAGATCAGTTTTGGGCATCCCTTTTGAGATATTCTTTATGTAACTGCAGCTTGTGGCGGCTCTGTAACCTGCGCGTTTTGCCAGAATTTGTTAGGCGTGTTCTAGATCAAACTGGATATGATTGGCCGATTGGGCATAGGTAGAAGTTTTTCATGGTTTCAGTCAGGACAAGTCTACACCTGTTGATATGGATAAAATAAACTTTTACATTTTTCCAGGAAAAGCAATGTGAGCTATTATTGACAACAAGCAACACCAATATCAAAAAATAACTGCACAGGTCACATTGGATTGTCATGTTTATACCACCTGGCATGTGTCAGGTATTGCTTATTCGTGCTTCAATGGAAAGCTGGCAGTATCTTTGTTAACCTTCATATAAATGTTACTAAAATAAAATCAGGAGAAGCTTTGGCCTAAAAACAGCTAAACCCAGATAGTACTGATTTAGAACATGGATGACATTGCTATGTCAGAGATGTGCAGTTATATGAAAATAGCCAATAAGAATTCAGTGGCTTGTCATAGCAGACATAGAACATAGACACAAAGACGTGTAAATATAGATGTGCCATATCTAATATCAAATTCAGACAATGAATTATATATTATTAAATCTAAGTCAGGAACTGATCTGCTCATCAGTTCTTGACAGCATTTGTGACTTGTGTTAACAATCTTTTCAAATTTTAAATCTCCAGCTGAGTCTTAATCCAAAAACTGACTGAGACAGTGTGTAACCAGTTGCTGTGACAGCCAGCCAGCATATCATTTCATACACTGAGACAGACTGCAGAGAACCAGTTCACAGTCTTCAGTGCTCATTTGCTGAAGACCACATGATGAGAACCATCAAAGACAAAAGGCGAGGCAAACTGATTAACCACATGTGCGGCACAAACACAAGCACGATACTCACAAGGACAGGCGTCCAATTAGCACAGAAAGAGCAAGCTAAATGAGTTGAAATTAAGTGGAAGATATGTCATGCAACATGCAGATTAGGGGGACGCAAATTTCTTTTATACAATTTTACTAAATCCTTCACTCTTTCCCTTCACAGGATGAAAGACGAAATGTGACTAAGGACAAACACAAGGGGAGGGGAGGATGAAGGGATATGACATCATTCTCTGCTTCAATCAATTCCACTCTCGCTGTCTGCGAAGGATCAAGCGAGAGTAAGAAGGCTGCGAGTCAAGGGATCAGTCCCTTTGAGTGGTATCCAAGGAGTTCACATGACCTAAATCCGTCCCTCTGACCTTTGGTGCAGCTCTGCCCCCCCCCCCCCGAATCACGGGGAAGTGAAAGGTTTGACTGGGTCAAGTCCAGAGGAACCACAAAAGCTTGTTTTTCATTTCTGTTGAAACCTCCGGCCCATTCTCTCATCTCTGCTCTCTCTCTTTACTATTTTCTGGAATATGAAATGACAAACCTGACGTGGTTTGACATAAGGTGCTACGGACCACATCAATATCTTCATCTCCAGAGAGATAAAGAGACAAGTGTGAAATACATACAATACCTGAAAAGTGGAGCGTAGTGGAGAGAGCAGGATTGTTCTGGCACTGGCATCATGTTCAGGCGGGGATGAGACTTGAGGCAATGGTCAAAGGACAACGGACAATGAAGAGACAGAGCTATGCATGAAAGAAAGCATTGATCTTAGTGCACCGCACTGATGTTGCAAACCACATGCCCCCCATTGAGGGGCGGGTGTGTGTTGCTTTCTGTGTTTCACAAACAGGCTATTGCCTGAGCGGAGCCAGTATCCCCAAAGCTAAAGCTTACGGAAGACTTTTCATTGTTCACCAAATTTCAATATGTTCGCAGAAAGAATGATGCAAGTGAATGGATGAAGTGAATATCGATCTTATCAGAATATGGTGGGATGGTTTGACATGCTCCACCAAGTTCCTTGTGGCCACTTCAATTGCTGCTGAGCTGGAGAGGACACTGCTGGGAGAGAGTGGTGAGTTCAAACCTCATATTCTACTATTGTTGCATCAGGTATGTTTAGGACTCTCAAATGGTTTGTTTCCACGACAGAAAATACCTGGTGCTACATGTGTACATGTAATTGCTACATGTGTGAAGGGGGCATGCTTGTTTGACTATCTGTTTCATAAAATTAGATCTCCCCAGAGCAAAAACCTCAAATCTGTATGGTACTTACAACCCAACATGAAAAAGTAGCACTTGCACTTGAGTGTATCAATGATGTTACTACTTCTTCTGATTCTACGGTGAAAAAAGTAGCGTTTGGTACCTTCTTTGTTGGTATCTCTTTCAATTGACCTCTGACACCTTCCTCTTAGTTATAATGTTATTTACCATAGCCTACACACTAAATTGCAGCACATACGTAAGTATCTACCAGATTTATTATTGAATTTTGGGAGGGAATTACCTTTTCAGTCACATGTCTTGTTACGTAATTAGGTTTCTGTATTCCTGAGGTTTCCATGAAAAACTAATTACAACATGTAAAAAACACAAAGGTTGTACTTGTAAGAGTTTGTTTTTTTTTCCCCCTGTGCAGTTTCAACAAGATTTAAAGTTAGTAGTAGTACGCAGCCTGAGCCGTTCCTTAAGAAATCTCAGGAGTCTGACTCAAACTTTATCTTTAACACAATGTGTTGCCTGTTTACCGTACATTCTTCACTAAAAGCAAAAGGCAAGTGGCAGCTGCAAGTTCACTGGTCTGATGTCAGTTGAACAAATCTCTGGTTGAAAAAAAAAAAAATGTAAAATTCCTTCAAAATGTATTGTTTTTATTTCATAGCCTTTTTGTACAAACTACTCTCTAGGCCTCCTCCTATCATCAGGATAATGCACACATCTCCAGTGTTGATCTCTGCAGCCACCATGAGCAACATGACGGTGCTTGACACTGCTGACCCCTATGACCTTGACCTGACCTCCTCTGAGGCCATCTACCCCATTAGCTTCCAGGTAATGGCAGTCTCGAACACACATTTCAATCAAATCAATGTTCCATGACAGCATTTGCAAACAAGCCAATCCACATCTTTTTAGGTATAGTACAAAGTATGATAATTTAAGGAAACTGTAAGCTTCTTCTTGGACTTCTTGGTTATATAAAAGTACAAATTAAAGCTTCTACATTACGTTTTTATGCATTATTATAACTAAAATGACAACTGATGTGACAGTAAATGCCACCCTATTCTTTCTGTTGGTAGGTTTCTTTGACAGGCTTCCTGCTTTTGGAGATAGTTTTGGGCTTGAGCTCCAACCTCACTGTGCTCGTCCTCTACTGTATGAAACAGAACCTCATCAGCTCTGTTTCCAACATCATTACCATGAACCTGCATGTGGTGGATGTGTTGGTGAGTCCTGAAATCTATTACCAGCTACTTTTTGCTATTTAACAACTTTACTGCCGCAGACCGGTCCCCACAGCACCCAAACACCACTAATCTCTTTTCCAACCTATGCAAGGGTCAATAGTACGGAGAGAGTCCACAGTTAAGAGCCACAAAAGTACTGTTGGGTGTTCAGAACAAGCCCCAAACTCAGATGTTGCAAGAGGCTTTTGGTCATTTCATATAATCCATTTAAGATATGATAATACATGTCTAGTCAGCTGGGATAGGCTCCAGCCCCCCCTCCCCACAACCCTAGTGAGTATAAGCGGCTGCAGATAATGTATGTATGTAAGTAATACATGTATAATTGTCCGAGGGGAAATTTGGCTTGGACAATTGTATAACAAATAGCCGCAATCAACTTAAATATAATATGTAGCCAACAAATGAGTGCAGTACTGTGCCACTGTACTCATTTGTTGGCTATGTATAAAAAAATAAGATATGTAAAATATTACACGTGCCTTCCGAAAACATTCTATTTTATATTGTAATCTGTATCATTATTTGAATATGAAATTATCTACATCTAGATATGAGATTTTGCTCATATAGCACAGCCCTAATATGGGGTTTAATTATGTAGACAATAACAGGAACAAGGTCTTCCACTAAACATCAATAATTTCAATCATCAGTCACATCTCATTTTGTCAGCTGAATCATTGCCCTCCAACACTTTGGGCTCTGATGCTATGAAGTTGCAGTGAAGTTGGCTAAACTATTAGTACTAATTTAAACCTCAACTACCATCCACTGTGTTAAGCCTGGGTCATCAGTCATTTTTGCATATGATAACAACTCCCCAGTATCAACTGGCTAAAACATCTTGGAATGGAGGGACATCATAGAACCAACAACCATAGAACCAATGGCCAGAACTATGAAAATAAAATCCAAACAGTAGTTTTTCCTCAAGCTCTGATATTTACTGGCAGTGCTGTCAAACAAGTAACAGGAATTTGACAGAATCTTGCTAAAACTGATTGATGACCAGATGTCTCCTTCATGGATGATAAATTTAGCTAAAGTTTTATAACAATAAACAGAGCAAAGCATTTTTTGGTGAAAAATTTAGTCAGTGCTACAACTTTTCAACAATTCGTAACAGGATTATATATTTGGTGATACCACAATACATTCACGAAAATTAGGTCTAAAATTAACATTTGGCCTGTTCACTAAGAGACATTTTTGGGTTTACATTGACTTTTGGGCAACCACAAATCCAATAATTCCTTTAGCAATAGAGCTGTGAAACACAACTTGGAAACAAATGTAATGCATTTTGAATGTGACCTGGATTTTTCTTGTTTCCAGGTGTGTGTATGCTGTATCCCACTGACAACCGTAGTGGTGTTACTTCCTTTGGAAGCGGATACAGCCATGATCTCCTGTTTCCACGAGGCCTGTGTCTCCTTTGCAAGCGTAGCTACTGCTGCTAATGTCCTGGCCATCACTGTGGACCGCTATGACATCTCAGTGCGGCCGGCAAACCGTGTGCTCACAATGGGCCGAGCTGTAGCTCTATTGGGATCCATCTGGGCTCTATCATTTTTCAGTTTCCTGGTTCCCTTCATGGAAGTGGGCTTCTTCATTAACTTTGGTTCAGACCTTACGAATCAGACTGCAGTGGTCACAGTGGCTCAAACAAATGAATACTACACAGAGCCAGGTTTGTACTATCACCTGCTAGCACAGATCCCTATATTCTTTTTTACAGCTGTGGTAATGCTAGTGACTTACTACAAGATACTTCAAGCACTTAATATTCGCATTGGAACACGTTTTCAGCACAACCTCCCTAAAAAAAAGCAAAAGAGCAAAAACACCATCTCTTTGAGCACTGCAACACAAGCAGAGTCAACTGACGCGTCGCAGAGTAGCACAGGAGTCAGGGCAGGTGGAAATGCACCTTTGGGCATGCGGGCATCAGTGTCAGTCATTATTGCACTAAGACGAGCAGTAAAGCGTCATCGGGAGAGACGGGAGAGGCAGAAACGAGTCTTCAGGATGTCCCTTCTCATCATCTCCACATTCCTACTTTGCTGGACTCCAATAACTGTGCTCAACACCATCATCCTCAGCACCGGGCCCAGTGATTTAACTGTTCGTCTCCGCTTGGGCTTCCTGGTGATGGCCTATGGAACCACTATCTTTCACCCTCTCCTCTATGCTTTCACTCGGCAGAAGTTCCAAAAGGTTTTGAAAAGCAAGATGAAGAAGAGGGTGGTGTCTGTAGTAGAAGCTGACCCTACGCCAAACAATGTGGTCATCCATAACTCATGGATTGACCCCAGGAGAAACAAGAAGGTCACCTTTGAGGACACAGAAGCAAGGCAAAAGTGTCTATGCTCGCAAGATGTGGAGTAACGGTTATAACTCAAATGTAAATATGTCATATATGTACAGTAAAATGGGAATTGGTTACATTCCACTCATTAGAGTGAAGTAACAGACTATGACAGAAACTTTTAACTGTGGTTATAGGGGGAGATAGAGGGTTTTTATTATGCAATTAGAGAGGTAGGAAGCAAATGAAAAAAATGGTGGAAATATGACTATGATGAGGAAACACACTACAAATCTAAACAAGCTAAACAGAAGAGTGCTCATTAACGCTGGAGTACATAAATCCTGGGCAGCTTACAGAAGGAACACTAAAATGATGACTTTAGAAAAGATGTGTTCCCTGAGGAGATCAGGTGAGGAGTTTCCTTAAATAAAACATCACTTGTAAAAAGGGAAACTACCAACAGCTGAATATGTATGAGCTCAAGGATAGCACTTACTTGATTTGTTTTTTTTCCTCAGTACAAAGACCTGTCTCAAAATAGGTGTCATAGGCACACACAGAGGGTAATTTATTGCTATTTATTGTGGAATGTTGTGAGTGCACTCAAGGACAATTCAGTCATAACTGTATCTAAGCAGCAGTGTGTGTTGTTCTCTGGTTAACGTAAGATGAGACAAATACTATGTACAGTCACAGAATACCTGATATTGTTTGTCACAATTTCTAATAAACAACCAAAGGCACAATATGTGTCAGTATCCCTCCCTTTGAACTAAAGTCACTTTGTGTTAAGAAAATGTGTTTGCACTTTTTTAAAGAAAATGTAATCAATTATTGATGTTTTAAGAGGTACAGATCATTACAGCAACCCTAGTAAACCCTAATCTATCGCATGCCTTGTTGTCCTATTAAAAAAGTAGACAATCGTCTGCATAAAAAAAATTAAAAAAGGAAAAGAAAAAAGCTCAGCCGTGCTGAACGGATAATCGCAACACAACACCAACTGAGACTGGCAAAACATCAACAGGTTGCATTCAAATTGAGATTTGCACTGAGTTACTGATAACAGCTGGTATTTTCATTTGGTTCAAGTACGACGTCGGCATCCCAACATGGTCACAATGCTAACATACTGATGTCAGGCAGATACCAGAGTTACAGCACTAAACACAGCTGAGGCTGATGGGAATGTCAGACTTGTAGGTATTTGGTCATAAACAGTAATGGACAAGCCAAAATTTTAAGCTGATGACAAAAAGGAAACCAGATCACCAAGGTGATTACAGTGTATACTGAGGAGTATGTGAATGTGTGTACCAAATCACGGCAAATTTAAGTTTCTGAGACATTTCGCTCAAAGTACATGCCAGCATCATGGTGCCACTAGAGCGAAAGTCCGAGAATCATCAAGGTAGAACTAGGATCTTAATAACCATCTGTATGTATAAAGTTTCATTGCAATCAATTCCATTGTTGAGATTTTTCACACTAAAGTGGTCCAGCGATTCTGCTATATAGTGTCCTAATTGTGTATTTCATTAAAGATTTTCTAATTGGGGTACACTCTGGGAAAAGGAAATAGCAAAGGAATTCAACTATTTTTCAGATGACCTTCTTTAAACCCCAGTGAAGTGATTCCAGGACCCCACAGTATGAAACATAACAAAACACAAAGCTGCAAAGCCCACTTGAGAAATTGTTGGAATTGTTGGACAACGACTGACTGGCACAGCAGAGACCAGAAGCCGACACTGTAACACCTATAAGAGTTTGTGGCTGTGCTGGAGAACACTGAGGACATTGACCCCATTTAAAAGCTCTTTGCAGCCAACAGAATTTGTGGGAGCCTGTGTGTTTATGTGTGTGTGTGTGTGTGTGTGTGTATGTGTGGTATGAAAAGTGGTCACAGGCTAGCAGGCAAAGGCTTCTGAAAACACTTGTCCTTGTGAACCCGCTCTGTCACGCTTAATGCCTTGTGATAACTAAGGGTAGTATGGCAGATGGATAACTGGTGGCAGTGACATGTTCTGCATCAATATCACTTTTCCTCTGCTGACACCAGAAGGTCACACAGTCCTCTGAACCTATCCAGCCATTGTTAGATGCAACAATTATGACCAAGAGACTGACACCAAGTCTATGATTGAGAGCTAAGAGAAAGGGGTACCTGGGGTTGAACTGGGTATCATGGTATCATTACCTCCTTTAAGTGATGTATTTCCACATTGGAGTAGAACATTAGGCAATAACATATCAGGCAAAGTGCTTATCACATCTTCTAACATTATATAACATCGATGTTAATAAGCACTTTCTACTTTCCAGCAATCTAGCTGGTCTCAATGATACTGATTCCTCAGTGGGCTGTCAATTATGGAGAGAAATGCAGTTTGATTTAAGACAGAATTGATCAAAATATTGTGTTGACTTTATTAATTGGTCTTAATTGGACCCACTAGTAAAGAGTTACGTAACCATAGAAGTCACAATTTTTCAAGTTCAAGGGCCAATTTCATGGAATCTTTAACAGAAGTGCATCTAGTTGTCTGTCATTATATGTTACTTGTCCACTTAGGCACAGTCAAATGCCAAATCTAGCTTGAAGCACACGAATTCTTGCAACCACACCGTGAGCAATACACCTCAAAGAGAAGGAGCACCATTTGTCCACCTTGTAAAACCTGAGGGCAGCAGCATCCAGCTCACAAGCTTACACAAGGTGTTTCATGCTGGGCTGGATGCCAGCCACTGGAAACAAGCCAGTAAGACTCCTACACTATGACTTCATTCTCTACTCCGGTACTTTAAAAGGTACCGGATTCTCAATGGTTCTATTTGTTTTGGAAAGATTACTTGCGTTACCGTCCTTACATGCAAAAGACTGTCTGCATCGATGCAGTCAAGTGTAAACAGACTTTTGAGCGTTCACTTCTCTTCATTACTCCAATAGCAACAGGAAAACAGATAACGTTAGAACTTATCAATACTATGGTCTTTAATAACTAAAGACCTGTTTGATACTGAGTTTCAGTACTGATCCTGAAGAAATGTGCCCCTTATTTTACTTTTAGAGACAAGCAACCTCATGGAGTTTAGTGGTTTAGTGTGTGCGTTCAAGTTAGGTGGACTTTTCCTTATGCAGTGTTATGCAATGAGATAAATGACTCTATTCCTTTTAATAGTTCATTTAAAGTGCTCATATGAACTGTAGTGCACTGACCTTACAGTAAATTGTTAAAACGTGAAACGTGCACACCATGTAAGCAACTACCCATGTTCACACTATGTTTTATTATAAAGATGATCAAAGACCTTACTAGGCAAATCTGTTGAATGTGTGTATACGACCGCTCTAATGATCTTTTTGTGTGTTTATGCTCGAGTCTTGTTGGAGTTCTGGATAGTGTTTCATCTGTCAAGCCATTGCAGAGCAGCTGACAGAGCAGGCCTCATGCTGCAATGTAAAGGTCAACAGTCCTGTTGTCCTTGAAGCTGCTGTATGATATCCTCTTCCTGTGGTCCTGTAGACCACAACACAACCAGACTATACTCTACTATGCCGTTAGCCGCTGTTACACATGGAAAGCACACACATGCGAGTGGTGCTTAATGGGAGACCTGTAGTTTTGCAGATTAGCTTAGTTTAGACATCAACAAACATGCACGTCCTTACCTAGTTCATTGAGGCTCTGAGCGGCCTTGGTGATCTCCCTGCTGCCCCCCTGTAGCTGCCCCTGCAGTCTTTTGCTCAGGTACAAGATACGAATGATCCTCCGCAGCAGGTCACAGGCTACCTGGATCAAAAAGAGAGGGAGAGAGCAAGATGGTGGGGTGTTTGAATCAATCTTAAACCAAAATATCCAAGACCTAAGAAAGTACTAAAGCAAGAGTGACGCACTGCTGACATGTGAGGGTGAAATGGTAAAGCCTGGCTCAAGGCCATTGTTTGTGGGTATACCTGACTGTTCTCTTTGAAGTAACAGCTATATGACAGAGTTCATTATCAAATAAACTTGAGGTCGATCCAAGAGAAACATTTCTGCCACTTGCTTCACACCTTTTTCTGTTGAGGTTTTTCCCTGTTCCATACACATTCTGATAACTTTTAGGAGATTTTACAATTCCAACGCATTCATTGAAATCCTTGCACCACACTGAGCTCCACTATTTCTTAAACTTCAAGTTTTTACAATCATAGAGATACGGTATACACAAGACACAATTCAGAGAAGGTCATATTCCAGATCTCTTCATGTCATATTTTCTAAATAATTCAAAGATTTACTTTTTTCTCAAACGTCGGTCGACTAATCTTTCCAAATCTCATCAGAAGAGTATCTTCAGGAACATATTGAGGCCCTGACTTGTAGGAGTCCTCTCTTATTTAGTAAAATGACACTGTCCTTTTTAAAAAACAGTTTACAGGACCGGTGTGTAGGATTTAGTGGCATCTAGCTGTGTGGTCACTGAGTAGAACCCCCTGACCCCATGTTCTTCTTCCGTGTGTGAAGGACAAACTACTGTAGCTGTGAAATGTGCATAAAAATGCAAAAAGCAAGGTGGACTCCATGGAAGAGGACCCACGTTGTCTGTAGAAAACATAAAGATTCTTATTTTTAGGGGATTATACACAAATAAAATCATAGTTATGAATATTATATTTCCCTTATGCCTTATATTCTGTAAATAAAATCCCCTCAATTGTATGCACTGGACATTTAAGTAAAATAAAGTAAATGACACAGCATAGAACGCCTGAGTTATAATGAAGTTCCAAGACACTTTTTGGAATGATAGTCCAGGATTTTCCGTATTAGGCAGGCTGAAAAACTGTTTTGACAGTTGGAAGAAAAGCGTTGTTATTGCCAATAATACAAGGGCCAGACAAATGCTGGCATAGCCTACTGCACGTTGTATTTATATTATTTTTACACATGTGGTACTTTCAAGCCAAGCTGTCTTGTTGGTCAGTAATGCTTGGTTTTAAAGCCAGGAGAGGAAATATCACGCTTTATAGTTGCTATGCCAACTCTTATGGTAACCATGGAGCTACTCACACTACTTGTACTGTATATTCAGACAAAACAGGAAAAAGAGACGAGTGAAGAAGCATCTCTCATGATGTAGCTTGTATCGGAAATGATTCACACAGTTCAAAGATGGAAAGCAACACAAGGTCTGTTGAGTAGTAACTGTATCAGTAAAAATAGAAAAATAGATTCGGTGAAATTAAAAGCGAATGAGAAAGACTGACAGCACAGGGCAGTTTAAATGCCTGACAGGAAGGAGAGGGCTAGTATAATATTGGCTGCTATGAAGTGGAGGAGGAGGAGTGTAGCTGAGATCTGATGGCCTGTCATGTCTCTGTGATACCGCCTATCTGTGTGTGTGTATGAATATAACAAGACTAACAGTCTACAGCTATGCTAGCAGTCCTGTGAGGCTGTACTCATGCACAATGGTGCTTTGAGCTGGATGTTAACGTCAGCATACTAACAAGCCCACGTGACGATGCTAATATGCTGATGTTTAACAGTTAACCATCTGGTTTAGTGTGTTAGCATGCTAATCAATCTAACGGAATCGTGAACAGAGTAGACTAAAAGACTATACTTATATAGCGACTTTTTTGTTCTCTGACCACTTCCGGCCACAGCTTTTACACTATCTTGCCCAAGGATACTTTGACATGCAGACAGGAGCTGGGAATCATACCACCAATCATCTGATTAGTAGACGACCCGTTCTACTTCCTGAGGCATGGCCGCCCCGATCACATCTGTTTTGTATCAAATTTCATCCAATAGTTGTAGAAAGTCTCAACCAAAACTTTGGCATTTCTTAATGGCAGATTTTTCTGCCAAGGTGTGTAACAACATGGCTGGACGTACATGTGTATGCCAATCTTGTGTCCGAGTCCCTCTCTTGTTTCCTGTAACACTGTCTGAGTTGATCTCTTTAACTTGTGTGTGCGTGCAGTAGGATGCCATCATGTTATGGTTATTCAAAATTAAAACCATCCCTCAAATGTCAGAAAAAAGCAAATATTTATAAATATCTGGTTTGCTGTGCTCTGCAAATTCAGCTGGAATTTTTGTTAACAACAACAAAATGCTAAGTAGTGAGCCATGTTGGATAACCATGACACAGACCAGTAGAGAATGGTACTTATATGGGGCCTTTATAGTCGTCTCAGTCAAGATCAATGACAGCATAAAGAATGGACAGAGTATGAGTGACATCACCCATATGTTTCCAAGGTGCTGTTTTAAAGCTAAAAATATGTTGGCTGTGCTGCCTCTTCTGCCTCCAGGCTAATCTAATAAACAGTAAAGACGTGGATCGTGGCAGACCTAAGGTGGACTGAATGATGCCTGGGTGTTCTAATAAGCCATCTGTAACATAACTTTAAGCGTTAATATAATGTGAACAGATGAGTTGTATAAAAATTCACCCTCAGTACAGTTGTCATGAACGGGGAAATTAGCTATAGAGACCAAAACTGTTTTTTGTACCAGGCTGTAAACATGTTTATTTCTGCTGTGAAGTTGGACATTTTAACATGGGGACTTATGGGGGTTGACTCACTTCTGGAGCCAGCTTCAGGCAGCTGCTCAAGGACTTGCAGTTTATAGCACTGGCATTGGCTTCATTTCCCAGCCACGGAGGTTGTCACTTGGTCAAGATGCACTACATAGACATTACACTACATAAGTCATTCAGCCATTCACTGGGAGCTAAGCATTCACACAACGATGGCACAGCATTCTGGAGCAATTTGGGTTTCAGTGTCTTGCTCAAGGATACTTGCAGACTGAAGGAGCCAGGAATGAAACCACTGATTAGTGGATGACCCGTTCTACCTCCTGAGCCACAGCTGCCCCTGAGAAGAGACTGAGAAAGAGCTCTAAACGTGCATGTTTGGTGATGTGCATGTTTTTTTCACTAGAATAATGAAAAGTAACATTTTGGATTCAGTACTGTAGATGGAAAAAGGCTGTTTGCCACCTACATACAATTAAATGACCACAACAACAGAACTGAAGTCACTTGTATCCTCATATTTAGACTGAATTGCCATGTTGGCATCAGAGATAAGATGGTCTGAAACCAGGCTAACATGCTGCTGTCAATCAGTGATGCAGCAGATGCACAAAGAAGGAAGTGAACGAAGTTGATGAGGGGAAAAAGACAAACAGAGGCAGTGGATTCCCCAGTGACTAATCAGCTGCTGTTTGAGTCATACTGAAGGCTCTGACCAGAGACAAGACTGAGAGCGATCTCTCTCTCTACACACACACAGAAAATCTGAGCGACACAAAGCCATTAGCCCAGGAGAGAGACCTCAGAATCACACTGACCTTTTTACAGCCGCCGTTTCATCAATATTTAATCATGATTTCCCTCGGCTGCACAAACAGCAGTACTGCAGCTCAGTGTTCTTACTGAGCTGCACGCTCATGTGCTTGCTTTGTCGTGTTCAAGGTGCGGCTTCGAACTCTGCACACAACAAATGTCATGCCTACATATACAGTATAAGCAATCGCTGGACCTCTCTCCTACACAGTGTCGATTTCTCTGTGGGCTTTCTCTGGAAAGCTTCAAATCGAATGTAAAATCATGTTCTTTGGTAAAACTGCCATGCTAAAAAGGAGCGTTTGACTACACAGCCACAGAAACGTTCATATAGAATACCATCATCATGATGTGTGTGCTGGATAGTTACCTGCAGTCTGGCAAGCTGGGTGATCCTGGCCACAATCTTGTTGTACGGATCAACAATCTTTGTTCTTATCCTGGAAAGACATGCAGGGTTTCATGAAGACCCAGGAAGATAAACACATACAGACATCGTATAGGCCTTTTTACACTGCACTTATCTTCCCCCTACAGCTTGAATTGAACTTTTAGGAGCCTTATGAGTCTTTGGTTCAAGTGTGAGACAGATCAGAAGATAACAAGAAGAAAAAAAAAAAGTTTAAAAAGATCATCATGGAGCTCAAACTGCAGAGGTCACTTTTGTGGTTGAGTCTAAATCTTTAAAAAATGAGAGAAGCATCAGAGTGACTGGGATACGCAATGGCAGGTCAGAAATGTAATATTAAGTTTTAAAAGCAGTCCATAAGATTTTGTTATTAATTTGAAACCAACATGTATCCAGTGCAGGGATGCCAGGATTCGTCAAATATCATCCTGTCTCTTAGTTCTGGTTAAAATCCTGGTGACTGAGTGACTGTTGAATGACTGTAAACAGGACAGAGAATTCTTAGCGATGCCAGAGAGTTCTAATAGTCCAGTTGACAGGCGATGGAAATGCAGTTTTCCACGTTTTTGGTGGAGAGAAACGGACTAAAGGACTAAAACAGAGATTTACAGCGCAGTAAAATGTGTGGTTTAGAGAATAAGACTGAGAATTGGGATGGGATCTTTGTACCAAACTATGATCAGTGTTTGACTATTCACTGTTTAGTTGAGGGAAATTCTGAGACATTCACTTGATATCAGGTTTAGAGAAATTCAATTTTATAACGGATTCAGGGTCACAACTTAGATAAATCAGTGTGTTGTCTGCACAAAATTGCTGTTATGTGTCAGGACACCTAACAGGATAAAAAACTCTTCTTTGTGTTAAATAAAGTAAGTGGCTGTCGAACAGTGAAAAGTTAAAGATGTGACTGATATTTTTTAATCGATCTTTCACAGTTACTCTGTTATAACAGTGTCCATCATGCTGAACCACCATGCAGCTTTCCGGTTTGCTCTGCAGTGTGTATTGTGACGCTTCATTTTTTTAGAATCTGGTTGTCCTCACATCTTATTTCATCCCCAAATTGGGCGGAAAGTGATGGAAACAAAAGCAGAACCTGTTCAGGGTTTATACAAGATGCCTCAGAGTGCCATGTCAAGAAATCCTAAAGAAATTATTGGTTTGATACTGCTGATAATTAAAATCAACACAAATCTGCATCATAGGATTGTGAAGAACGATGACCCTCTTTGGGAGCTATATTCTATTTCGACAATTCAAGTGCTTCAATGTCAGTCACTCCTTTTCCAGAACTTTCCAGGCCCTGAAAACCTATTTAGTAGCCTATAATAATACACACGCTGTTCTTCTCAATCAGCTTCTTACTATGAGTGATTGGATCCTACATGAACACACTGCTTCCTGCCAAAGTTTGAACAGTTTTGGTTATTTCCCATGAGAGAACTCTGGATCTGTGTCTCTGTCTGAGCTCTCCTCACTCATTTGCAGTCGGCGGGGCTCAGTCGGAAAAAGGTCACGTCATGCACCAATCAGAATTTAGATTAGGATTTAAATTAAAATGGAATGAGAGCTGTGAGGTGTTTAGCTTATGTCGCCAGGCCACTGTCAATCAAATCTGTTCAAACCACACCCACACAATCCTAACAAGTCCTCAAGTCCTAAACGTTTAATATGTCATAATAAGGATGTATATGTCGCCAAAACTTTGACAACTTGTAATCATAAATAATGAATTATACTGAGAAAAAAAAAGAATTTCCAGCAAAGAATAGAGACAGTTGTTGTGAACAGGTGTGCAAATGTGAAGCAGCAGGCACTGCAGCCAGTCATATCTGAGTTACTGTTGACAATAAAAACATCTAACCTGATTAAAGCCACGAGAAAACAGATTTACCTGTCAACAGCTGCCTGTAGGGCACTGATCCGTGTCTGCATCATCTGAAGGACCCCTGAAAACAACAGCAACATCACCCTCTCAGAACATTGTGAATCTGACTGGAATTGACTGATTCATCTGAGGTCTGATCTGCTGGCTCTCTCTTGTGGTGAAACACAAAAAGTGCAATAGGTGTAGAGCCGAGTAGTTTGAAGATCACTATTATATATAATAACATTAAATTATAACATTCAGTTACTGCTGCTCTGCAATATTGTTGAGTCTGATTTAAAGGCATGCATTCATATTCTGGTGGGAAAGTCTGACATTTGAGACCTGACAGCTGGTTTCTGAACATTATTACACTGATGACATGAATGCATGTTTATTTATTTATTTATTTTGAAATAGTGACATAGAATATGAATGCACAGGTTTTCAGCATCTCACATTTGGGTTTTATTACGTCCCTGAATGAATGAGTTTTCAAGAAGGTCATGTCTCAAACTTGCATCATCTAAAAAATGATCTATATGCTAAAATATTGATTTGTACAGTATCCTAAAATTAACTGAAGCCAATTGCAGCCAGGAAGGATAAAAAAAAACAGTAATTCTAAAGCCGATGGTACAAGTCCATGAAGCTATTCTGTTTGTGAAGTTTGAGTGGTAGCATATGTAAATGTGGATTTTTACCTTCAAGAGACTCTATCCCGGTTGCCTGGGACAGTAGGTCTTCATGTCTGGCCACAACCTGGAAGGAAGAAGTAGAAATATACATGAAGGTGAATGTATTGTGGCTACCACTGTGTTTCTGTTGGCACCTGGTTTTAAATTTCAAGTTTCTGCTGAAATTTCACTATAAAATACCATAAAAGACAAAATCAGTCTAAAGGCATAGACACACTTTTGAAGTACTTGAAGGAAGTACAAATGATTTGTATTTAAAAGCATAAAACATATTAAACTTTAGTGGGTTAAACATGTGGCTTACAATGCTGGTGGAATAAACCTACATGGTTGCGCACATAGCTCATGCAGTAACACATAACTACCATCACTACATCAAGAAATCATATGAAACCTACTCTTATACTACATTCTGTAAACCTGACAAGGACCAAATTGGTGACAAAATGTAAAAACAAGAAACAGCCCTTCTTCCTCACTGCAGTTATTCTGAATGTCTCTTCCTCAGCCTGTCTTACCTTCGTAGCTTCAATTTTCTTTCTCTGTCTTTTAGGGTTGCAACAACTAAGGATTTGCATTATCGATTAAGCTGTTAATTATTTTCTTGAATAATTGTTTGGTCTATAAAATGAAAAATACATTACATTATTTCCCAGAGATGACTTCCAGTGTGTTGTTTAGTCTGACCAACAGTCCAAAGGAATCAGAAAACATTCCCATTCAAGGTGAAATCAGGAAATGCAGGCAAACTATTCAAAACCAATAATCAATTAACCAAATATTCTGTGATTAATTGATTGAACTAATCAAATCAGAGCGGCAAACTTTTGTTTATCTGCACCATGGCTCAGTCTGTAGGGATTTGGCCTGGGAACTAGAAGGGTGCCCAGGGTATGTGTGGCTGGCCATCACTCCATCATCTCCCTGTGTGTGTGGTTGTAAGAATGCACGAGGATTTCTCCTCGAGGGATCAATTAAGTATCTATTCTATTCTATTCTATTCTACAGCAAGTCAGGTTTGTTGTTTATTAATCTTAATTTCCAAGTTCAGCTTCAGTTTGCTTATTTACCAGTAGAGAGTAATTAATGTGACTGTGCACCATTTCATATGAATCTCTGAGTAATCAACATTGATTTCACCTCATTGAAGCGGCACTGACCCTTCAGACTCTGCAGTGACTGTGTTGTGGGTGTGTGTGTTGGCGTGTACCTGGCTGTGCAGCTCTTTATCCAGCTGACTGATGCCCTGTGCCAGCTTGGCCAGCTGCTCAGCGATGACAGCATGGTGAATAGCCTGAGCGGTGTACGTCTTCACATCGAAGTCTTCGGCCAGGAAATCAGCGTAACACTCTGCGAACACAGCAGCACACTCTCAGACCACTCAGTACATTAACACTTGGAACAGAACACGTGTGTTAATGCTTCTCTGTTGTTCTGTGCCTCTCTTCCATCGTGTCAGTGAGCCAGAGCTCTCTAACACAGCTCCACACTGTCTGCAGCTTCCTTGCTGAGTTCCACCAATTTACAACTTCTACCACTAATATGAACAGCAGTACAACATATATTTAACCCACGTATTCGGTGGATGTGACTCACACAGACAAACACGTCATGTTATAAAATAAGAACTGTGACGTTGACAGCCGGTTAGCTCGGAAAAGTGCTTTGCATTTAGCCAGCTGCGGGACGAACGTGAACATTTCACAGAGCTGCGGAGAAAATGTTTACGAACTGCGGACGAACACTGAGACTCTGTGACATCTTCATAAAGCTCTTCATAAAGCTCTTCATAAAGCTCTTCGTACCATCTCTGAGAAGTGAATTCGTGGAAGATTCTCTGCCGTCCTCCATGTTGACGCTTCCGCGTGTGACGTGAGAGACGGGAGGTCGTCGACGTTGCACGAGCCTTAAAGGGATACACACATCTACTGGATAGTATGACGATAGTTAGCCCGCGTTGTTGACCTCTGACTCGGGTAAACCCCGGGATGTCCAAAGTACGGCCCCGGGGCCAATCACGGCCCGCGGTCAGATTTCATGCGGGCCAAAGCTTCATTTTTATAATACATTTAAAAATTTTTGGTTGACATAACGCGGCAGTAGCTCAGTCCATAAAGACTTGGCTTGGGAACCGGAGGGTGGCTGGTTCAAGTCCAGTATGGAAGGTGGACTGGTAGCTGGAGGGGTGCCAGTTCACCTCCTGGGTACTGCTGAGGTGCCCTTGAGCAGTTGTCAAACATGGCTCTCTTTAAAAGAACTTTGGACACACCAGTCAAAGATAAGGTGACACATTGAGGGATTATTCTGAAGATGACTAACTCAGTTGTATTTTGAGAAATAGATGCAGTAGTACTGTTAAAGATAATACTACATACTAATATATATATATAATTTAATTAATATTTGTGTATATAATATGTGTGAAATACTATATTCCCATACTGTCACTGATATTCACAAATCATAATATACAAATTCAAGACCCATTATTTATTTGAGTAATGACCACATAGTAGTAGTAGTATAATGATTCATGTAAAGACGGCTCCATGATCTCTGTTATTGTTAATGACCTATCTCTCTACATTGAGTAATAGAAAAGTATGACTACATTTATTTTCAGAAATTCTGAAACTGACCTGATGATTTGAAAAGAATAATTATCAGAAAATGAGATTTGAGAATCATGCTGAGTGATTCATATATATATATACACACACACACATATATACATATATATAGTATTGTATATCTCAACTGTTCATACCATTTATTCATTTAAAAATGTATTAATTTGTTCAGAATCATACTTTATTTTTTCATTGATCTATACCTCTACAGGCACTGTGGCTCACCAGGTCACTGTCTTCACTGTTTCTGCTATTGTTCTTGGTTGTTTCAGTTTAATTTAGTTGTTTTAAGAAATTAGCACTGCATTATTTACCATCTATTCCATCATCTGTAACTGCTTATCACAGTGGTCACAGACGAGCTGGAGCCTATGACTTTGGGCGAGAGGCAGGGTACACCCGGGACAAGTCACCAGCTTATCGCAGGGCACATAGAGCATGTGCATGTCTTTGGACTGTGGGTGGAAGCTGCACACAGAAAGGCCCTAGTCGAGGTTGAAACCAGCAACCTTCTTGCTGTGAGGCGACACCATGCCGCCCTAAAAGTTCTTTTTTTTTTAAACGGACATAAGAAATGTAATCACTCATGTCACTCACGATTTGTGCTTTCATTGCATTTTATTTAATGTAATGGATTATATAAAAAGTGATAAAAGATAATGTAGCACTGAAGAAAACCAACATACACAACACACCATGAACATGACAACACCTACGTGAGTAAAATTCTAACCATGATCAAATATGCATTTAGAACATACAAACATCACACTTACCGGCATGAAACAAATGGAACTAATAATATTCATACTGGCCACATTTATTTGTGTACCTGTGCACAAGTATTGTGCATGCTGGTTTGTCTGTCTTGTGTCAAAGTCTGTTCCCCCTTTGAATAGGGGTAGATGTTAAGGATAAGGTATAAATGAGCAATTTGCATTAGACAAGTCGCCAAATCTAACATTGTCTCTAAAATCAGTACCGCTATCTTTGTGAAAGCTCTGCTGCTAATACAAGCAACACATTAAACAATACAAAAAAACAAATGAATATACTGAAATGTTTGACAAATAATACAAATACATTTGTTTTCTCCAAGTTTTCAGGACATGGGTTGTGAACAGGTTGACCACATAAGACTATCTCTACCATTATTAGTGTTAATGGCTCTTACTGGTTTAGCCGTTTTCAGGAGGGAATTTAAACAATTAGTCTTGAATGGATGAGTCATATTACCAATCCACTAACTGAAAATCAACATTTTGGCAACAGCAAAAATTATGGCCAACCATAGTTGACTAGTCTAGACAAAACCCCTATTATAGCACCACATTTTAGTATGCTTTTTATCACAACATTAATTCTCTGGAAAACATCAACCTAAAACAGATGTTCCATTAACAGATGAATGTGTGACCCTACATGATTCAAACATTTAAAGGAAACAGCAGTCAGGCCTTAAACTGAACCTGACTAATTTGTTGAGAGTCCATTCATATTGATAACAGTCCTGTTTTTGGTTTGCGGAGCAAAAATGAATAAAGGACAGCAGGTAGCCTGTACAGGTGAAGAGCTCCAGGTAATTATGACGCTAGAGTGAACGCCAAACCTACAAAAAAATTCAAGATGAGGAATAAGATTTCTCCTGCTGTCTGGATCATAGTTTTACATTAAACAATATTTGGTTTGTGGTGCTGTAACCACAATAAAAACTATTCCTTTGAATTATGGCAAAGGAAGAGGGAGAATGATCAGGGGGGCAGCGTTTCTGCCACCAGCAATACCACAGGGGCTGAAGTATGGGTAGAGTTTCTCAGTGAAGTTACAGCCAGTGAAGGAGTAAATGAGAGCGGCTGTATCTACATCATGAAAGGAGACCAGACCCTCCTCATAATCCACAAACACCCCCACCTTCTGTGGCTTCGACTTCAGAGAGAGAGGCAAACCAGGACCAGCAAGAGCTTTGTACTCAGTTCCATGTCTCAACCATACGGTCCAAAAGCCATTCTTAGGGGACAATTTGATTTTTCCCTTCCTGTTGACTGATTCACTGGCCACCCCTAAATCCCATTCAGCCTTATCTTTAACCTGAACTTCAAAGTAAAATCTGCCTGAAGAGAAACTCTGCTTTCCTAAGACCCCATTACACATGGAAAATCTCTTTGGGTTGTCAGGGATATTCTTTTCTATCACAACAGACTTTACTTCTTTCTCATCATCAGACAGGACGAGATAGGGACTTGCAGTGTCAGGATCCAGAGTCACATCCACCACATACTGCTGGACTCTCTTCAGCTCAGTATCAGCACACAGCTTCTTCATCTGTTTACTGAGTGTCTCCTCCAGCTGAGCCACAGCTCTCCTCAAAGTCCCCTCGTATGATGAGTGAACTCTGACCTCCGTCCAGTCTTTTGTGGGTGGAGCCGTGTTCAGAGATGGGAAGCTTTGGAGGAACTGGAGGTGGTCTTTCGTCCGTGAGAGCTGCTCCACTTGAACTTTTCTCTTCATCAGCTCTGATATTTCCTCTTCCAGCTCTTTGACGAAGCCTTCAGCCCATTTCTCTGTTGTTTTCTGCTTCTCCTGGATTGTGTCAGTGAGCTGAGCCAAACCTCTCTGAACAGACTGGATCAGAACAGTGAAGATCTCCACACTCTCTGCAGTCTCTCTGTCTGCATCTTCCTGGCTGAGCTTCACTGATTGCTTAATCTGCTGAATCTTCAGTCGTCGTTCCTGGATCATCTGTTGAATCTCATTCTCTACCTTCTCCAGTTTAGCTTTCTTTACCTTATACTCTTCTACCACAGGAGTAAAGATATGAGGCTTGTGATCTGACTCAGTGCAGAACAGACACACACACATCTGGTCAGTCTTGCAGTACAGCTCGAGAGGCCTATCGTGCTTCTTACACATTCTGTCTTCCAGGTTCTCCACAGGATCTATCACCTTATGTCTTTTCAGGCCTGGGATTCTGTGATGAGGCTCCAAGTGAGTCTCACAGTAGGAGGCCAGACACACTAGGCAGGACTTCAGAGCCTTCAGTTTGGTTTCGGTGCAGACGTCACACAAAACGTCTACTCCTGAGTTGGCATATTTTTGCACAGAGCAGCTGCTGGCTTTCTTTACAGCTGACTGTCTGAACTGAGCAGCCATCTCAGATATGAATGTATTGACCCGCAGCTCAGGCCTTCTGTCAAAGACATCTTTACACATGGGACACTGACATCGGACGTTAACGTCCCAGTGTTGTGTGATGCATTTCTTGCAGAAGTTGTGTCCACATGGTATGGTGACTGGATGAGTGAACACATCCAGACAGATGGAACAGAGAAACTGCTCTTCAGAGAGGAGACTGTAGGTAGAAAACATGGCTAAAAAAAAAAGGGGAAAAAATTAACTTTCCTCCATACTGTTTGTCCTTATTAGCTGTGTGTCAAAAAAAAAAACTGTCCTTAATCAGACCACTGCAAAACATTCTAGCACACTGTTCCTCATCAGGCTACATAATTTAATGGTTTAAATGAAAAATATTGCCAAAACCGTAAGACACTAACATTTTTCAGCAGAAAGATATGTGCTGAATGGCAAGCAGACAAGCAATAAAACTATAATGACTATTAGTGATAATAGTGATTAGTGGCTGAGTGCACTCAACAGTTTTTAACAGTCATGATTCTTAGACTCTTAGGCTTTCTTAGACTTTGAGACAAAGTCACAAAAAGTCTCCATTCCATTTTATGTAGAAAAATATAAAACCTAGCACAACAAAAATGCAGGTTCACCTTAATACAATGTTAATACAAAGTCAAAAATTTAACCTGAACTTATTTTAGCCTGATGCAGACTAAACACACAGTCTCTGCCATTCATTGAAGTAAACGAAATAGATTTGAATATGCTCAGTGTTAAACTGCATTTCACTCTAACTCTTTCAGTGCTACATAATAACGTCCATATTTGTTGCTCTCTGTTAAAACACACTAAATATCATCCACTCTACTTACCAGTGTGTGGACGCAGTAAACTTTCTTTTACAGCAACACAGAAGTTATGTTCTGCAGATCAGTTTCACTTTCATTTCTGGATTGAGGCGGTAAAACAGTTGCAGCGTTGCTCCGCCTCTCTCACAGTACTCATAAAATCTGTTGATCCAACACTCTTCTTCTGCCACCAAGTGTTCATGAACTTGTCAGCAGGTTTGACAGAAAGAGAGAAATAGAGAGAGAGAGTACAGTAGGATGCCTAAATTGTGCAAAACATCCGGCCACAACCCTGCAGGCAGAACTATAATTAGAGTCACTGTTTGCAGTGCAGAATTAGGTATGCTTCCTCTGAACATTACCACTGTAAACAGAAACACTGAAACAATTAATTGAAACAATTAAATTCTACGTAATCAAAAAAAAAAAAACAGCTGACCAGTTGGACTAAAAATACCAAAACACAGTAAACATTCAATTAATGCCAAATGCAGCTATCACCAGGCCTGTATGTCAACAGTAACTGATAAAAAGCTGAAGGAAACACTGAATATGTGTGTTCAGTCTGTACAGGCTGAGCAAAGGAACAGGTACACTGTAAAAAAAAATATCCGTAAATTTTACAGTTAAAGAATGTAAACCATAAAAGTTAAAAACCGTAAATTGTAAATCAGTTTTAAACAGTTTCTTTAACAAGTAATTACCGTAAATAAGTTAATTAGGAAAAATTGTAATTTTTACTGGTTTTCTCCAGAAAATATACATTGCCCTGCTGTAATAAAAGTCTTGTACTACTTTTAACAGTAATATACTGTAATTTTTCTAGCAGCACATACCATAATTTTTGCACTTATTTTTCCTAAAGAATACAGTTTGTAACTGTAAAATGTGCATACTGTTGTGGAAATTACAAAAATATACCGTAATCCTTCTAGCAGTGCATACTGTAATTTTTGCATTTAATTCTCCTAAAGAATACAGTTGGTAACTGTAAAATGTGCATACTGTTGTGGCAATTACAGAAATATACTGTAATTTTTCTAGCAGTGTATACCGTAATTTTTGCATTTAATTATTCTAAAGTATACAGTTTGTAACTGTTAAATGTGCATACTGTTGTGGCAATTGCAGAAATATGCTGCAAGGATTTGAATAGTCAATACTGTAATTTTTGGGTTTTATTCTTGTAAAGATTCTTGTAAATTTACATACTCTCATTGGGATATCAGAAATATGCTGCAAATTTCTGTAGTAGTTGATAGTAGTTGATATTGCAATTCTTGCATACTTTCTCTTAAAAAATAAAGTCTTTAACTGTAAAATGTACACATGGTTATGGCAAAAAAATATACTGTAAATTGTCTTGTTGCCAATATTGGAATTTTTGCACTAAGTAACAAATAAAAGAAAAGAAAAGAAAAGAGTAACCTGCACTCAGCTACTGAAAAACGTTATAGAGATGTTGTAGCTTACTGTAATATAATTTATTTGGTTTAATAAAAGTCACGTCAGTCATATTCAAGTTTCCTGCCTGTAAGTAGACCTGACACAGTTGAGAAGCATACTGTTGTGCCCCACACATGCCCCTGGCAGCCAGCAGCCAGTCTTACTTAATGGCCCATCAAGGGGCCCCCTGCACCTGGTCTGCTCGTACATGCGCAGTGGAACTCTGGCGGTACTTGGTGGATTTGAACGGGCCAATCAGCACGCTGCATCTGTGGACCCTTCGGACTGCGCGCTCAGTTTGTGCAGAGACTTCTCATCCAACCTTCTCCGTCACATCAGAGCTGCTCTCTTTCTCAGGTATGGAAATATTTTGGAACATTTCAGAAAGCCAATAGTTTAAATTGCACTCGGTTGGTTGAAAGGAGATGTAAGGAGAAAAAAACCGTTGTGGAAAGTTTGCCTTTCCAGCACTAGCTGTAGCCCATCTGTTTCGTGTCGCTATTGCTGTATGCTAACGGTCCAGGTAGTCTATTTAAGATGTATTCATGTAACGTATGTGCATAAACAGTTAAATCTGTTAAAGCCTTTGTTCTCCACTGCAAACTGCATCGCAACGAACCGAGGTATATGTTCAAGTGTGTTGCAGCTAGTTGCAAGAAGGTGTGTACTGGTTATGCAGCATTAAAAGCGCACTTCTATTGTCATCCTAATAGCTGGCCAAGAGTTACTCTGGACACAACTTTAACGAGTTTAAAATGCACAGTTTAAAGTGAAACTGTGTAGTTGAATGGTTGACACAGATGCCTTTTGTAATATATATTTGTTCATGTTGTTTATTCTCAGGGTCCTCTTGCTTCACTGCTGACTGCTTCATATTGAGCATTGATCAGAAGATTGTCAACGACCACATCACTGCCTTCTCCTGTGCCATCTGCCTGATGTTTGGCAGTTACTATTGCTTTAATATACACTACCCAGTGGGACTGCGATCAACACTGGAGTTCCTCCAGAGGTAATTCTTAGATACATACATGCATACTATATTTACCAGCAAGATAAAGAAAATATTCACCATATAGATCCTAATGTTACTAGATACCGAAATAGAATAAATACAAAAGACAATTGAAATTGGAAAAAAACTGTGCCAAATATAAATGTACATAATTGAAACAGTGCCATTAGAAACTGTGCAAATGTTTTGTGTTATCGTTTCTATGCTGTTGCTGAGCAGTGTTATAGTGTATATTTTTTATGGCCATGGGGACAGAAGAGTTCTTCAGTCTGTTGCAGCATCTGTGTGCAGCAGGATAGGGACAAAAGCCTGTCACTGAACACGCTCCTCTGTCTGAACGTTCTGTGTAAAGAGTCCAGCTCTGTGTCCACCACAAAGCTGGATCTTGTGGTATCTTTCTGTTAAGATATTTAAAAACATAACAGATTAGACGGCGTAATATTTATCCTTTCTTCTTTTCTTCAAGGTGTTTCTTTTCAATAAATCCGGAGAGAGGAACGAAAGTTGAGCACAGCAAGAGGAGGAAGGTCTTTGCTGTCAACCCAAGAGTCCTCACACTCATCGCTGACCTTGCAGACCATGAGTGGACTTAGACCATACTTTGTGAGTCATTTGATGTGAGGTGTAATGTTGTTGTAATGTTGCAGTATGTTAAAAACTGCATTTTATTGGTATTCTGAGTGTACACAGTGTAAGATGTGTACCTTTTTTACTCATACATGCCCAGCCTTGCAAATAAGGTGAATGGTTGTTTAGGTTGGAGACTGGTTGATGTTTTGACTTTTTATTTATTTATTTTTTTATAAATAGCAGATAACACTGATAACACTAAAACAAAAAGCAGGGTCCTGGTTTTATGCTGCACCACTGTCACGGCTCAATGAACCTGTGGTGATTTTACTGTTACAAGTCAAAAGAATCGAACAGCAAGAACAGCCAGTAGCATTTTAGCTTTCTATTTATTTGAGAAAAGATACAGTAGTGCCCAGCACATCTGTTAGAAAGTTCTTATTATTACTGTGTACTTGTGTCATATTCATGTGACCTGTGGAATATTCATCTGACACACACACACACACAGACACACACAGCACCAGAGGACAAATGCTAATGTTGTCACATTGCAATCACTTGCTCTGTTCCAACCTTTGCACTAGTATGTGAAAACTATATTTTATTATTACTTGTATTACGTGTCTTTTTGAAGCATGTGTTTCCAGTTCTTTGTATTCTGAGTGTACACAGTGTAAGATGTGTACATTTTTTTCCATCTTTATGTACAGCCTTGCAAATAAGGTGAATGGTTTATGTTGGAGACTTTTTATATGTATATATAAATAGCAGATAACACTGATAACACTAAAACAAAAAGCAGGGTCCTGGTTTTATGCTGCACCACTGTCACGGCTTAATGAACCTGTGGTGATTTTACTGTTACAAGTCAAAAGATCTGAACAGCAAGAACAGCCAGTAGCATTTTAGCTTTTACTTGCTATTTATTTCAGAAAAGATACAGTGGTGCCCAGCACATCTGTTAGAAAGTTCTTATTACTGTGTATTTATGTCAATTTCATGTGACCTGTGGAATATTCATCTGAGACACGCACATACACACACACACACACACACACACACACACACACAACACACACAACACACACACACACAGAGCACCAGAGAAGAAATGATAATGTTGTGTCACTGTTTCAACCTTTGCACTGGTATAAATGCTAAATGTGGCATTTGGAAGCATGTGTTCCGAGTTCTGTGTATTCAGAGTGTACACAGTGTTGTGAGAAGTTTGTACAGCCTCACAAATTTTCATTAAATGAAAAATTACAATGAAAAAGTTTGGTTTTTGGATGTTTTATGTACAACGTACTTATAGTTTTCCATGTTTTCACCATTAGACTAAACTGGTAACACATTATTTTTCTGCTCTAATCAATTGACAATTTTACCAAGTAAATTTGCACTTTTAAATTTCCAGTTAATCCTTTCATATTTCATGGCACAAACTTTAATTTTCTTTAATGTTTTAATGTTAATTTTAAGCAAAACAAGTTTTTTTTCCAGGGGTAAAAACTTGTAGTTTTACGGAACATTATGGATTCAAACACAATAATTTACCGTAAAATTACCGTGCTCTTTTACCGTTATAGAATAGAATATATACCCATCATTTTTACGGTAAAGTTCTGGCAACTGCAGCTGCCAGTTTTTTACCATTTAAAAATACAGACAAAACCTGTATTTATACAGTAATTTAGGGACATGTTTACATGGTGAATATGTATTTTACAATTTAGACTGTTAATTTTACAGTAAAATATTTTCATATTTCATGGCACAAACCGTATTTTATATATCATTTTAATGTAAATTTTAGGACAAAACGTGATGTTTTTCAATGGTAAAAACAGTAATTCTTACAGTAAAATGTGAAATTAAACACCATTTAGTACTGTAGAATCAGCAACACTAATACTCATCTACCGTAATTGTAAAAAATGTCTTACTGTAATTTTAACGGTGAAGTTCTGGCAACCACAGCTGCCAGTGTTTTACCGTAAAAATGACTTTTTTTTTTACAGTGTAGACCTGGTCAGAATACAGACTGTGTTCTGACTGTGATCTGTTAAGCCATTGAGGCATAAATGCACTTCCTTGCTGTATGTGCAGAGCAATCTGAAATAAGATGAATTTCTTCACATAAATGTTATACGTCCACAAATCCTCCCCCACACAAAGAAGAGTGAACTTTAAAAAAACTGAAGACTCCATTAAAAAAATAAAAGAAGTTGGCATGCTGTGTAAAATGTAAATAGAAACAAAATGTGATAATGTGAAAACATTGAAACTTCTTATTTAATTGAAAATACTTATCAACTGTTGAAACTGAGAACCATTATTGTTTTGTAAAATGATATGACCACTTTGAATTTGATGGCAGCAACATCTTTCAAAAAAGTTGGACAGCGGCAACAAAAGGTGGAAATTTTTTGAAATGCTAAAACAGCTGGAGACCATGAACCGTGAAGCAGCTGAAATCCTACATCAAGCATCAAGCAATAACTATAAAAACACATTCCATTTTAAAGATGACAGCAAGTCTCCTCAGTTTCCAGACACAGAGTTGTTAAAAGAAGAGGTGATGAACAGAGTGGTAAAACATGACCCTGCAGGTCATGGGCAGCTTCTTTCTCTCTGTACTGACTCTGCGTCTCCTCCAGCTGAGCCACAGCTCTCCTCCGAGTCTCAGTGCATATGATGAGTGATGAGTGCACTCTGACCTTCATCCAGTCTTTGGTGGAGAACTGACACACACACACACACACACATCTCAGTGCAGAACAGACAAACACACACACACATCTAGATAGTCTTATAAAACTCATACATTCTGCAGGTTCTCAGCAGGATCAATCAGTTTATGCCTTTTTAGGCCTGGGAATGTGAAATGAGGCCTCAGGTGAGTCTCACAGTAGGACGTCTTACACACCATGCAGATCTTCAGAGCCGTCAGTTTGGTTTCAGTGCAGACGTCACACAGAACATATGTTGGTTTGTTACATTGTTGTTCTGAGGAGATGTCAGGTTTCTTTAGAGGCGACTGTCTGAACTGAGCAGCTACCTCAGATAAGACACTGTTGACACGCAGCACAGGTCTTCTGATGAACATCTCTTTGCAGACGGGACACTCGTATTTCCCGTTAACGTCCCAGTTTTGCGTGATGCATATCTTGCAGAAGTTGTGTCCACATGGTATGGTGACTGGATGAGTGAACATATCCAGACAGATAGAACATAGAAACTGCTCTTCAGAGAAGACACAGCAGGTAGAAGACATGTCTAGAAATAAAAAGAAGAAACAAAAATTGTGAAAAGTCTACCTGTCAATGTCTCAACTCTGTGATCTTTTATTAATAAAATGACAACATGAAGGAGAGCAGAATCATGCACACCAAAATGGCCATACAAATGCTTTTCCTGCCTTTATTCTCAGAGTAATGTGTCGTGTAATGTGTAATGTGTATCAATATAACATAGTAATAGAGAAAGCACATGTGTAATGGCTTTCGGGAGCAGTTAAGTTCAAATGACGTGTGTATTTAGGTAGAATTTTCTCTGAATGACAGAAACAAACTACACAAACACAAACTTCTGCACAGGCATCTGTGATACTGTGTCCACCGTTCTGTACGTTGGTTGCATTTCTTTATAACAGTATCAATCATAGTGGCAAACCACTGTATAAAACATGGATGTCATATCTGTGACGTCAGCCACAGGTTTCTGAAGAGCCATTGTGAAGCTCAGTGTGGTGGCTATGGCTGCCAGTCCTGCCTCTGCTGTCTCCCAGCTGATCTAAAAAATGGGCAAAGATGTGGAGCGTCTGTGGACCTGAGGCAGGCTGAATGATGCCTGGTTATTCAAACAAGCCACCTGTAATGGCATCCACCTGTCAGTCAAAGCGGCCACACTGTCAACAGGTGAGTTCTATAAAAATTCACCCTCAGTACATTTGTCATGAATGGGGAAATTAGCTATATTACCATCCTTCCGTGCATTATCTGTAACCACTTATGCTCATCGGGGTCACGGTGAGGCTGGAGCCTATGGAGAGGAGAGGCGGGGTACACCCTGGACAAGTCGCAAGGTCGTCACAGGGCACATAGAGACACATACCATTCACACTCACATTCACACCTATGGACAATTTAGAGGCAACATTATTTTATGGTAATATTATAAATCACTAAAAGGAGGTTGACTTGTTTTGTAGCCAGCCTCAAGTGGCCGTTCAGGGAACTGCAGTTTTTGGCACTTCGACATTGGCTTCACTTCACAGACACGCAGGTTGCCACTTGGGCAAAACACAGAAGTCAGGCTGAAAGCAGGAGAAAAGCTGTCTGAAAGTGGAGACAAAACAAGACAAGTAGAAGACATAGACATTACAAAAAAAAACTTAAGGTTTTAATTTAATTTACTTAAGGTGCCTTGTCAGTCACTGCTGAGTTTTTAGGCCCTGATCAGAATCAGAATCAGAATCAGAAATACTTTAATAATCCCAGGGGGAAATTATTTTTGTTACAAGACTCCATATAAATAAATAATAATATCAATATCAATATATAGATATTGAATCTATATATCACATATCAATATATGTGATGTCACATATCAATATATGTGATATATATATAAAAGATATATAAAAGATCAAATTTAGAGTTAAATAATGTGCAAAAAGTGATTGTCCATATTTGTGTTAGATTACAGAAGGGGGGGTGTCTGACTCTCTGAGGGAGGCGTTATAGAGTTTAATGACCACAGGCAGGAATGATTTCTTGTGGTGCTCTGTGGTGCATCTGGGTGAGAGGAATCTTCTGCTGAAGGAGCTCCCCTGCTGGGCCAGTGTGTCGTAGAGAGGGTGTGAAACATTGTCCAATATGGACTGAAACCTGGACAACATCCTCCTCTCTGCCACGGTCGTCAGAGTGTCCAGCTCCTCCCCCACGACATCACCAGCCCTGTTTTAGTTTTTATCCCCTGTGCTTATTTACCTTATAGGTTTTCATTTACTTTTAACATTTTATTTGCTTTATTGTTGCGGTTTTATGTTTGTTATTTTGGTTTTAATTTTTATGCAACTGTTCTTAAATTGTGCTTTTTTTACCCTACAGGTTTTGATTTACTTTTTTTAAAAATTTTGTTTTATTGTTGCAGTTTTATGCTTTTTATTTTGGTTTAGATTTTTATTTTTTATGCAACAGTTCTGCTGCTTAAAAACTGTTCAGTGTTCTGTCTTTATTCTGCTCTGTGAAGCACTGCATCTCTGCATGAAAGGTGCTATATAAATAAATAAAGTTGAGTTGAGTAGAAATGACCACTGAGCAGATTAACTGAAAACACAACTTAAGTACAGTGTATGCTGCCATCATGTGGCCATCCGGTGTCACTGCAGTTACACTTACATTTTATAGACATTTTATAGACATTTATTTATGAAAAACAGCAAAACGGGGGAAAGAACCTCTTGTAATATAAACTCTAGTAAGTAATTTAGTTTGCTTATGATATTGGACTGATGCTATCTTACATTCATGGATATGTGTTCTGTGAATTTTTCTCTACTACGATATCTATTCTATATTTTTCTATATTAGTCTCAATATCTATCTTGTTTATCTAACACCTAACCCTGATCAGCTGATGAAGACCAAGCTGCTACAAACATGCAGACTCACTTGACTCGCTTGACCACTTCAGATCATCGTTGTTTTTTTCTTTCAATGCAATGGAATCAAAACTAAAAACTTCAAGAATATTTACTAGACTGAAAAAACAGGTAACGGTCTTGCATAGATACAGCTCTCAGTTTAATCACATGAAGTGTTTTTGTTCTTACCTGTGTGTATGTATGGAGATGTATTTCTTGTAAAGATGAAGTAATGTTTACTTGAAACGATTAATTTCTTTCACTTTCATTCCTGCAGTGTGAAACTGAAACAATCCCTTTCTCTCAGTGCTGCTCCACCTCTCGCTGCACTCACATTAGCTATCGGTTTAGTCACTGTTCACTTTCAATATGACTTTTATATCATCTGGTTTAAATTGTTGTTCAGTGACGCCTCGGTCCTGACCGCATCACTGTCGTGACAATAATGACGTTAAAGCACACCCTCTCATGTAATATTGCTTAATTAAAAATGTCCTTATCTAAAATGAGTAACATTTGAAGGACTTTATTTTGTACTGGTTTAAAAAGAATCAAACCCTGGAGAAACATTTCAAAATTGTAATTTGTTGGAACACAAATCCAGTTTGAGCATACAAAAGGCTGCTGTCACAGCTGTACTGTATGAGACATCTGCATTTCTAATTTTTGCAGGTTATTTCATTCTTTTTTGTGTAGGTTTACTTTTGAGTCATCTGCCTCCACACAGACCCTACACAACATTTTCACACAGTAACTTAAGCAAATATGTGGAGTTAAAGTATATGTTCATTTGTTTTAGGTTGGCCTTAAAACATCACCCACATGCCTGTACAGTATGTATTTTTAAAGAGTCATCGGTCTCTGTAAGATTTGATTTGACAAAGTCAGACTGCTGAAGCCGATAGAGCGAGACGTTCGTTCGTCGAGACGTTAAAGCAGCTCCTAGTTACTAGATATACTTAGTACCTAGTTAGTACCTAGTTAGTTAAGATATACTTTATTGATCTCATACAGGGAAATTTATTACAACAGTTCACAGTACACAAGGTGGATAAGGAAGAAAATACTCAGAAATAATAATTAAAGTCATCTGGAAAAAAATGCCTCATGTATAAAATGTGTCTTCTGGGATTACATATTGTCATGGAATCATGCACTAAGTCACATTTCCTCTTTGCAGACATTTAGATTTATTATTTTGTGTCTAAATACAAATAAATACAGAAATTATATGCAGCTCTGTGGATGTGGTTCATTCTGAGTTTAACCTTGTAACTGCGCTCTGGGTCAAAATGCTGTGAACTCTAGTGACCCGTCTGTGTGGTTTTACTGTGTATCATCTCCCTCACACCAATGCGCGTGCATCGGTAGTCATGGAGACATAAGGGGGGCGTGGCCGGTGTGACGTCAGCGCTGCAGTTCCGCGGAACTGCTCATTTGGAATTGGACTCGACACAAGTTAGGCTGCTGAGAAAGGTCTCTGTCGGAAAGTTTGAAGTGGACTGGAAAAGTTCTCCTGCAAACTGCGGCAGCAAAAATCGACCTGCTGGAAATTGGCCTCTAACACAGCCCCTGCGCAGAGTCAGGCGGTGGATCTTTAATTTTACAAGTAAGACATATTTTAATGTTGTGCCAAATTTATGAAATCATCTTCCTGAAACCTTTATGTGAGTCAGTCCAGAAATGACATCCAATTCATGTCAATTGTTGTGTGTGTGTGTGTGTGTGTGTGTGTGTGTGTCTATATATATATATATATATATATATATATATATATATACATACATATAGTTTTTGATGACACTCGATGTAAAAATGGACTGAATGTCCTGGGACAGTCAACAATTGTGTAGTAATTTAAATATACTTTATACATTATATTTGAGGCCATCCATTTTTATTTATCTTTTTTTACCAATTTATCGATAAAAAAATTAGGGGATAACATTTTTGAATAATGCCAAAAAATACATTTTTCTCTGTCACCATAGAGACCATGGAACGTTTAGGAGCAAACTTGTGATTTAATGTCAAATGTATCCATTTAAATTTCAGTTGAATTTAATGGTCATATATGAACATACAGGTACAATTAGAGCACATTCAAAAGTTCAAACTTTCACGTCTGTGAACTAACTGTGCTGAAAATGCATGCAGATCAATATTGTTCTGACTGTTGCTTGTCTGTACTTTCATCTTACGGTCATTTGTCAAGAAGCACACATTGTTTTGAGGTTATGTCAGACAAGCAACGTTGTTAATTGCGCACGATTTAGTCAACGATTTAATTTGCGTAATTGTGCACGGAGTTCTGTGCACATTGGGGCTGATTATCACGGGATATTGATATCATTATATTATTAATTAGTGTTAAGTCTCTTTGTTTATCAAATGAATTTCACTCAAAACCTTACTGTAGAGAGAGTTTGTACCCAAACCTACAAAAAGAAAGTGAGCAAGTAAATTATTCATAATGTACATTAAGACAATTGTTTTTTTGTTTTTTTAATGACATTTTAAGTTACATAAATGAGTCTTTATCCAATCCTAACCTTTGGTGAATTCAGGAGAAATTGGGCCCACAGTCCCTTTCCGTGAGGCCCTCTGATGATCCAGCAGTCATTGGGCATGTACAGTACCTTTGGTTGTCCGGCAGCCCTTCTCCCCGCAGCCCCTCAGTCGATCCGGCAGTCATTGGGCATGTAGAGTACCTTTTGGTTGCCCGCAGCTCCTCTCCCTGCAGCCCCTCAGTCAATCCGGCATTCATTGGGCATGTAGAGTACTGTGAGAAGCCTGTTGCCACTGTGGGTTCAGCTCAACACATATACCCAGACAACTGATCGTGACATAATTATTTATTTCAGTCTTTTTAGGACACAGTGGTTAAGAGACGCTCGCAGGCTCCTTGTGTGCTTCTGACTGTCGCACTTTGCTGCCGTCTCTCTGTGTCATCCTTTCCGGTCTCGGCCTCCCTCTCTCGCGCCCGGTCCAGCACGCTACTGATAAAGGGGAGAGTGATTAGTTAAGCATCAACCACCCACCGGAAGGCCAGGCACTCCTTCTCCACCGTGCTGTACCTGGCCTCCCTCTCGGATAGTTTCCGGCTGATGTAGAGCACTGGGTGGTCGATGCCCTGCACCTGCTGGGACAGAACGGCCCCCAAAAGTTAACCCAATCTGCAGGATAAAAGGGAGAGAGAAGTTAGGTGTGTGGAGAAGAGGCTCCCCACAGAGGGTCTGCTTTATCCTCTCAAGCGACACCTGGCACTGCTCCATCCACTGGACCAGATCTGAGGCACCCTTTCGGGTGAGGTCGGTCAAGGGGCTGGTCAGCTCTGCGAAGTTGGGAATAAATCGCTGGTAATAGCCGGCCAGCCCCAAAAACCGCCGCACCTCTTTTTTGGTCTTGGGCCTTGGGCAGGCTGCAATTGCTGCTGTCTTATCTATCTGTGGATGCACCTGCCCGCCGCCCAAGTGGTACCCCAAATACCGTACCTCCCTCCGTCCAACTGCACACTTCTTCAGGCTGGCCGTGAGCCCTGCCTGCCTCAGTGACTTGAGCACCTCGGTCACCTGCTGCACATGCTCCGCCCAGCTTTTACTGTGGATGATGACATCATCCAGATAGGCAGCATATTGTTTTTTATCATGCTCATTACAGATTTATTGTTCTGTTGTTATAAAGATGTCATCATTCATTGTAAATAAAACATTTAAACATTAGTCTGCTGTTGAATTCTTTTCATCTCCCTCACAAAAGGGTAAGTAAGTGTGAACTACCACCCCCCATTGAGTTCACACCCGGGTGTGAACTCAATGGGGGGTGGTAGATACAATGAACTCTGTCAGCAATTAACATTAGCATAAGAGAGGTAGAGACTGAAAGTTCATGCACTTCCCCTACAGCTGACTATATCAACAGTATTTAACACTGGGTAGTTACATTTTCAAAAGGTAGTTACAATAGTATTACATATTTGTATATACCTTTAATACCATAGCTGTGTGAAATCTTTTCTATGTATCTTTGTTTTCCAGAAAGTTTAAAATAAAAACAAATGGTTTAAAGTACAAAAGTTTAAAAGTTATTCAATCAAGCACTTCTAAAGAAAACTAATATTTAAAGTCATTAAAAATGTTCAGTAACTTTGCACTGATCAGGACAGGGCAATAAATATGTAATGTGCTATATTAATAAATAATTAAATATTTTACAGATACTCAAAGTTAGATTCTGTAAAGTTCATTTAAAATCACATTTTTTATAATTTTAAGTAGTACTTTGTACTCACCATCCACTCCCAAAACTCCTGCAATTAAATGCCAGGTTTGTCCTTTCTTCCATTGTCCATCCTAAAAAGGATGTGTTGTATCATAAATGATTTTATGTTGCTCCACTTCGACAATCAGTCTCTTGTCATCCATGTTGCCGACCCTCTGAGATCCTTTGATCGATTGACTGTTGACCTGGTGCCACCGGTCATGATGTAATGCTGATGTGAAGTTGTGATAGGCTACATGAACTGCGTATTGTGTTTTATTTTGAAAGGGGGCGGAAGTGTATTACGTTGATTCTGTGTCGGATTTCCTGTCTGGTGCAATCTGCTCCGTTGAGCTTGACGCAATTCAGCAACGGCTCCGTCAAAAATAGAAGTGCTACGGAATGATAGCACTGCAGCGCGGAGAGACGCTGCTGAGACATTCCGCGGCGCGCCCGGTGGGGATGGTTTCATTGATTAGAGTGGCAGCGATCAGCTCCGGTGACCGTGGCGCAGCCGTTCCGCGGCGCTTACGTCCCCAGTGGAAATAAGGCGTAAGTGTAAGTGCAGCTGGATTCTCTGAACACTGTGATCGTCTTCTACTAACTCCTTATGAACTCTCCTTCACATCTCTCCTTGACCTCGTGACATTTTCTATCGATGTCAAGAAAAAGTGGTTAGGAAAGGACTTAGGAGCTAATTTTTTTGACTATTTGACCATACCCAACATGTTGTTCCAAGTACCAGTCAGGTAAGCAAACACACTGCCATTGTTTCAGAAATGACGCCTGTAGCAAACAAGGGTTCTCTCGGTCACAGTGTCGTCAGATCTCTGACTCCAAAAGTGATGCCGATGAAGGACTGACATGAGTTTGATAGCCACTTTCCAACGCCTTTCCGACATTGGAATGCAGTGGGCCACGTCCAACGGTGTTTGAAACTTTCTAGTCCATGCAATACTTTTGGGCCTGATCACCATGAGTATTAAAACAAGACAGGGAGCAGTGTCGAGGTAAAGAGTAGAGATATGGCTTTAAGGTTGCGGCAAAAGTTGAGCCATGATATATCACGGCACGGCACGGCATGACGGCATACCGTACTTTTTATCCTGATATTTTGCAAAATTTGCACAAAAAACAGGGGCTCCACAGTCAGGGTGGCCGAGCGGTCTAAGGCGCTGCGTTCAGGTCGCAGTCTCCCCTGGAGGCGTGGGTTCGAATCCCACCTCTGACAAGTAGATATTTTTCACTGGAAGCACAGGTTGACCTGTAGCTCTTTGCGTACGTAACGCCGGTAAAGTATCTTATGGCCCGTGAAGAACCTGTGAAGAATTACAATGTGGTTGTATACAGTAGGCCACCTAAGTTAACCAAGTTACCCAATCAGGACTGTTTTTTCATGATAGCTTCTGCGTCACTGGCATTGTTGTACCCCTTTGCTGCAAGGACATACATACATGTAAGAACGTGTCCCACAGTGGTCTCCTCAGCCCGTGCGGCGGTTCCATGGTGTAATGGTTAGCACTCTGGACTCTGAATCCAGCGATCCGAGTTCAAATCTCGGTGGGACCTGGTTTTAAAGTAGGCTCAGATTGTACACAAACATGTTGTTTCAAGTACCAGTCAGGTAAGCAAACACACTGCCTTTGTTTCAGAAGTGACGCCCGTAGGCAAACAAGGGTTCTCTCGGTCACGATGTCGTCAGATCTCTGACTCCAAAAGTGATGCCGATGAAGGACTGACATGAGTTTGATAGCCACTTTCCAGCGCAAGGACTGACATGAGATTGATAGCCACCTTCCAACGCCTTTCCGACACTGGAATGCAGTGGGCCACGTCCAACGGTGTCTGAAACTTTCTAGTCCATGCAATACTTTTGGGCCTGATCACCATGAGTATTAAAACAAGACAGGGAGCTGTGTCGAGGTAAACAGTAGATATACAGCATTAAGGTCTACCAGGAATGTGTGCTTTGCACAGGTGGCCAACACATCTCCTTACTAGATGACCTTGCTTTTTGATATTTGATTCAAAAATAACTACATTTATTCTGTGTTTAGTGTCAGATAAAGGTTATTGAGTTCTGCAGGATCTTAAGTCTCAATTTTAGGTTTGTCTATTTGTACAAAGTCAAGGAATCTCCAGTGTCGTTCATACTTTGACAAAATGAACATGACACCGCTCATCATTTTCAGCAGGAACGATGAATTTTGTCATCGAACCAGATCAAACTTGGCTGTGACAGAGAGGAGCTACTTAGAATAATGTCAATTAGTGTATGTAGCCACACTTTGGAGAGGGCGGCCATTTTTTTTATTCACTTTTGAACCCGGGTCAACTGCTTGGCAAGCAGCTATGCTCACCACTATACCACCAATGTCGTGAGAGGAGACGGTTTCGCTCTTACCGCCGCGGCCTAGGGTTGGACTGACTGTCAAGTAATGTGATTTGAGCACTGTGGGGAACGACATTTGATTCAAAAATACCTACATTTATTCTGTGTTTAGTGTCAGATAAAGGTTATTGAGTTCTGCAGGATCTTAAGTCTCAATTTTAGGTTTGTCTATTTGTACAAAGTCAAGGAATCGCCAGTGTCGTTCATACTTTGACAAAATGAACATGACACCGCTTAAACACTGATTATAAGATATTTGCCAAGATTTTGGCAAATAGATTAAAAATAGTTATAGGAAGTATTATTAATTATACGCAGAGCTACAGCATACCTAATAGAGATATCTCGGATTCCATTTTAACAATAAAAGATATTATTTATAAGATGGGAATGGATGGGGGGATTTTGTTAAATATTGATTTAAATAAGGCTTTTGATAGAGTAGAGCATGATTTTTTATTTCATACTTTAGAGGGTTTTGGTTTTGGGGAGAATTTTGTTGGGTGGATTAGGGGTTTGTACAGAGGGGCTTTTAGTTGTGTTAAGGTGAACGGGGCACTAACTGGGGATTTTGTTTTAGAAAGGTCGATTAGGCAAGGGTGGCCGCTATCTGCTTTTCTATATTCACTGGTGGCGGAGCCTTTGAGCATATTGATCAGGGAGGATAGGTGTGTGGAGGGGTTTAGAACAGAGTCTGGGGGAATAACAAAAATTACGCAGTATGCAGATGACATTAATATTACGGTAAAGCATGAAGAGAGCATTAGGAGGGTGATGGGGCATTTGGAGGAGTATCGGAGGGCGTCTGGGGCAAAGGTTAATGAAAAGAAATCGAAAATTATGTATTGTGGAGGGTGTGTGAGGGGGGTGGGAGAAGTGGGATTTTGAGGTGGTTACGGGTGAGATCAAGATTCTAGGAGTGTATTTAGGGACAGATAGGGAGAAGGCCAGAGACAGGACTTGGGGGGAAGTGATAGGGAAAGTTAGGAAGGTACTGTGTTTGTGGATGGGGAGGGGGGTAAAATTAAGAGGTAGGGTGGTGGTAGTGAACATGTTGATTATGTCAAAACTAAATCATATCTTAAAGGTGTGGAGCTTTGGAGAGGGCGGGGATGGTGTTAATTAAGCATTTTGTAAATAGAGGGGGTAAATTTGATGTAGATAAGGTGTGTGGGGAGTTAAGGGGAAGGGGTCTAGAGTATAGGAGGGGTTATGTTAGGAAGGTGATGGAGGTGTTAGATCTTGGGTGCACTAAGGAGTGGAAGGTTTTATTAGGGTGTAATAAAAATATGAGGAAGGATGAGGCAGTCGATTTTGAACTGGCCAAGGGTTCGGTTAAAAAGAACTTCAAAGGGTTGAACACTAAATTCTGGTACAGAATGCTGATGACAAGTAACACCAAAATTCCAGCTTCTGAGAGTGTGTGGGAAAGATTTTTCCCCGCTCATAGGATTTCAAATATTTGGAAGAATTTGGACAATAAACTGGCAGGTCCACAGATTTTTAACATGGACTTTATGATACGGCATAGGAGGATTTTTACTAGCGTCATCCTTCATCAGATTAACAAGAATGCTTATGACCGTGTGTGTACTGTGTGTGGGAGGGAACCTGAGGATTTAGAGCATTTATTTTTGGATTGTCCTGAGTTGGGTTTATTCTACAAGAATTTGAGGGTTTTTTTGAAAGAATTGTGCGGGTTTGTTTATGTTAATGAGAGGCAATGGAGGTGGAATTTGTTTTTTGGATTTGTGGGGGAGTCAGTAAATATGAATGTAAATAGTGTTAATTTAATTTTGGGGTTTGTAAGGTATGCCATTTATATGAGAAGAAATTTTGCTTTGTATGATGGGAAAAGGGTGAATGTGTGGGTTTTGTTTTGCAATTTCTTGAAAAATCATTTAAAGAATTTATTTTATGTAAAAAGAGAATTGATGGAAAGTATGCTGATGGAGAAAACGTCTTTTTGTCGGGTTGACAGTAAAGAAAAGTTATGTTTTTGTTTTTGATTATTTTGTTTAGTGTTTTCTGTTTTGTTGTTTGTTTGGTTTTGGTTGTTTGTTTGGTCTAATGTTTTTGTTTGTTGTTTGGGTGTTGATTTGTTTTTGTTGTTTTGTTTTTGGTTTATTTTCTTTGATTTATGTTTGTATGTTTTCTAGAAATATGTAATGAATGTACATAAAATGTAAATATGTATTTTTGATAATAAAAGATAAAAAAAAAAATTGACATTATTCTAAGTAGCTCTTCTCTGTCACAGCCAAATTTGATCTGGTTCGATGACAAAATTCATCGTTCCTGCTGAAAATGATGAGCGGTGTCATGTTCATTTTGTCAAAGTATGAACGACACTGGAGATTCCTTGACTTTGTACAAATAGACGAACCTAAAACTGAGACTTAAGATCCTGCAGAACTCAATAACCTTTATTTGACACTAAACACAGAATAAATGTAGGTATTTTTGAATCAAATGTCGTTCCCCACAGTGCTCAAATCACATTCCTTGACAGTCAGTCCAACCCTAGGCCGCGGCGGTAAGAGCGAAACCGTCTCCTCTCACGGCATTGGTGGTATAGTGGTGAACATAGCTGCTTGCCAAGCAGTTGACCCGGGTTCGATTCCCGGCCAATGCAAGAGGGCAGCCAGCAAGGAGTTTCTCAGAAGCCCTTGCACTTGTCACTTGTGAGTGAATCTGTCTTTGGGATCCTGTGCACAAAGTTGTGAACGTGGGTGTGTGTTGTTCATCAGGGTGAAACTCTGGGCCAATCCACAGAAGGCTACGCCACAAAGTCCTTGTTTGTTACACGGCTTCCACTTTCCATCTGAGCATTCGTGAATTGTACACTTTGTCTTTTTCAAGGTCACCCTTGCAGATTTGCATGAGTGCCGGATTTCACCGTGGGACAAAGGTAGAGGTGTGGTCACGAGGACAAGAAAGTACTAAAATGGCTTCCCTAACCGGGAATCGAACCCGGGCCGCGGCGGTGAGAGCGCCGAATCCTAGCCACTAGACCATCAGGGAGTGAAAGCACTTCAATCGGAGGACACAAAAGTTGTTCCTCACGGTGCTAAACACAGAATGAATGTAGGTATTGTTGAATCAAAAATTGGGCCTCACGATTGAAAATTGTGCCTCACAGTGCTCAAATCACATTCCTTGACAGGCAGCGGAACCCTAGGCTGCGGCCGTAAGAGTGAAACCGTCTTCTCTAAAGGCATTGGTGGTATAGTGGTCAGCATAGCTGCTTCCCAAGCAGTTGACCCGGGTTCAATTCCCGGCCAATGCATGATGTCATGCAACAGCAGATTGTTGTACTTGAAACCTGTGAAAAAAAATCTCTCTTTGGGACCTTGTGCACAAGGTTCTCACTGTGTGAACGTGTGTGTTCATCAGGGTGAAACTCTGGGCCAATCCACAGAACGTTGCACCACAAAGCCCTTGTTGGTTTTACGGTTTTCACTTTGAGGCTCAGCAGCCATGCATTGTACGCTTGGACCATTTCAAGGTCACCCCTGCAGATTCGCAGCTTGCGACAAAGGAAGAGGTAAGGTCACAAGGACAACACAGTGCTAAAATCTCTTTCCCTGACCGGGAATCGAACCCGGGCCACGGCGGTGAGAGCGCCGAATCCTAGCCACTAGACCATCAGGGAGTGAAAGCACTTCAATCGGAGGACACAAAAGTTGTTCCTCACGGTGCTAAACACAGAATGAATGTAGGTATTGTTGAATCAAAAATTGGGCCTCACGATTGAAAATTGTGCCTCACAGTGCTCAAATCACATTCCTTGACAGGCAGCGGAACCATAGGCTGCAGCGGTAAGAGGGAAACCGTCTTCTCTAAAGGCATTGGTGGTATAGTGGTCAGCATAGCTGCTTCCCAAGCAGTTGACCCGGGTTCAATTCCCGGCCAATGCATGATGTCATGCAACAGCAGATTGTTGTACTTGAAACCTGTGAAAAAAAATCTCTCTTTGGGACCTTGTGCACAAGGTTCTCACTGTGTGAACGTGTGTGTTCATCAGGGTGAAACTCTGGGCCAATCCACAGAACGTTGCACCACAAAGCCCTTGTTGGTTTTACGGTTTTTGCTTTGAGGCTCAGCAGCCATGCATTGTACGCTTGGACCATTTCAAGGTCACCCCTGCAGATTCGCAGCTTGCGACAAAGGAAGAGGTAAGGTCACAAGGACAACACAGTGCTAAAATCTCTTTCCCTGACCGGGAATCGAACCCGGGCCGCGGCGGTGAGAGCGCCGAATCCTAGCCACTAGACCATCAGGGACCTACTGGAGGGCGCAAAAGTGGATTAAAAATATGGCCGCCCTCTACAAAGTGTGGCTACATACGCTAATTGACATTATGCTAAGTAGCTCTTCTCTGTCACAGCCAAATTTGATCTGGTTCGATGACAAAATTCATCGTTCCTGCTGAAAATGATGAGCGGTGTCATGTTCATTTTGTCAAAGTATGAACGACACTGGCGATTCCTTGACTTTGTACAAATAGACAAACCTAAAATTGAGACTTAAGATCCTGCAGAACTCAATAACCTTTATCTGACACTAAACACAGAATAAATGTAGGTATTTTTGAATCAAATGTCGTTCCCCACAGTGCTCAAATCACATTACTTGACAGTCAGTCCAACCCTAGGCCGCGGCGGTAAGAGCGAAACCGTCTCTTCTCATGGCATTGGTGGTATAGTGGTGAACATAGCTGCTTGCCAAGCAGTTGACCCGGGTTCGATTCCCGGCCAATGCATGAGGGCAGCCAGCAAGGAGTTTCTCAGAAGCCCTTGCACTTGTCACTTGTGAGTAAATCTGTCTTTGGGATCCTGTGCACAAAGTTGTCACCGCGTTTGTGAACGTGGGTGTGTGTTGTTCATCAGGGTGAAACTCTGGGCCAATCCACAGAAGGCTACGCCACAAAGTCCTTGTTTGTTACACGGCTTCCACTTTCCATCTGAGCATTCGTGAATTGTACACTTCGTCTTTTTCAAGGTCACCCTTGCAGATTTGCATGAGTGCCGGATTTCACCGTGGGACAAAGGTAGAGGTGTGGTCACGAGGACAAGAAAGTACTAAAACGGCTTCCCTGACCGGGAATCGAACCCGGGCCGCGGCAGTGAGAGCGCTGAATCCTAGCCACTAGACCATCAGGGAGTGAAAGCATTTCAATCGGAGGACACAAAAGTTGTTCCTCACGGTGCTAAACACAGAATGAATGTAGGTATTGTTGAATCAAAAATTGGGCCTCACGATTGAAAATTGTGCCTCACAGTGCTCAAATCACATTCCTTGACAGGCAGCGGAACCATAGGCTGCAGCGGTAAGAGGGAAACCGTCTTCTCTAAAGGCATTGGTGGTATAGTGGTCAGCATAGCTGCTTCCCAAGCAGTTGACCCGGGTTCAATTCCCGGCCAATGCATGATGTCATGCAACAGCAGATTGTTGTACTTGAAACCTGTGAAAAAAAATCTCTCTTTGGGACCTTGTGCACAAGGTTCTCACTGTGTGAACGTGTGTGTTCATCAGGGTGAAACTCTGGGCCAATCCACAGAACGTTGCACCACAAAGCCCTTGTTGGTTTTACGGTTTTCGCTTTGAGGCTCAGCAGCCATGCATTGTACGCTTGGACCATTTCAAGGTCACCCCTGCAGATTCGCAGCTTGCGACAAAGGAAGAGGTAAGGTCACAAGGACAACACAGTGCTAAAATCTCTTTCCCTGACCGGGAATCGAACCCGGGCCGCGGCGGTGAGAGCGCCGAATCCTAGCCACTAGACCATCAGGGACCTACTGGAGGGCGCAAAAGTGAATAAAAAATATGGCCGCCCTCTCCAAAGTGTGGCTACATACGCTAATTGACATTATTCTGAGTAGCTCTTCTCTGTCACAGCCAAGTTTGATCTGGTTCGATGACAAAATTCATCGTTCCTCCTCATGATGAGCGGTGTCATGTTCATTTTGTCAAAGTATGAACGACACTGGAGATTCCTTGACTTTGTACAAATTGACAAACCTAAAATTGAGACTTTAGTTCCTGCAGAACTCAATAACCTTCATCTGACACTAAACACAGAATAAATGTAGGTATTTTTTTTTTTTTTTTTTTTTTTTGAAAAATATTTTTATTACATTTTCTCAAAACACAAAACACACAGAACTGCTCAGACACGACAGATGAATCTCCAAGAGCGAACTGACGGCATAAGATGAGTAGCGTGCAAAGAAAACGAAAAAAGTCCTCCCTACGGGATTGAACGAAATGAGGTGGGAACGCAATATTCACGTTACGAGCAGCCGTGCCACTCGGTTAGGAAATGTTCAAAATGTTCAAAATGTTCAGAGTGATCAAGAATAGGCGACGTCTAGAAAATGGAGCATGACCTACCAGCCTGAGAGTTAAATCATCCAGGCAAAGAGTCAATGAAAGCGTGTACCTCCTCCAGGGTGGAAAACCTCTTTTTGGAGCCTCCGTGTATCACCTGCAGAGTGGCCGGAAACAGCATAGCATACGGCATCCCTCGCTCTCGCAGCCGCTGTTTCGTCGCATCGTATGCCTTGCGTTTCTTCATCACCGTCGAGGAGAAATCGCTGAAAAAAGAGACCCTGGATCCGTTATAGATTATACCACCATCCTGGCTCACCCGGCGCGCCGCTTCCATGACCCTCTGTTTATCTCTGAACGCGTGGAATCGTAGCAGCAGCGACCTGGGGCTCCTGTTCGGGTCCGGTTTCGGTGCGAGGGTGCGGTGGGCTCTCTCCAGCTTGATGCGGCCGGCCTTCGTAGTCATCTTTAGGACGCGGGGTAGCCATAACTCGAAAAACTCCACCGGCTGTCCAGTCTCCGTATCCTCCGCCAAGCCAACGACTCGAATGTTAAGGTGCCTGCTGTAGTTCTCGGCCATGTCTAAACTCTCAGTGAGGGCGCGGACCTGCTTTTCCAGTTCTACAATCCTCGGTTCTTGTGCTGCGGCGGAGTTTTCAACTGTTAGTAGCCTAGCCTCTGCTTCGTCTAGCCGCTCGCTAGCGGCCTGGAGCTCCGTCGCATGCCTGTGGATAGTCTCGGCCAGAGGGCTAAGTTTTTCATCAATAACTTTGATAATGTTGGAAGTCATTACGCTCAGAGCTTTAGCAAGGGCAGGGTCAAGCCCCTCTGCGGTATCAAATTCGGCCTGGTCGCCATCTTGTGTGTCGTCGCCGGGCTCGGACTGGACGTCTTTTTTGTCTTTATTTCCTCTGGTTCTTCCCATCTTGTCAAAAGACTGTGGCCAAAAGTTTTCCAAGGACATAGCCCGTTATGTTCATAACAAAAAGGTCTTATAGCGCCCGGCTGTTGTCAGGATAATGAGAAGATTAGCACCGAGTGGCACGGAGCTCTGGCAAAAGCGTCTGCTCAGCTCACCGTCATCACGTGACCCCCAAATGTAGGTATTTTTGAATCAAATATCAAAAAGCAAGGTCATCTAGTAAGGAGATGTGTTGGCCACCTGTGCAAAGCACACATTCCTGGTAGACCTTCATGCTGTATATCTACTGTTTACCTCGACACAGCTCCCTGTCTTGTTTTAATACTCATGGTGATCAGGCCCAAAAGTATTGCATGGACTAGAAAGTTTCAGACACCGTTGGACATGGCCCACTGCATTCCAATGTCGGAAAGGCGTTGGAAAGTGGCTATCAAACTCATGTCAGTCCTTGCGCTGGAAAGTGGCTATCAAACTCACGTCAGTCCTTCATCGGCATCACTTTTGGAGTCAGAGATCTGACGACATCGTGACCGAGAGAACCCTTGTTTGCCTACGGGCGTCACTTCTGAAACAAAGACAGTGTGTTTGCTTACCTGACTGGTACTTGAAACAACATGTTGTGTACAATCTGAGTCTACTTTAAAACCAGGTCCCACCGAGATTTGAACTCAGATCGCTGGATTCAGAGTCCAGAGTGCTAACCATTACACCATGGAACCGCCGCACGGGCTGAGGAGACCACTGTGGGACACGTTCTTACATGTATGTATGTCCTTGCAGCGAAGGGGTACAACAATGCCAGTGACGCAGAAGCTATCATGAAAAAGCAGTCCTTATTGGGTAACTTGGTTAACTTAGATGGCCTACTGTATACAACCACGTTCTAATTCGTCACAGGTTTTTCACGGGCCATAAGATACTTTACCGGCGTAATGTACGCAAAGAGCTACAGGTCAACTTGTGGTTCCAGTGAAAAATATCTACTTGTCAGAGGTGGGATTTGAACCCATTTATCATGGATTTGAATACATTCAGAGATACCAGACTTTGGAGTTTGAGCTCTGATTGCGAGATGTTCCATGTATTTGGAGCAGAAAATCTAAAAGCTTTCTTCCCCATTTCTGTTCTGACCTTGGGAACAGTAAAATGATAAAAGTCCTGGGAGCGGAGATTGTAGACCGTGTTATTCAAGATTAGAAGGGATGATAAATAAGATGGAGTCATCTGAAGAATAGCCTTATAAATCAACTCGTACCAATGGCCGAGCCGGTGCACATATAAAGATGGCCAGTTTACTTTACTGTATAAGACACAATGATGAGTTAGAGCTCCACAGTTTGTAATAAACCTCAGAGCACCATGATACACGTTATCCAGCATGTATAGGCATTGAGCGGAGGCATTCATATATAACACATCGCCGTAATCAATAATCGGAAGAAAGGTTGACTCCACTAGTCTCTGTTTCACCCTAAAAGAAAAGCAAGACTTATTTCTAAAATAAAATCCAAGTAAAAGCTTCAGCTTCTTTACAGTATACTGAATATGTGCCTTAAAAGACAAGTGGTCATCAATCAAGAACCCCAGATATTTAAAAGTAGATACAAGTTCAATTTGTTGACCATTACTGGTGACAATGACAGACTGACTTGATCTTGCTGATTTAGAATTAGTGAAAAACATGAGTTTTGTTTTATCAGCATTTACAAGTTGCAGTTGGCAGAGTTGTTCTTGCACTCTATTAAATGCATTCTGCAGATATGCAAACACTTCTGCAGGTGTGGGTGCAAAGCAATATATAACTGTGTCATCAGCATAAAAATGAAAGGCTGCATTTGAGATATTCATTTCAATATTATTTATATGCCAAGTAAATAACAAAGGGCCTAGTACTGAACCTTGGGGCACCCCCTTGTGGACAAACTCAACCTCGGAAGAGACACCTTCTAACTGGACAGCCTGGCTTCTGTCTTTAAGATAGTTTGCAAACCATCCAACTGCATGTACAGAAAACCCAGCTGCTGCAAGACGTTCAATCAAAATGTCATGGTCCACGGTATCAAAGGCCTTAGAAAAGTCTATAAAAAGAGAAAAACAACACTGTTTATTTTCTAAGGCTTTCAAGCCTGATTTACGTGCCCTGGCCCAAGCAGAATTTCGCTCATGCAGAACTTCTGCTAGTTCGGTTGTAAACCATGGATTATCACGACCTTTAATTCTGAATTTGCGCAGGGGGGCATGTTTGTTAATGATATGACTGAAACTTTCATGAAAGTAACTCCAAGCTAATTCAACATCATCAAAATGAGCAATCCTTTCCCAGTCAAAATGATAAAGGTCATGCAAGAAAGCCTGTTCAACAAACATTTTCATATTGCACTTCTCTACAAAGCGTGGCTTACTTTTAGGAAGCCTTGTGTCTCTCACGACCGCTATCACACAGTGATCACTCAGATCATTTGGAAAGACACCTGTTGTCACATATTTGGAAGGCATATTGGTTAAAACTAAGTCAATGAGTGTTGTTGAGTGCTTTTTGGGAACATTTGGGGTTAGGTCTGGTAGGGGAATTAATTAATTGTGTGAGGTTAAGAGAATCACATTGTGCTTTCAGGTCGTCGGACACAGGCATGAGCCAGTCCCAGTTTAAATCTCCCACCAAAAGTAATTCGCTGTATTTCAGCTGTGATAAGAACTTAACAAGGGAAGACAATGCATTTTTAGGAGCAGATGGTGGTCTATAACATCCTACCAACATGATACGGTGATTCTTTGTTAATTTTATTTCAAGAGCAAGCAACTCAAGTTCTTTAGATACTGACTCTTTAAGCACTAAATTAACATCAAAATTGCTCCTGATATACATCGCAACACCGCCCCTTTTCTTGGACGATCAGCACAATAAACATAATAGCCATTGATAGAAATATCCTTATCGAGCACAGATTTGGTGAGCCAGGTTTCAGATAAGACAGTGACATCAGCATTTGTTGAGTTTATCCAAACCTTTAACAAGTCCATCTTGTTTAGTATACTCCTTACATTTATATGGATTAATCCAAGACCAGTTCTAGATTTAAAGTCTGCAGGGGTGTAACAATGTGCCGGTGTATCAGGGCCCGGATTAGTCTCAACATTCCCTGAGAGCAGTAGCAATAGTATAACTAAACGTTTAAGCTTGATGCTACAACCTTTTACATCTGACACTTGGCTGGAGGGGTAAATGTTAGCAGTAGAGGAGGTTGTAAAAAAAACAAGAATGCTCACTCAAGACAAGGAGACAACAAAACTGCAGTGACATGTCAGATTTAAGCAGCCACTTGGATATGTTCTAAGACAAGGCTATCCTATGCTCATGCAGCCTTCCAAAACAGATAAAACATGAACAATCCACAGACCTTCAAGAGTTGGCCATTCATCAGCACAAAAACATTCAGTGAAAAACGCTTAAAAAAAACAACTAAAATCCAATAAAAACATTAAAACAGACGAGGTCATCTAGTAAGGAGATGTGTTGGCCACCTGTGCAAAGCACGCATTCCTGGTAGACCTTAATGCTGTATATCTACTCTTTACCTCGACACAGCTCCCTGTCTTGTTTTAATACTCATGGTGATAAGGCCCAAAAGTATTGCATGGACTAGAAAGTTTCAGATACCGTTGGACGCGGCCCACTGCATTCCAATGTCGGAAAGGCGTTGGAAAGTTGCTATCAAACTCATGTCAGTCCTTGCGTTGGAAAGTGGCTATCAAACTCATGTCAGTCCTTGCGTTGGAAAGTGGCTATCAAACTCATGTCAGTCCTTCATCGGCATCACTTTTGGAGTCAGAGATTTGACGACATTGTGACCGAGAGAACCCTTGTTTGCTACGGGTGTCACTTCCGAAACAACGGCAGTGTGTTTGCTTACCTGACTGGTACTTGAAACAGTCTGAGGGCAGCCTACTTTAAAACCAGGTCCCACCGAGATTTGAACTCGGATCGCTGGATTCAGAGTCCAGAGTGCTAACCATTACACCATGGAACCGCCACACGGGATGAGGAGACCACTGTGGGACACATTCTTACATGTATGTATGTCCTTGCAGCGAAGGGGTACAACAATGCCAGTGACGCAGAAGTTATCATGAAAAAGCAGTCCTTATTGGGTAACTTGGTTAACTTGGTTAACTTAGGTGGCCTACTGTATACAACCACGTTCTAATTCTTCACAGGTTCTTCACGGGCCATAAGATACTTTACCGGCGTTACGTACGCAAAGAGCTACAGGTCAACCTGTGGTTCCAGTGAAAAATATCGGCTTGTCAGAGGTGGGATTCGAACCCACGCCTCCAGGGGAGACTGCGACCTGAACGCAGCGCCTTAGACCGCTCGGCCACCCTGACTGTGGAGGCCCTGTTTTTTGTGCAAATTTTTGCAAAATATCAGGATAAAAAGTACATTATACCGTCATGCCATGCTGTGCCGTGATATATCATGGCTCAACTTCTGCCGCAATGCAAGGTCATCCAGTAAGGAGATATGTTGGCCACCTGTGCAAAGCACACATTCCTGGTAGACCCTAAAGCCATATATCTACTCTTTACCTCGACACAGCTCCCTGTCTTCTTTTAATACTCATGGTGTTAGGCCTAAAAGTATTGCATGGACCAGAAAGTTGGACGCGGCCCACTACATTCCAATGTCGGAAAGGCGTTGGAAAGTGGCTATCAAACTCATGTCAGTCCTTGCGTTGGAAAGCGGCTATCAAACTCATGTCAGTCCTTGCGCTGGAAAGTGCCTATCAAACTCATGTCAGTAATTCATCGGCATCACTTTTGGAGTCAGAGATCTGACGACACTGTGACTAGCAATGTGCGATATGTCATCGTTTACGATATATTGTCAAAAACATTCCCCAGGGTAAGAATATGACATTCCACAATAAAAACGATAAATTCCCATTGATGACGTATATATGTGCGCGCGACACACTCGCAGCCCAACACGTGTGGAATATTGACAAACATGGCGGAAGCCGGAGCAGATACGCCAGGCAGCGAGGAGCTCGTTCCTAAACGAGGCTCCAGCTCCATTATCTGGAACTGGTTTGGTTTTAAAAAGACTGACTTGGAGCAGCAATTTACAATGCGCAAGGTTTGCAAACAAATAGTGCCTACAAAGGACAGTAACACCACTAATTTGTTCCACCACCTCAAACACAAGCAGAAACGAGAATATGAAGATAGCCAGAAAATGCGCAAGGATGCAGAAGCAGCGTCGACTTCATCCAAAGCCTCTGGTAAGAAACCAACAACAACCCAGACTTAACCTGCCGATGCATTTGCTCATTCCACACCGTATGATCATCAAAGCAAACGGTGGAAAGAATTAACGGAGGCAGTGGTGTTTTGCCTGGCGAAAGATATGTTGCCACTCCAAACTGTGGAGAAGGCAGGATTCAAATGAATGATCCATAAAACGAACGCTAGGTACAAGATGCCCTCAAGGAAGTATTTTTCCAAGACAGTCTTGCCTAAGATGTACGAAGAGTGCCGTGATGGGTTACAAACAATGCTGTCTACAGTGGAGTTTTTTGCTTCAACCACAGACATGTGGAGTAGCCGAGCAACTGAGCCGTACGTTAGCCTTACCGTTCACTACATAACGAGTGATTGGAGTTTGAACAGCTGTTGCCTTCAGACGAGATTTTTCCCGGATGACCACACAGGTGAAAATATTGCGAGTGGTTTGAAGCTATTTCTGCAGGAATGGAAACTGGACGAGGCCAAACAGATGTGCCTGACCACGGACAGTGGAGCCAACGTGGTCAAAATAGTCGCCCTGAACCAGTGGACAAGGCTGTACTGCTTCGGGCATAACCTGCACATTGCTATTGGTGAGTAATTATCTTATTGTCCCTTTACTGTATACATGTGAATTTAACATACAGACACCTTCATGAGTATAATATTTAATGGAGATGGTCATCCACGTGCACAATAACAGCTTTAGACTCAAACTGAAATCAGTTGAGTGTATTCTATTTACACAGAATTTAAAGGTGTGTGTGTGTGTGTATGTGTGTTATGTTCTGCTAATATAAACTCACTGACATAGACTAATGTGAACTGAAATAGACTTAATTGATATAAAACAATTTTGGAAATAAGTGTCTGAATTTGCATTCATTGTTTGTTTTGTTGTTTTTGTTTTGTGTTGCAGAGAGAAGCATGAGGGACAGCAGGATTGACAGAGCTGTGGGAGTCTGCAAGATTGTCAGCTTGTTTTCACACAGCTGGAAAAGGCAACGGGCAATCAAAGCTGCACAAGAGGAGCTCGGACTTCCTCAGCGTAAACTGGTGACTGAATCCCCTACACGATGGGGATCCAGGCAGATGATGATTCAGTGGCTTCTTGAGCAAGAAAAGACCATCACACAAGTCTTGGCTGCTGAACGGTCAACCAGGCATCTGGTGCTGAAGTGGCAGGACATTGACGTCCTTGAGGCTGTCAGCAAGGCATTAGGAGCTCTCCTGGATTTCACAGATGCCCACTCCTCAGAGAATTATGTCACAGTGTCATGCCTGAAGCCTATTCTTCACCTTTTCAGCAGTGAGCTTCTGCAGGAGAAGGATGAAGATTCAGATCTCACCAAGACCATAAAAACGTCAGTACTGGACTATATGACGACCAAATACAGCAATCCAGATGTTGCGGAACTGATCAACATGGCATCATTTCTTGATCCACACTTTTGCACACAGCACCTGAGTCAGGAAGAGATCCTGGTCATCAAAGCCAGACTAGTCACAGAGGGAGAATCTGTGTCTGCCATGCCAAGTGGCCCTGCTGCTGCTACCTCTGAAACATCACCTCAATCTGCTGAAAAAGGCCAGGGTCAAGAAACAGAGGAGAAACATCACAGGAAGAAACAGAGGAAGAGTCTTGGAAGCTTTTTCAAACAAGCAGCTGCTGCTGAGGTCTCCATCAGTGTTTCTTACACTGAGAAAATTGAGGCAGAATTAAGCAGTTACTTACTTGGCCAACTGGCAGACAGTGAGAGCAATCCACTTACATGGTGGAAAGTACATGAGGAGAATTTCCCTGTGATTGGTCGTTTAGCGAAGAAGTACCTGTATCCCTGCAACAAGTACAGCCTCAGAGAGGGTCTTCAGTGCTGGAGGGAATGTGATAACCTGTCAGCGGTCTCTTCTGAAACCAGCCACAGTTAATATGCTAGTCTTTCTGACCAAAGATCTTAAGGTGTGAACCTTGTCCTCTCTTTGAAAGAAGTACATACATACAGATATTCCTGTCAGCCTCGTTTCCACATTCTTGTACACCAGAGTATTTCAATGTTTACATGTTCATTGAAATTTGTTGAAATTATAGTTGTTTTTTGTTTGTTTTTTAATTTATCATCATGTTGTCATTTGCACTATTTTGTAACCCAACAAAAGAAATGTATTTTGTTATAACATTTGTCCATTATATGTTTGAGTGAAGTGTTATGTATGTGAAAACTTGCACTAGTATCTTATTTGTGGCATGTTCCAGCCACTGGTAATTTGTACATACATATTTTTTCATCACTGTTGTCACTGATTGGATTTCATTTTCAGTGAACTTTTATTTATTTGTCTTATTTCTTAATTCATCAGATTGTATTTGCAGTTGCACTAATTTGTGATTTTTATAAGCTAAGTTATTTTTGCTGTTTGCACTGTTTTCGCACTGCCTGTGTGCCAAAAAGTTTTAATCCATTTTTAATAAATAATTGATTCTGTTCTCACATATCAGACTTCTTTGTTTGGTGTCACTCACTACATTTTTGCAGTACAGGTGTACTTGAACTTAATTGATGTAGTTTAGTAGCCTTTATTATTATTTTGGTGATAGATTATAGTTAAAAAGATTAGGCTGAATTGGTGTTTATTTATCGTCATTTTTATCGTTACCGTGATAAATACCAGAAATTATCGGGAAAATTTTTTTAGTCCATATCGCCCATCCCTAATTGTGACCAAGAGAACCCTTGTTTGCTACGGGCGTCACTTCTGAAACAAAGGCAGTGTGTTTACTTACCTGACTGGTACTTGAAACAACATGTTGTGTTCAGTCTGAGGGCAGCCTACTTTAAAACCAGGTCCCACCGAGATTTGAACTCGGATCGCTGGATTCAAAGTCCAGAGTGCTAACCATTACACCATGGAACCGCCATATGTGGTAACAAGACCACTGTGGGACACGTTCTTACATGTATGTATGTCCGTGCAGCGAAGGGGTACAACAATGCCAGTGACGCAGAAGCTATCATGAAAAAGCAGTCCTTATTGGGTAACTTGGTTAACTTAGGTGGCTTACTGTATACAACCACGTTCTAATTCTTTACGGGCCATAAGATACTTTCCCGGCGTAATGTACGTACAGAGCTACTGGAGAACCAGTGGTTCCAGTGAAAAATCTCTACTTATCAGAGGTGGGATTCCAACCCACGCCTCCAGGGGAGACTGCGACCTGAACGCAGCGCCTTAGACCGCTCGGCCACCCTAACTGTGGAGTCCCTGTTCTTTGTGCAAATTTTTGCAAAATATCAGAATAAAAAGTACATTATACCGTCATGCCGTGCCGTGTCGTGATATATCATGGCTCAACTTCTGCCGCAATGCAAGCTCATCCAGTAAGGAGATGTGTTGGCCACCTGTGCAAAGCACACATTCCTGGTAGACCTTAAAGCCATGTCTCTACTCTTTACCTCGACACAGCTCCCTGTCTTCTTTTAATACTCATGGTGATCAGGCCCAAAAGTATTGCATGGACTAGAAAGTTTCAGACACTGTTGGACGCGGCCCACTACATTCCAATGTCGGAAAGGCGTTGGAAAGTGGCTATCAAACTCATGTCAGTCCTTGCGTTGGAAAGCGGCTATCAAACTCATGTCAGTCCTTGTGCTGGAAAGTGGCTATCAAACTCATGTCAGTACTTCATTGGCATCACTTTTGGAGTCAGAGATCTGACGACACCTTCACAGGTTCTTCACGGGCCATAAGATACTTTCCCGGCGTAACATACACAAAGAGCTACAAGTCAACCTGTGGTTTCAGTGAAAAATCTCTACTTGTCAGAGGTGGGATTCGAACCCACGCCTCCAGGGGAGACTGCAACCTGAACGCCAGCAGCCGCTGGAGCGTAAGAGCCAATCAGATTCGCAAGTCCAACATTCAACGACCAATCATTTCGCCGGATTCTTCCCTGCTCCAACATTTGACCAATCACAGGGCGGAAATGTTGGACGAGAATTTTATACATTGTGGTCGACAGGGGGCGTTTACAGTGAGCAGTGAATACGGCGCTGAGGCAGTGCATTCAAAACGAACGAGAAAATCACGTCTATTCAATCGACATGGTGAGTATTTACATATTTAATACAGTTCTGTTCAGGTTATACGACGTTAGTTTAAGCCTAGAAGTGATTTCACCTCGTGTGTGTGTGTGTGTGCGCGTGTTGTCGTATCGTTTGAATGAGTTGTCTACGTTAGGACCGCTCCGTTATCTGTCTCCATTTCTTCCGATGCTGTTAGCTCACGTTCATTTTGTGTACTTTTTACAAGCCCGACGCCGCTACCTCTGTGATAAACGCTCGTTTTTACTGAGCTTAATAATCATTTTCTATTTGTATGGTAGGCTTAGCTTCATTCATCACTTGTGTAAATGACAGCCAGCTACTCTGCTGTTACAGTATCACCGCTGGATAGTGCTAATTATCATGTTGTTAACTAACAATGGCGTGCCATCAGGAGAAGCGGTGACCAGTCCTAATGTATTCATTATAAAGTGTATACAGCTAGCATTCATAGGATTATTACAGCGTTATGATGCCGGTGGTCTGGCTTTTATAGCTGGCACATATGTTGTTGTTTTCATGTCTGTTAAAGATGTGCAGTCATTCATTCATTCATTCATGTCACTGAAGGCATCCAAGCCAAAGACACACAAGGCGATGGCGGACTCAGAGTGGATGTCCCATCTGAGGAAGTTTGCCAGCACTGGAGCCTGGCCGGCAGGTGAAGGGAACAGGCCAGCTCCCAGACAGAAGAAGTGGTACGAGCTGTATCAAAGGGTATGAGCACTGCACAGTATATTTTATTACTTGTTATTTACTCTCATAATACTTTCACTCATGATAGAAAATACAGTAAAAGCCATTGAGTTAATAAACATGTTATATCAACTATTATTTTTAGATTGAGAAATGTCCCATGCAGGCGCATGGACAGATGTCCTTATTCGGTCAGCTCAGGAAGTGTACCTGTGGATTCCACACTCAGAAGGTAACACTGGTCAGTTAAAGACTAAAGCAGTGTGTTCATATGTTTGTGTGTGTGTGCATGCATATCAGTACACATGCTAATTGTGATAAATCTATTCTCCCATTAACCAACAGCAAACCGGAGCAAGTGCTGCTCAGGGGCCGACACAGCAACAGACTGGAGCAGTGGGTCCAGTTCAAAGCACTTTGGGACAGCAGAGTGCAGCAGTTCAGAACGTCCTGGGTCAACGCCCTGCAGCAGTGGGTGTGACCCAGAGCACCACTTCAGCAGCCGGTCCGGTACAGAGTACCATGGGGCAGCAGAGTCCAGCTGTGGGTCCAGTCCACAGCACTGTAGGACAAAGTGCAGCTGTGGGACAGGTTCTGGGAGCAGGAGGATCGAAGCAGCGGCCATCAATGAATTTGGCAATGGTATTTGGACACTTAGACACTCACAACTGTCTGACTGTCTGAAAGTCTGACATTTTCTTCACTGGATGATAGTTTGACAATATAGTCCTCTAATGATACAGTCTTTTGTTTTTATTCCCTTCCAGTTCACCAAGCCAAGATTTGGTGGTGCTCATGTTGCTGCTGCAAAGCCAAATCTGAGCAGAGCCCGAAAAGTAATCCAGTTAAGTAGAGATCAAAAAGCAACCTGTTTTATTAATGCAGCTGTGTTATTAATGTAAGTTACTTATGACTGAATGCTTTACAGACCCAAGTCACCGACTCTGCTGAAGCAAGTTCCTGTTCAGCAGCCAACATTGCTGTCTCAGTGAGTAATTACACCTGTTTGAATACAGTTTATTACAGTGTTTCTATACAAGATTATTAAGAATAGTAAAAAACATTCAAATCAAAAAGTACCTAAGCTAAATAATTGTGTAGATGTGTAGAATAATAAAAGAAGGTTTGACTGTGTTTGTTCCTTGCCATGCTGTTACAGGCTCCAGACCCTCAGACAGCTGCTCAGGTGGCTGTACCAGGTCCTGCAGCAGTGTGTGCTTCTGTGTCAGTAAGTAGTCATTTCATATAGCATAGAGCATCTGCAGTGCTTTTCACAAGTATCAAGTATGTTCATATGTTGTTTTGTCATTGCCAAGACTGCGGACTCCAGGACTGACACACCTGAAGCTCCAGTGACTCCCCAGCTGCCCCGTCTGTGGTCAGAGGGCTTGCCAACTGAAGACCACAAATGGATTGCAAAGACCCTCTTGAAGGTGGGACCCAAGGGGAAACTGGATCTTCAGCAAAACCTGAAGCTCTGGTACTATCCTCCACAGCCAAGCCAGCTGTACCACCAGGCTTCTACACCGGACCGCTTCTTTGCGCATCCACTGCTGGTCTGGATGCCGTATAAGTTGTGGAAGGTGAAGGTGGTCTGTCCCAACCCTGCCTGTGGCCAGCAAAAACTCACAGGAGCAGGGTTGCACAAGAGGGCACGACGGGTCCTGGACGTGGACAGGATCTACAACATGGTGACAGAGACTCTGACCTGCACCAAATGTAGAGCCAACCATATTTCATGGAGCCAGACTGTCCTCACACAGCTGGACTTGGCTCACCGTTCAGAGTTTCGGGTCATCCTCACACAAAAGTGAGTAACGTTTCTTTTCTCCTTTGCCTTGTCAAATAGAATGATGTAAAACATTCTAACTGATATATCTTGTATCCTATCCGTGCGCCGTGCATATCAGCGCCTTAGACCGCTCGGCCACCCTGACTGTGGAGCCCCTGTTTTTTGTGCAAAGTTTTGCAAAATATCATGATAAAAAGTACATGATACCGTCATGCCATGCCGTGCCGTGCCGTGATATATCATGGCTCAACTTTTGCCGCAATGCAAGGTCACCCAGTAAGGAGATGTGTTGGCCACCTGTGCAAAGCACACATTCTTGGTAGACCTTAAAACGGTATCTCTACTGTTTACCTCGACACAACTCCCTGTCTTCTTTTAATACTCATGGTGATCAGGCCCAAAAGTATTGCATGGACTAGAAAGTTTCAGACACCATTGGACGCGGCCCACTGCATTCCAGTGTTGGAAAGGCGTTGGAAAGCGGCAATCAAACTCATGTCAGTCCTCGCGTTGGAAGGCGGCTGTCAAACTCATGTCAGTCCTTCATCAGCATCACCTTTGGAGTCAGAGATTTGATGACATCGTGACCGAGAGAACCCTTGTTTGCTACGGGTGTCACTTCCGAAACAACGGCAGTGTGTTTGCTTACCTGACTGGTACTTGAAACAACATGATATGTTCAGTTTGAGGGCAGCCTACTTTAAAACCAGGTCCCACCGAGATTTGAACAGAGTGCTAACCATTACACCATGGAACCGCCATACGGGCTCAGGAGACCACTGTGGGACACGCTCTTACATGTAAGTATGTCCTTGCAGCGAAGGGGTACAACAATGCCAGTGACGCAGAAGTTATCATGAAAAAGCAGTCCTTATTGGGTAACTTGGTTAACTTAGGTGGCCTACTGTATACAACCACGTTCTAATTCTTCACGGGCCATAAGATACTTTACCGGCGTTACGTACTCAAAGAGCTACAGGTCAACCTGTGGTTCCAGTGAAAAATCTCTACTTGTCAGAGGTGGGATTTGAACCCACGCCTCCAGGGGAGACTGCGACCTGAACGCAGCGCCTTAGACCGCTCGGCCACCCTGACTGTGGAGCCCCTGTTTTTTGTGCAAATTTTTGCAAAATATCAGTGTAAAAAGTACAGTATGCTGTCATGCCGTGCCGTGCCGTGCCGTGATATATCATGGCTCAACTTCTGCCGCAATGCAAGGTCATCAGTAAGGAGATGTGTTGGCCACCTGTGCAAAGCACACATTCCTGGTAGACCTTAAAACGGTATCTCTACTGTTTACCTCGACACAGCTCCCTGTCTTGTTTTAATACTCATGGTGATAAGGCCCAAAAGTATTGCATGGACCAGAAAGTTTCAGATACTGTTGGACGTGGCCCACTTCATTCCAATGTCGGAAAGGCGTTGGAAAGCGGCTATCAAACTCATGTCAGTCCTCGCGTTGGAAAGCGGCTATCAAACTCATGTCAGTCCTTCATCGGCATCACTTTTGGAGTCAGAGATCTGACGACATTGTGACCGAGAGAACCCTTGTTTGCTACAGGCGTCACTTCTGAAACAACGGCAGTGTGTTTGCTTACCTGACTGGTGCTTGAAACAACATGTTGTGTTCAGTCTGAGGGCAGCCTACTTTAAAACCAGGTCCCACCGAGATTTGAACTCGGATTGCTGGATTCAGAGTCTTTTTTTTTTTTTTTTATCTTTTATTATCAAAAATACATATTTACATTTTATGTACATTCATTACATGTTTCTAGAAAACATACAAACATAAATCAAAGAAAATAAACCAAAAACAAAACAACAAAAACAAATCAACACCCAAACAACAAAAAAAAACATTAGACCAAACAAACAACCAAAACCACAAATCCCCCACAAATCCAAAAAACAAATTCCACCTCCATTGCCTCTCATTAACATAAACAAACCCGCACAATTCTTTAAAAAAAAAACCCTCAAATTCTTATAGAATAAACCCAACTCAGGACAATCCAAAAATAAATGCTCTAAATCCTCAGGTTCCCTCCCACACACAGTACACACACGGTCATAAGCATTCTTGTTAATCTGATGAAGGATGACGCTAGTAAAAATCCTCCTATGCCGTATCATAAAGTCCATGTTAAAAATCTGTGGACCTGCCAGTTTATTGTCCAAATTCTTCCAAATATTTGAAATCCTATGAGCGGGGAAAAATCTTTCCCACACACTCTCAGAAGCTGGAATTTTGGTTACTTGTCATCAGCATTCTGTACCAGAATTTAGTGTTCAACTCTTTAAAGTTCTTTTTAACCGAACCCTTGGCCAGTTCAAAATCCACTGCCTCATCCTTCCTCATATTTTTATTACACCCTAATAAAACCTTCCACTCCTTAGTGCACCCAAGATCTAACACCTCCATCAACTTCCTAACATAACCCCTCCTATACTCTAGACCCCTTCCCCTTAACTCCCCACACACCTTATCTACATCAAATTTACCCCCTCTATTTACAAAATGCTTAATTAACACCATCCCCGCCCTCTCCAAAGCTAAATTTTTCATCCCTTTCCCCCCTCGCCCAAACAAAGGATTCTTAAAAACAGGGAGTTGTTCGACCTGGTCTCTGGTCTTGCAGACCGGAGTTAACATAGGCAACACTGCCTCCCATGCCTCCAGGGCCTCCCTATAAAACTCTGGCAGCCTATCTGCCCATTCCTTCGGCCTAAACGCGCAGAGAGCAGAATAGCCCTCTGCCTCCCTCCACCCTAACACTTCCCTCATCCCATCCATCCACGGATACCAAGACCCTCCACCAATGCACCTAATGACTGTTCTCACCCTAAAAGCCCTCAACCTTGTCCCTATATCTACCAGCCCCAGCCCACCCTCCTTGATGCCCCTTGTTATTGTTTTCCCCGATATCATGTTTGCTTTCTTATTCCAAAGATATGAATTTATCAGTTTTTGTATTTCCTCCCTAATTGTTTTTGGTAAATCCCACACCTTTAAGATATGATTTAGTTTTGACATAATCAACATGTTCACTACCACCACCCTACCTCTTAATTTTACCCCCCTCCCCATCCACAAACACAGTACCTTCCTAACTTTCCCTATCACTTCCCCCCAAGTCCTGTCTCTGGCCTTCTCCCTATCTGTCCCTAAATACACCCCTAGAATCTTGATCTCACCCGTAACCACCTCAAAATCCCACTTCTCCACCCCCCTCACACACCCTCCACAATACATAATTTTCGATTTCTTTTCATTAACCTTTGCCCCAGACGCCCTCCGATACTCCTCCAAATGCCCCATCACCCTCCTAATGCTCTCTTCATGCTTTACCGTAATATTAATGTCATCTGCATACTGCGTAATTTTTGTTATTCCCCCAGACTCTGTTCTAAACCCCTCCACACACCTATCCTCCCTGATCAATATGCTCAAAGGCTCCGCCACCAGTGAATATAGAAAAGCAGATAGCGGACACCCTTGCCTAATCGACCTTTCTAAAACAAAATCCCCAATTAGTGCCCCGTTCACCTTAACACAACTAAAAGCCCCTCTGTACAAACCCCTGATCCACCCAACAAAATTCTCCCCAAAACCAAAACCCTCTAAAGTATGAAATAAAAAATCATGCTCTACTCTATCAAAAGCCTTATTTAAATCAATATTTAACAAAACCCCCCCATCCATTCCCATCTTATAAATAAAAAAAAAAAAAAATCTGTCTCTGGGACCTTGTGCACAAGGTTCTCACTGTGTGAACGTGTGTGTGTTGTTCATCAGGGTGAAACTCTGGGCCAATCCACAGAACGTTGCACCACAAAGCCCTTGTTGGTTTTACGGTTTTCACTTTGAGGCTCAGCAGCCATGCATTGTACGCTTGGACCATTTCAAGGTCACCCCTGCAGATTCGCAGCTTGCGACAAAGGAAGAGGTAAGGTCACAAGGACAACACAGTGCTAAAATCTCTTTCCCTGACCGGGAATCGAACCCGGGCCGCGGCGGTGAGAGCGCCGAATCCTAGCCACTAGACCATCAGGGACCTACTGGAGGGCGCAAAAGTGAATTAAAAATATGGCCGCCCTCTCCAAAGTGTGGCTACATACGTTAATTGACATTATGCTAAGTAGCTCTTCTCTGTCACAGCCAAATTTGATCTGGTTCGATGACAAAATTCATCGTTCCTGCTGAAAATGATGAGCGGTGTCATGTTCATTTTGTCAAAGTATGAACGACACTGGCGATTCCTTGACTTTGTACAAATAGACAAACCTAAAATTGAGACTTAAGATCCTGCAGAACTCAATAACCTTTATCTGACACTAAACACAGAATAAATGTAGGTATTTTTGAATCAAATGTCGTTCCCCACAGTGCTCAAATCACATTACTTGACAGTCAGTCCAACCCTAGGCCGCGGCGGTAAGAGCGAAACCGTCTCTTCTCATGGCATTGGTGGTATAGTGGTGAACATAGCTGCTTGCCAAGCAGTTGACCCGGGTTCGATTCCCGGCCAATGCATGAGGGCAGCCAGCAAGGAGTTTCTCAGAAGCCCTTGCACTTGTCACTTGTGAGTAAATCTGTCTTTGGGATCCTGTGCACAAAGTTGTCACCGCGTTTGTGAACGTGGGTGTGTGTTGTTCATCAGGGTGAAACTCTGGGCCAATCCACAGAAGGCTACGCCACAAAGTCCTTGTTTGTTACACGGCTTCCACTTTCCAGCTGAGCATTCGTGAATTGTACACTTTGTCTTTTTCAAGGTCACCCTTGCAGATTTGCATGAGTGCCGGATTTCACCGTGGGACAAAGGTAGAGGTGTGGTCACGAGGACAAGAAAGTACTAAAATGGCTTCCCTGACCGGGAATCGAACCCGGGCCGCGGCGGTGAGAGCGCCGAATCCTAGCCACTAGACCATCAGGGAGTGAAAGCACTTCAATCGGAGGACACAAAAGTTGTTCCTCACGGTGCTAAACACAGAATGAATGTAGGTATTGTTGAATCAAAAATTGGGCCTCACGATTGAAAATTGTGCCTCACAGTGCTCAAATCACATTCCTTGACAGGCAGCGGAACCATAGGCTGCAGCGGTAAGAGGGAAACCGTCTTCTCTAAAGGCATTGGTGGTATAGTGGTCAGCATAGCTGCTTCCCAAGCAGTTGACCCGGGTTCAATTCCCGGCCAATGCATGATGTCATGCAACAGCAGATTGTTGTACTTGAAACCTGTGAAAAAAAATCTCTCTTTGGGACCTTGTGCACAAGGTTCTCACTGTGTGAACGTGTGTGTTCATCAGGATGAAACTCTGGGCCAATCCACAGAACGTTGCACCACAAAGCCCTTGTTGGTTTTACGGTTTTCGCTTTGAGGCTCAGCAGCCATGCATTGTACGCTTGGACCATTTCAAGGTCACCCCTGCAGATTCGCAGCTTGCGACAAGGGAAGAGGTAAGGTCACAAGGACAACACAGTGCTAAAATCTCTTTCCCTGACCGGGAATCGAACCCGGGCCGCGGCGGTGAGAGCGCCGAATCCTAGCCACTAGACCATCAGGGACCTACTGGAGGGCGCAAAAGTGAATTAAAAATATGGCCGCCCTCTACAAAGTGTGGCTACATACGCTAATTGACATTATGCTAAGTAGCTCTTCTCTGTCACAGCCAAATTTGATCTGGTTCGATGACAAAATTCATCGTTCCTGCTGAAAATGATGAGCGGTGTCATGTTCATTTTGTCAAAGTATGAACGACACTGGCGATTCCTTGACTTTGTACAAATAGACAAACCTAAAATTGAGACTTAAGATCCTGCAGAACTCAATAACCTTTATCTGACACTAAACACAGAATAAATGTAGGTATTTTTGAATCAAATGTCGTTCCCCACAGTGCTCAAATCACATTACTTGACAGTCAGTCCAACCCTAGGCCGCGGCGGTAAGAGCGAAACCGTCTCTTCTCATGGCATTGGTGGTATAGTGGTGAACATAGCTGCTTGCCAAGCAGTTGACCCGGGTTCGATTCCCGGCCAATGCATGAGGGCAGCCAGCAAGGAGTTTCTCAGAAGCCCTTGCACTTGTCACTTGTGAGTAAATCTGTCTTTGGGATCCTGTGCACAAAGTTGTCACCGCGTTTGTGAACGTGGGTGTGTGTTGTTCATCAGGGTGAAACTCTGGGCCAATCCACAGAAGGCTACGCCACAAAGTCCTTGTTTGTTACACGGCTTCCACTTTCCATCTGAGCATTCGTGAATTGTACACTTTGTCTTTTTCAAGGTCACCCTTGCAGATTTGCATGAGTGCCGGATTTCACCGTGGGACAAAGGTAGAGGTGTGGTCACGAGGACAAGAAAGTACTAAAATGGCTTCCCTGACCGGGAATCGAACCCGGGCCGCGGCGGTGAGAGCGCCGAATCCTAGCCACTAGACCATCAGGGAGTGAAAGCACTTCAATCGGAGGACACAAAAGTTGTTCCTCACGGTGCTAAACACAGAATGAATGTAGGTATTGTTGAATCAAAAATTGGGCCTCACGATTGAAAATTGTGCCTCACAGTGCTCAAATCACATTCCTTGACAGGCAGCGGAACCATAGGCTGCAGCGGTAAGAGGGAAACCGTCTTCTCTAAAGGCATTGGTGGTATAGTGGTCAGCATAGCTGCTTCCCAAGCAGTTGACCCGGGTTCAATTCCCGGCCAATGCATGATGTCATGCAACAGCAGATTGTTGTACTTGAAACCTGTGAAAAAAAATCTCTCTTTGGGACCTTGTGCACAAGGTTCTCACTGTGTGAACGTGTGTGTTCATCAGGGTGAAACTCTGGGCCAATCCACAGAACGTTGCACCACAAAGCCCTTGTTGGTTTTACGGTTTTCGCTTTGAGGCTCAGCAGCCATGCATTGTACGCTTGGACCATTTCAAGGTCACCCCTGCAGATTCGCAGCTTGCGACAAGGGAAGAGGTAAGGTCACAAGGACAACACAGTGCTAAAATCTCTTTCCCTGACCGGGAATCGAACCCGGGCCGCGGCGGTGAGAGCGCCGAATCCTAGCCACTAGACCATCAGGGACCTACTGGAGGGCGCAAAAGTGAATTAAAAATATGGCCGCCCTCTACAAAGTGTGGCTACATACGCTAATTGACATTATGCTAAGTAGCTCTTCTCTGTCACAGCCAAATTTGATCTGGTTCGATGACAAAATTCATCGTTCCTGCTGAAAATGATGAGCGGTGTCATGTTCATTTTGTCAAAGTATGAACGACACTGGCGATTCCTTGACTTTGTACAAATAGACAAACCTAAAATTGAGACTTAAGATCCTGCAGAACTCAATAACCTTTATCTGACACTAAACACAGAATAAATGTAGGTATTTTTGAATCAAATGTCGTTCCCCACAGTGCTCAAATCACATTACTTGACAGTCAGTCCAACCCTAGGCCGCGGCGGTAAGAGCGAAACCGTCTCTTCTCATGGCATTGGTGGTATAGTGGTGAACATAGCTGCTTGCCAAGCAGTTGACCCGGGTTCGATTCCCGGCCAATGCATGAGGGCAGCCAGCAAGGAGTTTCTCAGAAGCCCTTGCACTTGTCACTTGTGAGTAAATCTGTCTTTGGGATCCTGTGCACAAAGTTGTCACCGCGTTTGTGAACGTGGGTGTGTGTTGTTCATCAGGGTGAAACTCTGGGCCAATCCACAGAAGGCTACGCCACAAAGTCCTTGTTTGTTACACGGCTTCCACTTTCCATCTGAGCATTTGTGAATTGTACACTTTGTCTTTTTCAAGGTCACCCTTGCAGATTTGCATGAGTGCCGGATTTCACCGTGGGACAAAGGTAGAGGTGTGGTCACGAGGACAAGAAAGTACTAAAATGGCTTCCCTGACCGGGAATCGAACCCGGGCCGCGGCGGTGAGAGCGCCGAATCCTAGCCACTAGACCATCAGGGAGTGAAAGCACTTCAATCGGAGGACACAAAAGTTGTTCCTCACGGTGCTAAACACAGAATGAATGTAGGTATTGTTGAATCAAAAATTGGGCCTCACGATTGAAAATTGTGCCTCACAGTGCTCAAATCGCATTCCTTGACAGGCAGCGGAACCATAGGCTGCAGCGGTAAGAGGGAAACCGTCTTCTCTAAAGGCATTGGTGGTATAGTGGTCAGCATAGCTGCTTCCCAAGCAGTTGACCCGGGTTCAATTCCCGGCCAATGCATGATGTCATGCAACAGCAGATTGTTGTACTTGAAACCTGTGAAAAAAAATCTCTCTTTGGGACCTTGTGCACAAGGTTCTCACTGTGTGAACGTGTGTGTTCATCAGGGTGAAACTCTGGGCCAATCCACAGAACGTTGCACCACAAAGCCCTTGTTGGTTTTACGGTTTTCGCTTTGAGGCTCAGCAGCCATGCATTGTACGCTTGGACCATTTCAAGGTCACCCCTGCAGATTCGCAGCTTGCGACAAGGGAAGAGGTAAGGTCACAAGGACAACACAGTGCTAAAATCTCTTTCCCTGACCGGGAATCGAACCCGGGCCGCGGCGGTGAGAGCGCCGAATCCTAGCCACTAGACCATCAGGGACCTACTGGAGGGCGCAAAAGTGAATTAAAAATATGGCCGCCCTCTACAAAGTGTGGCTACATACGCTAATTGACATTATGCTAAGTAGCTCTTCTCTGTCACAGCCAAATTTGATCTGGTTCGATGACAAAATTCATCGTTCCTGCTGAAAATGATGAGCGGTGTCATGTTCATTTTGTCAAAGTATGAACGACACTGGCGATTCCTTGACTTTGTACAAATAGACAAACCTAAAATTGAGACTTAAGATCCTGCAGAACTCAATAACCTTTATCTGACACTAAACACAGAATAAATGTAGGTATTTTTGAATCAAATGTCGTTCCCCACAGTGCTCAAATCACATTACTTGACAGTCAGTCCAACCCTAGGCCGCGGCGGTAAGAGCGAAACCGTCTCTTCTCATGGCATTGGTGGTATAGTGGTGAACATAGCTGCTTGCCAAGCAGTTGACCCGGGTTCGATTCCCGGCCAATGCATGAGGGCAGCCAGCAAGGAGTTTCTCAGAAGCCCTTGCACTTGTCACTTGTGAGTAAATCTGTCTTTGGGATCCTGTGCACAAAGTTGTCACCGCGTTTGTGAACGTGGGTGTGTGTTGTTCATCAGGGTGAAACTCTGGGCCAATCCACAGAAGGCTACGCCACAAAGTCCTTGTTTGTTACACGGCTTCCACTTTCCATCTGAGCATTCGTGAATTGTACACTTTGTCTTTTTCAAGGTCACCCTTGCAGATTTGCATGAGTGCCGGATTTCACCGTGGGACAAAGGTAGAGGTGTGGTCACGAGGACAAGAAAGTACTAAAATGGCTTCCCTGACCGGGAATCGAACCCGGGCCGCGGCGGTGAGAGCGCCGAATCCTAGCCACTAGACCATCAGGGAGTGAAAGCACTTCAATCGGAGGACACAAAAGTTGTTCCTCACGGTGCTAAACACAGAATGAATGTAGGTATTGTTGAATCAAAAATTGGGCCTCACGATTGAAAATTGTGCCTCACAGTGCTCAAATCGCATTCCTTGACAGGCAGCGGAACCATAGGCTGCAGCGGTAAGAGGGAAACCGTCTTCTCTAAAGGCATTGGTGGTATAGTGGTCAGCATAGCTGCTTCCCAAGCAGTTGACCCGGGTTCAATTCCCGGCCAATGCATGATGTCATGCAACAGCAGATTGTTGTACTTGAAACCTGTGAAAAAAAATCTCTCTTTGGGACCTTGTGCACAAGGTTCTCACTGTGTGAACGTGTGTGTTCATCAGGGTGAAACTCTGGGCCAATCCACAGAACGTTGCACCACAAAGCCCTTGTTGGTTTTACGGTTTTCGCTTTGAGGCTCAGCAGCCATGCATTGTACGCTTGGACCATTTCAAGGTCACCCCTGCAGATTCGCAGCTTGCGACAAGGGAAGAGGTAAGGTCACAAGGACAGCACAGTGCTAAAATCTCTTTCCCTGACCGGGAATCGAACCCGGGCCGCGGCGCTGAGAGCGCCGAATCCTAGCCACTAGACCATCAGGGACCTACTGGAGGGCGCAAAAGTGAATAAAAAATATGGCCGCCCTCTCCAAAGTGTGGCTACATACGCTAATTGACATTATTCTGAGTAGCTCTTCTCTGTCACAGCCAAGTTTGATCTGGTTCGATGACAAAATTCATCGTTCCTCCTCATGATGAGCGGTGTCATGTTCATTTTGTCAAAGTATGAACGACACTGGAGATTCCTTGACTTTGTACAAATTGACAAACCTAAAATTGAGACTTTAGTTCCTGCAGAACTCAATAACCTTCATCTGACACTAAACACAGAATAAATGTAGGTATTTTTTTTTTTTTCTTTTTTTTGAAAAATATTTTTATTACATTTTCTCAAAACACAAAACACACAGAACTGCTCAGACACGACAGATGAATCTCCAAGAGCGAACTGACGGCATAAGATGAGTAGCGTGCAAAGAAAACAAAAAAAGTCCTCCCTATGGGATTGAACGAAATGAGGTGGGAACGCAATATTCACGTTACGAGCAGCCGTGCCACTCGGTTAGGAAATGTTCAAAATGTTCAAAATGTTCAGAGTGATCAAGAATAGGCGACGTCTAGAAAATGGAGCATGACCTACCAGCCTGAGAGTTAAATCATCCAGGCAAAGAGTCAATGAAAGCGTGTACCTCTTCCAGGGTGGAAAACCTCTTTTTGGAGCCTCCGTGTATCACCTGCAGAGTGGCCGGAAACAGCATAGCATACGGCATCCCTCGCTCTCGCAGCCGCTGTTTCGTCGCATCGTATGCCTTGCGTTTCTTCATCACCGTCGAGGAGAAATCGCTGAAAAAAGAGACCCTGGATCCGTTATAGATTATACCACCATCCTGGCTCACCCGGCGCGCCGCTTCCATGACCCTCTGTTTATCTCTGAACGCGTGGAATCGTAGCAGCAGCGACCTGGGGCTCCTGTTCGGGTCCGGTTTCGGTGCGAGGGTGCGGTGGGCTCTCTCCAGCTTGATGTGGCCGGCCTTCGTAGTCATCTTTAGGACGCGGGGTAGCCATAACTCGAAAAACTCCACCGGCTGTCCAGTCTCCGTATCCTCCGCCAAGCCAACGACTCGAATGTTAAGGTGCCTGCTGTAGTTCTCGGCCATGTCTAAACTCTCAGTGAGGGCGCGGACCTGCTTTTCCAGTTCTACAATCCTCGGTTCTTGTGCTGCGGCGGAGTTTTCAACTGTTAGTAGCCTAGCCTCTGCTTCGTCTAGCCGCTCGCTAGCGGCCTGGAGCTCCGTCGCATGCCTGTGGATAGTCTCGGCCAGAGGGCTAAGTTTTTCATCAATAACTTTGATAATGTTGGAAGTCATTACGCTCAGAGCTTTAGCAAGGGCAGGGTCAAGCCCCTCTGCGGTATCAAATTCGGCCTGGTCGCCATCTTGTGTGTCGTCGCCGGGCTCGGACTGGACGTCTTTTTTGTCTTTATTTCCTCTGGTTCTTCCCATCTTGTCAAAAGACTGTGGCCAAAAGTTTTCCAAGGACATAGCCCGTTATGTTCATAACAAAAAGGTCTTATAGCGCCCGGCTGTTGTCAGGATAATGAGAAGATTAGCACCGAGTGGCACGGAGCTCTGGCAAAAGCGTCTGCTCAGCTCACCGTCATCACGTGACCCCCAAATGTAGGTATTTTTGAATCAAATATCAAAAAGCAAGGTCATCTAGTAAGGAGATGTGTTGGCCACCTGTGCAAAGCACACATTCCTGGTAGACCTTCATGCTGTATATCTACTGTTTACCTCGACACAGCTCCCTGTCTTGTTTTAATACTCATGGTGATAAGGCCCAAAAGTATTGCATGGACTAGAAAGTTTCAGATACCGTTGGACGCGGCCCACTGCATTCCAATGTCGGAAAGGCGTTGGAAAGTTGCTATCAAACTCTTCTAATTCGTCACAGGTTTTTCACGGGCCATAAGATACTTTACCGGCGTAATGTACGCAAAGAGCTACAGGTCAACTTGTGGTTCCAGTGAAAAATATCTACTTGTCAGAGGTGGGATTTGAACCCATTTATCATGGATTTGAATACATTCAGAGATACCAGACTTTGGAGTTTGAGCTCTGATTGCGAGATGTTCCATGTATTTGGAGCAGAAAATCTAAAAGCTTTCTTCCCCATTTCTGTTCTGACCTTGGGAACAGTAAAATGATAAAAGTCCTGGGAGCGGAGATTGTAGACCGTGTTATTCAAGATTAGAAGGGATGATAAATAAGATGGAGTCATCTGAAGAATAGCCTTATAAATCAACTCGTACCAATGGCCGAGCCGGTGCACATATAAAGATGGCCAGTTTACTTTACTGTATAAGACACAATGATGAGTTAGAGCTCCACAGTTTGTAATAAACCTCAGAGCACCATGATACACGTTATCCAGCATGTATAGGCATTGAGCGGAGGCATTCATATATAACACATCGCCGTAATCAATAATCGGAAGAAAGGTTGACTCCACTAGTCTCTGTTTCACCCTAAAAGAAAAGCAAGACTTATTTCTAAAATAAAATCCAAGTAAAAGCTTCAGCTTCTTTACAGTATACTGAATATGTGCCTTAAAAGACAAGTGGTCATCAATCAAGAACCCCAGATATTTAAAAGTAGATACAAGTTCAATTTGTTGACCATTACTGGTGACAATGACAGACTGACTTGATCTTGCTGATTTAGAATTAGTGAAAAACATGAGTTTTGTTTTATCAGCATTTACAAGTTGCAGTTGGCAGAGTTGTTCTTGCACTCTATTAAATGCATTCTGCAGATATGCAAACACTTCTGCAGGTGTGGGTGCAAAGCAATATATAACTGTGTCATCAGCATAAAAATGAAAGGCTGCATTTGAGATATTCATTTCAATATTATTTATATGCCAAGTAAATAACAAAGGGCCTAGTACTGAACCTTGGGGCACCCCCTTGTGGACAAACTCAACCTCGGAAGAGACACCTTCTAACTGGACAGCCTGGCTTCTGTCTTTAAGATAGTTTGCAAACCATCCAACTGCATGTACAGAAAACCCAGCTGCTGCAAGACGTTCAATCAAAATGTCATGGTCCACGGTATCAAAGGCCTTAGAAAAGTCTATAAAAAGAGAAAAACAACACTGTTTATTTTCTAAGGCTTTCAAGCCTGATTTACGTGCCCTGGCCCAAGCAGAATTTCGCTCATGCAGAACTTCTGCTAGTTCGGTTGTAAACCATGGATTATCACGACCTTTAATTCTGAATTTGCGCAGGGGGGCATGTTTGTTAATGATATGACTGAAACTTTCATGAAAGTAACTCCAAGCTAATTCAACATCATCAAAATGAGCAATCCTTTCCCAGTCAAAATGATAAAGGTCATGCAAGAAAGCCTGTTCAACAAACATTTTCATATTGCACTTCTCTACAAAGCGTGGCTTACTTTTAGGAAGCCTTGTGTCTCTCACGACCGCTATCACACAGTGATCACTCAGATCATTTGGAAAGACACCTGTTGTCACATATTTGGAAGGCATATTGGTTAAAACTAAGTCAATGAGTGTTGTTGAGTGCTTTTTGGGAACATTTGGGGTTAGGTCTGGTAGGGGGATTAATTAATTATGTGAGGTTAAGAGAATCACATTGTGCTTTCAGGTCGTCGGACACAGGCATGAGCCAGTCCCAGTTTAAATCTCCCACCAAAAGTAATTCGCTGTATTTCAGCTGTGATAAGAACTTAACAAGGGAAGACAATGCATTTTTAGGAGCAGATGGTGATCTATAACATCCTACCAACATGATACGGTGATTCTTTGTTAATTTTATTTCAAGAGCAAGCAACTCAAGTTCTTTAGATACTGACTCTTTAAGCACTAAATTAACATCAAAATTGCTCCTGATATACATCGCAACACCGCCCCTTTTCTTGGACGATCAGCACAATAAACATAATAGCCATTGATAGAAATATCCTTATCGAGCACAGATTTGGTGAGCCAGGTTTCAGATAAGACAGTGACATCAGCATTTGTTGAGTTTATCCAAACCTTTAACAAGTCCATCTTGTTTAGTATACTCCTTACATTTATATGGATTAATCCAAGACCAGTTCTAGATTTAAAGTCTGCAGGGGTGTAACAATGTGCCGGTGTATCAGGGCCCGGATTAGTCTCAACATTCCCTGAGAGCAGTAGCAATAGTATAACTAAACGTTTAAGCTTGATGCTACAACCTTTTACATCTGACACTTGGCTGGAGGGGTAAATGTTAGCAGTAGAGGAGGTTGTAAAAAAAACAAGAATGCTCACTCAAGACAAGGAGACAACAAAACTGCAGTGACATGTCAGATTTAAGCAGCCACTTGGATATGTTCTAAGACAAGGCTATCCTATGCTCATGCAGCCTTCCAAAACAGATAAAACATGAACAATCCACAGACCTTCAAGAGTTGGACATTCATCAGCACAAAAACATTCAGTGAAAAACGCTTAAAAAAAACAACTAAAATCCAACTAAAATCCAATCACATCACAATCACATTAAAACAGACGAGGTCATCTAGTAAGGAGATGTGTTGGCCACCTGTGCAAAGCACGCATTCCTGGTAGACCTTAATGCTGTATATCTACTCTTTACCTCGACACAGCTCCCTGTCTTGTTTTAATACTCATGGTGATAAGGCCCAAAAGTATTGCATGGACTAGAAAGTTTCAGATACCGTTGGACGCGGCCCACTGCATTCCAATGTCGGAAAGGCGTTGGAAAGTTGCTATCAAACTCATGTCAGTCCTTGCGTTGGAAAGTGGCTATCAAACTCATGTCAGTCCTTCATCGGCATCACTTTTGGAGTCAGAGATTTGACGACATTGTGACCGAGAGAACCCTTGTTTGCTACGGGTGTCACTTCCGAAACAACGGCAGTGTGTTTGCTTACCTGACTGGTACTTGAAACAGTCTGAGGGCAGCCTACTTTAAAACCAGGTCCCACCGAGATTTGAACTCGGATCGCTGGATTCAGAGTCCAGAGTGCTAACCATTACACCATGGAACCGCCACACGGGATGAGGAGACCACTGTGGGACACATTCTTACATGTATGTATGTCCTTGCAGCGAAGGGGTACAACAATGCCAGTGACGCAGAAGTTATCATGAAAAAACAGTCCTTATTGGGTAACTTGGTTAACTTGGTTAACTTAGGTGGCCTACTGTATACAACCACGTTCTAATTCTTCACAGGTTCTTCACGGGCCATAAGATACTTTACCGGCGTTACGTACGCAAAGAGCTACAGGTCAACCTGTGGTTCCAGTGAAAAATATCGGCTTGTCAGAGGTGGGATTCGAACCCACGCCTCCAGGGGAGACTGCGACCTGAACGCAGCGCCTTAGACCGCTCGGCCACCCTGACTGTGGAGCCCCTGTTTTTTGTGCAAATTTTTGCAAAATATCAGGATAAAAAGTACATTATACCGTCATGCCATGCTGTGCCGTGATATATCATGGCTCAACTTCTGCCGCAATGCAAGGTCATCCAGTAAGGAGATATGTTGGCCACCTGTGCAAAGCACACATTCCTGGTAGACCCTAAAGCCATATATCTACTCTTTACCTCGACACAGCTCCCTGTCTTCTTTTAATACTCATGGTGTTAGGCCTAAAAGTATTGCATGGACTAGAAAGTTGGACGCGGCCCACTACATTCCAATGTCGGAAAGGCGTTGGAAAGTGGCTATCAAACTCATGTCAGTCCTTGCGTTGGAAAGCGGCTATCAAACTCATGTCAGTCCTTGCGCTGGAAAGTGCCTATCAAACTCATGTCAGTAATTCATCGGCATCACTTTTGGAGTCAGAGATCTGACGACACTGTGACTAGCAATGTGCGATATGTCATCGTTTACGATATATTGTCAAAAACATTCCCCAGGGTAAGAATATGACATTCCACAATAAAAACGATAAATTCCCATTGATGACGTATATATGTGCGCGCGACACACTCGCAGCCCAACACGTGTGGAATATTGACAAACATGGCGGAAGCCGGAGCAGATACGCCGGGCAGCGAGGAGCTCGTTCCTAAACGAGGCTCCAGCTCCATTATCTGGAACTGGTTTGGTTTTAAAAAGACTGACTTGGAGCAGCAATTTACAATGCGCAAGGTTTGCAAACAAATAGTGCCTACAAAGGACAGTAACACCACTAATTTGTTCCACCACCTCAAACACAAGCAGAAACGAGAATATGAAGATAGCCAGAAAATGCGCAAGGATGCAGAAGCAGCGTCGACTTCATCCAAAGCTTCTGGTAAGAAACCAACAACAACCCAGACTAAACCTGCCGATGCATTTGCTCATTCCACACCGTATGATCATCAAAGCAAACGGTGGAAAGAATTAACGGAGGCAGTGGTGTTTTGCCTGGCGAAAGATATGTTGCCACTCCAAACTGTGGAGAAGGCAGGATTCAAATGAATGATCCATAAAACGAACGCTAGGTACAAGATGCCCTCAAGGAAGTATTTTTCCAAGACAGTCTTGCCTAAGATGTACGAAGAGTGCCGTGATGGGTTACAAACAATGCTGTCTACAGTGGAGTTTTTTGCTTCAACCACAGACATGTGGAGTAGCCGAGCAACTGAGCCGTACGTTAGCCTTACCGTTCACTACATAACGAGTGATTGGAGTTTGAACAGCTGTTGCCTTCAGACGAGATTTTTCCCGGATGACCACACAGGTGAAAATATTGCGAGTGGTTTGAAGCTATTTCTGCAGGAATGGAAACTGGACGAGGCCAAACAGATGTGCCTGACCACGGACAGTGGAGCCAACGTGGTCAAAATAGTCGCCCTGAACCAGTGGACAAGGCTGTACTGCTTCGGGCATAACCTGCACATTGCTATTGGTGAGTAATTATCTTATTGTCCCTTTACTGTATACATGTGAATTTAACATACAGACACCTTCATGAGTATAATATTTAATGGAGATGGTCATCCACGTGCACAATAACAGCTTTAGACTCAAACTGAAATCAGTTGAGTGTATTCTATTTACACAGAATTTAAAGGTGTGTGTGTGTGTGTGTGTGTATGTGTGTTATGTTCTGCTAATATAAACTCACTGACATAGACTAATGTGAACTGAAATAGACTTAATTGATATAAAACAATTTTGGAAATAAGTGTCTGAATTTGCATTCATTGTTTGTTTTGTTGTTTTTGTTTTGTGTTGCAGGGAGAAGCATGAGGGACAGCAGGATTGACAGAGCTGTGGGAGTCTGCAAGATTGTCAGCTTGTTTTCACACAGCTGGAAAAGGCAACGGGCAATCAAAGCTGCACAAGAGGAGCTCGGACTTCCTCAGCGTAAACTGGTGACTGAATCCCCTACACGATGGGGATCCAGGCAGATGATGATTCAGTGGCTTCTTGAGCAAGAAAAGACCATCACACAAGTCTTGGCTGCTGAACGGTCAACCAGGCATCTGGTGCTGAAGTGGCAGGACATTGACGTCCTTGAGGCTGTCAGCAAGGCATTAGGAGCTCTCCTGGATTTCACAGATGCCCACTCCTCAGAGAATTATGTCACAGTGTCATGCCTGAAGCCTATTCTTCACCTTTTCAGCAGTGAGCTTCTGCAGGAGAAGGATGAAGATTCAGATCTCACCAAGACCATAAAAACGTCAGTACTGGACTATATGACGACCAAATACAGCAATCCAGATGTTGCGGAACTGATCAACATGGCATCATTTCTTGATCCACACTTTTGCACACAGCACCTGAGTCAGGAAGAGATCCTGGTCATCAAAGCCAGAATAGTCACAGAGGGAGAATCTGTGTCTGCCATGCCAAGTGGCCCTGCTGCTGCTACCTCTGAAACATCACCTCAATCTGCTGAAAAAGGCCAGGGTCAAGAAACAGAGGAGAAACATCACAGGAAGAAACAGAGGAAGAGTCTTGGAAGCTTTTTCAAACAAGCAGCTGCTGCTGAGGTCTCCATCAGTGTTTCTTACACTGAGAAAATTGAGGCAGAATTAAGCAGTTACTTACTTGGCCAACTGGCAGACAGTGAGAGCAATCCACTTACATGGTGGAAAGTACATGAGGAGAATTTCCCTGTGATTGGTCGTTTAGCGAAGAAGTACCTGTATCCCTGCAACAAGTACAGCCTCAGAGAGGGTCTTCAGTGCTGGAGGGAATGTGATAACCTGTCAGCGGTCTCTTCTGAAACCAGCCACAGTTAATATGCTAGTCTTTCTGACCAAAGATCTTAAGGTGTGAACCTTGTCCTCTCTTTGAAAGAAGTACATACATACAGATATTCCTGTCAGCCTCGTTTCCACATTCTTGTACACCAGAGTATTTCAATGTTTACATGTTCATTGAAATTTGTTGAAATTATAGTTGTTTTTTGTTTGTTTTTTAATTTATCATCATGTTGTCATTTGCACTATTTTGTAACCCAACAAAAGAAATGTATTTTGTTATAACATTTGTCCATTATATGTTTGAGTGAAGTGTTATGTATGTGAAAACTTGCACTAGTATCTTATTTGTGGCATGTTCCAGCCACTGGTAATTTGTACATACATATTTTTTCATCACTGTTGTCACTGATTGGATTTCATTTTCAGTGAACTTTTATTTATTTGTCTTATTTCTTAATTCATCAGATTGTATTTGCAGTTGCACTAATTTGTGATTTTTATAAACTAAGTTATTTTTGCTGTTTGCACTGTTTTCGCACTGCCTGTGTGCCAAAAAGTTTTAATCCATTTTTAATAAATAATTGATTCTGTTCTCACATATCAGACTTCTTTGTTTGGTGTCACTCACTACATTTTTGCAGTACAGGTGTACTTGAACTTAATTGATGTAGTTTAGTAGCCTTTATTATTATTTTGGTGATAGATTATAGTTAAAAAGATTAGGCTGAATTGGTGTTTATTTATCGTCATTTTTATCGTTACCGTGATAAATACCAGAAATTATCGGGAAAATTTTTTTAGTCCATATCGCCCATCCCTAATTGTGACCAAGAGAACCCTTGTTTGCTACGGGCGTCACTTCTGAAACAAAGGCAGTGTGTTTACTTACCTGACTGGTACTTGAAACAACATGTTGTGTTCAGTCTGAGGGCAGCCTACTTTAAAACCAGGTCCCACCGAGATTTGAACTCGGATCGCTGGATTCAAAGTCCAGAGTGCTAACCATTACACCATGGAACCGCCATATGTGCTAACAAGACCACTGTGGGACACGTTCTTACATGTATGTATGTCCGTGCAGCGAAGGGGTACAACAATGCCAGTGACGCAGAAGCTATCATGAAAAAGCAGTCCTTATTGGGTAACTTGGTTAACTTAGGTGGCTTACTGTATACAACCACGTTCTAATTCTTTACGGGCCATAAGATACTTTCCCGGCGTAATGTACGTACAGAGCTACTGGTCAACCAGTGGTTCCAGTGAAAAATCTCTACTTATCAGAGGTGGGATTCCAACCCACGCCTCCAGGGGAGACTGCAACCTGAACGCAGCGCCTTAGACCGCTCGGCCACCCTAACTGTGGAGTCCCTGTTCTTTGTGCAAATTTTTGCAAAATATCAGAATAAAAAGTACATTATACCGTCATGCCGTGCCGTGTCGTGATATATCATGGCTCAACTTCTGCCGCAATGCAAGCTCATCCAGTAAGGAGATGTGTTGGCCACCTGTGCAAAGCACACATTCCTGGTAGACCTTAAAGCCATGTCTCTACTCTTTACCTCGACACAGCTCCCTGTCTTCTTTTAATACTCATGGTGATCAGGCCCAAAAGTATTGCATGGACTAGAAAGTTTCAGACACCGTTGGACGCGGCCCACTGCATTCCAATGTCGGAAAGGCGTTGGAAAGTGGCTATCAAACTCATGTCAGTCCTTGCGTTGGAAAGCGGCTATCAAACTCATGTCAGTCCTTGTGCTGGAAAGTGGCTATCAAACTCATGTCAGTACTTCATTGGCATCACTTTTGGAGTCAGAGATCTGACGACACCTTCACAGGTTCTTCACGGGCCATAAGATACTTTCCCGGCGTAACATACACAAAGAGCTACAAGTCAACCTGTGGTTTCAGTGAAAAATCTCTACTTGTCAGAGGTGGGATTCGAACCCACGCCTCCAGGGGAGACTGCGACCTGAACGCCAGCAGCCGCTGGAGCGTAAGAGCCAATCAGATTCGCAAGTCCAACATTCAACGACCAATCATTTCGCCGGATTCTTCCCTGCTCCAACATTTGACCAATCACAGGGCGGAAATGTTGGACGAGAATTTTATACATTGTGGTCGACAGGGGGCATTTACAGTGAGCAGTGAATACGGCGCTGAGGCAGTGCATTCAAAACGAACGAGAAAATCACGTCTATTCAATCGACATGGTGAGTATTTACATATTTAATACAGTTCTGTTCAGGTTATACGACGTTAGTTTAAGCCTAGAAGTGATTTCACCTCGTGTGTGTGTGTGTGTGTGTGTGCGCGTGTTGTCGTATCGTTTGAATGAGTTGTCTACGTTAGGACCGCTCCGTTATCTGTCTCCATTTCCTCCGATGCTGTTAGCTCACGTTCATTTTGTGTACTTTTTACAAGCCCGACGCCGCTACCTCTGTGATAAACGCTCGTTTTTACTGAGCTTAATAATCATTTTCTATTTGTATGGTAGGCTTAGCTTCATTCATCACTTGTGTAAATGACAGCCAGCTACTCTGCTGTTACAGTATCACTGCTGGATAGTGCTAATTATCATGTTGTTAACTAACAATGGCGTGCCATCAGGAGAAGCGGTGACCAGTCCTAATGTATTCATTATAAAGTGTATACAGCTAGCATTCATAGGATTATTACAGCGTTATGATGCCGGTGGTCTGGCTTTTATAGCTGGCACATATGTTGTTGTTTTCATGTCTGTTAAAGATGTGCAGTCATTCATTCATTCATTCATTCATTCATTCATGTCACTGAAGGCATCCAAGCCAAAGACACACAAGGCGATGGCGGACTCAGAGTGGATGTCCCATCTGAGGAAGTTTGCCAGCACTGGAGCCTGGCCGGCAGGTGAAGGGAACAGGCCAGCTCCCAGACAGAAGAAGTGGTACGAGCTGTATCAAAGGGTATGAGCACTGCACAGTATATTTTATTACTTGTTATTTACTCTCATAATACTTTCACTCATGATAGAAAATACAGTAAAAGCCAATGAGTTAATAAACATGTTATATCAACTATTATTTTTAGATTGAGAAATGTCCCATGCAGGCGCATGGACAGATGTCCTTATTCGGTCAGCTCAGGAAGTGTACCTGTGGATTCCACACTCAGAAGGTAACACTGGTCAGTTAAAGACTGAAGCAGTGTGTTCATATGTTTGTGTGTGTGTGCATGCATATCAGTACACATGCTAATTGTGATAAATCTATTCTCCCATTAACCAACAGCAAACCGGAGCAAGTGCTGCTCAGGGGCCGACACAGCAACAGACTGGAGCAGTGGGTCCAGTTCAAAGCACTTTGGGACAGCAGAGTGCAGCAGTTCAGAACGTCCTGGGTCAACGCCCTGCAGCAGTGGGTGTGACCCAGAGCACCACTTCAGCAGCCGGTCCGGTACAGAGTACCATGGGGCAGCAGAGTCCAGCTGTGGGTCCAGTCCACAGCACTGTAGGACAAAGTGCAGCTGTGGGACAGGTTCTGGGAGCAGGAGGATCGAAGCAGCGGCCATCAATGAATTTGGCAATGGTATTTGGACACTTACACACTCACAACTGTCTGACTGTCTGAAAGTCTGACATTTTCTTCACTGGATGATAGTTTGACAATATAGTCCTCTAATGATACAGTCTTTTGTTTTTATTCCCTTCCAGTTCACCAAGCCAAGATTTGGTGGTGCTCATGTTGCTGCTGCAAAGCCAAATCTGAGCAGAGCCCGAAAAGTAATCCAGTTAAGTAGAGATCAAAAAGCAACCTGTTTTATTAATGCAGCTGTGTTATTAATGTAAGTTACTTATGACTGAATGCTTTACAGACCCAAGTCACCGACTCTGCTGAAGCAAGTTCCTGTTCAGCAGCCAACATTGCTGTCTCAGTGAGTAATTACACCTGTTTGAATACAGTTTATTACAGTGTTTCTATACAAGATTATTAAGAATAGTAAAAAACATTCAAATCAAAAAGTACCTAAGCTAAATAATTGTGTAGATGTGTAGAATAATAAAAGAAGGTTTGACTGTGTTTGTTCCTTGCCATGCTGTTACAGGCTCCAGACCCTCAGACAGCTGCTCAGGTGGCTGTACCAGGTCCTGCAGCAGTGTGTGCTTCTGTGTCAGTAAGTAGTCATTTCATATAGCATAGAGCATCTGCAGTGCTTTTCACAAGTATCAAGTATGTTCATATGTTGTTTTGTCATTGCCAAGACTGCGGACTCCAGGACTGACACACCTGAAGCTCCAGTGACTCCCCAGCTGCCCCGTCTGTGGTCAGAGGGCTTGCCAACTGAAGACCACAAATGGATTGCAAAGACCCTCTTGAAGGTGGGACCCAAGGGGAAACTGGATCTTCAGCAAAACCTGAAGCTCTGGTACTATCCTCCACAGCCAAGCCAGCTGTACCACCAGGCTTCTACACCGGACCGCTTCTTTGCACATCCACTGCTGGTCTGGATGCCGTATAAGTTGTGGAAGGTGAAGGTGGTCTGTCCCAACCCTGCCTGTGGCCAGCAAAAACTCACAGGAGCAGGGTTGCACAAGAGGGCACGACGGGTCCTGGATGTGGACAGGATCTACAACATGGTGACAGAGACTCTGACCTGCACCAAATGTAGAGCCAACCATATTTCATGGAGCCAGACTGTCCTCACACAGCTGGACTTGGCTCACCGTTCAGAGTTTCGGGTCATCCTCACACAAAAGTGAGTAACGTTTCTTTTCTCCTTTGCCTTGTCAAATAGAATGATGTAAAACATTCTAACTGATATATCTTGTATCCTATCCGTGCGCCGTGCATATCAGCGCCTTAGACCGCTCGGCCACCCTGACTGTGGAGCCCCTGTTTTTTGTGCAAAGTTTTGCAAAATATCATGATAAAAAGTACATGATACCGTCATGCCATGCCGTGCCGTGCCGTGATATATCATGGCTCAACTTTTGCCGCAATGCAAGGTCACCCAGTAAGGAGATGTGTTGGCCACCTGTGCAAAGCACACATTCTTGGTAGACCTTAAAACGGTATCTCTACTGTTTACCTCGACACAACTCCCTGTCTTCTTTTAATACTCATGGTGATCAGGCCCAAAAGTATTGCATGGACTAGAAAGTTTCAGACACCATTGGACGCGGCCCACTGCATTCCAGTGTTGGAAAGGCGTTGGAAAGCGGCTATGAAACTCATGTCAGTCCTTGCGTTGGAAGGCGGCTGTCAAACTCATGTCAGTCCTTCATCAGCATCACCTTTGGAGTCAGAGATTTGATGACATCGTGACCGAGAGAACCCTTGTTTGCTACGGGCGTCACTTCCGAAACAACGGCAGTGTGTTTGCTTACCTGACTGGTACTTGAAACAACATGATATGTTCAGTTTGAGGGCAGCCTACTTTAAAACCAGGTCCCACCGAGATTTGAACTCAGATCGCTGGATTCAGAGTCCAGAGTGCTAACCATTACACCATGGAACCGCCATACGGGCTCAGGAGACCACTGTGGGACACGCTCTTACATGTAAGTATGTCCTTGCAGCGAAGGGGTACAACAATGCCAGTGACGCAGAAGTTATCATGAAAAAGCAGTCCTTATTGGGTAACTTGGTTAACTTAGGTGGCCTACTGTATACAACCACGTTCTAATTCTTCACGGGCCATAAGATACTTTACCGGCGTTACGTACTCAAAGAGCTACAGGTCAACCTGTGGTTCCAGTGAAAAATCTCTACTTGTCAGAGGTGGGATTTGAACCCACGCCTCCAGGGGAGACTGCGACCTGAACGCAGCGCCTTAGACCGCTCGGCCACCCTGACTGTGGAGCCCCTGTTTTTTGTGCAAATTTTTGCAAAATATCAGTGTAAAAAGTACAGTATGCCGTCATGCCGTGCCGTGCCGTGCCGTGATATATCATGGCTCAACTTCTGCCGCAATGCAAGGTCATCAGTAAGGAGATGTGTTGGCCACCTGTGCAAAGCACACATTCCTGGTAGACCTTAAAACGGTATCTCTACTGTTTACCTCGACACAACTCCCTGTCTTCTTTTAATACTCATGGTGATAAGGCCCAAAAGTATTGCATGGACCAGAAAGTTTCAGATACCGTTGGACGTGGCCCACTGCATTCCAGTGTTGGAAAGGCGTTGGAAAGCGGCTATCAAACTCATGTCAGTCCTCGCGTTGGAAGGCGGCTGTCAAACTCATGTCAGTCCTTCATCAGCATCACCTTTGGAGTCAGAGATTTGATGACATCGTGACCGAGAGAACCCTTGTTTGCTACGGGCGTCACTTCCGAAACAACGGCAGTGTGTTTGCTTACCTGACTGGTACTTGAAACAACATGATATGTTCAGTTTGAGGGCAGCCTACTTTAAAACCAGGTCCCACCGAGATTTGAACTCGGATCGCTGGATTCAGAGTCTTTTTTTTTATCTTTTATTATCAAAAATACATATTTACATTTTATTTACATTCATTACATATTTCTAGAAAACACACAAACATAAATCAAAGAAAATAAACCAAAAACAAAACAACAAAAACAAATCAACACCCAAACAACAAACAAAAACATTAGACCAAACAAACAACCAAAACCACAAATCCCCCACAAATCCAAAAAACAAATTCCACCTCCATTGCCTCTCATTAACATAAACAAACCCGCACAATTCTTTAAAAAAAAAACCTCAAATTCTTATAGAATAAACCCAACTCAGGACAATCCAAAAATAAATGCTCTAAATCCTCAGGTTCCCTCCCACACACAGTACACACACGGTCATAAGCATTCTTGTTAATCTGATGAAGGATGACGCTAGTAAAAATCCTCCTATGCCGTATCATAAAGTCCATGTTAAAAATCTGTGGACCTGCCAGTTTATTGTCCAAATTCTTCCAAATATTTGAAATCCTATGAGCGGGGAAAAATCTTTCCCACACACTCTCAGAAGCTGGAATTTTGGTTACTTGTCATCAGCATTCTGTACCAGAATTTAGTGTTCAACTCTTTGAAGTTCTTTTTAACCGAACCCTTGGCCAGTTCAAAATCCACTGCCTCATCCTTCCTCATATTTTTATTACACCCTAATAAAACCTTCCACTCCTTAGTGCACCCAAGATCTAACACCTCCATCAACTTCCTAACATAACCCCTCCTATACTCTAGACCCCTTCCCCTTAACTCCCCACACACCTTATCTACATCAAATTTACCCCCTCTATTTACAAAATGCTTAATTAACACCATCCCCGCCCTCTCCAAAGCTAAATTTTTCATCCCTTTCCCCCCTCGCCCAAACAAAGGATTCTTAAAAACAGGGAGTTGTTCGACCTGGTCTCTGGTCTTGCAGACCGGAGTTAACATAGGCAACACTGCCTCCCATGCCTCCAGGGCCTCCCTATAAAACTCTGGCAGCCTATCTGCCCATTCCTTCGGCCTAAACGCGCAGAGAGCAGAATAGCCCTCTGCCTCCCTCCACCCTAACACTTCCCTCATCCCATCCATCCACGGATACCAAGACCCTCCACCAATGCACCTAATGACTGTTCTCACCCTAAAAGCCCTCAACCTTGTCCCTATATCTACCAGCCCCAGCCCACCCTCCTTGATGCCCCTTGTTATTGTTTTCCCCGATATCATGTTTGCTTTCTTATTCCAAAGATATGAATTTATCAGTTTTTGTATTTCCTCCCTAATTGTTTTTGGTAAATCCCACACCTTTAAGATATGATTTAGTTTTGACATAATCAACATGTTCACTACCACCACCCTACCTCTTAATTTTACCCCCCTCCCCGTCCACAAACACAGTACCTTCCTAACTTTCCCTATCACTTCCCCCCAAGTCCTGTCTCTGGCCTTCTCCCTATCTGTCCCTAAATACACCCCTAGAATCTTGATCTCACCCGTAACCACCTCAAAATCCCACTTCTCCACCCCCCTCACACACCCTCCACAATACATAATTTTCGATTTCTTTTCATTAACCTTTGCCCCAGACGCCCTCCGATACTCCTCCAAATGCCCCATCACCCTCCTAATGCTCTCTTCATGCTTTACCGTAATATTAATGTCATCTGCATACTGCGTAATTTTTGTTATTCCCCCAGACTCTGTTCTAAACCCCTCCACACACCTATCCTCCCTGATCAATATGCTCAAAGGCTCCGCCACCAGTGAATATAGAAAAGCAGATAGCGGACACCCTTGCCTAATCGACCTTTCTAAAACAAAATCCCCAATTAGTGCCCCGTTCACCTTAACACAACTAAAAGCCCCTCTGTACAAACCCCTGATCCACCCAACAAAATTCTCCCCAAAACCAAAACCCTCTAAAGTATGAAATAAAAAATCATGCTCTACTCTATCAAAAGCCTTATTTAAATCAATATTTAACAAAATCCCCCCCTCCATTCCCATCTTATAAATAATATCTTTTATTGTTAAAATGGAATCCGAGATATCTCTATTAGGTATGCTGTAGCTCTGCGTATAATTAATAATACTTCCTATAACTATTTTTAATCTATTTGCCAAAATCTTGGCAAATATCTTATAATCAGTGTTTAAAAGGCTAATTGGCTTAAAATTACCTAAGTCCCTTTTATCCCCCTTTCCTTTATATATTATCGTTAATACCCCCTCCAAAAATGACCTAGGACACCGCCCCCCCTGCCCAAAGCTCTCATATAGAGCCAAGATGATAGGTGCAAGCTTTTTTTTAAAAGCAATATAAAATTCAGCTGACAAACCATCTTTCCCTGGACTCTTCCCTCTATTAAGCCCCTCTATCGCCCTTTCTACCTCTTCCAGGGTCAGAGGGGCATCACAAATAAATTTTTCTTCTTTAGTCAGTTTCTTAGATATTTTACTTATTACCTTATTTACACTATCCATACTTATCCCTTCACTACTAAATAAACTCTTATAAAAATCATTTACTATATTTAATACATCCTCTTCTTTATCTCTACTTATACCATTACTATCAAATAATTCATTTATGCACGCTTTTTTCTGTTTTTCTTTTTCTAGACCCAGGAAGAAGGCCGTACACCTCTCTCCCTCCAATGCCTCCCTCACCTTCCCCCTTAGCATAGCCCCCCTACATTTATTTTTCCTCATGTTATCTAATTTATTCTTTATACTAATATACTCATCAGGTTTATAATTCGGATTCATTTCCATCATTTCCACCTCTTTGTTTAATAAAACCCCCAATTCTTTTTCCTTTCTCTTACTCAACCAATTCCTCTGTTTACTATAATTTATGCTTGCTTTTTTCAAACCACCCTTCAGAAGCTCCCACCACTTCCCCCAGTCCCCCCCCTCCCCACACACCCCTTTCCAGTATTCAATTATTCCCCTTATTTTTTTACAATATAAAGGCTCATCAACAAGACTTGAATTCAGAACCCACAACCCACTGCTAAAAACTCTCCGTTCCCCCACGCCCAAACTTAAATATGCATGATCGCTCCAGCAATTAAAGGTGTAATCAACCCTATCAACCCTTTTTACCAAACCCTCCGACACCAAAGCAAAGTCAATTCTCGTTTGTTTTAACACCCCCTTCACCAGTTGTCTCCTTGAATACCCCCTTTTATAAAAATTCCTCACCCTCCACACATCCACCAAATTAGAAGTTGAACATAAATCAAAGAAAGCACCCCTACTACAATCCCCTTTGAATACATTATTATCAGATACATCTATTTTATATTGGTATAAATTAAAGTCCCCTACTATAATACAATCACCCCCCACCCATTTCCCCAGCCCTCTCAAACAATCTCTTCTATTAATTTCTATATTAGGCAGATATATATTAATAATGCGTATAACCCTATCCCCTTCCCCACAGTCCAAAACCAAAATCCGTCCATTCAAGTCTATGTGTACAACACGTATTTCTGAAAAAACCCCCCTCCTCACGCATGTGGCCACTCCACATGCTTTCTCCGTGTTGTTTGCTGTGAATATTTTAAAGTCCATAAAGTCTTTTTTCACATTGTTCTCCGTTTTATTGTCCCATTTTGTCTCTTGAAGACAGAGCACATCTGCCCGGATGTTGTTGAAAATATTGTGGATTTTTTCTTTATTCCTGAGACCATTTGTATTTAAAGAAGTGAGTGTGAACATGAGGAGGAGAGTGGATGAAATTATGCCGTACATTATATGGAGTTATCATGTTTGCATTTTCCCCTTGCTTTTCTTTTTACTTTTTGATTGCCATTCACCCGATTGTCTTTTCCTTATGTTGTTTATATTCTTGAGATCCATTTCTGTTTCAGAGTCCACGGAAGAGGGGAACAGAGGCGGGGACAAAGACACTATTCGAGCGCTTCCCGCGCTTCTCAGCCTGGAACGGCTCAGCCTCATTGGTTGAGGCGTGGGCGCTGCCCCGTCTCCCAGAGCCGCACCCCCCTCTCCACCAATAGGCTGCCCAGACGTCATCTCCTTCCTCCCCCATCACGCCAGCAGGGACCACCAGGGATTCCTGGATAGTTTCTGCCTCCTCCCTACCACAGCTCCCCTCCTCCACCCCGCTTATTCCGTTCTCCTCTCCCTCACTGTGATTACACACGCATTCAGCTTTATTATTCCGACATATTTTACATTTCTCCTCCCTGTGTCCACACTCCTTTGCATAATGTCCTTGCACACTGCATTTATGACACATAAATTCTGGGCAGTCTCTCAGGATGTGCCCCGGCTGAATGCAAAGCCTGCACACACGTACTTGTCTGTCATGGATTACTCTAAAGTATTCAGGACCCAGCGCTGTCATAAAGCGGGCTGAATACGGCAGTGATTGAATTTGCCTCGTAAATTTTACTCTGACAAACCTGGTGCCATCCGCGACGTTGGACCCCGGCCACATCCTCCGCCGTATCGCCGATGTGGCCGCCACTCCCCAGCCGTGCAGTTTGTCCAAGATCTCCTCATCCGTGATGTACACCGGCAGGTTGAGAAAAGACACCACCAACTCATCATTATTTAGCTCCTGTGCCACCACACTCATCCCGCCGATCTTAAATCCTTCCAACAGTCTTTCCTTTCCTTTCACGTGACTCATAGTCACTTCATATTTGCTCATCCCGATGTTTCGGCACGCCATCAGTCCCCCACACAACGCCCTGATACACCTTATTAGTTCCGCCACGTTTACCCTCTCTTCTCCTATCAACTCCACACACACCGTCAGGTCCTTTCTATATTCCAAATCCTTCATCATCACTGGTTTCTTTACCGGGTCATCCGTCTTTTCCGTGCGCCGGTCTTTCTGTCCATTATCCGTACTCAATGTCCGTCTGTCGCTCTCCATTTCGTAAATCCGTTTAGTCCATCCGTGAAGAAAAAAAAACGAAGAAAAAGAGGAAGCAAAAACCCGCAAAAACCCAGTAACAGGAAAAGAAAAAAAGAGGAGACCAGACCCCCAGACAGTGAAATCTTCACTGCTGGGGGCGAAAGAGAAAGAAAAAAAAACACGAAAAAAAAAGTACTAAACACTAAACTCACTCACACACTCTCTCACACACACACTACTCTCACGTATCACATTCCTTGACAGGCAGCGGAACCCTAGGCTGCGGCAGTAAGAGTGAAACCGTCTTCTCTAAAGGCATTGGTGGTGTAGTGGTCAGCATAGCTGCTTCCCAAGCAGTTGACCCGGGTTTGATTCCCGGCCAATGCATGATGTCATGCAACAGCAGCTTGTTGTACTTGAAACCTGCCTGTCTTTGTCTTTGGGACCTTGTGCACAAGGTTCTCACTGTGTTTGTGAACGTGTGTGTGTGTTGTTCATCAGGGTGAAACTCTGGGCCAATCCACAGAACGTTGCACCACGAAGCCCTTGTTGGTTTTACGGTTTTCACTTTGAGGCTCAGCAGCCATGCATTGTACGCGTGGACCATTTCAAGGTCACCCCTGCAGATTCGCAGCTTGCGACAAAGGAAGAGGTAAGGTCACAAGGACAACACAGTGCTAAAATCTCTTTCCCTGACCGGGAATCGAACCCAGGCCGCGGAGGTGAGAGCGCCGAATCCTAGCCACTAGACCATCAGGGAGCGAAAGTGCTTCAATCGGAGGACACAAAAGTTGTTCCTCACGGTGCTAAACACAGAATGAATGCAGGTATTGTTGAATCAAAAATTGGGCCTCACGATTGAAAATTGGGCCTCACAGTGCTCAAATCACATTCCTTGACAGGCAGCGGAACCCTAGGCTGCGGCCGTAAGAGTGAAACTGTCTTCTCTAAAGGCATTGGTGGTATAGTGGTCAGCATAGCTGCTTCCCAAGCAGTTGACCCGGGTTCGATTCCCGGCCAATGCATGATGTCATGCAACAGCAGATTGTTGTACTTGAAACCTGTGAAAAAAAATCTGTCTTTGGGACCTTGTGGTCTCAAAGACAGGTTCTCACTGTGTGAACGTGTGTGTGTTGTTCATCAGGGTGAAACTCTGGGCCAATCCACGGAACGTTGCACCACAAAGCCCTTGTTGGTTTTACGGTTTTCACTTTGAGGCTCAGCAGCCATGCATTGTACGCTTGGACCATTTCAAGGTCACCCCTGCAGATTCGCAGCTTGCGACAAAGGAAGAGGTAAGGTCACAAGGACAACACAGTGCTAAAATCTCTTTCCCTGACCGGGAATCGAACCCGGGCCGCGGCAGTGAGAGCGCCGAATCCTAGCCACTAGACCATCAGGGACCTACTGGAAGATGCAAAAGTGAATAAAAAATATGGCCGCCCTCTCCAAAGTGTGGCTACATACGCTAATTGACATTATTCTAAGTAGCTCTTCTCTGTCACAGCCAAATTTGATCTGGTTCGATGACAAAATTCATCGTTCCTGCTGAAAATGATGAGCGGTGTCATGTTCATTTTGTCAAAGTATGAACGACACTGGAGATTCCTTGACTTTGTACAAATAGACAAACCTAAAATTGAGACTTAAGATCCTGCAGAACTCAATAACCTTTATCTGACACTAAACACAGAATAAATGTAGGTATTTTTGAATCAAATGTCGTTCCCCACAGTGCTTAAATCACATTCCTTGACAGTCAGTCCAACCCTAGGCCGCGGCGGTAAGAGCGAAACTGGCTCCTCTCACGGCATTGGTGGTATAGTGGTGAGCATAGCTGCTTGCCAAGCAGTTGACCCGGGTTCGATTCCCGGCCAATGCATGAGGGCAGCCAGCAAGGAGTTTCTTAGAAGCCCTTGCACTTGTCACTTGTGAGTGAATCTGTCTTTGGGATCCTGTGCACAAAGTTGTCACCGCATTTGTAAACGTGTGTGTGTTGTTCATCAGGGTGAAACTCTGGGCCAATCCACAGAAGGCTACGCCGGAAAGTCCTTGTTTGTTACACGGCTTCCACTTTCCAGCTGAGCATTCGTGAATTGTACACTTTGTCTTTTTCAAGGTCACCCTTGTAGATTTGCATGAGTGCCGAATTTCACCGTGGGACAAAGGTAGAGGTGTGGTCACAAGGACAAGAAAGTACTAAAATGGCTTCCCTACCAGGAATCGAACCCCGGCCGCGCCAGTGAGAGCGCCGAATCCTAGCCACTAGACCATCAGGGAGCAAAAGCGCTTTAGTCGGAGGACACAAAAGTTGTTCCTCACGGTGCTAAACACAGAATGAATGCAGGTATTGTTGAATCAAAAATTGGGCCTCACGATTGAAAATTGTGCCTCACAGTGCTCAAATCACATTCCTTGACAGGCAGCGGAACCCTTGGCTGCGGCCGTAAGAGTGAAACTGTCTTCTCTAAAGGCATTGGTGGTATAGTTGTCAGCATAGCTGCTTCCCAAGCAGTTGACCCGGGTTCGATTCCCGGCCAATGCATGATGTCATGCAACAGCAGATTGTTGTACTTGAAACCTATGAAAAAAAATCTGTCTTTGGGACCTTGTGCAGAAGGTTCTCACTGTGTGAACGTGTGTGTGTTGTTCATCAGGGTGAAACTCTGGGCCAATCCACAGAACGTTGCACCACAAAGCCCTTGTTGGTTTTACGGTTTTCACTTTGAGGCTCAGCAGCCATGCATTGTACGCTTGGACCATTTCAAGGTCACCCCTGCAGATTCGCAGCTTGCGACAAAGGAAGAGGTAAGGTCACAAGGACAACACAGTGCTAAAATCTCTTTCCCTGACCAGGAATCGAACCCGAGCCGCGGCAGTGAGAGCGCCGAATCCTAGCCACTAGACCATCAGGGACCTACTGGAGGGCACAAAAGTGAATAAAAAATATGGCCGCCCTCTCCAAAGTGTGGCTACATACGCTAATTGACATTATTCTAAGTAGCTCTTCTCTGTCACAGCCAAGTTTGATCTGGTTCGATGACAAAATTCATCGTTCCTGTTGAGCGGTGTCATGTTCATTTTGTCAAAGTATGAACGACACTGGAGATTCCTTGACTTTGTACAAATTGACAAACCTAAAATTGAGACTTTAGTTCCTGCAGAACTCAATAACCTTAATCTGACACTAAACACAGAATAAATGTAGGTATTTTTGAATCAAATATCAAAAAGCAAGGTCATCTAGTAAGGAGATGTGTTGGCCACCTGTGCAAAGCACACATTCCTGGTAGACCTTAATGCTGTATATCTACTGTTTACCTCGACACAGCTCCCTGTCTTGTTTTAATACTCATGGTGATCAGGCCCAAAAGTATTGCATGGACTAGGAAGTTTCAGACACCGTTGGACATGGCCCACTGCATTCCAATGTCGGAAAGGCGTTGGAAAGTGGCTCAAACTCATGTCAGTCCTTGCGCTGGAAAGTGGCTATCAAACTCACGTCAGTCCTTCATCGGCATCACTTTTGGAGTCAGAGATCTGACGACATTGTGACCGAGAGAACCCTTGTTTGCTACAGGCGTCACTTCTGAAACAACGGCACTGTGTTTACTTACCTGACTGGTACTTGAAACAACATGTTATGTTCAGTCTGAGGGCAGCTTACTTTAAAACCAGGTCCCACCGAGATTTGAACTCGGATCGCTGGATTCAGAGTCCAGAGTGCTAACCATTACACCATGGAACCGCCACACGGGCTGAGGAGACCACTGTGGGACACGTTCTTACATGTACAGATGTACATATGTATTATATGTATGTTCTTGCAGCGAGGGGTATAACAATGCCAGTGACGCAGAAGCTATCATGAAAAAGCAGTCCTGATTGGGTAACTTGTTTAACTTAGGTGGCCTACTGTATACAACCACATTCTAATTCTTCACAGGTTCTTCACGGGCCATAAGATACTTTACCGGCGTAACGTACGCAAAGAGCTACAGGTCAACCTGTGGTTCCAGTGAAAAATATCTACTTGTCAGAGGTGGGATTCGAACCCACGCCTCCAGGGGAGACTGCGACCTGAACGCAGCGCCTTAGACCGCTCGGCCACCCTGACTGCAGAGCCCCTTTTTTTTTGTGCAAATTTTTGCAAAATATCAGGATAAAAAGTACCTTATACCGCCATGCCATGCTGTGCTGTGATATATCATGGCTCAACTTCTGCCGCAATGCAAGGTCATCAAGTAAGTATTGCATGGACTAGAAAGTTGGACGCGGCCCACTACATTCCAATGTCGGAAAGGCATTGGAAAGTGGCTATCAAACTCATGTCAGTCCTTGCGTTGGACAGTGGCTATCAAACTCATGTCAGTCCTTGCGCTGGAAAGTGCCTATCAAACTCATGTCAGTACTTCATCGGCATCACTTTTGGAGTCTGACGACATTGTGACTAGCAATGTGCGATATGTCATCGTTTACGATATATTGTCAAAAACATTCCCCAGGGTAAGAATTTGACATTCCACAATAAAAACGATAAATTCCCATTGATGACGTATATATGTGCGCGCGACACACTCGCAGCCCAACACGTGTGGAATATTGACAAACATGGCGGAAGGCGAAGCAGATACGCCGGGCAGCGAGGAGCTCGTTCCTAAACGAGGCTCCAGCTCCATTATCTGGTTCTGGTTTGGTTTTAAAAAGACGTGGAGCAGCAATTTACAACGCGCAAGGTTTGCAAACAAATTGTGCCTACAAAGGACAGTAACACCACTAATTTGTTCCACCACCTCAAACACAAGCAGAAACGAGAATATGAAGATAGCCAGAAAATGCGCAAGGATGCAGAAGCAGCGTCGACTTCATCCAAAGCCTCCGGTAAGAAACCAACAACAACTCAGACTAAACCTGCCGATGCATTTGCTCATTCCACACCGTATATGATCATCAAAGCAAACGGTGGAAAGAATTAACGGAGGCAGTGGCGTTTTGCCTGGCGAAAGATATGTTGCCACTCCAAACTGTGGAGAAGGCAGGATTCAAATGAATGATCCATAAAACGAACGCTAGGTACAAGATGCCCTCAAGGAAGCATTTTTCCAAGACAGTCTTGCCTAAGATGTACGAAGAGTGCCGTGATGGGTTACAAACAATGCTGTCTACAGTGGAGTTTTTTGCTTCAACTGGACGAGGATGTGCCTGACCACAGACAGTGGAGCCAACGTGGTCAAAATAGTCGCCCTGAACCAGTGGACAAGGCTGTACTGCTTCGGGCATAACCTGCACATTGCTATTGGTGAGTAATTATCTTATTGTCCTTTTACTGTATACATGTGAATTTAACATACAGACACCTTCATGAGTATAATATTTAATGGAGATGGTCATCCACGTGCACAATAACAGCTTTAGACTCAAACTGAAATCAGTTGAGTGTATTCTATTTACACAGAATTTAAAGGTGTGTGTGTGTGTGTGTGTATGTGTGTTATGTTCTGCTAATATAAACTCACTGACATAGACTAATGTGAACTGAAATAGACTTAATTGATATAAAACAATTTTGGAAATAAGTGTCTGAATTTGCATTCATTGTTTGTTTTGTTGTTTTTGTTTTGTGTTGCAGAGAGAAGCATGAGGGACAGCAGGATTGACAGAGCTGTGGGAGTCTGCAAGATTGTCAGCTTGTTTTCACACAGCTGGAAAAGGCAACGGGCAATCAAAGCTGCACAAGAGGAGCTCGGACTTCCTCAGCGTAAACTGGTGACGGAATCCCCTACACGATGGGGATCCAGGCAGATGATGATTCAGCGGCTTCTTGAGCAAGAAAAGACCATCACACAAGTCTTGGCTGCTGAACGGTCAACCAGGCATCTGGTGCTGAAGTGGCAGGACATTGACGTCCTTGAGGCTGTCAGCAAGGCATTAGGAGCTCTCCTGGATTTCACAGATGCCCTCTCCTCAGAGAATTATGTCACAGTGTCATGCCTGAAGCCTATTCTTCACCTTTTCAGCAGTGAGCTTCTGCAGGAGAAGGATGAAGATTCAGATCTCACCAAGACCATAAAAACGTCAGTACTGGACTATATGACGACCAAATACAGCAATCCAGATGTTGCGGAACTGATCAACATGGCATCATTTCTTGATCCACGCTTTTGCACACAGCACCTGAGTCAGGAAGAGATCCTGGTCATCAAAGCCAGAATAGTCACAGAGGGAGAATCTGTGTCTGCCATGCCAAGTGGCCCTGCTGCTGCTACCTCTGAAACATCACCTGTCATGTCCAAGAAAAAGTGTTAAGTTAATTTATTCAGTATGTCTCGTGTCTATGTTGTCTTGTGATTTCCTGTTTTATTTTGGTTCCACTTCCTGTCTGTGTCCATTGTTATTAGTTTTACTTTCCCTCTTTGTCTGTTTTCCCGCCTTTAGAATTACCTGTCTCCGCCCTGATTGTTTCCACCTGTGCCCTTACCTTGTGTGTATATATAGTCCATGTCTCCCTTTGTCCTGTGCCAGTTCGTCTTGTCTTATGTCAGAGAACCAGCGCTTTGTCCATTGTCAGGTCTTTGTTTGGCTTCACTTTGTTTTGATACTTTGTCCTAGAGTAATTTTCTGTTTGTTTCCTTTTCATAGTATAGCCTCACAAGAGTGATTTTCTGTTTGTTTCCTTTTCATAGTATAGCCTCACAAGAGTGATTTTCTGTTTGTTTCCTTTTCATAGTATAGCCTCACAAGAGTGATTTTCTGTTTGTTTATTTTGTTTTTCTTAGTCTAGCCTTAGTTTTGTGATGTCTTGTTTTCTGAGATTAGTGTAGAGTTTTTTCCTCTGTTAAGAGTGATTTTTGGTTTTGTTTTGTTAAATAAACCTTTATTTTGAAACTTTGGTCTCTGGAGTTGTGCATTTGGGTTCGGGTCCATAGTTCGGTCGTGACAGAACGAACTGGCCAGCATGAATCCAGCCAACTCAGACCACCTGACGGCAGCCATTCGCTCCCAAGGCGTCCGCCTTAACCAGCAGGAGGACCAGATGTCCGCCCTGCAACAGGGAGTGAAAGTGCTGGCAGACAGTCAAGAGGAGTTCAGGTCTGACATGACAGCTCAAGTGACTCTCTTGACCACCCAGATTCATCAGATGCTTGCTCACCTGACCAAAGACACCTCAGCCACGCCTTCCCCGGCGACCGCCGTAGCCCCACCAGCCCCGGGTGCCCATGCCCTGGCTCCCCGTCTCGCTCCACCTGAAAGATTCTCCGGTGAGTCTGGAGAATGCCGGTCGTTCATTGTGGACTGTGAAATGCACTATGAACAATTGCCATCAGCCTTCCCCACAGAAAGATCCAGGGTGGCATTCATGATCTCCCATCTAACTGGGCTACAGCGGAATGGTCCCGTGGGTCGCCGATCTGTCAATCCGTGGATCGGTTCACAGAGGCGTTAAGGAGAGTTTTCGATCCTACCACGTCAGGCAGAGAGACAGCACGCAAGTTGAGCAGCATCAGGCAAGGCATGGACTCTGTCTCTGATTATGCCATCCGCTTCCGCACCTTAGCCACTGATAGCGGATGGAATTCCACGGCACTGTATGATGCATTTATCAAAGGACTGTCTGATCCTATTCAGGATTTATTGGTTCCCCTCGATCTGCCTGAAGATCTTGACTCTGTGATCGCGCTAGCGGTCAGAACTGACCACCGCTTGGCTGAGCGGAGAAGGGACAAGTCACAAGCTACAGTTTCCCGGGACTACGCCAGAGGTCGTCCTTTGTCTGCTTCCCACGGTTGGAGGGATCCTCTCCGTCCGTCATCACCAGCTCCTAGGACAGCAGCGCCCCCCAGCGGCACGGAGGAGTCCATGCAGCTAGGAAGGGCTAAATTGTCCGCAGAGGAGCGACGACGACGCCTACAGGAAGGGAGGTGCTTCTATTGTGGGAAACAGGGACATCTGCTGGTAGCATGCCCAGTTAAGGAGAAAGCTCACCAGCTGAAGGAGGGGTTCCGGGTGAGTCACACCTCCACCACTGACAGCCCCTCACGCTCTTTAACTGACATTCAGGTAAAACACAAAGACATCACAGTTTCTCTGGGGGTATTAATTGACTCTGGGGCTGATGAAAGTTTCATGGATTGGAGTTTTGCTCACAAACTGAATGTTAAGACTGAATCTCTACCTCAGCCCTTGGAGGCTAGTGCCCTAGATGGCAGCTTCATTTTTAAGGTAACCCATGTAACTGAACCAGTAGAAGTAGCAATCGAGGATCATCATGAACTCATGTCATTCCACCTGATTAACTCTGCCCAACACCCTCTGATCCTGGGATTCCCCTGGCTCAAGAAACATAACCCCCACATTGACTGGTGTTCAGGGAAGGTTATGAGATGGGGAGGACCCGGGGTAGAAACAGGGCTTGAACCGAACAAGAAGGTGGAAATTGGGGTGGTTGCTGACCTTAACTCTGTTTCTGTTCCATCCCTCACAGACTTAAAGGCCGACTGGCCTGACCTGACCTCCATTCCCAGGTGCTACCATGATCTCGGGGAGGTATTCAGTAAAAGTAAGGCCACGTCACTACCACCCCATCGACCTTATGACTGTCCTATTGACCTCATCCCAGGGGCACCGATCCCCAAGGGGAGGTTATATTCCATTTCTGGTCCAGAAAAGATTGCCATGACTGAGTACATTGAGGCATCCTTAAAAGCAGGACTCATCCACCCCTCATCCTCCCCTGCAGGGGCAGGGTTTTTCTTTGTAGGGAAAAAAGATGGTTCCCTGAGACCCTGTATTGACTATGGACCACTAAATGACATTACCATTAAGAATCGATACCCTCTCCCTCTCATGTCATCTGCTTTCGAACAACTGCAACAGGCCAAGATTTTTACAAAGCTTGACCTGAGAAACGCATACCACCTGGTCCGCATTCGAGAGGGGGATGAGTGGAAGACTGGGTTTAACACTCCTTCTGGGCATTATGAATACCTGGTGATGCCATTTGGACTGACCAATGCCCCTGCAGTCTTTCAGGCACTAATCAATGACATACTGAGGGAATTCCTCAACCAGTTTGTGTTTGTCTATTTGGATGATATCCTGATCTTCTCCCCAGATCAAGACTCTCATGTTGGTCATGTCCGCCAGGTTCTCCAGCGCCTACTGGAGAACCAGCTTTACGTGAAAGCAGAAAAAAGTGAATTTCATGCCGAATCTGTGTCATTCCTGGGCTTCATCATAGCCCCTGGGCAGATACAAATGGACCCGGCTAAAGTTAGCGCTGTGGCTCAGTGGCCTACACCTGATAACCGCAAGAAGGTCCAGCAATTTCTGGGCTTTGCTAACTTCTTCAGGCGGTTTATCAGAAACTTCAGCGCAATAGCTTCTCCTCTCCATGCTCTCACCTCTCCTCAGGCTCCGTTCCTGTGGTCTCCTCAAGCCGAGGAGGCCTTCACCCGGCTCAAGGAGATGTTCACCACTGCTCCCATTCTCACGGTTCCTGACCCCAGTCGGCAGTTTGTGGTGGAGGTGGATGCCTCCAACGAAGGAGTAGGGGCTGTTCTCTCACAGCGCTCTGCCAAGGATCACAAGCTGCATCCTTGTGCCTTCCTGTCCAGGAAGCTTTCACCAGCAGAACGGAACTACGATGTCGGTAATCGCGAACTACTTGCCGTTAAGATAGCATTGGAAGAGTGGAGACATTGGTTAGAGGGGGCTCAACATCCATTTGTGGTCTGGACCGATCATAAGAACCTTGAGTATATCCGCAAGGCCAAGCGTTTGAACTCCCGCCAAGCCAGATGGACTCTGTTTTTTAACCGTTTTGACTTTGTTTTGTCTTACAGGCCGGGGTCCCGGAACACCAAGCCTGACGCCTTGTCTCGTCTGTTTGACCCCAGGCCTGCTGCCAAAGAACCTGAACCCATCCTGCCACTGCACCGTGTGGTAGGAGCGGTGACATGGCAGATAGAAGCAGAGGTGAAGCGGGCTAATGGTGAGAACCCTACACCTAGTGGTTGTCCGGCAAATCGCCTGTTTGTTCCTGTCACTGTGTCCACAGGTGATTCACTGGCCTCACACCTCTAAGCTCACCTGCCATCCGGGAATCAATAGAACCATGTATGCCATACGGCAAAGGTTCTGGTGGCCCTCCATGGAACATGAGGTCCGAGAGTATGTGGAGGCATGCCCTGTCTGTGCCCGAAACAAGACCTCCTCCCATGCTCGGATGGGGCTGCTGCAACCTCTCCCGGTTCCCAGTCGACCATGGGCTGAGATTTCATTGGACTTTGTCACGGGGCTCCCGGTCTCCCAAGGTAACACCACTGTTCTTACAGTGGTGGACAGATTCTCTAAGATGACTCATTTTATTGCCTTGCCTAAACTGCCGTCTGCCAAAGAGACGGCAGAAATTATGATGAATAATGTGTTTCGTATCCATGGTTTTCCTAAAGACATTGTGTCAGACCGGGGGCCCCAATTCATCTCGCGGTTCTGGAAGGAATTCTGCAGTTTAATCGGCGCCACCGTCAGCCTCACATCCGGATACCACCCTGAGTCCAGTGGACAAACAGAGCGGCTCAACCAGGAACTACAGACTTGTCTCCGGTGCCTGGTATCCCAGAATCCATCGTCCTGGAGCAAGCACCTGACTTGGGTGGAATACGCCCACAATTCTCTTCCAACGGCAGCCACTGGGCTGACTCCCTTCCAGTGTGTCTTTGGCTACCAACCTCCCTTGTTCTCAGAGACAGAGAAGGAGGTCACCGTTCCGTCTGCCCATGCCATGGTCCGGCGTTGCCACCGCATCTGGGCAGCTGCTCGGAGGGCCCTCCTGCGTAATGTGGATCGCATGAAGAAGGCTGCAGATCGGAGACGACCAGCTCCGGCATACCAGCCGGGCCAGAAAGTCTGGCTCTCTACCAAAGACTTGCCACTCCATGTCATCTCCCGGAAGTTGGCTCCCAGGTTTGTGGGTCCATTTCCAGTGTCCAAAGTGGTTAATCCTGTCTCTGTCCGTCTGCGCCTTCCCAGGTCCCTGAGGGTGCATCCTACTTTTCACGTTGGCAAGCTCAAACCTGTTAAGGAGAGTCCCATGGTTCCCGCAGCCGCACCCCCTCCACCCCCCCGAATGGTTGATGGTGGTCCGGTCTTTTCAGTTAAAAGACTCTTAGCAGTTCGCAGCCGGGGAAGAGGACGCCAGTATCTGGTGGACTGGGAAGGCTATGGCCCAGAAGAACGCTCGTGGGTACGCGCAAGTTTTATTATGGACCCAGCCCTCATCAGAGACTTCCACGATCGTCATCCTCAGGTTCCTGGTCCGTCAGGAGCCGTCCCTAGAGGGGGGGGGTACTGTCATGTCCAAGAAAAAGTGTTAAGTTAATTTATTCAGTATGTCTCGTGTCTATGTTGTCTTGTGATTTCCTGTTTTATTTTGGTTCCACTTCCTGTCTGTGTCCATTGTTATTAGTTTTACTTTTTTTTCCCTCTTTGTCTGTTTTCCCGCCTTTAGAATTACCTGTCTCCGCCCTGATTGTTTCCACCTGTGCCCTTACCTTGTGTGTATATATAGTCCATGTCTCCCTTTGTCCTGTGCCAGTTCGTCTTGTCTTATGTCAGAGAACCAGCGCTTTGTCCATTGTCAGGTCTTTGTTTGGCTTCACTTTGTTTTGATACTTTGTCCTAGAGTAATTTTCTGTTTGTTTCCTTTTCATAGTATAGCCTCACAAGAGTGATTTTCTGTTTGTTTCCTTTTCATAGTATAGCCTCACAAGAGTGATTTTCTGTTTGTTTCTTTTTCATAGTATAGCCTCACAAGAGTGATTTTCTGTTTGTTTCTTTTTCATAATATAGCCTCACAAGAGTGATTTTCTGTTTGTTTCTTTTTCATAATATAGCCTCACAAGAGTGATTTTCTGTTTGTTTCTTTTTCATAATATAGCCTCACAAGAGTGATTTTCTGTTTGTTTCTTTTTCATAATATAGCCTCACAAGAGTGATTTTCTGTTTATTTTGTTTTTCTTAGTCTAGCCTTAGTTTTGTGATGTCTTGTTTTCTGAGATTAGTGTAGAGTTTTTTCCTCTGTTAAGAGTGATTTTTGGTTTTGTTTTGTTAAATAAACCTTTATTTTGAAACTTTGGTCTCTGGAGTTGTGCATTTGGGTTCGGGTCCATAGTTCGGTCGTGACATCACCTCAATCTGCTGAAAAAGGCCAGGGTCAAGAAACAGAGGAGAAACATCACAGGAAGAAACAGAGGAAGGGTCTTGGAAGCTTTTTCAAACAAGCAGCTGCTGCTGAGGTCTCCATCAGTGTTTCTTACACTGAGAAAAGTGTAAGGCAGACAGTGAGAGCAATCCACTTACATGGTGGAAAGTACATGAGGAGAATTTCCCTGTGATTGGTCGTTTAGCAAAGACCTGTATCCCTGCAACAAGTACAGCCTCAGAGAGGGTCTTCAGTGCTGGAGGGAATGTGGTAACCTGTCAGCGGTCTCTTCTGAAACCAGCCACAGTTAATATGCTAGTCTTTCTGACCAAAGATCTTAAGGTGTGAACCTTGTCCTCTCTTTGAAAGAAGTACATACATACAGATATTCCTGTCAGCCTCGTTTCCACATTCTTGTACACCAGAGTATTTCAATGTTTACATGTTCATTGAAATTTGTTGAAATTATAGTTGTTTTTTGTTTGTTTTTTAATTTATCATCATGTTGTCATTTGCACTATTTTGTAACCCAACAAAAGAAATGTATTTTGTTATAACATTTGTCCATTATATGTTTGAGTGAAGTGTTATGTATGTGAAAACTTGCACTAGTATCTTATTTGTGGCATGTTCCAGCCACTGGTAATTTGTACATACATATTTTTTCATCACTGTTGTCACTGATTGGATTTCATTTTCAGTGAACTTTTATTTATTTGTCTTATTTCTTAATTCATCAGATTGTATTTGCAGTTGCACTAATTTGTGATTTTTATAAGCTAAGTTATTTTTGCTGTTTGCACTGTTTTCGCACTGCCTGTGTGCCAAAAAGTTTTAATCCATTTTTAATAAATAATTGATTCTGTTCTCACATATCAGACTTCTTTGTTTGGTGTCACTCACTACATTTTTGCAGTGCAGGTGTGCTTGAACTTAATTGATGTAGTTTAGTAGCCTTTATTATTATTTTGGTGATAGGTTATAGTTAAAAGGATTAGGCTGAATTGGTGTTTATTTATCGTCATTTTTATCATTACCGTGATAAATACCAGAAATTATCGGGAAAACTTTTTTAGTCCATATCGCCCATCCCTAATTGTGACCAAGAGAACCCTTGTTTGCTACGGGCGTCACTTCTGAAACAAAGGCAGTGTGTTTACTTACCTGACTGGTACTTGAAACAACATGTTATGTTCAGTCTGAGGGCAGCCTACTTTAAAACCAGGTCCCACCGAGATTTGAACTCGGATCGCTGGATTCAGAGTCCAGAGTGCTAACCATTACACCATGGAACCGCCATATGTGCTAACAAGACCACTGTGGGACACGTTCTTACATGTATGTATGTCCGTGCAGTGAAGGGGTACAACAATGCCAGTGACGCAGAAGCTATCATGAAAAAGCAGTCCTTATTGGGTAACTTGGTTAACTTAGGTGGCTTACTGTATACAACCACGTTCTAATTCTTTACGGGCCATAAGATACTTTCCCGGCGTAATGTACGTACAGAGCTACTGGTCAACCAGTGGTTCCAGTGAAAAATCTCTACTTATCAGAGGTGGGATTCCAACCCACGCCTCCAGGGGAGACTGCGACCTGAACGCAGCGCCTTAGACCGCTCGGCCACCCTAACTGTGGAGTCCCTGTTCTTTGTGCAAATTTTTGCAAAATATCAGAATAAAAAGTACATTATACCGTCATGCCGTGCCGTGTCGTGATATATCATGGCTCAACTTCTGCCGCAATGCAAGCTCATCCAGTAAGGAGATGTGTTGGCCACCTGTGCAAAGCACACATTCCTGGTAGACCTTAAAGCCATATCTCTACTCTTTACCTCGACACAGCTCCCTGTCTTCTTTTAATACTCATGGTGATCAGGCCCAAAAGTATTGCATGGACTAGAAAGTTTCAGACACCGTTGGACGCGGCCCACTGCATTCCAATGTCGGAAAGGCGTTGGAAAGTGGCTATTAAACTCATGTCAGTCCTTGCGTTGGAAAGCGGCTATCAAACTCATGTCAGTCCTTGTGCTGGAAAGTGGCTATCAAACTCATGTCAGTACTTCATTGGCATCACTTTTGGAGTCAGAGATCTGACGACACCTTCACAGGTTCTTCACGGGCCATAAGATACTTTACAATTAACTAACAATGGCGTGCCATCAGGAGAAGCAGTGACCAGTCCTAATGTATTCATTATAAAGTGTATACAGCTAGCATTCATAGGATTATTACAGCGTTATGATGCCGGTGGTCTGGCTTTTATAGCTGGCACATATGTTGTTGTTTTCATGTCTGTTAAAGATGTGCAGTCATTCATTCATGTCACTGAAGGCATCCAAGCCAAAGACACACAAGGCGATGGCAGACTCAGAGTGGATGTCCCATCTGAGGAAGTTTGCCAGCACTGGAGCCTGGCCGGCAGGTGAAGGGAACAGGCCAGCTCCCAGACAGAAGAAGTGGTACGAGCTGTATCTGCTGAAGCAAGTTCCTGTTCAGCAGCCAACATTGCTGTCTCAGTGAGTAATTACACCTGTTTGAATACAGTTTATTACAGTGTTTCTATACAAGATTATTAAGAATAGTAAAAAACATTCAAATCAAAAAGTACCTAAGCTAAATAATTGTGTAGATGTGTAGAATAATAAAAGAAGGTTTGACTGTGTTTGTTCCTTGCCATGCTGTTACAGGCTCCAGACCCTCAGACAGCTGCTCAGGTGGCTGTACCAGGTCCTGCAGCAGTGTGTGCTTCTGTGTCAGTAAGTAGTCATTTCATATAGCATAGAGCATCTGCAGTGCTTTTCACAAGTATCAAGTATGTTCATATGTTGTTTTGTCATTGCCAAGACTGCGGACTCCAGGACTGACACACCTGAAGCTCCAGTGACTCCCCAGCTGCCCCGTCTGTGGTCAGAGGGCTTGCCAACTGAAGACCACAAATGGATTGCAAAGACCCTCTTGAAGGTGGGACCCAAGGGGAAACTGGATCTTCAGCAAAACCTGAAGCTCTGGTACTATCCTCCACAGCCAAGCCAGCTGTACCACCAGGCTTCTACACCGGACCGCTTCTTTGCGCATCCACTGCTGGTCTGGATGCCGTATAAGTTGTGGAAGGTGAAGGTGGTCTGTCCCAACCCTGCCTGTGGCCAGCAAAAACTCACAGGAGCAGGGTTGCACAAGAGGGCACGACGGGTCCTGGACGTGGACAGGATCTACAACATGGTGACAGAGACTCTGACCTGCACCAAATGTAGAGCCAACCATATTTCATGGAGCCAGACTGTCCTCACACAGCTGGACTTGGCTCACCGTTCAGAGTTTCGGGTCATCCTCACACAAAAGTGAGTAATGTTTCTTTTCTCCTTTGCCTTGTCAAATAGAATGATGTAAAACATTCTAACTGATATATCTTGTATCCTATCCGTGCGCCGTGCATATCAGCGCCTTAGACCGCTCGGCCACCCTGACTGTGGAGCCCCTGTTTTTTGTGCAAAGTTTTGCAAAATATCATGATAAAAAGTACATGATACCGTCATGCCATGCCATGCCGTGCCGTGATATATCATGGCTCAACTTTTGCCGCAATGCAAGGTCACCCAGTAAGGAGATGTGTTGGCCACCTGTGCAAAGCACACATTCTTGGTAGACCTTAAAACGGTATCTCTACTGTTTACCTCGACACAACTCCCTGTCTTCTTTTAATACTCATGGTGATCAGGCCCAAAAGTATTGCATGGACTAGAAAGTTTCAGACACCATTGGACGCGGCCCACTGCATTCCAGTGTTGGAAAGGCGTTGGAAAGTGGCTATCAAACTCATGTCAGTCCTCGCGTTGGAAGGCGGCTGTCAAACTCATGTCAGTCCTTCATCAGCATCACCTTTGGAGTCAGAGATTTGATGACATCGTGACCGAGAGAACCCTTGTTTGCTACGGGCGTCACTTCCGAAACAACGGCAGTGTGTTTGCTTACCTGACTGGTACTTGAAACAACATGATATGTTCAGTTTGAGGGCAGCCTACTTTAAAACCAGGTCCCACCGAGATTTGAACTCGGATCGCTGGATTCAGAGTCCAGAGTGCTAACCATTACACCATGGAACCGCCATACGGGCTCAGGAGACCACTGTGGGACACGCTCTTACATGTAAGTATGTCCTTGCAGCAAAGGGGTACAACAATGCCAGTGACGCAGAAGTTATCATGAAAAAGCAGTCCTTATTGGGTAACTTGGTTAACTTAGGTGGCCTACTGTATACAACCACGTTCTAATTCTTCACGGGCCATAAGATACTTTACCGGCGTTACGTACTCAAAGAGCTACAGGTCAACCTGTGGTTCCAGTGAAAAATCTCTAATTGTCAGAGGTGGGATTTGAACCCACGCCTCCAGGGGAGACTGCGACCTGAACGCAGCGCCTTAGACCGCTCGGCCACCCTGACTGTGGAGCCCCTGTTTTTTGTGCAAATTTTTGCAAAATATCAGTATAAAAAGTACAGTATGCCGTCATGCCGTGCCGTGCCGTGCCGTGATATATCATGGCTCAACTTCTGCCGCAATGCAAGGTCATCAGTAAGGAGATGTGTTGGCCACCTGTGCAAAGCACACATTCCTGGTAGACCTTAAAACGGTATCTCTACTGTTTACCTCGACACAGCTCCCTGTCTTGTTTTAATACTCATGGTGATAAGGCCCAAAAGTATTGCATGGACCAGAAAGTTTCAGATACCGTTGGACGTGGCCCACTTCATTCCAATGTCGGAAAGGCGTTGGAAAGCGGCTATCAAACTCATGTCAGTCCTCGCGTTGGAAAGCGGCTATCAAACTCATGTCAGTCCTTCATCGGCATCACTTTTGGAGTCAGAGATCTGACGACATTGTGACCGAGAGAACCCTTGTTTGCTACGGGCGTCACTTCTGAAACAACGGCAGTGTGTTTGCTTACCTGACTGGTGCTTGAAACAACATGTTGTGTTCAGTCTGAGGGCAGCCTACTTTAAAACCAGGTCCCACCGAGATTTGAACTCGGATTGCTGGATTCAGAGTCTTTTTTTTTTTTTTTTTATCTTTTATTATCAAAAATACATATTTACATTTTATGTACATTCATTACATGTTTCTAGAAAACATACAAACATAAATCAAAGAAAATAAACCAAAAACAAAACAACAAAAACAAATCAACACCCAAACAACAAAAAAAACATTAGACCAAACAAACAACCAAAACCACAAATCCCCCACAAATCCAAAAAACAAATTCCACCTCCATTGCCTCTCATTAACATAAACAAACCCGCACAATTCTTTAAAAAAAACCCCTCAAATTCTTATAGAATAAACCCAACTCAGGACAATCCAAAAATAAATGCTCTAAATCCTCAGGTTCCCTCCCACACACAGTACACACACGGTCATAAGCATTCTTGTTAATCTGATGAAGGATGACGCTAGTAAAAATCCTCCTATGCCGTATCATAAAGTCCATGTTAAAAATATGTGGACCTGCCAGTTTATTGTCCAAATTCTTCCAAATATTTGAAATCCTATGAGCGGGGAAAAATCTTTCCCACACACTCTCAGAAGCTGGAATTTTGGTTACTTGTCATCAGCATTCTGTACCAGAATTTAGTGTTCAACTCTTTGAAGTTCTTTTTAACCGAACCCTTGGCCAGTTCAAAATCCACTGCCTCATCCTTCCTCATATTTTTATTACACCCTAATAAAACCTTCCACTCCTTAGTGCACCCAAGATCTAACACCTCCATCAACTTCCTAACATAACCCCTCCTATACTCTAGACCCCTTCCCCTTAACTCCCCACACACCTTATCTACATCAAATTTACCCCCTCTATTTACAAAATGCTTAATTAACACCATCCCCGCCCTCTCCAAAGCTAAATTTTTCATCCCTTTCCCCCCTCGCCCAAACAAAGGATTCTTAAAAACAGGGAGTTGTTCGACCTGGTCTCTGGTCTTGCAGACCGGAGTTAACATAGGCAACACTGCCTCCCATGCCTCCAGGGCCTCCCTATAAAACTCTGGCAGCCTATCTGCCCATTCCTTCGGCCTAAACGCGCAGAGAGCAGAATAGCCCTCTCCCTCCCTCCACCCTAACACTTCCCTCATCCCATCCATCCACGGATACCAAGACCCTCCACCAATGCACCTAATGACTGTTCTCACCCTAAAAGCCCTCAACTTTGTCCCTATATCTACCAGCCCCAGCCCACCCTCCTTGATGCCCCTTGTTATTGTTTTCCCCGATATCATGTTTGCTTTCTTATTCCAAAGATATGAATTTATCAGTTTTTGTATTTCCTCCCTAATTGTTTTTGGTAAATCCCACACCTTTAAGATATGATTTAGTTTTGACATAATCAACATGTTCACTACCACCACCCTACCTCTTAATTTTACCCCCCTCCCCATCCACAAACACAGTACCTTCCTAACTTTCCCTATCACTTCCCCCCAAGTCCTGTCTCTGGCCTTCTCCCTATCTGTCCCTAAATACACCCCTAGAATCTTGATCTCACCCGTAACCACCTCAAAATCCCACTTCTCCACCCCCCTCACACACCCTCCACAATACATAATTTTCGATTTCTTTTCATTAACCTTTGCCCCAGACGCCCTCCGATACTCCTCCAAATGCCCCATCACCCTCCTAATGCTCTCTTCATGCTTTACCGTAATATTAATGTCATCTGCATACTGCGTAATTTTTGTTATTCCCCCAGACTCTGTTCTAAACCCCTCCACACACCTATCCTCCCTGATCAATATGCTCAAAGGCTCCGCCACCAGTGAATATAGAAAAGCAGATAGCGGACACCCTTGCCTAATCGACCTTTCTAAAACAAAATCCCCAATTAGTGCCCCGTTCACCTTAACACAACTAAAAGCCCCTCTGTACAAACCCCTGATCCACCCAACAAAATTCTCCCCAAAACCAAAACCCTCTAAAGTATGAAATAAAAAATCATGCTCTACTCTATCAAAAGCCTTATTTAAATCAATATTTAACAAAATCCCCCCATCCATTCCCATCTTATAAATAAAAAAAAAAAAAATCTGTCTCTGGGACCTTGTGCACAAGGTTCTCACTGTGTGAACGTGTGTGTGTTGTTCATCAGGGTGAAACTCTGGGCCAATCCACAGAACGTTGCACCACAAAGCCCTTGTTGGTTTTACGGTTTTCACTTTGAGGCTCAGCAGCCATGCATTGTACGCTTGGACCATTTCAAGGTCACCCCTGCAGATTCGCAGCTTGCGACAAAGGAAGAGGTAAGGTCACAAGGACAACACAGTGCTAAAATCTCTTTCCCTGACCGGGAATCGAACCCGGGCCGCGGCGGTGAGAGCGCCGAATCCTAGCCACTAGACCATCAGGGACCTACTGGAGGGCGCAAAAGTGAATTAAAAATATGGCCGCCCTCTCCAAAGTGTGGCTACATACGTTAATTGACATTATGCTAAGTAGCTCTTCTCTGTCACAGCCAAATTTGATCTGGTTCGATGACAAAATTCATCGTTCCTGCTGAAAATGATGAGCGGTGTCATGTTCATTTTGTCAAAGTATGAACGACACTGGCGATTCCTTGACTTTGTACAAATAGACAAACCTAAAATTGAGACTTAAGATCCTGCAGAACTCAATAACCTTTATCTGACACTAAACACAGAATAAATGTAGGTATTTTTGAATCAAATGTCGTTCCCCACAGTGCTCAAATCACATTACTTGACAGTCAGTCCAACCCTAGGCCGCGGCGGTAAGAGCGAAACCGTCTCTTCTCATGGCATTGGTGGTATAGTGGTGAACATAGCTGCTTGCCAAGCAGTTGACCCGGGTTCGATTCCCGGCCAATGCATGAGGGCAGCCAGCAAGGAGTTTCTCAGAAGCCCTTGCACTTGTCACTTGTGAGTAAATCTGTCTTTGGGATCCTGTGCACAAAGTTGTCACCGCGTTTGTGAACGTGGGTGTGTGTTGTTCATCAGGGTGAAACTCTGGGCCAATCCACAGAAGGCTACGCCACAAAGTCCTTGTTTGTTACACGGCTTCCACTTTCCATCTGAGCATTCGTGAATTGTACACTTTGTCTTTTTCAAGGTCACCCTTGCAGATTTGCATGAGTGCCGGATTTCACCGTGAGACAAAGGTAGAGGTGTGGTCACGAGGACAAGAAAGTACTAAAATGGCTTCCCTGACCGGGAATCGAACCCGGGCCGCGGCGGTGAGAGCGCCGAATCCTAGCCACTAGACCATCAGGGAGTGAAAGCACTTCAATCGGAGGACACAAAAGTTGTTCCTCACGGTGCTAAACACAGAATGAATGTAGGTATTGTTGAATCAAAAATTGGGCCTCACGATTGAAAATTGTGCCTCACAGTGCTCAAATCACATTCCTTGACAGGCAGCGGAACCATAGGCTGCAGCGGTAAGAGGGAAACCGTCTTCTCTAAAGGCATTGGTGGTATAGTGGTCAGCATAGCTGCTTCCCAAGCAGTTGACCCGGGTTCAATTCCCGGCCAATGCATGATGTCATGCAACAGCAGATTGTTGTACTTGAAACCTGTGAAAAAAAATCTCTCTTTGGGACCTTGTGCACAAGGTTCTCACTGTGTGAACGTGTGTGTTCATCAGGGTGAAACTCTGGGCCAATCCACAGAACGTTGCACCACAAAGCCCTTGTTGGTTTTACGGTTTTCGCTTTGAGGCTCAGCAGCCATGCATTGTACGCTTGGACCATTTCAAGGTCACCCCTGCAGATTCGCAGCTTGCGACAAAGGAAGAGGTAAGGTCACAAGGACAACACAGTGCTAAAATCTCTTTCCCTGACCGGGAATCGAACCCAGGCCGCGGCGGTGAGAGCGCCGAATCCTAGCCACTAGACCATCAGGGACCTACTGGAGGGCGCAAAAGTGAATTAAAAATATGGCCGCCCTCTCCAAAGTGTGGCTACATACGCTAATTGACATTATTCTGAGTAGCTCTTCTCTGTCACAGCCAAGTTTGATCTGGTTCGATGACAAAATTCATCGTTCCTCCTCATGATGAGCGGTGTCATGTTCATTTTGTCAAAGTATGAACGACACTGGAGATTACTTGACTTTGTACAAATTGACAAACCTAAAATTGAGACTTTAGTTCCTGCAGAACTCAATAACCTTCATCTGACACTAAACACAGAATAAATGTAGGTATTTTTTTTTTTTTTTTTTTTTTGAAAAATATTTTTATTACATTTTCTCAAAACACAAAACACACAGAACTGCTCAGACACGACAGATGAATCTCCAAGAGCGAACTGACGGCATAAGATGAGTAGCGTGCAAAGAAAACGAAAAAAGTCCTCCCTACGGGATTGAACGAAATGAGGTGGGAACGCAATATTCACGTTACGAGCAGCCGTGCCACTCGGTTAGGAAATGTTCAAAATGTTCAAAATGTTCAGAGTGATCAAGAATAGGCGACGTCTAGAAAATGGAGCATGACCTACCAGCCTGAGAGTTAAATCATCCAGGCAAAGAGTCAATGAAAGCGTGTACCTCCTCCAGGGTGGAAAACCTCTTTTTGGAGCCTCCGTGTATCACCTGCAGAGTGGCCGGAAACAGCATAGCATACGGCATCCCTCGCTCTCGCAGCCGCTGTTTCGTCGCATCGTATGCCTTGCGTTTCTTCATCACCGTCGAGGAGAAATCGCTGAAAAAAGAGACCCTGGATCCGTTATAGATTATACCACCATCCTGGCTCACCCGGCGCGCCGCTTCCATGACCCTCTGTTTATCTCTGAACGCGTGGAATCGTAGCAGCAGCGACCTGGGGCTCCTGTTCGGGTCCGGTTTCGGTGCGAGGGTGCGGTGGGCTCTCTCCAGCTTGATGCGGCCGGCCTTCGTAGTCATCTTTAGGACGCGGGGTAGCCATAACTCGAAAAACTCCACCGGCTGTCCAGTCTCCGTATCCTCCGCCAAGCCAACGACTCGAATGTTAAGGTGCCTGCTGTAGTTCTCGGCCATGTCTAAACTCTCAGTGAGGGCGCGGACCTGCTTTTCCAGTTCTACAATCCTCGGTTCTTGTGCTGCGGCGGAGTTTTCAACTGTTAGTAGCCTAGCCTCTGCTTCGTCTAGCCGCTCGCTAGCGGCCTGGAGCTCCGTCGCATGCCTGTGGATAGTCTCGGCCAGAGGGCTAAGTTTTTCATCAATAACTTTGATAATGTTGGAAGTCATTACGCTCAGAGCTTTAGCAAGGGCAGGGTCAAGCCCCTCTGCGGTATCAAATTCGGCCTGGTCGCCATCTTGTGTGTCGTCGCCGGGCTCGGACTGGACGTCTTTTTTGTCTTTATTTCCTCTGGTTCTTCCCATCTTGTCAAAAGACTGTGGCCAAAAGTTTTCCAAGGACATAGCCCGTTATGTTCATAACAAAAAGGTCTTATAGCGCCCGGCTGTTGTCAGGATAATGAGAAGATTAGCACCGAGTGGCACGGAGCTCTGGCAAAAGCGTCTGCTCAGCTCACCGTCATCACGTGACCCCCAAATGTAGGTATTTTTGAATCAAATATCAAAAAGCAAGGTCATCTAGTAAGGAGATGTGTTGGCCACCTGTGCAAAGCACACATTCCTGGTAGACCTTCATGCTGTATATCTACTGTTTACCTCGACACAGCTCCCTGTCTTGTTTTAATACTCATGGTGATCAGGCCCAAAAGTATTGCATGGACTAGAAAGTTTCAGACACCGTTGGACATGGCCCACTGCATTCCAATGTCGGAAAGGCGTTGGAAAGTGGCTATCAAACTCATGTCAGTCCTTGCGCTGGAAAGTGGCTATCAAACTCACGTCAGTCCTTCATCGGCATCACTTTTGGAGTCAGAGATCTGACGACATCGTGACCGAGAGAACCCTTGTTTGCCTACGGGCGTCACTTCTGAAACAAAGACAGTGTGTTTGCTTACCTGACTGGTACTTGAAACAACATGTTGTGTACAATCTGAGTCTACTTTAAAACCAGGTCCCACCGAGATTTGAACTCGGATCGCTGGATTCAGAGTCCAGAGTGCTAACCATTACACCATGGAACCGCCGCACGGGCTGAGGAGACCACTGTGGGACACGTTCTTACATGTATGTATGTCCTTGCAGCGAAGGGGTACAACAATGCCAGTGACGCAGAAGCTATCATGAAAAAGCAGTCCTTATTGGGTAACTTGGTTAACTTAGATGGCCTACTGTATACAACCACGTTCTAATTCGTCACAGGTTTTTCACGGGCCATAAGATACTTTACCGGCGTAATGTACGCAAAGAGCTACAGGTCAACTTGTGGTTCCAGTGAAAAATATCTACTTGTCAGAGGTGGGATTTGAACCCATTTATCATGGATTTGAATACATTCAGAGATACCAGACTTTGGAGTTTGAGCTCTGATTGCGAGATGTTCCATGTATTTGGAGCAGAAAATCTAAAAGCTTTCTTCCCCATTTCTGTTCTGACCTTGGGAACAGTAAAATGATAAAAGTCCTGGGAGCGGAGATTGTAGACCGTGTTATTCAAGATTAGAAGGGATGATAAATAAGATGGAGTCATCTGAAGAATAGCCTTATAAATCAACTCGTACCAATGGCCGAGCCGGTGCACATATAAAGATGGCCAGTTTACTTTACTGTATAAGACACAATGATGAGTTAGAGCTCCACAGTTTGTAATAAACCTCAGAGCACCATGATACACGTTATCCAGCATGTATAGGCATTGAGCGGAGGCATTCATATATAACACATCGCCGTAATCAATAATCGGAAGAAAGGTTGACTCCACTAGTCTCTGTTTCACCCTAAAAGAAAAGCAAGACTTATTTCTAAAATAAAATCCAAGTAAAAGCTTCAGCTTCTTAACAGTATACTGAATATGTGCCTTAAAAGACAAGTGGTCATCAATCAAGAACCCCAGATATTTAAAAGTAGATACAAGTTCAATTTGTTGACCATTACTGGTGACAATGACAGACTGACTTGATCTTGCTGATTTAGAATTAGTGAAAAACATGAGTTTTGTTTTATCAGCATTTACAAGTTGCAGTTGGCAGAGTTGTTCTTGCACTCTATTAAATGCATTCTGCAGATATGCAAACACTTCTGCAGGTGTGGGTGTAAAGCAATATATAACTGTGTCATCAGCATAAAAATGAAAGGCTGCATTTGAGATATTCATTTCAATATTATTTATATGCCAAGTAAATAACAAAGGGCCTAGTACTGAACCTTGGGGCACCCCCTTGTGGACAAACTCAACCTCGGAAGAGACACCTTCTAACTGGACAGCCTGGCTTCTGTCTTTAAGATAGTTTGCAAACCATCCAACTGCATGTACAGAAAACCCAGCTGCTGCAAGACGTTCAATCAAAATGTCATGGTCCACGGTATCAAAGGCCTTAGAAAAGTCTATAAAAAGAGAAAAACAACACTGTTTATTTTCTAAGGCTTTCAAGCCTGATTTACGTGCCCTGGCCCAAGCAGAATTTCGCTCATGCAGAACTTCTGCTAGTTCGGTTGTAAACCATGGATTATCACGACCTTTAATTCTGAATTTGCGCAGGGGGGCATGTTTGTTAATGATATGACTGAAACTTTCATGAAAGTAACTCCAAGCTAATTCAACATCATCAAAATGAGCAATCCTTTCCCAGTCAAAATGATAAAGGTCATGCAAGAAAGCCTGTTCAACAAACATTTTCATATTGCACTTCTCTACAAAGCGTGGCTTACTTTTAGGAAGCCTTGTGTCTCTCACGACCGCTATCACACAGTGATCACTCAGATCATTTGGAAAGACACCTGTTGTCACATATTTGGAAGGCATATTGGTTAAAACTAAGTCAATGAGTGTTGTTGAGTGCTTTTTGGGAACATTTGGGGTTAGGTCTGGTAGGGGAATTAATTAATTGTGTGAGGTTAAGAGAATCACATTGTGCTTTCAGGTCGTCGGACACAGACATGAGCCAGTCCCAGTTTAAATCTCCCACCAAAAGTAATTCGCTGTATTTCAGCTGTGATAAGAACTTAACAAGGGAAGACAATGCATTTTTAGGAGCAGATGGTGGTCTATAACATCCTACCAACATGATACGGTGATTCTTTGTTAATTTTATTTCAAGAGCAAGCAACTCAAGTTCTTTAGATACTGACTCTTTAAGCACTAAATTAACATCAAAATTGCTCCTGATATACATCGCAACACCGCCCCTTTTCTTGGACGATCAGCACAATAAACATAATAGCCATTGATAGAAATATCCTTATCGAGCACAGATTTGGTGAGCCAGGTTTCAGATAAGACAGTGACATCAGCATTTGTTGAGTTTATCCAAACCTTTAACAAGTCCATCTTGTTTAGTATACTCCTTACATTTATATGGATTAATCCAAGACCAGTTCTAGATTTAAAGTCTGCAGGGGTGTAACAATGTGCCGGTGTATCAGGGCCCGGATTAGTCTCAACATTCCCTGAGAGCAGTAGCAATAGTATAACTAAACGTTTAAGCTTGATGCTACAACCTTTTACATCTGACACTTGGCTGGAGGGGTAAATGTTAGCAGTAGAGGAGGTTGTAAAAAAAACAAGAATGCTCACTCAAGACAAGGAGACAACAAAACTGCAGTGACATGTCAGATTTAAGCAGCCACTTGGATATGTTCTAAGACAAGGCTATCCTATGCTCATGCAGCCTTCCAAAACAGATAAAACATGAACAATCCACAGACCTTCAAGAGTTGGCCATTCATCAGCACAAAAACATTCAGTGAAAAACGCTTAAAAAAAACAACTAAAATCCAATAAAAACATTAAAACAGACGAGGTCATCTAGTAAGGAGATGTGTTGGCCACCTGTGCAAAGCACGCATTCCTGGTAGACCTTAATGCTGTATATCTACTCTTTACCTCGACACAGCTCCCTGTCTTGTTTTAATACTCATGGTGATAAGGCCCAAAAGTATTGCATGGACTAGAAAGTTTCAGAAACCGTTGGACGCGGCCCACTGCATTCCAATGTCGGAAAGGCGTTGGAAAGTTGCTATCAAACTCATGTCAGTCCTTGCGTTGGAAAGTGGCTATCAAACTCATGTCAGTCCTTACGTTGGAAAGTGGCTATCAAACTCATGTCAGTCCTTCATCGGCATCACTTTTGGAGTCAGAGATTTGACGACATTGTGACCGAGAGAACCCTTGTTTGCTACGGGTGTCACTTCCGAAACAACGGCAGTGTGTTTGCTTACCTGACTGGTACTTGAAACAGTCTGAGGACAGCCTACTTTAAAACCAGGTCCCACCGAGATTTGAACTCGGATCGCTGGATTCAGAGTCCAGAGTGCTAACCATTACACCATGGAACCGCCACACGGGATGAGGAGACCACTGTGGGACACATTCTTACATGTATGTATGTCCTTGCAGCGAAGGGGTACAACAATGCCAGTGACGCATAAGTTATCATGAAAAAGCAGTCCTTATTGGGTAACTTGGTTAACTTGGTTAACTTAGGTGGCCTACTGTATACAACCACGTTCTAATTCTTCACAGGTTCTTCACGGGCCATAAGATACTTTACCGGCGTTACGTACGCAAAGAGCTACAGGTCAACCTGTGGTTCCAGTGAAAAATATCGGCTTGTCAGAGGTGGGATTCGAACCCACGCCTCCAGGGGAGACTGCGACCTGAACGCAGCGCCTTAGACCGCTCGGCCACCCTGACTGTGGAGCCCCTGTTTTTTGTGCAAATTTTTGCAAAATATCAGGATAAAAAGTACATTATACCGTCATGCCATGCTGTGCCGTGATATATCATGGCTCAACTTCTGCCGCAATGCAAGGTCATCCAGTAAGGAGATATGTTGGCCACCTGTGCAAAGCACACATTCCTGGTAGACCCTAAAGCCATATATCTACTCTTTACCTCGACACAGCTCCCTGTCTTCTTTTAATACTCATGGTGTTAGGCCTAAAAGTATTGCATGGACTAGAAAGTTGGACGCGGCCCACTACATTCCAATGTCGGAAAGGCGTTGGAAAGTGGCTATCAAACTCATGTCAGTCCTTGCGTTGGAAAGCGGCTATCAAACTCATGTCAGTCCTTACGCTGGAAAGTGCCTATCAAACTCATGTCAGTAATTCATCGGCATCACTTTTGGAGTCAGAGATCTGACGACACTGTGACTAGCAATGTGCGATATGTCATCGTTTACGATATATTGTCAAAAACATTCCCCAGGGTAAGAATATGACATTCCACAATAAAAACGATAAATTCCCATTGATGACGTATATATGTGCGCGCGACACACTCGCAGCCCAACACGTGTGGAATATTGACAAACATGGCGGAAGCCGGAGCAGATACGCCGGGCAGCGAGGAGCTCGTTCCTAAACGAGGCTCCAGCTCCATTATCTGGAACTGGTTTGGTTTTAAAAAGACTGACTTGGAGCAGCAATTTACAATGCGCAAGGTTTGCAAACAAATAGTGCCTACAAAGGACAGTAACACCACTAATTTGTTCCACCACCTCAAACACAAGCAGAAACGAGAATATGAAGATAGCCAGAAAATGCGCAAGGATGCAGAAGCAGCGTCGACTTCATCCAAAGCCTCTGGTAAGAAACCAACAACAACCCAGACTTAACCTGCCGATGCATTTGCTCATTCCACACCGTATGATCATCAAAGCAAACGGTGGAAAGAATTAACGGAGGCAGTGGTGTTTTGCCTGGCGAAAGATATGTTGCCACTCCAAACTGTGGAGAAGGCAGGATTCAAATGAATGATCCATAAAACGAACGCTAGGTACAAGATGCCCTCAAGGAAGTATTTTTCCAAGACAGTCTTGCCTAAGATGTACGAAGAGTGCCGTGATGGGTTACAAACAATGCTGTCTACAGTGGAGTTTTTTGCTTCAACCACAGACATGTGGAGTAGCCGAGCAACTGAGCCGTACGTTAGCCTTACCGTTCACTACATAACGAGTGATTGGAGTTTGAACAGCTGTTGCCTTCAGGCGAGATTTTTCCCGGATGACCACACAGGTGAAAATATTGCGAGTGGTTTGAAGCTATTTCTGCAGGAATGGAAACTGGACGAGGCCAAACAGATGTGCCTGACCACGGACAGTGGAGCCAACGTGGTCAAAATAGTCGCCCTGAACCAGTGGACAAGGCTGTACTGCTTCGGGCATAACCTGCACATTGCTATTGGTGAGTAATTATCTTATTGTCCCTTTACTGTATACATGTGAATTTAACATACAGACACCTTCATGAGTATAATATTTAATGGAGATGGTCATCCACGTGCACAATAACAGCTTTAGACTCAAACTGAAATCAGTTGAGTGTATTCTATTTACACAGAATTTAAAGGTGTGTGTGTGTGTGTGTGTGTGTATGTGTGTTATGTTCTGCTAATATAAACTCACTGACATAGACTAATGTGAACTGAAATAGACTTAATTGATATAAAACAATTTTGGAAATAAGTGTCTGAATTTGCATTCATTGTTTGTTTTGTTGTTTTTGTTTTGTGTTGCAGAGAGAAGCATGAGGGACAGCAGGATTGACAGAGCTGTGGGAGTCTGCAAGATTGTCAGCTTGTTTTCACACAGCTGGAAAAGGCAACGGGCAATCAAAGCTGCACAAGAGGAGCTCGGACTTCCTCAGCGTAAACTGGTGACGGAATCCCCTACACGATGGGGATCCAGGCAGATGATGATTCAGTGGCTTCTTGAGCAAGAAAAGACCATCACACAAGTCTTGGCTGCTGAACGGTCAACCAGGCATCTGGTGCTGAAGTGGCAGGACATTGACGTCCTTGAGGCTGTCAGCAAGGCATTAGGAGCTCTCCTGGATTTCACAGATGCCCACTCCTCAGAGAATTATGTCACAGTGTCATGCCTGAAGCCTATTCTTCACCTTTTCAGCAGTGAGCTTCTGCAGGAGAAGGATGAAGATTCAGATCTCACCAAGACCATAAAAACGTCAGTACTGGACTATATGACGACCAAATACAGCAATCCAGATGTTGCGGAACTGATCAACATGGCATCATTTCTTGATCCACACTTTTGCACACAGCACCTGAGTCAGGAAGAGATCCTGGTCATCAAAGCCAGAACAGTCACAGAGGGAGAATCTGTGTCTGCCATGCCAAGTGGCCCTGCTGCTGCTACCTCTGAAACATCACCTCAATCTGCTGAAAAAGGCCAGGGTCAAGAAACAGAGGAGAAACATCACAGGAAGAAACAGAGGAAGAGTCTTGGAAGCTTTTTCAAACAAGCAGCTGCTGCTGAGGTCTCCATCAGTGTTTCTTACACTGAGAAAATTGAGGCAGAATTAAGCAGTTACTTACTTGGCCAACTGGCAGACAGTGAGAGCAATCCACTTACATGGTGGAAAGTACATGAGGAGAATTTCCCTGTGATTGGTCGTTTAGCGAAGAAGTACCTGTATCCCTGCAACAAGTACAGCCTCAGAGAGGGTCTTCAGTGCTGGAGGGAATGTGATAACCTGTCAGCGGTCTCTTCTGAAACCAGCCACAGTTAATATGCTAGTCTTTCTGACCAAAGATCTTAAGGTGTGAACCTTGTCCTCTCTTTGAAAGAAGTACATACATACAGATATTCCTGTCAGCCTCGTTTCCACATTCTTGTACACCAGAGTATTTCAATGTTTACATGTTCATTGAAATTTGTTGAAATTATAGTTGTTTTTTGTTTGTTTTTTAATTTATCATCATGTTGTCATTTGCACTATTTTGTAACCCAACAAAAGAAATGTATTTTGTTATAACATTTGTCCATTATATGTTTGAGTGAAGTGTTATGTATGTGAAAACTTGCACTAGTATCTTATTTGTGGCATGTTCCAGCCACTGGTAATTTGTACATACATATTTTTTCATCACTGTTGTCACTGATTGGATTTCATTTTCAGTGAACTTTTATTTATTTGTCTTATTTCTTAATTCATCAGATTGTATTTGCAGTTGCACTAATTTGTGATTTTTATAAGCTAAGTTATTTTTGCTGTTTGCACTGTTTTCGCACTGCCTGTGTGCCAAAAAGTTTTAATCCATTTTTAATAAATAATTGATTCTGTTCTCACATATCAGACTTCTTTGTTTGGTGTCACTCACTACATTTTTGCAGTACAGGTGTACTTGAACTTAATTGATGTAGTTTAGTAGCCTTTATTATTATTTTGGTGATAGATTATAGTTAAAAAGATTAGGCTGAATTGGTGTTTATTTATCGTCATTTTTATCGTTACCGTGATAAATACCAGAAATTATCGGGAAAATTTTTTTAGTCCATATCGCCCATCCCTAATTGTGACCAAGAGAACCCTTGTTTGCTACGGGCGTCACTTCTGAAACAAAGGCAGTGTGTTTACTTACCTGACTGGTACTTGAAACAACATGTTGTGTTCAGTCTGAGGGCAGCCTACTTTAAAACCAGGTCCCACCGAGATTTGAACTCGGATCGCTGGATTCAAAGTCCAGAGTGCTAACCATTACACCATGGAACCGCCATATGTGCTAACAAGACCACTGTGGGACACGTTCTTACATGTATGTATGTCCGTGCAGCGAAGGGGTACAACAATGCCAGTGACGCAGAAGCTATCATGAAAAAGCAGTCCTTATTGGGTAACTTGGTTAACTTAGGTGGCTTACTGTATACAACCACGTTCTAATTCTTTACGGGCCATAAGATACTTTCCCGGCGTAATGTACGTACAGAGCTACTGGTCAACCAGTGGTTCCAGTGAAACATCTCTACTTATCAGAGGTGGGATTCCAACCCACGCCTCCAGGGGAGACTGCGACCTGAACGCAGCGCCTTAGACCGCTCGGCCACCCTAACTGTGGAGTCCCTGTTCTTTGTGCAAATTTTTGCAAAATATCAGAATAAAAAGTACATTATACCGTCATGCCGTGCCGTGTCGTGATATATCATGGCTCAACTTCTGCCGCAATGCAAGCTCATCCAGTAAGGAAATGTGTTGGCCACCTGTGCAAAGCACACATTCCTGGTAGACCTTAAAGCCATGTCTCTACTCTTTACCTCGACACAGCTCCCTGTCTTCTTTTAATACTCATGGTGATCAGGCCCAAAAGTATTGCATGGACTAGAAAGTTTCAGACACCGTTGGACGCGGCCCACTACATTCCAATGTCGGAAAGGCGTTGGAAAGTGGCTATCAAACTCATGTCAGTCCTTGCGTTGGAAAGCGGCTATCAAACTCATGTCAGTCCTTGCGCTGGAAAGTGGCTATCAAACTCATGTCAGTCCTTGTGCTGGAAAGTGGCTATCAAACTCATGTCAGTACTTCATTGGCATCACTTTTGGAGTCAGAGATCTGACGACACCTTCACAGGTTCTTCACGGGCCATAAGATACTTTCCCGGCGTAACATACACAAAGAGCTACAAGTCAACCTGTGGTTTCAGTGAAAAATCTCTACTTGTCAGAGGTGGGATTCGAACCCACGCCTCCAGGGGAGACTGCGACCTGAGCGCCAGCAGCCGCTGGAGCGTAAGAGCCAATCAGATTCGCAAGTCCAACATTCAACGACCAATCATTTCGCCGGATTCTTCCCTGCTCCAACATTTGACCAATCACAGGGCGGAAATGTTGGACGAGAATTTTATACATTGTGGTCGACAGGGGGCGTTTACAGTGAGCAGTGAATACGGCGCTGAGGCAGTGCATTCAAAACGAACGAGAAAATCATGTCTATTCAATCGACATGGTGAGTATTTACATATTTAATACAGTTCTGTTCAGGTTATACGACGTTAGTTTAAGCCTAGAAGTGATTTCACCTCGTGTGTGTGTGTGTGTGTGTGTGTGCGCGTGTTGTCGTATCGTTTGAATGAGTTGTCTACGTTAGGACCGCTCCGTTATCTGTCTCCATTTCCTCCGATGCTGTTAGCTCACGTTCATTTTGTGTACTTTTTACAAGCCCGACGCCGCTACCTCTGTGATAAACGCTCGTTTTTACTGAGCTTAATAATCATTTTCTATTTGTATGGTAGGCTTAGCTTCATTCATCACTTGTGTAAATGACAGCCAGCTACTCTGCTGTTACAGTATCACCGCTGGATAGTGCTAATTATCATGTTGTTAACTAACAATGGCGTGCCATCAGGAGAAGCGGTGACCAGTCCTAATGTATTCATTATAAAGTGTATACAGCTAGCATTCATAGGATTATTACAGCGTTATGATGCCGGTGGTCTGGCTTTTATAGCTGGCACATATGTTGTTGTTTTCATGTCTGTTAAAGATGTGTAGTCATTCATTCATTCATTCATGTCACTGAAGGCATCCAAGCCAAAGACACACAAGGCGATGGCGGACTCAGAGTGGATGTCCCATCTGAGGAAGTTTGCCAGCACTGGAGCCTGGCCGGCAGGTGAAGGGAACAGGCCAGCTCCCAGACAGAAGAAGTGGTACGAGCTGTATCAAAGGGTATGAGCACTGCACAGTATATTTTATTACTTGTTATTTACTCTCATAATACTTTCACTCATGATAGAAAATACAGTAAAAGCCATTGAGTTAATAAACATGTTATATCAACTATTATTTTTAGATTGAGAAATGTCCCATGCAGGCGCATGGACAGATGTCCTTATTCGGTCAGCTCAGGAAGTGTACCTGTGGATTCCACACTCAGAAGGTAACACTGGTCAGTTAAAGACTAAAGCAGTGTGTTCATATGTTTGTGTGTGTGTGCATGCATATCAGTACACATGCTAATTGTGATAAATCTATTCTCCCATTAACCAACAGCAAACCGGAGCAAGTGCTGCTCAGGGGCCGACACAGCAACAGACTGGAGCAGTGGGTCCAGTTCAAAGCACTTTGGGACAGCAGAGTGCAGCAGTTCAGAACGTCCTGGGTCAACGCCCTGCAGCAGTGGGTGTGACCCAGAGCACCACTTCAGCAGCCGGTCCGGTACAGAGTACCATGGGGCAGCAGAGTCCAGCTGTGGGTCCAGTCCACAGCACTGTAGGACAAAGTGCAGCTGTGGGACAGGTTCTGGGAGCAGGAGGATCGAAGCAGCGGCCATCAATGAATTTGGCAATGGTATTTGGACACTTAGACACTCACAACTGTCTGACTGTCTGAAAGTCTGACATTTTCTTCACTGGATGATAGTTTGACAATATAGTCCTCTAATGATACAGTCTTTTGTTTTTATTCCCTTCCAGTTCACCAAGCCAAGATTTGGTGGTGCTCATGTTGCTGCTGCAAAGCCAAATCTGAGCAGAGCCCGAAAAGTAATCCAGTTAAGTAGAGATCAAAAAGCAACCTGTTTTATTAATGCAGCTGTGTTATTAATGTAAGTTACTTATGACTGAATGCTTTACAGACCCAAGTCACCGACTCTGCTGAAGCAAGTTCCTGTTCAGCAGCCAACATTGCTGTCTCAGTGAGTAATTACACCTGTTTGAATACAGTTTATTACAGTGTTTCTATACAAGATTATTAAGAATAGTAAAAAACATTCAAATCAAAAAGTACCTAAGCTAAATAATTGTGTAGATGTGTAGAATAATAAAAGAAGGTTTGACTGTGTTTGTTCCTTGCCATGCTGTTACAGGCTCCAGACCCTCAGACAGCTGCTCAGGTGGCTGTACCAGGTCCTGCAGCAGTGTGTGCTTCTGTGTCAGTAAGTAGTCATTTCATATAGCATAGAGCATCTGCAGTGCTTTTCACAAGTATCAAGTATGTTCATATGTTGTTTTGTCATTGCCAAGACTGCGGACTCCAGGACTGACACACCTGAAGCTCCAGTGACTCCCCAGCTGCCCCGTCTGTGGTCAGAGGGCTTGCCAACTGAAGACCACAAATGGATTGCAAAGACCCTCTTGAAGGTGGGACCCAAGGGGAAACTGGATCTTCAGCAAAACCTGAAGCTCTGGTACTATCCTCCACAGCCAAGCCAGCTGTACCACCAGGCTTCTACACCGGACCGCTTCTTTGCGCATCCACTGCTGGTCTGGATGCCGTATAAGTTGTGGAAGGTGAAGGTGGTCTGTCCCAACCCTGCCTGTGGCCAGCAAAAACTCACAGGAGCAGGGTTGCACAAGAGGGCACGACGGGTCCTGGACGTGGACAGGATCTACAACATGGTGACAGAGACTCTGACCTGCACCAAATGTAGAGCCAACCATATTTCATGGAGCCAGACTGTCCTCACACAGCTGGACTTGGCTCACCGTTCAGAGTTTCGGGTCATCCTCACACAAAAGTGAGTAACGTTTCTTTTCTCCTTTGCCTTGTCAAATAGAATGATGTAAAACATTCTAACTGATATATCTTGCATCCTATCCGTGCGCCGTGCATATCAGCGCCTTAGACCGCTCGGCCACCCTGACTGTGGAGCCCCTGTTTTTTGTGCAAAGTTTTGCAAAATATCATGATAAAAAGTACATGATACCGTCATGCCATGCCGTGCCGTGCCGTGATATATCATGGCTCAACTTTTGCCGCAATGCAAGGTCACCCAGTAAGGAGATGTGTTGGCCACCTGTGCAAAGCACACATTCTTGGTAGACCTTAAAACGGTATCTCTACTGTTTACCTCGACACAACTCCCTGTCTTCTTTTAATACTCATGGTGATCAGGCCCAAAAGTATTGCATGGACTAGAAAGTTTCAGACACCATTGGACGCGGCCCACTGCATTCCAGTGTTAGAAAGGCGTTGGAAAGCGGCAATCAAACTCATGTCAGTCCTCGCGTTGGAAGGCGGCTGTCAAACTCATGTCAGTCCTTCATCAGCATCACCTTTGGAGTCAGAGATTTGATGACATCGTGACCGAGAGAACCCTTGTTTGCTACGGGCGTCACTTCCGAAACAACGGCAGTGTGTTTGCTTACCTGACTGGTACTTGAAACAACATGATATGTTCAGTTTGAGGGCAGCCTACTTTAAAACCAGGTCCCACCGAGATTTGAACTCGGGTCGCTGGATTCAGAGTCCAGAGTGCTAACCATTACACCATGGAACCGCCATACGGGCTCAGGAGACCACTGTGGGACACGCTCTTACATGTAAGTATGTCCTTGCAGCGAAGGGGTACAACAATGCCAGTGACGCAGAAGTTATCATGAAAAAGCAGTCCTTATTGGGTAACTTGGTTAACTTAGGTGGCCTACTGTATACAACCACGTTCTAATTCTTCACGGGCCATAAGATACTTTACCGGCGTTACGTACTCAAAGAGCTACAGGTCAACCTGTGGTTCCAGTGAAAAATCTCTACTTGTCAGAGGTGGGATTTGAACCCACGCCTCCAGGGGAGACTGCGACCTGAACGCAGCGCCTTAGACCGCTCGGCCACCCTGACTGTGGAGCCCCTGTTTTTTGTGCAAATTTTTGCAAAATATCAGTGTAAAAAGTACAGTATGCTGTCTTGCCGTGCCGTGCCGTGCCGTGATATATCATGGCTCAACTTCTGCCGCAATGCAAGGTCATCAGTAAGGAGATGTGTTGGCCACCTGTGCAAAGCACACATTCCTGGTAGACCTTAAAACGGTATCTCTACTGTTTACCTCGACACAGCTCCCTGTCTTGTTTTAATACTCATGGTGATAAGGCCCAAAAGTATTGCATGGACCAGAAAGTTTCAGATACCATTGGACGTGGCCCACTTCATTCCAATGTCGGAAAGGCGTTGGAAAGCGGCTATCAAACTCATGTCAGTCCTCGCGTTGGAAAGCGGCTATCAAACTCATGTCAGTCCTTCATCGGCATCACTTTTGGAGTCAGAGATCTGACGACATTGTGACCGAGAGAACCCTTGTTTGCTACGGGCGTCACTTCTGAAACAACGGCAGTGTGTTTGCTTACCTGACTGGTGCTTGAAACAACATGTTGTGTTCAGTCTGAGGGCAGCCTACTTTAAAACCAGGTCCCACCGAGATTTGAACTCGGATTGCTGGATTCAGAGTCTTTTTTTTTTTTTTTTTATCTTTTATTATCAAAAATACATATTTACATTTTATGTACATTCATTACATGTTTCTAGAAAACATACAAACATAAATCAAAGAAAATAAACCAAAAACAAAACAACAAAAACAAATCAACACCCAAACAACAAAAAAAACATTAGACCAAACAAACAACCAAAACCACAAATCCCCCACAAATCCAAAAAACAAATTCCACCTCCATTGCCTCTCATTAACATAAACAAACCCGCACAATTCTTTAAAAAAAAACCCCTCAAATTCTTATAGAATAAACCCAACTCAGGACAATCCAAAAATAAATGCTCTAAATCCTCAGGTTCCCTCCCACACACAGTACACACACGGTCATAAGCATTCTTGTTAATCTGATGAAGGATGACGCTAGTAAAAATCCTCCTATGCCGTATCATAAAGTCCATGTTAAAAATCTGTGGACCTGCCAGTTTATTGTCCAAATTCTTCCAAATATTTGAAATCCTATGAGCGGGGAAAAATCTTTCCCACACACTCTCAGAAGCTGGAATTTTGGTTACTTGTCATCAGCATTCTGTACCAGAATTTAGTGTTCAACTCTTTAAAGTTCTTTTTAACCGAACCCTTGGCCAGTTCAAAATCCACTGCCTCATCCTTCCTCATATTTTTATTACACCCTAATAAAACCTTCCACTCCTTAGTGCACCCAAGATCTAACACCTCCATCAACTTCCTAACATAACCCCTCCTATACTCTAGACCCCTTCCCCTTAACTCCCCACACACCTTATCTACATCAAATTTACCCCCTCTATTTACAAAATGCTTAATTAACACCATCCCCGCCCTCTCCAAAGCTAAATTTTTCATCCCTTTCCCCCCTCGCCCAAACAAAGGATTCTTAAAAACAGGGAGTTGTTCGACCTGGTCTCTGGTCTTGCAGACCGGAGTTAACATAGGCAACACTGCCTCCCATGCCTCCAGGGCCTCCCTATAAAACTCTGGCAGCCTATCTGCCCATTCCTTCGGCCTAAACGCGCAGAGAGCAGAATAGCCCTCTGCCTCCCTCCACCCTAACACTTCCCTCATCCCATCCATCCACGGATACCAAGACCCTCCACCAATGCACCTAATGACTGTTCTCACCCTAAAAGCCCTCAACCTTGTCCCTATATCTACCAGCCCCAGCCCACCCTCCTTGATGCCCCTTGTTATTGTTTTCCCCGATATCATGTTTGCTTTCTTATTCCAAAGATATGAATTTATCAGTTTTTGTATTTCCTCCCTAATTGTTTTTGGTAAATCCCACACCTTTAAGATATGATTTAGTTTTGACATAATCAACATGTTCACTACCACCACCCTACCTCTTAATTTTACCCCCCTCCCCATCCACAAACACAGTACCTTCCTAACTTTCCCTATCACTTCCCCCCAAGTCCTGTCTCTGGCCTTCTCCCTATCTGTCCCTAAATACACCCCTAGAATCTTGATCTCACCCGTAACCACCTCAAAATCCCACTCCTCCACCCCCCTCACACACCCTCCACAATACATAATTTTCGATTTCTTTTCATTAACCTTTGCCCCAGACGCCCTCCGATACTCCTCCAAATGCCCCATCACCCTCCTAATGCTCTCTTCATGCTTTACCGTAATATTAATGTCATCTGCATACTGCGTAATTTTTGTTATTCCCCCAGACTCTGTTCTAAACCCCTCCACACACCTATCCTCCCTGATCAATATGCTGAAAGGCTCCGCCACCAGTGAATATAGAAAAGCAGATAGCGGACACCCTTGCCTAATCGACCTTTCTAAAACAAAATCCCCAATTAGTGCCCCGTTCACCTTAACACAACTAAAAGCCCCTCTGTACAAACCCCTGATCCACCCAACAAAATTCTCCCCAAAACCAAAACCCTCTAAAGTATGAAATAAAAAATCATGCTCTACTCTATCAAAAGCCTTATTTAAATCAATATTTAACAAAATCCCCCCATCCATTCCCATCTTATAAATAAAAAAAAAAAAAAATCTGTCTCTGGGACCTTGTGCACAAGGTTCTCACTGTGTGAACGTGTGTGTGTTGTTCATCAGGGTGAAACTCTGGGCCAATCCACAGAACGTTGCACCACAAAGCCCTTGTTGGTTTTACGGTTTTCACTTTGAGGCTCAGCAGCCATGCATTGTACGCTTGGACCATTTCAAGGTCACCCCTGCAGATTCGCAGCTTGCGACAAAGGAAGAGGTAAGGTCACAAGGACAACACAGTGCTAAAATCTCTTTCCCTGACCGGGAATCGAACCCGGGCCGCGGCGGTGAGAGCGCCGAATCCTAGCCACTAGACCATCAGGGACCTACTGGAGGGCGCAAAAGTGAATTAAAAATATGGCCGCCCTCTACAAAGTGTGGCTACATACGCTAATTGACATTATGCTAAGTAGCTCTTCTCTGTCACAGCCAAATTTGATCTGGTTCGATGACAAAATTCATCGTTCCTGCTGAAAATGATGAGCGGTGTCATGTTCATTTTGTCAAAGTATGAACGACACTGGCGATTCCTTGACTTTGTACAAATAGACAAACCTAAAATTGAGACTTAAGATCCTGCAGAACTCAATAACCTTTATCTGACACTAAACACAGAATAAATGTAGGTATTTTTGAATCAAATGTCGTTCCCCACAGTGCTCAAATCACATTACTTGACAGTCAGTCCAACCCTAGGCCGCGGCGGTAAGAGCGAAACCGTCTCTTCTCATGGCATTGGTGGTATAGTGGTGAACATAGCTGCTTGCCAAGCAGTTGACCCGGGTTCGATTCCCGGCCAATGCATGAGGGCAGCCAGCAAGGAGTTTCTCAGAAGCCCTTGCACTTGTCACTTGTGAGTAAATCTGTCTTTGGGATCCTGTGCACAAAGTTGTCACCGCGTTTGTGAACGTGGGTGTGTGTTGTTCATCAGGGTGAAACTCTGGGCCAATCCACAGAAGGCTACGCCACAAAGTCCTTGTTTGTTACACGGCTTCCACTTTCCATCTGAGCATTCGTGAATTGTACACTTTGTCTTTTTCAAGGTCACCCTTGCAGATTTGCATGAGTGCCGGATTTCACCGTGGGACAAAGGTAGAGGTGTGGTCACGAGGACAAGAAAGTACTAAAATGGCTTCCCTGACCGGGAATCGAACCCGGGCCGCGGCGGTGAGAGCGCCGAATCCTAGCCACTAGACCATCAGGGAGTGAAAGCACTTCAATCGGAGGACACAAAAGTTGTTCCTCACGGTGCTAAACACAGAATGAATGTAGGTATTGTTGAATCAAAAATTGGGCCTCACGATTGAAAATTGTGCCTCACAGTGCTCAAATCACATTCCTTGACAGGCAGCGGAACCATAGGCTGCAGCGGTAAGAGGGAAACCGTCTTCTCTAAAGGCATTGGTGGTATAGTGGTCAGCATAGCTGCTTCCCAAGCAGTTGACCCGGGTTCAATTCCCGGCCAATGCATGATGTCATGCAACAGCAGATTGTTGTACTTGAAACCTGTGAAAAAAAATCTCTCTTTGGGACCTTGTGCACAAGGTTCTCACTGTGTGAACGTGTGTGTTCATCAGGGTGAAACTCTGGGCCAATCCACAGAACGTTGCACCACAAAGCCCTTGTTGGTTTTACGGTTTTCGCTTTGAGGCTCAGCAGCCATGCATTGTACGCTTGGACCATTTCAAGGTCACCCCTGCAGATTCGCAGCTTGCGACAAAGGAAGAGGTAAGGTCACAAGGACAACACAGTGCTAAAATCTCTTTCCCTGACCGGGAATCGAACCCGGGCCGCGGCGGTGAGAGCGCCGAATCCTAGCCACTAGACCATCAGGGACCTACTGGAGGGCGCAAAAGTGAATTAAAAATATGGCCGCCCTCTACAAAGTGTGGCTACATACGCTAATTGACATTATGCTAAGTAGCTCTTCTCTGTCACAGCCAAATTTGATCTGGTTCGATGACAAAATTCATCGTTCCTGCTGAAAATGATGAGCGGTGTCATGTTCATTTTGTCAAAGTATGAACGACACTGGCGATTCCTTGACTTTGTACAAATAGACAAACCTAAAATTGAGACTTAAGATCCTGCAGAACTCAATAACCTTTATCTGACACTAAACACAGAATAAATGTAGGTATTTTTGAATCAAATGTCGTTCCCCACAGTGCTCAAATCACATTACTTGACAGTCAGTCCAACCCTAGGCCGCGGCGGTAAGAGCGAAACCGTCTCTTCTCATGGCATTGGTGGTATAGTGGTGAACATAGCTGCTTGCCAAGCAGTTGACCCGGGTTCGATTCCCGGCCAATGCATGAGGGCAGCCAGCAAGGAGTTTCTCAGAAGCCCTTGCACTTGTCACTTGTGAGTAAATCTGTCTTTGGGATCCTGTGCACAAAGTTGTCACCGCGTTTGTGAACGTGGGTGTGTGTTGTTCATCAGGGTGAAACTCTGGGCCAATCCACAGAAGGCTACGCCACAAAGTCCTTGTTTGTTACACGGCTTCCACTTTCCATCTGAGCATTCGTGAATTGTACACTTTGTCTTTTTCAAGGTCACCCTTGCAGATTTGCATGAGTGCCGGATTTCACCGTGGGACAAAGGTAGAGGTGTGGTCACGAGGACAAGAAAGTACTAAAATGGCTTCCCTGACCGGGAATCGAACCCGGGCCGCGGCGGTGAGAGCGCCGAATCCTAGCCACTAGACCATCAGGGACCTACTGGAGGGCGCAAAAGTGAATAAAAAATATGGCCGCCCTCTCCAAAGTGTGGCTACATACGCTAATTGACATTATTCTGAGTAGCTCTTCTCTGTCACAGCCAAATTTGATCTGGTTCGATGACAAAATTCATCGTTCCTGCTGAAAATGATGAGCGGTGTCATGTTCATTTTGTCAAAGTATGAACGACACTGGCGATTCCTTGACTTTGTACAAATAGACAAACCTAAAATTGAGACTTAAGATCCTGCAGAACTCAATAACCTTTATCTGACACTAAACACAGAATAAATGTAGGTATTTTTGAATCAAATGTCGTTCCCCACAGTGCTCAAATCACATTACTTGACAGTCAGTCCAACCCTAGGCCGCGGCGGTAAGAGCGAAACCGTCTCTTCTCATGGCATTGGTGGTATAGTGGTGAACATAGCTGCTTGCCAAGCAGTTGACCCGGGTTCGATTCCCGGCCAATGCATGAGGGCAGCCAGCAAGGAGTTTCTCAGAAGCCCTTGCACTTGTCACTTGTGAGTAAATCTGTCTTTGGGATCCTGTGCACAAAGTTGTCACCGCGTTTGTGAACGTGGGTGTGTGTTGTTCATCAGGGTGAAACTCTGGGCCAATCCACAGAAGGCTACGCCACAAAGTCCTTGTTTGTTACACGGCTTCCACTTTCCATCTGAGCATTCGTGAATTGTACACTTTGTCTTTTTCAAGGTCACCCTTGCAGATTTGCATGAGTGCCGGATTTCACCGTGGGACAAAGGTAGAGGTGTGGTCACGAGGACAAGAAAGTACTAAAATGGCTTCCCTGACCGGGAATCGAACCCGGGCCGCAGCGGTGAGAGCGCCGAATCCTAGCCACTAGACCATCAGGGAGTGAAAGCACTTCAATCGGAGGACACAAAAGTTGTTCCTCACGGTGCTAAACACAGAATGAATGTAGGTATTGTTGAATCAAAAATTGGGCCTCACGATTGAAAATTGTGCCTCACAGTGCTCAAATCACATTCCTTGACAGGCAGCGGAACCATAGGCTGCAGCGGTAAGAGGGAAACCATCTTCTCTAAAGGCATTGGTGGTATAGTGGTCAGCATAGCTGCTTCCCAAGCAGTTGACCCGGGTTCAATTCCCGGCCAATGCATGATGTCATGCAACAGCAGATTGTTGTACTTGAAACCTGTGAAAAAAAATCTCTCTTTGGGACCTTGTGCACAAGGTTCTCACTGTGTGAACGTGTGTGTTCATCAGGGTGAAACTCTGGGCCAATCCACAGAACGTTGCACCACAAAGCCCTTGTTGGTTTTACGGTTTTCGCTTTGAGGCTCAGCAGCCATGCATTGTACGCTTGGACCATTTCAAGGTCACCCCTGCAGATTCGCAGCTTGCGACAAAGGAAGAGGTAAGGTCACAAGGACAACACAGTGCTAAAATCTCTTTCCCTGACCGGGAATCGAACCCGGGCCGCGGCGGTGAGAGCGCCGAATCCTAGCCACTAGACCATCAGGGACCTACTGGAGGGCGCAAAAGTGAATAAAAAATATGGCCGCCCTCTCCAAAGTGTGGCTACATACGCTAATTGACATTATTCTGAGTAGCTCTTCTCTGTCACAGCCAAGTTTGATCTGGTTCGATGACAAAATTCATCGTTCCTCCTCATGATGAGCGGTGTCATGTTCATTTTGTCAAAGTATGAACGACACTGGAGATTCCTTGACTTTGTACAAATTGACAAACCTAAAATTGAGACTTTAGTTCCTGCAGAACTCAATAACCTTCATCTGACACTAAACACAGAATAAATGTAGGTATTTTTGAATCAAATATCAAAAAGCAAGGTCATCTAGTAAGGAGATGTGTTGGCCACCTGTGCAAAGCACACATTCCTGGTAGACCTTCATGCTGTATATCTACTGTTTACCTCGACACAGCTCCCTGTCTTGTTTTAATACTCATGGTGATCAGGCCCAAAAGTATTGCATGGACTAGAAAGTTTCAGACACCGTTGGACATGGCCCACTGCATTCCAATGTCGGAAAGGCGTTGGAAAGTGGCTATCAAACTCATGTCAGTCCTTCATCGGCATCACTTTTGGAGTCAGAGATCTGACGACATCGTGACCGAGAGAACCCTTGTTTGCCTACGGGCGTCACTTCTGAAACAAAGACAGTGTGTTTGCTTACCTGACTGGTACTTGAAACAACATGTTGTTGTGTACAATCCTACTTTAAAACCAGGTCCCACCGAGATTTGAACTCAGATCACTGGATTCAGAGTCCAGAGTGCTAACCATTACACCATGGAACCGCCGCACGGGCTGAGGAGACCACTGTGGGACACGTTCTTACATGTATGTATGTCCTTGCAGCGAAGGGGTACAACAATGCCAGTGACGCAGAAGCTATCATGAAAAAGCAGTCCTTATTGGGTAACTTGGTTAACTTAGATGGCCTACTGTATACAACCACGTTCTAATTCGTCACAGGTTTTTCACGGGCCATAAGATACTTTACCGGCGTAATGTACGCAAAGAGCTACAGGTCAACTTGTGGTTCCAGTGAAAAATATCTACTTGTCAGAGGTGGGATTTGAACCCATTTATCATGGATTTGAATACATTCAGAGATACCAGACTTTGGAGTTTGAGCTCTGATTGCGAGATGTTCCATGTATTTGGAGCAGAAAATCTAAAAGCTTTCTTCCCCATTTCTGTTCTGACCTTGGGAACAGTAAAATGATAAAAGTCCTGGGAGCGGAGATTGTAGACCGTGTTATTCAAGATTAGAAGGGATGATAAATAAGATGGAGTCATCTGAAGAATAGCCTTATAAATCAACTCGTACCAATGGCCGAGCCGGTGCACATATAAAGATGGCCAGTTTACTTTACTGTATAAGACACAATGATGAGTTAGAGCTCCACAGTTTGTAATAAACCTCAGAGCACCATGATACACGTTATCCAGCATGTATAGGCATTGAGCGGAGGCATTCATATATAACACATCGCCGTAATCAATAATCGGAAGAAAGGTTGACTCCACTAGTCTCTGTTTCACCCTAAAAGAAAAGCAAGACTTATTTCTAAAATAAAATCCAAGTAAAAGCTTCAGCTTCTTTACAGTATACTGAATATGTGCCTTAAAAGACAAGTGGTCATCAATCAAGAACCCCAGATATTTAAAAGTAGATACAAGTTCAATTTGTTGACCATTACTGGTGACAATGACAGACTGACTTGATCTTGCTGATTTAGAATTAGTGAAAAACATGAGTTTTGTTTTATCAGCATTTACAAGTTGCAGTTGGCAGAGTTGTTCTTGCACTCTATTAAATGCATTCTGCAGATATGCAAACACTTCTGCAGGTGTGGGTGCAAAGCAATATATAACTGTGTCATCAGCATAAAAATGAAAGGCTGCATTTGAGATATTCATTTCAATATTATTTATATGCCAAGTAAATAACAAAGGGCCTAGTACTGAACCTTGGGGCACCCCCTTGTGGACAAACTCAACCTCGGAAGAGACACCTTCTAACTGGACAGCCTGGCTTCTGTCTTTAAGATAGTTTGCAAACCATCCAACTGCATGTACAGAAAACCCAGCTGCTGCAAGACGTTCAATCAAAATGTCATGGTCCACGGTATCAAAGGCCTTAGAAAAGTCTATAAAAAGAGAAAGACAACACTGTTTATTTTCTAAGGCTTCAGTTATGTCATTTATAACCTTCAAGGCTGCAGTGGTAGTACTACGTTTTTTGCGAAATCCTGACTGAGAAATCGATAGGATAGAATTAGTGGCCAGGTATTCTTTTACTTGTTCACTGACAAGGAATTCAAGTACCTTAGCCAGAACAGACAGTTTAGAAATAGGCCTATAATTGTTTAAAATAGTTGGATCTCCCCCTTTCAAAAGGGGGATAACAAATGCAGATTTCCATACTTTTGGAATTACATTGTCAATAAACTAAGATTAAAAATGTAACACAATGGAACAGCTACAATTTCAGATGCCAGTTTTAAAAACAGAGGCTCCAAATTATCTGGTCCCGGTGATTTTTTAGGATCAAGGTCTTTAAGAGCTTTAGCAACCTCTGCTATAGAAAAAGGTGTGAAATTAAAAGCCTGAATGTTACCAGGGGTCCTATCAACCGGTGTAGGGTTATTAGAGGCCTTTTCACTAGGAGTGGGGTGTTTAGAGGGGTTTTTAGAGTTAAACAAGAACCCAGAGGAAATAAAATGTTTGTTAAAACAATTTAATATGTCTGTTCTGTCAGTTACTCTGCTTCCATCAATCAGCATACTGGAAGGAAGATTAACTAAGTTAGAAGTAGATGATAAAGATTTAATTGCTTTCCAAAATTTCTTTGGATTTTTCAGACTTTCAGTAGTCATGGACAAGTAAAACTCAGCCTTTGTATGTCGGAGAAGAGAGGTAAATTTATTTCTCAATTGTCTAAAATAAAGCCAGTCAGTTTCCAAGCCTGATTTACGTGCCCTGGCCCAAGCAGAATTTCGCTCATGCAGAACTTCTGCTAGTTCGGTTGTAAACCATGGATTATCACGACCTTTAATTCTGAATTTGCGCAGGGGGGCATGTTTGTTAATGATATGACTGAAACTTTCATGAAAGTAACTCCAAGCTAATTCAACATCATCAAAATGAGCAATCCTTTCCCAGTCAAAATGATAAAGGTCATGCAAGAAAGCCTGTTCAACAAACATTTTCATATTGCACTTCTCTACAAAGCGTGGCTTACTTTTAGGAAGCCTTGTGTCTCTCACGACCGCTATCACACAGTGATCACTCAGATCATTTGGAAAGACACCTGTTGTCACATATTTGGAAGGCATATTGGTTAAAACTAAGTCAATGAGTGTTGTTGAGTGCTTTTTGGGAACATTTGGGGTTAGGTCTGGTAGGGGAATTAATTAATTGTGTGAGGTTAAGAGAATCACATTGTGCTTTCAGGTCGTCGGACACAGGCATGAGCCAGTCCCAGTTTAAATCTCCCACCAAAAGTAATTCGCTGTATTTCAGCTGTGATAAGAACTTAACAAGGGAAGACAATGCATTTTTAGGAGCAGATGGTGGTCTATAACATCCTACCAACATGATACGGTGATTCTTTGTTAATTTTATTTCAAGAGCAAGCAACTCAAGTTCTTTAGATACTGACTCTTTAAGCACTAAATTAACATCAAAATTGCTCCTGATATACATCGCAACACCGCCCCTTTTCTTGGACGATCAGCACAATAAACATAATAGCCATTGATAGAAATATCCTTATCGAGCACAGATTTGGTGAGCCAGGTTTCAGATAAGACAGTGACATCAGCATTTGTTGAGTTTATCCAAACCTTTAACAAGTCCATCTTGTTTAGTATACTCCTTACATTTATATGGATTAATCCAAGACCAGTTCTAGATTTAAAGTCTGCAGGGGTGTAACAATGTGCCGGTGTATCAGGGCCCGGATTAGTCTCAACATTCCCTGAGAGCAGTAGCAATAGTATAACTAAACGTTTAAGCTTGATGCTACAACCTTTTACATCTGACACTTGGCTGGAGGGGTAAATGTTAGCAGTAGAGGAGGTTGTAAAAAAAACAAGAATGCTCACTCAAGACAAGGAGACAACAAAACTGCAGGGACATGTCAGATTTAAGCAGCCACTTGGATATGTTCTAAGACAAGGCTATCCTATGCTCATGTGAAGTTGTAAGAGTAACTCTGCAACAGTCATTATGGGGCAAAGTCACATTTTCATAGCTAGAACTGTGGCCTACCCAATCAAGTATATCCTCCTGAGATGATGTTATAGGAAGAGGAGGAATGCCACACATGTGGGGCCACCACCCAGCTGGGCCAACCAAGGAAATAAAGCCAAATACAATGATTAGCGACATTGTAAAAGAGACAGTTAAACTGAAGGCTTTGCTGGAGGCTTGGGTTGGATTGATGACTGCAGAGCAGGGTGGATGGAACAGACCTCAGGCTGCAGAGCAGGGTGAATGGAGAGGGCCTCAAGCAGCAGAGCAGGGTGGATGGAACAGGCCGCAGGCAGCAGAGCAGGTTGGATGGAGAGGGCCTCAGGCAGCAGAGCAGGGTGGATGGAACAGGCCTTAGGCTGCAGAGCAGGGAGGATGGAACAGGCCTCAGGCTGCAGAGCAGGGAGGATGGAACAGGCCTCAAGCAGCAGAGCAAGGTGGATTGAACAGGCCTCAAGCAGCAGAGCAGGGTGGATGGAACAGGCCGCAGGCAGCAGAGCAGGTTGGATGGAGAGGGCCTCAGGCAGCAGAGCAGGGTGGATGAAACAGGCCTCAGGCTGCAGAGCAGGGAGGATGGAGAGGGCCTCAGGCAGCAGAGCAGGGTGGATGGATCAGGCCTTAGGCTGCAGAGCAGGGAGGATGGAACAGGCCTCAGGCTGCAGATCAGGGAGGATGGAACAGGCCTTAGGCTGCAGAAACTGATATATGCTGCTGTAATTTAGGACCAATCTCAAGCCCCACCACAGCAGCTCCAGGCAGAAACTCAATCACACCTCACAGTTCCAAGAAGCTCAGAACAGGCCGCAGCTAGCAAACCAGTCCACAAGCAGAAGGAGCAGGCCAGAGCATACAAGGCAGAGCAGCCTTCCAAAACAGATAAAACATGAACAATCCACAGACCTTCAAGAGTTGGCCATTCATCAGCACAAAAACATTCAGTGAAAAACGCTTAAAAAAACAACTAAAATCCAATAAAAACATTAAAACAGACGAGGTCATCCAGTAAGGAGATGTGTTGGCCACCTGTGCAAAGCACGCATTCCTGGTAGACCTTAATGCTGTATATCTACTCTTTACCTCGACACAGCTCCCTGTCTTGTTTTAATACTCATGGTGATAAGGCCCAAAAGTATTGCATGGACTAGAAAGTTTCAGATACCGTTGGACGCGGCCCACTGCATTCCAATGTCGGAAAGGCGTTGGAAAGCGGCTATCAAACTCATGTCAGTCCTTGCGTTGTAAAGTGGCTATCAAACTCATGTCAGTCCTTGCGTTGTAAAGTGGCTATCAAACTCATGTCAGTCCTTGCGTTGGAAAGTGGCTATCAAACTCATGTCAGTCCTTCATCGGCATCACTTTTGGAGTCAGAGATTTGACGACATTGTGACCGAGAGAACCCTTGTTTGCTACGGGTGTCACTTCCGAAACAACGGCAGTGTGTTTGCTTACCTGACTGGTACTTGAAACAACATGTTATGTTCAGTGGGACCTTCAAAACCAGGTCCCACCGAGATTTGAACTCAGATCGCTGGATTCAGAGTCCAGAGTGCTCACCATTACACCATGGAACCGCCATACGGGCTCAGGAGACCACTGTGGGACACGTTCCTACATGTATGTATGTCCTTGCAGCGAAGGGGTACAACAATGCCAGTGATGTAGAAGTTATCATGAAAGAGCAGTCCTTATTGGGTAACTTGGTTAACTTAGGTGGCCTACTGTATACAACCACGTTCTAATTCTTCACAGGTTCTTCACGGGCCATAAGATACTTTACCGGCATTACGTACGCAAAGAGCTACAGGTCAACCTGTGGTTCCAGTGAAAAATATCTACTTGTCAGAGGTGGGATTCGAACCCACGCCTCCAGGGGAGACTGCGACCTGAACGCAGCGCCTTAGACCGCTCGGCCACCCTGACTGTGGAACCCCTGTTTTTTGTGCAAAGTTTTGCAAAATATCAGGATAAAAAGTACAGTATGCCGTCATGCCGTGCCGTGCCGTGCCGTGCCATGATATATCATGGCTCAACTTCTGCCGCAATGCAAGGTCATCAAGTAAGAAGATGTGTTGGCCACCTGTGCAAAGCACGCATTCCTGGTAGACCTTAATGCTGTATATCTGCTGTATATCTACTCTTTACCTCGACACAGCTCCCTGTCTTGTTTTAATACTCATGGTGATAAGGACCAAAAGTGTTGCATGGACTAGAAAGTTTGAGATACCGTTGGACGCGGCCCACTGCATTCCAATGTCGGAAAGGCGTTGGAAAGCGGCTATCAAACTCATGTCAGTCCTCGCGTTGGAAAGCGGCTATCAAACTCATGTCAGTCCTTCATCGGCATCACCTTTGGAGTCAGAGATCTGACGTTTTTTGTCTGACGACATTGTGACCGAGAGAACCCTTGTTTGCTACGGGCGTCACTTCTGAAACAACGGCACTGTGTTTACTTACCTGACTGGTACTTGAAACAACATGTTATGTTCAGTGGGACCTTTAAAACCAGGTCCCACCGAGATTTGAACTCGGATCGCTGGATTCAGAGTCCAGAGTGCTAACCATTACACCATGGAACCGCCACATGGGGTGAGGAGACCACTGTGGGACACGTTCTTACATGTATGTATAACTTAGGTGGCCTACTGTATACAACCACGTTCTAATTCTTCACAGGTTCTTCATGGGCCATAAGATACTTTACCGGCGTTACGTATGCAAAGAGCTACAGGTCAACCTGTGGTTCCAGTGAAAAATATCTACTTGTCAGAGGTGGGATTCGAACCCACGCCTCCAGGGGAGACTGCGACCTGAACGCCAGCAGCCGCTGGAGCGTCCGTCCAACATTGTGAATGTTGGACTGTAAGAGCCAATCAGATTCGCAAGTCCAACATTCAACGACCAATCATTTCACCGGATTCTTCCCCGATCCAACATTTGACCAATCACAGGGCGGAAATGTTGGACGAGAATTTTGTATATTTTGGTCGACAGGGGGCGTTTACAGTGAGCAGTGAATACGGCGCCGAGGCAGTACATTCAAAACAAATTAGAAAATTACGTCTATTCAATCGACATGGCGAGTATTTACATATTTAATACAGTTCTGTTCAGGTTATAAGACGTTAGTTTAAGCCTAGAAGTGATTTCACCTGGTGTGTGTGTGTGTGTGCGCGTGTTGTCGTATCGTTTGAATGAGTTGTCTACGTTAGGACCGCTCCGTTATCTGTCTCCATTTCCTCCGATGCTGTTAGCTCACGTTCATTTTGTGTACTTTTTACAAGCCCGACGCCGCTACCTCTGTGATAAACGCTCGTTTTTACTGAGCTTAATAATCATTTTCTATTTGTATGGTAGGCTTAGCTTCATTCATCACTTGTGTAAATGACAGCCAGCTACTCTGCTGTTACAGTATCACCGCTGGATAGTGCTAATTATCATGTTGTTAACTAACAATGGCGTGCCATCAGGAGAAGCGGTGACCAGTCCTAATGTAATCATTATAAAGTGTATACAGCTAGCATTCATAGGATTATTACAGCGTTATGATGCCGGTGGTCTGGCTTTTATAGCTGGCACATATGTTGTTGTTTTCATGTAGGTTAAAGATGTGCAGTCATTCATTCATTCATTCATTCATTCATTCATGTCACTGAAGGCATCCAAGCCAAAGACACACAAGGCGATGGCGGACTCAGAGTGGATGTCCCGTCTGAGGAAGTTTGCCAGCACTGGAGCCTGGCCGGCAGGTGAAGGGAACAGGCCAGCTCCCAGACAGAAGAAGTGGTGCGAGCTGTATCAAAGGGTATGAGCACTGCACAGTATATTTTATTACTTGTTATTTACTCTCATAATACTTTTACTCATGATAGAAAATACAGTAAAAGCCAATGAGTTAATAAACATGTTATATCAACTATTATTTTTAGATTGAGAAATGTCCCATGCAGGCGCATGGACAGATGTCCTTATTCGGTCAGCTCAGGAAGTGTACCTGTGGATTCCACACTCAGAAGGTAACACTGGTCAGTTAAAGACTGAAGCAGTGTGTTCATATGTTTGTGTGTGTGTGCATGCATATCAGTACACATGCTAATTGTGATAAATCTATTCTCCCATTAACCAACAGCCAACCGGAGCAAGTGCTGCTCAGGGGCCGGCACAGCAACAGACTGGAGCAGTGGGTCCAGTTCAAAGCACTTTGGGACAGCAGAGTGCAGCAGTTCAACAACCTGCAGCAGTGGGTCTGACCCAGAGCACCACTTCAGCAGCCGGTCCGGTACAGTGTACCATGGGGCAGCAGAGTCCAGCTGTGGGTCCAGTCCACAGCACTGTAGGACAAAGTGCAGCTGTGGGACAGGTTCTGGGAGCAGGAGGACCGAAGCAGCGGCCATCAATGAATTTGGCAATGGTATTTGGACACTTACACACTCACAACTGACCATGAAAGTCTGACATTTTCTTCACTGGATGATAGTTTGAAAACATAGTCCTCTAATGATAAAGTCTTTTGTTTTTATTCCCTTCCAGTTCACCAAGCCAAGATTTGGTGGTGCTCATGTTGCTGCTGCAAAGCCAAATCTGAGCAGAGCCCGAAAAGTAACCCAAGTAAGTAGAGATCAAAAAGCAACCTGTTTTATTAATGCAGCTGTGTTATTAATGTAAGTTACTTATGACTGAATGCTTTACAGACCCAAGTCACCGACTCTGCTGAAGCAAGTTCCAGTTCAGCAGCCAACATTGCTGTCTCAGTGAGTAATTACACCTGTTTGAATACAGTTTATTACAGTGTTTCTATACAAGATTATTAAGAATAGTAAAAAACATTCAAATCAAAAAGTACCTAAGCTAAATAATTGTGTAGATGTGTAGAATAATAAAAGAAGGTTTGACTGTGTTTGTTCCTTGCCATGCTGTTACAGGCTCCAGACCCTCAGACAGCTGCTCAGGTGGCTGTACCAGGCCCTGCAGCAGTGTGTGCTTCTGTGTCAGTAAGTAATTTCATATAGCATAGAGCATCTGCAGTGCTTTTCACAAGTATCAAGTATGTTCATATGTTGTTTTGTCATTGCCAAGACTGCGGACTCCAGGACTGACACACCTGAAGCTCCAGCGACTCCCCAGCTGCCCCGTCTGTGGTCAGAGGGCTTGCCAACTGAAGACCACAAATGGATTGCAAAGACCCTCTTGAAGGTGGGACCCAAGGGGAAACTGGAGCTTCAGCAAAACCTGAAGCTCTGGTACTATCCTCCACAGCCAAGCCAGCTGTACCACCAGGCTCCTACACCGGACCGCTTCTTTGCGCATCCACTGCTGGTCTGGATGCCGTATAAGTTGTGGAAGGTGAAGGTGGTCTGTCCCAACCCTGCCTGTGGCCAGCACCAACTCACAGGAGCAGGGTTGCACAAGAGGGCACGACGGGTCCTGGACGTTGACAGGATCTACAACATGGTGACAGAGACTCTGACCTGCACCAAATGTAGAGCCAACCATATTTCATGGAGCCAGACTGTCCTCACACAGCTGGACTTGGCTCACCGTTCAGAGTTTCGGGTCATCCTCACACAAAAGTGAGTAACGTTTCTTTTCTCCTTTGCCTTGTCAAATAGAAGGATGTAAAACATTCTAACTGATATATATTGTATCCTATCCGTGACCAAGGTTTGCCTGTGACATCCGGGTGAGAGGCCTGGGTAACAGTCCCACAAGACTCCTGAAGCAGCTGAAGGAGAACCACACAGAGGAGTGGCTGAATCGGGTGGCACGGTACACCACAGAGTGTGTGGACTTCCTCCAGCGCCCCGGACTGTTGCCCATAGTATTCCCTGAGCCTCCAGAGCCTGCTGTGGTACCAAGTTGTAAGTGGCTCTTGTCCGTGTACAGCCAGGACATTCTTACAAGGCTGGACCACATCAAGGCCACAATCACATCTACCTATGGCACAATCCTTAAGATGGATTCAACCAAAAAGGTTAAACAATCTTTTTTTCTTTAAAAGTAGGCTACTGATTATTAAATGCATCCTGTATGTCAGTATTTTTTTTTATCATGTTCACTGAGGGCCTATATATTTTGTGTTCTTCAGATCACCAAGAAGCTGGCTGGAAAGGCCAAGGGGACCGCGCTCTGGCTCACCTCTGTGGGAAATGAGCATGGCGAGATACTCATGAGTGTGCTGACCGCTCAGGAGGGAGCTGGCCTGGACCTGATGGCAGCTGACTTGGTGAAGAGGTACCAGCAGGCTCAAGTGGATCCTCCTGTCGCCCTCTATGTGGACTGTGGCTGCTGTGCTGAGGCAGAGGACACAAAGCTGAAGGCCAGATTTAGTGGGTGGCCAGCCCTCTCCATAAGGCTGGATATCTGGTACTTCATGCGCCGTCTGGCCCTGGGATGTGCAACAGATGCTCATCAGCTGTACCCTCTGTTTATGTCACGTCTGTCTGCGTGCATATTCGAGTGGGATGCAGCTGATTTGGCTCTGTTGCGTGAAGCAAAAAGACAGCAGCTGCAATCCCAGGGCCTGTCTTCCCTCACTGATACGGACCTCAACAAGTACCTGACCAGGGAGGAGCTGGCTCTTCACTGTCGGAGGAGGACCCGTGGTGAGGAGACCACCATCCGGCTGCTGGAGGACCTGTTGCGGGGGCTCATGGGGACCAGTGGGAACGACTCCCTCGGAGTTCCCCTGTTTGACAGGGACAGGATGGAGCACATTTGGCGTGTCCAGAGGAAACATGTCAAGTGCATCCAGGACCTGCCAGGTGTTGCTCTGGACACCAAAACGGGAGCTCACAAAGGGAGGGGTACGGTTACCCACCTTCAGATGTGCCCGAGGCTCCACATCTCTCGAGTCCTTTCATCTACACCTGAACCGCTTCATTCCAGGTTTGTGTCTCTCAGACATGTTGCTTATTTAGTCTAATAATATTTCAGAATTTAATCTTTAAAAATGTACTTCTAGGAACCAGTGCCAACAGCCTGAATTTTCAGGCCTACCTGCTGGAAGGACTGCATCGGTGGAACCAGGATCGGGGTAGTGCTGCTCTAGCTGCTGGACCATCGTCTTTACGTAGCTACTCTGGTGACCTGCTTCACTGTGTCAACAGAAATTATCAGAAGCTGTTTGGCAGGAAGGTGGCACCAGAGTTCAGTCCACCCTCACGCTACACTGGCAAGTATCTGTGAACACATTAGTATTTCTGCTCGGTTTTAAAACCTCCTGTTAACTTTTGTAAATTATCCATTTTTCATATATTGTTTCAGGAGAGCTCATCGGGGTGCAGTACCTGTTCAGGCAGACAGGTCAGGCACTGCAGGACATGCATCCTGATTCAGAGGAGACTGCTCAACTGGTTGAGCAGCATGAAGTGGAGGACAACGTGGAAGAGGATGAGGGGTTCTCTGACCTCACAGGTGACCCCACAGTGCTGGACCTGGAGGTCCCTCAGGCTCCAGCCTCTCTGACTCCTCATCACTCCACTACCACATCTGCTGTCAGTTCACTGGTCAGCAGTCTGGCCTCCAGCGTCTCCTCCCTGGCCCCCAGCAGATCCATCCTGGTTTCCGCTACATCCACCGTGACCTCCGCTACATCCACCGTGACCTCCGCCACATCAGCCTCTGCCTCATCCACTGTGCCCACTGGTTCGTCCTCTGACGATGTGGTAAGTGTCTCAATTTAGAATAGTGTCAGTCTATAGATATCTGTACACATATTTTATAAAACCCACAGCATTAATACAGTGTCCTGAAAGCTCAGTGTCAATGAACGTTTTACATTAATATTTTCTAACATGTTTCATCCTTTGCCTAGGCTGTTGATGAGCAGAATGTTTCTGGGTACCAGCATTTGGACAGATTTGCTGAGTATTTGGTAGAGCTGCGGGAACAGTCTGCTCTCTGCCTGAGCAACCAGCAGGCGGACACAATCATCGCACTGTGGGGGAGCCTGGATGATGTGGACAAGCAGTGGGTGGTGTATGTAGCACGACACCAGGAGAGACTTTTGAGTGGACGATTTCGAACACCGAAGAAGCCCTCAACAACTCCTGGTGTGGAGAGCACCACCCATTGCATGTTGGGAGCAAGCAGTGCACCAGCTCAGTGGCCTGACTGCTGTCATTTGGTGGAGAACATTTTTATCAGGCTCTGCAATCTCCACCCGAACCCAGTACGGAGAGGCAGGACAGCTGATTCTAGGTGGTCCCTAATTCTAAGGGACTACCATAAAATCAGACAGTTCGTCGTTGGTAACTCCCTGGTGATGCAGGGAACAGCCATTCAGCTGGTGGAGGTCAACCAAAACACCCTCATTCAGTGGCACAATAAGAGGCAGAAGCGACAGGAGCTGTCTGTGCTGCTTCAGGGCACCGGGGCTTTGCCACCAGCACTCCCTGTGTCCAGCGGGCCTCTTCTGGATGCAAGAGTGCTTCCTGCTGTGCCCACACCAGCTCGTCAAGAACATCAGTACCGGCTACCTGAGAGTACAGCTGGTCAGGCACAGCAGAGACAGGCAGTTTGGAGTCAGCGCCCGCGCTCCATCATGCCAAAGGGACATTTGTTCGTCACACCCCCAGCACCAGGACCCTTTCTAACCCCTCCCCTCAGCTCCTCAATCCAGCAGGACAAACTCTGAACCTTTTGCCAGTCGTCCTCCCTGTGCCTCAGTCACAAAGCAGTGCAGCTACAAGCACAGTGGAAACTGGAGCAGCCCTGAAGAGACCGTACAGGCGGACAGTAGAAGCAAACACTTGCAAGAAGTGTGGTCAGTTCCGCACTGCTGACACTGGACACAGTCAGTACCGTGGCACAGTGTACTGTCCTCTGTCTGATACTCTTCCTAAAGATCAGTGGTTGGAAGAAATGAGGAAAAAGTTCAATAAGTGATCATGTATGTATTGTAAATAGTAAAGAGTTGTAAATAGTAGTTGTATATAGTTAATAATTCTAAATAATTATTGTTTTGTGAATAGTTGAAAATATTGTTTGTTAAAGTATTGAGATATATATAGTGTGCTTACTGTAAATAATTGATTTTTCTACTTTTTCATTGCAGTTGTTGCACTTTTTTGGCCTTTTTTTTAATTAAATCTTTTTTTCTTTATTTAAGTGTTTCTTTGTTTCTTTTTTCTCTGAACAAACAAAACTGGTGTACAGCAAAAGTGTCATAATATTAATAATAAGAATAATGACAACAATAACAGTAACATAGTATTTTATTAACAAGAAAGGCTTCAGATGCTATCCAAGTCATGTGATGAGCCTGTGACAGTGAGGTTTTTGGTCCTGCAGGTAGGTGAGAGAAGAAAAGCAAAAAATGATTACACATTACACATATTACACATAAATCATTTATCAAAATATTGACACTAAGTTACTATTACTATTACAACGTGCAGGGAAGAAACTTAAAGGCAGTAATTTCTTTGTACTTGTTACATATTGACTGATAATTTACAAGCTAAACCCTCTAGCGCAGCTTAATAATTGGGGAACCCCTCAAACACCTGGGAGTGTCGGCAGTGTTTGCGTCACGTTGACGCAGCAGGGGGAGCCACTCCCCTCCATTGAGAGTTTCCCTTTAAATTCCATAGTTCGGCGGTTCAAGTCCCGTTTACGGCGAGTCCAAAGTGTCAACATTTTGCTTTTTGCTTTCAGACCGCTTGAAATACATTCAACTAATAGATATGGACACAAAATCTCCTCATTTCCCCTCTTTTTCTCCTTTTTTCCCTTTTTCTCCCTTTTCTCCTCTTTTTTCTTCTCCCCCCCTCCTCCCCCTTCTTCCCCTTCTTCCCCTTCTTTGACGGACGAATGTTCCCCAGCTTGAAGGCAGCACCTTAGACCGCTTGGCCACCCTGACTGTGGAGCCCCTGTTTTTTGTGCAAATTTTTGCAAAATATCAGTATAAAAAGTACAGTATGCCGTCATGCCGTGCCGTGCCGTGCCGTGATATATCATGGCTCAACTTCTGCCGCAATGCAAGGTCATCAGTAAGGAGATGTGTTGGCCACCTGTGCAAAGCACACATTCCTGGTAGACCTTAAAGCCATATATCTACTGTTTACCTTGACACAGCTCCCTGTCTTGTTTTAATACTCATGGTGGTAAGGCCCAAAAGTATTACATGGACCAGAAAGTTTCAGATACCGTTGGACGCGGCCCACTGCATTCCAATGTTGGAAAGGCGTTGGAAAGCGGCTATCAAACTCATGTCAGTCCTCGCGTTGGAAAGCGGCTATCAAACTCATGTCAGTCCTTCATCGGCATCACTTTTGGAGTCAGAGATCTGACGACATTGTGACCGAGAGAACCCTTGTTTGCTACGGGCGTCACTTCTGAAACAACGGCAGTGTGTTTGCTTACCTGACTGGTGCTTGAAACAACATGTTGTGTTCAGTCTGAGGGCAGCCTACTTTAAAACCAGGTCCCACCGAGATTTGAACTCGGATTGCTGGATTCAGAGTCTTTTTTTTTTTTTTTTTTATCTTTTATTATCAAAAATACATATTTACATTTTATGTACATTCATTACATGTTTCTAGAAAACATACAAACATAAATCAAAGAAAATAAACCAAAAACAAAACAACAAAAACAAATCAACACCCAAACAACAAAAAAAAACATTAGACCAAACAAACAACCAAAACCACAAATCCCCCACAAATCCAAAAAACAAATTCCACCTCCATTGCCTCTCATTAACATAAACAAACCCGCACAATTCTTTAAAAAAAACCCCTCAAATTCTTATAGAATAAACCCAACTCAGGACAATCCAAAAATAAATGCTCTAAATCCTCAGGTTCCCTCCCACACACAGTACACACACGGTCATAAGCATTCTTGTTAATCTGATGAAGGATGACGCTAGTAAAAATCCTCCTATGCCGTATCATAAAGTCCATGTTAAAAATCTGTGGACCTGCCAGTTTATTGTCCAAATTCTTCCAAATATTTGAAATCCTATGAGCGGGGAAAAATCTTTCCCACACACCCTCAGAAGCTGGAATTTTGGTTACTTGTCATCAGCATTCTGTACCAGAATTTAGTGTTCAACTCTTTGAAGTTCTTTTTAACCGAACCCTTGGCCAGTTCAAAATCCACTGCCTCATCCTTCCTCATATTTTTATTACACCCTAAAAAAACCTTCCACTCCTTAGTGCACCCAAGATCTAACACCTCCATCAACTTCCTAACATAACCCCTCCTATACTCTAGACCCCTTCCCCTTAACTCCCCACACACCTTATCTACATCAAATTTACCCCCTCTATTTACAAAATGCTTAATTAACACCATCCCCGCCCTCTCCAAAGCTAAATTTTTCATCCCTTTTCCCCCTCGCCCAAACAAAGGATTCTTAAAAACAGGGAGTTGTTCGACCTGGTCTCTGGTCTTGCAGACCGGAGTTAACATAGGCAACACTGCCTCCCATGCCTCCAGGGCCTCCCTATAAAACTCTGGCAGCCTATCTGCCCATTCCTTCGGCCTAAACGCGCAGAGAGCAGAATAGCCCTCTGCCTCCCTCCACCCTAACACTTCCCTCATCCCATCCATCCACGGATACCAAGACCCTCCACCAATGCACCTAATGACTGTTCTCACCCTAAAAGCCCTCAACCTTGTCCCTATATCGACCAGCCCCAGCCCACCCTCCTTGATGCCCCTTGTTATTGTTTTCCCCGATATCATGTTTGCTTTCTTATTCCAAAGATATGAATTTATCAGTTTTTGTATTTCCTCCCTAATTGTTTTTGGTAAATCCCACACCTTTAAGATATGATTTAGTTTTGACATAATCAACATGTTCACTACCACCACCCTACCTCTTAATTTTACCCCCCCCCCCCCCCATCCACAAACACAGTACCTTCCTAACTTTCCCTATCACTTCCCCCCAAGTCCTGTCTCTGGCCTTCTCCCTATCTGTCCCTAAATACACCCCTAGAATCTTGATCTCACCCGTAACCACCTCAAAATCCCACTTCTCCACCCCCCTCACACACCCTCCACAATACATAATTTTCGATTTCTTTTCATTAACCTTTGCCCCAGACGCCCTCCCATACTCCTCCAAATGCCCCATCACCCTCCTAATGCTCTCTTCATCCTTTACCGTAATATTAATGTCATCTGCATACTGCGTAATTTTTGTTATTCCCCCAGACTCTGTTCTAAACCCCTCCACACACCTATCCTCCCCGATCAATATGCTCAAAGGCTCCGCCACCAGTGAATATAGAAAAGCAGATAGCGGACACCCTTGCCTAATCGACCTTTCTAAAACAAAATCCCCAATTAGTGCCCCGTTCACCTTAACACAACTAAAAGCCCCTCTGTACAAACCCCTGATCCACCCAACAAAATTCTCCCCAAAACCAAAACCCTCTAAAGTATGAAATAAAAAATCATGCTCTACTCTATCAAAAGCCTTATTTAAATCAATATTTAACAAAATCCCCCCATCCATTCCCATCTTATAAATAAAAAAAAAAAAAAAATCTGTCTCTGGGACCTTGTGCACAAGGTTCTCACTGTGTGAACGTGTGTGTGTTGTTCATCAGGGTGAAACTCTGGGCCAATCCACAGAACGTTGCACCACAAAGCCCTTGTTGGTTTTACGGTTTTCACTTTGAGGCTCAGCAGCCATGCATTGTACGCTTGGACCATTTCAAGGTCACCCCTGCAGATTCGCAGCTTGCGACAAAGGAAGAGGTAAGGTCACAAGGACAACACAGTGCTAAAATCTCTTTCCCTGACCGGGAATCGAACCCGGGCCGCGGCGGTAAACGCGCCGAATCCTAGCCACTAGACCATCAGGGACCTACTGGAGAGCACAAAAGTGAATTAAAAATATGGCCGCCCTCTCCAAAGTGTGGCTACATACGCTAATTGACATTATGCTAAGTAGCTCTTCTCTGTCACAGCCAAATTTGATCTGGTTCGATGACAAAATTCATCGTTCCTGCTGAAAATGATGAGCGGTGTCATGTTCATTTTGTCAAAGTATGAACGACACTGGCGATTCCTTGACTTTGTACAAATAGACAAACCTAAAATTGAGACTTAAGATCCTGCAGAACTCAATAACCTTTATCTGACACTAAACACAGAATAAATGTAGGTATTTTTGAATCAAATGTCGTTCCCCACAGTGCTCAAATCACATTACTTGACAGTCAGTCCAACCCTAGGCCGCGGCGGTAAGAGCGAAACCGTCTCTTCTCATGGCATTGGTGGTATAGTGGTGAACATAGCTGCTTGCCAAGCAGTTGACCCGGGTTCGATTCCCGGCCAATGCATGAGGGCAGCCAGCAAGGAGTTTCTCAGAAGCCCTTGCACTTGTCACTTGTGAGTAAATCTGTCTTTGGGATCCTGTGCACAAAGTTGTCACCGTGTTTGTGAACGTGGGTGTGTGTTGTTCATCAGGGTGAAACTCTGGGCCAATCCACAGAAGGCTACGCCGCAAAGTCCTTGTTTGTTACACGGCTTCCACTTTCCAGCTGAGCATTCGTGAATTGTACACTTTGTCTTTTTCAAGGTCACCCTTGCAGATTTGCATGAGTGCCGAATTTCACCGTGGGACAAAGGTAGAGGTGTGGTCACGAGGACAAGAAAGTACTAAAATGGCTTCCCTGACCGGGAATCGAACCCCGGCCGCGGCGGTAAGAGCGCCGAATCCTAGCCACTAGACCATCAGGGAGTGAAAGCACTTCAATTGGAGGACACAAAAGTTGTTCCTCACGGTGCTAAACACAGAATGAATGTAGGTATTGTTGAATCAAAAATTGGGCCTCACGATTGAAAATTGTGCCTCACAGTGCTCAAATCACATTCCTTGACAGGCAGCGGAACCATAGGCTGCAGCGGTAAGAGGGAAACCGTCTTCTCTAAAGGCATTGGTGGTATAGTGGTCAGCATAGCTGCTTCCCAAGCAGTTGACCCGGGTTCGATTCCCGGCCAATGCATGATGTCATGCAACAGCAGATTGTTGTACTTGAAACCTGTGAAAAAAATAATACGCTAATTGACATTATTCTAAGTAGCTCTTCTCTGTCACAGCCAAGTTTGATCTGGTTCGATGACAAAATTCATCGTTCCTCCTCATGATGAGCGGTGTCATGTTCATTTTGTCAAAGTATGAACGACACTGGAGATTCCTTGACTTTGTACAAATAGACAAACCTAAAATTGAGACTTTAGTTCCTGCAGAACTCAATAACCTTCATCTGACACTAAACACAGAATAAATGTAGGTATTTTTGAATCAAATATCAAAAAGCAAGGTCATCTAGTAAGGAGATGTGTTGGCCACCTGTGCAAAGCACACATTCCTGGTAGACCTTCATGCTGTATATCTACTGTTTACCTCGACACAGCTCCCTGTCTTGTTTTAATACTCATGGTGATCAGGCCCAAAAGTATTGCATGGACTAGAAAGTTTCAGACACCGTTGGACATGGCCCACTGCATTCCAATGTCGGAAAGGCGTTGGAAAGTGGCTATCAAACTCATGTCAGTCCTTGCGCTGGAAAGTGGCTATCAAACTCACGTCAGTCCTTCATCGGCATCACTTTTGGAGTCAGAGATCTGACGACATCGTGACCGAGAGAACCCTTGTTTGCCTACGGGCGTCACTTCTGAAACAAAGACAGTGGGTACGGTCGAATAGTCAGATTTGCTTAGGAACCTTCCTAACTGAGTGAAATGACCCGGAAGTATTTACATAGCCGCCATGATAAGAGCTGTTCGAATTCTCAAACTGTTAAGGAAAGGAGCTTCAATGCTTCCTTAAGTATCTCCTTTAGCATAGGATACACCGGACCATCCTTTACGAAAGGAAAGGAGGTAATGCCGTCCCACAATCCCTTGCGGTAGCAGTATTTAAAGCCGACCGGTCACGAAAAGAAACGAATAAGATGACTGACAAATCCCGCAGATCGTCATGTAAGTTACTGATGTGTTTTCATCTTAATTTGATTATATGTTAAATGTACGAATATGATGTCATAAGAAGTTGTAAAAACTTATCAATTTGTTGCATCAGTTTGCATTACTTATTTCCTCCTTTTGAACGTTATTGTGTTGTCTGCCTTTACGAATATAATTTATTGAAATCATTTAACTTTAGTCACAGATGCTGAAACTCTTGCCTTGATAAAGGCAAGAGTTAAACTGGAGCATCTCTTCAGTGGAAAGAGAAATGCAGCTAAATCAGGCTGGGAGTAAGTACATCTGTGAGATGAAATGTGATTATAAGTGTTGAATTAAGCTAATTGTGATTTATAGGCAGGTGGTGAAGGAGCTTGGGCTGGAGGGGCAGGTGACTGCTATGCAGGCCTCCAAAAAATGGGACAATCTAAAAACAAAATATAAGGTGAAGCAAATCATATAGCTGGGTTTGGTGGTGGAATAATGTTTGTGGACACTGTGTTGTACATTTGATTCTCACATTTAATTTAAAGCAGACTTCTGAGGCTAAAACAGTTGAAAAGGCTGAATGCCCAGTAACAGACTGTTCTGCCTCAACTGTGTTTTCAGTAACATGCTTTAATCCATGTTAATAGGAGTTAAAGAATCCCCCCACGGGAACTGGTACGGACAGTGGTGAGGCAACAGCAGCTACTTGGCCATGGTTTGATGCCATGCATGAGGCACTTGGTGAGAGGCCATCTATTCAGCCTCCCACCCTTGTTGCCTCATGCTTGGCATCAAATCCTGGCCTGCCTGCTGCTGAAGCCTCACCCTGTACCAGCGCCACATCTGGAGGTGAAGTGCTATCCCGCGATGACTCCAGTTGTGAGGAGGAGGAGGAGGACTCCATGCCATCAACTAGCTCACAGCCACCTCCAAAAAGGCGGAGAAGGGGCACGAGTGTGCTGAGCTTTCTTAAAAAGCAGGCTGAGAAGGAGGAGGCCAGAGATGCAGCACTATACGAACAAAATGAACGCTTTCTGAACCTGTTCAGTGAACTAGTGAAAAAAAAAAATAAACAAAGCAAACAGTCCTGTTGTGTTGACTTGACAAAATGTGAGATTCAAGTATAGAACCACACACACACACTACCTGTTGTGATCAATATCACTGAAAATACTAATGTCCCTGTACGTTCCCACCAACAGTGTGGTGGTCACATATTCCAAACCATTTGCAGTCAAAGCTGTAGTGCTGGAACTGCAGCCTCTCCAGGTAGGCAGGAAGGACAGAGCCATCATATTGTCCTATTTGCTAATTACTTCATTTACATTGAGACATTATGTAGATCAGTTTAAAGCTCCTTTACCACTGAGTTAATGAGTTTAGTGTTTCTTAGGCATCAAATGGGTTTTGCACATTAGAAAGATCCACTGCAATAAATATGACACTGTGAAATAAGGAAAGTCAATTTATTAATGTATAAAGAAAATGCAGAAGAAAACTTCTTCAATTCACTAAACCAAAACAATTCTTTCAATTTACAAAATGAAATAATCATGGTCTTGCAGAGGTGAGGGACACCGATTTGGGGCAGACACCTGTGCTGCTAATCTGTCCCTCAGATGCTGACCTCCTTGATCTTCTTGCACAGGTGGTGGCTGCGGCACAGGATCCTCCTCTGCAGCTGGCTCCAGGATGTCCCCAGCTGTGATGCAAATGTTGTGGAGCACTGCACACACTGCAACAACCTTTGGGGCAAAGGTGTGCTCCACTTCCAGGGCTTTGAGGAAAATGCCTCGCCAGCGTGATTTCATCATGCCAAAGGCCCGCTCTATGATTGAGCGGGCTCTGGCATGATGGGCATTAATGAGGGCCTCCACTATTCCCCGCACTGGCTCCCGGTATGGAGTGATGAGGGTCACTGGTGCTGAGAAACAGGGGTATCCTCCGTCTCCTACAATGAAATAGCCAGGTGGTGGGTAACAGCCACTGACAAACACTGGACTATTTCTTAGTACCCTGGTGTCATGGACTGACCCAGGGTAGCCAACAAATATATCCAGAAATTTGCCAGTGCTGTCACAAATGGCCTGCAGCTGGACAGAATGGAACAATTTCCGATTTATGTAGTCCTGTCCATGTGGACCATGAGGAACCTTGATGCGGATGTGGCAGCTCACAGTGGCTGAAGGCTGCGCTGTTGGCTAGGTGCTGGAAGCCACGACCAACTTCAGCACACTGTGCCACTGATGGGAAATGGACCACCTTGCCCAAGAGCGAGAGGATGGCAGTACACATCCGGTGTATAATATCAAAGACAGTTGTCTTTGGCACATCAAATACCCTGGACACAACTGTGTATGACAGTCCATGTGCCAACCAGTACACTGTGACAAGGACCTCCATGTGCAGACTCCAGCCATGGGTCTTCTCCCTCCTGAGGAGGGCCATCAGTGCCTCAATTGAGGTCCTTGATAACCGGTAGTCATACTGCATGGGTTTGGACTCATCAAAATAGATGTCCAAGAGGGGGACATGGCTGTTTGGGATGGCATATATTTTGCTCCTCTCCTGTAAAAAACAAAAGACAAAGTGTAAATAGAATAAAGTGTAAGTTCATAACTAGTGTGCAGTATTTTCCTTTCTTGTTTTAATTCGAAAACCCATAAATTGTACACGTTGAGTAAGGCAAAACACAACAGCTATATTCTAGATTACAGATTACAGATTATATTCTAAATTACAGAAACAACAATGCTTTAATGGAATGTACAATTTAAGCATCCTCCTAGTCATCTATGTTCAAAACCATATCAGCATCCTCTTACCATTTGTGAGCACAGTGCCATGAGCCTCCGCCGTCGTACCCTCCTCCTGTGGATCTCCCGTTTATTTCTCTGAAACACGAACCAGACAGCAGCAGCAAGCTCCACATCTCCCATTGTGCTTTACAATTCTGATACTCTCCAGCTGACCTTTTATAGGTCACTGATTGAGGGCAGGCTCATCAGGATCTACTTCGCAGCTGGATAGATGGACTGGCATTTCATTAAATGTAATTGTGTTGGGCCCTTGTCACATTAGACACATTAGATGTTCACCACCTGTATCAGCCAGAACAACTTCAAAGCACAATCAGTGCCATGTCATGGTGTTTAGTGACATGTGTGGTGGTTCTAGGTGATTATATACAAATGAAAGCATACTTATTTACAGACATACTTGCATATGCATATTATAATCCAATTCTGCCATATTCTGTGTAGTCTAAATTGTACACACTGGACCTTAATAATATTATATTCATAGGCCAGCTTATAATCAGATCAGAATCAGGAAATTAAACATAACAATATAGTTGACTTTTCCAATTCAATATGTTGAAAATTAGGAACAATGACATAGGATCTCATTTCATCCAATTTTGATGTATATTTATTTCCTTATCGATATTATAAGTTGTGTATATGTGAAGATCTGACACATAATAATAAAGGTATGCTTTAAACGAATAATAATAACAACATGTACAGTAGTGGATTTGTAGCACTCAACGTTGTAAGTGTGCTATGATTTATCAGTTTTCATTCAATCATACCTATTGGTATTTAGTCTATAAGTATGCATGGACAGGTGCATGATCAACCTTGCTCGATGTGATCACCATTTTGTTTCACTTTTGTGACTGGCGTGGTCAATTTTTCTTTTTTTACTCTTCATTTCCAATCATGGTAATCGCCTAAATAATATTCGTAAGAACGTTGATTTTTGTAGTCAATCTTCGGAAAATTGTAGTTTCACCACGGCATTCGACGTCATCAACATTCGCCGTCGCGTGATGACGTAGTCTAAGTGTAAGTGCAGTCGGATTCTCTGAACACCGCGGTCCTCTTCTCCTAACTCCTTATGAATTCTCCTTCTCATCTTTCCTTGACCTCATGACGTTTTCCATCGAGGTCAAGGAAAAGTGGTTAGGAAAGGACTTAGGAGCTAATTTTTTTGACTATTCGACCGTACCCAGTGTGTTTGCTTACCTGACTGGTACTTGAAACAACATGTTGTGTACAATCTGAGCCTACTTTAAAACCAGGTCCCACCGAGATTTGAACTCGGATCGCTGGATTCAGAGTCCAGAGTGCTAACCATTACACCATGGAACCGCCGCATGGGCTGAGGAGACCACTGTGGGACACGTTCTTACATGTATGTATGTCCTTGCAGCGAAGGGGTACAACAATGCCAGTGACGCAGAAGCTATCATGAAAAAGCAGTCCTTATTGGGTAACTTGGTTAACTTAGATGGCCTACTGTATACAACCACGTTCTAATTCGTCACAGGTTTTTCACGGGCCATAAGATACTTTACCGGCGTAACGTACGCAAAGAGCTACAGGTCAACTTGTGGTTCCAGTGAAAAATATCTACTTGTCAGAGGTGGGATTTGAACCCATTTATCATGGATTTGAATACATTCAGAGATACCAGACTTTGGAGTTTGAGCTCTGATTGCGAGATGTTCCATGTATTTGGAGCAGAAAATCTAAAAGCTTTCTTCCCCATTTCTGTTCTGACCTTGGGAACAGTAAAATGATAAAAGTCCTGGGAGCGGAGATTGTAGGCCGTGTTATTCAAGATTAGAAGGGATGATAAATAAGATGGAGTCATCTGAAGAATAGCCTTATAAATCAACTCGTACCAATGGCCGAGCCGGTGCACATATAAAGATGGCCAGTTTACTTTACTGTATAAGACACAATGATGAGTTATAGCTCCACAGTTTGTAATAAACCTCAGAGCACCATGATACACGTTATCCAGCATGTATAGGCATTGAGCGGAGGCATTCATATATAACACATCGCCGTAATCAATAATCGGAAGAAAGGTTGACTCCACTAGTCTCTGTTTCACCCTAAAAGAAAAGCAAGACTTATTTCTAAAATAAAATCCAAGTAAAAGCTTCAGCTTCTTTACAGTATACTGAATATGTGCCTTAAAAGACAAGTGGTCATCAATCAAGAACCCCAGATATTTAAAAGTAGATACAAGTTCAATTTGTTGACCATTACTGGTGACAATGACAGACTGACTTGATGTTGCTGATTTAGAATTAGTGAAAAACATGAGTTTTGTTTTATCAGCATTTACAAGTTGCAGTTGGCAGAGTTGTTCTTGCACTCTATTAAATGCATTCTGCAGATATGCAAACACTTCTGCAGGTGTGGGTGCAAAGCAATATATAACTGTGTCATCAGCATAAAAATGAAAGGCTGCATTTGAGATATTCATTTCAATATTATTTATTTATCAAGTAAATAACAAAGGGCCTAGTACTGAACCTTGGGGCACCCCCTTGTGGACAAACTCAACCTCGGAAGAGACACCTTCTAACTGGACAGCCTGGCTTCTGTCTTTAAGATAGTTTGCAAACCATCCAACTGCATGTACAGAAAACCCAGCTGCTGCAAGACGTTCAATCAAAATGTCATGGTCCACGGTATCAAAGGCCTTAGAAAAGTCTATAAAAAGAGAAAAACAACACTGTTTATTTTCTAAGGCTTCAGTTATGTCATTTATAACCTTCAAGGCTGCAGTGGTAGTACTACGTTTTTTGCGAAATCCTGACTGAGAAATCGATAGGATAGAATTAGTGGCCAGGTATTCTTTTACTTGTTCACTGACAAGGAATTCAAGTACCTTAGCCAGAACAGACAGTTTAGAAATAGGCCTATAATTGTTTAAAATAGTTGGATCTCCCCCTTTCAAAAGGGGGATAACAAATGCAGATTTCCATACTTTTGGAATTACATTGTCAATAAACTAAGATTAAAAATGTAACACAATGGAACAGCTACAATTTCAGATGCCAGTTTTAAAAACAGAGGCTCCAAATTATCTGGTCCCGGTGATTTTTTAGGATCAAGGTCTTTAAGAGCTTTAGCAACCTCTGCTATAGAAAAAGGTGTGAAATTAAAAGCCTGAATGTTACCAGGGGTCCTATCAACCGGTGTAGGGTTATTAGAGGCCTTTTCACTAGGAGTGGGGTGTTTAGAGGGGTTTTTAGAGTTAAACAAGAACCCAGAGGAAATAAAATGTTTGTTAAAACAATTTAATATGTCTGTTCTGTCAGTTACTCTGCTTCCATCAATCAGCATACTGGAAGGAAGATTAACTAAGTTAGAAGTAGATGATAAAGATTTAATTGCTTTCCAAAATTTCTTTGGATTTTTCAGACTTTCAGTAGTCATGGACAAGTAAAACTCAGCCTTTGTATGTCGGAGAAGAGAGGTAAATTTATTTCTCAATTGTCTAAAATAAAGCCAGTCAGTTTCCAAGCCTGATTTACGTGCCCTGGCCCAAGCAGAATTTCGCTCATGCAGAACTTCTGCTAGTTCGGTTGTAAACCATGGATTATCACGACCTTTAATTCTGAATTTGCGCAGGGGGGCATGTTTGTTAATGATATGACTGAAACTTTCATGAAAGTAACTCCAAGCTAATTCAACATCATCAAAATGAGCAATCCTTTCCCAGTCAAAATGATAAAGGTCATGCAAGAAAGCCTGTTCAACAAACATTTTCATATTGCACTTCTCTACAAAGCGTGGCTTACTTTTAGGAAGCCTTGTGTCTCTCACGACCGCTATCACACAGTGATCACTCAGATCATTTGGAAAGACACCTGTTGTCACATATTTGGAAGGCATATTGGTTAAAACTAAGTCAATGAGTGTTGCTTTTTGGGAACATTTGGGGTTAGGTCTGGTAGGGGAATTAATTAATTGTGTGAGGTTAAGAGAATCACATTGTGCTTTCAGGTCGTCGGACACAGGCATGAGCCAGTCCCAGTTTAAATCTCCCACCAAAAGTAATTCGCTGTATTTCAGCTGTGATAAGAACTTAACAAGGGAAGACAATGCATTTTTAGGAGCAGATGGTGGTCTATAACATCCTACCAACATGATACGGTGATTCTTTGTTAATTTTATTTCAAGAGCAAGCAACTCAAGTTCTTTAGATACTGACTCTTTAAGCACTAAATTAACATCAAAATTGCTCCTGATATACATCGCAACACCGCCCCTTTTCTTGGACGATCAGCACAATAAACATAATAGCCATTGATAGAAATATCCTTATCGAGCACAGATTTGGTGAGCCAGGTTTCAGATAAGACAGTGACATCAGCATTTGTTGAGTTTATCCAAACCTTTAACAAGTCCATCTTGTTTAGTATACTCCTTACATTTATATGGATTAATCCAAGACCAGTTCTAGATTTAAAGTCTGCAGGGGTGTAACAATGTGCCAGTGTATCAGGGCCCGGATTAGTCTAAACATTCCCTGAGAGCAGTAGCAATAGTATAACTAAACGTTTAAGCTTGATGCTACAACCTTTTACATCTGACAGTTGGCTGGAGGGGTAAATGTTAGCAGTAGAGGAGGTTGTAGAATTACAAAAATGCTCACTCAAGACAAGGAGACAACAAAACTGCAGGGACATGTCAGATTTAAGCAGCCACTTGGATATGTTCTAAGACAAGGCTATCCTATGCTCATGTGAAGTTGTAAGAGTAACTCTGCAACAGTCATTATGGGGCAAAGTCACATTTTCATAGCTAGAACTGTGGCCTACCCAATCAAGTATATCCTCCTGAGATGATGTTATAGGAAGAGGAGGAATGCCACACATGTGGGGCCACCACCCAGCTGGGCCAACCAAGGAAATAAAGCCAAATACAATGATTAGCGACATTGTAAAAGAGACAGTTAAACTGAAGGCTTTGCTGGAGGCTTGGGTTGGATTGATGACTGCAGAGCAGGGTGGATGGAACAGACCTCAGGCTGCAGAGCAAGGTGAATGGAGAGGGCCTCAGGCTGCAGAGCAGGGAGGATGGAACAGGCCTCAAGCAGCAGAGCAGGGTGGATGGAACAGGCCTCAAGCAGCAGAGCAGGGTGGATGGAACAGGCCTCAAGCAGCAGAGCAAGGTGGATGGAACAGGCCTCAAGCAGCAGAGCAGGGTGGATGGAACAGGCCGCAGGCAGCAGAGCAGGTTGGATGGAGAGGGCCTCAGGCAGCAGAGCAGGGTGGATGAAACAGGCCTCAAGTAGCAGAGCAGGGAGGATGGAGAGGGCCTCAGGCACCAGAGCAGGGTGGATGGAACAGGCCTTAGGCTGCAGAGCAGGGAGGATGGAACAGGCCTCAGGCTGCAGAGCAGGGAGGATGGAACAGGCCTTAGGCTGCAGAGCAAGGTGAATGGAGAGGGCCTCAGGCTGCAGAGCAGGGAGGATGGAACAGGCCTCAAGCAGCAGAGCAGGGTGGATGGAACAGGCCTCAAGCAGCAGAGCAGGGTGGATGGAACAGGCCTCAAGCAGCAGAGCAGGGTGGATGGAACAGGCCGCAGGCAGCAGAGCAGGTTGGATGGAGAGGGCTGACAGGTTACCACATTCCCTCCAGCACTGAAGACCCTCTCTGAGGCTGTACTTGTTGCAGGGATGCACAGGTACTTCTTCGCTAAACGAAGCAGTTGCACTAATTTGTGATTTTTATAAGCTAAGTAATTTTTGCTGTTTGCACTGTTTTCGCACTGCCTGTGTGCCAAAAAGTTTTAATCCATTTTTAATAAATAATTGATTCTGTTCTCACATTTCAGACTTCTTTGTTTGGTGTCACTCACTACATTTTTGCAGTACAGGTGTACTTGAACTTAATTGATGTAGTTTGGTAGCCTTTATTATTATTTTGGTGATAGATTATAGTTAAAAAGATTAGGCTGAATTGGTGTTTATTTATCGTCATTTTTATCGTTACCGTGATAAATACCAGAAATTATCGGGAAAAATTTTTTAGTCCATATCGCCCATCCCTAATTGTGACCAAGAGAACCCTTGTTTGCTACGGGCGTCACTTCTGAAACAAAGGCAGTGTGTTTACTTACCTGACTGGTACTTGAAACAACATGTTGTGTTCAGTCTGAGGGCAGCCTACTTTAAAAGTAGTTCTACTGAGATTTGAACTCGGATCGCTGGATTCAGAGTCCAGAGTGCTAACCATTACACCATGGAACCGCCATATGTGGTGACAAGACTACTGTGGGACACGTTCTTACATGTATGTATGTCCGTGCAGCGAAGGGGTACAACAATGCCAGTAACGCAGAAGCTATCATGAATAAGCAGTCCTTATTGGGTAACTTGGTTAACTTAGGTGGCCTACTGTATATATATATATATATATACCGGGCGCCGTGCATATCAGCGCCTTAGACCGCTCGGCCACCCTAACTGCGGAGTCCCTGTTCTTTGTGCAAATTTTTGCAAAATATCAGAATAAAAAGTACATTATACCGTCATGCCGTGCCGTGCCATGATATATCATGGCTCAACTTCTGCCGCAATGCAAGGTCATCCAGTAAGGAGATGTGTTGGCCACCTGTGCAAAGCACACATTCTTGGTAGACCTTAAAACGGTATCTCTACTGTTTACCTCGACACAACTCCCTGTCTTCTTTTAATACTCATGGTGATCAGGCCCAAAAGTATTGCATGGACTAGAAAGTTTCAGACACCATTGGACGCGGCCCACTGCATTCCAGTGTTGGAAAGGCGTTGGAAAGCGGCTATCAAACTCATGTCAGTCCTCGCGTTGGAAGGCGGCTATCAAACTCATGTCAGTCCTTCATCAGCATCACTTTTGGAGTCAGAGATCTGATGACATCGTGACCGAGAGAACCCTTGTTTGCTACGGGCGTCACTTCCGAAACAACGGCAGTGTGTTTGCTTACCTGACTGGTACTTGAAACAACATGACATGTTCAGTTTGAGGGCAGCCTACTTTAAAACCAGGTCCCACTGAGATTTGAACTCGGATCGCTGGATTCAGAGTCTTTTTTTTGTCTTTTATTATCAAAAATACATATTTACATTTTATTTACATTCATTACATATTTCTAGAAAACATACAAACATAAATCAAAGAAAATAAACCAAAAACAAATCAACACCCAAACAACAAACAAAAACATTAGACCAAACAAACAACCAAAACCAAACAAACAACAAAACAGAAAACACTAAACAAAATAATCAAAAACAAAAACATAACTTTTCTTTACTGTCAACCCGACAAAAAGACGTTTTCTCCATCAGCATACTTTCCATCAATTCTCTTTTTACATAAAATAAATTCTTTAAATGATTTTTCAAGAAATTGCAAAACAAAACCCACACATTCACCCTTTTCCCCTCATACAAAGCAAAATTTCTTCTCATATAAATGGCATACCTTACAAACCCCAAAATTAAATTAACACTATTTACATTCATATTTACTGACTCCCCCACAAATCCAAAAAACAAATTCCACCTCCATTGCCTCTCATTAACATAAACAAACCCGCACAATTCTTTCAAAAAAACCCCTCAAATTCTTATAGAATAAACCCAACTCAGGACAATCCAAAAATAAATGCTCTAAATCCTCAGGTTCCCTCCCACACACAGTACACACACGGTCATAAGCATTCTTGTTAATCTGATGAAGGATGACGCTAGTAAAAATCCTCCTATGCCGTATCATAAAGTCCATGTTAAAAATCTGTGGACCTGCCAGTTTATTGTCCAAATTCTTCCAAATATTTGAAATCCTATGAGCGGGGAAAAATCTTTCCCACACACTCTCAGAAGCTGGAATTTTGGTTACTTGTCATCAGCATTCTGTACCAGAATTTAGTGTTCAACTCTTTGAAGTTCTTTTTAACCGAACCCTTGGCCAGTTCAAAATCCACTGCCTCATCCTTCCTCATATTTTTATTACACCCTAATAAAACCTTCCACTCCTTAGTGCACCCAAGATCTAACACCTCCATCAACTTCCTAACATAACCCCTCCTATACTCTAGACCCCTTCCCCTTAACTCCCCACACACCTTATCTACATCAAATTTACCCCCTCTATTTACAAAATGCTTAATTAACACCATCCCCGCCCTCTCCAAAGCTAAATTTTTCATCCCTTTCCCCCCTCGCCCAAACAAAGGATTCTTAAAAACAGGGAGTTGTTCGACCTGGTCTCTGGTCTTGCAGACCGGAGTTAACATAGGCAACACTGCCTCCCATGCCTCCAGGGCCTCACTATAAAACTCTGGCATCTGCCCATTCCTTCGGCCTAAACGCGCAGAGAGCAGAATAGCCCTCTGCCTCCCTCCACCCTAACACTTCCCTCATCCCATCCATCCACGGATACCAAGACCCTCCACCAATGCACCTAATGACTGTTCTCACCCTAAAAGCCCTCAACCTTGTCCCTATATCTACCAGCCCCAGCCCACCCTCCTTGGTGCCCCTTGTTATTGTTTTCCCCGATATCATGTTTGCTTTCTTATTCCAAAGATATGAATTTATCAGTTTTTGTATTTCCTCCCTAATTGTTTTTGGTAAATCCCACACCTTTAAGATATGATTTAGTTTTGACATAATCAACATGTTCACTACCACCACCCTACCTCTTAATTTTACCCCCCTCCCCATCCACAAACACAGTACCTTCCTAACTTTCCCTATCACTTCCCCCCAAGTCCTGTCTCTGGCCTTCTCCCTATTTGTCCCTAAATACACCCCTAGAATCTTGATCTCACCCGTAACCACCTCAAAATCCCACTTCTCCACCCCCCTCACACACCCTCCACAATACATAATTTTCGATTTCTTTTCATTAACCTTTGCCCCAGACGCCCTCCCATACTCCTCCAAATGCCCCATCACCCTCCTAATGCTCTCTTCATCCTTTACCGTAATATTAATGTCATCTGCATACTGCGTAATTTTTGTTATTCCCCCAGACTCTGTTCTAAACCCCTCCACACACCTATCCTCCCTGATCAATATGCTCAAAGGCTCCGCCACCATATAGAAAATATGAATATAGAAAAGCAGATAGCGGACACCCTTGCCTAATCGACCTTTCTAAAACAAAATCCCCAATTAGTGCCCCGTTCACCTTAACACAACTAAAAGCCCCTCTGTACAAACCCCTGATCCACCCAACAAAATTCTCCCCAAAACCAAAACCCTCTAAAGTATGAAATAAAAAATCATGCTCTACTCTATCAAAAGCCTTATTTAAATCAATGTTTAACAAAATCCCCCCATCCATTCCCATCTTATAAATAAAAAAAAATAAAAAAATCTGTCTCTGGGACCTTGTGCACAAGGTTCTCACTGTGTGAACGTGTGTGTGTTGTTCATCAGGGTGAAACTCTGGGCCAATCCACAGAACGTTGCACCACAAAGCCCTTGTTGGTTTTACGGTTTTCACTTTGAGGCTCAGCAGCCATGCATTGTACGCTTGGACCATTTCAAGGTCACCCCTGCAGATTCGCAGCTTGCGACAAAGGAAGAGGTAAGGTCACAAGGACAACACAGTGCTAAAATCTCTTTCCCTGACCGGGAATCGAACCCGGGCCGCGGCGGTGAGAGCGCCGAATCCTAGCCACTAGACCATCAGGGACCTACTGGAGGGCGCAAAAGTGAATTAAAAATATGGCCGCCCTCTCCAAAGTGTGGCTACATACGCTAATTGACATTATGCTAAGTAGCTCTTCTCTGTCACAGCCAAATTTGATCTGGTTCGATGACAAAATTCATCGTTCCTGCTGAAAATGATGAGCGGTGTCATGTTCATTTTGTCAAAGTATGAACGACACTGGCGATTCCTTGACTTTGTACAAATAGACAAACCTAAAATTGAGACTTAAGATCCTGCAGAACTCAATAACCTTTATCTGACACTAAACACAGAATAAATGTAGGTATTTTTGAATCAAATGTCGTTCCCCACAGTGCTCAAATCACATTACTTGACAGTCAGTCCAACCCTAGGCCGCGGCAGTAAGACCGAAACCGTCTCTTCTCATGGCATTGGTGGTATAGTGGTGAACATAGCTGCTTGCCAAGCAGTTGACCCGGGTTCGATTCCCGGCCAATGCATGAGGGCAGCCAGCAAGGAGTTTCTCAGAAGCCCTTGCACTTGTCACTTGTGAGTAAATCTGTCTTTGGGATCCTGTGCACAAAGTTGTCACTGCGTTTGTGAACGTGGGTGTGTGTTGTTCATCAGGGTGAAACTCTGGGCCAATCCACAGAAGGCTACGCCACAAAGTCCTTGTTTGTTACACGGCTTCCACTTTCCAGCTGAGCATTAGTGAATTGTACACTTTGTCTTTTTCAAGGTCACCCTTGCAGATTTGCATGAGTGCCGAATTTCACCGTGGGACAAAGGTAGAGGTGTGATCACAAGGACAAGAAAGTACTAAAATGGCTTCCCTGACCGGGAATCGAACCCGGGCCGCGGCGGTGAGAGCGCCGAATCCTAGCCACTAGACCATCAGGGAGTGAAAGTGCTTCAATTGGAGGACACAAAAGTTGCTCCTCACGGTGCTAAACACAGAATGAATGTAGGTATTGTTGAATCAAAAATTGGGCCTCACGATTGAAAATTGGGCCTCACAGTGCTCAAATCACATTCCTTGACAGGCAGCGGAACCCTAGGCTGCGGCCGTAAGAGTGAAACCGTCTACTCTAAAGGCATTGGTGGTATAGTGGTCAGCATAGCTGCTTCCCAAGCAGTTGACCCGGGTTCGATTCCCGGCCAATGCATGATGTCATGCAACAGCAGATTGTTGTACTTGAAACCTGTGAAAAAAATCTCTCTTTGGGACCTTGTGCACAAGGTTCTCACTGTGTGAACGTGTGTGTGTTGTTCATCAGGGTGAAACTCTGGGCCAATCCACAGAACGTTGCACCACAAAGCCCTTGTTGGTTTTACGGTTTTCACTTTGAGGCTCAGCAGCCATGCATTGTACGCTTGGACCATTTCAAGGTCACCCCTGCAGATTCGCAGCTTGCGACAAAGGAAGAGGTAAGGTCACAAGGACAACACAGTGCTAAAATGTCTTTCCCTGACCGGGAATCGAACCCGGGCCGCGGCGGTGAGAGCACCGAATCCTAGCCACTAGACCATCAGGGACCTACTGGAGGGCACAAAAATGAATAAAAAATATGGTCGCCCTCTCCAAAGTGTGGCTACATACGCTAATTGACATTATTCTAAGTAGCTCTTCTCTGTCACGGCCAAGTTTGATCTGGTTCGATGACAAAATTCATCGTTCCTGCTGAAAATGATGAGCGGTGTCATGTTCATTTTGTCAAAGTATGAACGACACTTGAGATTCCTTGACTTTGTACAAATTGACAAACCTAAAATTGAGACTTTAGTTCCTGCAGAACTCAATAACCTTCATCTGACACTAAACACAGAATAAATGTAGGTATTTTTGAATCAAATATCAAAAAGCAAGGTCATCTAGTAAGGAGATGTGTTGGCCACCTGTGCAAAGCACACATTCCTGGTAGACTTTCATGCTGTATATCTACTGTTTACCTCGACACAGCTCCCTGTCTTGTTTTAATACTCATGGTGATCAGGCCCAAAAGTATTGCATGGACTAGAAAGTTTCAGACACCGTTGGACATGGCCCACTGCATTCCAATGTCGGAAAGGCGTTGGAAAGTGGCTATCAAACTCATGTCAGTCGTTGCGCTGGAAAGTGGCTATCAAACTCACGTCAGTCCTTCATCGGCATCACTTTTGGAGTCAGAGATCTGACGACATCGTGACCGAGAGAACCCTTGTTTGCCTACGGGCGTCACTTCTGAAAATAAAGGCAGTGTGTTTGCTTACCTGACTGGTACTTGAAACAACATGTTGTGTTCAGTCTGAGGGCAGCCTACTTTAAAACCAGGTCCCACCGAGATTTGAATTCGGATCGCTGGATTCAGAGTCCAGAGTGCTAACCATTACACCATGGAACCGCCACACGGGATGAGGAGACCACTGTGGGACACATTCTTACATGTATGTATGGCCTTGCAGCGAAGGGGTACAACAATGCCAGTGACGCAGAAGCTATCATGAAAAAGCAGTCCTTATTGGGTAACTTGGTTAACTTAGGTGGCCTACTGTATACAACCACGTTCTAATTCTTCACAGGTTCTTCACGGGCCATAAGATACTTTACCGGCGTTACGTACGCAAAGAGCTACAGGTCAACCTGTGGTTCCAGTGAAAAATCTCTACTTATCAGAGGTGGGATTCGAACCCACGCCTCCAGGGGAGACTGCGACCTGAACGCAGCGCCTTAGACCGCTCGGCCACCCTAACTGCGGAGTCCCTGTTCTTTGTGCAAATTTTTGCAAAATATCAGAATAAAAAGTACATTATACCGTCATGCCGTGCCGTGCCGTGATATATCATGGCTCAACTTCTGCCGCAATGCAAGCTCATCCAGTAAGGAGATGTGTTGGCCACCTGTGCAAAGCACACATTCCTGGTAGACCTTAAAGCCATATCTCTACTCTTTACCTCGACACAGCTCCCTGTCTTCTTTTAATACTCATGGTGATCAGGCCCAAAAGTATTGCATGGACTAGAAAGTTTCAGACACCGTTGGACGCGGCCCACTGCATTCCAATGTCGGAAAGGCGTTGGAAAGCGGCTATTAAACTCATGTCAGTCCTTGCGTTGGAAAGCGGCTATCAAACTCATGTCAGTCCTTGTGCTGGAAAGTGGCTATCAAACTCATGTCAGTACTTCATTGGCATCACTTTTGGAGTCAGAGATCTGACGACACCTTCACAGGTTCTTCACGGGCCATAAGATACTTTCCCGGCGTAACATACACAAAGAGCTACAAGTCAACCTGTGGTTCCAGTGAAAAATCTCTACTTGTCAGAGGTGGGATTCGAACCCACGCCTCCAGGGGAGACTGCGACCTGAACGCCAGCAGCCGCTGGAGCGTAAGAGCCAATCAGATTCGCAAGTCCAACATTCAACGACCAATCATTTCGCCGGATTCTTCCCTGCTCCAACATTTGACCAATCACAGGGCGGAAATGTTGGACGAGAATTTTATACATTGTGGTCGACAGGGGGCGTTTACAGTGAGCAATGAATACGGCGCCAAGGCAGTGCATTCAAAACGAACGAGAAAATCACGTCTATTCAATCGACATGGTGAGTATTTACATATTTAATACAGTTCTGTTCAGGTTATATGACGTTAGTTTAAGCCTAGAAGTGATTTCACCTCGTGTGTGTGTGTTGTCATATCGTTTGAATGAGTTGTCTATATTAGGACCACTCCGTTATCTGTCTCCATTTCCTCCAATGGTGTTAGCTCACGTCCATTTTGTGTACTTTTTACAAGCCCGACGCCGCTACCTCTGTGGTAAACGCTCGTTTTTACTGAGCTTAATAATCATTTTCTATTTGTATGATAGACTTAGCTTCATTCATCACTTGTGTAAATGACAGCCAGCTACTCTGCTGTTACAGTATCACCGCTGGATAGTGCTAATTATCATGTTGTTAACTAACAATGGCGTGCCGGCAGGAGAAGCGGTGACCAGTCCTAATGTATTCATTATAAAGTGTATACAGCTAGCGTTCATAGGATTATTACAGCGTTATGATGCCGGTGGTCTGGCTTTTATAGCTGGCACATATGTTGTTGTTTTCATGTAGGTTAAAGATGTGCAGTCATTCATTCATTCATTCATGTCACTGAAGGCATCCAAGCCAAAGACACACAAGGCGATGGCGGACTCAGAGTGGATGTCCCATCTGAGGAAGTTTGCCAGCACTGGAGCCTGGCCGGCAGGTGAAGGGAACAGGCCAGCTCCCAGACAGAAGAAGTGGTACGAGCTGTATCAAAGGGTATGAGCACTGCACAGTATATTTTATTACTTGTTATTTACTCTCATAATACTTTTACTCATGATAGAAAATACAGTAAAAGCCAATGAGTTAATAAACATGTTATATCAACTATTATTTTTAGATTGAGAAATGTCCCATGCAGGCGCATGGACAGATGTCCTTATTCGGTCAGCTCAGGAAGTGTACCTGTGGATTCCACACTCAGAAGGTAACACTGGTCAGTTAAAGACTAAAGCAGTGTGTTCATATGTTTGTGTGTGTGTGCATGCATATCAGTACACATTCTAATTGTGATAAATCTATTCTCCCATTAACCAACAGCAAACCGGAGCAAGTGCTGCTCAGGGGCCGACACAGCAACAGACTGGAGCAGTGGGTCCAGTTCAAAGCACTTTGGGACAGCAGAGTGCAGCAGTTCAGAACGTCCTGGGTCAACGACCTGCAGCAGTGGGTCTGACCCAGAGCACCACTTCAGCAGCCGGTCCGGTACAGAGTACCATAGGGCAGCAGAGTCCAGCTGTGGGTCCAGTCCACAGCACTGTAGGACAAAGTGCAGCTATGGGACAGGTTCTGGGAGCAGGAGGATCGAAGCAGCGGCCATCAATGAATTTGGCAATGTTATTTGGACACTTAAACACTCACAACTGACCATGAAAGTCTGACATTTTCTTCACTGGATGATAGTTTGACAATATAGTCCTCTAATGATAAAGTCTTTTGTTTTTATTCCCTTCCAGTTCACCAAGCCAAGATTTGGTGGTGCTCATGTTGCTGCTGCAAAGCCAAATCTGAGCAGAGCCCGAAAAGTAACCCAAGTAAGTAGAGATCAAAAAGCAACCTGTTTTATTAATGCAGCTGTGTTATTAATGTAAGTTACTTATGACTGAATGTTTTACAGACCCAAGTCACCGACTCTGCTGAAGCAAGTTCCTGTTCAGCAGCCAACATTGCTGTCTCAGTGAGTAATTACACCTGTTTGAATACAGTTTATTACAGTGTTTCTATACAAGATTATTAAGAATAGTAAAAAACATTCAAATCAAAAAGTACCTAAGCTAAATAATTGTGTAGATGTGTAGAATAATAAAAGAAGGTTTGACTGTGTTTGTTCCTTGCCATGCTGTTACAGGCTCCAGACCCTCGGACAGCTGCTCAGGTGGCTGTACCAGGCCCTGCAGCAGTGTGTGCTTCTGTGTCAGTAAGTAGTCATTTTATATAGCATAGAGCATCTGCAGTGCTTTTCACAAGTATCAATTATGTTCATATGTTGTTTTGTCATTGCCAAGACTGCGGACTCCAGGACTGACACACCTGAAGCTCCAGTGACTCCCCAGCTGCCCCGTCTGTGGTCAGAGGGCTTGCCAACTGAAGACCACAAATGGATTGCAAAGACCCTCTTGAAGGTGGGACCCAAGGGGAAACTGGAGCTTCAGCAAAACTTGAAGCTCTGGTACTATCCTCCACAGCCAAGCCAGCTGTACCACCAGGCTCCTACACCGGACCGCTTCTTTGCGCATCCACTGCTGGTCTGGATGTCGTATAAGTTGTGGAAGGTGAAGGTGGTCTGTCACAACCCTGCCTGTGGCCAGCACCAACTCACAGGAGCAGGGTTGCACAAGAGGGCACGACGGGTCCTGGACGTGGACAGGATCTATACAACATGGTGACAGAGACTCTGACCTGCACCAAATGTAGAGCCAACCATGTTTCATGGAGCCAGACTGTCCTCACACAGCTGGACTTGGCTCACCGTTCAGAGTTTCGGGTCATCCTCACACAAAAGTGAGTAACGTTTCTTTTCTCCTTTGCCTTGTCAAATAGAATGATGTAAAACATTCTAACTGATATATCTTGTATCCTATCCATGGAAATTCTTACAAGGCTGGACCACATCAAGGCCACAATCACATCTACCTATGGCACCATCCTTAAAATGGATTCAACCAAAAAGGTTAAACAGTCTTTTTTTCTTTAAAAATAGGCTACTGATTATTAAATGCATCCTGTATTTCAGTATTTTTTTTATCATGTTCACTGAGGGCCTATATATTTTGTGTCCTGAGCATGGCCAGATACTCATGAGTGTGCTGACCGCTCAGGAGGGAGCTGGCCTGGACTTGATGGCAGCTGACTTGGTGAAGAGGTACCAGCAGGCTCAAGTGGATCCTCCTATTGCCCTCTATGTGGACTGTGGCTGCTGTGCTGAGGCAGAGGACACAAAGCTGAAGGCCAGATTCAGCGGGTGGCCAGCCCTCTCCATAAGGCTGGATATCTGGTACTTCATGCGCCGTCTGGCCCTGGGATGTGCAACAGATGCTCATCAACTGTACCCTATGTCACGTCTGTCTGCGTGCATATTCGAGTGGGATGCAGCTGATTTGGCTCTGTTGTGTGAAGCAAAAAGACAGCAGCTTCAATCCCAGGGCCTGTCTTCCCTCACTGATACCAACCTCAACAAGTACCTGACCAGGGAGGAGCTGGCTCTTCACTGTCGGAGGAGGATCCGTGGTGAGGAGACCACCATCCGGCTGCTGGAGGACCTGTTGTGGGGGCTCATGGGGACCAGTGGGAACAACTCCCTTGGAGTTCTCCTGTTTGACAGGGACAGGATGGAGCACATTTGGCGTGTCCAGAGGAAACATGTCAAGTGCATCCAGGACCTGCCAGGTGTTGCTCTGGACACCAAAACGGGAGCTCACAAAGGGAGGGGTACGGTTACCCACCTTCAGATGTGTTCAAGGCTCCACATCTCTCGAGTCCTTTCATCTACACCTGAACCGCTTCATTCCAGGTTTATGTCTCTCAGACATGTTGCTTATTTAGTCTAATAATATTTCAGAATTTAATCTTTAAAAATGTACTTCTAGGAACCAGTGCCAACAGCCTGAATTTTCAGGCCTACCTGCTGGAAGGACTGCATCGGTGGAACCAGGATCGGGGTAGTGCTGCTCTAGCTGCTGAACCATCGTCTTTACGTAGCTACTCTGGTGACCTGCTTCACTGTGTCAACAGAAATTATCAGAAGCTGTTTGGCAGGAAGGTGGCACCAGAGTTCAGTCCACCCTCACGCTACACTGGTAAGCATCTGTGAACACATTAGTATTTCTGCTTGGTTTTAAAACCTCCCAAATTATCCATTTTTCATATATTGTTTCAGGAGAGCTCATCGGGGTGCAGTACCTGTTCAGGCAGACAGGTCAGGCACTGCAGGACATGCATCCTGATTCAGAGGAGACGGCTCAACTGGTTGAGCAGCATGAAGTGGAGGACAACGTGGATGAGGATGAGGGGTTCTCTGACCTCACAGGTGACCCCACAGTGCTGGACCTGGAGGTCCCTCAGGCTCCAGCCTCTCTGACTCCTCATTCCTCCACTACCACTGTCAGTTCACTGGTCAGCAGTCTGGGCTCCAGCGTCTCCTCCCTGGCCCCCAGCAGATCCGTCCTGGTTCCCACCGCATCCACCATGACCTCCGTCACATCCACCAGAACCTCCACCATATCCACCATGACCTCCGCCACATCCACCTCTGCCTCATCCACTGTGCCCACTGGTTCGTCCTCTAACGATATGGTAAGTGTCTCAATTTAGAATAGTGTCGGTCTATAGATATCTGTACACATATTTTATAAAACCCACAGCATTAATACAGTGTCCTGAAAGCTCAGTGTCAATGAAGGTTTTACATTAATATTTTCTGACATGTTTCATCCTTTGCCTAGGCTGTTGATGAGCAGAATGTTCCTGGGTACCAGCATGTGGACAGACTTGCTGAGTATTTGGTAGAGCTGCGGGAACAGTCTACTCTCTGTCTGAGCAACCAGCAGGCAGACACAATCATTGCACTGTGGTGGATGATGTGGACAAGCAGCGAGTGGTGTATGCAGCACGACACCAGGAGAGACTTTTGAGTGAACGATTTCGAACACCGAAGAAGCCCTCAGCAACTCTTGGTGTGGAGAGCACTACCCGTTGCATGTTGGGAGCAAGCAGTGCACCAGCTCAGTGATTTTTGAGTCACTTTTGAGATTTGAACTCGCTGGATTCAGAGCCCAGAGTGCTAATCATTACACCATGGAACCGCTGTTTGTGCTGCAGAGACCACTGTGGGACATGTTCTTACATGTATGTATGTCCTTGCAGCGTAGGGGTACAACAATGCCAGTGACACAGAAGATATCGTGAAAAAGCAGTCTTTATTGGTTGACTTGGTTAACTTAGGTGGCCTACTGTATACAAACATGTTCTAATTATTCACAGGTTCTTCACGGGCCATAAGATACTTTCCCAGCTGCGTAACATACGTAAAGCACTACAGGTCAATCAGTGGTTCCAGTGAAAAATCTCTACTTGTCAGAGGTGATAGATAAGTGCATAGAGCATCTGCTGTATCTTTTACAAGTATGAAGTATGTTTATGTAATGTTTTGTTATTGCCAAGACTGCAGACTCCAGGACAGAGTCACCAGAAACTACGACATCGCCCCAGCTCCAATGTCTGGGGTCAGAGGGCTTGCCACCACAGTCCACAAATGGATTGCAAAGACCCTCTTGAAGGTGGGGCCCTGGAGCTTCAGCACAACCTGAAGCTCTGGTATTATGCACCACAGCCAAGCCAGCTGTACCATCAGGCTCCTACACCAGACCACTTCTTTGAGCATCCACCTCTTGTCTGGATGCCTTATAAGTTGTGTAAGGTAAAGGTGGTCTGTCCCAACCATGCTTGTGACCAGCACCAGAGCTGCAGGGCTGCACCGCTACACAAGAGGGAACGCTGTGGATAGGATCTACAAAACGGTGACAGAGACTGTAACCTGCACCTAATGTACAGCCAACCACGTGTCATGGAGCCAGACTGTCCTCATGCAGCTGGACTGCTCACCGCTCAGTTTTGCGTCATCCTCACACAAAAGTGAGTAATGTCTGTTTTCTCTCTGGCCACGTCAAATAGAATTATGTAAAACATTCTTACTGATCTTGTATCCTATCTGTGACCAAGGTTTGCCTGTGCTATCCGGGTGATCTGGCTTCCGGTCCGGGAGAGAGGCCTGGGTAACAGTCCCACAAGACTCCTGAAGCAGCTGAAAAAGAACCACACAGAATAATGCTGTGGTGTCGAGCTTTAAGTGGCTCCGGTCTGTGTACAGCCAGGACATACTGACAAGGCTGGACCACATCAAGATTCCACCAAAAAGGTTGAACAATCTTTTTTTTTCTTTAAAAGAGACTACTAATTATGCATCCTGTATTTCAGTATTACTTAATCATGTTCACGGAGACCCTAAACATTCTGTGTCCTTGAGATCACCAAGAAGCTGGCTGGAGAGGCCAAAGGGACTGCATTCTGGCTTACATCAGTTGGAAATGAGCATGGTCAGATACTTATTAGTGTTCTGACATCTCAGGAGGGAGCTGGCCTGGACCTGACGGCAGCTGATTTGGTCAGGTGATACCAGCAGGCTGACGTGGATCCTCCAGTTGTCCTGTATGTGGACTGGCACTTCACCTCTGTAACTTCTTAGCTGTAACAACGGGCTCAGCGTTACCCCCATGTTCAGTCACGGATTGAAATAAACACACATATGATATGCGAAAAAGACATTTATTGACTGCTTGCATGAAAGATTCAGGCGTGTATTTCTGGCGAGGGCGGAGACACACAGCACGGAACGCGGGGCTGGTCCGCTTCGTAGCCCGCTCGTTATCCGCCTGCACACACAAACACACAGACACACGTACTTAGTGCACAGAGGGTGATGATATTGTTGCAAAGGAACGGTAAAACGGTTATGCTAATTGAACAAAGTTATGAGGCAAACTTACCACAACCTGCTGCTCTGTCCTCCGACGGTGTGAAAGGTTGGTCCAAGATGGCGACCTGGGTAGCTGCTTTCCTGTGAGCTCGTAGATTCTCAAGAAGTACCAGACGTTTAAAATGATCTAAACGGGCTCAAAGATTGTTTTTTGAGAAGTGATTTATTGGTTTCAATTTTATGCATGGACAGTAGGGGTATTTCACCTAAAAAAGAAAAAAGAGACCTTTTTTTCCGACTGTTTCCGAGACGGTGAAGAAGCTAGCTTATAAAGGAAAAGTTAGTTAACATGTGACAGGCTAACACCGAAAATATGGCCAAGAAAGAGGCAAGAACAAAGGGAGGTCTGATAATGGAGTTGGCGTCTGATCAAGTCTTCCCAGGCTTATGCTCATCTCTTCCCGACACCCCTCTCAACAGCCCTGACCCAAAGAAGATCCGCACCGAAACTGTGTCCAATGCTGACATCCTAAAAGCTATTTACGGGCTGAATGACCGATTCTCCAAATTTTAAGCAATAGTGAACAAGAACACAGCAGAGATTATTGCCATGCAGGAACATGTGAAAGACCTTGGGATGCAGTGTAAGGAGACAGATGACACCGTAAAGAAATTTAACGAGCGGATGACTGCACTCCAGGAGAGACAAGAGGAGGCGGAGAGGTACCGCCGGCGGTGGAACCTCCGTCCTCTGAATCTCCCGGAGCACAATGAAGATGTGAGAAGAGAGGTGATGGAAATAATTGCCCAGATCATCCCAGAGGAAATGAACAAACTTGGATTCCTGGTGGATACTGTCCACAGAGTTGGACAAAAGAGAGATGAAAATAAATCACGTCCTATCATCATGCAATTTACCATGCGTACCTTCCGACATAAAGTGTGGAGAGCTTCCCTCAACTCCGCCACTTGTTAAACAAGCCCGTGACGAAGGGAAAAAAAACAAATGGATCGGCTCGGTGGCCATCATCGACGGTGTGAGACACACAGTATAAAAGTCAATCAATGAATAAATAAGGTGATCTACTGGTAATATTCAGTTAAGCTGGAAGCTATTATTAACAAGATCCCTTAACTACCTCAGGCTATCAGGTAACTAGGTAACTGTTTTGTTCACAATTTATAATGGCTAATTTAAGTTCACTGTGATACTTGGTTAGGAAAAAAAAAAAAGAAGAAAAGAGGAAAAAAAATAGGGTAACACATTCATACCCTAATTTAACATACCCCTACGAAGGCACTTACTTGTCCACAGTATAGCATGATCACAATGAATCATTGTTATGTTGTGATTATCATACTACATCGTGAGTAGTTGAATAACCTAATTTTTACAGTGGCAAAAATTACCTACCTAATTGAGCAATTTATTCACTTTATTATAAAAAAAAAATAGTTGAGTCAAGTTTCTTAAGGTACTCAATATTCAGAGTTCTCCTTTTGAGAATATCTAACTTGCATGTTTATATCTTAACACTTTACAACTTCCTGATTATCTTGACAGACATCTAGTTCACTTTATTATTTTTTTCTCTATGGCGGACTTCCATTTTAATTCCTTAAAAATAGTATCCCTTAATGTTAGAGGTATCCGTGACAGAACCAAAAGAAAATCTATTTTTATTTTCTGCAGACGAAAAAATGCTGACTTAATCCTTTTACAAGAGACTCATTCAAGCGAAAGTGATGTGAAATTTCGTGAAAACACAATGGGGTGATCATTGTTATTTTTGTCATGCCTTTCAACAATCAGCAGGTGTAGCTATTCTTCTTAACAAATTTAAAGGTATTATTATTGAATCACTATATTCAGATGAGGGTAGATGGATTATTTTGGTTTTCAAACTGGATAACACCTTTTTTATAGTCCGTAACTTGTATAATTATAACAACACAGCTCTAGCAAAAATTATGTGTATACAATTGTGTAAAAAAACTTGAAGCTCTTAAATTAAAATACAAAGATGCACAATTAATTCTTGGGGGAGATTATAATGATGCTCCAGATGATCTTTTAGATATCATACTGACAAGAACAATCCAACACTCAAGATTTAAAAGTACTGCATTTATTTGTGAACAACTTTCAGTTATAGATGTGTGGCGATACTTAAATTCTGATATAAAAGAATTTACCTGGAGTAATGCAAATAGATCTTTGCAATCTAGAATTGACTTATGGCTTGTTTCACCTTCTTGTATACAGTTTATTTCAGAATCATCTCATGATTTTGCTCCATTATCTGATCACAAAATGATCAAAATTCATTTAGTAGGCACTAAACAAGAACAAAGAAAGTTACATGGCTTCTGGAAACTAAATAATGATTTGCTGAATGATGATATATTTTGTGATACTAAAAAGAACAGCAGAACAGATATGGGATAAAAACATGAATCACATACAAAAAATGTATTAAATTTAAGGTAAGAGAAGCAGCAATGAGACGAAATACAGAAATAAAAAACATTAATGCTTCTAAAGAAATCAATGTCATGAATGAACTAAATACATTAATAAAGAAAGATAATCTTTCAGAAGATAAAGAAATTAAATTGAAAAGATTAAGACATGAAATAGACAATGCATATATTAACATGGCTAAAGGAGCCTTCATAAGGTCAAGAGCACAATGGCTGGAATTAGGCGAAAGAAATTCTAGCTACTTTTTTGCTCTTGAGAAACGAAACCAAAAGAGAAATAATATTTCTGCACTCAAGATTAATAATATCATAACCACCAATCATTTGGAAATTTTGAATTATGTTGGTTCATTTTACAGCAATATATACAAGTCAAATTCTCATATCAATGATTGTGATAGATTTATTGAATCAATAAAAAAATATAAACCAACTATTTCAGAACACTTTAAAACAAATTGTTAACGACCCATCACAAAATCTGAAATATCAGAGACAATCCAATCAATGAAAAAAGGCAAATCCCCAGGCAACGATGGTCTCTCAGTTGAATTTTATTTACATTTTTGGAATATCATTCCGGATCCCTTACTTGAATTATTTAAGGAATGTCTTGATAGGAAAGAAATGTCCACAAGTATGAAACAGGGTATGATAACACTAGTCCCTAAACCAGATAAAGATCACCTACTGATAGAAAACTGGAGACCTATCACACTCTTGAATATAGATTATAAGATTATCTCATTGGTATATGCTAGAAGGTTAAAAAAAAGATATTGAATAGATTATTGCCAAAACACAAACTGGACTTATGTCCAACCGTCATATCAGTTCAAACATAAGACTTGTGCTTGACTACTCTGACATCGAAAACGACTCTCTTATAGATTTTCTTGATTTTTAAAAAGCTTTCGATACGGTGGAAAGCACTCCAAAAGCAGACAAATTTTGATTTTGGTCAAAACTTCGTATCAACTATCGAAATGTTTTATAAAAAATATTGACAGTTGTGTCATACTATATCCTAACACTACCAAAAGATTTCCAGTCCTAAGATTCGTCCGTCAAGGTTGCCCGATTTTGCCTTTTTTATTTTTGATTGTTGTCGAATTACTCTCATTACATATCTTAAATAACCTGGTAATTGAAGGTTTGTCTATTTTTGGTAAGGAAGTCAGACTGACGCAACTAACTGATGATACAGTATTATTCTTAAAGGACAAACATCAGGTTGAAAATGCTGTTACATTAATAGATGAATTCTCAGCTGCTTCTGGTTTAAAACTAAATAAATCTAAATGCGAAATTTTATGTTTGTTCCAAACAAATGTTAAAACTATATATAACATACCTGTTAAAAACTGTGTTAGATATCTCGTTGTTTATATTTGTAAGAATGTCATGGAGCGCCAACAACTTAATTTCTCCCCCAAAATTAAAAAAATCTAAAACTATATTAAACTTATGGCTTCAGAGAGATTTATCAATTTTAGGAAGGGTCCTTTTAACTAAAGCTGAAGGTGTTTCTAGATTTGTGTACCCAACACTTTCCCTCAATGTTTGTGATTCTACATGTAAAGAAATTAATAATATGTTTGTGAATTTTGTATGGAAGAATAAGCATCATCATCTAAAAAAAACCTGCTTTCTGGACCTAAAGCCAAAGGTGGATTTGATCTACTGGACTTTATGGACTTGAACTACACATTTAAGGTGAGATGGCTAAAGGAATGTTTAAAAACTCTGTAAATATAGTATCTAAAGATTACCAGTTAAAATGTCTGAATTTCATCAACAAGCTTTGTTAGCCTGGAAGCTATGTTATTCACATAACTTTTCCCCACATCAATCTATCATTTGGAACAACGAATGCATTACTAAAAGGAACAAATCACTCTATTTACAAAATTGGATTGATAAAAATATAATTTACTTAGAAGACTTATTTAACCCTAATGGCAAACTACTTAGTTATGAAGACTTTCTTACACAGAAAGCATTTCCTATAAAATTTAAAGAATTTAGCTCAGTTATAAATTCCATTCACAGCGGGATGATAGAATTAATGAAAAGCTATAAAAATCAGAATGAGCAACATACAAGTATTAACATTCTTTATACAAATGATGTTGACATCCTGAGTAAAACATGTACTAATAAACATATCAGAGAATGTTTCTACAATGTTAAGAAAATAACACCTAGAGGGAAATTCTTTTGGAATACTATTTTTATGGATATTGATTGGCATAAAGCCTGGCTTGTTCCTTTTAACAGGGTCCGTACGGTCATGAAAAACCTGGAAAAGTTATGGAAATTGAAAATGCAATTTCAAGGTCCTTGAAAAGTTATTGAAAACTAAAATCCTCTGTAAAGTTTTTGAAGAGTCATTGAAATATTGCGTGGATAATATTTAGAATGTGTAAAATAGGCCTATTTAAAAATAAATATAGTGTAACGCGTGATTAAAATTGAAATTCACCTGGAAGTGCAACGTTGCGCTGTATCGGTGATGCACTCAACTTCTGCGACATAATGACTAAAATAATAGAACTGCCAACATGCCAGGGAAATGCAGTTTTAACAACCAGTGGTTTTTTAAGGAGAAATTTCAACTGTGGCTACAGAAAGACCCTGACCAGAGACGGGCAAAATGCCGACTTTGCTCGAAGTCCTTCGATGTGAGCGGCATGGGAGAAGCGGCCCTGCTGAGCCACATGAAAGGAAAAAAACACACGGCAGCCGCAGATCGCTGCAGAAGCAGCTCAGTCAGCGAATTTTTTCCCGCATCGACGACCGCTGCTGTCGTGGCGGCACCGCCAATGGTCGTTGCTGCAGCGGCTGCAACAAGGCAAACACACCTGGATGCCTCTGCAACAACAGAAATTCTTAAGGCTGAGGTATTGCGGGCATTGAAAGTTATGAACTCACATTACTCGTACAAATCGTCAGAAGACGTATCTCGTCTTTTCCAAGCTATGTTTCCAGACAGGTTGCGAGGAAATTTGCATGTGGAGACAAGAAGTGCAGCTATGTGTGCACATACGGGCTTGCACCGTATTTTAAGAGGCTGATACTGGCAGTCACGTGGGTGCAGCATCCAAGATGGCCGCAAGTTAGGAGAGCTCTCGTCCTGCACATGCTAATACTTTGAGTTAATAGTGTAAAACGCACATTTTCAAGTAATTTAACACCCATTCCAAGTACTTTAATTGCTAAAACGGAGTATTGTCGGTAAAGAAAAGGCCTCGAAGATATGACGACTTCGAAATACTTAGAAAATTCTTCTCGCATGTCCACCCGGCTAAGACCGGCGCATGAGGATGACCACGTTGACGCTCCCCTGACGGGGAGTATTGAAAAACTGTTTGCGGAAATTTCAAAGATGAACGACATGCTGCACAGTGTTGCAACGGACGTTTCGTCTATTAAGCAAACAACGGCGGAGTTGAACAACACGGTGACGGCCATGCAGGAGAGGCTGGGCGAGGCCGAGGCGCGTATCGCACACATGGAAGAGACGGCGGATCAGCTGCTGGACGAAAAGGGGAGCAAAGATATACGGACAGAGGAACTGTGGAATCGAGTGCAAGTCCTGGAAAACCATAACAGGCGAAATAATGTGAGGTTGGTGGGACTAAAGGAGACCTTTGGCACAAATGGGGCGCTGCCTAAATGTGTTCAACAGTTTCTCGCGGAGGGACTCGGTGTTGAAACTGACGGGGAGATGAAGATTGAGAGGGTGCACAGGCAACTGGCACCGATGCCAAATGCAGATCAACCCCCAAGGCTGGTGCTGATCCGTTTTTTGAGGCAATCTGCGAGGGACAAGGTGATCAATGCAGCTAAGGAAAAGCGAGGATTTGTCCGGGAAAAATGTCACCTTTCTGTATTTCCAGACATGTCTAGAGAGCTGGCGCAGAAGAGGAAAGATACACGCTGGCTTTCCCCGCAACGCTACACTTCAAATGGAGGGGAAAAAACGTGAGGTGTAACACTGTCGAAGCTGCGGAGAAAGTTATTAATGAGCAATGATCAGGAGGAACTGCGGATTGAGATGAATGGAGTGAGGTGAGCTGCTGTTTATTACCAATGTAGGATTGTGCGTTTTGTACTGAACTGAACGGTCCCCTGTGCAGGCCAGTGAGAGGCATCTCTTGACACGGAACGGTTACCATGGGAGTGGCGTTAATCCCACGGACCTTATGGGAGTTATTCTTTTTCTTTCCTTTTTCTTTTCTTTTTTCTTTTTTCAACAGCGAACAGTGTCCTGCACTTGGACACTGGTTGCGTTATAGCAGCCGGACACCTTTTGTTTCATATTCATGTGCAAGTTCAGTTTGCATTGTTACATTGTGGTCTTGTTATATTTGTTCAAAAACAGGCAGGTACAGGGTAATAAGTGATTATTATATGGAACCAAAAATGACAACATTCTCCACTACAAATGGTTACAGTCAGACATTCAAAGCATAGAGTACTTATTTCATCTTCGTTCTCTCTCTCCTTTTTTTTTTTCTTCTTTTATTTCCTATTGATATTATAATTATTATTATTTATCTTTAATCTAGAAGGGAAAGAAAGACATGACTAGTAGACCAGTTAAGTTTATTTCTTGGAACATAAATGGATGCAGTACTCCTATTAAAAGGAGGAACATACTATCATTTTTGAAAAATAATCAGGCAGACATTGTTCTAATACAGGAAACCCACATGCAAGGTTTGGAAGCGGAGAAATTTAAAGCGGGATGAGTGGGACATATATTCCATAGCTCATTCTCATAACGTAATGGGGTTCTGATTTTGGTTCACAAAAACATAAGTTTCATTTTGCGAAAACAAACTAAAGATGCAGAGGGAAGGACTATCTGTGTTGAAGCAGTGGTCGAGGGAGTGCCTCTTGTATTATGCAACATATATGCTCCTAATAAAGGAGATCCCAATTTTTTCCACAACGTAAATAAAATACTAGGAGACACTGAGGGTGAAATTGTTCTAGCTGAGGAGTTTAATGAAGTTATGGATCCAGTACTGGATAGGAGTTTATTCGACCTCCTCCCATGACTAAGGAGAGAGAGGCCTTACATATGTTGAAAAGAGATGTGGGACTAATAGATATATGGAGGTTGACAAACCCAAATGCGAAGGATTTTACTTTCTTTTCCCACTGCCATAAAACTTATTCCAGAATAGATTTTTTTCTAATAAGTACTTCCCTGGCAGACAATGTGGCTAACTGTGACATAAAGACAATCTCTCTTACAGATCATGCACCAGTCGAGCTATTCATTAAGGCCAGTCTAAAGACTGAAAGGAGAGGTAGATGGAGACTAAACACTGGATTAATGTCAGACTCAACTTTTAGAAAGACAATAGAAGAGGACTTAAAAACCTTTTTTGAAATTAATATTGGTAGCACTGAAGAAATAACTACTGTGTGGGAAGCCTCAAAGGCATATATAAGAGGAAAATTCATAGCACAAGCCGCTAAAAAGGAAATTTTTTATTCCTACCAGAATTTAAGTTTTAGAAAAAGAGATAAAAGATAAGGAATTAGATCTGTCGCAACACTTTTCCAATGGGAAATTTCAAGAACTCTGTAAGCTTAAATACTCTTTACATGAGATTTATAATAAAAAAGCAGAATATGCACTTTATAGATTGAAAACAAACTTTTATGAAGGTGGAGAAAAAATGGGGAAATTATTAGCAAGACAATTAAAGGAAAAAATCTCTGCTAATACCATACCAGTTATAAGGCAGGGGGATGCACAATTTTCTGCCGCTACAGATATAAATAGAATATTCCAACAATATTATGAGAAGTTATACACATCTTCTATATCTCCAAATGCCTCACAAGCAGATATAGAACAGTTCCTCCTTAATACAGATGTACCCAAGCTCCCACCTCAGGAGGCAGCTGGATTGGAATTACCCATAACTGAAAAAAAGGTTTATCGCTGAGCGAAGCAAAGAGACAGCATCTTCAAACCCAGGGCCAGTCTTCCCTTACTGATGGCGATATCAGTAAACATCTGTCCAGGGAGGAGCTGACTTTTCATTGCCGGAGGAAGACCTGTGGTAAAGAAACCACCACCCAGCTGCTGGAGGCACCTGTTGCGGAGGCTCATGGGGACCAGTGGCAAAGACAGGAGACAGACTTGGAGTTCCCCTGTTTGATAGGTAGAGGACGGAGCACATCTGGCATGTCCAGAGGAAGCATGTGAAGTGCATCCGGGACCTGCCAGGTGTTACTCTATGCACTAAAATATGAGAGCTCACAAAGGGAGGTGTGCGGTCACCCTTGTACAGATGTATCAGAGGCTCTACATCTTTGGAGTCTTTTCATTTGCATCTAAACTGCTTCATTTCAGGTTTGTGTGTCAGACATGTTACTTATTTAGTCCAAGAATATTTCATAATTTAATATTTACTTATGCTCCTCATCGCATCCACTATGTCTTCAGTTACATCCACTATAATTTTTCGGTAGGGCTTAACATTTAATTGAAATACTAGTAAAATAACAGTATGGCCAAGTGCAATATGTAAATTGTGTCAGTCAAGGTTTTACATTGAGTCATTACATTAAACATTTTGAGAAATGTTTTATCATTTTCATAGGCTGTTGACAACGATGACCAAAATATTCCAGGATACCAGCATGTGGGCAGACTTGCTGAGTATTTAGTGAAGCTTTGGAACAGGCTGCTCTGTCTCAGCAACCAGCAGGCAAGCACAGTCATCGTACTGTGAGCCTGGATACAGGTGACAAGCAGCAGGTGGTTTAGGCAGCACGACACCAGGAGACACTTTAGAGTAGACAGTCCAGTACACCAAAGAAGCCCTTAAAAATGCTTGGTGTAGAGAGCACTACTTGTTGCATGTTAGGAGCAAGTAGTGCACCTGCTCAGTGGCTTGACTGCTGACGGTTGGTAGAGAACATTTTCATTAGACTGTGTAATATTCACCCAAACCTGGTTAGATGAGGGAAGACGGCTGATTCCAGGTGGTCTTTAATTCTGAGGGACTATCATAAAATCAGACAGGTAAGACTGGTAATGCAGGGAGTCACACCATCACGCTGTGGAATCTCATGTGGCTTCTTGAAGTAGGTTTCACTGAGAGTTGAACTCAGATTACTGATTCAAAGTCCAGAGTGCTAACCATTAAACCATGGAAGCACCAAGAATGATTCAGTAACAGTTTTATACAAGAGTGCATCATGTATGTTCCCCAGAGCATATGACTTCAGTAGTACACAACTACGATAGGAACACATGACAACATTGTTTAAAAAAAAGCTAATTATGTTAATTTTAGGCTGAGAGAAATTCCTAAATGAATAACAGTGTGGATACTCATATTCATGTCTCATTAATGCATGTTAATGCATGTTACTAACTAAACTTCTTCCCCGGAGTTCCTGTGCTCTCTCGTCCAGCAGGTTCTCATGGATCGTGGCTGCCGCTGTGGTCCTGCACAGCATCTACTACATATATTATTACTGTCATTATTGTTACCATATCTCAATTACAGTTTATAGTTAGTTAATGATTTGTTGCTGCTGTGCATCTGTGTCTCTCTATCTCTCTCTATTTATCTGTCTATCCCCCAACTCTCTTTCTATCTGCCCCTCTCTAACTTGGGTCTGCCCGAAGCAGAAACCTCGGGCAGACCCAAGTTTTTCCTCGCCACCGTCGCCAAGTGCTTGCTCATAGTGGAATTGTTGGTCTCTGTAAATAATATTATAAAGAGTACAGTCTAGACCTGCTCTGTATGAAAAGTGTCATGAGATAACTTTTGTTATGATATGGCGCTATATAAATAAAATTTAACTGAATTGAATTGATACTGATGGCGAACAGACAATCCAGAGCAGCACAGTGCAACAGCAGCACTATGTAGCAATACTGAAATCTGGTAACCAAAATACAAGTGCATACATACATGTTTAGTATTATTGCAATTAGGTTAGAACATTGTGTAAAACCAAGCAACAACCTTTATGGCTGTGAAGTGAAGCCTATGTGAAAGTTCCCAAAACTGCAGTTCCTTGAATGACCACTTGAGGCTGGCTACAGGATAAGTCTCCATAGGTCCCCACGTTAAAATGTCCAACTTCATAGCAGAAATAAACATGTTTACTGCCTGGTTTCTAGGACTAACTTTTCCATTTACGACAACTGTACTGTGTCTGATTTTGTTTTTTTTAACTCAACCTTTCAAATTATATTAAAGCTTAAAGTTATGCATAGTTAACAGCATGGCCACTATATAACTGCATGTCTGGTGTTATTAGAGGTACCTGAGGGAAATTTTGGAATTAGGTTCCACCGAGAGTTGAAATCAGATTACTAGATCCAAAGTCCAGAGTGCTAACCATTACACCATGAAATCAGAACGAATTTCACAGAAGCCTTGTTGGAATAATTTCATACAAGCTCACAATGTATGCAATCTCTATAAACAGCTATCTGCATATAGGTAAGGGACCATATACCAAACAAGCTGGCACTATAGGCTCATAGAGAAAGGAGTGATGATAGTGTGTGTTCTCTGCCTGCAATGCTACGTTCACAAAGAAGAGCAGCAACCACAAATTATTTAGTCTTTCACAAAACCAAACTCACTCAATCATGAATCTGAAATTCAGGTCAAAAATTTCCCAAGTTGCAACTTGTAGTCTTTTATCTGTACTCCCCCACAAAACAAAGTCCCACCAACTTCCCTGAAGTCCAGATTGCTCATATGATCATATGTCATGCTGAGGCCATGACTACTACTTTCCAGGTACTGATGGAATCAGGTGAAGGTAGGTGCCAAGTGTTAAAACGGTACTTCCCCTTAAAATGAGGCCCTACTGAAAATTGAACTTGGATAGCAGAATGCTAACCATCATGGAAGATGTACACAATATCAAATGTCTGTAGCCTAATAGTGAAGGATGGTTGTGTTGAAAACCTGCCTCCAGGGGAGACTGCAATCTGAACACAGCACAGACTGACAGTTAGCAAGAGGATGTGTTTGTCCCTTGAACAATAATTAAGATTCATCAAAATTACATTATACATTACATTGGTTCTGCTTTGACACCTCCTGCACTAGCAGATGTTAACCACTAGATGACTGTATTGTATCTACATTATTGCCATACAACATGTTAAGCTGTGTTTTGCTTTCATCATTTGTTCATAAATTCCTAACTCTTTTTTGGTCTTCCAACTTTTTTGTTGTTGTTGTTTTTCCTTAATATTACTTCATCAACTTATTCATGTTACATATTGTATAACATTTTAAGCTGTAGCATCAAGACACCATTTCAACAAACTACAGTATAGTGAAATGCCAACAAATAATATAAAGCTGCATTAGTCGGTATTTGTACATTAACAATTAATGAAATGTGTAATTTGAAAGGAGTCACATCACATAACGCTACAACCTTGAGGAGCCTTTAGTCTCTTTAAGCTTGTTTTGTTTTTACAACTTACACATTTTCCGTATAGACGAGAGTCTCTCAGTGTCTGTCACTTTATTTTGAAATCTGCCACTGAGTGGCCAGAAATAAATGAAGGGCCAGTGTGTAAGATTTAGTGGCAATCTAGTGATGTAGTTTCTGATTGCAACCTCCTCGCCTCACCCTGTCTGTCACCCTGGTGTGAAGAGAAACTACAATGGCCACAGAAAAACGTGAAAGGCCCAATCCTTAGTCAGCATTTAGCTTGTCCATTCTTGGCTACTGTAAGAAACATGACAATACAACATGGCAGACATCGTGGAAGAGGACCCACAGCGTCTGTAGATATAGAAGGTTAATTCAAAGGTAACAAAAACACGACAATTCTTTTTTCAGGTGTCTATACACTAATTAAAACATATTCAATTTTTCAGAACCCTCTGAATATTACACACACCTTTAATGAAGCTTTAATGCAGTTTTTTGTGTATTTAGCCCACATGTATGGTGTAATTTTGGTGTGTACTATAATGTCATGCCATGTAATATTTGTTGATATTTCTGTTATTAATAATAGTTTATTGTATCAACTTTTTTTTTTTTTTTTTTTTTTGTTAACAATGTAGCTACAGGGGGAGGGGTAGGGAGTAGGGGAGAGAGAGAGAGAGAGAGAGAGAGGGAGGGAGAGAGGGAGTGTTAGGCTGTCACTGGCCGGTGCTCGTGTGTGCAGCTCGGCTCAGGCAGCAGACGGCGGCCCCATCTACCGTTTACCTCCGTTCATTTCACTTCTCCCTCTCCTTCTCCTTTTTTATTGCTCAGCCCGTTCTCTTTTGTACCCGGCTCGGCGAAATGTCCGCCAGACCAGGATTTTACCGACAGGAGCTAAACAAGACTGTGTGGGAGGTTCCGGAGCGGTACCAGAACCTGACGCCGGTGGGCTCCGGAGCGTACGGCTCCGTGTGGTGAGTTTGCGCGTGTTTGTGTGTACGCAGGGCGGGTGGAGGGGCGAGGCTGCACAGCCACAACATTTACCGTATATTGGTCATGATGCATCAGCATAGCGATGCGTTCATGTCGTCTATGTGAAAGGGGAAGCAGCTTGCTTTGGGGTTATTGTCATTGTTGTTATTACCAGCGTATTATGCATTTGCAGCTATGGGATAAATTATTTAGGGTTTAGTATTATTAATGTTTCAATGTGTACATTTCTCTAATATTTCTATATGTGTACTGTTGTTAGCCATAAAGAAAGACACATCAGATCTGCAAGTCTTGTTTTTATCCCACAGCTCACTGTCTGCTGTTCCTATATGTGCATCAGCACAGGAATTTCCCATCCAGATAACCCCCCACCCTCCTCCCTCTCTCTCTATACTCTAATATAAGGGGGTTACTCTGCAGAGGTTGGTGTTGTGGAACCCTAAAAATGCATGCCACATCTGGGTCCTTCTGCTCTCTGTGAATAACAATGCCAGTCTGACACCTTGGAAGCCCCCTTTAGGTGCATGCATCATTTAGCACATTGCTAGCATATACCTGCACAAAACCCCCCTCCTGTCTGTATGCCCCAGTGTCTGGATGCAGACATTTCCAATCTTGCCACATCCAATTGCTCAGCCGGTGGAATCCCGTTGCCATGGCGACATGTCATGGTGATAAACACCTCCAACAGTCAATATTAATTAAGCTGTAATAGGAGGCTGATGGTTACCTAAGGAAATGTGGATAGAATAGTTTGTTTGACTGATCCCAGTGGGATCATCAAAACATGAATAAGATGTTTCAGCTTTTCTACACAGCCTTGAATATTGACAGCTTCATGATGGCAGGAAGTAACTAACTGTTTGAAAAGGCCTGAAAAGCTTCCACAGAGAAGTGATTGATCCTGTGGGCCAAAGATTAAACTATGACTCCTGAGCTGTGTACAAGAAGCTTTGTAGAAAGACTCTTTCTGCAGTTAAATTCTCCTTCAGTTCAAATGTCAATTCAATGCAATTCAATTAAACAGAGTTACAGAAATAGCCTACAGAGACTCAACAATTCTTGGCTATGGTGGCAAGGAAAAACATCCTTTAAGAGGCAGAAACTTTGAGGCAGAACCCAACTCATTGGTGGCCGGCCATCTGCCGCAACCAGTTTAGTTAGAGAGGGAGTGGAGAGGGGGAGGATAGATATGACTAATAGTTGTAATAATGGTAATAATAACAGCATTTGTAGTTGACGTCAAGCAGAACCACAGCAGCAGACTGGACCAAACCCTGATCTAGGCGTAGCCATGATCCATGAGAACCTGCGAGACGAGAAGGCAGAAAAATGTCACCTTTGTGAAAACTGGTTAAAAGCTCATCCAATCACCTGCACAGTAAATCAGTCGTTTCCCAGTGTCGACACCCCTGACTAAAGCATATGCCCACTGAGCCATTCCAGACTACAGTGAGAAAATCTAAATTTGTGGGCCGGCTTTGCTACACTGTTATGTTCCCAAATCCTCCAAGTCCAAATCCTGTGACGCTTTGTACCAAAAGGATGAGAGAGGCAGAAGATTTAATGTTGGTCAGTACAATTTCTCCAGATGGAGCACTCACTCTGTGCTGTTTAGACAGTCTGGAATTGGCTGTTAAGTTCTGATCCTTTCATTTTTTTGTTTAGACTGATAGTCTGTGTAGGCGAAGACGTATCCCTAACTGGCATTTATATTTTGGGCTCCTGGGCTGAATTTGTTACATCTTTCTCTCACCCTGTCAGCCCCTTTTATCCCAGAAGTTTAGGAGAGTGGCTTTTGTTGTGAAATGGGATCACTGTCCTATCATGTTGCTCGGATATCATGACGGATTCAGAACTTGCGCACTGTATTGTGTCAGATCCTAAACTAACATTCTAGCATGAAAATTGTATGGAGCTCATAAATAGGCCTCTTTAGCCACACCCATCATTGCCCTCGCCTGCATCCACAGAAAGGAGGTTTTATCTCAACAGCTGACTTCCTGTCAAGTCAGATGTTAATTAAGACAGTGTATGAACTCGCAGAAGATGAGATGTGCTTCTCTGCTGGAGCTCCACTTTATGATTCACACTCCCACTGGAGTATTTTGTGCATAAACATCATGCCAATATGGCAGTTTTAAAGCTGTGCTCAGAATAGCACAAGAGTAAAAATGTAGCTGGATCATGACTTTGCTTTTAGCTGTTTCATTCACCCCCAGCATTATATACAGATGGACATGGACATTTTTTGCACAAGACTGCCTCAGTTAAGGTGGATTCCCATGCTGCATGTGCAATGTTATCAAAGCATCTATTCAGTGTTACATGAGGCTTGTCTTTGTTGATAGAGTAAGTATTGCTCTAAGCAATCATTCACATTTGTTACTCATGATCTCTAAAGATTCACTTGGTGTGAACATGGAAACATCAATGCCAAAGTCAGGTCCATCTATTGCTTTGAACAGCAGTTTTTAGAACATCTCTGATTTCATAATTGGATAGGACTATTTTCCATGTATTTATCCATACATTTAGCGTTTTATTTCAATCATTCATCCATTGCTTTTAGCTAACTATTACATTTATTCTTCTTTGCTCTCTTGGTTACTAGTTTTTTAAGCTTTCTATCTTTCCACGTACCACCTGAGGTACAGGTACCCCTGCTTGGACTGCACAAAGTATCTGTTTTGTTGGTGGTAGACAAAGATGAGGGTTTTAGCAGGTGTTTTTCTTCTGTTGTTTTAATCACTACACACACGTTATATTTCTCAAGGCATCAGTACATAGGTGTGAATGATGGCACTGGTGAAATGCCTTGACTAAAACTCTTTCTAAAATTATACACACATACAAAGGACATTCCTCCACACACCACCCAGCATTGCCCTGCATTGTTAATGGTGATCTCTGGCCATTGTCAGTGACTTTCTCATGGCAAAACTTGATTAGCAATCGGCTGGGGGATGGGGGTTAAGAGTACGACATATGTATGTGCATGTGTGAGGCATGATGGGGGGTTAGGATAGTTCCACTCTCTACCTCTCGAGATGCAGAGTAAAACAGCTCTCATCATTTATCTCAAACAGCGGCTTGTTCCCTCTTGGGGCTGCAAGCCTGAGGTCAAGGATCTGACAAGATCATATAATCCATTATAGCTAGAGCTGAAGAACTTATACCCCCATCACCCTTGGGACAGGGAGAAAAGACCAACACAGAAATGGAGCGTAGAAAGAGAGTAGTATGGTAGGTGCAAGAATATATGAGCTAATAAAGATGGACTATGGAGAGATTTTAGAGCTTCAACGTTCAGACACAAGAAATGAGAGTGAAGCATCATAAATACAAAGCTGATGTAATAATTTAACATGAAGTGCCTCTTGAATTGTTATCTCATGAGACAGAAAGTTTGGAGGAATGAACACTGTCATATCTTGATCCTAATCCAGACTCATTGTCTTCACAGCTTCCTGATACACGTGAATATTCTCTGTTCTGCTTCTGCTTCTTTTGATAAAAATTGTGGACCAATCTAGAGAGAATATGCACCAAGCTGATCAAGGCTGCTTTCATCTCATGTCAGCATATGTAACATCTGTTCAGTAAACCAGAGCTTTGGCATGAAGCCTCTCATTTGGATAGCTATGAATAAAACATGACTGCTTCATTTTCACCTGTTAAAATTGTTGTGTCTCCGCTTGTCAGTTTGTTAATTGGAAATATGATGAACCGTGCAGAAAACAAGATTGGGGTTCTGATTTTGTTTGGGTCGATGATGGTTGTCATGTGGCTGCAGTGCAATTTAAGTGTGTGTGTAAGTGTGGGCATGTGTGTGCATATCTGCATAAAGAAACAGATAAGAAATGAATACCACTCACGTTTGTCCATTTTGTATGAAATTACAGCCAACAGCCAATTTGCATAGCTTAGCATAATGACTGGACACGGGGGAAACAGTTAGCCTAGCTCCGTCCGAAGGCAACAAAATCTGAGAAAGTCACTGCATCTGGCCAAGAAATAGTCCCTCACGTAACTTTGTAAACGACAAATTAACATTTATAGATCTTTTTTTCTATTAATGAGATATAATAAGCGAGCTTTAGATGTGCGGACTTTGCTGCCTTCAGACAGAGCTATGTGAGCTGTTTCCCTGTTTCAAGTCTTTATGCTAAACTAAGCTAAACAGCTGCTGACAATAGCTTATTCAGCATTCAGATGTAACAACTCTTGGTAAGAATTTGGATAGCATATTTCACAAAATTATTCCTTTAAATGCAAAAATTGATGTAGTGTTGGATGCTAGGAACAAACTCTGTGGACAATAGTCTATAGAGCTAATTATAATTTCTTCTTTGTAATTGCACAAGTGAATACCCTCCCCCATTTCACATATATGCAAATCATATAGGTTTCATCTTGACTTAATCAGAATGAATCACATTAACTGAAAAGATCAGAAAATGTTGAATGTCATTAAAACAGTTTCCTTTGTGTATAAACAGTGCACTTGAATCATCTCACATCGGATATTAGCTGTCCCTTCCCCCTCTTTCTTTTTGAAACCGGAGGCGCATTAAGAGCTGGGTATAAAAAAAAAGAGAGACAAAAGAAGAGGAGAGAAATCGATGCCATAGCTGAGCTGTGTATGCTGACAGCAGTGCAGTCAGTCCCATGTATGGAAGATGGCAGGGAGGAAGGTATGTATGAGGCGGTGAGGCCTGGTTCATGTCAGAGATGGAGGAGACTGGCTGCTGTCCTGGCTGAAGCCTGGGAGGGACATCCGGACTGGCAGCAGGTGATTACAAGACAGAGGGCCACATGGACGCACTGAACCGTGCATGAGTGTAGTTTACTCATGCATGTAAGCATTATAGATTATCATCAGATGATACAGTAATATTTACAGTGAGTTACAGACTGTGGACAAAACAGGAAACACACATCATTTGGTGGTCACTTTGTCTCAAGGTGACCATATATATCATATACTGCTGAATTTATGCAGGTTTGTAGGAAAAAAGAAATGACAGACGTGAAGGTTACACATTCCGTTCCTTTGAATAGTTTGGATACATTTTGGGAAGGACAGATTGTGTCTGTGATTAAAGGGTCCCAGTAAAATACAGTTGGAGCAGAAATTTCTAGCAATTTTAGCAAAATACATAATACATAATTGCATAATGCCAAGGTTGTGTTTCTGGGAATGCATGGAGGGCAAGCTCATACTGAAATCAGAAAGATGTTGGTAGTAGTGGTAGTAGTAGTGGGAGATTATTCACTCTCTTGCTGTGAGTTGATGTGTGAGATGATAAGATTGACATCACATCTGTATGCTAAATATAAATTAAGATACCACCCAGAAATGGTTAGTGTATGTGAGCATAAAGGCTAAAAAAAGAGGGAAACAACTAGCCTGGCTGCCCAAACAATCAACCTACCAGAACCTGTAAAGCTCACTGATGAAGACTATATATTTTATTTGTTTAATCAGTACATAAACCAGTGTAAAAATGATAGTGTCTTTAACAAGGTTCAAGTAGCACTGTCACTGAACATCATTCAGGGAGAGATCCATTTCTAAAGAGTTAGTTATTGCACCCATGATACAACAGAGTGCTGTGAAGCAAGACAAGTCGGGTTTTGAGTAAGTCAGGTGTGGCTTACATACAGTACTTACAGGTTTTTTTGTCAAAGTAAAATCTAACTGTATTGCATGTAATATACTGTGTCACTGTCTCCACCCTCATCTAACTGTCAGCTCAGTACTACAGGTCAGTTATTCTGCTGCAGACTTTGCTGCAAAAAGCTGTCAATCAAGATATTGTGTGAAGATGATAAGGCAGGTTGTGGTTTTAAAATTGTGAACACAAATGAGAAATTCCTGAAATGAGCACTACATGTTCTAAAGAACGTCAACTGTAAGAAGAAGGGTATTTCCCTGTGTTCAGGAATTAGTCAGAAAAACCAATGGTATATACCACTTACCATACACTGAGTCAGTTCTACATGTGAATGTAAAGTATAAATCTTCCTTTAAATATTCTTGTCTGCTCTATTTGAAACGTCCACTTTTTCCAGTGTTTCACTTCTTCCTTCTTGTTCTGTTTCAACAGCGCTGTGCAGCGTTTCTCAATTCTCATTGCTGTGTTTCCTTCCTGTTTGTCTGTTCCGCCCTGTGATGGCTGTATTATTATTACTCGTGAGTGTCGAAAAGCTGGCAAGACTGAAAAGACACCACCACCACAAAATCAGTGGCAGAAGCAGCAGAAGCAGCAGAAGCAGCAGGGCTCAGCGTTCAATATGTGGAATGACATTTGCATTTCAAAAGAGGCAGATGAAATAAACCATGGCACTTTTACAATATCTGACATCCTCACTTCTCTTGTTCCACCACATCCTCTTTCACCCTCACCTCCTCTCTGCATTAGTCTCTGCCAGACTGTCTCTCTCTTTCTCCACTCAGTCATTTATCACCAGACATACTCTCAGTATCATCAGCTGATATCAGGTCTGGTATTTTGGGAGTAATAGGAAACAAAGAGCAGACAAAACTAGTTTGGCTTTGTCCAAAAGTAACAAAATCCGCCTACCACTCGTTCTAAAACTCCCTAATTAACACATTATATGTTGATTGTTAAGTTTCTTTAAAAAATGTGTGTGAAAACAGATGTTTTTTTTTTTTGTTTTTTTTGCTGTGTTGGACATATATGTAGCTTGGCATGATGAGGGGAAATGGGGAACAGCTAGGCTAGCTATCTCTGAAAATAACAAAATCAGAGGAAGTAACTGTGCCTGGCAAGACACTGCCCGGCACACAACCCCATATAAAACCACAAATACGTCAGATTAAGCAAAGGTGTTATAACATGTTGGTAAGTGAGCACTAAGGGTGGATTTTGTTACATTCTGACAGAGCCTGGCTACCTGTATGTCTGTTTCCAGTATTTATGCAAAGTTAAGGTAACTGCCATCTCACCGTAGCTTCATATTTAAAGAACAAACATGAAAGTGATATAAATTTGATCATCTATCTTGAATAAAGCAAATAAAACGTTTCCCAAAATGTCACTTCAATTTTATTATTTTCTTCTTTCTGGGTTGTTTTGGTGCAATTCTGTTTAAGGGTCACTTACAATAAAAGTAATATGGTTTTATTGAGAAAAACAGCTTACCTTTGGGAAGTCATGTCAGCTTATTAATGACATTGGCTATGGTAAACAATAATTCAGGTATGTTGAAGTACATTCTGACAAGTATTTTAATCATTTTTCTCTCTGTTTTCTGTCTTCAGTTCAGCATATGATGTTGTCTTACGGCAGAAGGTTGCGGTGAAGAAACTGTCCAGGCCTTTTCAGTCTCTGATCCACAGCCGCCGCTCCTACCGGGAACTCAGGCTGCTCAAGCACATGAAACACGAGAATGTTAGTGCCCCTTATGAAAATACCCAGAGACAGACAGACGCAGCTCTCTGCATGTTTCCGCTCTGTTATTGATCAACTCTTCTCTGTCTATGTTGCTGCAGGTTATAGGGCTGCTGGACGTCTTCACACCTGCTGCTGCATTAGAGGACTTCAATGAACTGTAAATCTTTTATCCCTTCATGTTTACTAAAAGCTACACAGCTGTCCACCTTTTACCAAACATGCAAAGAATCTGTTATTAGAAGGGAAGGGGTGGTGTCAGTGGGGGCGATCCTAGGGGATTATAGGCTTGTAGAGATGTCTGACGGTTGCCATGACAGCATCACATATTCTCCTCTTAACCACCCCCCCCCTTCTTTTCCAGCTACCTGGTGACTAACCTGATGGGTGCAGACCTCAATAACATCGTTAAATTTCAGAGGCTGTCAGACGAGCACGTGCAGTTCTTAATTTACCAGCTTCTCCGTGGCCTCAAGGTAATTAACTGCATAATGATACACCTGCTGTATGCCATGCATAATATATACTGTATGTTATGCCCGTATGGCAGTGGTACCCAATCGTTTTTTACCACCACAGTCCCCTGTCAGGTGAATTCAGTCAATGTTCAGGTTGATGTGGTCAAGTCAACTTTCAGACTACTAAGGAAGTTGGTCATTTACAGCATTTATGAATCATTTTAGCATTACCATCTATCCATTGCTTTCAGCTGTCTAATTCACACTCTTAGCTATGTATTTCTACCATGAATACATTACTTTAGTAAACTGTTTGTCCATCACTTAGCTATTTCTATTTCTCATTTTAGCCAACTGCTTCTATAAAACTACTGTTAAACTACTACTGTTTATCCGTTACATTTACTATTTGATTTATTTATCATTTATAGCTATTTTTATACCTATCTGCATGCTTACTAGTTTAGACAAATATTTAATATGTGTAATAAAAGTTACAATTATATCAGTGGGTACAAGTAACCCTGGTTGGGAATCACTGTAGTGTGCTATGCTAAGTGAACAGAGCTTTCCATCTGAATTCCCCATATTTATATTGTGTTTGATATTCTGTTATTCTTTGTGAATTCTGTCCAAAGCTTGCATGCCATCACCGAGTCAATCCAGCAGCCAGCAGTGCCGGCTGTTCGGCCTTTCTGGTTACCATGGGGCAGACAAAAGCAGTCTCCCCTTTAGGCAGGGGCTAATATGTTGAATTGCACTGTTGACCCCTGTCTCCTTTTATGTCCTCTCTCTCTCTCTCCTCTCTCTCTCTCCTCCCCCATCCTCCTGCCCCACCCCACCGCCTGTCGAACAGTACATCCATTCAGCAGGATTGATCCACAGAGTGAGTGCCCTCTCTTCGCTGTCATTTTGACCATCAAGTTTGAGAAAACAAAAAGCACCTGCCTGGTTTAAAATAAAATAAAAACATCTTTACCTCTCAAAGGTCCAGTGTGTAAGGTTTAGTGGCATCTAGTGGTGAAGTTGCAGATTGCAACCAACTGAATACTACTCACCACACCCTCTCATTTCACGCATGAAGGAGAAACTACAGTGGCTGTGAAACTTGCAAAGGATGTCCCTATCTTTGGTTTGTATCTTCTGGGCTACTGTAGAAACATAGTGGTTCAACAAGGACCCGCTACCTCTGTAGTAAAAGTCTCGTTGTAAGGAAACAAACATGATGATTCTTATTTTCAGGTGATTGTAAATGAATGGAAACATAGTCATGAATATCATATTCCATTTCTGTCAATAGATCCCCTTAAATTTTACACACTGGACCTTTAACATACAGCTTTCTCTTTGTATTTCCCCTTAAGTAACTTTAAGATCTCACTGTCTGATAGTATCATCATTAAGAATGAATGGTGCAGCTGACCATTCAGACTTCTTATATAAAATTAGATTTAGTTTAGTTTAGTTTAGTTTAGTTAGAGTCACATTTTTACACAGTTCAGCTGGACTGTTTTTATTTTAAATGCAGAAACCAATTTGTGTGAGAGGATCTAGTCCTAATATAGGTGTACATCGAAACTGGAAATGAATGGCTGTTTTGAAATCACTAATTAAGGTTGTGTTTTTGATTGGTGCTCTGTATAAATGCGGTGAAAGGGCCAAACATGGATTGCAAACACCAGCTGGGTGCTTTAGGCTGTTTTATATTCATATCCATCCCTCTATCTGAAGATACACCATCATTCTAATCATGTTTCTCTCTTTGTCTGCTTTACTATCTCTCCCAGGACCTCAAGCCAAGTAATGTGGCAGTAAATGAGGACTGTGAGCTGAGGGTAAGGCTGACCTCCAATTTACACCTACAAATCCTTCACTTCAACCAATGAACCACACCAATTAAAAAACTGTGTTCCTGTCCTACAGATCCTTGACTTTGGATTGGCCAGGCAGACAGATGATGAGATGACAGGGTATGTGGCGACGCGTTGGTATCGAGCCCCGGAGATCATGCTGAACTGGATGCACTACAATCAGAATGGTAAGATGCCATCAAACTAGAGACACTTAATAAGCTTTATTTTCAGAAACAAACACATTAAATGTTAGTTGAATAATTTAACCTCTTTCTGTTCCAGTTGATATTTGGTCAGTGGGATGCATTATGGGAGAGCTGCTGAAGGGAAAAGTCCTATTTCCTGGCACTGACTGTATCCTTTTTCAGCATGGCAAGAGTCTACTGCAAATTGCAGATTTTTTTTTTCTTAGCATCATTCATCCATTACCTCTTTAAAGTGCCCTGTGGACGCAGACCTCTTGTGGATTTGCATTACAATCCCAGGCCTTTCTGAAGGGGAGGTGCATCAACAGAGAGAAGTGGAGAATGAATAGGAACGATTACAAAAGGCTGAATTATCTAGGTTGTTGTATTCAGTACTATCTAAGAGCAGAGCTAAGACGAATGTGATTTACTGATCATTGTGTGTTGCGTTGTGGGACATTGTCTGTCTAGAAATGAACTGTTGACTTTCAGTGACTTTTAGTGCTCAGCAAGTCGTATTTTTGTCTCATTTGAATTCCTACGAGACGAGATAATATGACAAGTCAAATCCTGCAGGTTGATGACTTTTCACAAATCTTAACAGCCCTTAACTCCTCCTGCTGTAAGATATTGACCAGCTGAAGAGAATCATGGAGGTGGTTGGGACTCCAACACCCGATCTATTAAAGAAGATCTGCTCTGAACATGTGAGAGAGGGAAGAATAAATAAAGGGATGATTGGGAAGAGCAATTCTGGTTTAAAAGATGTTCTCCATATGTTATTATGTTGCTGCAACCTGGTCTAATTGATTAGTTCATTCAATTGAAATGGCTGTTGATTGAATAGTCAATGTGTGTGAGTGTTGGGGTGATTGATCACTAACTGCTTGACACCAGATGATCCACATTGTCACATGTCATTAGTTGAATGCTGGTCTCTGTTTGCAGGCGCAGAAGTACATCCAGTCCCTGCCCTTCATGCCGCAGCAGGACCTGGAAAAGATCTTCAGAGGAGCAAATCCGCTAGGTGGGTGATGCACCACAGATTGGATTATTAACTTATCAAATTCAATTGAAAGGATTCGAGATGCCGCCAAGCTCAAGTTGCTCTCTGTCTCTCATATTGCAAATCAGGAATTCGGTTACACGGGTTTGTCCCTTTGGGTTTAAACTTGTTTCCAGTCTCCTCCCACATCCTGGGCCCTCTTTCACCTCTGTCTGTTTCTGTCTCTGTTAGCTGTCGATCTATTGAAGCGCATGCTGGTTCTGGACTGTGATGGGAGGATCTCGGCCAGCGAGGCTCTCTCCCACTCCTACTTCTCACAGTACCATGATCCGGACGATGAGCCAGAGGCCCCGCCTTATGATCAAACGCTGGAGAGTAAAGACCGAACTCTAGAAGAATGGAAAGGTAAAGTTTTCATTTGAAAGTAGAAAGACATATGATTTAAAAAAGCTACAACAAAGACTTATTTCCATGATTTCTGTGATTGTAACATGGCACTTTAAATATCCACATATTATCTGCTTCCTGTTTTTCCCAAATGAACACTGTCTTCATTTTGTAAACAGTTTTAGGAGGGCAGATTTGTTTTGCAAAGGAGGAAGTTGCATGAATTGATTCTATGGATTCAAACTGCAGAGCGTTTAACCTTGAACATTATGCAATGATGTGTTTAAGCTTGCATGTTTATCGCAGAAATGCTGACAATACCACCAAACTACCACAGGTTTTGAAATATTTGGAGATGGCTTTCAAAACATCATAAATATGATTATGTTTCATTTCACAAGGGAGTTTTATGGTTTGTGAAAGGCCCCAGAGCCGATGTGAGTCATAGTAGAGAAGTTTGTGCATGGTTTGCATCCTAATTTTAAATTTCTTTGATAGACCAGTATACCAAGGTGAACAAGCACAATTTTAAAAGTGCTGAATAAAATCTTGTGCCAGAGGACTCTTGGTTTTAATATTTAATTTAAGTGTGTTTTAAACATTTTTCACTTTAAGCTCTCATTTCTCTCATTTCTCTCTCATGTATGTGCACAGAGTTGGTATTCGAAGAGGTGAACAGCTTCAAAGCATCTGGCAGCAAGACTGATAGCCTTCAGGTGGAGCAGTAATCCTCTAGCCTTTACCTGAAGAAGGACCACGTACTCAATGAGTGGGAGAAGGACTGTGGCAAGCCAGCTGATAGAAAAACTCTGCATTCCCTCTGCTCAGTGTGACTGTGTTTGATTGCCTGTCATGAGTTTATTTGAGCAGCAGGGAAAAGGACGGTCTTCGCAGGATCAGATGCACACATTGCAATTACAGGGAGAATTTTAGAATCTGATAGAAGGAGCTTTCCAGTCCAGAAAGTTGCTTCCTCTTATGTTTCCGCCCAGTGAGGTTAAAATGAGGAACCATAGCAACGCCAAGGTTTGCAGAGGACATGAGGATTCATACGAGGGAGCAACTTTACGGAGCTGAAGTGTTTACAGACTGATAGAAGGGTTTCAAAGGAAGAAAAAACGCACACTAGGATTTCCAAAGCGACAACAGACTGTCGTCTGGCCCCTCATCATGACAAATGCTATAAGTAGTCACTGCTTTCATATATGGAATTCATGTTTAAAGGCTTGCAACAATGCCATGTCATGCCACAGAACAGCTTAGCACTTCGCCTGCATACTACTGCATGATTTATGTGCATTTTATTATTACAGAATATTACCGATGCTGTATTGTAACCATTAAGACTGCTTATTGCATCTGCCACACTGCTGTAAAAATCATCCTGAGGGTCCGACAGGCATTACCAGGAAATGTGACCAACTTTCAACCTGTTTTATCTTCATAATTTCCTCACAGTAAAAAAAAACAACAAAAGCAAACAAAAACTACTGCTCTTCCTCGGATGAAAGTCATCCTCTCCTGCTTACATAGTAAACACCAACTGTGCTATTAATTAGCAAGGTAATTAATATACACCAAAGCTGGAACAGAGTGACTGTGTTGCAGGTCTGTGTTTACAGTGTGACCTCGCTTATCATATACAGTTGTCGCTGATGGCTGATTTCTGATCACCTGTTGGCAACGCTCCATCAGGTTTCCGTAGTTTTCTGCTGCCCCGGTTTGTGTTTACAATAATTAAGATTACGGGCATTTTGTAACTGTTAGAAAGAGTTCCCAGACAGTATGTAACTGTGCTGGACGATAATATATTACTCAACTAGTAGCTCCATCCAAGCAATGACTGGTCAAACACTCCAGGGTGATGATTCCCATAAAGCAGCTATATTTGGCTGCTTGTGGCAACCTGGGAGCTCATTACTGATCTTTCATGTTTCCTCAGCTTCTTTTAAGTTTTCATGACGCTTGAGTGTTATAAAGAAAAAACAGATTGTAAACATTCATTAGCAAGCATATTATAAAAGTACTGGGGATGTTCTTTACCTCAATTGTGGGTATAATTGTGGCCGTTATATCTTACTGCAACTTTATTATACCCATAATTACCTTAAGGAAGGCCCTCACAGGTAACATTTGTATAAGCAGCATGAGCTCAGTGCGTATGCAGATTATTACATGAAATGACTGACTTCCTCACTGAAACTGTGTCATTCATCTTGCAGCAGCAGACTGGAGTTTTAGTTCTGCATACTTCTTGCTGAGGTAGAAAAAATACACCACAGGGCTTAATCTGAAGGTCAGTGAAAATGCCAATAAGTAAAAGAGCACAGATTTTATGAAGTCTCTGATACTCACTAAAGAAATACAGTCTAGGACCTAGTCTTGGATAATAGATGGATGATTGGATAATATCTGATCATGTTTAATGGGATTCTATTTGTGAGCACACCTAAGATACATTTACTGTCAGGAATTGTATCTCAGTTGCTCCATTTGGTGTTTTGAAACAGATTCACAAAAGTGGCGAGGTTAAATACATCATCAAGCCACAAACTGTCAGCTTCAAAGAGAATAAATAACCTGAAGTACATTAAATAATAAGATGAACACAATAAAAAGTAAACTAAGACGACATTTTATAGATGCCAGATGACATTAGGGGCAAGAAAAAGTTCAGGATTACCAATAAATCTGACTGCAGCAGATGCATTCTTACATTTAATCTGTGCACTTTCTGGATACTAAAAGCAGAAGATATTAAAGATATTAAAAGCATATATATATATATATATATATATATATATATATATGTTTGATAGGTTAGTTAGTTTGTCTATCTGACCGAACACAAAGTAGCAGCTCAAGTAGTTCTTTAGGTTAGCTAAAGAGCTTCAAGTGAGCTCTGATTTAAAGGTTAAAACCAGTTGTGTTTTAATGTATACCTTGGTGTGCTCCTTCATAGAACTGCATGGCTCAATCCACTCAAGTTTAACTCAACCAAGGAAATAATTTGCGCTAAAACTTCAAGTTGTCATCAACAAATTATTTTTGAGGAAAACAAAAAATGAAATCTACTCTCAACTCTTATTTTCCCCTGTAATGGTTCACACTGGAATGCTACATGTAGCCTTTTGTGCAAGTCGTCCATTAACACTGGATGCAAAATGTTGAATTTAAAGTCCAAAAGAATCCAAACTGTCTCAGTCAAAGTGTGTTAGAGCTCTGAATGTTAAAGTATTATGTGCTTATGTGGATGTCGTATATGTGTTGGATTTGAATAGCAAACTGCAAATCGAATGTATACGTATACTATGTATGTATGTATGTTACAAGTTAGAAATGTCTTTTGAATACATGGTGGCATGTGATTTAACAGTAGCCATGGGCTTCAAATCACTAAACGGAATGTCAAATCTCATTTTTCAGATGATTTTCTCATTCATCAACGGGTAACATGACTTGGCAAGTCTTGGCTTCAACAGAATAAACAACATAATTTCTGTTAGTCAGTATCTTTCTTCTATTAAATATTCTCTACAACATTCAGTCATTTTAATGTACACCGTGGGCACCCATGTCCATAAAAGCCCCTTCCTGTTGCTCGATTAAAGAAAGGTTTGTGTGGAGGAACTGGCCTTCATAGAGTCCTGTCCTCAACCTCGTGCAACACCACTGGGATGAATTTTAACGCCAACAGCATGCCAGGCCTTAAAGTCCACAATCAGTGGGCAAACCCCACCGAAAATAGTGGGGATGAGATGTTCAACAATGACATAATAAATGTTGTCCATATAAAGATTGGAATACAGTATAGTCTAGTTTAGTTAGTAGAATTATGTAGTACATAGAACACTACAGTAGTATAGTATAGTATAGTATACTGTAGTAAAGCATAGTATATTATAGTATAGCATATTGTAGCATTGTATAGTATAGCATAGCATAGTATAGTATATTGTAGTATACTATGTATATTATATATATTATTGTTATTATTTTTATTATTATTATTATTATTATAGTATACTATGTATATCATAGTATAGCATAATATAGTACAGTATAGCGTAGCACAGCATAATATAGTACAGAATAGTACATAGAACACATAAACTATAACATGGTACAGTATTGTAGCCTATAGTAACATTATATTGACACCAAAGGACAGTCAAGAAAACATCACATGATTACAGTTTAGATCAATTTAACTAGATTATTAAGGATCATGGACACTACAGTAGAGATGCACCTAACTGAAGAACAACTTTTACAATGCGCTCTGTGTAACTAATAACAGAAGTGAGAAGGTTGATCAGGATACATAAGACTTGAGTAAGTAAAAAAGAAGAGGGCTTTTTATTTTTTATGACCTCATATGATAACATTCATTTACTAGTTTGCCTCCTCTGCAGGAGTACTACAGAAACATTCTAGGAGGATTACAGGGGTATAACCTCAGGGAGGGCAGATGTTTTGTGGGGGTTTTCCTCCCACATTGTAGACACACCCACGGACTGTGCTGGGCGACCAGGAACATGACTAACAATGTGTGTGTGTGTGTGTGTGCGTGTGTTGGGGGTGTAACTGACTTCCCTGCAAAGCGCTCAAGTGGTCAACTGCTTCATCTGGAGGAATTTGCGCCCCAACAAACTCTTCTCTGCCGCACGGACTGCGTGACTTGTAATAAAATCTCAACAATTTGTTCACATGAGAGGACGGAGCGGACCGGAGCCGAAAGTCGAACGGATCGTGACCTCAGCCTTGTCTAGTCGGTAGGATATGGCTGTGCGGTCAAGGACGGGATACTACCGGCAGGAGGTAAACAGAACCGCGTGGGAGGTTCCGGAGAGATACAGGGACCTGAAGCAGGTCGGCACAGGAGCATACGGGACTGTGTGGTAAGTCCAGGTGGAAAACATAAACACTGCAGCTCAGAGAAGTATTGAAGTTAGTTATCAGCTGACTGGGAGTCCGAGTTCATGCAAAGTCGTACTCTATGACCATATTTAAATTGCTCTGTTCTCATCCAAAATCACATCTATGGATGGTAAATAGTTAAATGCACAGTTTGGAAGTAACTAATTAGATCTACTTTATTTTTGCGTTTCAGCATTTTTAATTTGCATCCAGTAAACCTAAAGAAAAAGTACTCTGTCTTATAGGAATAGTAATGAGCCAGCTTGACATTTTACTCGAGTACATTTTTTACCCAAGCACTTTTACCACTGTTTGAGGATATACTATAATATTCCTGCTTGTGTGGGGTATTTTGGTCAGCAGCCTCTCCACAGCTGGCTCTGCAGGGCCTCTCATTGCATTGTGATGTGTGGATGAGGCTAAACAAAGAAAACCACCCCCCAGTTTCATTGTTGGAAGAAGTCAAAGACCCACGAGTTAAGTGCAGACAATGCACTGCTACTCTTCAGTCACGAACAGACCTCTTTTTTTTCACAGCAGACTTTGTGACTCGTCATAGCAAGAAAGTCTCAGGTGTGATTAATATCATTAATGAGGCACTGTTCCATTTAAATGGCCCAGATGTTATTAATTACACTAGTGGATGTCCTCATAGATGTGTAAAAAATGTCTGCCCTGGAAAAAGTCTGTAGTGATTAAAGTTATGCTCCATAAAGAGAAAACTTGATCTGTTCAAGCCTAGATAATATACACCAATGTATCTGTCCATTTCAGTTCAGCATGGGATCGCCGGATGGGGACGCAGGTGGCCATCAAGAAACTTCATCGGCCCTTCCAGTCCAAACTTTTTGCCAAAAGGGCTTACAGAGAGCTGCGACTCCTCAAACACATGAAGCATGAGAATGTAAGAACACAGACAAATAAGGGGGCTGTGTATTTTAAAGCTGCACACTGCATCTTCAGTCCATAATTATTTCTCCTGATTAGGTAATCGGGCTCCTGGATGTTTTCACTGCTGAAATCTCATTGGACCGCTTGCGTGACTTGTAAGTTCCCGTCCATTCCTAAATGCTGATTGCAAAAAGCGGTTGTTGCTCCTCTAGTGTCACTCGACTCCTCTCCTCTCGTCCACAGTTACCTGGTGATGCCGTTCATGGGCACTGACCTCGGCAAGCTGATGAAGCTGGAGAGGTTAACGGAAGACAGAGTGCAGTTCCTCGTCTATCAGATGCTGAAGGGACTCAAGGTGACAAAAACATATATATGCATGCATTACCTTTACCAGCATCCATACAGTACCTGTTAAGAGTGGTCTGCTGGACCATGTTCACCCACTATTATTGATATTTACGGGAAAAAGTGGGGGTCATACGCTTGTTTCTGTGAGTTGAGATGAAGTTGCTAATGTTGTCTGTATCTCCTCTCTCCTCAGTATATCCACTCTGCAGGGATCATTCACAGGGTGCGTGAACTTTGACCTCTTAGACTATGAGCTTTGGGGGGTTGGGATCTTGTTCTTTTTCACACACAGTGCCATTCATCTGGATTCCCACACAGGGAGCTTTCCAAACTTAAGACAGAATGATACGCTGTCTGGTAGATTCTGTTATTAAAATGTCCCACATTTCTCCTTTGACTTGAACCACCCAGCTAACGGCATATTTTATCACCAGTAGAAATTGTATGAACTAAATCTGTCATGTTCATAGTGAATGGCTGGATATAGTTCCACTCATGGTAACAATGAACTATATATAACAGGCAGCAGCCTTCCAGTCAAAGCTCAGGGACCCAAAGTTCCCTAAAGTGTGTCTCAGGATGCAAAAATCTTGCTTCATATGATTAAATTGAAAGATTTCATCATAAAATTGTATTTACATATCTATATACTTATATACATTTTACCTAAATTCATAAGCCATTCAAATAAAACTGATTCTTTCCTTAAAACATAAAAAATGACAAACAAGTCTTCTAATAACTCACTTACTGTATAACTATCTGTATCCTGCAGGACCTTAAACCTGGAAATTTAGCCATTAACCCGGACTGCGAGCTAAAGGTACTCTAACTTTACATAACGCCATTGTGATGTCAGTGTCCCATACATCTACACATATTCATGATACATTTCTGTTTCAGATTCTGGATTTTGGCCTGGCGAGGCAGGCAGACGCAGAGATGACCGGCTATGTCGTGACACGGTGGTACCGAGCACCCGAGGTTATCCTCAACTGGATGCACTACACACAAACTGGTAAACCGTCATTCTTCACATTCTGCGTGAACAATAGTGCAGAAAAAAGACAAAAGACCTGTTTCATAACCCAGATTCAACGAGGAAGCTGATGTTTGCTCTCTGTTGCAGTGGATATCTGGTCGGCAGGTTGCATTATGGCAGAGATGCTGCTGGGAAAGCCGCTGTTCAAAGGAAATGATCGTATCCTTGACCGTCATCAGCACCCGCTTGGTTTTATGTTGCACAGACTGTGTCAAATCTGAAAAATGTAACTGTCTTACAATGTGTTAGCATCTTGAAATCTTTTAGACCTGTTGACTAGAAATATTTAAGATCTCTTTATACTTTTAAATGAACCAGAATAGAAACTTTATATTTGGTAAAAAAAAAAAAAATCAATGCAACAGATGATACTTGACCATAGCTACTGCCAGATTTGGACCAGCTCAGAGAAATCATGAAGATTACCGGAACTCCAACTGCTGACTTTGTTGTGAAGCTCCAGAGCCAAGATGTAAGTCATACCCTGAAGTTAGACTCATGTATTAAATATACAGTCAATGCAAAGTCTGAGTATGAAACACTCACTTACTTCTGAAACCAACCTTTGCCATCCTTTTTTCCACTTCCTCTTCTGGCAGGCCAAAAACTACATCAGAAGTCTACCAAAAGTGCCAAAAAAAGATTTGCACACTATTTTCTCCAAAGCAAGTTCAAATGGTGCGTAAAGATCTCTGTTCTCCAGTTTACTCAGGTGTTGGTGCACTTAACTATGTCATGCTGACCTTGATTTGTATGTCTGCATTATAGCAGTGTGTGTCTTGGAAAAGATGCTGCTCCTGGACCCTGAGCGGAGGGTGAGCGCCTCGGAGGCACTCGACCTCCCCTTCTTCAGTGAGTTCAGAGATGCTGAGGAGGAGACTGAAGCGTTGCCTTACGATCAGACCATGGACAACACAGACCTGCCACTGGATCAATGGAAACGTAAGAGAGAGACAGGAAGGCAATTTACACTTCAAGTTGCATCCATCAATATTTTTATATCAACAACTGAGACCACACATAGCGTGAAAGATGTCACTCGTAGTGACAACCCCAAATTCTGCAGTTCCTCTCAGTTCTATGGAGTGTTTTAGCCTCTCTCAGCTCATTGTTTTGGTTAAAAAACAGGTTTGGTTCACGCTCACAGCTCTCACCTGCCTTGCTTCCAGCCACAGCTGCTGTTTATAGTGCAAAAGCTCTGATAAACCCATTGAACTAGTACCTGATCACCATCAAACAACAAACAGACAAAGCTAGTGGCCGGCTAGTGAACATAGAGGATCGTTCATTTGCTAAAGAGACGGATATTTCCCTCAAGAGTTGGTAGAGACAAAAACCAAACTAAAAAGATATTATATAATATATAATATTTGACTGATATTCATGCTGCATGTCAGCTTGATGTATGAATTGGAAACTGTTCACCATATCAGTTTTACAAGCTGACCATACGTCAGCGTTGTGTTTGTTGCATTGCCCCTATGTTGCCAAAAAACCATTAAAGTTTTATTTCATTTAAATGGACATTTAGTTTAGTTACTTTGCAGTGGCCAATCAAATCCACATGGAGTAAGGGAGAGGGGAGGGGGCTGAAGCACCCCCTGAAATCATACATAATAAAAAAAACATCAGTTAGATTCATAATGACCTCCTTTTTTACTGCACTTGTATTTGTAGTAGAGGCTTGACTTTGTTTTTTATCTGTTTATCATTCATCAGAAACAACCTCATTTCCAACCTTAATGTGGCAAGTCGGATCTATCACATGCAAACACATTAAGGTGTTCTAGTGAGATTAGAGTGTCCCACTACATCAAAGTGACCGAAGATGCAGGACACATGGTCAGACCGACCTAGAGAATTAATCCAGCCAGTTACAGCTAGAGTACATATTGAACAGTGACACATATGGGCCATTAGAACAACAGGAGGTGTGACCTGGTTATAAATTGCTTGCTCAAATTTGTTTTTTAGATTTTACAGAGTATTCATTTAATAAGAGAGAGAGAGAGAGAGAGAGAGAGAGAGAGAAACTGATCATTTGATCATGAAGCCTGGTGTCTAATTCTCAGGTTTATCAGTTATTTTGTTAACTGCTTTATCACATGAACGGGTCCATGACTCATCAGCAGATCCATGTAAATGCTCACTCCCTTTTCTTCTCCTTGTAATTTTCATGCATTTGTTCCTGCCGGTGTAGCTGCAGTGGCTATTTTGGCATACAGATTGTTGGTGTTCATGTTTGCTGTCTGCTTGCAAAACAAATTGTTAAATAATTTATGCAAAAGCAATGAATGTTGCATTTTGTACAACATCTTTAAATAGACTAAGTTTCTTTTAGCACCACAACTCTGACTGACTTCTCTGAAGAGTTATGTTGCAGGAAATTAATTCTTTCAGTGTTATTACAGTACCTGCTGTTTGCCTGAAGAGGTCGCTAAAGATCTTGCTTGATGGTACTTAGTTGTGAGTGAGTTTCATAGGAAAGAAGGTGAAGGGGTTGATCTGAAAGTAGAACACAGGCATCGTTTGGAATGGCTTATGTATCGTTCTTCTCTTTTGTGTTTGCGCAGGTCACACTTTCACAGAGATCCTGACCTTCAGACCACCCAAAGACTCCAGAGAGACGTCACTTTAAGAGCACACACACACACATGCATACACACACTGTGTACACATTCTCACACACAAAATTGCACACGCTCACACATACACACCTGCACCCAAAAGTATTGTTTTCTTGTTGACTTTGCTGTGTTGTAGGAGTAATTGATGTTATTAGATTGTCAAAGTTTTTGTTTTCAATAAACGTGGTTTTCTGAAGTGTGTGCCAGATTATTTTGTCCACCCTCCACAGACAACATGTTTGAATGCATGCTAACTGCTACTGCTTCCTTAAAGTCAGGATATCCACTGCATAACAGTTTTTTCTCTGTTTGCATTTTGATCATTTATGCTGATAATGGATACATTTCTGAAACTAAGGGCGAGGTCACCTATTGTACAGCACCAAGGTAAATGCTGGGAATGCAGAAATAGAATGTCACACACATCATTAGCCACTCAAATAATTAAATCACCCTTCATTGTAAGGATGATTTTTTAATTGTGAATGACACACTGAACTCTTAAACTAAGAAAATAAAAATGACTAATTATCAAATGTTATTTTAGGTGTTAAAGAGTTGTGTTAACGCCATGTTACATTTTGTTGTATAGCTGTGTTTTCCAGTGTGAAATCCTAATTTGTTTGAGACATATATATTTTTACAGTGAACAGACCAAGTAATATTTCCCTACCTGGGCCACTCTCCAAATATTACACAATCCTACAATCTCCAAAACATTCCCTGAGTTAGAAGCCCAAAGAAGGGAGCACTGCTGCTCTGTAAACCTCCACTCTTTTCCGTGGACTTCCATCTGGAAAACTGATCCAAGATTCTTAAGTAGTGTAAATTGTTTTGTTTTGTTGTTGCTGAATACAATCTGCAAAAAGTCACTTAGGATGAAACCTTTTTAAAACTAATGTGGGTCGTGTTCTACTGACTTTGATCGGCCATCATTTAAAGGCAATGGATTTTCCATTAGAGTGACAAAGAAGGCAGATATGTTTCTTCACAGCTCTCTCCGATAAGAGCCGCTCTCCTGCTAATGTTTACTGACTGACTGTACACTGCCAGTTGTCCATTTCCTGGTGGCTGTACACTTCAGAGATTTACGAGACAATGGATGATACCTACATATCTAAGCAGAATGGGGGACACTCAAATCTCAGCAGACTTTTGTTGCTACTGTTACTGGCAGGTAATGCAAGCATTTTCCTTTTGACAAAAATACCTGCGAAGGAGTCAAACTTTAGTTGTGCTAAGATGGAGTATGTGAGAGCTAATTTTAATGGCTGTCAGGAAAATCTGTCCTACTGTGTTACTAGAAAACTCTCTAAACTTTGTATATATTTCCTATAAATTTGATAGATCATGACCATATATTTTTGCTGTTCTTAGTAGTTTTTCCATTTGATGTTCCTTATTGCCTCTATTTCTCAGTATATGTATATGTTGTACTTTTTTACTCCACAACATAAAGTATATTTGAAAGCTAGTTACTTCTTAATTTGCAGATGAAGATTTTGCATTTAAATATTATCTTTTAAAATGATACATTCTTACAGATTAAACTACACAACACTAAAGAAGTTACAGTTAGCTCCACCTCAACCAGCTACAACAGTAAATTGCTACTTATATCCATCTGTATAAAGATTCCATAATATATTCCACACACATCGCTGACAGAGTACATACTGTAGCATAGTGAGTGCTACTAGCTTTGATACTGAAAGCACATTTTGCTGATAATACAACTGTATAGATTTTGATGCATTTTTCCATGTGGTATTACTACTGAGATGTAAATTGTTTTAAACAGCAGCTACTGTAGCCACAGGTAGCAAATATGGGATAATAATGAATGCTAAAATATAGTGTAATGGTAGCACAAATATAGAGGAAGTTAGAAAACTGTTTGCTAATGTTAGCTAACATTAGCCAAAATATGCTACTGGTCATGACCTGTAAGGGTGTATAGTTAAGTATACTAAACTGAGCAAAGGTGCATTTTATTGCTTATGGATTTAACTTTCAATTTGTATAAGTTTTGTGATATTTAAGTTGCATAGCCTCACTTAAAGGTCCAGTGTGTATACTTTAGTTGCATATAGCTTTATGCTTGTAGATAGCAACCCCCTCATTTCACCTTCTTCCGAGCTTGAAGGACACTATGGTGCCCACGAAATGCACAAAAAATATGAAAGGCCCACTGGGCTACTGTGAAAACATGGTGATTCAACATGGCAGACGTTTGACATTCCTTCTAATGTAAAAAAACAACAACACAATCTTATTTTTAGGTGATTATACACTAATGATTAGGAATATTATAATCCATTTCCATTACACTGGATAGAGCCCCCTATATACACTACACCTTTAAGTAATTTTGCACAGCTATCTTGAAAAGCAAAGATGCAAACTCTGATGCTTAATACCAGATATTATTTTAGATAACAATGAAATATGTTGTCTATGTAGGACTTCAGCCAGTGTTGTCCTCAGATGGAGAGACCCCAGAGCTAGATGATGACGATGATATGGGTAAGTGATTTACATTTAAACAAAGTATAAAATGTAAAGTCATTCGGATGCATTATAATTGTAACTGCTGACATTTTCAGAAGGACAGAAAATAAACTGTACGATTATCGGTCCGGACTACGTGACTGTGGGTGTGCCGAGCAGCATTGGGTGTGATTCCAACTGCCCTGAATGCACCTACTCTATGTCCTTGGATGGACAGACTGCCCAGGGTCAGGCTAATGTGCTAGCATTCACTGTCAATAGTTGGGTGGAAGCCCTGACAGTGGCATGTACAGCCACAGATGACCAAACACAACAGACTGCCACAACAACAAAGAAAATACAAGTGTTAGGTAACAGTTTTTTTATTATTATTAAAATAGATATTTCAAAATAATTGGCCTATATTCACAACTTACATGCTTTGTGAATGTCTTTCCCTTCTAATGACTCATATATTTGTCTTTCTCACCTTAGCTGGACCTGCCAATGTTTCTGTCACAGGCCCTAATTTGATGAACCCAACAGTGAGTCACACCTACAGTTGCCACGCCTACTGTCGGCCATCTTGTACCTATGCCTGGAGGATTGATAAAGGTCCATGGATTAGTGGTCATGGGAATGTTATTTCTATCACTCCTCGGGAGATAGACGACTCCAAAGTTCTCATCTGCAAAGCCACCAATAGTGTCTCTGGGCTGTTTGCTGCTGCTACTCGAGACATAGCTGTGGCGTGTAAGTTAAGAGTTTCACTAGATTTAATGGGGATAAAAGTCCTAAACCAGAAGAAGAAAAATAACACCTTTCCAGTAAAATGATTTTATTAATAAAAGAGGGTCCCAGTTTTCTACCTATGCTGCTGTAAGTTGATGTCAGTTTCCAGTTTTAAGCCTTAAAGAAAGTAGTTTGACATCTTTGGGGATTACATTTATTGTTTTTTTTTTTGCCGAGAGCTAGCCTAGAACATTGATAACACGTTCATCTCTGTATGAGGATTATGAAGCTATAGCCGGACGCTTAGCTTAGTTTAGCTTAAAAAAGGGATGGAAATGAGGTGAAAGTTATGGTTATATGGGGTTTATATCCTAGACTACATCGGGAGCATTGATTTTCTTTAAGTCACTACTGGTTGCCTGGCATCCTCACAGTGACAACAAGACCATTTACACTTTGTTTCATTGAAGATGTAACTAAATAATAAAATAATTGAGCTTTACACGTCATGATAGGTGTTTTTTTGTTAACTTTGGACAGGGCCTGGCTAACTGTTACTCCCTCTTCCCAGTTTTAATAAACATCATGGTATCAATCCTCTTATTTAACTTTCGGTAAGAAAGCAAATAAGCAAATTTCCCAAAATGTCAAACTATACCTTTAATTAGGGAACTAAACAGCTACAAGTTAGCTAATAAACTAACGCCCACGCACAAAATCAAACTAATTAAAGAACTTATTACTTTCAGCTACTAAGAAAAGAAGTGAATAATGTCTCTTGTGTATGTTTCTTTCAGCTGGTCCATCAGAGATTCACATCAAAGGCCCAGACGTAATAGAAATTGCAGAAAAGTATATATTTACATGTTCTGCTAAATGTCAGCCTTCTTGTCGCTACATGTCATCTGTGGACAGTCAGAATGTAAGGGGGAATGTGATCGAGATAACAGTGGATCATCCGCTTAAATCTGTCACTCTCAAGTGCGAGGCACAAAACACTGCCTCGAGGAAGACGGCGACTACCTTGAAAACTGTACAAATAGCAGGTAGATAAGCCATAAAGAGGTTTAACATACATAAACTTACATAATATTAACATGTCTACTGTTATTTGACAAGTTTGTTTCTATTTTCTTCTTCAGATCACAACCTGTCCACTCGTCCTGAAGTGACTTCAGCAGCTGTGCTGCTGCTAACCTTCATCATTTCTACTCCTTTCACACTATGATCCCTCTGCACACAGGTGACACTTACTACTTTTTAAACTGTATGCTTAATTTAATTTAGGTCTTAACATATTGCTTCACTGATATCTTATCATTTGGTCCAGTTAGTTTGGCTGTAATAGCACGTACAGATTTATTGTTCTTACGGTCACAAAGATAATCTCTCTCTTTGTCTCTCTGTCTTTGTTTCTGTCTGACAGATCTTTCTATGTCCTGTGAATGAATCTGTGGTGAAGAAAGGCAGTTGAATTGTGGAGAATTAATGACTCATGTGCCTGTGATCTCACGCTGCATATTATTCTTTCCCATTTATCTCACATGTTGACAGTGGGCTGAACCTGTTTGCACTCTCTAGTTACAGAGACACGGAGAAGCAATTCAGCGTGTGCAGGAGGGAGCGTGCACATGAAATGTCAGAATTTGTTGACGCTGAAAATATTTGTAAGATTCTTCTACACTGATATGTTTGAAATGTTGAAAACTTCATGTCTAAATATCAATAAACCGCACTGATGACTTTTTACTATGAGACTAAAGGCACCTTTTCTTACCAAATATGTACAAAGCACACAGCCTCACACTGGCAATAAAATCTTAGATAAATTCAATATGTGAGTGTCAGTTTCCATACATGAGGACTACACACAGATGTTAGTGAGGCTTCTGCTCAGGTTGTTGGGTGGAGCTATGTGGGGAATTCCCATAGGTGACTAAACCTAATGAACTAAGAAGAAAGACATTAAGCTGTAGTTAGTTCCACTTTAATAAATCCAGAACTATTGTGAGGATATCAAATTGATCTTATGGTCTTCATTTAGCCTTGGGTCCACCTGCAGGTTGGATGGTGACGGTACACCACTTTAAAAAATGAGAAGTGGTGTGATCCCGATGATTATCCATAACTGTGGCTAAATCTAGCACAGAAAAGTACTTACACTCATAAGGAAATCTTTTAAAATGTGTTTAATGAATCCCACATATGTCTTACTGTCTTTAATTGGAAGGTTGGTTCAGTATTTCACACTCTTGTTTGCTGCAATCTTATATTGGCAAACAGCAGTGACAGTTAAAGGACACACCCAGGGTTCATATCAGTCCATAGACAAACACTTCACTGTGGCTTGTACTCCTTTTTGCTTTGATTAAAAACAAAAGATGCCCAGTAAATCACACCAACACCAGAGATGTAATGCTGTGATTTAAGTTACACCTGCATCACTGACACTACTTTCGTGGGAATGTGAGTAGAAAAAGTGAAGAAACCCTCAAGAACTTGTACTCATTGTGACTGTAATTATAATTGCGAAAGACCCTGGAGCAGTTTGGGAGTCATTAGTTAAAGTTTAGTCACTAAAATTAAATATAATCATAGTTAATGCAACCATTAATGTTATATATAACTGAGAGGGCGGGTGTGCATTCCATGGACCATCAGAGGATCAGTTCCTGAGTTCAATCATTTCTGTGCAATTTAAAAAAAATAATAATAATACAATTAAATTGACCTTTTCACTCTCATGGCAGTGAAAAATCAGGTACAATAGCAGTAGCTCAATCCATAGGGACCTGATTGGAGAACCGCAAGGTGGCCAGTTTATGTGAAGCATGGACTGTACGGACAGTATGGAGCATGGAATAGTAGCTGGAGAGATGCCAGTTCACCTCCTGGGCACTGCCGACTTGCCCTTAAGCAAGGAACCCCTAACTGCTCCCAGGGTGCCGCTACGTGACTGCCCATCTCTCCTCATCTGCCTGTCTATGAGCCTTTTGTTTGTGTGTGTGTGTATTTTGGGCCTATACATATAAAGCTTGAGTAAAAAAAAAGTATTTCCCCGTCGAGAGATCAAGAAAGTTGATCTTCTTTTTCAAACAGCAGACAGACACAGTTAGCGACTAGCTGGTGAACAAAGTGGAGCTTTTAGCAGTTAAAGAGCCAGAAAGTTGCCAGAAACACAACACCAAATGAATGATGATGTTTCTCCATATCTGCTGTATGTGTAGACAACTGTTTGCTGACATGGTTTTATAACAATTTGAAATTTGGAGATAAATATTATGTTTGCACTTTGTTTCCACTGTCCACAGATGGCAGGTTTAAAGTTTTAAAAGGTCTTAAAATTCTGTTTCAACAGAAAATAGATAACAGAAGAGACATGCACTCCAAACCTAAAGTTCACATGGTGGCCTCAAACTGCAAACTTAGTATACAGTGTTAAAACAGACTTTTGATTCCTTTGCTGTGCAGTAAACTAAATGCATTGAGAAGAAGATGGACGAGTGCTTGCCACAGACGAGAGCGATAACACAGTAGAGGTATTAATAAAAGGTACAGTAAATACATTAACAGAATCCCAGTGGCAACACCAAAACATATCAGCTCTCGCAGACAGCTGGAGTTGTATTCTATCAGGATGCTGTGATAAATTGGGATGAAAATCTTTACATCTGTAACCACAGGCAGATATGAGACGGAGAAAGCCCCATTATCTGACTTGAATTAAAGCTACACGTACAAAAGAAACAACCGCAACCCACAGAAGACAAAACCACGCAACACATCGATGGCTTGTACGCACACCCTCTGCAGAGAATTAACCCAGCTGATAACCAACATGTTGCACTCCTTTGCCAGGAACATTGGGTCATTTGTTGTCTGTGTTTTGTATAAGTGTGTGATAACAGTGGGCAAGGCCTTCATCCCCATGCATTATAAGAGTGTGGATGGTTACACGATTATCGATAGTTGTTCAGGCTGTCTCCAGCACCATGGTTCATCACTCAGCCTGTCTACTGCTGCTCACCTGCCTGGCAGGTAAGACGCTGCCGTCCTGGGTCATCATCTGCTCAATTCAATAATTTCAGCAAATTTATCAGTTGGATGTTAATGTTTTAGATATTATTTACTGTACTGATACAATGGAATGATTTTTAGCTGACTTTTGATTAGATTTGTTATTATAGTTTTGTGTTTTTCATTAAATTTGTTTTAGTTTTAGTTTTATTATTTTATTTTTTGGCTTTGACAAATCAAAATGTCTGCTGTGTTTAGTTAGTTTAATAAGTTGGTTTTATTAGTTTCAGTATTTTATAGTTTTTAGGTTTTTGATCAAAATATGGGAATATGGGAATATTTGTCAGGGCCAAGATATGAAAAGTTCAGAATAAGTATTACAATACAAACACAACAGGGAATGAAGACAGATGACTCGCAGTCTATAGAGATCCCAGTCTCAGTTATACCAATGCCTCCTCATGCCTGTTGTGCTAACAAATTTGACCAAACTGACAAAGACTACAACTAAACTTATGCTTACTACACAATATCACAGTTATGGTTTAGTTCTAAAAAGTGAATCCAAATGCAGGCATAGGAGTAGAAGTAGAAGGTAGAGTGAACAAAAGGTAACTGTAATCACTGACATAAAAGGCAAGTAAACACAAAATAACAAAAGGCTCTGAGGAGTCCAGATAAAAAAACAAATCCAATACAGAACTGAGATACACTATGAGCAGGAACATGGGGAGAAGCACAGACTGAACAATGCAGGACTGGGAAACAGGAACACAAGGTGAGAAAACAAGTGGACTAAATACAAGACAGCAACAAGACAACAACACTAAAACAGAAACCAATTTGACTGAATCTTTACAGCTACTTTTTATTTGTTTATGAAGTTTTTCTTTTTATTTCAGGAAACGTTTTTTTCACTCTTAGTTTTATTTTTTAGTTTAGTTTTAGTTGACTGAGTAATAACCTTGGTTTGCAGTGCTGAACTACCAGAAAATTAATCATATTAATGTATTCTCTTTTCTCATATCCAAGGCTTTTCTGCCAGTGAAACTGGGCAGAGTGGAACTGTGGGGGAAAGCTCATGTAAGATTCTTTTAATTCTGTTTCTTAGCCATATTTACTCTTAACTCTAACCCTAGTTTTTAATACTCAATTGTGCAGAATGTCATAGTGTTCATTCATAGCCTTCAGCTTCAACTTTCAACTCAGTTTTGTCCACTGAAGTACAATACATTAAAGAATGGCGCAGTAAGACGGAGGGGAGTTGGAGGATAAATATGTTTTAATTGGAAAAATTTGTCTTTCTTCAGATGGGCCGTCCTCAGTGGAGATCTATGGGGTTAATGTAGTGACAGTGGGAATCCCATATGGTTTCCAGTGCTCTGCCAGCTGCAACCCGGGCTGCCAATACACCTGGACCATGGGTAATGACACCTCTCAGGGGCCTGAGCTGAGCCTGGAGCTCCAGCACATAATGCCCACGCAGATCCTGACCTGCACAGCAGTCAACCCTGCAACAGGGATTTCAGTTAAAGTCAACAAGACACTGCGAGTGACGGGTATGAATGACCGAAGTGAATTCAAATTCTTAAACAGAACATCTTTTGACTAAACCTATTTCCAAACTTCCCAGTTGGGCCATCAAACCTACAGATCAATGGTCCACCTATGCTGACTTTCGGTACTACATCCAACTTTACGTGCTCAGCCGACTGCTCCCCCTCCTGCACCTACTCATGGACTGTTGTCTTGAATGGTGAACCGTTCAGTACTGCACAAGGAAACACAATTTCTGTCACTCCGCCTACTAGTACTGTGTCCTCTGAAACTCTGATATGTCAGGCTCAGAACACCGTCTCACAACTCTTCATCTCTACGATTCTGCATCTGTGGGTGGCAAGTATGTGAAAGAACTTAACTTCTAATCAATAAGTTTAACAAAAAGCAACAAGCATAAAAAGTCTGGGTGTATTGCAAATGTGTGGTTGCTGTTTAAACAGTTTTGTTGTCCCCGAGAACTGGTTTATATACATGTTACATTGTGATTGAGATTTGTGATTAGACAGTCATCTCCAAACATTTGGATTATATTTCTGTGTTCTCATCACCATTATGTTACATGTTATAATATTTAACAACTATAGGCTTCCTGTGGATTACACACCTGAGATTAAAGTCTGATAAAAAAAAAAAGTTGAAGTTCAATACACTTTTCCTGCTAGAGCTTTGCTATGCCCAGTACAGTTTTACAGTGGCTAATGTTAGCTTTTCATAGATATTGTTAATATCTTAGTGGTGTAATCACAGAAATAAATCAAGTAAATGCCTGAGCCAGTTCAAGTTGCTGATGAAGAACTTGAGATGCAGTTGAAAGAAACTAGTACATAGACCTTATGTTAACATTATTTCATCAAACGAAGGTTTGTACAAATGTCAAAAATACTGACTGGAGCTTGTTGTCGCCTTCATGATTGATAATAATTTTATTGAAAAATCTATGCTTTCAGTCCATTTGCTCCAGTCAGATTTGTGTTTAAAGAAAGTGACTAACAAGATTCAAATGAAATTCAATGCATCATTGCTGCTTGCGGCCACAGTGGCCACTGTTCAACATAGGTTACATAGTTTTGATACTTGATCTCTCCTTCAACATTATTTGTAGATACTCTCATTACATTTATGTTCTTATGTAACCCTGTAAAATGAGCATTCAAAGTCTTGTATCTCGTTCTTTAGGTTTATCTGATGCTGTCATCACTGGTTACAGTACAGTCACAATTGGAAAACAATACTCATACATTTGCTCTGCCACGTGCATTCCATCCTGTGATTTCACTTGGAAGTTCATGGGGAGGATTTACCAGGGTGACCAAATCCAGTTAACCATCATGCATCAGGAGGATGAGCCAACGTTTCCCAATAAACTGGAGATCACTTTTAGTGACTATTCTAAAATTGAGCCTCTGACCTGTGAGGCAACAAACGTTGTATCTCATGCCACTATCACCACTACCATGAACCTCACTGTCACTGGTGAGTCTGTGCTATAAAAAAATTATCTGGTACAAGAAACTATCACATCGTGTATTTCATGTTCATGCATGCTGTTTTGAATGTTCTGTCTGTACAGATCCCATCTCAGTGCATCCCACCTCTCAGATCCTGCCAGTGTCGGGCAGGTCTTTCTCTCTGGAGTGTGCTGGCTCTCAGAACCCAGAGTCCCTTACGTGGCTGAAAAACAAAGACCCAATGCCAGCATCTGAAAGAGTGCATTTCTCCCCTGACAACATCACAATGACCTTCAGTCCTCTCCTGCAGACAGATGATGGCTTATACCAATGTGTGGTGGCAGAGGGGATGACCCCCATCCAGTCTGTTGGCTACAAGATGCAAGTAAACTGTGAGTATACTATGGTTGTTACATTATGCAGTGCAGCAGTGGTGGCATTTTAGAGAAGTAGACTGGGGAAAAAGTAAGTGGCCAATGTGAATCAGTGGAGAGGTTTGAATCACAAAGTCATCTGGTGACCCAATTACCACTGAGGACAAGCTTTTCTTACTTCTCATTATTTTGGGTGCAGCTCTTACTCCAGTTATACAAGGACTTAATGGCTTGAAGTTATAGCCTAAGCAACCCATATCCCTAAAGCAGCCCCACTGCATGATGCAGGAAAATTGCCATTGCACAGGGCCTCTGCCAGAGGTTTAGTAAGCCTGTCCAGCAGCTTACATGAGCATATGAGCTAACCAGCTATCAAGTAGTGAGGTGATATTGATGATACAATGATGAAGTCAATGGTCAGTTGTTCCCATTGATGAACCTGCTCCAGATTACTCAGTTACTGCCCCTGTGAGCATTGTAGTTCCTGAGCAGAATAATCGAATTCCCAGCTGGTGCTCTTTCCAGAACCCCATCCAAAGACTCCAAGAAAACTCAGCCATGATCTTATCCCTATCCCTATATCTGTCCATCTGGTGCCACTCATTTTAAACTATTCTGTACAAGATTAACAAAACTTTTTATTAGCAAATGTTCTAGCAAAACTTTTAAAACAACACTATCTTTTTATTTATCTGCTCAACCTCCAATTGCAGATGGGCCATCTTCAGTGGTGATCAGTGGGGTCGAGATAGTGACTGTGGGAATACCATATAGTTTCCAGTGCTCAGCCAACTGCTACCCAACATGCCAGTTCATCTGGATCTGGGGTAATGAGACCTCTCAGGTCCAGGACCTGAGATTGCAGCTTGAAGAACTTCAGCCAGCACAAAACCTGACCTGCACAGCCATCAATCCTGCTACAGGAGTATCAGTCACTGTTCAAAAGATGCTGCAAATTACAGGTGATAATAAAGAAAAATGAATTTGAGCAGAATTAAATTCTTTTAGGAGCCATAAATTTATCGCATCTATTTCCAACTTTTCAGGTGGACCATCAAATATAAGTATCAGTGGTGAAGCCTTTTTAGTTCCTGGAGTTGCTTCCAACTTTACCTGCTTAGCTAACTGCTACCCCTCCTGCAACTACTCATGGACTATTATCTTGGATGGTGAACCTTTCAGTACTACACAAGGCAACACCATTTCAGTCATTCCACCGAGTACTGCCATCACTGAAACTGTGATCTGTCAGGCTCAGGACACCGTCTCACATCTCTACATCTCCAAGTCTTTGGTTTTGTGGGTGGCAAGTATGTGAAAGAAATAAACTTTATGTTAGGACTATTAGTCAATAGAGCTTTCAATTTGGAGAAGCCGTTTTGGATAACCCTGATTCCAGAAGTAAAATTCCATACATTTTCCCAAAGATGTCACATGACTCTTAGTTGGAGCAGTTCTGTGGCTTGAACATGATGATGAAACTCTCCTTGTTCAATATTCAGGGCAAGATTTTGAACTTGATTAGAAAATATCTGGTTCTTCAAAAGTACAAGTCTGATTACACAATAACTTTGGGGTAACTATGTCTCCCAAGGTACATTTCGGCAAAAACATTCCATCAACAAGCTTCAAATTTCATTATGTGCACTGTTGTTGCAAAAGATCAGTGTTGAGAAAAAAAAAAAGCACAATCTGCATCTTAAATCAATTAATTTTTAAATTCTGGGTCAGTTGTGGGCAAATTAAGCAACTGTGCAACTAACATTTTAATTGCCCAAATCTGCTTAAGTAACTTATGAGTAATCGTTTTCATTCAAACAAGATTAATATTTAACAAGATTTAAACAAACAAACAAAAAAAAAACATATTGTAAATGAATGACTTTTGAAAAAGGACTATCTTTTTATTTATCTGCTCAACCTCCAATTGCAGATGGGCCATCTTCAGTGGTGATCAGTGGGGTCGAGATAGTGAGTGTAGGAATACTCTATGGTTTCCAGTGCTCAGCCAACTGCTACCCAACATGCCAGTTCACCTGGACCTGGGGTAATGTGACTTCTCAGGGCCAGGACCTGAGCTTGCAGCTTGAAGAACTTCAGCCAGCACAAAACCTGATCTGCACAGCCATCAATCCTGCTACAGGAGTATCAGTCACTGTCCAAAAAACGCTGGAAATTACAGGTAATAATAAAAAAACAAAAAATGAATTTGAGCTCAGAGTTTTTTTCAGAGCCATACATTTAACCACGTCTAATTCTAACTTTTCAGCTGGACCATCAAATATAAGTATCAGTGGTGAAGCCTTTTTAGTTCCTGGAGTTGCTTCCAACTTTACCTGCTCAGCTGACTGCTACCCCTCCTGCAACTACTCATGGACTATTATCTTGGATGGCGAACAATTCAGTACTGCACAAGGCAACACCATTTCAGTCATTCCTCCAAGTACTACCACCTCTGAAAGTCTGATCTGTCATGCTGCGAACATCATTTCAAATCTCTACATCTCCAGGACTCTGATTCTGTTCGTGGCAAGTATGTGAAAGAAATAACCTTTATGTTAGAATTATCAGTCAATAGAGTTGTGAATTTGGAGAAGCTGTTTCTGACACCCCTGATTCCAGAAGAAAAATTCCATACATTTTCCCAAAGATGTCATATGACTCTTAGATGGAGCACTTGTACAGCTTGAACATTACAATGAAACTCTCCTGGTTAAATCATCAGTGCATATGATTCAGAACTTATAAATAAAATATTTGGTTCTTCTTAAACAAAAAGTCAAAAGTACAAGCCTGTGTACACAATCATTCTGGAGTAAGACTCCCAGGGTGCATTTTGGCAAAAACATCCCCTCACCAAGCTTCAAATTTCATTAAGTGCACTGTAGATGCAGCGATCAGTGTTAAGAAAACAATCTGCACCTTAAATGAAGTCACTTTTAAATTCTGGATCAATTGTGGATGAATTCACCAGTCATGCATGCAACATTTTAATTGCACAAATTTGCTTAAGTAACTTATGAGTAATAGCTTTTAATTCAAACTTCTATGCGAGATTGATATAACTTTTCATTAACATAGGATTTCTCCTGTTGAAATAAAAAAATCATTGTAAATGAATTACTTTTGAAAAAGGACTATCTTTTTATCTATCTGCTCAACCTCCAATTGCAGATGGGCCGTCTTCAGTGGAGATCAGTGGGGACGACATAGTGAGTGTAGGAATACTCTATGGTTTCCAGTGCTCAGCCAACTGCTACCCAACATGCCAGTTCACCTGGACCTGGGGTAATGTGACCTCTCAGGTCCAGGACCTGAGCTTGCAGCTTGAAGAACTTCAGCCAGCACAAAACCTGATCTGCACAGCCATCAATCCTGCTACAGGAGTATCAGTCACTGTTCAAAAGATGCTGGAAATTACAGGTAATAATAAAAAAACAAAAAATGAATTTGAGCTCAGAGTTTTTTTCATTAAACCATACATTTAACCACGTCTAATTCTAACTTTTCAGCTGGACCATCAAATATAAGTATCAGCGGTCAAGCCCTTTTGATTCCTGGGATTGCTTCCAACTTTACCTGTTCAGCTGATTGCTCCCCCTCCTGCAACTACTCATGGACCATTGATTTATATGGCGAACCATTCAGTACTGCACAAGGCAACACCATTTCAGTCATTCCTCCAAGTACTGCCACCTCTGAAAGTCTGATCTGTCATGCTACGAACATCATTTCAAATCTCTACATCTCCAGGACTCTGATTCTGTTCGTGGCAAGTATGTGAAAGAAATTATCTTTATGTTACGATTATCAGTCAATAGAGTTGTGAATTTGGAGAACCTATTTCTGACACCTCTGATTCCAGAAGAAAAATTCCACACATTTTCCCAAAGATGTCACATGACTCTTAGTTGGAGCACTTCTGTGGCTTGAACATGATGATGAAACTATCCTGTTTAAATCATCAGTGCATAAGATTTAGGACACTATTAGAAAATATCTGGTTCTTTGATAAAAATTTGAAAGTACAAGTCTGTGTACACGATAATTTTGGGGTAACTAAGACTCCCAAGGTGTATCTCAACAAAAAACATCCCTTCTCCATGGTTACAATTCCATAAAGTGCACTGTTGATGCAAAGATCACAGTGTTGAGAAAACAAAAAACACAATCTACACCTTAAATCAATTCACTTTTAAACTCTGGGTCAATTATGGGTGAGTTCATCAACTATGCAACTAAGATTTTATTTGTACAAATCTGCTTTAGTAACTTATGAGTATTAGCTTTTGATTTAAACTTCTATACGAAATTGACATAACTTTTCGTTAGCCAAGGATTTCTCCTTGTTGAAATGAAAAAATTATATTGGAAATTAATGACTTTTTTAAGAGGACTATCATTTTATCTATCTGCTCAACCTCTGACTGTAGATGGGCCGTCTTCAGTGGTGATCAGTGGGTTTGACACAATGACTGTGGGAATCGTCTATGGTTTCCAGTGCTCAGCCAACTGCTACCCGGCATGCCAGTTCACCTGGACCTGGGGTAATGTGACCTCTCAGGGCCAGGACCTGAGCTTGCAGCTTGTAGAACTTCAGCCAGCACAAAACCTGACCTGCACAGCCGTCAATCCTGCTACAGGAGTATCAGTCACTGTTCAAAAGATGCTGCAAATTACAGGTAATGATAAAAAAAAAGAAAAAAAAATGAGCTCATAGGTTTTATATGAGCAATACCTTCAACCAAGTCTATTTCTAATTTTTCAGCTGGACCATCAAATATAAATATCAGCGGTCAAGCCTTTTTGACTCCAGGAGTTGCTTCCAACTTTACCTGCTCAGCTCACTGCTCCCCCCCCTGCAACTACTCGTGGACTGTTGACTTGGATGACGAACCGTTCAGTACTGCACAAGGCAACACCATTTCAGTCATTCCACCGAGTACTGCCATCACTGAAACTGTGATCTGTCAGGTTCAGGACACCGTCTCACATCTCTACATCTCCAAGTCTCTGGTTCTGTGGGTGGCAAGTATGTGAAAGAAATATTCAGGACTGTATTAGAAAATATCTGATAAAAAGCAGTCAAAAGTGCAACCAACCTGTGTACACAATAATTTTGATGACTCCCATCCCATTACCAAGTTTAAACTGCCACGATGCCTTTCCAGTCATCATATTAATAGTAGATTAAAAGTAGATTTTAAAGAAAGAAAGGGAAATTCAATGCACTATCATATTGTAAATGCTGCTTGCAGCCACAGTGGCCACTGTGCGCCATAGTTAACATAGTTGTGGTTTAAATAATCTCTACAATACTTACATACTACATTATTTAAAGATAATTTGATTACATTCATGTTCTGATGTAACCTTGTAAAATGAGCATTGTACCTTCAAATTGTACTTTTTGTATCTCCTCTTCTTTAGGTTTATCCAACGCTGTCATCACTGGTGACAGTAGAGTCACAATGGGAAAACAGTACTCATACATTTGCTCTGCCACGTGCATTCCATCCTGTGATTTCACTTGGAAGTTCATGGGGAGGATTTACCAGGGTGACCAAATCCAGTTACCCATCACGCATCAGGGGAATGAGCCTCTGACCTGTGAGGTCATGAACACGTTATCTAACACCACTATTACCGCCACTATGAATCTCACCATCATTGGTGAGTCTGTGATGTTGCTCTCACCTGATGTTCAACAGATTTTGCATTGGTTTGAGTTATATGTTACGGTGTAGGAGCCTTGTGAAATCAGTTTTAATGTCACTTGATATTCTCTCTTGACAGATCCATTCGAAGTGCATCCCAGCTCTCAGGACCTGCCAGTTGCCGGTGAGCCATTCTCTCTGCAGTGTGTTGGCCATCAGGGCCCAGCCTCCATTACATGGCTCAAGAACAAACACCCAATGGCAGCATCTGAAAGAGTGCATTTCTCACCGGACAACACCTCAGTGACCTTCAGTCCTCTCTTACGCGAGGATGGAGGGTTATACCAATGTTTGGTACTAGAAGGCGGGAACAGCAGCACATTGGTGTCACGTGAGAGTGGAACACCCATCCTGTCTGTTGGCTACCTGCTGCAAGTAAACTGTGAGTATACCAGGGTTATGAAATTTACATTACATATTGTTGTCCATATTCAAGAAGTGGACTGGGGAAGGACAAATTTGCTAATCCCTAAAGCTAAGCTAACAGCTTCAATCCATTTGTGCAGTTTCTGTTATTTCTTGTCTGGGGGCAGTGACTTGCTGTGGTCATGTGAAGTTGGCAGGTAGTCAGTGTAGACAGCAGGAAGACAATGCTCCCAGCAAAGACTTACTGCAGAACAAAACTATATAATAAAATCAGATTGTACAGATTAAAGAAATAAGATACAATGTTTTAATTTGTTTTGGGTCTTTTTTTTTTTTGCATCAGACAGAACTGCTGTTTCTCTCTACCTCCAGTGCTAATGCTAGGCTTTTTGAAGGCTGGCTTCATATTTAGCGTACAAACACGGAGTCAATCTTCTCATCTCACTCTGAACTCAGCTCTTCTTGTCTTACATTTTCCAGATGGTCCAGATAAGGTGCTTATTGTGAAACCTAAAAAAGGCCCGGTGGGTGAGGAGATGTTTGCTCTGCCTGGATCTGTAACAGAGCTGCAATGTCTGACTGACTGCTTCCCCGCCTGCTCCATTAGCTGGTTTTACCATGGCACGCTCCTGTCTACAAATGCCACCATATTCTTCACACCTGAAACACCTCCAAACGAGGCCGGCCTCACTTGTGTGGCTTTTAACTCGGTGACAAAGAAAAACAAAACAGCTGAGACGACAGTGGTGGTGCCTGGTAAGCCAGTATTAGGGGTTAAAGTAAAAATGAGTTCCCTGTATCTGTTTGAATAAGTAAAAAGACCTTTGGCTTGTATTTGTGTCTCCTCTCTTCTCTGGCAGATGGACCAAAGAATGTGATCATTTCAGGACCAGACTCTCTTGAAATAGGGATCACAGCGAGCTTTACATGCACTGCTGAGTGCACTCCTTCCTGCAACTTCACATGGATCTTGTACGGGAAAACTATGACGAGTGATGTAATTGACATCACTGTGAACCGCCACATATCCAAAGAGTCCATCAGCTGCCAGGCTGAGAACACGATCACTGGGAAGATGGTGATGGTCAACGAAACCCTCAGCGTTTCAGGTAATGTTGCTGTTGGTGGCTCAAGTGTATTCATTTCATTACAGTTATCCGTTCTAACCCTGATTTATGTACCTTTAACTGCAGATCCTCACTGGTGTGGATGTTAAGATGCTGAAAAAACTGGACTTAACTCTACTGACTTGCTAATGCTGTCCACACAGTGAAGATATAATTTGGTAATCTCTTTATTAATGACACTTACTGTACGTGTTCGGCCGTGTTTGCACAAGCATTGTACGCTGACTGTGATGGACTGGTGACCTGAATAGGGCGTTTCCTTGCCTGTAGCACAATGCATTCTGAGATAGGTTCTAACCTCTCTGTGACCCTGAACAAGATTAGACATGTATAGAAAAAGGACTTATGGATTGCCTGCTTGAGTAATACGTTTTGGAGTTTTAATTACAGAAGGCTAATCATTTTCTTTTATGACTTATGGCTTGTCTTGCCAAACAATATGGACCATTATGCTTAATAAACAATGAACTATTATACGTTTACTGAATGGTGTTAATTTGTCACCTATTTACTTCTGACTCAACAGCACACGTTACAAAATACACCTTTATTTGTCAACTTCTTAAAACAGAACAAAATCTGTATTTGCAGAACACCTGTGACTCAAACTGAACACCTCCATCACTCACACATCTGAGGTGGTTTAGCCAATGCAGCGTCAGGATTTATTTGGTAGGTTTAAGAATGGGAGGGACAGAGTACTCACAGAGACCAATCCATACCTTTCATTCAAGATGCAAAGGAAAGCTGGAAATTCACATTACTCTCTCACAGAGCTGGTTGAGGTTCTCCCTATGACGTAATTATCTGACTCCGTTTCAACACATCCTCAAAATCAAAATAAAATATGTGCAACTCATCAAGTGTCGTGTATAGATTTCATTGGTGGAAACTTTTCTAATAAGTTTCCAATAGCCTGTATGGAGTTTGAAGTCAGTGTACAAGTACTTGTGTACATGTGCCTCCTCTATCACCAATAAACCTCATAATATAAAAAAATAATATTTTTTTCAGCATTGCATGTTAAATGTATGAGTTGTGCAGTAAATGATTCAACATACACGTTTACACAGAAAGTATAAATGATGACATTAGCTGTTGCAGGAGCAGGATTCTACACTGGAAGTCTCTATTTATATGCACCAAGGTCAGAATTCCAATCTAAAATTTGTGAATTTCCAGCTTCCAACTTTAAATAAATGCAGTGTTATGAACAGAGAAAGGTGGCATCACATTTCTACAGGTGAAAGGCTGTAGCACAGCAGTCCAATTTAACGAAAGTGTATTGAATAAAAGTTTATTCAGTATTAGAACTACACGCACTGTGTGTTGAAATTTAAAGTCTATAGAACGAGCAGATGTTCCTTAGATCCGAGCGTTACACTCCGTACTTCTTCTGCAAGGCTGTGACAGACGACACTTCCAGCTCAGCTTGGTGAAGGAAGTCAAACACTTCTTTAAGCACTGCGGGGGAAATAAAATCAGTACAGAAATTATGAATATGATGGAATGTGCGAGTGAAAAGCTGAAGCCATCTGCAACAATATGCCAAAGAGACTCGACCTTTCTTCTCTGGGGATGACATGAACATGACAGCCATGTCGAAGCGCCTCACACTTGCTAGACTCCTGAGGATCTCCAGCGTGGTGGCCGGTGCTTCATTCCTGCACGAGGCTGATGTTAATGTACAGTAAAGCCAGTTCACGTTTAGATTTTTTCCTACGAGCATCTTTAAAAACTCACTTGATATAGAAACCGTGCAGAGTTCTCAAGACCTGATTGAGAATGTCGGGTTCGAGGGAGTTGTGGAAAATGCTTCCGTACGCGTCGGGCTTGATTTGCTGCAAGACGAGAACAAAAACAAGGCTGAGAACTTCAGTTAAGACAAAACACTGCAGGCTAATCTTGATGTTTAGGTGCATCCAGCATCGAGTCTAATTTCCCCAATTCATCGTAGATTTCGTAGAATTTAAAGTCTCTCTGAAATAAAGTAAATAAAATAACTAAGATTTCAGTTTAAGTCTTTGCTGCTGATCTAAAATGAGATTCAAACTACATCCGTGGGAATCAGATCAGGTTGGCACGGCAATGATAAAATACATCCCGAGAATCATAAAAGAATTAGCAATAAATGCCCATGGCTCAGCTACATATGCACGCCTGCACTGTCAATACGGCTTGTGCCGACAGCATATAATTATACTGTCTGAACACACGAACAGTAAGTGACAGCGTACGCAGTCAGATCTGTTTTCTTCAAACACACAGCTCACCCTCAGATATCCGTAAACCACGTCAGGCTGGTTTCCAATCTTACGGAGGTCGGCCTCGAGCTGGAAGCTGTTGGTGGGTGGAGGAGGCAGGTCTGCTACTGTTGCGGAGGTGACGGTTGATGGTTCGGGGGGATGAGCGATTTCCTCCTGCGCTGGTTGTTTGCTCTGTCTGCTCAAAGGAACTCTGGGAAACAGAAGGAGGACACGCGTTCATTGGGTGGCAATAACAGATGCAACATCCGACTGAGTAATGCAACATGAAATAGAAAAGGAGGTGCCACTAACTGGTCAGACGAATGTGAAGGGAGTTCTGCTATCTCCTCGATCTTGATCATTTTGGCGCTGGGTGACGTCGACAGTGGAGAGGATTTGTCCTCAGCCTCCCTCACCACTTCCTGGACGATGTACTCGGATCCACCTGACTCCACGTCAGTCACCGACACCTTCCCGCTCACTTCCTCAATATCAATCCTCCTCAGTGGTTTCTGAGGAGCATTACAAATTCAGTCGACGTGATAACTCAGATTTTTTTTAAATACTTTAGATCACTGACTGAATTCTAATAAAACACATTAAATTAAAGTGATGAGGATCCAGATGTTCTGTCTACATTGATGTCTCTCCTGCCACCTGCTGGACAAATGAGGTCCAAGCATGTGTGAGTGACCTATTAGATAGAACATTCTTTAAAGAAATGCTATATCACAACTTCCTGAAGCCCAAAGTGATGTCAAACACTAATTTTCTCAGACAAACCTTCCAAAAAGTCAAAAGAATTCAGCTTATTTTATGAAACGAAGAAAAGCAAACAGATCTTTCAATGTGTGAGGCTGTGTTCAGAAAAACACTGCGTCTGCTGTCATCAGTGCAGCAAAATGATGACACATTTTCCCCAAAAAAAAGACACTTCTTTACAAAATTTACAACTAAAAATGAAAAACTGAGAACTCACAGCTGACTGCAGATGTGTTGGTTTTTCTATCGGCTGAACCGTCCTCCTCTGCGTGCTGTCTGGTGTTTGAAGAAGGCCGCCGGACCCCACGTCCTAACACGACACAATGACATTAAGAACAAAGAGGTAAAGTCTGTTGTAGATCAAAGCTAATAAAGTCTGACGTGTCTGACCTCATCTCTACATAAAATTGGAATTGAATCATTTATGCTCGTAATGGTTTTTATAGCCGGAGGGGCTTAAAACACTGTAGAGTGGAATGGTGACCGAGAACGAGGTTCACTCCTCGACTAACAACCAACAGCAAAGAACAAAGTAAAAATAGCTTTTCAATGTATTTCTGTCATGTTTTTAACATTGTTCCTTTATCATCTGTTCATTTATCTCTTGAACTATTAACTGGATCTTGAAACATACAATCTGGAGTTTCTGGAGTTCATTCAAGGCCTGCTTGTTCCCTGGTTCCAGTTTCAAGACCTCCTGGAAATCTGTAACAAAGCAAAGCAAATTGTCAGTAGTTGACATCAATAATGATTGCTCATATTATTTCAGTGCAATTTCATTTTAAGACAACTCTTACTGAATGTGTTTTAGAAATGAACAGAACTTCTGATATAATTTGAAATTTAACTGAAGTAAAGACAAAAAAATGAAGAATGCTGCTAAACAGGTGACAGCTTTTTGGTCTTCCGGGTGATAAACAGACTAAATGTAGTTGCTGCTGTTTGCCTTTGGAGGACAGTGTTGTTCCGTACAGCACCTTGTTTGGCCTCCTGCAGTTTTCCTAAAGCCACTCTGGCCGTGGCGCGACGGGCGAAAGCCTTGGAGTAAGTACTGTCCAGATAAATGGCTTTGGTGCAGTCCTCCTCCGCCTCCTGATACCTGCAGCAAACGTTTTAACTCCCTTTAATACAGGCATTTACACTCCGACAGAAAAAAAAGCGTGCTGGAGGAATTAAACGATGTGCTTACTTCTCCAGCTTGAGGAAAGCCATGGCTCTGTTGGCGGGCAGCAGGACGTTCATGCTGTCTGCCTCCATGCCTCTGCTGTAACACTCAACAGCCGCTTCATACTTCCCCTCTTTGAAATAAGCATTCCCCTGAAAGATACGTTCAGAAAACCATTTCCAAACCATACAGAGAGAGTCTTTGACATGTGAGCTGATGAGTCCAGCTCAAACACTGCAGGAGAATTCACAAACCACAGTAAAGCTTACTCTGTCTTTCTGTATAACCGCCTCCTGCCGTCTCTGCTGCTCCTCCATCAGCCTCTCCTGCTCGGGGTCTGCTGTGGGAGCCTCCTGTGACTGCGTGGCTTCGCTCGGGGCGGCCGGGGTTTGATCTCCGAGGATCTGAAACCAGTCACATAAAAGGGCGTGAATAAAAGAGAACACAAGAAACGACGCTAATCCCAAAAACGATCATTTCACGCTGACCTCTCTGATTTTTTTCACTTCATTCTGTGCCTCCACGTTCCCGGGGTCAAGCTTCAGAACCATCTCATAATCTGTTCGGAGATGGATTCATGTTGTTACCTCAGAGGGCTCAAATTCAAACAGATGATCTGATCCTTTTAATAGTTCGTCACCTTCTAACGCAGATTCATATTTCTTCAGTGCAAACCGTGCCGCTGCTCTTCGAGCGTACGCTTTGAAGTAGTTGCTGTCCAGAGCTATCGCTAAGTTGCAGTCGGACTCTGCCACAGCATACCTGCAAAGAACAAAGTGTCAGTGACTTACAGGAGAACAAAAACTTTGTGCCGAAACGGAAGAGAGCATAAACATGAAGTGAAAAGCGCCTAAAATCGTTCAGCACAGCAGCAATACACGCCGTTTACTTTTTGAGTCTGAAGAAGGAGGAGGCTCGGTTTGTGGGGAGCACGGGGTTGTAGGGATCTGCACCCATCCCTCTGGTGTAACACTCAACGGCACTGTCGTAGTTCCCGTCTTTGAAGAAAGCGTTACCCTAAAAATAAGAGTAGAACATGCTTTAGGAAAGGGTCACTCCTCTTCTCTCGGTTTACTTCCAGCACAGTGTTTACCTTCTCTTTCTCAGCCAGCGCTTTCTCCTGATCAGCCGCCGCTTCCTCAGAGTCTGACTCGTTTGACTCTGCAGGACTGTCCTCCTTATCCATCTCTGACAGAGCCTTGTCCTGCGAGCACGGGGACATAAATCTTTAGTCAGCTACTTCACCGATCACGTTACGTATATCTGTTTGTTGTTAAGATTAGCTACCACGTCAAACTTGTCCCATGATCTGTAGTCGTATGCTTTTATCCTCGAGGCCTGCTTGGACTCGTCTTCCTTTGCGTCTCCATTTCCCGTTGGCTCCCTCATCTTCTTCTTCTTCTTCTTCTCCCTCATCTTTGTCTTGTAGTCTTTGTTGCGCACAGGCGGGAGCTTCTTCTGCAAAACAGAGACAACAAGCTGCTGAACAAGATCCTGAGGATCATCCGGTGAGTTACCTGCTCCTGCGATGGATGGACGGATCTACAGCGGGGACAGACCTGGTCCTCCTGAAGTCCTCCCCTCCTCAGCTCGTCGTCCTTCTTCTTTATGTCTGTCTCCCAGCTCTCCAGCTCCCTCATGAAGCTGTGCATGTCCTCCGCGTTTTGCCGCATCTGAAGCTGGAACTCGATGGCTTTGTTTCCCGCGGACATGTTCCTCCCTGTGAAACACACATTTGTTTTGGACAATTTCTCAACACTAGTTGCTGCAGTTGCTGTAGTTGCTGCAGTTGCTGTAGTTGCTGTAGTTGCTGTCTTGAAGTCACGAGAATCACGCTGTCACGCTTTGGCGGCTAGCGGCTAGCAGCTATCGGGAACAGCAAACATTAAAGCAAAGCGAAGAGACTCTGCAGCTGTGTGGAGCTGCTAAAGTACCTGACGCGTGTCTCTCCGGCGGTTAGTCGCAGCTGAAGTGTTGCTGAGGTGAGTGAGGCTGAGCACTAAAACAAACTGTGTCTCTGTTCAGAGCTGTGTGTTTATGTCCGCAGCCATGACAGCCGAGGCCCAGCAGCCTTTGCGCGCTGAGTCTGCGTGCGCGGGGCGTAACCAAAGATCATCTATGGAACAAACCATAACTTTCTCCTGAAAACATTGCCCTCCTCTCGTCTTCTTTTCTTGCTTTCTTTCTTCTTCTTTGGTTTTTAATGGCAGTCGGCATCCGTGTCGTTGCATTTACTGCCACCTTCTGGACTTTACTTCTCTCTTAGTTCCCCGTCCGTTATATTCTTATATTAGTCCGGGTGAGATAAAAAACCTCAAAATTCTTCTTCTTCCCTCTCTAGATTTCCACTGTGTCACACTCTTGATCTCAGTTTGCACTCTTCCTAACTTCTGCAGCCCTGTAATCATCAGCTCTCTCTGTCATACAGTGATACTGTGTGTTCTTCAGTTTACTGTGCCCTATTCTTATTACTGATTACTTGTTCTGTTCTGTTATCTCCATTACATCCTCTCCTACTACACTTTGTAATTTATAAACGTGCTTCTTCCAATGTTGATTCTACTGATTGTTGATTTCCTTCCATATTCTGCTCTTCCCCTCTGCTTTTGATCATTTTACTTTCATTTCCTCTTTCTTTACTGCCTCCTTAGCAATTTTGTCTGTTTTTTCGTTTCCTTGGATCCTAAATGAGCTGGAACCCACATGGATGCTATTTCCCCCCTCCAGTTGTGTTAATCTGGATGTTTATATTGATGTAATATTGCGCAGAGCTCCACCGCATATATGCTTAAATAATCTGATGTTCTCTTTGAAACTGTGATACGATGACTGGGAATCACCACTGCTGCGCCTGTTGCCCCTGTTATCGGCTCTTTAGATCCATCTGTGTATATGTAAACATATTCCCCATACTTTTCATCTTTGTAGTTATACAATTCCTGGACTAGATCCGCTGTTTAATTTCTTCTCTCGATATTCCATATTCCTAGATGTACACTTGTTTCTTGTAACATCCACTCTGGTCTCACAGTCCACAGAACTGTTGTTGCCCTCCTCTCTTAGTCATACCTCCTGCATGAAATGAGTACACGCTCTGCTGTTTCCCCGCAGTGATTACTCTGCAGTTAGATGTTTGCCTATAGTAAAATATGTATTATTCAGATATGCCCTATTCTTAATCTGCTCATGATAACTTGTTCCTTTCTGTTACCTTCTTGTGCGCACAAGATCATTTACTATAAATTCATATGTATCAGCTCCAGATGCACACAGCCACCATAGAACTCAGCTATATAAAACTCAGTTAATTAAGTTTTACTTTCACCTGAAACTGTCACATCACATATCACAAAAATGATTTGACAGGAATGGTTAGCCAAGCCTCACTTATTGACAGTTGGTTTTACTAATGAGAACTATAAAAATAAGTACCACGACACTTTAAATGATTGTATACTGTACGGACAGCTGTAATATCAAAAACAAAATCTTTAGAGTCGATCTATGCGAGCCCTCAATCTGACCTTTTTGTTCTCCGTTCTTTCAAATTCTTAAGCTCTATCAATTCAAACTTTTTGCTTAATGGTACAAGCAATTATTGCAAAGTTATTATTTATTTTAGTCTTGAACAGGCCATGGTCACAGCAAGAGCCCAACATGAAAGATGTCATAAAACCTTGCACTCGGCTCCAGCATTTATTATTGGAATGCAACTAAACTGTGATTGGCTTCTCCACCAACCTGAACAACATCTCAGTGAAAAGACACACTGTGTGCTCTATTGTGTTTTTTATGTAATGAAAATCAAACGAGAAGTGTGAATTTCAACACCTTTATTTAAGTTAGATTTTATCTTGTGCGCACAAGATAACAAAAAAATATTACATTTTGGGACTTTAGGGACTCTGTACTCTCCCAATATATTTTGCCACTGTTTATTTACCTTTGCAATATTATTTTGCCACTTTCACCTTTAGTACTCATTCCTGCACATCTGTACACTTGTCTGTTGTCTGTTGTTGTTTATTGGTTTCTTATTTCCTGTGCAGGCTGAAGGATACTTTGGTCTGTTGTTGTTTTGCCTTTTCTATTTTTATTTTTATCCTCTATTGTACGTCTATAGTGTATATTACACCCTTGCTGCTGTAACAAGAGAATTTCCCTGTTGTGGGATAAATAAAGTATAATCTAATCTGATCTAATTTATTTCCCCGGACTATGACTTTCCTCTCTGATTTTGACACTTTCCACATCATCTTTTCTAACTGCCTCCTTTGCCATCTTATCCACTTTTTCATTCCCTTGGATCCCTGAATGTCTGTACCCACATGAATACTTCTTTTTCCCCCTGATCTGCTAACCTTGAATTATGTGAACAGTATTTCATACAGTTTTTCTCGGTGTGCTCTGGCTGATCCTGTCCTGATGCCTGACAGTGTTGATACTGAGGCACTACAAATGAGTATTTTCCTTCCTGTTATGTCTTCCACCCAGTCTAACGACCAAAAATATAAACATTACCAAATGAAAGGTGCCCTGGCCCGAATGCATTGTTGTTTTAAAACATGATTATGGTGTATTGCACTGAACACTAGGTTTGGTTTTAGTCCACATATCGTGCTGCGAGTTGACGACTTGCTTGCACGTTCTGAATAGACGATCTATAAATTTTACTCTATCAAAACTATTTTTTTAATGTTACATTAAAGATAAGTATATTTCATGACGTTGTTGTATAAAATATATCATTAATATATAATTCAAATAAAAAAATAAATAGCCATCCATTACCTGTGACCTACAGCTGTCACGTGATCTACAAAACAGGGATGACCTCTCTCGCTAGCTAGCGGCAGCTAATCAGAGGTAAACCTATGTGCTAACATTTGACACAATGGACCAGACTAAACAAGAGGAGGATTATGGATACGACTTATTCCCGGAGAGGAAGAGGGGAAAGTCCAGTAAGGGATTAATCGGGGAGACCTTGTTCACTTTCCACCACAAGTGTCAGTTCATGCTGCAGGTCGCAGTGGACACCAGTGAGTATTTCGGCTAGCTGCTTAGCCTGTTGAGTTAACTGTCATGTCAGCTGTGAGCAGGGACGCTGTGAGGAGGCTGCAGTCTGTGACTGAAGTCCTGTGTGCAGTGTTCACAGACGCTCAGCACCGTTCAGCGTCAGCTCGTTTAGTTAGCAGTGTCAGTGAACGCTGACTGCGTTCAGCTCTGACTGTCTGTCCTTCTCTCAGGTCCGTATGCCAAACTCCTCCTCAACGCCATGAAGAGTTCAGGATGGTACGTACACGAAACACAAGCGTTTATCATTCTAGACCTTTTCCACAGCAGCCATTTTGACATGAAATACTACAGTGAACACAGGTGTTAAATGATACTAATTAAGGTCCCGTTCCATTCAGGTCAAACAGAGTCAGGGTGCTGCTGTGGTGCATGTTGCCTCACTGGAAGGTCTCTGCTGCACTAAATGGAACTGAACCTTAATTAGTATCATTGGTAACACCTGCGTTCGGCACTATTTCATGTCAAAATGGCCGCTGTTGAAAAAGGTGTGTTGCCCTTCCACAATAACTCAATAACCTGGGACTGTTTACATGTTTGCGCAGAACTATCAGATAATGCTACTACTGCTGTCATGATTTAAGTTAAGGTATACACAAGTGACCAAAGTAACAGAACTCATTTTTAGTAATAATTTTTAGAAGCACAGTCTTGAGATAGGATTAATAAATCTTAATCTCAAATTAACCTGAATGTATCCTGTTATTGTTTATGTTTAGATCATCTCCTATACGTTCATAATTGATATCACTGTTACCCAGTTATTTATGTGACGTTTATGTAATGCGTTTTCCTTCCCATCAATTCAGCAAAGTGTTGAAAGACCGACATTTCTCCTGTGAAGATTGTGACGGGACGGTCAGCGGTGGCTTTGACGCAATATCTTCTCAAGTAAGGAAGAGACCTTTGCAGTAATACAGATAAAGCAGGTTCAGATGTCTTAATATGACTTATTTCACATGAATTTGCAGATCGTTTTGTGTCAGAACAACATCAACCAGCAGTCCCACATGACCCGAGTGGTCACACATGAGCTCATCCATGCCTTTGACCACTGTCGGGCCCACGTGGACTGGTTTAACAACTATAGACATCTGGCTTGTTCTGAGGTGAGTCCCAGTGAGTTCAGCACTGGCTGAATTTACACACAATGGTAACTTTTGTTATGTCTGTGTCTCTGAATCGTTGGCATTGTGTTCCTTTTCTCATGAATGAACCAGATAAAAATGTTCCCTTTGACTTAATACTAGGTTACATACTGTGACCGTTCTTTGACATTGTAACCAAAGTGCAGGGAAGAGCTCATTCACTCCCAGTTTACTGGCAGTAAGGGAGGAAGCTTAGCCAGATTCCCATAATCAGGCAGCATTGACTCTTGTGATTTCCAAATATTGTTTCCTTAAAGGCTACGGCTGGCAGCCTTGCTCTGACTGTGGCTAAGCTCTTTGGTTCTTACTGAAAATTGAAATCTTAAAAAGCAGGTCATGAATATACACTTTGTTCAAAAAATATTAAGTTTGTTCCTAAACCACCCGGGCCCTGTCAGGAGTAAATACAGTTTGTTTCTTCATAAACAGGATGCCAACATTTGATTCAGACTTGAGAAAAGGAAGGTTGGCTTGTTTATGATAAATCCCAATCATACACATCACATATTCTCCTCCAACTGCATTGTTTGAATGTTTTGTTTGCTGATTATCCAAAGACTTTTCTGTGTCTCTCTTTCAGATCCGGGCAGCCAACCTCAGTGGAGACTGCACCTTTAGCAATGAAGCTGCCAGATTCAACTTTGGCTTGAAGGAGCATCATCAGGTACTTTTATTTTGGGACAAATGTAACTTTTACTGGCAGGTTTCAGACTTGTGTTTCTAATTTAACACTCATATCATGTTTGTTTTCTCTTGGACAGGAGTGCGTCAGAGGCCGTGCCCTTCGCTCCATCCTAGCTCTGAGGAACATCAGTCGAAAGGAGGCGGAGAAGATAGTGGACGAAGTCTTCGACACGTGTTTCAATGACCACGCGCCTTTTGGACGAATCCCGCACAGCAAGAAGGATGCCAGGTTCGCCAGCAGAGATTACGAGAACAGAGGGCGATATTATGCAAGCCTTTAGTGTCGCCACATTTCATTTAACTTCCCCAAGGGTGCTGTGACTGACAGCGACGCTGACAAGAGCTTGGCAAGCGTCAGGGCCGTGGTCAGCGTAAAAAAGGCTCAACAGAATGACAGTGTGTTGAAAACAAGTATATCCCTTCAGAAGGGATATTTGGAGAATGATTTGTCCTTAGGAGAGGAGAGCAAAGTAAGTTCCTTTTCTATCTGATGGACACTAATTCTGCATAAAGGGATTGTGAAGGACCCAGTGATTTATTTGTCTATTATTTGGTTTTAGGTGATCATTGGGTGCTTTTAAGGAAATTCAGGATTTCCTTTAACTGTGTGCTTGTCTTGTTGCCACACTGACCTCCATTAATTTCTTGTAAATAGAGCTGGTTCTGCTGAAATGAAACAAAATCAACTTGTGTTTGAATTAAAGTTTTAAATCCTCTAAAAAAGCAAGAGTTATTTGTGAGGACAAGAGGGGGTGTTTCGTCCGCCCTTGGCACAAACTGTTTGAATTAATGTCCTGCCAAAGAAGCGAAAGTAAGCGAACTGCCGATAACAACGCATTCATGTCTAATCCCAAGAGAGGACTCTTCAAATTAACATGTGAGACAAGTAATATGAGTAAAGTGAGGAAAGTTCTTCCACAACAACATCACGGCCAACTTTGTTCACATCTGTGCCGCCACTGTAAAATGTCACTGCTGACATCTTTATTGGACATTAGCATTTAAAGAATCTCGTATCCCTCCACAGAGATTAATGAGGGAAAAAGTTATAAGGGAATTAGCCTCATAATCCCCCCCTCCTTCCTCCTCCACTTATGCCTATCTCAAAGACAACACGCTCTGCATCATAATCACAAAGTCACTCGGTGTGTCTGCCGTCGGAGAGCAATATGCCGCTTATCTCTACATACTCTTAAAAAAAAAAAAAAAAAAACAGAAGAACGCGTGGGCTGGGACAACAAGGCGAGTGGGTGGGATGGAACGAGCAAAGAAGATTAGGTTAATTTTAGACGCTTAACGGAGAAAATGATGAAAGCAGCATGCAGGCAGTGGGATTAATGTGAGACAAACACAAGAAAACAAAAGAAGGGAATGATATTTGGATTTGCGTGATGTTATACACCCAAGTAGGCCAAATAAAGAAATCATAGAAAACAATAGAATTACAGAATTACTGCTGGAATTGTGCGCATATCAAATGCCAGCTGCTTAACACATTTGGCATAATTAGACATGCAGAGCAGGACTGTGAATTTGTAAGTTATTATTGAGTTTAGCACCATAGCATGGATTTAAGAAATACTGAGGGCCTAACAACCAACCCACACCCACATATAAGTTTCATACACAGGAATCAGAGCTGATAAAAGAGCATGGTATTGTTTTTAATGAATTAATGATTAACTCCCCACAGGTTACTAAATTGCTAAAATTAGGATGTAGCCTTGTTGTCCTTGTTGGTCTCGATAGTTTAAGAGTTAGATTTGGGAGACAGTCAAATTTGAGTGCCACAAACTTTAAATACATAACAGTGTTACTGCAAGCCTGTTAGCAAACAGTTGCTTATTGAAACACCCAGCAGCAACATAACAGTGGTTTTAGACCATCTAATGGATGCATGTCTGCTATTCGTCTTCCTTTTAGCTCAGTTTTGGTCTGAACAAAATCCTGAGAAAAATATCTGGTTGCAAAATGGTTCACTATGTTAACTCTAATTTGATGCTGTCAACCAGGTAGCATACCGTTTATTTTCCCCCGAGAAAAAACATTTTAACACATTTAATGAGAACGTTAAAAATGAACCAAAGGTGTCAAGGTTCAGACTGCAAAAGAGCAAAACAATGAGCTGAAAGACACTAAAATGCTCCATAGAGCTGAGAGGAGCTGCAGTGAGATGATCTTTCTCTGTGGGTAATGTAGTTATAATTATTTCCTCCATTCAGCACAACCCAGCTGCTATGTTACTGTGTTGTGGAGCAGTAAACCCTCATTCATGACTGCAGTACCGTTTGAGTCCTTTGGATGGCAGTTTTGCCCACTAATACACTCACCAGAACACGTCAAACTCGAAAAGAAAGTGCTTGCTGTTTTATTGATACATATAATTGAATCCATTTTGTTGAGTACTGTTCCAGGTGAATGTTTAGCCTTTTATGAGCTGAGATAGGGCACGGTAATCAAGTTGCCGCTGCGAAGAGTGACGACTTTCATTATTCCATCTATTTAAGCAGGCAGCACCCACTGTGATCTAATTAGGATGCTCCAGCAACACTGGCATCCCTTCACTAATCTGCTGTAGGACAACACATTAACCCCGAAAGCACTAATGAACTCATCTCATTAATTAGAATAATGCCAGATTTGGTTGTAGCGTGAAAGGGCGATGAAGTGTGAGGACACCCACTTGCCTTTGTGAAGTTTTAAGGTGTCTGCTCTTCATTGGGTGGAGTTGATAATGAGAATGTGCTGAATTATTTAGCTGGGAATTGTAAAGTACTGTAAGATATTGGTATTTCTGGATTTATTTGATGAAGAAGACCATGCATGTTTCTGCACAATACATCTTTTCAAAATGTGTGACAAGCTTTAGGGGGAAAGTGTTTGACACACACACATTTACTTCTCTTGGATGACTTTCAAATGAACATGAAAGAAGCAGAGGAAAGACCGGGGGAAAAGCTGGTCGACAAGGCATCCTTTGGCCAAGATGACCATTTTTCAGTCCCATCTCCAGCACTCTGGGGAAACACTTGAACAAAGAAAATATATTGAGTCCAGTCGCCTGTCTTTAGCCTGAGGAGAACAATCATATTCAGCTGATTGAGGACAAGAGTGCATATCTAAAGATGGCTGCTGTGAACCTTGTTTTATCAGCTGACAACATATCTGAGCACAGATGAGGATAAATATCCAGAATAAGGAGAAGAGTAAAAATAATAACACGACAAAGAACAAAATGAAGCAAAAGTAGTTATAGTAACAGTAAGCTACTAGTAGAAGTGCTAGAAGAATTAGCAGTTTAGCCTTGTAAAACCAGCAGTAGGCTAGTAGCAGATGAACTAGCTCTAGTAGCACAAACATTAGTTGTAGTACTTGCATTATTATTACTATTACTACTATTTTGGCTCATGTCTGTGTTGTAAATTTGAAGTTAAAGCCATGCAGCCTGTTAGCTTAATTTAGCACAAAGTCTACATACCAGGAAACAGCTAGCCTGAAAGTCCACCTCTAAAGTTCACTAATTACTTAGTCTGGCATGAACCCCCGCAACAACACAACATATAATTTTACTCTTACATACAGTATATCAAGAATGAGCTTTAGCTGTGCTGACATGTGCTAGCTTTTTCTTAAACCTGTTTTCAGTCTTTATGCTAAGCTAACTGGCTTGTCGCAGTAGCGTCACATTTAGCATACAGACATTAGAGTGGTATTCAATTTCTCATGTGACAGTTGGCGAGATATAAACGCATATTTCAAAATGTTAAAGCTATACTTTAATTTATTACTATTGCTATATGTGGTGGTAGCTATGGCAGCAGCCTTATTCAATGTTATTTCTACCAAAATATGAAAATAGCAATGTGAGTGTAGAAATATTAAACTATGTCTCATTTACATGATAAAAACTTTTCTTAGTTATACTTTATGTATCCAAAAATGACCAGTGAGAATCAATCACTGCCAACAGAGTACTTAATACAGTGCATATGGTACCTTGGGATGTAATATAATTCATTAGGTAGTTAACAGGCAACACTGACAGTGTCGAAAAAAGTTGGAATCATTAGAATTCACAGCACAAATCCTCTGGAGGCGAACCGTCTAACCTGACAATTAACTCCCCCAGCGGGGAAGCACTGTTTGAGACTGGTGAGGGGGTGGGCATGTATATCAATTAATTATGTGTGCAAGTTGAGGATTAATTAAGGAGATGTTTAAAGTTGACTGAGATCATCTTTGTATTGCTACAATTTTATGTAATTTTGGAACTTTCTGGCTCGACTCTCTCAACGCGTTCTGTGGACTGTTTTGAATAGCAGGAACGGCTGTTTCTGGACAGATATGATGTTGGAAGCTTTGATAGCTGTGAGACAAAAATGTATTCATCTCCATTGTACTGAGGTGAAGAAAGAATTCTCAAAGGTGGCTATTTCAATCCCTGGACAGTTAAAACCTTAAGTATCTGCATAGCTTGATACCTTTAGAGGAAAGTTTTTACAAGGTTTTTTGCAAGTAAGCCTCAAATCTTGGAAATGAAGTCTACAGTCGTGTCCTGACAAGTCTGAAGTACACTTTGATGTAGTCTCAAAAAAGTCAATATACACCCTTCCCTAGATTTAAATGTTAATCTTTATATAATAGTAGATACGATAATTATATATTAATAAAAAATGTTTGACAACTTGTATGACAAAATCTAAATCCTTTGTAAGTTAACAGGTCCACACACAAGTTGTTATGTAGCAATGAACTAGTTAAAAATATTTTGGATAACCTTTATAAGGAGGAACTATCAGCAATATGATGGCAGGCAGGACAGCAAAAATTCACTGTGTATGAGTGTAAGATTTCAAGTGTTTTTGCTGCCAGTTTGACAGTCTGGTATGGCAGTCGTGTTTTCAGTCAAATACAAAAGGAAGGAGGTGGTGAGTTAGTTAAGTGGTCTTTTCCCACGTTGTCTCAATAACAGCAATAAGTCGAGAGATTTGCGGCACGTTGAATGAGGCTTATTAGGAATGAAAGGACTGGAGATTATATCAGGAAATCCCCCTGAAACACACACGCACACACACACACATACACACACAGTAGATCTTGATACTGCTAAACATCCTGTATCAGAGAAAAGTACAGGTTTTGCTGGACAGAGCACAGAAATGAACATATAATCCCTGAAACACATGCAAACTAATCAGGTAACGTGAATATTGTCTAATAAAGTGCTGTCATTAGATTAAACCACAAAGCTACTCTTTGTTGTAGTAAAATTTTTTCACTATTTCTGAAAACTTGCACTTCATTTTCTTATTTTCCAACACAAATGACAGGAGTTCAAGGAAATTAGCGCCGGCAGACAGTTAACATTCACTGCAGAACTGTAGATGACTTCTATAATGGTAATTAACACATGCTGGCATTTGAATCTTCATTTTGCTAATGATATGCATGGTATTAATTAGGCCTAAGTGATTAACATAACAACCGCTGGACAATGTCCTGGGGTAAGAGCAGGGCTGTTTTTCTTTTTATTAATTCTCCCTAAAGCCACGGACTCATTAATAAATCCTAACAGCCAGCTCTGCTAACCTTGACAAGTATTGTGAGTCGTGTTGAAAGTGATTTAGTAAACTCTGTATGCATGTAGAATGAATTGAAAACTGTGGAATATGTGAAGAAATGTTGACAAAGCATTTTAACAAAGAGAAGGAAACACAATAGAGACAAACAGAAAGGAAGACTGAAAATGAAAATGAAACAAGATAAAAGAATAGAAAAGGAAAAATTGCCGCAAACATTAGGAAATTACAGTACACAGCAGTTAACACTGGCACAGGTTGACGTGACAGATGTTGATTGCTTAAACCTCCATGGTTTTTTAGCCACTTGGGAGCAGCACAACAAAAGTAAATCCAACATTGTAAAGTTGATATGGTAAACATATTGGCTAACAATTGCTTACTCAGCCAGCAGAAATTGAGCAACTTTGTATCCATGTGGATCTCTGTGTCTGAAAGTCCAATATTCTTTCACCCTTTAGGTTTTTTTTGGTCTCCATTGACTCCTGAATAAGGCATTTGTCTCTTTAGCTGCTATGTGCTCGACTTTCGAGTCACTAACTTTCTCTATCTAAATTAAATTGTTGAGAACAGCAAGAGCAAACCAAAGCGATAAATTTGTTAGCCATAAAAAACAACAACAAAAAAAACAATGAGCTGAAAGATGCAAAAACATTTAATAGAGCTGAGAGAAAGTGCAGAGTTCAATGGAGATGTTTTGTCTGCAAGTCATTTGCAAATCCCAATAATGAACCTGTTATTGGTAGTCCAAGAGGTCAAAGAAGTGGTCTGGAGACTGTACTTGAGTCCTACAGCCCTGTGAAGTCAGCTAGAACGAAACCTGCCCTTGAATTCTTTGTCATTCGAAACAACAAGGACACTGGCAGATCACCTCATTCTCCTATTCGCCCCATTTGTGAGATGTGGTCGGCCTTCTCAGAGCCGAGCGGGCGGCCGCTGGGACTTCCAATTCATTGAAGGGAGGAGCAGGAGATTGCCTGAAGGGTCGACTCCCCTCTCTGGTGAGCCAATTTAGTTTGACCTCTCGTATCGTCTCCTGCGTCGCGAGTCCAGATAACTGTCCTCCAATCTGGCGGCTTTGTCACGGTTGAGCTCTGGCAGCGGTGGAGCAGCTGAACCTGAACATCCACAACCGGAGGGATTACCGTGTCTTCAGTGAGGACCTGAGTGACGACTGACGCCTTTTTTGCTAACATTTGCCTGTCTCTGAAATAGCAGATAAGAATTGGAGCAGCAGAGTGTGCTAGAGAGTTGAGATACTGTCTACGGATACCTACTGTCCTGTAACTGGAAGGTCAAGGGTTTGATCCCTTGAACACCCCACGTTTGATTTTCTTTGGTCAAAATCGATGTGTTAGCATTTATACTGATGCATATTTGGTTCTTTCAGGTTGTCCTGTTACAAGCATTCATGGGTTATAACCAAAGGTCACACGATTCATAAGCACTAATTGGACAGCTTAGAGATTTTGACCAAGCCATATTTAATTTCTGCAGTGTTTGCATCCTGAAAAAGCACATTACCAAACTAATGCCACAGTGCTGCCATTGATCATCAAAGCAGAACTTAAAATCTAAATGAGAACACATCTTGAACTCTTGCAGCATTCTGTCTAATTATCATTTCTCTGAGTTAACCTGCACCGGCTGTACCTCAGCATGACGTTCATTATTCAGAAGGGTGAGGCTGACTCTGACCCTGTATCTTCTCCGCACATCATAGTCATTAGTCACTGCCGGGTATGGCAAGATCAACCCGCTTTCCAGCTTTTAACATCACACCCAACACTATTGATCAGCCACTGACTCGGACCCTTTTTACTGTCTGAACCAGCAGGCAATTAAAGAGTAAACACACACACACACACACAATATAACTTGAAGACACGTTTGTTATCTCATAGTCAAGCAGGAGAAACACACTGATCTTCACGTGAACTTTGGTGACTTGAATAAAGAGACGAATCAAAGTCAAGCGAGTTATTTGCATAGACAACAAAAGCAGTCAGCTTGTAATGATGGCCCAGTCAGACTTTCAAATCATCAAACTCACCGCTATAAATATCCACATGCTTGTATAATAATCAGTCTGGTGCAGGCCAACAGTCCTGTTCTGTATTTTTTCATTGAACCTGTGCAAAGACCTTAATAAATATTTTTCGACTAGACTTGAAATGCATCAGACAGAAATATTAGTCTTTTAATCAAATATTAAATATCAGGCACTTGTCTTCCACAGCCATACAGAGATTTTTCCCTCACTGCAACTAACATGATCTGTAAAAACCTCCAATCAAATTGGAGTTTCTGGATCTAAAATTATTAATTTAGTTAATATATTATTTTTGTGAAACCAATTCAATCAAAGCTCTTGTTTTTTCATATGTACAAAAATGCATGCATGGAAGCAAGTAAAGCAGAACCCCTTAAAGGTACATCATCAAATTCCCGATTGCATTAACCTCAACACTCTTCCGCTCAGGAAAAAACTACGGTGGCCATCACGTGACAAAAAAGGTTTTCATCACAACAACCGCACAAGTAGCTTGTGGAGGGTTGACTTTAGCAAGCTGGTCTGTGTGCTAATAAAACCCAAGGTAAGTGATGTAAGGCTAACAGGCTAATCTGTTGGTCTGATAGTGAGATAGTGTGAGCAGGCAACAAGTTTTTTTTCTCCATTCGCAGTCAAAAAACAGATGAATAAACTGATAACAGAGGGACAGAAAGAGGGAGGTCAGGGCCAGGTGAGGCCCTCCAAAGTGGCCAGGTGAGGTGGAGAGCCGCAGGGGATCTCAGCGATATGAGACCTGCTACGTAATGACGAAGCGCGGTTTGATTAGATTGAATGTGATGAGCACAGTAAATGTACTGCATTTTTTATACGCTTCAAGACATGCCAAAAAACATAGTGGAATAAAATGCACTTTGTTAGTGCAGTGTCTGTCACAGCAGATTCTCCATATGTGAACTGGCCTGGTTTAAAATGACATGCTTGGGTGCTTTACATAAATCCTAACTGGATGTATATATGGAACCACTAGAGGTCGCTCTGATGCTGCTTCCTGTTCACACAAGAAGCCTTCTGGGTAAAACTTAATTTTACACTGGCCTTAATCTAATTTATTAACCTGTAAATTAATCACTGGAACTGACGACAGTATCAGAATGCAAACACACACTAAATGTTGTATTTGCATATTTGTGCATGTTTTAAAGAGTCAGTGAATGAATGATGTGTTTTCTTTTTAAATGCCTGCATTAAGTTAACAATCTGCACACATTTAAGACTGAACCTGAAGTCAGAAGAAGACACATTTCTCACTAAAAAGTAATTCCTTTAATGCGAGTTTAAGTGACTCATCTCACAGTTCATTAGTTAAGAAAACACTCTGATTGGTTTTGCCCCACAGGCCATGGTGACCTTCTTCAAGTTGTCTCCACCGGCGGTAAATCTTTGTCTGCATGATTCAAGACTTTGTTGCTAATAAACGTGTGCACTCACCGTACCGCTGAGTACGAGGCACATCTCACTTTTGTCTGCAGCCCTGCCTCCCAATCCCCCTGATCCTGTCACTCCCCTCTCCCCCCCTTCTCTGGAAGACAGGGGGAAAAAAACACATCTCCAGAAACCACTTCTGATGGAAAACGCAGCTGTTTGCAAGTTTGCTCGCTGAGAGAGCATGGAAACGGCTTGTAAGGCACGCTCCGACAGTACTGTAGGCCTCCTGGCAGACTAACACAAGGGCACAGAGTTGTGGTTTCACATGGTTCAGCATGCTGCATGAGTCACTGACCAGAAACATGTCTCTCCCATACAGCATGGTAAGGCTCAGTGACTTACACTGCGGTGGGCGAGGGCCAAAGACAATAAGCCAGGGGCTGCATAATAACATATGTGAATTATGCCCAGCAAAAAATGCATGTCAAATCCATGTGAATACCAAGAAAAGCCATTTAAAAAATGCTATACGGGATGAAAACCAAAATAGTGAAAGGTAAAGTGCCAGTTCTCTAGTGCTCTAAATATTTGCCATCTGGTAGCTCTTTCCTGTCACACAGGAAGTGATGTATTTTACATTTTATGGTCTGTTAGCAAAAAAAAAAGCAGTTGTTTTTCAGACTCTAAAAACCCACTATACGCCACCTGACCAACCCAACAAAGTTAGCGACAAAGCATTTGGCGGCTATACAGTCAGATATTTTTCTCAGGAGCTGGTGACCAAAAGAAACCTAAAATAACAGTGAATAGACAAAAATAAAGAAAATGATGAATACTGAAGCCTGAAAATGCTTTCTGGATTGTTTGTGGATTGGATACCATGGTAGTTAGCATTAGCAGTGATAGCCACTATGGCTTAAATACAAAGAAAAGAGCTTCGCCCATGGAAACTCAAAACTCATCAATTAAACATCCAAGAAGACATCACTGTACCGCCCCCACTGTTTGATTGACAACTGATTTCTGGGACGTGTTGTGCAGTAACACCACCGTTTACAGATTAACAGTAGTCGAAAACCATTAATGTCTGAGAATACAGAGGGTGTTTTCTCATTTCATAATGAGAACTGTAGTTGTCCTGTACTTTTCCCTCTTTCCTCTTTCAGGCATTTAGCTCTAAGCTATTTTGTGGGTGTCAAAACGATCGCTGCAGGCATGGCGAGGTGATTAAAATCAGGTGTTACTGTATGATTGATGCAGTGTGTGCCACATATGTGCTGCTTTCACACTGGTAATTACAACACTTTCAAAAGATGTGGAATTCGCCGTTTGATGTATGTCTGCCTGCAAGGACTTTAAAGAACTCAACGAAGGACCATCTGGGACTGGAAAGAAAGTCGCTGGTGGGGGGAAAAAAAGAGGAACTAATGTCTGAAAATGGAATGCAGCATGCAGCAAGTTCCTTGGAGAGCCAAAGTGTTTCTAAATCAAGACCATGAGGCTGCTTATATGTCCACTGTATAGTCCTATAACTGCTAGGAAATACTAATTCTCTCTGCTAAGGCTATTGGCCATGCACCATTTCAAGAATGGATTATCACAGTAGTTTGTATGGTAACCCTAAAAAGGCAAACATTTTCATAACTTATCCTATAAAGAACTGTTGTCCAATTTTTCTCCATATCATGGTACATCTCGATACACAGTACACGTCAGTGGTGCTCCCAAAACTTGATTAAAGCTGCACTCATCAATATTTATTTAACAATGGCTCAAATGACTATGTTAATAAATGGCTAATGCCATTGTGAATCCTTGCACTCCTCTCAAACTCACAGAGAAATATTGCCCAACTCTACAGTTCTTCACAGCTTTATGGAGTGTTTTAGCATCTTTCAGCTCCCTGTAGCTGAGGCTAATATAGCTCATAGGCTAAAAACAATAAGTGAGGGACGTAACGAAATTAACGTAATTTTAACTGCAGCATTATATGTCGTTTTTAATAATGGTTTTATTCGCCACACTATATTAAGTGTTAATAAACTTTATAGGCTAGGCTAATATAGCCTAAACAATGTGATAGGCACATTTGAATTGCAGCATTATGTGTTAGCATAATCTGTCATCAATAGTTATATTCGCCACATTTTTATGATGTCATTTACTGTATTTACAGTTGAATGAGTGATGCTGACTGTGAGTTATAAGAATATAATACTGTATTTGTGTCAGTTGAATATAATGCAGCTAAATAAAAACATTGTGAACTACTTACAGCCTCATGCTTAATGTTAGAGAATTTTTAATAAGATGAAAATGAAAAGTTTTATTTCCTGCATCAAAATTTCAAATGCACAAGCAGTAGACTGCCCTCCTCGTATAATAGCTCTCAAATGTGAATTTATTTAACCTATTAGTAGTCTAAGAATTTATATGTTTATTGACATACTGACTCAAAGGACTCAGATGACCCGTAAGATCCGGATCTGTTTAGTGAGTGACTCGAAGATTCTTATCCCTAAAAGGATCCGAGTTTAACATCTCTAGTTTTGATACCTTTTTTGTGTATGTGCGACCAAAACTGCGGGAGGAGTTGTAGTAGTAATTCTTGGAATATGTAAGAATAATATGGGGAATAGTAAATTGTGCGCCTTGCAGGCACACTCAACAAGTGTGTGATCCATGAATGGAGCACTAAATGTTCTGCTTCAATGACAGTTTGTATTTAAACAGTCCTCTTTATCATGCTCTTCCCATTGTGACATCATGACACCAAGACGACACCTAACAATCCATCAACAGTACCTGGTCAGTGTGAGGCTTCAAACAGGAAGTACTCAGAGGGAAGTTACCACTGAGCGCTGAGTGTCACAGAGTGTCATCAGCAGGTTGGAATAAGTCGACTTGTGAACAGCATGAGACGTCTAGTCGAGCTGTGATCGATGTTCAAGGATACATGACAAGTTACTGAGACATTAAACATTTTTTGTTGTGGTATACACACCACTGTTGTAATTTTTTCTTTCAATAAATAGTTTGAGATGAAGAAATTACCATTGCATACTTCTAAATAAATGTCCTACTTTCATGATATAATATCACTGTGGTAGATGGTTTGTTTGAGCGGCGTTCATTAATCTCCTGGTAGCAGAGAAACTAAGACGATGTGAGCCTTTGGCTTCCTGTAGTTAATGGCCATGTACTTCACACATGATGTGAATAATCATGACATCTTTGGAAAGTCTGACTGAATGCAAAAATATGTGTTTGAGTTATAAGTCAGAGTGTTGCTGAGCGGTCAAATCAGCAGCCAAACTGCCAAAAACTACAATAACTTCCTGTTCCTGTAACTTCCTGTCACCTCCCGTCCAGTTTGAAAATGTCAGTGTTACAGCGTTTTAATTGATCACAAACAGCCTGAATGAAAAACCACACATTTGATGCTTTGAGTCACTTCATGTGTCTTTACTTCCACTTTCACTTTGGAATATTTGTTTTTGGACTTCAGCTGAGTGACAGATGAGAGCCCTCACCATCAGCACAGAAATCTGCAGGCAGAAAGACAGATAAGATATCACTTCTGTCTGATATCACACATTGATTTCATTGTTTAATCACAAAGGTTTAAAGGTGACGCACCATTTTTGGGGTCGTAGTGGAAGTTTGGTTCTCCGGAGAAACCGAGGCAACTTGCCTGCTGCTTGAATTTTTCAAGGTCCGAGTCCTTCACGGTCGTATCACTGGCTGGAAACCAAACACAAAAATGTTGCATTGCATGTAATGTTAACGATATAAAATGAGTTCATTTGTGTCTCTGAAGCACGTTCACTCCTACCCATCAGATAAATAGATTGAGTTGTGACCTCCTCATCGGTAATGTCGCTATTGATGTTCATTGCACGAAAAAACTTGTTGAGGTTTATGGCGGTGCTGTTGCCTTTGAAGACCACACAGCCATCACAGCTTGGAATCACATGGAACACTGTGCTGATGTTGGCCACTGAGGAACAATCAAAGTCAGAAAAAGAGAAATCAAACATTATTCTCCGTCTGAAATAAGTCAGCTTGTAGACTGAAAACAGAGTGTAACGCACACACTGATGAACTTTCTGGAAACTGATTTTGAAGGTGAAGGTTTGGAAAAGTTTCGAGCACCAAGTCCAGCTGAGGCCGACTGTCATTCATTCATTAACTAACAACGAACTAACAATTTGTTTAGTGGAAAACACAACCTCTCCTTCTGGATTATCTGACAAACGTAACTAAAATAAATCATCGTGTCATCGTGTCAGATCAGGTGACTTACGTGACAGTTTTACAGTGTTGCCATCAATTGTCATGTTGTATGATAAGCCAATGCAACTTCAATTTCTAGAAAAGAGATGGAGGAAGAGTTAAGTTCATATTTTGTTTTAGGACTTCTCATCCATGTTCATTTGTTTGAAAGTATGTAACATCTGGATTTGTGGAAGAGACCACATCAACTCACATCTTATTCTCCTCATGCACGGTTAGTTCACTGTTGCTAGATGGAGATGGTGTAATTTTCATCCAGTAGCTCTCAATTGACTTCAGGACGACGTTGATTGCTTCAGTATCACTGTAGCCCATGATGAAGTTCAGCCTGCTGTGCAACTGCACACAAACATGAAGTCAATCAGTGTCATTATTGGAAGTCGAGTATCAAAAACTGTGAAGTCCAGTCAGAATCCTGATGTGTTTATTTATTCTTTGATCATATTTTTCATCTTTAACATCAGTGTCTGCTTGTGTTTAGACCTTTGAAGGAAAAAAAGGTTACATATTAAATAATTTAAATGTCTTTGTTATTTTGTTGTTTGTTTGTTGAAGCTACAGTTTATGATGATAAATTTTAAAATGTTTTTGACCTTTTCTGACCATCTGATGAAAAACAATTCAGCCCGCTGCACGATAAAAGGTTGCAGCACTTGATCCAATCAAAGATTGTGTTCTTGGATAGGAAACAGTTAAAGATGGATGCTGCGTGCTAACAGGCTCAAACTGAGGTCAAGAGTTGAAAAAAAACCTGAAGACACTTTGAAATCCTCACTGCTAACGCTAACCTAAGGACTGAAGTAGGAATCAGAAGGGCTTACCATGGAGGAGTCAGCCAGAGACAAAAGCTTGATCAAGGGTTGGCATTCTTCAGGTGTCAGAGCCGAGGTGGTCAGAACCAGGCCCACAACCAGTAAGTGACTGAACCACAGATTCATGATGCTACCTGCTTCGCTTCAGAATACAAGAACCCACACTGAGCCGTTCAGCCTTTATAAACGCTGCTGTTGGCAGATTGATGAACTTAAGCTGGGTCATTCACTTCTGACCTCTCTCTCTCTCTGGTTCAAAAGGTCTTCTTTGCTTTAGAAATATACACTTTTATTGTTCCCCAGATTGGAAACTTTGGTTGCTGCAGCAAATGACAGAAATCAGTAGAGAAATTAAAGAAATAAATAAAACTACCATTTATAAAACTACCACTGTTTCCAAAAAGAGTTGTCCTGCTGTGTAAAATGTAGAAATAAAATGTGATGATGCAAAAATTAAAAATGAAACATTTTTAATTTGAAAAAAAGTTAGACCGTGGCAACAAAAGTCTGTAAAAGTTGTGAGCAGCAGAAAGCAAACAGCTGGTGGAACATCTCACAGTGAATGCGGTTACCTGTCAATAGGTGATTCATATGACAGAGAGGACTGTGTTTGTGAAGTAGAGATGTGTTCACCACTCTGTGAAAGACTTCTCTGGAAAACAGAGCAACAATTTACGTAAAATGACAAAGAATCTGTGGATTTCATCGTCTACACTTCATAGTATCGTTCAAAGATTCAGCCAATCAGAAGAAAGCTCTGTAACGAGGGACAAGGCTGAAAACCAATCATGGCTGTCTGTGATATTCAGGCCCTGCAAGCAGCAGTGCATCAAGCACAGACAGGATTCTGTCGTGGACATCACTGCATGGGCAGACAGTGTGTTCATCGTCTGTGAACAAACTCTTTTAAGATGGACTGAGCTCATTTAAGATGGGCCGAACTCGTTTAAGATGGACTGAGGTGACGTGGAAAACTGTCCTGTGATCTAATGAGTCCAAATTTGAAATTCTGTTTGGAAATCATGGACGCCGTGTCGTCCGGGCTAAAGAGGAGAGGGACCATCCGGCTTGTTATCAGCACACAGTTCAAAAGACAGCATGGCATGATGGTATGGGAATGCATTAGTGCACATTGCATGATGGGTAACCTGCACATGTTGGAAGGCTCCATTTATGCTGAACCATATATTCAGGGTTTGGAATAACATATGCTGCCAAGTAGACAACGTCTTTTTCAGGGATGACCTTCTTATTAAACCCCATTCTGCACATCTTCACACAGCATGGCTTCATAGTCAAAGAGTCCGGTTGCTAAACTGACCTGCCTGCAGTCCAGACTGTCACCTACTAAAACTGTTTGTCTCATTATGAAATGCAGAATAGGACAAAGGAGACATTGAACTGTTGAGCAGCGGAAATCCAACATCAAGTAGATTGCAGCAAAGACTCATCAGTTCACAGACGCTTACAGACTGTTGTTAAAAGAAGAGCTGATGAGCAATGAAACATGACCGTGAACAGCTCTTTTCAAACCTGTTTTACACGGCGAACAAACTGTTTGTAAAAAAAGACAAAATGACAGTTTGACAGATTCATTTATGATGTGATTTAATGATGAAACTTCGTTTTCATCTGTATTAATATAGAGATGTCGTAGAAGTATAATATAGAATATAAAGCAGGCTAATGTAACATTGACATAGTACAGTATCACATACGTAATAGTATGGGATATGACATATATATATAACACAATGTAAGTATAGTACAGTAATATAATATAGACTCTGACTTTGACCCTGTTGGTTTGTGTTTCAATCATTTACTGAAGTGACCCTTGGCCACGACAACACTCAAATACACTGAATATACAGTACAACACACAACTGTTTCAGTCCAGCCAGAACCTGAACTGAGATATCCAGCTCTCAGTTATTGATCAGGGTTATGCTCCATTAGTTATAAAATATGTAAATAATAATTCACAATATAGCCAGAAAGATGAAAACATTTAACACGTGTGCTCAAACAAAAGTTTGGACTGAAAGACTTTTTAAGATTCATCAGATCATCATCAGATTGAAACAGTATGAGTGTCTTAAACATTTAAATTTCAAGTTTATTTAATTTTTATCACATCTTTGAAAGCAAACTGTTTCACAAAGACACAGAATAAAAAGAGAATAAGAGTGGGATTTAAGGGTGTGGTGTCATGTGGTCTCGTTTCTTGGACCTTGTTAGTAAAGCGTCTGCAGCATTTTGAATTAGTTATAAACAGGAAGATGACCCCTGAGAGGCCCTGAGGTAGACTGACTTACAGTCGTCAAGTCTGGATGATATTAGTGCATGAATGAGTCTTTCTGAGTTGGACGAAGCCTGACCTGACAACAGAACTTACCCCGCCGTCAGATATAACCCCCAAGGTTTTTGTTTGTGATGAAAGTGGAAAACTGTCTGAGGCTCTGAGCTGTAGCAGTGGTGAGATGATCTCCGTCTTGTCCTCATTTAACTGAAGAAAATTTTGAGTCAGTTGAGTCTGTTTGTAGACGAGTTACATCGGCCTGCATGAGATGTTAGCAGAACCAACCAAGATATTTAAAAATATATTGAGAAAATAATCTGCAGATGAATCCAGAATGAAAATAATTTCATGCTGTTACCCATCACCAAATAAGTCCAATAAAGATGAAGAAACTTCATCTTTCACCCATCCCCTAAATAAAGAGGTTCTTCAACCGGTCCTGGCTCCTTTAGAACCAGAGAACCTTTGAAGAACTTTTGAAGAACCGTTATTTTTCTGAGGGTGCTCCTACAATGTTCAGAAGATGAACTACAAAAAGCTTATTCTTCTCCTGTGTTCTTACCGTGTGTCAAAGATGTGACACTAAATGTGATATTCATGTTTTATACATTAATATCATGTTATTGACAACAATGCACAACATGATTAATGTTTTACAGCAAACCTGAACATCAACAGACTGTCTATTAACGCAGCTCGACAGTCAACAATGACTGCAGGAGACGAGCCACAAAAAGTTCATCATGATCGTAAGGTCCGAGATAGAGCAGTTTCTGGACCAGACTGTGATGCAGATGGTAAGGATGCTCTCAATGGTGCAGCGGTAAAAGTTCAACAGGTATCAAGATATCTGCTAAAAAATATATTTTTCCATGACCAGATTTGGCTCCTATGTCTGTAAACTTTACATTTATTTTTAAGCTAATAGTGCTGTATTTGCGGCTCACCGGCACAGCTGATGGAGGATGATCCGAACATTTCCAGTTACTCCACAGTGTTGTAAAGTCCAGAAGTCAAAATGTGTTGAACAAAGATCGATGTAATGATTTCCAAAATGAACAACATGTTTTTATCTAACCAAATATTCCTCTTCAGTCTATATCAATCGACCTTTAGTCTTCTCTGCGCTCACTGAACTGACGTGCTGCACACAAATGAGGTACACACCTCAGCTACACACCTGTATTAACGAGATTCAAACCTGTATTAAACGAGGTTCACACCTGTATTTACCAGGTACACACCTGTATTTGGTGGTACACGAATATTCATTGAAGAAAGCTGAAACTACTACTACTTGTCCTGTCCTTCACTAAGTGTACGAACAGCAACTGAGAAACAAAACAGATTGTTTAGAAGCAACACAAGCTAACTCATGCTAATGCTAACATATTTGATTATTACATTTCCTATAATCCTGATGCTTTCAGGTGTCCCCTCCTGCAGGGAAACATGGTGATTGACCACCCTGTACCAATGGAAACAACTTTAGTCTTTGGAGCATTTTTCAAACCCACACGCTTGAGACATGAAGCCAATGCAAATATGCGAAAGTGAGAAGTCTTTTATTTGTGTTGATTCAGACTCTGCCGACCTGGCAGTGACCTTTAAGGAAACTGATGCAGAATGAAACGTTCAGGAAGAGTTCAATAACACAATGAGCACACACACACTTTGGACTGATTTAGGGTCAGCTAGTGCCACTATAAACCGACCTGCTTCTCTCCTCCATCTTGGCTGTCCTGACAGAGCACAGATCGAGGTGTGTTTGATTTTGTCTCAGAGCAGGAGGAGTGTTGTAAAACAGGCGGTGCTGCTGCTGGTGCTGGCGGCGATTGGCACCAACGCAGCGCCAGGTCCTGAAGACTGTGACGGCCTGAATGTGATGCTGCCAACAAACCTGCAAACCTGCAGCTGCATGAGGTCAGTGTGACATCATTTCAAATAATTTAATATTTGAAATGAACTGTTGTTTACATGCATTATATAACAAAGCAATATCACACTTAAGGTTGTGCTGTTATGCTCAATATCAGCATGGCTGGGATTCAGTCGTGGATAATCACAATCTGCTGATATTTAAAATAACAGAACAACCTCAACCTTCTGCAGATTTATGGGGACTGGGTTCTGGTCTGGACTGTCTCTGACAATCTGCAATTCACAAGCGTGCTAACGTACCTCGCCAGCTCTAAACTTGAGCTCAGACTCCTCCCTGACAACAACACCATCGCCTTCAATGAGTGGAACTTGCTCCGGTGAGTGCTTATTATAGATTTACATCTTGTTTTAGGTCGGTTTAAGTCATGTGACAGCTTGTGTTGGATTTATGTTTAACCTACAAACATGAGAAAGGTCTTATAACTTCTCCTGTAGAATGCAAATTAGATCAAGCTAATGTGATCATACCTTTGCCCTCTACTACCAAGGATGGAATTAAATGAAGGGGTGAGGTCCAAATGTAGACCTCAGACCTTCAGGTCTGCAAGACAATGGGCTAACATTGATGGTAGCATGTTGAAGGGCTAACATTGATGTTAGCCTGTTGGAGGGCTAAAAATGACATTAGCCTATTGAGGGGCTAACATTGACGTTAGCCTATTGAAGGGCTAACATTGATGTTAGCCTGTTGGAGGGCTAACAATGATGATAGCTTATTGTAGGGCTAACATTTACTTTAGCCTGTTGGAGGCCTAAAAGTGACATTAGCCCGTTGGAGGGCTAACAATGACGTTAGCAATCGTAGGCTAATATTGGCTACCCTATGAAACTAATAATAACATCTGAAGTCAGTGTTTGATTTTAGTGACTTCTAAACGTGTACATCAAATATTAAAAACACAGTATTATACAGAATATTTAACTCCTTTCTGCTCAAAGTGAAGAGGTAACAGTAGCCTACGGCCACTTTAACACTTTAACAGCAGCTAATGCTTATTGTTAGCATTAAATTTGATAAAATGCTATGCTGACGTCATAACTCAATGAAATCTGGACACAGACATGATAGACATATTTTTAGATTCAGAGCTTTCATAAGAGTAAAAAGACATGCAGATGTGAGTTAGCAGGTTGTTGTGTCTTTATGTTGTATTGTCTAACTGGTTTGTGTTGTGTCATTTTCAGAGATAAGTCATGTGCTCAGTATTTCCTCAACATGTTGATGGTCCCCGACTCTGAACATTTCACAATGAACATCTCTGTGAGGAGTGAGTCACTCTAATCCGGACACTCATACTATGTTTTCTTTGACATTTGTCAACCCAGCTGAGAATAAAGGGATAATGGCTGTAGTTTGTTTTGGAGACGTAATAACTCAGTGATTTATTAATGATAATAGCAGAGTAGGGAACATAAATTTAGACAGATTATAGGAAGAACCTGGGTCAACGTTTACGAGCTCACTTTGTGTCGAGTTCATTTAGGAGGTTAATAAGTTGCTTTCTTTTGTTACTGAAGAGGTTCTAGTGCTCACTTAGAAGGTCCCAAAGGTTCTTTAAGAGGTTCTAGAGGTCATTTAGTAGGTCTTATTGGTTATTGAAGAGGTTCTTTGGGTCTTTTTGTGGTTTCAGTGGGTCTTTAAGATGTTCCAGTGGGCACTAAGATGGTTCTATGGGCTCTTTAAGAGGTTCTAGAGTTTTAGTGGATCTTAGTGGTTATTAATTAGGTTCTAGGGTACTCAAGGAGGAGGAGAGTCTCTGGGTTCTTTAGGAGGTTTTAATAGCATTTGATAATGTTCTAGTGGTCCTTGAAGGTGATACTAATGGTCATTTAGGATGTTCTAGTGGTTCTTCATGAGGTTCTTCTGGCCATTAAAGAGATTCTATGGGTCCTTTTGAGGTTTTAGTGGGTCTTTAAGATGTTCCGGTGGGCACTGAGATGGTTCTATAGGTTCTTTAGGAGGTTCTGGTGGTCACTGAGTAGGTTGCAGTGCTCACTGAGGAGGTCCTAAATGTTCTTTTAGGTTCTAGAGGCCATTTAGTAGGTCTTATGGGTTATTGATGAGGTTCTAGGGTACTCGAGGAGGAGGAGAGTCTCTTGGTTCTTTAGGAGGTTTTAAAAGCAAAGATAATGTTCTAGTGGTCCATGAAGGCGGTACTAATGGTCATTTAGGATGTTCTAGTGGTTATTCATGAGGTTCAGGCCATTGAAAGGGTTATAGAGGTCCAGTAGGAGGTTTTAGTAGCCATTGATGATGTTCTAGTTCTTTAAGATGTTGTATTGGCCACCGATTAAGTTCTATGGCTCCTTAAAGAGGTCCTTGTATTCTTTCATAAGGTTTAGGTGTCCGATAGGAGGTTTTAGTAGGCATTGATAATATTCTAGAGGTTTTTTAGGGGTTTGAATGGTTCTTTAAGATGTTCCAGTGGCCCTTGAGGAGGTTCTTTGGGTCTGGGTTGAACACGGATGGGGTAAAGAGACAGTATAGGGTTATCATGTATAGGTATGATAAAGTGTAGTGTGGGGTTATTGTCATTCTGATCAGTATTATGATTCATGTTTGTTATTAATACGACTGAAGCTGCCATCGCTCTTCTTCTTCTTCCTGTTGTTAGCCACGGAGAAGAACGGTGACGTCAGTCAGTACAATGACTACGCCAAAATAAGTTTTCTTAAGACGTGCCACAACTGTCTGATGATGGTCTACAGAGGATACGTGGTACAGTTCCTGCTCAGCTACAGTAAACCCACAACACACACACACACACACAGACACACACACGCACACACACATTAAACAAATGATTTGTTTAATTTTGAAGTTCATTGCCAGTTCAGTTTATTGCCAATGAATTAAATTAACATGACATAACATATGTTGTGTGTGTGTGTGTGTGTGTGTGTGTGTGTGTGTGTGTGTGTGTGTGTGTGTGTGTGTCAGGGAGGGAGGGGCATCATCAGGATGTTGAGCAGCTGAAAGCGTCACACAGCGATAATAAGAAACTGGCCGAGTGTTTGGGAATTCCTCACGTCTATTTTTTTTCAAACTGTGTCCATTTTTATTATACATTATTATTGACACTGCAGTAGCACAGAGCACCATTCCTGGCTGAGCTGGTCATTTTGATTTATTTATTGAGTGCCTTGCAGGCACACTCAATAATAATAAGCCTGAGGAATCTTAAATAGTGTGCCTTTCTCAGGCACACTCAATTAGCAGCTAAGGAGCCAGATATTTCCCTCGGGAGTTGGTGGAGACCAAAACAGAGCTGTAAGGAAAGTGAATATTGGATGAGCTGTTGCTGGGTGGCCAGAGACATGACCCTAAGTGATTGCTAATTGCTCCATCTTGGATAAATAGGGTATTGGTAAGTTTAAACTTCATAAGGCAATACCATGTCAATGTTGTGTTTACAGCTTGCTCCACTGCCTGCAAATGTGACATTAATGATTATCCAATATGAATTTGTCAGTTCAAATTTGCCACACCCATGTGGTTATGCGTTTGGTCTGTTATGAGTAAACATTAAGAAAACATAAAGATCCACTGTGTTAGCTTCAGGTCTATTTAAAGAGTACGAAATGGAATATAATAAGCATAAACACGTTTTTATTATAATCCTCTGTAATATGTTTTTGTTATCGGTGAATGAGACTTTTATCTACAGATGGAGTCAGCCATGTTGAACTGCTATGTTTCTACAGTAACCCCCAAACGCTCAAACTAAACACTGGCTGTATGATGGTTTTCTCAGTCACCATAGTTTCTCTTTGATGCTTGGACCAGGAGGGTAAATATTACACACTGGACCTTTAACATTAGTGACAGCCTTAGGGACTTAACAGTGTGCAACTTCTCCACACAAAAAACAATAAAAAATAATACAGATCAGTGCAATTCACTGTCCTTATTACCAACATAATTAGCAAAACAAAGTAATACCCAGATATTTCCAGCAGGTTGGGACTGATGGTAGAAAATGTTTCATCAGTCTACAATGTAGACACTTTTTGGCATCAATACTTTAGAATTAAAAAATGAAGGCCTCTCCAAACCCATTGATTTGCACAGATAGTAGGCAATCATACAGCGACAAATCCATCACAGAAAACAATTATATAACAGTAGCATAGAGTAGACCAGAATGCATTGCAGGTGGAATTTTGAGTGAAGGGGTATCATCAATCTTGTCGCAATGATGTTTGGAGTGCAGTTGTCATCGTTTTCTCCTCCTGCTCCTCAAGCTGCTGAAATCTACATGTCCAGACATGTTCTCTGGGGGGTAGTTCAAAGGCATTCTGGGAAATGTAGGAACGCTCTAAACAAACTGGAAGTAGACAAGGCATGTTGAGGAACCCAAAAATGGCACTTTATTAAAAACATTATTAAAAACAAACACTTCTTTACTACTTCTAGCAAACTGTTTATTCTTCTTCTTTAATTACAGAATCACCAATTAGATTAGTTTAATGAGATATCATTTGCTTATAGATTAAAAAGCAAAATACAGTCCTACTTCTTACCTAACAATAAAAATACTCTCACATTAGTAAACTAATTTGCGTCAGTCCTGCAAGTCCTTGTCATGAAGCCGCTTAGGAATCCCAGACTTAAAGCAACATCTGGCTGGTTTTAAGAGTCATGGACAGTTTGCCGCAGGTGGTGGTGGGCGGGGGTTCATGTGGGTTATATGGACCGTGGAAGTTTAAAAGGGTCAATACACGTGGATACAACACAACTCCGGTTCATGTGGAGAGCTGTGGAAAGGGGGAAAATGGCAGATTGTCAGGAGAAGTCTGCGTTCTTTCCACACTCCTCTAAACAAAAGATTTGACTTGATAATGAGTCTGTAATAGATTTAAGAGGAATGCTATGCGGGTTGATTATCAAACTTTTACTTGAGAAGAGGAAGTTTAACAACACGATAAGGTACCTACCACTAGTTTCAAGGGACAATAAAATTTAACAGACTTTTCTGTTTTTCATGCTGAAAAATGTGGCTTTGTTGATCATAGTTTGGTGAGTATAATAGCCACAAATGCCAACAGTTGGACTGAGAGAGGGAAAAGTCCGGTTTGAGGCCTAGATGGTGGAAATGATTATGTTCCCCTCGCTATCGTGGAAAGTAATGCTCGGCAGCAATTTGTCCACCTGCACCTCTGAACAGCGGGCTTGGTAACAATTACTGGTCCAGGAAAGAAAACATTATAGAGTCATTACAATAATGATAGTAATTCAGGCCAGGAGAGACGTAGCCTCTGCAGGCCTTCTCTCCTCCTTCTCCTCCCTCTCTTTCTTTCTGTCCCTCTTTCACCTATACTTTGATTTTCAATCTTTCTTTTCAGACAAGTTTCTCTGTTTGTCCTCCTTTAGCTCCTTTAAAAACATCATTTATTTCAATCCAAGTGTCTCATTTATACTCTGAAATCATATACACATATTGGATGTCCTTTTTTGTTAATACTTTGCTGTGATTGGAGTTTATAGCCCCATAAATCAAATATTTTACCCCAGAGACATACTTTAAATCTGGACAGGAATCATAGGAATATTATGGGGCTATAAGGCTTGACAGCTTTTAAACTTTAAATGAAGTCACATCGTCAAAACATCCGCCTATTTTCAGCAAACAAGAGTATGTGAATGTCTTCTGTCCTGACCAAGGGAGGGGGCACCGTAGACGACAAGAGTGGAGGCAAGCTGGAGCCCCCGCCTGCCAGCTAGCCCTTTTAACAGCATTATTTGTGTTTCAGAAACTGAAATGACGGTGCCAAGACGTTATCCAAGACGCTGATGGAGTCGCCACACAGCGGCTCTGCTGCCATCCAGTCTGGAAAACATTTGAAAATCTTTGTTATGAAAAGAGCGCAAAGATGCCCGTCCTCGCGGCGGGGAGGAAAGATGGCTCCGTTTTCCATCTGGAGCTCGCTGAGTCAGTGTGGGAGGACGTGTGTACCATTTCAGCACAACAGAGCAGATGATAAAATAGCTTATGAAAAAAGACAAATGGCTGCAGTCACTATTCTGGGTGGGCCTGCAAGCACATGACATATTAAGTCTGTGAGGGATTATTTTTGTATTTCTCAGCAGTTTTTAGAGCAGAGTTAGACTGATATATGGGGCCATTAAATATCAGTCATGACGTTCTGCTTTGATATGAGCTTTCTCTATGTCTGAAATCTATATGATGTTGTGCAGTTTTTCTTAAACTGTTTTCAAGCAAGTGAACTTAAACCATACCACTTACCCTAAATTAGTTTTAGGTTGAATCCTATCAGGAATTTAAATCATAATATTGACACCTTTAAAGATGGAAGAACTCAGACTCTGTTTTCGACACCTAACCAATGACCTACACTTTTATCTGGAAAACTGCATCCTGAATCTACACACCCTGGATCTAGCACTCACCATGGCTCTAACCACCTTAACATCTTCCCAGAAGGTTTTATAGTCACTCGCGTACTCTAGACCCAGAGACCTCCTACACTTGTTGGCCTTTAGATTTTGGACATCCTCGACCCTAACCACCTAGAATCTGAACTATAAGCTCATCTTTATTTTTAACATAAGTACCAAGTTACTGACCAACTTCGAGGGATTACTCAGCCATACTTCATCCTTAACACTATATGGATTAACCCACTTCTGGTTAATTCTGGCATACCACGTATGTCGTCGGACAACTCAGGGAGAGTCAATGTGATAACCTCTAACCACTGACCCTAACCATTGTGTAGGATTAAGTAGCATCTAGCATTGTAGTTGGTGATTGCAGCCCTCTCACCTCATCTTTCCTCCCTATTGTAAGGAAGAAACTATGGTATAGGTATATAGATGTCTTCTATCATGCATTAACAGCAATACAGGAAAAAGTGACCCTACATAATGAGCCCTTTAATGAGTGGATATTTGAGAGATTTAGTGTCCAGTAGTCTAAATGGTGTTTCCAAAGTTTTAACACACTGACAATACTAAAACTCTGACAATAAAACTCTTGTAATGCACAAAGTATCAGCTATCAGCTTCTTCGAGCCAAGAATATCAGTATACCTTTCAAAAGCCCTTTTCAGTCAAACTATTTTTTATGGCTGCTGACTTTCAAAGAGAATAAGCCAAAAATGAACTATCCATCAACACTCCAGAAGTCTTTCTGGGCAGATCTGTACGTTGATCAGGCTCAGACAGCGCCGGTTTGAGGGGAAAGTGGGAAATCCCCCCCCCCCTTTTCGCTGAGCTGCTCCTATGCCGCCGACTGATGTCGTAATTTCTCACTGAAACCTTAACCAAACAATAAATATTCGACAGCTCAGTTGTTCTAAAAAGCAGCAGTGTTTGCACAACAATGCCTGCCAGAACATGCTCGTAGCGTTCACTATGTGTGATGGTATTGGGTTTTGATTGTCAGACACTAGGTTGGAAACGGAGAAGCCTATGATGAACCTCTTTTTACTTACTGCGATGCAAAGTTTGACTTTATAGCGCAGTTAATATGCAAAATACCTTTTGTACGTGACCATTTTCATTTCTGTCTCTAGACTTTGTTGGACTTTAATTCCCCCAAATCCTGGATCCACTTGAGGAAAATGCACAAGTCGGCAAGCCAAGACTGAATTCATTGCATGTGGAGGGACTGGCCATATTGTACTCATTAATGACTGGCACACATGAAGAAAGTATGAGTTAATTGCTATGACATTCCAGCCAACATATAAACTGCAGCGGTCCAAACGTTCCTTCCCAGAGAAGTTATTGAAAATCCAATTGAGATGTAGGCCAATAATCAGTACAAGATGAAACTTTTGTTTGGAAGTGTTACTCCCCTTAGTGAGACTAAAGCACAGCAGGTTTCACAAACACCATTTGGCGGCTCTGGGTCTCAGTAAATACTGGAGAGGTTAACTTATGAAAACACTCACACCCTGTTATCAGATTTGGTTTCTACAAAGAGCTCTCCGCATCCACAAAGGGGGGAGGTATTTCTTCTTTTTAAAGAATGAAGCTCGATTAGCGCCGTGTCATGTTAGTCTTTCTCTTCTCTGCCCCCCCCCCCCCCCGTTCTCATTCCTTCCTTTGCTTTCATTTGTTCGAGCTGTCGACAGCAGGCTTGGCCTGAAATTAAAAACCTTTAGTGTTTGTTTGCTCGTTGTCAGCACGAGGCTTTTCCCATCATTCCCACGGACAGCATCGCTCACGCCTTTTTAAAACTGCATTCGATGGGGTGGGCGCACACGGGGGGGCGGCCGATTGAAAAAACGAACAGATAATTGTTAAACAAAGATGCTTTTGCAAGTGTGCTGTCACGTTTTAAACATCATATTTGAAAGATAAATCAAATATTTACTAGTAGGAAATTCTGTCATCAAAAAAAACAAAAAAAAACAGTTATTGGTTGAATGGCGGTGTAAAAACAGGTTTGTGTGTATTTGTGTGTCTCTTGGCCCATGGTCAGGGGTCAAGCACACACTCATTGCCAGTGTGTTTGCCCCAGGAGTGTCTGAAGTGTCGATTCTCCAAGAGGTCAGACGTCTGAGTCTCGTAGCTTTATTTAGACTGATTTTAAAATGTGCCTTTACACATCTGGTAGCTGTGAAATGTACACCACAATTTATTCATGTTGATATTCTACTTGATATATTCTAGTGTTGCAAATGTTCTCAGTGACATCTATACTCTCTCTATTTGCTATCACTATTTGCTTCTGCTGTTTTCCTCCTAAGAATCGATAACGTTTTGTGCAATCTTTTAAATCCAGTTTTCACCAGCTGCCACTGGAAATGGGTGATGCATATTGATATTGGCTGTAAGACATTTAGTAAAAGCTGCATCTTAGGGTCAACCTAAAAGGAAAAACACTTAAAGTGAGTGACTATAACTTTTGAAAGAAAAAAATGAAATGAAAACATATTTTCTTCTCTCCCATATTTTACATATAAGTCTTTATGTCCATAAGAAGATAGTTCGTGTTTTTAAGCTCTCTGGAGTTCTAGCAAGAACAGGGCGTTTTGTCTCATTAATATTTATGAGCCTCTCTTCTGATTGGCCTGACTGTTTTCTGAGTGCCGCACAGCCAGGCCAACCACAGGTAGTGTGCAGTTATTGTTGTGTCTGAAGGCAGTGACTGTATAGTAGTGACATCACAACCTGATGATTCTTTAAAGGTTCAGTTTCTGAATACAGACTGTGTAAATGCTTCATGGGTTGTGTGCTTTGATACTTTCACAATATTTTACAGCACCTAAACCTGCTTTGGGGTTTGCTGAATTTGCAACCAACAAAACAGAGCCTTACTTTGATAGTACTAGTACTTTGATAGTGTCTGTACTCAGAGGTTTTGCTTCAACATGACTACTTGGTATGACCAGTTTGCAAAGTTTAGTTATACTCTTGCTGATAAAACTAAACTAAAATTTCAGAGTGCACTACCACTGCGGTAGATATGGAAAGTTGTACACTTGTGTTTATGATTACATTGCTTATGATCAACACAACTTTGCTAACAGCCAAACATCAAGCAGGTGTAACAACACAAGACATAGCAGCCAGCTAATATTACTTACTAGTCCAACAGCGAGAAGCCCATCTTGGTGCCTGTCTTGCAGCCTTTTATTCCACAAAGCTCTCACCAACTAAAAGTCAGTCCCAGATTTACTGTTTTCTGGCAGCTCTGTACTCTCTAAATCACAGAGAGTTCAGGCGGAGCATTAGAAAAAAACCCAGAAAACATTTTCTCCATAAAATATGATCCAGTTTCACCAAAATCAGGAGGAGATCGGGAGTTCGTACTGGAGCCAAAGTTACATAGTGCAAGAACAGGCATGTGAGGCTCAGATTGTGAATGACATTGGCTTGAGTACAAGTCAGTGTAGCATCAAAGTGATCAAAGTGATTAAAATCATTATTTATGATTAAAATCATTATTTTATGGTAGAAAAGTTACGCAGGTTTTTGCACAAATATTCAAGAGAGATGTTGGTTGTGCGAGGGTGATGAGAAGTTGAGGGGAGCTGGGGAGGTGAGCAGGAGGGTGGTTGAGTGATATCTAGTCACTTTATCTGTTAAGAAACCAACACAGTGGAGAAACAGCTGTGACATTGGACAACAAGTTTTCAGAGTGAGCACTGATTGGTTGATAAATCATCAGGGGCTGACCCAATTTTTCATCTTCTCTTCTCTTTTTTTTAAAAGAGGAAAACAGGGAAAAAAAAGGGTAAACCCACCAATCAAGTGGACGTTTCCTGTAGCCAGTAAGGAAAAAGAGTGAACAGGCACTATCAGAGTAGCTCTGTAGCTCTAGTAGAGTAGTTTTAAATATGACAATATAGGTGACATGTTGAGACACAACACTGTGTATTTGTGTAAACTCACATTTATGCATCTTCATTTGTGGTTCTCACTGTAGTTCACTCCTCTGTCTCTGTCCCTGTCTGTTTTCATGTAATGTGTTTTCACTTGTATTTTCATAATTCAACTATCTGTGCACGTCTCTATTCATATCCACTCTGACAGGGATTTCTAGACATTGTCACGAGGATCAAACAGGCTCAAACTAATTCAAAAGATAATTGCAGGCTGCTAGCAGCAACAGCCACCATGTCACAGTCTTCTTTGTACCCAGTGAGGGAATAGTGTTGACAAAGTGAGTAGAAACCACCTGGAGTTTAAACTAAACTCACAAGGTCACCTTTACTCATTTTTCTCCTCCTGCGGCTCGTAAAAAAATCCCTGGAGGTCAACTCTCAACCAGTCTGGACTCATCCAGGCAGAGTGTTTGGCGTGTGCTGAACACAGACAGCAATTCCCTGCTCATTGCCAATTTGTTTGGGATTATTTCTGAGGTGTTTGACATTAGAACCACAGGCAGTTTTTTTCCCAATTTAGCCTGAATGTTACTGTTGTACTAGTTCTAGACCACCTTGACAGTATCAGATCACAGTTCATATAGAGTATTCCAAGATACGCAAGCAAATTACATATACATAATTTAATCCAGTATTTGGATTATGTTGTGCTGCTCCCAGTTAGTATGCATTCCTGAAAAGAAGCAGACCTATACGTAGTAAAGCTGTAAACGTAAAACAAAGAAAGAAAAACACATTAAGACAAACGTGTAGTTTGGTATTTAGAATATTTTGTGCTGCTACCAGCTCTGCTTTAGTATGCATTCCTGAAAATAAGTAGGCCTATAAGTAGAAAGCTGTAAAGGTAAAACAAAGAATGGCTAAGTATCCCAGGTGCAGGGAAAGAACTTAGCCTCTGGCAGTTTGTTGTTGGTGTCTGTGCTCATAAATCTCTGCTCTCATCATTACAAGCCTTCACACCTAACTCCTACCGCTCAAACACAGAAAATGTAGATGCAACAATATGAACTCGACTCAACAGAATTAGACCATGCGTTATGTACACTCAGTCCAGTTGATTAGACAACAAAATTATTTAAGCTGCACTAATATTTGTTTATACAACCAAAGGTCACACAGGTATGAGTAATGTGTAAAAGTGTTGCTCATAGTGATGAATCCACAGAGAATTATCACCCGACTGCAAGTCTTTACAGCATTTTAGCGTCTTTCAGCTCGTTGTTTTGGTTTTATTGCTCAAAACTTTACAGTCTTGCTTCACTCTGATTAGTGTCTTTCCCAGCAGCTGTTTCCTGCACTGTTTGCAGTGAAAGCACTGATAAATTCACTACTATAAGCTACAACTACCTGCCAAGCACCAAATGGATAACGTTAGCACCTAGCTTGTTAACATAACCAAATTCTTTGTCTAGAGTTTGAATAGTAGCTTGGCTCCAAAGCTAGAGCCAAGCTAGCTGTGACCCCCCCCCCCCCCCCCCCCCCGAGTTCAGCTAATCATGTCCTGGCTGCAGCTTCATACCTAACGACAGTTACAGGAGAAGTTTGATCTTCTCGTCTTTCTCTCAGCAAGAAAGTGAATAGTGTTTCACAAAACTCCTTTAAAGTGCTCGACTATTCAAACTCTAGACAGAGAAAATTAATATATGTCTGCCTTTGACAAGGCCAAACTGCCAGGCCCTTTTGTGTAACTTTGGGATTTCATCATTTCATTTGTTCCATCAAACTATGTCATCCATCCCTCAAATCAGTCTCTACAGGCTCATATAACTGCAGAAAAAGGAAAATTGGACCTCAACTGTCCAATTCTGAATGGCTTTCACTCTTCTCGTTATCAGAGTAAAACACAAAAGTAGCAGGATGGGGGTGAAGATTTGAGCTTTAAAGGCCCTACAGACAGCATCTTTCTCCAATGCCCCAGAGACTGTGATTCACAGTCCCTTTCTCAGCCATTATGGTAGTGTCTTTTACAGGCTTGGGGGGTGTTGGTTACTGCCGTCCACAGACACATAGACTGCCTGACTGATTTAGCTCTTTAGATTTGTGTGGAATTAGTCACAGTGGAGGGCTGGCTGGGACGGCGGGGAGTTTAAGACATTGTTGGGAAAGAGAAAGCCTGGAGTGGGCGGGATTTTTTTTCTTTCTGGTTTTACGACCCCTCAGGTTTCCACCTGTGCTGACATGGCCGGGTAGAAATTCCAGGGTTCTTTTTTTTTTCTTTTTTACCCCTTTTCTTTTTTTCTCTTTTACTGGAAGGGTGGGGTGGGGGCCGCAGTTATTGTGGAACATTTGTCAGGCAGCCAGTTGCAGAGGCAGGGCCCACCGGTGATTTATGGCAACATCTGCAAGATGCAAAGCCCTTGTATATGCTTTTAATCATACAAAGAGCCCTGGCTGGATTGGAGACTAAAAAGAGATGGTCTGATGGGGTCTGATGGGGTTTTATGAAGTCCGTGCTGGGATTCACACTGATGGCAACTCGTGTGAACATATTATATGACCGTGGGATTTCTGCAGCTCAGTGTTTCCAAGCTGAAGTTGGTTTCGGCTGGTGTTTGCGCCAAGTGAATGCTGTTTCTGTGATTCGATATGGTCAAAAGATTCTCACCGAGCTTGAAGATAATCTGCAAATGATCGAAATGTTTTGTCACATAAGAGGAAAACCCAAACCATCAGCCAGGGAGAGAGAAAACCATCCGTGAAAGCAACACAACACAAATCTTGTTGGATTTTGTCTGTCAACAGTTGGGAAGTCGGACCCAAAGTGAGTGTGACCTCACATACCGAAAGCAGAGGTCTCCTCGTTTTTTAAATCTGTATGCTCGTACTGACAAAGCATATCTAATGTTAAAACGAGCTCAGTGGTCGTAAAAGTCAGACAGCAATCCTCCAGCAGATTTCCTGAGCTTCATAACAGAGGAATAATCATTTCTGCGAGCTGCCTTTAGCTATTTAATATAATAAACATCTGTCTGCATGTCACCACATCTGGCAATAATGAAAGCAAATTAGCTACAAAATTCTGAGTGTCTGGCAATGAGATAAGGCCGTGGCATGCTAAATTCATTTTCTTGGCTCAGTCTCTGGGGTGTGGAGAGCAGAGATAGCCTGAGGAGCTGACCCTGGATCAGTGTCTGACTGCTACAGTGAACTCTCTGAGGGCAGTAAGTGGAGATCAGACGCCGATCTGAGACCAGGGGGTAGCGGACTCCATCAGTCGTCTGCCAGTCATTGGTGGTCTGGAGGAATAGTCAACTTCCTGTCTCATTTCTCTGGAAGCAGAATCAAAGAGGGGAAATTATTCTGCAATCTGGCCGGTGTTTTCTTTTTCCCCCCGGCTGGAAATGTGAAGGTTGTCGCTGGCTGCAGACTCTGCAGGAGACTCCTGGATCCACAGCATCTTTTAAAAGTGGAAACCTTCTACGCCTCAGTCGCTTGTTAGGCCACAAATTGTTTTTTGGTTGCAGCAATTTCTTAAGGAGTAAATAAACCATTCTGAGGGGAATTACATCCACCCGCTTAATTGTAACATGCATAGTTTAGTGAAGTGTAAAACCTTGCCTACAAGGAGGGGATCACGTATTGTTGAGAAGAGGGTTTAAATCCACAATACCAGCTGTTGAAGGGGAGGGAACTTTCTTCCCACAGTTGCCATTAAGTGACCTTGAGCAAGGCAGTTTAAGGCAAAAACCCTCTCAGATCCTCTTACATGGTTAACCATCACTGATGTGAGTGTTTCAACACAACTTCAGCCAAAGATTTCCTCCATGATGTCTACTGACAACTCCTGTATAACATGAGTGAACTTGTTATATTCTGCCTGTTTTTGGCTGTAATAGAAATAATACTGCGTAACAGTGAATTTTTTCTTGATAAAGAGCAAGAGTTGCAGCTTACACTAAAAAAATCAACTTGCCTTGGAGAAGCATAAGATTCTGGTCTATATTCTTCTACTTTCATTTGTCTCACTGCCTGTTCCAACAATACGTTTTTCCACTTTAAAGTCTTTGGTCTTTGATTCGGACACACTAATATTCCAACATCATGTAGTTTTTTTAATGTTTAAACTTCCCATGAAATGGAAAGCAGAGTGCTATTTGCTTCCACATATTTATGTCTTTCTTGTGAAATGGACAGTTCAAGGCGAATTGTCACTGTTGTTTATGGGAGCCAATGGCACTAGAGTGTGAGTTTAACCCAATGACAACACATCTGGAATCTGCAGCTCAATAGAGCATTTTAGCATCTTTCAGCACATTGTTTTGGTTTTACGATTCACTCTCATGGCCCTTATCGTGTCATTTCTGTCTGCAGCAGGAATACGTTTTTTTTTTTTTTTTTTTTTTTTTTAGCAAAACCACTTAAAAAACGCACTGCACACTACCTGGTTAGCACCAAACACTGGAAAGATACAGTTAGTAACTAACTGGTGAAGCAGCTAGCAGCTAAAGAAACAGAGAGAGATTTCTTTTTAAGCCACTGTTTGCTAACATGCCATATTAACTTACTAATGAAAATTATGACAGTACTGTGTTTACAGCTTGTTGCAATGACCCCAAGTGTCCAAAAAAAATGTAAATACACTAAGTAAAAGAAAAACATAAAACACGTAACTATAGTAAAATCAATGAGCCACTTGATATACTGTGCCTCAATTTTCCCCGACATATCCGGACATCGGAGCCAATTGCAGACCATCACCCAGAAACTTGTTGTGATGACCAATCAAATGCATGCAAGCACACATTCTTACGTGGTAACATGAAAAGAATTCCTGTTTATCTTAGCAACAAAAGCTTAAATAATTGTTGCAGTGATAACTTTCCAGAGTTGTAAAATCCTGTCCCATATTTTATGTTTGCATGCTTCTTAGACTCCCCCAACTGCTCAAGTGGAACTGTTGTCAAGCCCCAAAACAGCAACCACAACTACTAAAAGTTGCCCTTTCTGTTCTGATCTGACATCTGTTTGTATGGATTTTTCATGCATCAAAAGCTCATCATACATCACTTTGCCCACACAAAGGTTTGAAAATTTACTTCCAAACAATACAACGTGTCAGTCCTATAAACATCACCACATTGTGCTGAACAAGTACAATCAGAGTCCACTGAGTTTATCATTAATCATCCCAGGCCTCACTTATCCATCCTGGAGGATCAGGTTTGTTGTCGACATGGTTTCTTCTCTAACTTGACACGACTTTGCACTGAGATAAGGTTATTAGCCAGAAGTAGACTGGTTGTTGAATGTTGCCTCAGCAGCAGCAGCAGCAGCAATGACAGCTGTTTCCCAGGTGTTTGGATGTGTGTGGCTCCACCATCTTGTCTCAATCGCAACCTCCTCAAAGAACTGGCAAGACTTCCAACAAACCCCCTCATTCCTTTACAGTGGGGTAAAGCATAGAAACCAGTGCAGCGTAGCCAACAGCCAGGTGTACTTAAACATTAGTCAGCCAGAAGGATGGGAGCGAAATAACCCATCCTATGAAAGCAAATCTCATCATCAGCATTTCCATACACAAACCGAGTGAGAGCGCGAATCCAAACACAGACCTTAAGGGTACATATGATTACAACAAAAAGAAGTCCATTTTACTACTTTTCACTCCAGTTCTTTTCATGCTGCCAGATTAAACGGAAGAATGAAACAACTGCCCTTGAATAGGGGGGATCTGACTAAATCCCCTTCCAAACTGCTGGCACCACCATCGTGAATCTGCCATTTCGTAAACACAACTCCACTGTGGCAGGCCGGGAGCCGCAAGACGCTTTCCAAGTGCAAGTTTCAACAGCTAGCCTGGTGCACAAGCACACCTTTTTCCCTCATGTTGAAGAGGAGAGGCCTGAAACAACAAACCGCCAGGCGAGAAGGGATGGGGGGATGAGGGTGGGAGGGAGGCTGAAGGGATGAGTCATACAGCAAACAGAGAGTCTAGTTTGGGCTAAGTTATATTGTGCCACATAGTTCTAACAGCAATTTGTGGGTTGATAAATGATATATCATTATTTAAAGAAGTTTTTCATTATGAGCACAATTATTATTAGAATAGTTATTAATCAAAGTGGTCACAGCAGTAATATTGGCAATGGAGAATCAGAGTTGGCTGCAGGAGTAACAGCCTTTGAATTATCAGTTCTAGCAATAGTTGTACTATTAGTGTTGTTGGCTGCTATGGAAATAGTAATTCCGTAGTATGCAGAGTGGTGATAGATAAAGGATATGATAATACTGGCCATGATACTGGCCCTAACATGAGCTCCAAAGGGAGAAAGGGGATAAAATGTACAATCCTCATCTTTGTTCACTGAGGCTATTATAAGGCTTCAGATGTCTGGGTTTGCCAAATTAAGTGGAATCTTCAAAAGTCTTTTTGGTACAAAGTCACTTTGGGTTAATAAAGATGGTTTCCTTTCTGAGCTGCAGTGGGGGGTACAGTAATGTGAGGAAATCTGTTTCTAAAGGACTTTGGAAAGAACCCTTTTAACTTGGCTTACTCATACTGCTGAAACTTCATATTAGTTTTAGCTGAACTTAATCATACTAATAATGCTTTTTGAGCAAAGAGAACACAGTTGAACATCTTCCATACATTCTACTAGTTGTACTAGGAAGTGATTCCTTCATGGCTAGTCTGAACAGGTCTAAATGTTCATATGGGCATGGTATTAAGACAAACTTGAAAAACTTACAACATACTAAGTATGTGCACCTCTACTACTTCTATCAGTATCACTATTACTTGAGAAGGGTTGAAACTCGGGCAGCTGGACTTGTAGATCCACAAAGATGTTTCACCTCTTGTCTAAGAGGCTTCTTTAGTTCTGACTATTACAAAGGTAGTTAGCCTTGCTGGGATTGTTGCCCATTGTTTCCACCACAACCAAGTCCAGCTGCCCCAGATTCAACCCTTCTTAAGAAAGCCGACCTGGATGACTGAGAACCTTCATTTTAGTACTCCTACTACTAATTTTGCAGATACTTTTTTCTTTTACTATTGGTACTTCTGTTTGAGATTTAGTGAAAAATGTCTAATGCTAAAACTGGATCAAAGGTAAAAAATAGTAGTACCAGTAAAGCTGGGTTAGGTTTGGTTTTTTGTCTCGATGACTCTCCCTGAGTGATCTGACGACTCATGCAGTTTGGAGTCAAAGGCAAGGTACAGGCCGGCACGTCACTCAGAGCAAGCAAGCTGAGTCGCCAGACAAAATCCTGGTTTAGTTAAGATGAGGGAAATAGCTCATATGATTCGGGTGAGTGAATCTGAGGTACCAAGGTTGGTTACAAGAATTCCCTTCGGGGATTGATCTATCTATCCATACATCCATTCATGTTGAGTTAACTAGGGTTAAGTAAGAAGCTCAAAGAGCGAGGGTCTTGGCCACAAGTCCCAATGATTAAGATGAAGCAAGCAAGTCTCAGATATTATGGTTGGGCAAGAAACCAATCAATTGAGTTGATCGGGTAAGTTTGATACTCCAGAATTAGCGTAAAAGCTGGATGTTGTGAGCTCAAGATAACTGTGTACTAAAATGCAAGCCAGATGTTATTATTATAGTCCAATTCAGATGGTTAGGCAAAAAGCCTAAATGCTTAAGGTTCAGGATAGTTCCTGATAGAAATGTAGATGGGGTGTTTGAGTAAAGTTGCTCATAGTCTTAATGCTGACCATAGTATAACTAAGGTTTCTGTATGAATTTACACATCATCAGTAGTGAACCTCATGATCACTGGGCATTTCAGCCATTATCACTAGACACCCTGACCCAAGGGAGGCCCTGCTGTTGTTGCCCTGGACTGTGTCCCATAGCCAATTGGATCTTTCGTCTAGAAGGTAAGTGTGAGTTGTTCTTGTTGTGATCCGGTGAGTAAGGTAAGTCTTGGGTTAGGGTTATCAGGGGGAGTCAGGGGTCATATGGTTGATTCCATTCAGGGTACTTTCTGGTGTGTACTTTGAATGCAGAATAACGTGAGATCAAAGCCCTCCTTATGCTCCGAATCATTAATTTGGACAATAGTAAATTTGTAGAATAGAAGCAAAAAGATTCTATTAGCACCACATGCTCCTGCTGAAAGTTGATAAATTAGATACATTAGTTACTGTGGGAAGAAAGTTACTTGACATTACTGCCCAGCCCTACATGGAACCAGGTTGCGATACCAAACAGTTAAACATCCTCTCTCTCTCTTGGTGGGGGGGCTGACTGATGACAGACCAGAGGCGTCCTTGGCGGTCCGTGGTTCTGCTCTAAAAAGCCAGCGTATAACAACCACCACCAGCACTACATCCTCAAAATCTCTAATACATATCCTGTGTGATAAAGACAGCAATATCACTGAAGACTCGTTGCACTTTGATGAATGTAGCAGCACACATTAAGGTGTTTTTTATTGTTTACATATGTGCAAAACACTGCTTCATTCAAAGCTGGAATAACTGAATAGGCAGGGCTGCAAAATACTCATACACAAATGGTAAGCAAAAATAATGGAATCTGTTTATATACAATTTACAAAATATAATAAACTTTATATAAAAAAATGTATATAATCATCTATATTATTTAACTGAAGCTGTGTCCTTAAAGAACAGTTGCTAATATGCTCTTTTTTACTTTTCTCTAGGAACATCAAATTGTCCTTTACATTCACTCGTTGCACATTTGAGGCGTCCTTTATTGCAATAGTGTCCATTCAGTGAGGTAGAAATGTTCATTTTTTTGGTCGTCCTCTTCATGAAAAACAACAGTCACTCAGCTAAGTGCTCGTTCTGCACTGTGAGATGGGATCAGTCCTGCTGCTATCAAAAGGCTGTTCATAAACACTGTTGCACTGCATTGACCTCGATTCCTTGTTGAAGCCGCTCTCCTCCTGGTCAGAATCGGCATCTGGAGCGGCGTAAGGATTCTCGTGCAGAGTTATTCCATTATGCGTCACTGACGGCGGGCTGAAGCCTGTGTATAGGTCCTTATGAGGCCTCCAGGGAGCTTTCCCAAATGTTCCTGAGCAAGAAAGATGCAAATTTTTTTTTACATTTTAGTCATTTAGCAGACGCTTTTATCCAAAGCGACTTACAGAAAAGGGAATGAAGTTAGAAAAATGAAAGTTACACCAACGTATAGACAACATTTGTAAAAGTTTGGAAAACCTGTTTGCTTGATACCTACCCATGAAGGTGTTGAAAGGTGGGGAAAGACATTCATGAGATCTCCCATAGTCATTGAGCTCTCCCTCCTCCATGGACGGTCGGCGGTCACTTTGCTGGTGGGAAGGGCCGTGATGGAGACTGACGTTAGGGAGCTGCATGAGGACGGTGGAGGAGCAGAGGTCAAACTGCTCGGACAGAAAGTTGTCCCTCCTTTTAGAGTTTGTCAGGCTGCCGCTGTACGAGTCAATGCAGATGGGCCTTTGGTCCATGGAACAGCCTGAAGGGAAAAGAAATAGAAACTGTTAGCTCCTTTGTGAGTGAAAAAAACAAATTCCAGAGATAATGAACGTACTTCAGTACATAATGTTCAGGATCAACAACAGTCTTGTTGTCGGAAAATGATGGATCAGATTTAATGGCTAATTTGTACCGACCTGTGAAGACTTCCGATGGATCAGTCGAGTACATGTTGTCTCGGCGAAGCAGTGAGCTAACTGGACCTTGATAATGGCAGAGCAGAGGATCGATGGCTGCCTCCATGTCTGCTTCACTTCCTGTGTCCAGCTGACAAAGACCTGTGGAGATGAAAGAATAATATCGTGTAAGAAAATGTGATTCCGCAGAAGGATTCGACTTCAGGACAAAGAGCAAAGGGCAGGTGTTTTACCGTTCATGTCTTTAGGCTGCAGGTAGAAACCGCTAATTGATGACGCCATATACTGATGGCTGCTGCCACTTTCTGATGGGATGTAGCCGTCCTGTCGGTCAGCAAGTGTGCCTTGGGAGGACAGGTAGCTGGGGATGTCTGCAGGCAGGTTGGTCTCATCTGGAGCACAAGGACATCAAGTTCATCATACACTTGAGTACTCTGAGGATCAGCAATACTTGTACAGTTCAAGGAACTCTTCGTCCACTTTGATTAAATAAAAATACTATGAAAAAGACATAAACAAACCTGTATTGGTGACACTGCAGTCCTCGTTGCGTCGCCGGGTATGGTAGATGATGACCACCCAAACCAGTGATGTGCCCACCACGCAGCAAACCACAGCTATGATGACAATTCCCACTGTGGTCCACCCATCATCGTCTGATCCTGTCCCGCTGACGAAGCTGACTCCCACACCGCCCTGCACTCCAGAGTCACAGTTGGGATTTGGTATGACCGCCAGCTGAACGTTACCCCTCTCTGTTCCCAGCGCGTTGGACATCTCGCAAGTGTACTTCCCCGCGTCTGCCTCAGCAGCGTCAACAATGATGAGGAGCTGGTTGGCAGCTGCGAAAAAGTGGCGCTCGGTCACTACCAGTGGGCTGTCATCTTTGGTCCAGTTTAGCCTCGGGGGAGGGCTGCCACCGGCTATGCACTGGAGGACAGCGGTTTCACCCTTGGCCACAGTGCGATCCATGAGGGGGCGCAAGAAGGAGGGTGTTTCTGTAAGAAGAATCACAGCAGTAGAATGGTTAGTATAGGAAGGAACCAACAATGTGTAGCCATCCTTCATACAAGCCTTGGGATTTTCTGCTCAGTGCCGTTTCTCACCTAGAACAGTTAGTGTAGCATTCGCAGAAATAGCTCCAGCTGTGTTCTGAGCCGTGCAGCTATAAACGCCAATGTCCTCGGTCTTGACGTCTACTATGAAAAACACATCGTCCTCTGGCATGACATGCATACGGCGTTCTCGGGCGGCAGGGAAGTCTGTGCCTCCGTCTTTCTGCCAGGCGATCTGAGGGGAAGGGTGACCCACAGCGGCACACTCCAGCCTAGCTGTTGCTCCAGCACGGATACTCAGGTCCATTGGCATCTTGGTGAAGGAGGGGAGCACTGGAAATGCAGAGAAAAATAACTTAACGTTGGATAATTTAAGACTTTAATGGGAATTTTAAGGACCTTGTAGATAAAGAAAGAAATGGTTGGATTGGTTTCTCCAATCTCAAACTTACTGTTGACAGTGAGCCTAGCCTTGGTGGAATATGATGATCCAAAGTGGTTGGAGATGACGCATTGGTACTTTCCCTCGCTGGAAAACTCCACATTGCGTAGCTGCAGGGTGGTTGTATACTCCGTCACCTCAGTCTCGCCTCCTGCACCTCCCTGCACCCGCAGATGGGCCTGGTTGTGGATCTCTGCGTCGTTCAGGACCTCATTGTCTTTCTTCCAGGCAAAGGTCATAGGCGAGTCGCTGGAACTTGCCGCCGAGCATACGAACGTCACGTTGGTGCCCTTCAGGGCCGACTGGGTCTCGGGCTGCACGGTGATTTGAGGCTTTGGGAAGTCATCTGGGAAGAAAACAAAAGGGAGATTTTAAAATCGGCGTATAAAAATCTAAAAATTTTTGGGTATTTCATTGGCAGATGAGGAACTGAAATAGGAAAAAGTGAAGTGAAATATGCCTTCATTACTTTACTTTGAAGGTAACCAGGAAAGCTGAAAACTTAACTCTGTAAATTTCCATAACGGTCCCTTCATGACACTCATTAGCTTGTTCAGAAGTCAGGGAGGAAAATACTGAACAATGTGGGTCAGTTTGTAAATGGAAAACCTGCCATGGATAAATGGCTGTTTTTAAGGCATTACAGTATGTGTGTGTAAAGGTGTTACACCAAGTGAATGCATCACTCACCACACACAAACTCTTCCTGGCTGACGGCGAACACGCTCCTGCCCTTCAGCATCTGCGGGTGGGCGCAGCTGGCGTTGACGCAGGGCAGGAAGGTTTGTTCTGCCACCCAGACGGGAAGCCACTTCAGCTGGCAGTCGCACAGCAGGCTGGAGGTGTTGAGACGCCTGCCAGAGGAGAAGATACCAGAAGCATTTTATTCACAATGCAATGATATTACTTTAAATGGCTGGTTTTCAGAGATTTTGGTCTTGCGTAGTTCGTGAACAATGCTTAAAGCAATACACAAATACACATAACAGTGAAAAAAAGGCCCTTGAATGTTGCTTTGCTTACTGATTGGAACACGTAACTTACTGCTTTTTTAGAACTTTGGGAAAGTTGTCTAACATACGATGCATTAAGTGGTAAAAAATAGCTTTTTGGAAGCTATCCTTTAGTGGAAGGAGACAAAGGAAGCTTTGAATCTGTTATTAATATTGAACTAAGCACTGTTTGGTGCTGACTTTCTCAGCAGACCGTAATGAGTTTCACCTGGTGTTCTGTCCCACATCAACACCGAAACACTAAATGAAGCTGCCCTTAAACGTGATCATACTTACAGCTCCTGCAGGTTCTTCATCTGAGAGAAGGCATTCGCTTGGACTGACATGATAGCATTATTACTCAAATCTCTGTGGAGGGAAAGAGAAAAAGAAATTAGGACTGGTAAGATCCTCACAGAAAGATGGCAACTTTTTCTGCCATCATAAGCCGTACTGAGTGAGGGCTACAAAAACTTCAATCGAGAGAAGAAAAAGGTCTGGGCTCCAGAACAATAAAACTCTGGGCAGCAGTTTGCTGTGTTAATCAAGAGAGGCCCTACTCTGGGCTGCTTTGAGCTCTGGCAACGGCTGGGAAAAAACTCTAATTAGAATCAAATGCAGCTGTTGAACACTTACACACACATTCACACACACACACAGAGCTCCCTCCACTTCTTGCCTTGGTGATCGATATAGTCTGGCACACATGTAAAGATACTAATGGCAGAGTTTTTTCTTGATTCCACATCAAAGCGGAGGAACGGGAGAAGACAGTTTGGGTGTACAGCTCTAACAAACAGCCTCTGTGTCTCAGTGTGATTCACCCTGCTTAGTTTACAGCTCGGACTTTTGGAAACAATCAGGGAAACACGAGGCCGACTCACAGGTGCTGCAGAGCGTCCAGGCCAGAGAAAGACTTCTTGGTCACTGAGCGGATCTGGTTCCCCTGCAGAAATCTGGGAAAATGACAAACTGATCAATTTCAGACCTTGCTTTTTACCCATTGGCTTTATTTTGTCTGTGTTCCGTTAAGTCACACAGTCCAGGGTTGAAACATCATGTTACGGTGATCATGAACTCACAGTTTTTTCAGCTTGTCCAACGCAGAGAAAGGCCCATTCATGTCCTCAATGGTCCACGAGATTTCATTCTTTTGGAGATCCCTTTCCGAAGAAACAAAGACAGACCGCGTTGTAAAAAATCCACACCCAGAAAACAACTGCAGTTGCGATGTTAATAAAACTTTATGTGGCTTTACATTTCGTGTGAGGGGGAAAATGTTTGCGACTTTAAAATTATATTCAAAGCGGCTCCGTGCCTGACAGGAAGTTACTTCCTGGCCTTTGCGGCACTTTTAAAAGTCTCTTTCTGTGTTGTATAGAAAAAGAAGTTTTACAAGGAAGCGTTGCAATATAACATGTGTGCTGAATTTTAAACTTCATTGAGGGGATAAATATACATTGCATGTAATTCAAATATGTATGCGAGTTACCCTCAAAGGAGATCCTCCAACCATCATTAAATACATCATGAATCTGTGATATTTAACACATTCTGTGGGTTCATCTGTGACCAACAGTTTCATTTATTTTTTGTTGGCGATCTGACCTCAACAGTAGCTATTTTCATGTAACAAAAACCTGTACATACATTGTCCCTTAATCAGATCCCAACCCGTCTGTTAGCTGCGATGTCTTTAGGAGCTGGCTGTTCAGATTTAGCACAGTTAGGACCTTGCGTTTACTAAGCGGAAATTACAGATGACTAAAATATAACTATATTAGTAGTTACTCTGAATATTTACTGCAGGACCTACCAGGTGGGGCTAACTAATCAACTGACAAAGCTAATGTTAGCTAAGATATTACACGTTTAGAGGGAAAGAGATTGTACGTTTTAAAATTACATTTCACAGAAAAAGCAGAAAACACCTCAAAGTACGAAATGTTATACCAATAATGTTCGTCCAAATGACCAAATAACATCAGCATAGTTAAATATTTTGTTAGCCTAGCCAACATTAAGTCATTTAGTCTAACATAATTATGAACTGTAACCATTTATTTTTCAAACATCAGCTTACATCATTGATAAACAGTATTTTGGTTTGTGTCAGACAGAACAGAACATGTTGACCATATTCCATCAGCTCTTCAATCTAAATGCGTCATATTGTTAGCAAGCTAACGTAGATTTTGCTAGTAGGTTCAGCTAGCTACGTAACAGCTATATCTGGCAGACTGCGTGTGTAGATATTTAGTAAAAATTTATTTCTACATCATATCTAGTGTGTGTGGTTCAAACTGCTTTAATTCAGTGCGTAAATGTCCAATTAGTAAATACTTGTGCTATAACGAGGCTACGTTCAAAGAACAGCTAGTGCAACAGGCTTCTGGTCAGAAATTGCCTTTTCTTCAATGGTTTTCTTCCTCTATGATCTTTGAACATCTGAACAAAATAGCAGCTCTACAAAGAAAGTCCATGTTCTTTGATTTAGAGAGAACCAGACCAAAACCTTGACGATCAATGCTGATGTTCCCTGAAACATTTTCTGCTATCAAACTGTGACAGCTGAAAAAATATGGACACTTTTTGCCTGCTATCTGCGGAGAAAAAAAACACACCAAACAACTAAATACACAGCATTAGAGTACGAACAACACTAAAAGGCAAGCATTTCCCAGAGAAATTGCCTCCTTTGATCCCTCAGCTGCTCTAATGCTTTCAAACAGTTATTTTCCTCCTCGGCATGCCTGGTTATGGCTGATTGAGATTGAGGAAGGGTGTGTGTATGTGTGTATTGGGGGTGGGGGTGGATTTGAAGTCCTGAAGCTATCCATGTCCACCTAGCTGCACACCTGCCCTACGGTGACCTCAGCGGCACGGCTCACATTTGGTTCCAGTTAAAAAAAAAAAAAAAAAAAAAAAATCCCAACCAGGGGAAATGTTACGGAGCCTTTCTGTGGGAAAGGGGGGATGGGTGGATGTGGGTGTGGGAGGAGGGGGTTCGGGCTGAGGAAGGGGGGAGGGGTTGTTGAGGTCGGGGTTGTGCCTCTTGGAGGTTTTTTTATGAGTGTGGAGAGACCTCAACACGGTAATCTATTTCACATCCCCAAAACAAATCAGGCAGGATATTTCCACTCAGGCAGAGGATTGATGGTGGAGGTGGGTTTAAAGAGGGTGGGAGGGGCAACAGAGCAGCATATGAAGTACTGTTTTTAGGGACTGTATGTACATTTCATTTTACCGTTAACTCAATCACACAAAGTGGTATCTACTTAAAGGAATAGTTTGGCCTAAAATGCCAAACTATTCCTTTAAGTAGATACCACTTTGTGAAGAGCGCTGAGAATATTCATAACACTCTCGTGTCCGTAAATTAAGCATGGAGCTAGAACTGGGAGAGGTTTAGCTTAGCTTAGCACAATGACAGGAATCAGGGGGAAACAGCTAGCCTAGATCTGGTAAATGTATGTTAAATGGACTTGTACTTATATAGCGCCTTTCTAGTCTTCCGACCACTCAAAGCGCTTTTACACTACATATCTCATTCACCCATTCACACACTGATGGCATTAGCTGCCATGCAAGGTGTCAACTGCTCATCAGTTTTAGGAGATAACCATTCATACACATTCACACACTGATGGCACAGCCTTCAGGAGTAATTTGGGGTTCAGTATCTTGCCCAAGGACACTTCGACATGCAGACTGGAGGGGATCGAATCGGGGATCGAACCGCCGATCTTCTGATTAGTGGACGACCCGCTCTACCTCCGAGCCACAGCCCGTTAAAATGTTTTTAAAAATTTCAACCACCAGCACCTCTAAAGCTCACAAATAGCAAAATATATCTCACTTGTTCAGTCTGGACAAAGAACAGCATGTTGTGGTTTTTCAGTTATTTGCTATCCTTAGCCGCGTGCAGTGAATTTTCACTTGTTTCTTTGTTAGTTTTTCTTCATTTCATTTTGGCAGAGTTGGATGAAGCTGTGGTCATTGTTTCAAAAAAGTCCACATTCAAGTTGTGCTTTCCCCTTGCTAATAAAAATGAGAACATATTTATCGTGGGTTGAGGTTTAACCGCCTTCAACTTGTTTTTGATAAATCCACCCAAAAGTGTCAGATAGAGGCAACAGCTATGCAGATAAGATACCAACATTTTGACACCTGTCCCGGGAACGATGTCATATTTTTGTCATTTAAACTATAGCAGGTGCTGAGATCAGATTTTTGAATTTAACTTACAGCATCTGTAGGTTGGAGAGGCCACGAAAAGCTCCGTCCGCAATAAAGCTCACGCGGTTGTTTCCAATGTGGAGCTCGTCCAGCAGGCTGAGGCCGACGAAGCTGGATTCCTCCAGTCGGGACAGATGGTTGGAGGACAGGTTTCTGTAGGACAGATGACAAAGACGATGACATGAGAACAGGACAGAGACCTGGATAACAGAAAGAAAATCTTAAAATCACCATAACGCTTCTTTTATTCTATTTGAAGGTCCTTGACAAATAAAGATCGTCGCAACAAATGTCAAATTTAAGATAAAAGTGGACCAGGAAGTCCACAGCTATGGAAAATGTCTGGACTTTCCAGACTTATTTTCTACGAGTGTGGGGAGCAGAGTTTGCAACAAAACAGGAACGTGAAACAAATCATTCTGAGAAGGTCGTTTTTTAAAGTAAACTCAGATGAGAACATATCAGATAGCTGGGCACATTTCCCAGCCGCCAGGCGGCTTGTTTACTCTCAGGTTCATGTGATAAGAGCAAGAGAAGCGGGTGGGGAAAAGAACAACAAGCTATCTGTGAAAAACTCTCCAGACGTGGCGAACACCGAACTGACCGCTGCTGTAAACAAAAGCCACAACAAAGGAAACTCAAGTCTGCTTCCAGGAATGCGTGTTGATGGGTGGGAAAATCACTCCAGTCTGTGGGTAATGTAGTATTTTAGGAAAGAAGTTGCAGCTAATAATGGATCCCGACAGGAAAAAATAAGTGGGACTTCCACGGGATGATGTTTTGGCTCAAGTGACAGCAGAACAGAGAAGAGGCAAAGGGGTGCGTAATATGTTGGCAGTGCTTTAATGTTGGCATTGGCTGGCAGAACATTAGAGACGCTGCTTTGTCTGTGTGTGTGTGTGTGTGTGGGGACTGGTGACGGGAGGAACTGGAGTGTGAGGAAGGGCAGGCGGGAGTGCAAGAGGGGAGGAGAGGGCGACACAGAGAAGTGTTGGGAGTTCAGAGTGTGAATGGAAAGTGAGGAGGGAATAGAGGGGAGAGAGGGGGGAGGGAGGAGGGAGAGAAAAGGAGGGAAGAGAGAGAGAGAGGGAAAAAAAAAAAAAGGTGGACTTACAGCTCGCTGAGTTTCTGGCAGAACTCCCAGGCGTCAGGTCGGATCCTGCTGATGGCGTTGTGGCCGAGGTGGAGCTGCTGCAGAGTCAGCAGGCCGTACAGCCAGCCCTTATTCACCTCCGTCAGGTTGTTGTAGTCCAGCTGCCTGCAGGCCCACACACACACACACACAATGAGACTCTGTACTACATTTGATGGAAGAACAGAACTCGATGCGCATTTCTTGTAAATTCACGTACAGGACTTCCATGTTGCTGAGGCCCCAGAAGGCTCCGTCCATCAGGCGGCTGAGGCCATTTCTCTGCATCTTCAAGGAGAGAAGAGCGTGCAGGCCGTGGAACGTCAGGCCCTCCACCCTGCGGACACGGTTCCTGCTCAGCTCCCTGAAACACAAACAGAATAGTAAGCACCAGAGCTCAAGCAAAGGAAAACACATGGCGGGAAATGTAGTGAACTGTCCTGCAAATATTTTACAATGCAGCGTTAAACGGAAAAGTTCCCTGAAGTTTTTCAAACTATATAATGTTTTCTGCAGATTTCAATGTGGAGACAGCTTTTAGAACATCTCAAAATCACACTGGTCACCACAGTGATGGTGGACGACACTAGCCAACAGCCAGTCTCCCTGAAATGCCAATGCATCATTAAATTACATCCTCATAATGCCATACTGGCATACAGATACGGGGATCAGCTGTCAGCCAATAACAGGAGGCTGTGCCATGAGAGAGAGCGACAGAGAGCGTGTGTGTGTGTGTGTGTGTATGAGAGTGTGAGAGTGAGAGAGAGAGAGAGAGAGAGACCCTGCAATTTTCAAAGATATTGTACGTCCTCAACTTTACAAGCTTCTAAACTAGCGTGTAGTCAGGAAAAAAAAAAAGTCTGGTAATGAGAGTCCTAAGACGCATCTTGAATCATCATGGTCTGAAGCTTTTATTGTGATATATCTAAAAACTAAAGACAACTTACAGATGCTGGAGGTTGGGCAGCTGGAAAATCTTGGGTGGGATGGTGGAGAGGCGGTTGCGGTTGAGCCGTAGAACCTGCAGACTGCTGGACAGGTTGGTGAAGCAGCCCGTCTCCAGCGACGAGATACGGTTGTTGTTGAGGAACCTGAGAAAGAAAGATTGAACAACAAGGTTTAGGTCACAGAAGTGATACGTTCTGGGCTGAAAACACTACAGTAATGCATGTATACATAATGAGAAAACATTGTGTGACGCTCTGATCATCAACAGTGACACTCACAGGTTCTTGAGAGGCAGAGCGGGGAAGGAGCTGGCCTTTATGTCCACGATGTTGTTGTTGCTGAGGTCAAGCGTTTCCAGAGCGAGGAAGGGCCTGAGCTGCTCTGCGGAGATCCTGGTGATCCTGTTGTTTGCTCTGAAAATAGAGACACCATTGCTCCAATAAATGACAAAAATACTGTGTATTTGACTAGCGGCGCGCACCAGTTTCATGTTTCTAGATATACAAACAGTCAAGTCCCTCAATTAGCCTGCGGTATTAAAAAATGACAAACTCTCACGCACTTGCGAAGCTAAAACTTACCACCCAACGTGAAACGCTGGCAGTTTTTTTTTTTTTTGCTGATGCCAACAAATTGCTCAGTATGATCAATGCTGCGGCTCTTCACACCAGGTCCAAGCAACCTTAGGGTTTATTGATGTGTTATTTTGTTTATAAGGTAATTACCAACAAGGTATTTAAAAAAGTAACCTGCCAATTACTTGGCTGATGAATACCATTCCCTCAGTGAAAGCATGCCTCGGCAGAGGCCAGCAATTTCCTGAGCTGCACGCCTCCTAAATTGCAGTGCAGGGACTGCTTAGTTATAAACAGAGCCTGTACAGTGCCCTCTTTGTGTATGAGACCCAGCACTAGAGAGAGAGTGAGGGGGGGAAGGCAGGAATTCCCTCCAATGCACCAGACTACAGGCCTCGTTTTCAGTATTCATTGCGATGGCTACAGTCACCCCCCCTTCCCTCCCCACCCCTCACCCAGCTACACCTTACTGACCAGAGATCTGTTAGTTTTACTTTTTGGTTTTTTTCCAGCAGCTCTTAGAAAAAATAAATTTGAGGACAGTATTATAATTAAGCAATATTACATGAGAGGGTGTGCTTTAACGTCGTTATTGGCATGACGGTGATGCAGTCACTGAAGTGCCAATAATAAGTTAAAGCACACCCTTGAATGTAATATTGTGATTAGACAACAATATTCAACAATGTTTCATATTTTGGGGTAATTCGCTCTCAAAATAATTTTTTTTTTGTTTCTGTTCCAATAACTGTTTCCATACACGGGGTCTGACTGATACCTGGACAACAATCAGTCATTGCAGTAGACCCTTCTATGTAAAAGAACCCAGTTTACTACTCCAGCAAGTAGTCCGAGCCTTAGTAACGACCTACATCGGAGACGATTTCTAGCTTTCTAGAGATGTGGAGTCATGTATAAACACTAAACTGACTTGTTAGCTCAGTGTTTTAGTGACAAAGGTATCTGCTGAAAAAGATCATTTTTTCCATGGACAGATTGGAACTTCACATGTATTTTTAAGCTAATAGCGCTGTGTCAGCAACTCACAGCTGATGGAGGATGATCCAAACATTTCAATAAGTCCAGTGTTGTAAAGTCCAACAGTCACTAAACTGTTTGAACACAAACAAGGTACACACCTGTATGAATGAGGCGGTCTAACAGCTCCATAAAATACAGAATATTCATTAAGGAAATGTAATACTTTATTAAAGTGTTCCAGTGTACTCATATTTACATGTTATATATTTTCAGGATGTGGAAATTGCGGAGTAATATTTTTAGTGATGAGTCAGGTGTGCTGTCATGCTGATTTGAGCACATTCTAAATGTCTAGTTGACCAATCAGATCGCTCGGTCGGGACTACCTGTTGTATAATGTAGGCTTAACTTGGGATGTGGTGTCATTAATATTTAATTGTTGGAATCTATCAATGAACTGACCGACAGTACATACGGCTTTACAAGAGCGGCTGCTGTCATGGATGGAGCTGAAATCAGTTAATTTAGAAAACGAGTACACCATAAAATATTTGTGAATATATAAATATTATAAAATTGTTACTCTAGAATGAGCCTTTTATATCTACAGAGAGGGAGGGTCCTCTTGGCGGAGTCCGCCATGTTGCACCGTCATGCTGTCGCCTAAACCGTCAAACCAAACACTGGACCTAGATAGGGCCTTTTGCGTTTTTCATGAGCTTTGCAGCCAACCTAGTTTCTCCTACAAGTTTGGAAGGGGAGGGTGAAGAAAACAGAGATTGAGTTGGTTGCAATCTGCTTACCATGAGATCATAATATTATTAATTATTAATTAATCATAAGTAGCAACTCCGGCCATGCAAATCTTTTTCATCACAGTGAAAGAAAAATGCCGTTTTTAACCCCTACAAAGCGAATTAGGCATTATGACCCATCTATTCACACCACGCGACGCCTTTAGTCACACCGACTCTGCTGGTTATAGTCTAATCTTGATCTCAGATTTTATTCTCATTTCATCCACCCCGGGCAGAAGAGACAGCACGGCACCAAGGCAGCTGTGAAACTGAGATGTCTCACCTATTCATAACACTGTGTGGTAACAACGAGAGAACTCTGACCCATTTTCCACCGTGTGTTGATGTTCCCATAGAAACGGGGTTCCCAACACCTTTCGGAAATCTTCCGATTGACAACAGGGAAGATCCAGCAGTCAACAAAGATTCAAGACCAGTTGGCAGCCTGGACTGTGGGACGTTGCTGGAATAAAACCCGCCAGAGCATGTTTTCTGAGCTTAGTGTCTGAGTCAACCTTGGCGCTGTGGCAGGGAAAGACAGTAGGCTGTGTGGGGTGGGGGGTCGGGGTGGGGGGGGCTGTGGGGAAGAGCAACTAAAAACTTGCCACAATGACATAAATAAAAGATTTTATGATGCACCGAGACTGCTGAAAGAAGTGAGATCAAATCAAAGCATTCAAGTATTAAATTGTTATATTGTTACATGGAGTTTGGTGTGTGAACACAGGCTTGGCTAGAATGCCTGTGCACGATAGATTCTCCAAGGCCAATGAGAAACTTTGTCATATCATTGAGAGCATGCCATTGGCCAGGTTCTGTGCATGAACCTAACACAAGACACAAGACTTCAACTGGCTGCGAGTTTGCAAGTATTCGTGATACTGGGCTGTATGAATAAAATGAACTTGTCAACCAATGCTCAAGAATCTAAAGACGTTTTCTTGGTGTGCAGTAACTACACGGCTATAGTAAAATACAGATCATAGTCGACAATAAAAACGGCACAGGCAGCTCTTTTGTTTGGAGATTTGCTGAGGGCTTTCCACGCACCACGGCCCCCCGGTCCCAAACAAAAGCGCCACACACCACCTGTGTCTCAGTTTTCATGTTCCCCTGACTGGTCGCTGAGAGAAGGAAGGCCGCCTGGTGAGAAAGAACCAGTCTTTCCAGTTTCTCTCAGGGGGGAAAGGGGAGCCGCGGAGAGGAGCTGGTGCACACTTCCTGTCCGAGTACGAGGAGGTCGACCCCGTAGTTTCAGAGCTGGAGGGTATCAGTGATCTGTCCGGCTAATTATTCCATAATCCTAACAATAATCAGCCCTCTGAGGTTCATTCTTGCATCCTGAACTCTGTGAACTGTGACTGAAGGGACGGAGAGTTGCGCCAACCTAGTTTTCTTTTTCTCCTCTCCATCTCAACATCTGCGCTGCCACTCAATGGGCCCTCCTCCATCTTCTCTACACACAAACAAGCCGAGCATTGTACGCTTTAATTACACACACTTCAAATTTGTTCATCCACTTAGCTATCAGATAACGTGATTATAGAGCCATTACAACCGTGGTTGTAGGGCTTTGCTGCCGTTAGTGGAAGTCGATGGAAGGCCGACCATGTGTCAATAACAGCCCGAGGCGTCTTGACTATTGATCAAATATGTGCGCTAAATCAATGCTGCTGTGATTAGAGCCACAGAAAGTGTTTACTATCCATACAGACAGTAAAAAATATTACAAAACTCTTCATCTGCACGTTTCCAGACTCTCCAAACCTTCTAACAACTTGAATTCATGAAATGTGAGCACTAGAAATGTGGGTAAAGCAACCAACATCATGTGGGTTTCACACAAGCGGATACCTTCCAGCACTCTTGACGAAACCCCATAGTATTTTTGGCCTCTACCACCATCAAACTGACCACATTTACACACTGAAAAGTTATGTTGTTACGCAGAATCCAAAGATCCTCGATGAAGGTTTCTTTTGTTGCTGTTGATTTGTGCTTTCAGCAAAGCTTTGTCCGCCGAGCAGCGACTAATTCTTTTAATGGGGGAAGCTCTTTAAATGGAAAGTCGCTTTTTCTAAAACCGTCTCGCTCGCAGTGTGTGCGTACATGTGTGTGCGAGCATGTGTGTGAGTGTGTGTGAGTGTGTGGTATTTCCTATTGGAAAAAGAACAGAGTTTTGAGAAGCCATCTGATGACTCCCTCTCTCTGCAGTGGCGCCTGTAATGAAAACCAGGGCTGCGTTTGCTGTTGAGACGCCATATTAAACTCTGCACATATCTCACTCAAATGGCTGATCATCCTAACACTTCGGCTCACAGTCGGAGTGGGGAAAAGCAGGGATCGAATTAACATGTGAACTGAAGGAACTTTACATAAAATGGCAGGGGAGCTGTAAAAATTCACATAGTATCAACAGATTTCTGTAATACCTGCAACACTGAAAGGGCCAAGATCAGTTCATAAATTCAAAACTGTGTCTCTTGCCTGTTGTTAAGCCCTCCTAACTTTGGTGTTTCTATGTGGACGTCTTTACATTTTCTGATGATGAGATGTACGTTTCCATTGGTTGCGCTCTTTCCTATTGGCTAACGTGGCTATTCTCGCTCATGCTAACAGGACAAAAACTGTAAAACATACTACCCTGAGCTTGAATCACGGGCTAAAATATAATAAATCAACTGAAAAATACCAAATGTCTGCTGGGCCCTGCTTATCAAATGTGAGGACCTGCTGCGTCTCTCCTTTAAATACTGTAAATTCAACACCTTTGGGTTTTGTGCTGGATTTTGGGTTATTATGAAAAACATTTAATACAATAATTAATGAGATTATGAAGCAGCCCTAGTTGAACCCTATTATGAAAATATTATTACTATATTTGCTACTGTTTTGGTTTGTTACTCTAATCTTCAACAAGGTTTCTATTTCCATAGACATACCAACAGGTTCACCCTCCTAATATACCTAATCAGACCTGGAATCTCCAGGTCATTTGTTGTGAACCCCCCTCCGAACAGGCAGAGGGATTTAGTGGCGGTGGGGTTTACCCCCTCCATAAATTCCTGGGAAATTGTTCAATTAATTAAGATGATCACGACTCAATTACTACCAGCTGCAGGGTTATTGCCGTTTGTTTTTACTCAGAGCTGCGAGGTCAAAGAAGTCGGCGAGAGCTGCCGCTATGTCTGACTGGCTGTTTGAATAAGTGGTATTCGATACCCAAGGTCTTTTTTTTCTTTTTTCTTTACTGCCCTCCCTGTTCGGAGAAACTGAAGGTGGGAGAAAAATTCTGGAAAAATCACACTGCGTCACCTCATCTGAAGAAAGAGGGCGACAGCTAGCACAGGCAGTGTGATCTTCAGATTCTTCTTCTTCTGTGTGTGCGCGCTTTTTCTTCACATTGTTTCATATTCATTTGAAATGAATTATGCTCCTGACTTCACTTGCTGTTTAATGTAGTGTGTAGTGTAATAACCAAAGTTCTGTATATTCGAATTTGATGTTTTTAATTTTAAAAAAGGCAAGTCGAGCATGACATTAGCAAATTTGGGGGGCTAGTATGATATACTGTGGCTACTAGCTAATAGCTAGCCACACATATTAATCATAATTCTGAAAGGTCAGGTAAGAAGCTAAGTAGCTAACTAGCTAACGTGAATTAGCATTAGCTATTAGCAAACCACTAGGATTCCTAACATTGTCTACCTTTTGCCTCTTTGACTGAGTTTTGCTATTATAACTATGTTCTTTAGTGCTAAAAATCAAATACTTCTGAAAAACAGTTGTAAACTCCTCTAGTTAAGTTCATGAGCAACACAACATACCGTTACTTAGTTCAATATACACGGGTTTTGCTGCTACTACGTTCTATTGGTCTGGTGTGACCAGTAGCTAATGGTGGCTAATGTTAGCAAAGTTTAGGTTGATACTTTTGTGACATTACGTAGCCACTTTAATGACTTTATCAGTCCTTTAGTTACACAGTAGATAGTGTAGTGTTTTTCTCTTGGTGCACATATTGTTTAGTGACACATTGCATTGTAATTACACCTCTCATGGCTAATTAAAACTCAGGAACATCAATAGCATGGGCGATGACACAAACCCCAAGGAATCCTAATCACCTACCTCCTATTTTACTTCTAGCCTTTTCCACTGACCATTAGTGTTACTTAGCCAGATAGATGTAGTTCATTAGCTATGAAGAAGTACAATATTTCTCTGATGGATGCTTGTAAAATCTCAAGAGTTTGTACACCTCTCTGGAGTTATATAATGTGCTGTTTTCAGACAAATAAGTGTCTGTGTTTCATGTTATTTTGTAACTCAAAGTTCTCTCTTTACAAAAATCAAAATCAAAAACTCTTGTTTTATCTGGACTGAGTTAACATGGATGACACGACTTCGGGTAAACCAAACTGAACAACATCTTCAAATCAAGTTATGGTTTGGAGTAAGTCTGGAATTTTTAAAAATCTGTGCAGGAACTCTGCACTTGAATCCAGAGTTGCTCAAGGGTACTTGGAAAGCACACATGGCAGTTGTGGCAGATGAACCAGTGACCCCTTTCTAACCATTAAGGGAACAATGCAACCATTCACACCAGGTGTTATTTATATGTGGAACAAATAATGGAAAAATAATATTTTCTTCTTTAGTCAGGACAACACATCCATTTATAATCAAATCCAAATCCAGAGTTAGCTAGCAAAAGGAAAACTTGCAACATCTAAGGTGTGAAGAGCATGCCGTGAAAACCTGCCCATCTTCCTCTGCTTAAATTCATAGCCGGAGGACACACTCCTGCCTCAAATGTGCAAACAAATTGTCGATGGCTGACGGCTGAGCTCCTTGCGGCTGCCGCAGAGCATCGTGTTGGGGCTTGATGAAGAATACGCCTCATCAAGTCGAGGAGACGGATACATTCTTCCACAATAACTTCACGTCGGTTGGTTTTGGAGAGACGTGCCACAGAAAGCAAATAAAATTGTTGAGGTTTCACACACTAATATCTGGTGTTCTTCTGAAAGCACGTATTGCACAACAATATTCCCAGGGATCATCTGGTTAGAGTCTGAATGGGATGAAGTATGACAAGTCAAATGCTTTTTCATTGAACCTATCAGCAGCAGTGAACTCTCTCTCACAGTATCAGCCATCTTTACACAACATGGAGATTAAATTGCTTATTTAAGGTGACGGATCAAGACATTGTAACATTTTCAGGAACTCAGACACTTTCTGAGTCCTGTGAAGCCCAACACAAAAACATGCAATACGCCGGATGAAGCTTAAACATGAAAAATCACCAAATTTATCATTTTCGCTTGACAGATTTTCTCTCTTTCCAGCGATATGTCACAGCCTTCAGGTTAAAAATACACCAACAGCAGCAACAGCCACCAGACAAAACATTTCCATTTCTGTTGATGGCATTTGTCTTCGAAACACGTGACCCGTCTGGGGCTGGGTGCCATGTCTCCGACTGCACCGTCTGGGAACGGGCTCAGCCAAAAGGGTTGCTCTCTAGAGAGAAAGAAGGGGGTGGAACCACTTCCCAGCTCACTACCCGAACCAGCAATGTCAGCTCAGGCAGACTGGAGCGAGTCTGGGGAGGTTGTAAACACATTAAAGAAAGGTTTTACTTACAGAATGAGAGTTGTGATGTTTGAAGCGTAACGGCCCAAATCTGGTATAGCCTCCAGTTCATTGTGGTTCAGCTTTCTGTGCACATTACAAAAAAAAGAAAAGTTTGTCACATGCAGGACAGTGACGGAGACTGCTTGCTCTAGAAAGTGCAGAGAACACAAGGCATACTTACATTTCACTTAGATGTTGTAGTTCGGAAAACAAAGTGCTGTCAAGCACCTGCAATTTGTTATGGCTCAGGTCCCTGTGAAGGAAAAAAGGAAACATTAAAGGAAAAGTATACACCAGGGACTGTATTTCTCGGCTGCTGCAGTCTTCCATTTGGGTCGACATTGCAAACATAATTACATACAAATTCTCTGTGTTATTGTGACTTGACACTGCGAACAGAGGAAACAGATCAAAGAAAAGTTGCTGCAATTAAACTGTGAGATGGTGCAAAACCGCTGGTGATTAAATCAAACAGCACGGTCAGAAAAAATAAGCAAGATCTGTTACCGACGTACTGTCACAAACAGGCGAGAGGTGAAAAAACTGAATCAGTTTCAGACACCATCGACTGACTGTGCGTCAGTCACTTCTGAAAGCAGCTGAAAAAGTTCTGCTTCCTGTTCAAGCCATCCAAAAAAAAAAAAAAAAAAAAAAGGGCTTACAAGTTAAAGGCCTCGTGTTTGGCTTTTCGTCCCCACTTTAGAACACAGAAGAGAACGCCGGTGCCAAAACAGCTCACTTCATATCCAGGCCTGTGCTGAAAGGCAGAGCCAAAACAGACACAAGTTTTTCTGTTTGTGTCCAAAAGGAGGCCGAGGCCTGGCGAGGGAAGTCGATGAAGTGCTGGAGTCGGGGTCTCGGTACTGGACGAGGCTTGGTTCATACCTCTGTTCTGGTGCCTGACTCATATTAACCACATTCCTATTTTGCCTTCGATATTTACAATCTTTCAAACTGAATCTAACGTTATTTCTTCGCTGATCTTTGGTTTATTTTCTGTCTGGCGCCTCGTATTTTAGAGTCTCTTACCTGAAGAAGCCAGGACTTCTCTAGCATGTGTGCATCGATTAATCATTGTCACATTGGAAAATCAGTGTTTGCACACGTAGAAGGAACGTGTACATAGGTTTCTTATTGTCTATTGTAGTCCTGAGTAGTTCTCGATTAGCTCTGGTCTATGTCTTGATGTTGTCTGGATCCCCCCTTTGGATCTGGGCCCAACACAAACCCAATTGAGCCTGGTCTTGGACTCGACTGAAGCACTCTTGGCTGCAGCTCCCCGGGGTGAGACTCTTGTTTTTGCTGCCTGTTTTGAAAAGGAGCCTGAAAACCAGCTCAAGGAGTCTGGCAAGCGGAGCCTCGTGCACCATAAAGTGGTGGAGTTATTGACGCTGCTGCGCACGATCAACGCTGCGGTGCCAGACACTTTTTTTTTTTTTTTACACCCCCTCACCCTCTACCCTTCCTCCCTCTCCTTACCTCCCTCATCTGGAATCCATCAAGGAGCTCTGGGAGGAGGGGAAGAACCTATCAACTGGTAATGTATTCACAATGCCGGGAAAAGCGAGAGGGACGCCTTTCAAACGTCTCAAACACCCCTGTCGAATTTTCTGAGGCCTGTTTTTGTTCTTTGGTGGAAAGTTTCATGAACCACTCAACCAGAGTTTTAGTCGCCTCGCTAATGCTAACCCCCCCCCACTCTTCTTTCCGAGCATGGAGCCGTGCATTGTTGTTGTTGTTGTAGTTCCAGCTCTGGGGGCATATGGGAAAGGTGTCCTATCATACTCCCAAGATAAACCCTAAGTAGCTCTGACACTTCCACTTCCCTCACAAAGCAGCCTCTGAGCGGAGCAAGATAACACAGAGCTGCGTACAGGCTCCAGCCTGTATCTGCCGGTCTGGTGAAAATGTACCGCACAACTTTCTTATCAAAGACTGGAAAGTGAATAAACGAGCCACTCTTTAGGTTACAAGAGCTGTCAGTAAGTTTATAGATTACGATAATGGGACTTAGCAGCAGATTTCAAATGAAGTTGCAGGGATGTTTCTTCGTAGGTTGGGTTAAACCTTTGTGGATGAAGTCTGGATATAAGTTTCTATGGAATGCAAGTGAGCACATTGAAATGCCCAACAGCAAACTTTGGTAAAAAAAAATCTAAATATATATTATATATGTCACATTTCTTTCATTAGTGACCATGACAGGTCAGTATCTAGCACTGTAGCTAACTAGCTTGTAGTTATTAACTAGAATAGCTAGCTAAAACGGTCAGGTCAGTCGTTAATGAAATTTAGCATTAGCTGTGCTGCAAACCACTGGGATTAATTATGTCATCTACCCCGTCTTGTACTTCTTGTCTTTTTACCTGACAATTAATGTAACATGGCTAAAGTACGTGTATTTGTCCAGGTTATATGTTTTCATTCTAAACTAAGAAGTGTTTCATGTCATTCTGTGGCTCACAAATAGTTAATTAAACTATTTTTTTTTTTTTTTTTAAATCAAATGATGTAGTATTTTGCTCTTGGCGCACGTTGTTTCATGACACAGAGCACTAGGGTTCCTGATAATTTAGATTCCTAGCTAGTTTAAATGACCAGATAAGTCGCTAACAAAAATTAGCATTAGCTAGAGCCATTAGCATTAGCAATGATGCAAACCACTGGGGTTGGTAATGTTATCTACTGCCTCTACTTCTTTTCTTTTCCCTGGCTATTACTGTTACCTAGGCAAAGAAATTTAGTACTTTTAATTTTAACAAACATCAAATTGCTCTGATAAATGTTTGTTCAACTTTAAAGGGTATAACTCTCCATGGAGATACAAATGTTTCATGCAAATTGGTGTCACAAATTGTTTATTAAACTTTTATTAAATGCTGTTTATTAAAAAAAATCAAATGATTAAGTATTTATACACTTGTTAATACACTTGTTGTTTAATGACACAGAGCACTAACGATAATAAGCATTAGCTGGAGCCATGAACATTAGCGGCGATGCAGATCACTGGGGTTGGTAATGTTATCGACCTCCTCTACTTCTTTTCTTTTCCCTGGCTACTAATGTTACCCAGGCAAAGAAATGTGGTGAAAAAAAAAAAACATCAAATTCCTCTGATAAATGTTTAACAGTATATCGCTCCATGGAGATATGAATGTTTCATACCATACTGTGACTCTTGATGTATTAAAACTTTAAATGATAGTTTGTCCTTAATACACACATTGTTTTCAAGTTTAAGCTCTGAGCGTGTCTCACTCTTAAAAAGTGAAAAGGCATTAAATCTGGGCCTATTTCCCCCCCAGCAACCTCCCACATACTCATGGCTTAATCCTCCTTCTCCATGCTCTCCTCTTCTTCTTCTTCTCCCTCCTACTTTCTCCTTCCCCCTTTTCCTTCTGTGAGTTTGTTTCGAACTAATCATACACGCTCCTCCTTAATCAGTACCATCGTTGGCTCCGGAGTTGCTAATTCAGCAGAAATAATGGGGTGCTGGAAAACAAAGGGTCGGGTGGTTTAAGGGGTTTAAGATGTGCTGGAGAGCCACTCGTAAATTAGCATGCCAGAGTGAAAAGAATTTTTTCCCCCATGTGGAACTTTTTTTTTTTTTCTTTTTTCATTTTCTTTGGAAGGTCGGCCTTGGTTATGAGGCTCAGGCTGGGTCTGTTTTCTCTGGCAACGTCAAGTTTCCAGAGCAGCACATTTTAGAAAGAGAAAAACTAAATTCAACAGCAGGGCAACAGCTTTTCAAACAGGCAGTGAATCAAGCACTGCAGCCCAACACTGGACAATAAAAATCAAGCACTGCAGCTCAACACATGGCAATAAAAATCCAGTCAGAATAATTATCTGTAAAGTAGAACACAAGCAACATGCCATTAAAGTTGTGTTCGCCATTTCCAACAGGCTTCGGGCCGAGCTCAGCCTCTTCTTATGGAGCCAGCAGACAAACAGGAGAGTAATGGAGGTATTACTTTGGGAAACAATCCAAGGCTTCACGCAGGCTGCATCTGATTTATGCTTTTATGGCTTTGCAGGCCTAAAGGTCTGTGAGGCTGAAACCTGAAGACTGACAAATAAAAATGTGGACGTGAAACACTCTATCAAACCATTACATTAGTTGCAACGTGAGAACTGCTAGATCAGCTAACAACCACTAATAGTGTTGTTACTACTAAAACTGTACTAGCAGCTTCACTACTGCTGCCTGCAATGGTACCTGCAGGCCTTGGGAGCACTTATTCAGAATCATTTTCACTTTATTAAAGAGTTTTGGGGGGACTGACAATAGCACATTGATGTGTAAAAAAGTTCCAGCTTGCCTGCTGGGCTCAGGCAGCCTGGCATGCTGTTTTAAAGGAGCAATACAACAAATAAAAGCTGTCAGGAACACGTGAATGACTCGGTGTGGAGTTGATTTTCAGCCACTTCTGGGGAACTTTTTTTTTTTTTGCTGTTCTGTAACTTCAGAGAAGTTCTTACTGGCAATTTTGAACCAATCATAGCAGAAGCCAAGTCACGATTTATGTGGCTTACAAGCCACTGTGTTTTTACTACGACAGGAATGTGGATCATCCCATCCGTGCTGAGGGAAAATGGTAAACCCAACGTAGTTAGTGCAGAGGTGTGAAAAGACATTCAAATAATTAAGCAATAAGTGAAAGATAACATGATTATCCATGACAGTAACAAGGCACACAATGGCTCTTTAACTGGACTCACAGTTGAACTGTCCATTCCGGGATCGTGTCTGGAATTTGGCCCCTTTTCAGTCGACTGCAGTCCAAAAGCTCCCCAGAACACACGCAGGTAGGGGGACACGTCCGTGTGCCAGCACCAGATCCACGCTGGAGTCTGAGAAACACGAGAAAAACCACGGCAAACCTCGCGAAAGTGCGAGGCTGCGTCGAGGACCACATTTTCTCCGAGAGGACACCCTGTTTTTAGTTCTCAGATGAAGCGCGACGAATCCAAAAGAGCCAGAAGAGTGAGAAATCACCGAGAAAACTCCAGAATCTGGTACTTTCTTCAAACACAGTCGACCCTTACATCCAATCCCTGCTTGTTCTGAGCACCGAGGCAGTGAAATGTAAAAGAAAAACGTTCTTCTCAAACTTGTCCATTCCTGTGAACAAACTTCTGTGCCGTGCGCCTCGCTGCTGCTGCCGCTGCTGCTGTTGGGGCAACTTGTGCTGTGCAGGATCCCCACAGAGCAGCGCGAGCGCACAGCGGAGGTATGCGGGGGGAGGGGCCACAGCCGCAGGGGAGCATGGGACATGTAGTTCAAGCTGCATGTTCGTACTAGTCAGGTCAGTTTTATTTCCAAAGTGAAATATCTGCTTTATATATATAACTCAGAATTATAACTTTAAACTTTAAAGAATTCTGGCTTTAAAAAAGAATGTAAAAAAAACCAACAACATATAAAAAAAATATTTTGAGTTCCTTTTTTACATTTATTTATTTATTTTATTTAAATGTAGAACTCAAATGTAGAATTTTTCACGTGGCCGTAATCCTCTTCTGTAATTTAGGTCCAGTGTGTGTTCTGTTCTATCTTTTGCACTTTCAGTGTGAATTCACACAAATGTGTTAATATATATACAAAAATAATAATAAATAATTATTTTTAACTATTACTGTTTCACTGTAAATACAGGTTTTACAATGGAACTGGAACTTAACGTGTTTTCCTCATTGATAAGATAGTATTACCTCAGTTTAATGTGTTTTTGTATATAAAGAAGTCGTGTGGTGGTTGTTTGATTGTGTGAAGCACTTTTGTTACATTTTGTTTTTATGTGTTATACAACTAAAGTCTGATTCATTGACTGATTTAGATGACAGCTAAAGTTACATTTTCTACATGTCACAAACTCATCCATATTGCTGTGGTCAGGGAAATGAATAGGAGAATACATATACGTAATCTCTCAAATGTTAAATGATGAGTTACAGTAGTTTGGAACTCTTCAACTGATCCTCAAAATCTTTAACCACCTACAGCATTACATTGTTACATTTAAATTCTAACACCTCTATTACTAAATACTAGTACATACTTGCAATTAGGGATGCAACTAATGATTATTTTCATGATTGACTAACCACGTTTTGTTATCCACTTTCGTAATAGGATAATAGAACTTCCAAAAGTAGTTATTTCCTCATGCCAGGACCGTGTGGACATAATTCATGAAAGTGCTAATTAGACAGAAGGCCAAATTTCACCTTTTTGTAGGACACGAAACAACCTTAAAGGTAAAGTCACTAACAGAGGCTTTAATTAACATTTTACTCCCGAAAGCTGACTGATATTTCCTCATTTGCAATTTAAAAGGTGTGTTCTTTTTTTCATTTCCACATTAAAAGGCCCTTCATGGGATATTCATGTCCATGCAGATGTGTCAGGTTCCCCTCAGGCAAAGCGTTCAACAGTTTCCTGTTGACCAAGGTCATACTCTCACTGGTTGCTGGCACTTCCTCCTCTCAGCGAGGACACAAGCTCATTAATCTGTTGACATGCAGATGAAAGTCTGACTGATCTCGATGGTAACTGAATAAAAAGTAAATGTCAGTGAGTCGCTCTGTATGCTATGCTTGAAAGATGCAAAACATACTTTGACAAGACAGAATGTGGGCTAGAAACAAAAAAGGCTCATATTATGTTTAATATTCATCTAGGTATTCTTTAAAAGACATGATTCTGCATTGTTCTCAGCATATGAACCTATGCATTGAGGTGTGCAGGTAAAAAATTGAAAATAAAAAGTCTGCTATGATCACAATAGACATTTTCTAACAGTTAAACAATCACAGATTTGATTGCACTTCATATTTTTAAATGGATTGAATTTATGAATAATTTCCTAGCTAGTTCAAAATTTTAAATAATTGATTTTACTTAAAACTTAAAGACTTTCTTAGCTTGTAAACACAGTAGTGTTGTAAATTGGTCGCAAAGATTTAACCTTAATGCTGTTCGGTTAGGTTAAGCTAACATAACCTCCATAAACATAACTCCTAATCCTTTTTTAAATGTTGGATATGATTTTGTTTCATCCATGCATACATGAAGAACATGTAGCAAGTAGGAAATGTCTGATGATGCTAACCTAACTGACATTATTTGGTCATTTAGGCGAACATATTAGCATGTTTTATAGCCTACATTATGGTATAATGTGTTGTTTTTGAAAAATGTGCATGTCTAGGCTAGATAGTGTTAACAAATGTCATCTGTCTACACTACCTTTTTATATTCTATATTAGCAAGCTAACACAGAGGTTTTGTTAAAGGTCCGAAGTGTAAGATTTAGAAGGATCTTTTTGCAGGAATTGAATATAATATTCATTGTAATCCAATAGTATGTTTTCACTGGTGTATAATCATATGAAAATAAGAATCATCATGTTTTCGTTGCCTTAAAATGAGCCCTTTATATCTACAGAGAGAGCGGGTCCTCTTCCACGGAGTCCGCCATGTTGAACCGCCATTTTTCTACAGTAGCCCTGAGTGGACAAACCAAACACTGACTCTAGATAAGGCCTTTTGCTTTTTATGTGAATTTCGGCTAAGTGCTTGGAAGGAGAAGGTGAGGCAATCCTACACACTGGATAACTGCAGCTAGAAATCATTTTGCACTGTAATATTTTCATATAATATCTGTCACATTCTTTGGCACCCTGGTGACTCGATTGGTGGAGCATGTGTCCCATGTACAAAAGGCTGAATCCTTGCTGACAACTTGCGAAGGGTTATTTTCATTATTATTTAATCTGTGGATCATTTTCTTGATTCATTGATTTATTGTTTGGTCCATAAAATGTCGGAAAAATGTTGATCATTGTTTTCCAAAGGTAAAGCCCTCAAATTTCTTGACCACAATCCAAAGATATTCAGTTTGCTGTCAGAGAACTAAAGAAAGCAGAAAATATTCAGAAGTGAGAAGCTGAAATCAGAAATTTTGCATTTCTTTCCTCAAAGAATCATGATTAATTGCTGATCAAAATAGTTGGTGATTAAATTAATGGTCAACAACTCACAAATGAGTACACTTTAACTTAAGTCATATTTTGGATGCAGAAATCTATTTTATTCATTATTTGTGTCTGTGTTTATTCTCCAATCAACCTCACAATAAACTAACTGGGCACAATGTATTAATGCACATGGTGTGATGTTATGTTGACAATAAACATCTAGTGATGCCCCATCATTCAGTACCAGACCTCACTTTGAGTAAACAGACTTCAGTAGACTTTTCACTCTGACAATGCAGATGATTAGTGATAAGCAATCCTATTGTTTATTTGAAAGTTGCCCTGTGAATGCTTTATTGCCTCTGTAGGTGTGAGACGCATCCTTTGGTCAGGTATCCAACTCCTTTGTATTCAAAAAGGGCAAATGGGGCAGCTACAAAAGGAGAAACCCCCACACTCCCACCCCCTCACAATCTGCTCTGAGCTTATTCAAGCACGCATTATTCATAGTGAGAGATGTGATAGAGGCATTTAATCACACGCATAATTCTGTTGTTTTATTGAACATAGTTTGGGCCTGCTCCAACAGCAGTTAAATGATTTGGCAAAATATTGCATGCAACCATTCCTGCTGCTCTGTTTTCTCCTGTCTATTATTGTATTAATCTGTATTTTGTTATCAATGTATTGATTCTATACTTATGGGGACAGGATATACATCAAAGTGATTTAATTTTCCTGAAAAATAACGAAAACTTCCACTTCCTGCTGTTATAGTTTGTTACATCAGCAATATAAACTTATTTGTGCAAGGAGCAGTTTAATCTAATTTGAACAAATGATTCAATTTAATATACTGCATTTGGCTCATCCACTGTAACCTCGGTGAAACATAATCAAATTCTCGCCTGCAGCTGAATAACTAAAAGTAGAGAAAATGTCCCGTTAGACTCAGCTGATCAACACCACCGATAATAACTTTCCTCTCCTTGAGGAATCTGATGTTTTTTCAGCGCCTCAGCGTGCCGACTTCTTCTCAGCGGGGAAAAACACAAACAAAAACACAAACTTAGCAGGAATCTAGGGCAGGAATGGCATGTTGGAGTATTTTTCCTGCTCTCAGTGATTGATTAGATCCCTGTAGACTATTGCAGGATTTTTTCGGAGAGCAGAGAGTGGGGGATTGCATCGTCCCAACAGGCCCACTCATCGATGGGCTGATTGCTTCCTCATGGTCTCCTCTGCTGAGGCCTCACACTGGTAACCAACACCAGACAGCAACAACACCTCCCTCTAGCTTGACATGTGGTTTATCTAGAGCCCAAGGAGAAAATCTTACTTCTTCTTGAAGTATGTGCCAAAAAGTCTGACAGTGGTTTGAGATAATTTCACTCCTTCCAGTGCGAATTGTTCATTATTCTTCTCTTCTTTTGAACAACCTGAAATGTCTCATCAAAGGGCGTAGCTGGAAATATCTGTTCAGGTCGCCCCCAAGCACCTAAAGGCTCTCGCCAGCTGTAGGCCCCTAGAATCATCCCTACAGCAGACAGCGCTGCCTTCTTTCTGCACAGCTTACGCAGTCTACAGCACTCAGCTCTCACATTCCTCTCCTGGTGAAATCATATTTTCTAGCCGCCGCTGATTTGTTTGGTCACAGCGGCGCCTGCATGATAGATGTTTTTCTGGCTGTGAAACACCTCCCGTACCCCTCACTGCCCCCCCCCCCCGCCCAAACACCCTCAGACAGTGTGGAGTATAAGTTTTGGAGGTATGTGGAGCTGTAGGTCGGACCGTCAGTCGAGTGATGGTGCCAGAACCTCTGCAGTGTGTGCGAAACGCGTACAGATGTTGGCAGTGAGCTTGCCGAGCTGCTAATGCTGCACGTGGCTGGCGGCCAGACATTATACTCAGAATAGTAACCGTGCTGAAAAATGTCTACCCAGCATGCCTAGCTCCAGGTATCGCTCTTTGCCAGTAACAACATACAGTGGGATGGAATGGCAGGGAAGGTATGTCTGAGTGTGCATATGTGTTTCCAGTGGATGTTGCTTATTTTAAATGGCAGAATAAAACAGAATGGAAAACATATTATGCATCAGATTAAAAGTATCATTGCATTCCTGAATGTGATACGAAATTGAGACCCATTCCATTTTCTGTCGATAAGCTTTACTTTCTGTAGGTAGCGCTCTTTTCTTCGTCGGTTGAGCTATCACTGCTCACATTAAAGCTGCTCTGATCAGTATTTTCATATCAGCAATGCATTAAATTATTATGTATAATATGAAAGGGGTTGCTTATAGTTACAAATCCACAAAAAAAAAAAACATCACCTTGCTCTCCTGTTCCCCTCAGCTTTAGCACCTCTGAGCTCATTGTTTTGGTTTTACAGCTCACAGATCTCATCAACCTCATTTTACAGCTGCAGCATGCAAACAACAGACAAACAATGTTAGCAACTAGCAGCTAAAAAGCTAAATATTTCTCAAAACACGAGTGAACATTGGACTTACATTGGTTGGGTGACCAGAAACGCGGTTCCAAAAAGAATGCTAATGTTGCTCCATCTTTGCTGGATGTGTAAATAAGCAACTGTTTGCTAACACATTCAACTTATCAACTTTATAAGATGATGATATGTCAGTGTCTGCTTTGCGTATTGTTTCGCTGCACCCAAGTGGCCAAAAATGTCAGTGAATGCAGGAAACAACTCAGTTTTTCTTCAGTTTACTCCAGACTAATCACATGCATGCTGTCTGCTGCCACATCAGCTTCACAGAGGAGGTCCAGAGAAAATCTTGTTAAGGAATCTGGTCAGAGACCATTGGGAGTTCCGGCTGTTTTTTTTGGTTGGTTACAAAACTTCTGTTGCATAATTTTATTATTGTAACTGCTTTTTTATTTATTTATTTTTTTTACTGACTGTTGAATCTGAATTTCTCCCAAACTCCACAAATTTAATGAGTTGGACGTCTGGCCATTAATTCAATCACTTAATGTGCAGGAGGACAAATAAGCCACTGGACACTGATGAGCTTTCATAAACTGGCTGTATATCAGTGTTTCACAACAGCAGTCAGTCATTTATTTGCATGAAAACATTTCATGTTATTGCTTTGACTATATGTGCATCATGTCTGACGAGGAGAGGATCTCATACCAGGTGTCGAGCCATATTCATGTTCTCGCCACCCAACACAGGAGCATTTCAACGTCAGAACAGTGTATGTGTTGTCAAGGCTAAGCCTGTGTGAGGTTGAAGTTGACGGGTGGCTGAGAGGCTCCAAAGTGGCCCGTGTTAAAGTCTGCGTTGTGTGGCCGCCGCCAATTACAACTCTCAGAGCCCCCGAAACAAAATGTCTGCTGTGTGAACTGGTCAGCGGGGATAAATGAGGCAGTGTGTGGAGCTCGGCTAGGATGCCTGCCTCTTATAATTAATGGGACGACTCACTTTGGCATGGAGTGTGGTGGCCCAGACTGATGGCCATATGATTTGTCAACATGCGTCCTTTCACCCCATAATTTCACCCCCCCTCAAAAACACACACACACACACACACACTGTCTAAAAAACAAGGAGAGGACACTTTTTTTCTCAACACCTTTGCCTTGGAGCAGGTTCATAATCTTAATCTTGACTATCTTGCTCTTCACATAAAGGGAAATTTCACTCTCGATATGGAAATCAGGTGACATCAACATCAGTTATCTAAATGCACCAACAGCAGCAGACACAGCACATATACATTCACCTCGGGTTCAAGGTTAGAGCATAGAGGACTTTTGCCCAAGGTTAGGATTGATTGTAATTATCTTTCACCCTGAGGTGAAATTGCAGCGCCTTTGTAACCCATTTTTCTTGTATTTATTAGTTCTTATGCTGGTGTGCTTTTTATCCAGTAATAACCTGCTGCACACAGACACACTGACCATACAGACAAGTCGGTTCAATATCCAATTTAACTTCCCAATCAACCTTTTGCACTTTACCCCACTGACATTTATTTCACAATGTACTCTGGGGCTCGACTTAATTAGTGTGTACGCGTGTTTCACATGTTGATATACATGAATACGTACTAATTTACATTTTATTGTGACAAAAGGTGAGAGGAGACTAGTGTACATATATATATATATATATATATCCTTAGTAAATTATCTAAAAGCACAAAAGAGAGTGATTGTGTCATTTAAGTGGAAATTGACTGAAAACAGACACTACAGAGTAGAGTATGCTTCAAATGAATGAATAGTTACTTTGAAATGTAATCTGAACTTGACTAACGGTTATATCTGTTCCGAATGGTCACATTTGAAAGTGAGGCAGAAGCAAATTGTAGGCATGCAGGGCCAAGACATGATGAATTGTATAAGAAACCCAGGGTGTGGATATCTACAATGGGACTCGTATTGAATGCTGTTTCCTCCCCCTTCCCCTGAATTCTTAAATGGCTCAAATAAGTCTTCAATGATTCTTTGCCTTGGTCAAGGACACTTCAGCAGATCCTCTCTCTTTGCCTTGGAGCAGGAAAAGCTCCAAGTAAAAGTCATTGTTCACACAGTGAGTCGCTCTTCTGTATCCTGGCTCCAATTGGTCCAAATGAATGTAGAACTAATTTTACAATTATTCTAATCACCTAAAAGCACTACATGGACTAGTGCACTTTACGTTATTGTGTCTGCTGACCTTGGTGAGACCTCTGAGGTCAATCAACCAAAGGCCTTTTGGTAGTCCCAAAATCTAAGCTTAGTAGCTGCTAAAACTCTCCTGTTTCATGAGAACTTTGCCTTGCAATGTCTTTTTATTGTTTAAGGATAACCCTAACCCTGTTTAGTCTTATACTTTTACTTTTTGGGGGCATTTTTTTGCATTTATTTGACAGGACAGTCAAAAACAGACAGGAAAGTAGGGAGAGAGATAAGGGATGACAAAGAGTGGCTGCTGCACAGTTTTTCAACTTAGCGTCACTGTTTTATTATTTTTCTATTGTTATTTCTTGCTTTATCTTTATATGCTTGCACCTTTTAACGTCGGTTTTGAATGGTGCTTTATGAATAAAGTTGACTTACTCTGCTTGAGGACGGGCCTTTGCATCCATGGAATCTCAGTAGAATTTTCTTTGTTAGACATTGTTCTATTTTTACTTTCGGCTGCATTAGTGTCACGATTCACAGACTCTTGCAGTACTGGGAGAGTCTGCTGTTGATGGTGTGTGTGCCTCTCTCTTGACTCTGGCTGTGTTCTGCCAAACAAGGCAGTAGTCACACCAGACCTCCTTCCTGCTGAGAGCCTCCAACCCCAGGACCCCCCACCTTCACATACTCACCTCACTTACCCCTCCCACCAAGAAGAATCAGCGGTGGGTCCAGAGCAGTGATAAAGACAGCCCAGCTGTTCAAACAGTTGGAAGGAACACGGCGGGGGTGGTTGGAAGGATGCATCAGCATATTTACTTCTTAGAAATCAAACTCCATGCACATCAACAGACCACCAAATAACCAGAGCAAAAACCATATGTCAAATATGACTGTCGAAATGAAAAGACTCTAAAACTCTGCAGTGATGCTTGACTGATGGAATTCTATTAGTGTTAGCAGCTCCTTAGCCTTTATCTAGTCCTCAAAACACATTCACCAGAGTCTACCAGATTCCAGTAACATATTTAAATAAATAAAAGTGCCTCTTGATTATCGTTTGAACATTGGCTAGCTAGCTTTTTTTGTTGCAACAAGGTTATGAACCTAAAAAGAATGTAGATTGTATAAATATTGGTCTGATCTTTGTTTACATAAGTTAAATGATTCAGCGAAGGCGAAATTAAAAAGAGGTTTTGCACAAGAAAGACGCTGCAGTTATTCTGCTTTGAGCTAAGATGACAAGGATACGACAACTAAACTAAACTGAGTTGAATGTATCAGTACACCTGAAAGGTAAAATGTCAATAAAATCCATCATGAATAAACACAAAGATAGATAAATTGGGTTTTTAAGCCTGCTGTGAGTAGCTGCAATCGGAAAGAGCCCTCCATCATAAGATATTCAATATCTATTCACTGTCAGCCTAATATAAACTGTGTGTCATATACTAAGGGCTGTACATCTGCATCAACAGCCTGAGGGCAAAACACTTCAATGAATCTCGTTAGTAAAAGTCAACAAAACATACAAAATGTCTGATCCTCCTCATTTGCTGGCTGGAGCTGAAAAGGGAACAGCTTCGGTACAATGGTGCTGACAGGACTATGGTGTTTGTGCATGTGAGGGTGTTGTGTAAATTTGCATTTCAAAGAACACTTGTTAGATTAAACTGCATGGCTGTCAGGTCAGTGATGGGTTAAAAGGGTCATTGCTGAAAACAATGTACTGTTAATAGGTGACTCATTTTTGAATAGAGCAGGGGAAGTGAATATATCTGATGGGAGATAACTGGTTGAAAGCCTGCGGGGAAAACGTGTTTTCATTTAGAGCGTGACAGTTTGGACTGAACACTGAGCGTCACCAGACTGCTTATTATTTTAACTCAGGGAGGTAATGGTACTATTACTTACTTTACTTTAAAAACACCACACAAACAGCAATTGGTTGAGATTATCAGTTGTGATTGGGTAACACCCCTTCAATTGTCAGGACAGGCCAAATCACTTGTGGTGTTTGCTCAACATTGTGGAAAGCGTGAGGGGGACAGAGCACCTCAGGGACTCTGATGACTCAACCCAGCCCCCCACCCAACTTTTATCCTCCACTAACCTCCCACTGTTTGTCTCTTGAGTGTGCGCCCTCCTATTCTCACCTCCCCTGTTTCACCATCCTGACCTATTGTTTGGTGACCGACGATGCACGGTATTCGGGCCCGGCTTGAGCTTTTTGTTTCCGGAGTGGAGAGGAGATACCTGTGGTCAACCACCCAAAAAGAGGAGGGTAAAAAAGTTTTTGGGGATGGAAGGGGAAATAACTTGCTTGCTTGGCTTTTACCCAGACTAGTGGTTCCAGTAGACCCGTTGTCTGCTGTACCACAGCCACATCAGATGAGCTCAAGCGCCCCTTCATTGACACCAGTCAGTTATGTTCACAGGTGTTAAAGTAATGTTCAACATTTTGGGAAATGTACGGCCAATCAGATGATCAAACTGGTCAACAGTCAGCTTGGAATGTCATGGACTAAAATATGATAATCTTTCTGTTGTGTTCTGGCTTTGTTTATTTCGTGTACACAGTTGGTTTGTCTGCTTAGCTTAGCTTAGCTTAGCATAGCATAACGTCTGGAAACTGGTCGAAACAGCTAGCTTAGCTTTTTCTGAAAGACTGGTTAGATGATTTCGTCAGCTAAGAATGAACTATGACACCCAACTTTTAGTAAACTTTTATTAAAACACTGATATATTATCAACTTATTTAGTGAACGTTTCACACATCCAGCAGATACAACACAACATGAGCATCATTTAGGGTCATATTTCTGTTCAGTCCAGTCTCTCCTTAACACTCTCTCACCTTTTGCTCTCCACCAATTCCTGGCAGAAATATCTGCATTGCTGCCAAACTATGTTTTCGAGCTACTTGCTAACTTTGTCTGCATGCTGTACGATGCAGGACAGGTAGAGCTGACTTTTGAGAGTTTTTTGCTAAAAAAACAAACAAAAAAAAAACCTTCCTGCTGCTCCTGGAAGCATCGCTGAGGAAAGCCACGAGACTGAAACATAACAGAAAACTTACAGGCTGTACAATGAACAGCAACAATTCGCTAAAATACGCTGAAACCAACTGTAGAGCTGAAGGGAACAGAGTTGGTGATAATTCTATGCGGGTTTATCACTTTTTTCAAGTAGTCATTTAAAGTGATTTAAAGTTGATACCAAATTGGGCAAACTCCATCTTTTGAGGAAGATTATATGATTAAAAGCTCAAACTATTGACACTTTTATAAAAAAGTGGGCTCAATAATGGACTTAATGACTTGTTAAAACAGAGATTTTTGGCAGTGTACGGACGTAAAAAGCAGCATGAGACAGGTGGAGGGTTCCTATGGATACAGCTGTTAAATGTCTCCTTACTCCTTCACCCCCATTCCAGAGGGAGGTGTTGAGGTGAGAATGCAGCCCTCCCCAGCTGTAGTCCCTCTGACCCAAACAGTCAGAGTCTTCGCTGCCTTTGTGGAAACAAGCTGACAGGAAAGGTAAACATCAAGGTGTGGAAAGAGGCTCTTCCTTCGGTGGTCTCATCAGTCACACAGCCCTGCGTGGTTTAAATGCAGCTTTAAATCAGGAACCCGGCCTGTAAACTTAAACATCAGCCAGCACGGACGAAAAATTACGATGTGTGAAGTGATGTGATGACGTGAAAGCACAGTGCTGCTCTTCTCGGAGTGTGTGAAGGAGATTTCTGGTGCATAGTGACCTCTAGAGGCTTAGGCAGTAGAGAGGAATGAGCTTCATTGAACCGGTCTGAAAGCATGTTAGTTAGTCAAGTCTAGTCCCTGTATTGACTCAGAGCTTCAAATCCCCTCTATGACTTCTTATCTACATTAGCTCCTTTGCTTGATCTGCATGCATGTCATCATGGAAAGGAGAGTCACTGAGAATTAGTACATTCATTGCAAGTCTAGTTTTCATTCAGGTTTATTAATGAGAGGACCTAAACAGTACACAGTGGTTTGAATAAGTCTTGTAGATCAGACTTTTCTTTGAAAATGCGATGAAGGAACAAAAATGTGTCAGAAAACATCTAGGTTGTCTTACATTTTGATAAACAGGAGGTAATAAATCTAAATCAGAATTGATATTTTTCTTTTGATTTTCATTGCTTATTATATTTAGCAATATTATAACATATATTGTTCAAATTGTGAGGACAACTAAGAATAGACGAGTGAAGCTTTGGAGGATGTTCAGACGTGCTTGGACTCTACTGATCAGGATGTTTTCAGGACCGTTACCAACAGTCTGGAGTTTCAACTGAATCATATTTTATGGAGAAAATGTTTTCCGGTTTTCCCTCTGATGTCCTCTGACTGCTCTGCGTCAACTCTCTTTCAACTCTTTACAGAGTTCCCTGATAGATAAATAATACTACTGTGAACTGTAGCTGCTGCTAGCTAATGTTAGCTCAGTTAGACGGGTTGCCAAGACTGTGAGCTCAGAGCACCGGGGGAGTGCTAGTGTGTTTATGCTTTAAGAAGGAAGAGGTTTCCAGGCCTGGAGCAGGGGGAATGCTGATGGGGACGACGCTGGTGTTGTGCCAGAACCAGAGATCTATTAAGTGGGCATTGTAACCGGACTCAGCAGCCTCTATGAACATAATGTCAATATGAAACAAAGTAACACAGATAATAAATTAAAAAAATATATATCATAAAATCCAGTATATCATGCCATGTTTGTTGGCTTTTCGCACTACCGTCATGTGTAACATTGAATGCTTTGTCTGACGATAAATCAGCAGACAAACTGTTCAGTTCTCATCCCAGCGAGTTATGAGAGTTATGATAACTGCGTACTGTCAGTGTACAGTGTATTGATGAAAACCTAATTACAGAATAAAAGTTCAATTTAAGTGTCTGGTTTCTCTAAACTCCATGACATGTCGAGCACACCTTAAACTGACCCTTCAAGCATTACTCTTTTACTGAACCTGAGCTATTACTCCACTGTGGCTCAACCTTGGCTCATTTGTGACCTTTTGGATTCATTTACAACACCGCCCCCTGCTGGTAGGATATATTATGTCCACTTGTGGTAAATCATCATGTGTTGTTCTTGTCTAATTTATGTTAGCACACTTTTTTTGCAATACGAAACATTTCAAAGGTCAAATTTAAAATCCAAAGGGCAACTCTCAAACATGACATTCATTGGTGGACTTATATTATATATTAGAGCTATTTCAGCAATGTGCATACATGTGAATGTGCTGAGACTTGCCCCCACCCTGCCTCGAAGCACAAAAGGTTTTCTCATTTCACCACCGCACAAGCTTGTCAGTGAGAACACGTGTGTGACATCTGCCTCTTCATTTGAGTAGACAGTACTTCTCTGTGCAATCTCTCTGTTACACACTGGTTAACATGATGAGTATGTAGTGTAGCTAGTGCTAACTCATTACTTCTACTATATATCTAAACTTTTTATGAATATGAACATTTGTCAGAGCTCTCTATGATATACAGCTCACTGCTGCACTAGTGGAACCTAACTTTAAAGAAATTAGGTGGTTACTGGCTCCACAGTATGACTTTACCCAACCCTTACACTACTAATTCAGTAAGAGATACTTGTGTCATGGACTGACAAGACATGGCAAATGGTTGTGAAGTTTGTGAGATTTGGTGGGGCTGTTTGAAGAATCCGCAAAGAAGATTCTGCTGAGAAAGCTAACCCCAACGGTTGACCAGTCTGAGCTAACGATATGCTTGATTTAAGGAAACTTTATAGAGAACTAGAAACCCATTGTTCTTGCCTGTATGTGTACTTAAAGCAACATTGTTTAAAATCACGTTGATGCTACATTGACTTTTAATCAGGTGGATTGTGTCTCTGTCATTCCCACTCTGTGTACTTGATGTAACTTTGTGCTCTGGGTATGATTACCCACAATAATTACGCTAATGCCTAATGGCACTATAGTCACCAACTATTTCACTGATTTTGGGGAAACTGGAAATGTTTTCTGGTTTTCCCTCTGATGTCCTCCGGCTGCTCCACCTCAACTCTCTGTGATTTACAGAGTTTCCTGATGGACAGTGAAGTGAACTGCTGACAACTGTAGCTGCTGTTAGATAATGTTAGCTAATGGCTGCCAAAACTGTGAATTTATATTACTAGGGGGAGTGTTTGTAACACAGGGGCTTTAGACCAGAAATAAGAGGTTTTCAGGCGTGAGGCACATGGGGAATGCTGACAGGAGAGTGGGTGTCGTGCCAGAACCGGAGCTGGCCAAGCGTTCAGTGTAACTGGGATCAGCAGCCTCTATTGGCATATTGACAGAGGAGAATACACCTAAGGTGACACTGATGGAGGAAGCTAAAAACAGTAATACAAGGCTGAAAGGCAGATGCTGAGCTGGGCTTCTTGCTGTTGGACTAGTGAGTAATATTAGCTGGCTGCTATGTCTTGGGTTTTTACACTTGCTTACACTTGGTTTCTGATGATGAGTAATGTAATCATAACAAATACACATGTACAGCAGCTCATATTTATGACCGTCGTATTACACTCTACACATTTCTATGCAATGTTGCTTTAAATTCATAATCAGACTGCTTGCAGCTCAGAAGGGATGACACATTGTTGTAAATTGCAACAACAAACGGCAACCAACAAGCTGCTAATGTATTGTTTGGAGTAGAAACACAACAGATGAACTGTCAAAATGAAGAAGAAAAAAAAAGAAGAAGAAGAAGAAGAAGAAGAAGTATTTCATTAGTCCCCTTTGGGAAATTCTTTTTTTTCTCGATACATCAAATGTGACATTATCAAATCATTCAGCGATAAAATATGCAACTGATCTTTGTTTAGCTGCTTTAATATTATCCACAGAACCTTCTCATGATATCCTAAGAAGGTGGGAATTAACACAAATGTTCATGAAACAATAGCAATGTTTAGATTCTGATATTTTCTGTTTTCTCTCATGGATCATGTTCGCCCCAAAATTCTCCTTCTTCTTGGCTTCCCCTGCGAGCCACACCTCTACCTCAAAAGTGCAAGCTTGTCTCAGGTTTCTGTTTGGATTTTGGGAGCGCCATGCTTCCATAATCTCAGCTCTCGGGTTTGTGTTTTTATCTACGACCTGAAAGCTTATTGTGTACACTCTCAAACAGTGAGGATCATGTGAATTCTCACAGCACAAGGTTTTGTTGAGATGAAAGCTCCCAGAGTGCTTGTATGTATTGAAAGTAGTCATTAGGCAGATAGTCTTTAAAGCAACAGTGTGTAACTTTTCTATCATAAAATAACAGATTTAAAATCATGTTGATGCTACACTGATGTATAATCGAGTGAATAGTATCTCCATCCATCTCCGTCATTCCCAATCTGTGCCTTCTATGTCTATTTTCGCACTATGTAACTTTGTGGTCTGGGTACAATCACCCGCAAGAAGTATGTAAACTGCTGTAAACTGTAGCTGCTGTAAGCTAATGTTAGCTCACTTCGTTAGCCGGGCAGCCCGGACTGTGGGCTCAGAGCACCAGGGGAGTGTTAAGGTGCATTTCCACTAGCATGGTATGGCACGGCACGGCACGGTACGGTTCGGGTCTGTTTCCATTACAACTGAGTACCATATAGTACCTCCTCGACGTGGGCGGGGTCGTCATAACACGGCTACGCGAAACTGCCGTGACGTCATTTACAGCTCCCTCTGTATCCTTTCTTCGGCCACCAAAGAGAGGAACGTCTGGACCTCCTCGACTGACAATGGCGTGGATACCACCTGATACCAGGTACTACGTGCTAGTGGAAACACACAAATACCGTGCCGTGCCGGTGGAAACGCACTTTTAGTGTTTGTACCACAGCATTTTGAACAACTAGGAAGAAGAGGAGGTTTTCAGGCCAGTGGGCGAATGTTGACGGGGAGCAGAGCCAATGTCATGCTAGAACCAAAGTTGGGCAATGTAACTGGGTTCAGCAGCCTATACGGACATAATGACAGAGGCAAAAAGACTGAAGAGAATGTTGACAGAGGAGTGAAGAAGAAAAAAGGAGACAGTGGCTCTTGTTCTGTGGCTTCCGAACAAGAAGAGGCTGGACAAGAGTAAATCTGGGACTGACGTTTAGTTGTAGGTGAGAGCTTTGAAAAGACTGAAAGACAGACGCCGAGCTGGGCTTCTTGTTGCTGGACTATTTGCTGGCTGCTACAGTGCTGCTCAAAAGTTTGTGAACCCTACAGCAATGTAGAAAAAAATACTAAAATAACCTTATTTAATGTTAAATTATACCACAATTCACAGTACTGACATTCCAATTAATGGACTCAACCAAAAGAAATGGTTATATTGTCATTCTTTATTGAAAAAAAGGGGGTTGATTTAAGAAATAAATCTGATTTCATGGGTGCAAAAGTATGTGAACCCCTTCAGTTAATAGGATATTGCAACGCCTAACCTCAACCAAACGGTTTCTGTAGTGACTCATCAGTATCTCACATCTGCTTTGGAGGATATTTGTCATTACCAATGTTCTTGTGTCTCCTGTTAATATTTTAGAAGGTCGTCCACCTCTAGGCAGAGTTGTAGTCTTTCTCAGTGCTCTCCATTTGTAGATCTGCCTCACGTTGAAATGATGAAGCTCAAATTTTTTTGAGATGACTTCATAGCTCCCCCCAGGCAAATGTGGGGTGTGAGCAGAGTTGACCCAGAGCCCCCCCCCCCCCCGCCTGACTGAGTGTTCCCAGTGCTGAAACATGACCCATTTTGACACCACATGTCGCCCGGCTAGCTCAGTCGGTAGAGCATGAGACTCTTAATCTCAGGGTCGTGGGTTCGAGCCCCACGTTGGGCGGTGGTGTTTTGAACTACTGTGTACACTCCACATACTTTCCCTCGGATGGGCTGTATTGCACTCTGTTAACAGTGTCAACAAAATACAGTGTGACAAGTCAGACATTTGGTGGTAGTCCAAAAGCTGCTGCACACCGAATGAGCAGGCTTTGTCAGAAAAAAAATCATCAAATCAAATAATAAGTTTTTTTGTTATTGTGGTTGAGACTCTTGTGAGTCCCTAAAGACGGCAAATCATTTCTTGCCAACCTACAGTCTGAAGAACCACTGAATCATTCATGTTTTGATGAAATTCTCATAGACATCTAATTCTTTTTAGTGTAGAAAAGTCTCCTAAACAACATTAAGACTAGCGTGGGACAGTCAAACTCTGGACTGAAACAAAATGAATTTTGTGAGAGCTGTTTTACATGAAATAAAATCACAACAACAACAGTGAACAATTCAGTGAATTAAGAAAATCCTCAAGTCAGTTCTCAATCAAGTAAACACATGAACTTACGTAAAAAAAAAAATTCCAGTTACAGCATGTTTGCCAAGATTTTGAATTATTATTAACCACAGTGCTCGTAATACTAAAACTCGTCACTATTTCAGCCCACTCTGCACTTCTGTGAGGATCTCAGGGTCATTTTTTATAGATGAATTACCAAAAAATCTGAAGATTTTTCAAAAACTTCACTTTTGATTGGATCAAGATGTTTCCTGGAACAGGTAATTCACTGTGTCAGTTGGTCCACATGCTATGATTATATTTAGGTATGTTACATCAAAACGTAATGGTGAATACTCTTGACAGGAAGTAAGAAGAGAGAGCCTCAGCCCCGAGTTATATTCAGCAACTCTGCCACTGATGCAATTTAGGAATGAAAATTTAATGATGGACTTACTCACAGCCAGAATCTTCTGAGCTCAGAAAACTGCAGTTTCCTCATTTAGTTTGTTTAAGTCCACGTGAAAATGATGTAAGTCGGCAAAGCAGCACACCGATGACTGAAAATGAAGTCATTTTGTGGGTAAAAGGGAGATGGATGCATTTCTAATACAAAAAGGCAAGCAGCCAAACAGAACAAAATGGGCTTTAGATTCCTGAACCAGGCTCACACAAACAGTAGACTACAGCACAAGACTGAAAATGACAGAAATTTCTCAGTGAATGAATGTTTGGGCAATTATCCTGTACATTTTCTTGAAAATGAATTATCATTGAGATGAGTAAGTCACTCCCAAAACCAGATTCGACATCGGAGCAGAAACCAACTGCGGTGGTGGACATGCATGCTGTGACTGAAAATGGCTGTTATTACATAAATTCATGATTATGGAAACCCTGCAGTGACATGTGTTCCTATGTACATTTTCTTAATTCACTGAATTGCTCAGTGTTGTTAACCTTTCCACACTGAAGAAAATTACATGTCTATGAGAAACTGATTTCATCAAAACATAAATCATCCAGTGGTTCTTCAGACCAACACACTTGCAGTTTGGCCACAAATAATTTTGTGTCTTTTGAGACTCACAAACTCACATATGACAATAATAAAAATGCGTATTGTTGGATTTTTTTCTGACAAAGGCTGGTCGTTGTCATGCATGCAGACTTGGACCAAATGTCTAACTTCCCATACTGTTGTCATTTTGTTGATGCTGTTAACAGAACTTGAGTCCAACAAATCTGTGGGAAAGTTATTTGTGGAGTAGACAGAGTAGTTCAACAATCACTGCCCAACGTGGGATTGGAACTGACTGAGCTAGCTGGGACAAGAGTAAAAACCTGTAGGTTTCCAAAGGGCTATCTTGAAGCCGAAAATAAGCAGCATTAGCCACCGCCATCTTGGATGTAATGCTTTTTCCACCTCCTGGTTAATCTAAATATCGGCAAAATACGTGGATCATCGGCGGACCTGAGGCCTTAAATGAGTTCTTAAATGTCTTCTTCATATTTGAAAGTGACTCACCATATGCAGGCTTCACTGTAACCCTATCACATTAATCCTTCGGATTAATGACCCAGATTGCAGGTTGTGATGCCAGCAGCTTTATGCAGGCAAAGAAACACTACATATGACACAGCATTGAAGTAAAAATGGGCCTACGGAAAATCAGTTTGCAACTATTTTGATCAACACGGCTGCATTCATCTCCTCACAAATTAATTCAAGTGATGTTTCAGCTTTGTTCATAGCTGAAAATTCAACGGATACTTCAGTTTCCCACAGTGCTCACACTTAAATAGATATGTGATTCATTCAATGCTATAAGCTGAACTGAAATTTCAACTTCTTGCTACCATTTTGTGCAGGTGCAGTTTGTCAGATTTATGGGCTGTAATTACAGAATATGGCAATGATAGAATATAATATACATGACTATGTTTTCAAATTAAAATCTTAGAATGAGACTTATCTACAGATGGAGTCTGCCATGTTTCTACAGTAGCCCAGAAAAACAAACCATAGACTGTATAAAACATGGACATAGTCTCCATGACGACACCCATAAGTTTTTAAAGAGCAATTTTGAAGCTCAGAGTGTGTTGACTCTGGCCGTCGCCATCTTGGCAGTACTGCCTCCACCGCCTAATCCAAAAATGGGAAAATACGTGGATTGTAGGTGGAGCTGAGGCGGGCTGAATGAAGCCTGGTTGCTACCCAATTGTCAATCAAAGCGGCCACACTTTCAGTTATGCATAACTGTATGCTTTAATATCATTTGAACAGGTGAGTTGTATAAAAATTCACCCTCAGTACAGTTGTCATGAACGGGGAAATTAGCTATAGAGACCAAAAGTGTTTTTTGTACCAGGCTGTAAACATGTTTATTTCTGCTGTGAAGTTGGACATTTTAACATGGAGACTTATGGAGACTGACTCACTTCTGGAGCCAGCCTCAAGTGGACGTTTGAGGAACTGCAGGTTTTGGCACTTCTGCATAGGCTTTACTTCACAGCCACAGAGGTCACTACTTGGTGTACACACAGCCCTGAAATCTGACCCATTTGCCCAACTACACAAGCCCGGCTAGCTCAGTCGGTAGAGCATGAGACTCTTAATCTCAGGGTCGTGGGTTCGAGCCCCACGTTGGGCGCAGGAATTTTGAACTACTCTGTCTACACCACAAATCACTTTCCCTTGAAAGTGTTTGTCTCATGTCCTGTTAACAGCATCAACAGTATGACAAGTATAAAGTAAGTCCAAAAGTTGCTATGGAAGGACAAATGGAGTTTATTTGATATGTATGACAAAGAGCAGCCTTTGACAGAACAATTCCAACAATAAGCATTTGTGTTGCTGTGATGAGTGAGTTTTGAGTCTCTAAATCATCAATCAAAACGCCAAATAATTTGTGGCCAAGTGCATTGTCTCCACTTGCTGAGGAGACTGAGGTCCTTGTGTGTAAGACTTAAAAACTTTCTATGACACTGTGGTGGCGTCTTCATCACTCTATGCAGTCGTCTGCTGGAGGAGGGGGAAGCACGGAGCGAGAGAGAGAGAGAGGAAAAGACTTAACAAACTGGTCAAGAGGTCCAGCTCTGTCTTAGACTTCCCCGTAGATTCTATAGAGGAAGTGGGGGAGAGGAGGATGTTAGCAAAGCTGACATCCATCATGAACAACTCCTCTCACCCCCTGCATCAGACTGTGGAGGCCTTAAACAGCTCCTTCAGCAACAAACTGCTGCTCCCACCAGGTAACAAGGAGCACCACCACAGGTCCTTCATTCCAACAGCTGTCACACTCTTTAACACCATCATGACTTCATGACTTTTTCTATTTCTTATTCGAGTAATTATTTATCCACCTTGTGTATACAAGCTGCTGTGACAAGTGAATTTCCCCCGGTGTGGGATCACTAAAGTCTATTTTATCTTACCTTACTCATGGTAGAAGCACATAAACCAGGAAAAAGTCTGGGCAAGTTAACAAAGCGTGGTGTGCAAAATGCTCCACTTATGAAACGCTTCTGGTGAGATATGAAACCACGTAGATAATGGACCAAAACAGCATCACGGCCACGACGTAAAAGAGCCTCCTGGTGGCATCCAGGCGTTACACACTGGACCTTTAAAGTCCCTTAATACTTTTTATTTCTGCTTTTGAGAATCACATTTTGAGTTTTTGAGCTTAAAATCGTTGATTAATTGGCTGGAAAAATACAAAAATAAATGACAAGACAGTATTTATTTTCAAGCAGAAATATCATGTGTTGGGTTGTTTGAGATTCCTGTTTGCATGTTGCTGATTTTCTTTGTCTTCTGTGATAGTAAATTAACTATCCTGGGGAAAATGTGGTCGCCATTTTTTTTAAAAACAATATCACAGAAGAACAATCGTCAGTTGCAGCCCTTGTCGCTCTATCAGCACTTATCGCATAACTGACACAACAGAGCACAGAGAGAGTCTCCTCTCCGGGAGGAGGTCTGTGCAGCTCGGCAGGCAGCGCCGCCCTCTGCAGCCCGCGGCAGCTCCACGTCAGGCAGCTCAGGAAATTCAAACACAGATCAGTCCACAACACAGACACACGCATCTATCTGCTCCAAGGTCACCGAGCCGGCAGCCTGCACAGGACACACACACACACACACACACCTTCATCCATCCCCCCTTCGAAAAGGTAAAGTAACATTTTTAATGCATGTTTATCGCTGACGGCGCTGAAAGACGAGCCGCCGCTGCCGGTGATCTCGAGGATTAACCGAGCTTTCGGCGTTTTTTCGGGACGCCGCGGTATGCAGAGATGAGCATGTGCTGGCGAATGAATGAGGAATATGTGCAGAGCAAGGCTTCAGGAGGCGTGAGTGTCCCTGACGGATGTTTGAATAGATATTGTGATGCGTTCACGAGCTTTTTGGAGAGAGGTGGAAAATCCCTGTCCGAGCTGCCATGCAGTCAGTCTCTGGGAGGAAAAAATGATTTGGATAAAAAAAGATTTCTTTTTTTTTTAGCTGCTTTGACTCTGAGCGTCCGCCTCACTCCATGTAGGCCCTGGGCATTTCGACTGGCTTCATCCGGTCCCTGTCCTTACATCACCAGCATCATATGATTGGGCTGCAGTGCTGAAGAATCGCTGTGCTGTTGCACCACCGTTTTCCTGATGGGGGTCCAACTTTTCCAGGGTTTTCTCAGAATGACAGATCACAGCCAGTCTATTCTTGTCCAAAGATGTGATGAGGAGTTTTTGTCCTAAGTAGGCCCATGTTTGGCACCAGAAGAGGACGTTTAACTCCTGGTCAGCTGGTGAGCTGTATAAATAACTGAACATGTCACATTGTGCTGGTTTCCTCATAAAGTGTATCACTGTGCTCTTTTTCATTTAGACTCACCACCAAACAGCTCTGTGTGCTACAGAAGATGATTAGAGCCACATGTAAAACATTTATTTGGTATCTGAAAAAGACAAACTCAGAATTTTGACATTTTTTACTTTAAAAAGAGAAAAAAAAGGTCATTTTTGTTTGTTTGTTTTACTTTAAACTCTAAACTCAATAAATTTTTTCACATGTAGACCTAATCCTCTTCCGTAGTAATCAATGACATAAACAGTCATTTTCTATTTACATCTCTTGTAGCTACTGTTTGCTGTGGAAGAGCATCACAATCACTTTAAAGTTCACACTACTGAACAGCTACCGCAGCCAAAAAAGATAAGAGTAGGCTGCAACATATTGTAAAGAACCGACTGTCAGACAGCCAAAACAGCATTAGGCTTATCTCAACTTGGCTAACATTAGGTACGATCAGCCTCCGTAAGAAAATGGTCATACCAGACCAAGTATAGCTGTATCAGTAAAACCCCTGATTGTATTGAAGTGAGACAAAGTTTGTTTCATTTCTTATAAATTCAACTTGTCATTTGTAGAAGAATGATTATTTCTTCTCTCAAAAGTTACATGGCGCTGCTTTAAAAGTAGCTCGTAGACTTATTTCAAATCTTTGAAGAGGGCTTCCTTCTTTTAAACATCAGTTTATGCTCTGTTTTTTTTTTTACCGTTCAACAGTGAAGGGACTTTACATCGGATAAAGGCTTGCAATAAGAGTTGAGACGAAAGCAAAATTAGCCTCCAAATGGAAAACAACATCATCATCTCAACATCTCTCAGCTACATAAATTACATATCCTCTTTGTTTAACCTGTACACAAACTGAACTGTAAAAGTGATATGGATTTATGGAGGGGTGTGCCGGATTCTTTATTGGCCAGATGCAGTCACTTCCTGGAGCTAAGCTAACCTGCTGGTGGTAGAGGCTTATAATTACTGTACACACATTGAAGTGGTATTAATCTTCTCATCTAAATAAATAAGTGCAGTGTTTAAAATGAGATCTTCTATCATACAGTGCTCCAACTGCAATATTTACCTCATTATCTAACTCAGGTCAGTGGCATTGCATCCTTGAACATGTTTTTTTTTTTTTTTGAGGACATTGTGGAGTAAGCTATATTATTAGAGCCTGACCAATATGAGACTGATCTGGCAGCAGAATAGAATTATTTCAGCTGGGATGATACTCAGAAGGCTGATTTGTTAAACAAATAACTTTATTAAAGAATATTTAAAGGTCCAGTGTGTAGTATGGATTTAGTAGCACAGAGTGGTGAAGTTAGAAGAACTGAATACCCCTCGCCTCACCCTTCCCTTCCAAGCTTGTAGGAGAATCTAGAGCCAGTGTTTGTTTTGTCCGTTCTGGGCTACTGTAGCAACATGGCGGGCTCAGTGGAAGAGGACCCGCTCCCTCTGTAGATATAAAGGGCTCATTCTAAGGTAATGAAAACACAATTCTCATTTTCAAGTGATTATACACTAATGAAAACTTACTTAATTACTTACATTACTTAATGCCAATAGATTAACTCTAAATCTTACACACTGGACCTTTAAGTCAAACGTTCTTTAATTTAACATCAACCAGTTCTAGTCGGCGTTGCTGATACTGGCTGGCTGATATATTGGTTGGGCTCTATTAGTCAGTATTGTAGTAGAATGTAGTAGAGACTTTGGAACTACAGGAGAAACATTGTTTGGTGGGTGTTTAAAGTTTTGTTGGACAGTGTGTCACTGATTCTTTGCACAGTGTTTATTTCTGCCTACAGGTTAAAATAACGTTCCTCCTGGTAACCTTCAATATTTGAGTTCCTGCCCCTTGGTTGAAAGTTGAGACGCTTTGCCTTTTGTTCTGTCTTGTTTTTCTTGTTTTCTGTTGTTTCAAGTGTTGTTTAAGTGTGTAGGTAACCCTTAGTTGTCATTGTCCACACTGTTTGTTTCCCTCGAAGTGGTGGCCTCTAAGATCATGTGGGCAAGAGCGTCATTGTCAAACCTTTTTGAATGTTTCATTAGTCAGGTGTCAATGGTTGACATATTTGTCCAGTTTTCTTGGTGAGGTTGTGTTCAGATATATTTTGCCTATGACCCTGAAAGTTGACTGACAGGGTTGTGTTCCTTTTTTACCTGAATTCCTGAATAGGCTGTTTTTAAGGTTTGGATTAAGTTTCAAGATCTGGAGCTCTTTCCATGTTCCCTGGGGGAAGTTTGTTGTGGACACAAACTTGCTGTGTGCAAACATCCGGCAGTTACAGAACAAGAAGTGATACACTGCATTAAAACCATCTGCTACTATTAAACACAATGACCTCTAAATTGGAAAAACTAAACATCCAAATCAGTTCCTCAAGATTTTACCTTATTTTAGCATAATAAAGAGTCCACATTTGAGACAATTGGCATCCTTTAGTAGACCAAACTGTCATTTTTCACCCTGTTTGCTCTGGAAAAACTTCCGGTTGTGGACAGATGTGTTTAACAGGTTTCCCTCCATATCTGACCTCACGTCTATCAGGATAATAAATAAAATAAATTCATTACATCAATGTCTCAGAATTAACAGTGTGATTATTGCTGCACACGAGAACATCTTTAATCTGTCAAGATTCCATTTTTCTGGAGTATTTTGGGGCATTTTTGTCTTTGACAGTGAAGATTCAGACAGGAAACTAGAGGACAAAGGGCATGCAGCAAAAGTCCCCAACTGGGACTGAACATTGGCATGCGCTACCAGAGTGCTGATTTAATTTCAATTGACACCTTGTTTTATGTTGCTTTCAATTATTTACTTTAATTTGGATATTTTGGGGAATTTGGACCAGACCGATAAACCTTCCCAGCAGATATATCAGTGGATATTAGTTGGTTATTGGTGATATGATGGCATTGAATAAGTAACAAGTAGTTGCAGCAGAGAAGCTGAGTTTAAAGTCATTTAGTGTCAGTATTGCAGTTTCTGTACCAGAGAACTGCCAAGATGATTTCCCTTTCAGTGTGTATCCATCACACATAAAACAACATGTAGGTATAATTAGAAGTCTAGGTTTTTAAGGAAAAGCTGTCAAATCCCACTTTAAAAGCAGTGAGCAGTTGCTAATTAAGTAATTGACAGGCTTTTAATTAAGCACTTTACCACCCAGAGATCACCTGTCAATCAAACTGTGTGGGTACATTCAGAAAACCTTCCTCAGGTTCACTGTTGATGAAGTTTCTATAGGTTGCAGATGGCAGAAGCAAAAAAGCTAAATTCCTAACCTTCATTTTAGGAATCAAAGGTTCAGTGTCACTCAGTTCATGATGAATAATAATAATAACTTTACTTATATAGCACCTTTAAAACAACAGACAACAGACCTAAGGCTACGAACTGGCTCGTAAGGGGTTAACACGCTGCCAATATAGTTAGGGGCCAGACGCCGACGGGCTTTAAAAGTGATCAGTAAAATCTTAAAATCAATCTGAAAATGCACTGGAAGCCAGTGGAGTGAACCTTAAATTGGTGAAATGTGATCGTCTGTTAAAGCCAGTTAGAGGCCTAGCTGCTGCATTCTGGACTAGTTGGAGGTGTGAGTGATTCTTTTTTTTTTGTTTGTTTTTTTGATACCAGAGAGGAGTGAAATTCAATTTTTGAAAATATAAAGGTATGGATTATTTTTTCAAGGTCGGACTGTTGGAGCATTTGACTCTGGAGATGGTTCCTAATTGGAAAAAGCAAGACTGGACAAGTTTATTGACATGTGGTTGGAAGCTGAGGTCTGAATCTAACAGTATACCGATGGTTTCTGGCAGAGGGCTTGATATTAGCGTACAACGGACCAAAAGTATTTTCTGTAAAGAGGGATTTTCTTCTGCATGACTACATAACATGTCTGCAGCTGGATGTTACTTTTTTTGTCAGCACTTCAGTTTAATCTCCACAATCTGCAGATGCTCTGCTAAATGCTTGATGTATGATATTTAATTTGCTATGTAAGCAAATGCCCATGCCTTTTATCTGAAGTCATGAGGCTCAACATGTAACAGAGCTTCAGTGCCTCTGGGCTTTGTCACGTGTTCAGAGAAGAGGAGTGGAGCGGAGCAGCAGCTTGGGATTGGATGTTGGACGTGGGTGTTGGCAGCCCACATGGAAAGAAGTTAAATGGAAGGACATCCCAGCATGCTGTTGTGTCCACAGAAGACTGATTTTTTTTTTTCACAGATTCGATGTCTTGATGTCAAACTCACAAGAAGCGCTTTTTCTGTCAGTAAATTCAACCCCATAAGAACTAATAAACACATGGAGTCTGGAGCTTCCTCTGAGGTTTGCCATCCAGTTTTAGTGGTCAGAGGTGTGTTGAAAGGAAGTTTATTGGCTCACTTGAAAGTTTTTTTAATCAAGGTTCTTGCCTAGGAATTAGTTCAAGGGCTTCAAAGTGCAGAGTCTGACAATTGAGTAGAAAGGGTATTACGGTCTTAGTATATTTAACGGGAAGACCCCCTGCCTGTGGCCTTTTTGACCAGAAAGCAGCTTACATAGGAAGCCATTGTTTCTGTGCCATTTCTCCCGTTTGTTGGTGTGCAAGACCAAGACCAAGGTCAAGTGTGTTTACTTCATCACTGCAGTGAGATTAGATGTTGTGTTGATAAGATGAATCAAATGTGTGGTTCAGTTAACATTTGGAGAGTTGCTGATTGGGTTAATGATGAACTATTTCTGAAGCAAAGTGAGTAGTGTTACTCGAAGGTTACCTTTGAGCTAATCTTGCGTTGCCATAACTAAAGTTCCATCATGAGACTTGGGTGAGTGGGTGGGGGCAGGTGTCGTGAGGGTCATGCTGGCAGTCGCTGACTGTAGAGGTCAAGTTTCCTTGAGTGTGACAGGGCTTACAGCGCCTGTTTATCTGAACAGGACCTACTGAATACTTAAGGTTTCAACAAATAACAGGCTTTAGAAGCAGACCCTGTATTTTCAAGATACATGTCTTAAAGGAATGTCTTTTTGCCCCCTAACTCTAATTTAGTCATGTTCCCATGCCAGACACCTGTCAGTCAGCTACCCTTCTGTTGTCCTTCACTACACTTCAAGCCCTACAAGGATTCACAAAAGCCCACATTAAGAAATGATAATTAAACGATCACTGCCTGAGAAAGTAGAAAAAAGTCATTTCTCTTCTGATCGGTACATTTGCAGTTCTTTTCTTCTTGCTTTAAGTCTAACTGTATTGAATTCTGAAGTCCTGGTATGTCTCAAAATATAAGGTAGTTCTCCACCCCAGGAGTTCTTAATTATGGAAGAGGATTAGGGGCACAGCTCTGAGTTTAAAGTAAAAAGTTTAAACTCAGAACTCAAATGCATTTTTTACATGTAGCCTTAATCCTCGTACCTCGTATATAATTGGCAATTATATAAAAATAATAATTCATTTTTTTCAAATTCAAGTGTTGGAGAATTATTGCTTCAGTTAAAGCAGCACTAGTCAATATTTCTAGTCAATGTTAACCAAGGATCAGATGACTGTGTGTAATGTGAACAATTAATTGCTTGTAATGATGAACCCATAGAGAATCTGCATTTCTTCTTAGTGCGTTTTTGTGTCTTTCTTCGTATTCTTTTGATTTTCAGAGCCACAGCTATTTTGGTTCTGTCTCATGGCTCTCTTTAGCATCGTTTCTAAATGCTGGAAGCTGATTTTTACCAAAAAACTCGGTTAAACCTGGTTAGCAACTAGCCAGTGAACATAGTGTAGCATTTAGCAACGAAATAGATAGATCTTTCTTGAGTTGGTGGAGAACTCAGCTGAAAGAAGAGTGAATATTGATCAGAAACACAACTTCAAATGAATGCTAATGTTGCTGGGTGTCTGCTGGATGTGTAAATGGGCAAGTGTTTGCTAATGTGTTCACCATGTGAGTATTATTTAATAATACTTGCAACACATAGGACATAAAGAAGTAACAAAGCAGGTAGGCCGCAGCAATTCAGGGAGTAGAGGTTTGACGCTGGAAAATAATGCAAAGCTTGTGCAAATTTCAGAAACCTACCAGTGACATGTCTACGTGCATGAGTTGTGGTTGCCTCTAGCCTCTCACCTTGATAGCCACACCCATCTACACCTCCTTGTTGTAAATTAAATCTGTGTCTGGTCATGCTACAAAGAAGGTCGTCTTTTAGGCTTTCTGCCAAGGTACTAAGAAAAGCCCTTGGAGGACATACAGGCACATTGCACTCTTGCAGTCCAGTACAGTGTAACCCGGTCTGATAAACTTTTGCCAGTTGGATGATTTGATTATAGAAACACTATTTTGGTTCCTGTACTCCCGCCTTCTCCTCACTGCTGACTTACTCAGCCCTGTTGTTTGAACAGGCTCACCAAGGCGAAGGCAAAAGGCCATCTCAAGTACATGCAGGGGACCGGGGACCAAAACAAACTGTGCTCGGCCCAGCAACACACAAGGACAAGCGTTGTGTGTGTGTGTGTCTCCATGGTTCACGTTCTTTGTATGTGACGACTGTCCCCAGCTCCTAAAATGGTAGGCTTTTCTGCCGTTCTTCATTCAATGAATTCTTGTCGTCAGAGAAACATTTTAGGACATGACTTTTGTATTGTTTTTGACACTGTAGCAATCAATTGACACCTACACTCTCTTGTTTTTAGTCATACAAGCACTGTGCAGGATGGCAATGTCTGTCTGTGCATTGAAGGTTGCCTGTTGATGAAACCTACGCCACCATGAGGTTTAAATTTTTGGCCTTCAGTTAAATATCTCAACAACTATTGGATGTCTCTGCATGAAATTTGGTACTTCAGACTTTCATGTCTCCCTCAGGCTGAATTGTAATAACTTTGGAGATCCCTGGGGCACCCTGGAAGCTCACCTGGTGGAATGTGCACTCTGTGTACAAGGGCTCAGTGCAGTTACCTGAGTTTCAATGCCAGCCTGTGGCCCTTTGCTCCATGCCATCCTCTCTCTATCTCTCTCTCTCGCTCTCTCTCTCTCCCCCCACTTTGCTGTCACAATTCAGCTGTTTCTATCCAATAAAGGCTCGAAAGATTTCATCCAATGCCATTATCAGGTCTCACCTTCAAAACTTTGGTTAGGCTAATAACCAAATACTCCATCAGCCTCAGCTATACTTAGTTAGCATACTAACACACTAAAATGAGATACTGAACATGCTAAACCTACTAGAATCACAATTGCATTGTCATTGTGAGCATGTTGGCATGCTTATGTTAGCATTTAGCACAAAACACAGATGTGCACAGAGCGGCTAGCATGACAGTAGATCTTGGGATTGGTATGAACTAAAGGCGTGTTTACACAGGAGGTATTTTAGTTGTTTGTCTCAGAAAGGTCTGACAAAACAGATGCAATTTAATGTTTTAATCAAAACTGTCTGCATAGTCCGCCACGTACCGACTATCAGTGTTGTAGTACCCGAAATTGGTCTTGGTCTCGTCTCGGAATCGACTGCATTTTTACTCGGCTTTGTCTCAGTTTCGGACAAAGAGGACTCCGGATTTTATTTCAGTACCTGATAAGACGTTGGTGCATTGCTGAAAATGACGGTGAAAGTGACTGACAGAGACAGTTCACAAAATTGTGTGGTACAGGAGAGGTCAGGTCAAGGTTAACAGCTGCAAAGGTCCTCCAATAAATCAAACTCAGTATTTTATAAAGCAAGTCATTAAAAAAAGAAATGAATATGAACTAGTTCATTTTTGGGACTGTGAACTTTTTTCTTTTTCTTTTTTTTTTAAATAAAAAGTATGATGATCATTAAAGTCATTTGTGATCGGAGCACCTTTTAATATTAACATTCAAGTACTCAGCCAAGCCACAGTATACAGAGTATTTTATATTTGAAAATGTCTGAAAGGAAATTGTACCTTTACAGCTGTGTGTTCAAGATGAAATTGTTCACAAGACCACAAAGTTCTTTAAAGATCTCGCTTCTCAGTTTTGTTCTCAAAGTTCACCGGACTTATGCATTTACCTTTAAAATGTACAACATTTTCTTTGATGGAGCAAGCCCCCCCAAAAGTTTTACGCTTTTCTTCCATTCCACATGCGCAACTAAAGTGATCTAATTTGTTGGGCTCTGAGCAGCACCGTGCCTGAACGCATCCTGTGTGGACACAGATGGAGCACTGAAGCTGCTCTGCTAACATGTAGTGTTTACTTTGTGGGCTGAATCAAGGCTTAATATCTTTAATCACATTTTATGATATTAATAATAAGCTGGCCCTTATTAATTATACAAAGAAGTGACACCAAATACCCACCGGGGCTGCTGGTTGATGAGGGGTGGAATAAGAGCTCGCTGGCATGTAGCTGATGACCTTTTAACCTTTATGTGAAGAAGAATTTCCTTGCAGGTATCAATAATCTATTATGAAATACCAGGCACTTCAAATATCAAGTGGTTGCAATGTCTTTCAAGTAATACTGAAGTCTGTCTTGTGGGTGTGATTCCCAACAAACCGCAGTTGTTGGACTTGGGTGTCACCAGAGATCAATTGACCTGGTAGTCGCTTGTGTTTTAATACACTGTTCAGAACAGGCCGGCTGTGTGTGTGTGTGTGTGTGTGTGTGTGTGTGTGTGTGTGTGTGTGTGTGTGTGTGTGTGTGTGTGTGTGTGTGTGTGTGCGTGCGTGCGTGTGCGCGTGCGCGTGTGCGTGTGCGTGTGCCGCCTGTCAGTCACTCCTCTGTCAGCTGCTCTTTTAGTCAGTGGTGTCAGGTGAAGGACACAGCAGAGACAGCACATTGGGAGGTTGTGTTGACATTGTAGTGACTCAGCAGTGACTGTGCCTTGTTTGACTTTGTTTGTACTCGTACGGTGGATTGTAAACTGAATTCATCAGGCTCGTTTGAAAGTTTGCCTTTTCTTTTCTTCTCCTCAGCTGTTACTTTTACAGTCAGTCACTTTGGACTTTATATTCAAACCCGCCAACTTAAGCTGCTTATGAGTTCTGCAGCTCGTGCGTGCATTGTCGTCATGCTCAATCAATCAAAACCAGTATCTACACTGAGTGCTGCTGCAGACGGCCTGTAATCTGATTAGTGTGGATTAAATAGACTGTATGGAACTGTGGAAAAAAGGCATAATCTCTAACTTTGATTAAAGGGGCAATAAATGAGATATACACGGAGGATTATTTCCATTCACCAGGCCGGTTTTAGCACTTATTTAAGAGATGTTTATTTAGTATCCAGTCATCCACCCAGTTAAAACCAGGTATATTACCAATACTAATGTTCCAATGCTATACATGTAATGTTTAGGTAACCAGTATTACAAAATAAAAGACCAAAACAAACTTAGTGTTAATGTATATTCCACCTATTGTTGTTAATCCTTGCATTGGTTTGGAGGAACCCATTTCAAAAAGAATAACCTCATTCATCATTGTGTTAATTTTGTTCATTCATTCATAGATGTGTGAGTGACTTGGCTCTAATGTATTTTTATCCAAATAAACAAATTTATTTAAATGTGGTGATTGGAGTAGAGATTTGTAGCACAATGTGTAAAAGTTAAGCAGAATATTTTAAGATGTACTAAAAAATATTTGTATATTAACAATGGATGAAATTACTTTATGTGATGCACAGGAAATGATCACCCCTCAACTAATTTTGTGTCTTTCAGGATGTTGTTATAGTCATTGGCCCGCAGCCAATTTCCGTTCACTTTTACTTTCATCGCTCTTATTACAGTAGACAGGTTATTTCAGGAAACAAACAGCTTTACACTCCCTGACCAGCACTAAACAGCAGACAGACAGAGTCAGCAACATGGAGGAGCATTTAAAAAAACAGATATTTCTTGCAGGAGTTGGTGGAGACTAAAATGGAGCTAGAAGGTGGCCTGCTTTGTAACTGCAACATGTTTGCTGTAACACTGCTGTGTGTGTTCTGTGACCCCAAAGTGGCACAAAAATGCATTAATACAGCTTTTAAAAATGTCTGTGTATATTTAAATAGACTAAATTCAGAACTCAGCAAACTCTCCAGAATACATACTGTAATAATAATAATGATAATAATAATAATACTGTAATTTCATCCAAAACTTTCCTAATTCATAAAAAAATATCTAATGTGTGGTATACTATGAAGTCATTACAACATTCTGGTGGCTTTGTAAGTTGTGCAATGTTTCTAAGCTTATTTGTTCATACTTTGGGTGTGGACTAATTGAACACAAACATGGCTTTGTATTACTTGCGTCACATTTGACTTGTGTCATGGTTTAAGGTAGGACTAATGATAATGGTTTCTCAGGTAATGCCCGTATATTTTAGCTAGCATTTCATTTATTTCATAATTAGCATTTTTGAGATATTTTCTAGGGGGCTGAAGGTCACTGCCATAACTCTCATTGTGTTAGCACTTAGAACACACAGATACAAATATATACAATTATACAACAGTTGGCTCCAACCAAGTCATTTGATTGGACAAGAGTCGTACCATGAGTGCTGATATAGAGTATAACAGCACTGGGACTTTACGCGTCCGTAAAAACACATCACTCTACAAACACGAGATAAAGAACGTCACGTGTGGACAGTCTTCTTTTCAATTTAGCATCAATATAATCCATAAAAAAACTGTTTCTGTACAAACCTTACATTTTGTATCAAGCCTGTGATTGTCTTCGGTCTATGACAGAATCACATCCGTGCTGATGTTCAGTACGACTTCATTACCTCTCATGTGATATTGCTTTACTGTTAAAAGGAATCAGAATCACCAGTGTCTGATGAACACCAACACTCTCCAGCCTCCATTCAGGCCTCCAGCTGCTCCTTATTTTCCCTCATATTTCTTCAACCTGTACAAAACTCTAGTGACAAATCTATTTATGTTTCTAAAAAGCAAATATTTTTTATCGGCACAACAGTGAGTCATCTCACTAATGGCTTCCCGACACTTAGAGGAGAACTTGGTATGTGAGAGTCTCTACAGCATCGCCGCAACTCGATCTGGTGAGAGCAACATTATTTATTGATGATGAGAGCTGATTTTCAGGTGTCACTTCAAGACTCCTGTCCATTTCCTCTGTGAGAGTTTGATGTTCTTAAAACATCAAAAGGGACTTGCTGTAAAATAGAGACTTCCACCCACATTCCCCAGTGTTGGCTCCTATTTGTCAGCAACAGAAGCACCAAAGCTTCAAAGGACCTTTCAACCTGTTCATATGGCTGTCACTCAAAAACTTACATCAGGTTTCATTTCATTTCATTAGGTGTATGAATCCGATTTATGCATAGCAGGAATCACTCAAAAATGTTTCTCTGAGACGTTAAATTTGACGGAAGAGTTCAGGGTTGGGTTTCATTGGCTTCATTCGTTTTTGTAGACAAGGCTGTATGCAGGCAATTTGGTGATATTCTCACAGTTGTGGTCTTGACCGCTCTTGAAATAAAATCCAAACAGAACACTGTATTTCCTACAGACTGAGTAGTATTAACTGTGTGAAGTGAACTGACCTTGTAAAATCTGTGGAGTGCCCCTTTAACTTGTCTCTGGTCTGTTATCTGTCGCAATAACTTGTGGGAACTATTTCACAGCCGTCTAGACTGATTAATCTCAAATAATTACTGTAATGTAAACATGTTTCTTCCACTGGCAGCCATCATTTTAGTACGCACCATGAGCTAATACTACATGAATCAGGGCTAATGTAGAAAGGTGAAGCTAATGAACAGACGCGTGTTGTACACTGTGATGTGTCTGTGAATGTGTGTGTGTTTCTCCACGTCTGTTAGCTTGTAAAGAGTCAGCTGTGTGAAGTGCAGCTGGGGACAATTGTTTCTCTTGTTGTAATCAGGGCGTGTTTGCTCTGTACACCAGCAGCACCTGGTTTTACTACTACGCTTCTCTCAGTTGACAGCCTCCGCCCTGTCCATTGCCGTGTGTTGGCTGGGCGGAGTCGTGTCTCTCAGGTAAAATGAGTGCATGCCCTGTAGAAGCAATAATTCATACTGTGTGTGTGTGTGTGTGCGTGCGTTAAACCTCTGGTATGTCCTTCTCTCTCGTGTCACATTACTTTTGGCAGTTGTTCATGTAAATGACAGAGAGGACAAAGCTTTTGACTGTGTTTATGATCCCACAGCCGCCTGTATACTGTCAATATGACCTCCAGCTGGTGATCTGATTTATCTATACACCGTCGGTAATGATCTGTGACATTTTCCTACAAACAACTGCTCACGTTCTGAAGTCCTGAAGGATTTTAGAGAGAGGAGGAAGGAGCCTGCCTCATTGTGACCGATCAATAATCAATCACAGGATAAAATGAAGTTAAAACACAGGGTAGAAAGAAAAGGAAAGGGCACAGAATGCTGGTTGTTTCTCTGATTTCCTCTCTCCCTCCCTCTTTTCTGTCGTTGCAGTGAATAGTCAGCGTTGAGGTGGGCCAGTGATGCCGCCCCCAGCCGCGAATCCCCCCGCCGTGCCCCCACCAGACGGCGGTTGGGGTTGGGCTGTGGTGTTAGCATCTTTTATCTCCATAGGCTTCTCGTACGCCTTCCCCAAAGCCATCACAGTCTTCTTCAAGGACATCCAGATCATCTTCGATGCCTCTTACAGTCAGATCGCATGGATCTCCTCCATCATGCTCGCGGTCATGTATGCTGCAGGTGAGTCATTGGTTGTTTTGTTTTTTTTTATCTTCATTTCATTTTAAAGTTGCGCTCAAACTTGAATTCTCATTACTTTTTAGTGTGTTGAAATCAAAACTATCATTATACTGCAGGCAGCTATTTGTACAGTGTGAAACAGTTGATTTAAATCTGACAGCTGGTGATTCCAGGTGACTGGCTGAAGGCTATCAAGAATGATGTTCTCCAAATGTTGTCAACACCTCTTATTCCTTTTTGAAACAAGCTCACTTAGTGTTGGCTATGAACCACTGATGATTTTAAACTGTCTATTTAGCATTTGGTAGGTCCCATCATGCCGTTAGGTTAGGTATTCCAGTCAGGAAGTAGACGCTAGCAAACTAGCTCAAGCTTACTAGCTTCCACTCATCAACAAAGTGCAACCTAATTAGCACAGTGTGCGAACTAGTCCATCCGACATTGCACAAACTTGGCATTTCTGGGGTGTTTGTTTTATTGGCAGGATGGTTTTGTAGACAAGGGTGTATGCTTGCAGATGATAGTGCCAAGAAAATAATTTGGTCTAACCAGTTAACTGCCATGAGGAAGATGTTATCAACCATCTCTTTCATGGCTTTAGTTCCAGCCCCGGCCACAAACTGTGAGACTTTCTGTGTGCCGTTTGGCACACTGGCAACTTGTTCAGGGTGTACTCCGCCCATTCACCCAATGTCAACTGGGATCGGCTCCAGCCCCCAGTGACCTTGCAAAGTATTAGCTTAGAAAAAATGGATGAATGAATGAATACATTTCTTCTTTTTGGTTCAAAGAAGTACACAACTGAAATTTATTTTATTTGATAGGGACAATGTAATTCAACATGCTTCCAATACAAAGCATGAAAGTGGTGTGCTGCCCTAGTTGGACTTTTAGACACAAAGGTTATGTAGGCTACTGATTTCTTAACCCAAATGAACTTTTATTACAGTTCTGCTTTAATCTACTCTGCAAACAGGAAATCAACTCCTGGGTGGCATTTATTATGGTGGAGGAGCTTCACTCCAGATCTTCTATTTTAACCATGATCCTTTAAATCTCAATGTCAACCTGCTTTGAGGGGAATCTCTTTAGGATTTCATTTTCTTACACACGTTGTTGTTCTTAAGGATTATCTGTTACAAGGAGGTGGGTGCATTATATCCTGAGCAGATGCTTCATTCAACAGGCCAGAAAGTCTGATAGAACAAAAATGGAGGCACATTGGATTCATTCTGTACTGATTTATTCAAGTGTTTCAGTCTCACTGGACTCATTGTGGTTTGATTTCTGCCTCAAGATACTGTAGTAAATAACAAGATGGAGACTGAAGATGGAAGTAGGTTGTGTCATCGGATCATGACCTGGATTTGAAACCACAGCGTCACATGCTGAGCCTCCAGACAACCAGAAAACCACCATGTTATGCCAAGCTAAAGCAACAAATGAGAATTCATTCAGTATCACTTACAGATTTATAATCTACATGTTGATTTTGGGAAATAATTAACTCGGAGCCTGTGGAGCCCACGAAAAACAGGCATTTACAATACAAAAGCATGCAGCATAGAACAAAATCAACACTTCTTATGAATTTAAAAGGCATTTTAAATGATTTGTTCTTGCTGCATGCCAACATAAATAATATCAAGGAGCTCAAACACCAATCAAATTCAAGGTAAAAAGGCAGATCTTTTAGCATATGAAATACCCACACAATGCTACAGCTGGTCACGCGTTGCTTCATGAATAAGGAGCCTTTTGAAGGGTCAGAATATGTTTCCAGCAGGTCATCTTCACCACCATATTGCTCTGATCACCTGCTGTATCTCACACTTTGGCTTCAGCCCCGCAGCCTTCTGTTTGGCAGTGCGACGGCTGCCATCTGTCCACGCTGTAATCCTCCTGTCACTCGCTCTACCGCTGTTGTCGCCGTCTGTACTGGTCAACAGCAGGCCTGGAAAGCTTATTTCCTGTGTTGTTATACTGCTGCCTCCACCAAGAGCAGTAAAAGAATTTAGTAAATGCTTCATTCAGACATCTTATAACTCCAAGTGTCAAGATTTTAATACATAAATGTTACATAAGGTTAAGTCAAATATTGTGACTCATTTCACTCTTTGAAACGGAGCTCATTCAATCAAAATCAGGTCAATATTAGCTTGTTGACAATATATTATCAGCATATGCGTTGACTGATAAGTAGCAAGATATGTCAGTAAATAAATGCCAAAGATACGGTATGTGTGAGGACGTTAACATGCAACAACCAGCTGCATGAACAGAAACGTTCTCACGTACGAGTCATTTAAGAAAAGTGGTCCATGTCTGATGTACATGCAGGTCGCTGCCCGGTTCAAATCTTACCCCGTTACCCCCAATCCTGTAACGTCACCTGTAATTAAATATCATAGTACACTCTGCTTCAGCAAGACATTTTTTAGCATTCAAACCAGTTTATTTCCGACACAGTCCAGCTCTGCTATGACAGTGTTGACAGCTGCAGTAATATTTCTTCCTTCTTTTATTGATTTCAATACCAGTTTTAGCTGTGTGAATATTGTAGTTAACCCTTGAGGTTATTTAGTCTAAAACAAGTGTGTTACAAGGATCTTACAGTATTTGTCGACCAAGAAAGTTTGCTTATTATTCTGTGCCAAAAAAAGAAAACAGCACTGAAAATAAGAAGGGAAATAATTTCACTCAGTATTATTTAGATTTAAATGTTTGTTCTGAACAAAATATTGAAGTATTTTGGCTGACCTCTGACCTCAGTGAGAGCAACGCTTACCATGAAGTGTGTCGGCCATCAGTTTTTACCGATCACCGACTGCTGCTTTAGCTTCACAATGACTGCATGTCATTCCCGTGCGGTGGTGTCTTCAATATGCTGTTACTAAGCGATCGGCCGTCGTTACTCATTCATTCATATTGATTGCACTCATCAGCTATTTATTAAACATCTGTTCTCTTGTTCTGCTTCTCACACTGAAGAAGCAATCACTGTTTGAATGTTTAACACCTTTCTAATTCCCCGCTGCTCTGTGTGTTTATGTGTGTGTGTGTGTGTGTGTTTGTGTGTGTGTGTGTATCAGTGTTTACACAGCTCGGCCATTATTATGAAGCTGCCTGATAAAGAACAACCAGAAATATTAATCAAAATCAAAATTGTAGAGATGACCTTTTACTTATCACTTCTGTCCAGTGCCAACCTTGTGTCTACAAACTGTTAACCTCTTAGTAACTAAAGGTAAAAAACAATTTTGGATTTAGCTTCACAGTTTCATTGATCTAACCTTTTTGTCTTATGAAAACGTGTGTAATCTTTCAATTTTAAAGGTCCGGTGTGTAAGAATTAGGGGACCCTATTTACAGATTATGACAGGAATTTAATATAACAAGCATAACTATGTTTTTATTGGACCGGACAAACCCAACCACTGGCTCTAGAGACTGCACTTTGTGTTTTTCGCGAATCAATCGGTCACTGTAGTTTCTCCTGCTCACTTGGAAGGGGGAGGTGGGGCGAGGGGTATTCATTTGCTTGCAATCAGGAGCCTCATGGCTGGATGCCACTAAATCCTACACACTGGACCTTTTATCAATGACATGAAATCATCCAAAACAGAGATACAGAAGATTTTAACTCAACAAACATTTTTGCAGACACAATTATGTTTTTACAGTACATTTTCTATTAAAAAACTAAGCAGTCAAATATCAGATTGAACCATCACTAATTATCTCTGCTCATTAGAGCCTTACAAATCGAAATGGTGGTGTCATTTTTTTTCTGTTTGACCATAGTCCTCATCAGCTCCTGTGTCAATACTTTTTTACCAAAATTACCAAATATTTGTCAAACTCATGACATCCCCATAAGCCTCAACTGTACTTTATGTTGCTAACAAAGTACAGCCTCACACGCCCTTTCTTTACTTCAATATTTTTATTTTGTTTGTTGATATTTTATAGAATCACCTATTAGTCAGTCAAAAAATATAAATAGATTCATCAATGTTGAATGGGATCATTAGTTGCCGCCCTACACTCCTGTTCAGTTGGTTGCGTTTCTGGACAAGGGTCATTGCAACTGTTCAGTTATGATGTAGTTTTAGCTCCTTTTAGCACCTGTTTCTACAAGTCAAGTCTTTACCATCTATCAGTGTAAACAGAGCTAAAAAATGTTCTTTTAACTTAACATCTCCCATCTATCAGAAGAAACCAACTGATCAACCCCCCAAGAGATTCTGATCTGTTTATGCTGTACTAATGTTATATTGTGTTGCTGCAAAGACTTCATTCAGCCTGATATCAGTGTAGTTTTGTTCCTGACTTCCTACTGGAAGACCATTTCACCTGCAAACCATATCATGTTCCCACCAATAATAAATAACAGCCTTACCCATCTTTGCAGATTTGCATAGTCAGTTGCTTGGCTGGCTATGCAAATGACTGGGCAAACAACATGTTTTCCATCTTATTTTTAGGGATAATGACAATTATATTTCTTTATTATATATTATAATGTTCTGTGATGAGTGTGAAAGAGGCAGGCGTGATTCATTCTCTTCCGTGTAAACTCTTTGTGGGTAATTTCATCATTAATATACTTTTACTATCTGGTCTGTGTGACATTTCAGATCTACCCTGCAATCATTTATTGCATTGCATCATACAGCCATAAAGCAACACATTTCTCAGCACTGCGAGCGTCGCTCTGTGATGACGCGTTTAATCTGCAGGTTGTGTTGGATCAGTGTTGCTAATCCATGCACACAGGGAGAGGCTTGACCTTGGGCGAGGCAGCAAGGAAACAGTGCACGTCTGTGTTACATTCACTGCCAGTAATAAAGACAGGTAGATGGTAGGATTCCAAGACATGTTCATTTGATAAAAAGGTTTATCCTGAAGCAAAAAACATTTTTGTTTTAGGGAAGCATTGAGAGAATTCCTCTGTATTATCATAGAAGTCTGCAGTTTAAGCTATTACACTCGACTAAATAGACTTTTAAAAGTTTTCTCTTTAGTCTGCCTAAAAATCCCTGAACAAGAAAAGCCTTTTCCACTTCAAGAGCACCTTGAGGGTCCCTGGATTTACCGCATACGAACCTGACTGAGTGCTGAGCCCCTGCAGTCTTTTAGTGTGCATGTTACAGTAGATTGGATAATCCACAGAGCATGCTGGGAACAGTTTGCACTGGGACTATTTCTTAAGTATAAAGTCATTCAAATGAAAAATGTTGTGAGTCCTGTGAATTGTCCAGAGTAAAGGAGATATTGTTCCCAAGAAAACATTTAAAGCTGCACTTCTCCTCAATTATATAGGCTCTTCCAGTATAGCATTAAAACAATGCTGTTTAAATTCACTCTTGTTGCTCTCATTAGTGCCCTTTTTGGCTGCAGCAGTGAAAAAGCTCTAAAAGCTGAACTTACACGACGACAAATGACTAACAAAGTTATCGACTAGCTGGTGAGCAAAGTGGATAATCTAGCAGCAGATGTATTTTTCCCTCAGGAGTTGGCAGAGAGCAAAATTGAGCTAAAAGGAGAGTCAATACTCTTCCAACATGATTCCAAATGAATGCTAATGTTGCTCCGTGTCTGCTGGATGTATCAATAAGCAGCTGTTGGCTAACAAGTCCACCACATCAACTCAAGATTTTTCTCTCTTTCAAGCATTGGACAGTCGCCATTTTGAGTTCTCTGACATTCTCTTACAACTCACTGGGAATCTTTGAATATTGTACAAACCACATAACTCCACTTTTGGAGTCCTGAGGTATTCCAAGGGGTCTCCTCCTAGTTGGATGTGCCCAGAACACCTCTAAAGGAGGCAGCCAGGGAGCATCCTAATCAGATGCCCAAACCACCTCAGCTGCCACCTTTTGACGCGAAGAAGCAGCGGCTCTACTCCAAGCTCCTTAGCCTATCTCTAAGGCTGAACCCGGCCACCTGCTGGAGGAAGCTCATTTCGGCCGCTTGTATCCACGGTCTCATTCTTTTGGTCACTACCCAAAGCTCATGAGCATAGGTGAGTTCAGCTCACTCTTCCTCACAACATTCCGGTACAGCGTCTGCAGTACTGCAGACACCACACCAACCCGCCGGTCCATCTCACGCTCCATTTTCCCATCAATCGTGAACAAGACCCCAAGATACTTGAGCCCCCTCGCTCTCACTCACTCACTCTAAACCCGTTGGGAGCATTCCACTGTTTTCCGCCAGAGAACCTTGCCCACTTCTCTAACCCATCCAGTTGATGCTGCTTGCTGTTACACAGATCTAAACATTACCTGAAAGCCTCATGTCAACCTGAAAATATTTTAAAAGTTTTATCACTGGGCTGGGGCTGATTTACCCTCCATTATGACCCTGTAAATACCTGTGTAATGGGATGGCAGCCAGACACAGTCACTTCAGAAAACCATGTCTGTGTCCTCTCGCAGCAGAGCAGCTTTTAAAAGTTGTTTGCTTCCATTTGTGCCGACTTTATCCTATTTGAAGAGTGATGGATAGCCAGCATCCTCACATCATGAGCTGTAGCAGGCTTCTTCGCTGTAGCTCACATTAAAGGGTCATGGAAAAAAACTGTTAGACACATTTCTATATGTGTCATTTCCTTTTGGGATCTAGGTGGTTATATTTAGTTTGGGGTTTTGTCCACTGTGTAATGAAGTCCACGCTGTGTCTGGCCAGGACATGATAAGCCTTTTTCAAGGGATGTAATGTGCAGGCTCAGGGGCTTCCTCATCTCGGCCGATTCGGGTCCCCGTCGAGCCCCCGAGAATACTGATCACTGCTGTGGATGCAAATGAGGGGAACTTTCCTCAAGGTCGAAAAAAGATTCATGCAGAGCAAATTAAGTCAGATGACTCCTCGCCCGTTGTGGCTTTTTAAATTGCACTGGGCCTGGCAGAAATATGATACATCTTCTGGTTGGTAATGAGAGCATTATTTCAAAAAATACATCTTTCATTACTTTTCTTTCTCCCTATTCGATTCACACCTCCTGTACTTAAAATTCAGCAAAGGGATAGGGGAAGGTGTCAATTATGAGATGCACAGATTGCTAAAAAGTGCTTTGAGCATCCACATTATTCATCAGATGTTATGTGCTAAGATATATAAAACAGATCAAATATCCTCATATACCAGAAAAACGTAGACAATACAACATAAAGTAACAAAGTAGCAGTGTAATCTAAAACTTCTTTTTACTTCAAAACTCAGTGAGCTGAGTCATAAGTAAAAGATCCAAACAACCTTACTTACCAGTGAGAACAGAGTGCAGATGATGAGTCATTAGTATAGAGGAAACTTGCCTCATCATTGTCATTTTAATGGAAATGCTCCATTATGTCTTCTGTCCATTATGTATTCTGTGGCTTTGTTTAATGTGAGCAGTACTGAATTATAATCACAATAAATGTTGTTACCATCCCTCGCAGTCATGCTAACATTTTAAAGCTGCACTAATGGATAATTTTTTGTTAACAATGGATCAAATGACTAAGTGTCATGTCGAAGCTGTTTCCCACACCCACAAAGAATTATTACTTGACCCTGCAGTTTCTGTTAATGGAGCGTTGTAGCATCTTTCAGCTAGTTGTTTTGGTTTTTAGTGTTTTAGTTTTTAGTTTTCTCGTTCAGACTCATCGTTCTTGTCAACTTTGTTTTCAGCAGCAGTCAGTGAAAAAAGACTCTGACAAACTCAGTGTACTTTGACTGAACAGCACACTAACAGTTAGCAACTAGCTGATGTAACATTTAGCTGCAAAAGAGCCAGATAGTACCCCCAGGAGTTGGTGGACACTAAACCAGAGCTAAAAGTAGAGTGAATATTGGTATGGTACTCTGTATCTAGTCTGTCAAAGTTGAATCAGGAAGTTGCTGTGCAAGGCCTAATATATATTTACTATGGACAATTTGTTAATAATATTACAGCTGACCCTTGTTTTCACTTCTAATTAAGTCATTTAGGTAATATGGTTAAACTGGGGATTTGATTTCAACCTAATTAAACTCAATTAAACTCAAGAGATCGGCAGAAACATCTCTGGCACAGCTTTGCTAAATATAAAGCCTAAATATAAAAACTGTATGTTAACAAAACATTCAATAGAAGATAAAATGCAAATCTTTTCTCATTCTGCACACTGTCAGTTATTTAAATTAACTGATCTGACAAGCGATGATGGGAGTGCTGTGTTTAAGAACTGAATCAGCCCAGTTGCTGCTATTAATAGAAGCTGGTTTCCTGCTGGCATGTAGCACTAACCAGATTAAATCATTAAGCACTCACTCTGTGGTCGTGACTACTGTAAACATCAGACATGTGTAGCTTGATTTAATGTTTTCCCTTTTTTTTATCTAGGTCCCATCAGCAGTATACTGGTCAACACATACGGCTGCAGGCCCATCGTCATGATGGGGGGCTGCCTCTGTGCCACTGGCATGATCTTAGCTTCCTTCTGCACCAGTGTGTTGCAGCTTTACCTCTGCATAGGAGTTATCGGCGGTAAGTCCATCTAAATTCAATTAAGTCCATTTTGAGTTAATTAGATTAGCCTCTAATTCTAAGTAGTAGGTTAAAAATAACTGTTGGGCCCCCTGTAAGCTTACCTGGTAGAGCACGTACCAAACATCAAGGCTCAGTCCTTACCATAGTGGCTGAGTTTGAGTCCAGCCCAGGCTCTCTGTTACATGTCCTTCCTCTCTCTCTCCCCTAACTTTCCTGTCTTTCTCCACTGTACTGTCAGTAAAGCCAAATATGCCCAAAAATGAAATGAAACAGTTGTTCCAGGAAGAACATTACTTTGTTTATTCAATCTATTTTGGTTCTTGCCTTAATTTTATTATGCTGCTTCATTACTCATAATAGGAGTATGATTTTGTTCAACCTCGTGACATTTTCCTTCATTGGGCTTCTTGAAATCTTTTCAGCATATATCAGAGATCTACTGTAGATGCAGTATGATTACCAAACAACAGTACATATAAATCTCTATTAAATGACATGAATCTACCTTCTAATAAACAATATATACATGTTGAGAAAACTGTCTTATTGTGCACCAAGGCTCTTTAATAGGCCACTATGGGCAGCTGTCTGTGATTTCTCAATTAAATCATTAGTAATGTAATGGAATATGTGTAAAAAGCTTTTTGGTGACACCAACTACATAATTGTAAAATGTATAACATTAATAAAAAATATCATTATTGTAACAACTCTTACTATGATTTTACTAATTGGCTGGATAATAATTAGAACTTTCAGTGCTATGTGTACTTTTGTTTTTGCTTCATACTATAGTTTGAAAAAAAGGAAAATCAGATAGAGAGATTGCTGCTGAAATAAAAAAACTTCCACCATCTTAGTTTAGCATGTAAGCATGGTGTCATTTCCTAATTAGTGTTTAACTGATGGGAATGTTATTAGTTTTGCAGGTATTTCATCATAAACCAACATAATGGACAATGCCTTGAGCCACTTCGCTAGCATGGCTAATAATGCCAAAACGACATGGCACCTTCATGCATCACCCATGTTTGGTAGTTTGTTCTTAAACCAAGTAGCTCATAGGTACGGTTACATCTAACAAAACTTAAGTTATTTAGTTAAGAAGATCTTTTTTTCTCTGCCAGTGTTCCTTGTACATTAACAGTTGTAGCATGACTGTTGCAAGCCTGATGTTTCTCTCTCGTCTTTCCTCATAGGACTTGGACTAGCCTTCAACTTGCAACCAGCACTGACGATGATAGGCAAATACTTCTTTAAGAAGCGGCCCATTGCTAACGGGCTGGCAATGGCAGGCAGTCCAGTGTTCCTCAGCACCCTGGCTCCTCTCAACCAGTACCTTTTCAATCATTTTGGCTGGAGAGGCAGCTTCCTCATCCTGGGTGGCCTGCTACTGAACTGCTGTGTGGCTGGTTCCCTCATGAGGCCTCTGGGACCGCCACCTGGCAAGGTCAAGAAAGATGAAGAGTTAGCCATTGTCACCACAACAAAAGAGAAGCGCACTGCCTGGCAAACCGTCAACAAATACTTGGACCTGACACTCTTCAAGCATCGTGGTTTCCTCATTTACCTGTCTGGTAATGTCATCATGTTCCTTGGCTTCTTTGCACCTATTGTCTTCCTTGCAGCCTATGCTAAGGACATGGGTGTGGATGAGTACTCAGCTGCCTTTCTACTCTCAATTCTGGCTTTTGTCGACATGTTTGCCAGGCCCTCTATGGGGCTACTGGCCAACTCGCGCTGGGTCCGTCCCAGGATCCAGTACTTCTTTAGCTTTGCTGTGCTATACAATGGGGTGTGCCATATCCTCTGTCCACTGGTGGAAAGCTACACCGGTCTGGTGGTGTATGCGCTGTTCTTCGGCTTTGCCTTTGGCATGGTTAGCTCAGTGCTTTTTGAAACGCTGATGGACCTGGTTGGGGCTCAGAGATTCTCCAGTGCTGTTGGACTCACCACCATTGTGGAGTGCTGCCCGGTCCTCATTGGTCCACCACTAGCAGGTTTGTCTGAGATTATTTCATTCACTTACATTGGTTTTTACTTCCTGGAGGGAAGGAAGTGTTAGAATTTCTGGCTTTTAGTCAGTCAATTAATTTCACAACATGATTAAGACCCAGCCACACCAGAAAGGTAGTGTTTTTTTGAAGCTGGTTAGTGACTATTCACATTGCCTTGTTGGCTATTGCTAACATAGTAGCCAGCCTGGAATATGGATGGCTAACCTCGAATGGGTAGATTTATAATAGTTGACATGTTTTTTTGCACATTACATCTCAGTTCTACTGGGCAATTTTATAACTGTGCAGATACTTTAACATTTTAAACCTTGTGTTGTCTTGCAGGCAAACTGGTCGATATCACAAAAAACTACAAATACATGTATTTTTGCTGTGGAGCTATTGTGATAGTGGCAAGTATTTGGCTGTTCATTGGAAACTTCATTAACTATAGACTCTTAGAGCATGAGCGCAAACAAGCAGAGATGTACAAACGGACTGAGACGGAAGATCCAGACTGTGCTCAGGATTCGAAAGAGACTGATGGTAAAGCCCAGGCCTCAGAGGAGCTGGTTGACAAAAAAGAAGAAGAGGCTATGCAGCGGGAAACCAACATCTAGATCCTTCTACTCTGCCAACAGCTCACCCTCACCTCCGCAGCAACCTTGCAGCACCGTCCACTACGATCAAACTGAGCTCCAAGCCAAGCGGGGCCTCGCGGTGTTCCACCAGGCTCTATTCAGAGTCCTCTGCACTTCTCTAAACACTAACTGCCAAAGCAACAATTGAGTTGTAGGAAGCTGTGGGCTGTTATGTCTGTATGTCAGAGTGAGTATAACAGATAGATTAACCAGAGAGAAAAGTGTAAGATAATGTATGCATGTGAAGAGGCTAAAAGTCAGAAAATGGAATAGAAAACAGTGTACTACTAACTATATTTTCTTTTTTGCCACGTTCACCTCATATCAGATTTACTGTAAATACACAACTGCAATTGGGGGGAAAAGTACGCTCACAACACCTAGTGGCAGTTACAATCAGGATGTGGGAATATAGTTGGGAGTATGTGTCCAAAATTGTATCAACTAAGAGCTAACATTGCAGCAAATCCACAGATGTTAGCAGATTATTAGAAAATTACTTACATTCACAGTCAGACAATCAGCACTGCTTAAGAAAAGTATTATTTGCTGCAGTTTGTTTCTGGTTGATTTTAGTAATCTTTGTTTCAGCAAGTTGAAATATTCCAAGCTGGATCAACAAGCGTCATTCCGTTCTTCCTACTGTGTCTTCCGATATGACGTGAATGCAGCGTCAGCATGTTGTCACTGTTCCAACAGCACCAGCAAACTGAATTCATGTTGAAAATGGAATCTATCATCGTCGCAATGAAGTCTTGGTAAACATGCAAAGGTTAAATTAATAAGACGAGGCAGTGAAATTATTTCATGATGGGTAGAAGGCACTGGTTTGATGCTAATACCAGCCAGTATCCATTCTTGGTGAAGTTTTGAGTAACACTGATTACTAACTTAATTTGATGTATGAGTTGCATTTTTGATTGTGGACAGTTAGAAGTTTTGAATGTACCAGTTGTACAGTCAGATCAATTTCAGACATGAATATTGGCCATAGTGATGAGTACACCAATTCTTCAGGCGTCAACCTTTCAAGATGCCTCTTCTAGTAGATTTGAAACGCTGGAATTAACTGCATAGAAGCAAAAGCCTGAAAAGTTTGGTTATGTGGTTGGTTGCTTAGCTCTATGGGAAGCAAAAACTCCTGACAACTTGTTGCTTGTGTTGCTCACAGTATGAATGCAGCGTTAGCAATCCCAGTGCGCTGGAAATGGTTAATCCATCTGGTGATTTGTGTTAAAGCAAGGGCGCAAAATCTTGCAACTGCACTGCATTTAATACGGCAACTGGGTGCCCTAAAATTCCCACTTTTCATAGATAGAGAACAGATGTGTTCACAGCTGGTGACGCTGGTGCCCGTGTATTTTGCTGCCCGCCTGAGCACTGTAATGTTGTGTAGTAAAACCTGCACAAACGTCCCACTTTAGTACTTTCGATCAAGTCATGAAATGCTTCCTGTCAGTTGTCTATTGTTCCGTATTGCACTTGTATACAGTATGCTGCACTACGATAGAAATGGCCATACTTCACCCCAAACATCTTTATAAAACTGCTGCAATTCAATGAATTTAATTATGGTTGAATGTAATTTCCTCTGTGGGCCTTAATAAGGTATTAATGACCAAAAACCATCTGCATAATAGCGGGTTTTATACACATAGACCCCATGAGCAATATAATATATGTCTTGTGGTCAGCGTGACACTCCATTCTCTGATACATTGCCTTAAACGTAATGTAACAAATGCAGGGGAGTTGTACAGTGAATACTCAATAGTATTATATGAAGCCCAACCTCTGTGTTAAATGTGACCCACTTGTTTGGTTTTTTTGCTGTGATTAACTTTAAAACTCACAAGTCACTTTTATCTCCTCCATATGTCTCCGTACATTTCTGTATTCAAATGTTAAAGCTATGAGATTAAGTAGTGTTCTGTATAGTCTCTCCATGAACTAATTCACTAACATCATTAACACACCAGTATGTTCAAATATCTGATGGAATACTACTAATACTACTAATTAATGAATGCTAATAAAGTCTACCTGTTCGTATTGTGAGCAAAATGTACCAGATGAACATACTGTATCATGTAACAGTCTAAATGTTGCTGTAAATGTCACTATTGTTCAATATTCTATCCATTCCATGTGTTTTTGTGAGTGTCCTCCTGCTGTATTGTTGATCAGATTTCATCTCAAGCTTTTGGTCTCAATTGCCGTCCAAATGGTGTCCTGTCTCAGATGTCCTAACAAAGCCAAACACATTTTAATAACAAATGTAATCTATCGAAGCAGTCATGAACAAAGAACAATGTTATTGTCCTCATTTTTTTTGTTTTGAGCTTTGAATAGTTGAATGTGTTGTCATGGAAATGGATTTCCAGCTGTGTAGCGAAGGTTCTCAACCATGTACCGTCCACCTAAGAGTCATGCCAAGCAAATGCTACGTAACTGTGAAACCTTCTTGGAGGATTCAGTCGTCGTGATTGGCTAGATGAATTCTGAAGCTAATGGCGGAGCATTGTTGAGAATATCTGCTACGCCATTTATTGTAAATAAGATCAGATTTGCACACCTTTGTTTAACAAAGCTCTTGACTTCTTTGAGCGTTTTTTTTTAAACATTTTGAGATGAGCTAGTCTTGGTTGTGTCCCATCATCATGTGGACAAACCGAGTTATTATTTAACACACATTGTATGGTGTGGAGGTTAACTTAGCTATTCAGATTCAGCCCCATAATGCACTTGGTTCACCAGCATTTCATGCTGTTATTAGACAGTATTTTCATATTGCCATGTTTGTACATTCTTTATGGCTTTGATTAATGAATAACATCAACATCTTATGAATGTTGACTTGTCCTGCTCCTTAATTAACCGAAAAATGGACTTTCATTTACTAAAATCAAGACGTCACTATGCTTATTGTACATGATGACTCTCAACGAGAGACATAAAATGCTGTACAATCACTTTTTACCAAATAACACTGCCCCCTGCTGGTTTCAAACCACATAGACCAAAAGGTAAAGAAAGCCAAGCTTCCCTTTCATCCACATATTTTCATAAATACCTTTCTTTTTTTTCTTTTTTTATTACCATTCAGGGTTTCACTTATGTGGGTAACTTCACTTTTTTGTTTTTGTTGTTTTTTGGTGGCGGTTTTGTCAATGAATTACTTTGTATGTCTCTGTAAAAGTATACAAAAAGAGCAAAACACATCCTGGTAATGGTTTGATGGACCTTTTTTTTCATCCATGTAGAGAATTATGAATTAAGCTCCATGTTCTGTATAATCAATAAATTCTGAACCTGGGGGTCAGGAACCCCCAAGGAGGCACGGCATAAATCTAAGGTGTCATGAGATGATTAACAAATTTTAAAAGTTTCAGGTAGTTGTTTCATTTGAAAGGAGCTGCTCCTGTGGAGGTCCTTAACATGGCTCTCTGCTCATGATGTGTAGTAAATAATGTGCTTGAAATTTGATGGTGTTCTCGTTGCTGTGCTGCAAAACCATGAGATTTGTTTAAATTTGAGCAATATTTTTCTACGTATTTTTGGTTCATTTTGGTTCAACATTTATTCTAAAGAGATACATGATAATGATTTTATTCAAACAGAGATAATTGATTGAATTTCACATGCACCAATAGCCTTATCAATGATATTGATTAGCATCTCATGTATTTTGTGTTTTGTTTCTTTGTAAGTGTGGAAACAGATGTTTGTTTTGAGGTTTGCTTAAGACCAAATTTAGCAAAGAAGTTAAATTGAAATGAATATTAAATAGTTTTACCTCTCCTGTATCATTTCTGTAAGCACACATAAGTGTTCACTTGTACAGTGTTTTTTTTTTTCCTGATGTGTGAAGTCAATATGGCAGAATGTAAAGACTTGAAAGTTTGTAAGAGAATGGAAGAGATCTAAGACTGTCACTTGCCGTTGTCAAGTAAATCGCACTGAGCAGCTAACACAGGGTTTAGCTCATAAAGGACAGCTGATTGAGAGTTTCAGACAGTCATACAGTCTCAATTATTAGGCATAAATTGGGTGAATTAATCAGAATGAACTTTGCAGGTCAGAAGATTTCAAACAAGGCTACAACAGTTTTTGTAGCGTTGCCACTAACCAAATTCATTTTAATGTTGTTCTGAATTTCAATTTTGTCTCTGAATTGTGTGCTCTCATAATAAATGTTTGTCCTTATATCAGAATTTTTGAAAATTGAATTAACAAGCTTATTGAATTCAGGATTTTCACATTCAGAACTCCATTTTAAAAACAGTTGTTTTTAAATAAGCAAATCTCTGCCGACTGAACCAGTTTGATCATTTCTGCCTCCATTAACTTATTAAATTTTCCATTTTGTTCGTGGTGATGTGGTATAAAGATCAGCATGTGTTGGTGTTGACTGAATACAAAGGTGGTTTGCTATTGGAAGGACTCTGGCTGTTAAGCTAACTGTGCCTTATTGTGCCATACTCACCATTATAAATGGCTTTTTGTGAACACGGTGATACTGTGTTGCTCAAACTTTTGGAACATTTAGGTTCAGTTGTTATCCTTGCACGTGTTTACAAATCGTTGCCGACTTTCATTTTGGTTAATAATCAACTTATGTAGCCACTCATTCAAAATTCACATCGGTCTGCGTCACCGCATGAACACATGAACAAACCGACTGTAACACCAGATATAGTCTAAACATGTCAATGATTTTGTCTTTGTCGTTTTCTGCTATATATTGTGTTTGTAGGGCTTTGTACACTTAATGAAGTATGTAAACACTTCTGAACACATTTGAGGGCAGTTGTGTTCATATTTGGACCTCAGTACTAGTAGTAGTTTGTCTCAGCAATCTGAACTCAGTCCGTTATGTCCTTCCAGTAGCAGACGTGCCGCGTACTTTCTCATCAGGGTAATTATACTGTATGGCATTGGACCGTTTTTCAGATTGTGTCAGTCTTTCCACTACCTCTGCAGCCGACATGTCAGAGCGAGGAAAAGTACCACACGGGTATCGAAAACTGATTGTTTTTGTAATTCTAACAGAATGTTATCACCTTGTCACAGTAGCAAAATAAAATATATATCCAAATATGACACATGACTCTGTGTGATTTTATCGTTTCAATGAAATTTGAACCAAGCTGATACTTTCTGCTGCTGCTGAAGGGAAATTACTCAAAGGCAGCACATCAGGGCGGCTGTGGCTTAGGGTTGACCACTAATCAGATGATCGGCGGTTCGATCCCCGGCTCCTCCAGTCTGCAAGTGTCCTTGGGCAAGATACTGAACCCCAAATTGCTCCCGAAGGTTGCACCATTGGTGTGTGAATGGTTAGCTCATAAAACTGATGAGCAGCAGCAAGTTGGCACCTTGCATGGCAGCTAATGCCATCAGTGTATGAATGTGTGTGAATGGTTAAATGAGATATGTAGTGTAAAAAAAGCGCTTTGAGTGGTCATAAGACTAGAAAGGCGCTATAAGTACAGACATTTACCATCAGTGAGATTGCCAGGTTCTATATGTTATAACACACCCTTTTTCAGCTACACTGTATATCCTTATAAAATATATATATGGATTTGCCCTCAGCTCCCAATTTATTAAAAAATAATCACTCTATTTCCTTACCTTTCCTTTACTCTACAAAGACAATAAAAAGGTTAACCTTCCAAGAAGGAGTGGTTATTCTGCTACTTAGACAGGAATCGTGCTGGATGTGATGGTTAAAAACTGTAATACCTTACGGCAGTGATACTCATTAAGGATCTGGTGTGCCAGGTGGCTCATCGACCAGTTTCAATGAAAAGAAAAAAAAAAAGATTCACACTGGGAATTATTTTTTATACCCATCAGTAAATGTTCAATAATATCTTGTGGCTGCTATGGAAGGTGCATATTAGCCTTCCAGCAATCTGCACATGGTGACACTCATTTCTGGACTGCGTGGAGCTGCTTCGACTGACTTGGCTCCTGGCGAATGTTGAAAGGTCGACAAATAAAACTAGAAATTCAATAAAAAATGGACAGATGAATTTGCCTTTATTTTGCCACTCAGGGGCGTCATGCAAGATTAAGTTTTGGGGGTAGGGGGGCACAATTCGAGGAGGGGGTATTCATTTTGGGTCATATTCCAAAAGAAAAAGAAAATAATGACCCACTTTTCTACAGTTTGACTAAAATGACTTTAAATTTAAATGTCAAAATGAATCAGAGTTTTTGTAGCTCACTAATTTCACACTTTTGTATCGGGTAGATCTATATTTATATTTATTTAGATCATTTCACTTCAGTTAAGATTAAATCGTTTTATATATATATTTAATGTCCATCCAGAAGAAAGGTCACAGAGCTTGATTAAAATATATGCATCTCTATTCAGGCAAATAATGATATAGGAAATACACCATGTGGGTACAGTTTGGTCAGGATACAGTGTGCGCCCAGCTTAATTTAATCAGCACAGAAATTGTAATTGTAGTGGCTCACCTGACCCCCAAAAGTCTTACAAATTTTTCAGAATACAACAAACTGCCAGGTGAAAACAGGACGTCCACGGTGGAGGTAATAATTCTTCAGCATAATGAATAATAATGTCTGTGTGTATTTCCATTAACAGTCAGCACACACACAAGATCACCTGGATGGGACCAGCAGCTCTCATTACGCTCAAAGTACGACTTGTCCTGCTCTCCTCCTGCATCAAACCCACTAATAATCAAGCGCGAGTCTGTCATTAATTCTGCCTGGTAACCAACCCCAACCCACATTTTAAAGATGCAAACCCGAACCCCCTCTACCTCTCCGAATCCCCCCCTCCTCTCTCATTAGCATGCAATGCTTTGGTGAGGCTGCACGTGCCGATGATGGTTGGAGACCCTCAGGCAGAGTTTCAGGCTAGATTTTAATGGGGCGGTAAGGGTCATCGGGAGAGGAGAGAACAATGAGCCTCTCCAGTTTCTTGTGATAGGCGTTTCAGCAGGACCAGGCACCCCACGGTGAGGGGGGGGACCTGTTGGGGTTTGAATGCAGAAGAAGATGACCTTCAAAACAGTGTCAAACTCTATTCCCTGTATTTGCCTAGTTTCAGGTCGGCTGCCTTTGAGTCCTGGTGGTTGGCAATTGGCTGTCACACTGGCATACAGGCCAGCCGCACTTCACTAACAATGTTGTGATAATAGGTTAAATAGTGAAGGGATGCAGGCGTCCCGGTGGAGATGTTACCATTCTTTTGATGTGGCATCAAGCTGGTAATTGCCTGGCATCTACCTGCTTCCAATTGCTCTCAATCCTATGATTTCCTTTCCCGGCTCTTTTTCTTTTACATGTGCTGCACAAACAAGAAAACATGAAAACATTCTTATGTTGACGATCTGGCAGCTTCCATTTCTTTCCTGTTCCTCATATACTGTGAAAGTGTATCTGGATAGAAGTAGCAGGCACATGTAACACATGTCTTTTATGCTATATCCATGAATTCCCTCATGTAAACACTTTTAGTCTTTATGTATTTTTGTGAATTCTGAGGAAGTTTTGCCTGTTAATTAAAATAAATGAAGATCTAAAGTCCAAGTACTTGTTTATTAAAGGAGGATCAGGTCTCCCGGCAGAATCTTTGCTGCTTCGATTCTTTCAACACTCCCTCAAAGAGCAGAGCCTCTGGCAAACCTAACAATTTGCTAGAAATATACCTTAATTCCCTCTGACTGAATGTGTGCATTGGTATCCCAATTTGTACGACATATCATGACTCACCCTTCTCTATAAGACTTTTTGCTTAACCTTGGAGTCTCTGTTCTGAATAGATAGAGACAATTTTGCCTTCAGACTTGGTCGGGTAACACTTCATGATGAACTAGTTCGTTTCAAACATTCTCTGTGCTTTAAATGAAAATGAAGATCTGTTTTAGAGATCGCCATCACATCCAATCATTGTCGTCAATGACGATATTTCATGATGTATTTTTGACCTGCTACACATTGAATATTGAGGGTCTCTTGTCCTAAATGTCTCAACTTGCTTGATTACCAAAAGTTGGATGAGAAAGATTGGTACCACTCTCATCTCCCATTTAACCCTCTGGGGTCCAAGCAATTGCCCATGATTGCAAAAGCAACCCTAACCCTAACCCTGACCCCAGAGGCTTAATATAAGGATACAGCTGGCAGCAGTTGGAAACAATTCGGACTCCATACGAACAATTTCTTGGGTGTAGTGACTTACTCTTGACAAGAAAATGAATCCTTGCATTACAGCAAAACCACTGACTTGTGGAACCAATGAAAGATTTAAGACATGAAGCTTTTCTGCCACATTTCCAGCATGTTAGTCAGAAATCACTGAGGAGCATCCATCGTATCAAAGGCTGACGATTCCAAACTGCCTGATATCCAGCAAGTACAAAGCTAATATTATGTGCCTCTAGTCTTACAGAATATGTATTGAAGCTATAACAGAGGATAATCTGACTTGGAAGAAAAATGCTCTCCAAGCATCCGTGGAAAACCCTGTTGTCACGTTGCACGTAGCAACTGTGTGAATGAAACCAATAAACGGCGGCCCCAAGGCGTTCTGACCCAAACTGGACCTCAAACCGTTATGCCCAAAAGCTACAAGCTGCTCTGGTGTCTCAACAAGACACACATTAACCTTTCCTCCGTTATTTTTCTGTGGAGATCTCCCACTTTGAAGTGCTTCCATTTAACCTTCATTTAACTTTTGTGTCATGCACTCCCAGGCGCCCCACTTTGACAGCGGAAGCCTTTAGAAGTCAGAAAAGGCCTGCGGCTATAGATGGCATATCAGCACATCTGTCTGCTCCAGCGCCAGGTTGTGGAGTGAAGAACTGGCTGTTCGTTCTCCTGCTAGTGCTCTGCCACTGTCTGACTCGCACTGTACTTTAGTGTCAGACACTTTGAAAAGACATTATCCTGATCTTAAAGGGGCAAGGAGTCTGACCTTTACTGGAAATTAGTCAGACAACAAGCCAGCAAAACGCTGAAATGTTGAAAAATGTAAGCTTTAGCAAACATTCCTTCTAATACATGTGTATTATATAACTTTTTAAAAATGTATTTATCTAAACTTGTATTAATTGATTTTAGTGACCACTTGAGGGCGATGGAACAAGCTGTAAACACAATAGTAACACAACAGCAGTTGCCTATTTGTACATCCAGCAGACACAGAGCAACATTAGCATTAACATGAAGTTGTGTTTGTGAGTGAACATTATTCACTTTTGCAGTTCTTAACCTTTTAAATGTTCCACTATTTTCACCACCTAATCACCAACTGTGAAAGATAGTGTAGAGTTGGTTTATGAAAGCTTTTTGGATAAATACTGTTGAAATTATGCCTATGAGAGCAGTGAAACTGAATCAACAATAAATGCATTAAAACCAAAACAATGAGCTGAAAGACGATAAAATGCAGAGTTGACTGATCATTTTTTGTAGGTTTCATCACTATGGGACCTCTATCACAGTCTAATGATCCATTGTTGATATATAAAAATTGAATAGTGCACCATTAAAAATTGAAGGAACAATATTTAAAGGGCAGTGGGTAATTCCTGGACACATAAAAAAATGGAGGGGCAACATTTCATCTCTTCTTACCCTCGATGAGTTAGGATCAATCATTGCTATACTAATTTGGTTCATCATAGTAAAGTAAAGCTGGAATCAAGTAACCGGGACATAGTTTCAGCGTTTGAACAGGTAGACCAACTTCCTCCCTCACTTTTCCCCAAGCAATTTTTTGTCCAGCCTTTGTATAAACATGAAGTAGTATCACAGAGCTTTGGCTGCCTACAGACTGCTGCAGACAGGTTGAGAATCGAGACTGAAGATAAATCCACTTTTTAATCCCAAAAATAAACCCTCCTCCTGCCGGTAAACAGCTCCAGATCAGAGACGAATCCGGCGTGACTCTGGGTGTTTATTCCTCAAGAAGCTCTGATTCTGCCCCTGCTGTCTCTTCCTAGATCCCCTGACTCACTCTGGTCTCTCGAGGCACAAGCGTTATTGCAGGTAAGTACAGGTCAAAGCTATTAATTTAGCTCGCTAATGTCAGTAAATATCTGTGCATCTGTTCAATACCATGTCTTTGACATAACATCATAGCAGTTACGTCTTCACTTTCTGGTGATTTAATAGTCTTTAACTATAATTCCGGTCCAATCTTACATATTGCCCCTTCAGCTTACTTGAGGTAGTCTAAAACTTTCCGCTGATGGACAGCTACACATTACTCCACCTCAAGCCAAAAGAGCAAGTGATGAAGCAGTGCTATTATTCAGTGATTTTGCTTTATGGAGGGAGAGCTTAAGAAAGGGAGTAAAGAAAGAGAGGGTTTGACATGCAGCAAAGGTACATGGGCTGGAACTGGAACAACATACCCACTTCACTACATGGCACATACCCAGAGATAACTTCCTGGATTAACTTGGATTAACACATTTCTTTCGAACCCAAAGCATGAAGTTCTTGTGCCTAAACCCAACCAAACACAGGTGTTTAATGTAGTACTGTAGACCTGCTGCGGACCTGCTGTGGAAACCTACTTGTTGCGATAAGGACTCAGTCTTAGTACACATGGGAAGCAGTCTACCAGGTGAGCTATCAGGGTGCCACATTTACTGCTTACAATAATTTTCTGTTGTCACGCTGTGACTTCTACATTTACATTCGCTACAGACCACCGTGTCATGGTTTTAGGTTTCTTGTTCATCATTTCCTGTTTTATTTTGTAATCCTCCCTTCTCCTGCCATTGTTGTGTTTCCCGCCAGTTTTCATTGTCTCTTCCAGCCTGATTTGTTTCACCTGTGTCTTGTCATCTTGCCTTCACTTGTGTATTTGTTCCCTGCGTTCTTCGGTATCACTTGTCAGGTTGTCTGTTATCTGTTCCCCAGTCCTGCTTTGTTCAGTATTTGTGCTTCTCCTTGTGTTCCTGTGAGTATAGTGTATCCAGGTTTTGTATTTTTTCATCATTGGACTTCTGTTTATTGGACTTTTCTTTGATTGATGGATTTAGTTTGTTTTTACTTGGACTTCTCAGCTACTTTTTGTGTTTACTACATAGACAGTATAAATATGGACGTTGTATGATGTCACCCACAGGTTTCTGAAGATCCATATGTGAAGGTCAGAGTGTGATGGCTCTGGCTGTTGCCATCTTGGCAGTCCTGCCTTTGCCGCCTTCTGGCTGATCTAAAAACGAGCTTCACTTTTTATTCATTTTATTTATATAGCACCTTTAAAAACAGTGTTTACAAAGTGCTTTGACAGACAAGCATGAACAAAATACTCATGAAGAACCAACAACATTTAGAAGACAATAAAAAGCAATTCAATTTTTTTTTCTTTTTTTTTTTTAAAGTTAAGAAATGCATAAATTACATAAACAACCACATAACAAAAATAAAATAAAATAAAACGCAGTGAAATAGAATAATTCAAGTTAAAAGTTAAAAAAAAAAAAAGTCAGACAAACATCACATAAAAGCAAGTCTGTAAAAAATGTGTTTTAAGAAGTGATTTAAAAGAATTCACTGATTCTGCAAGTCTTAAGTCCTCAGGCAGGGCGTTCCAGTATACGCCCTGGAACAGCCAGAAGGGACCCACCTGAGGACCTAAGGCTGCGGGCCGGCTCATAAGGTGTCAACATCTCTGATATGTAACACGGAGCCAGACCCTGACGTGCTTTAAAAGTGAGCTAAAATTGGTGTAATGTGCTATCGTCTATTAAAACCAGTAAGAAGCCTAACTGCTGCATTTTGCACAAGTTGGAGGCGAGAGAGTGATTCCTGATTTATGCCGGAGAGAAGTGAGTTACAGACTTCACAGCCACAGAGGTTGCCCCTTGGTTCACAATCCTGTTCTGTAAGTTATTAAAATTACTTTTTGTTCTCTCACCTTCACGTCTACATTCGGGTTCGCTTCTTGAACTAAAAACACGCTGACCAATTTGTCACACTGAGAAAACTCTGTGACGCCACTTTAATTCACAATTTTAGAAATGCTCTAATAATTTGTATTTATGCTGCTAATTTCTGATTCATGGCTTTGAAATCATTTGGCTTTCCTTAACTTCACGGTGCTATTTAAAATGTTCTTTATTTCATTTAAAAGCTGCGCTTCTCATGTCTGTTTTATCTAAGATTTTACTTTTTTATGACATCATTCATTTCCCTGTTGCCCAAATGTATAAAATATATACTATAAATATTGCACACAAATATGAACTAAAACTTGCTTTATATAAGCTGAAATGTCTGACCATCCAGAGCTTGATCTATACGATCATGCTGTGTGCTCATATGTTCATGTAGCTCTTTCCTCACGATGTTAATAATCTTCTTTGTTCTGACTGTTAATTCATTCAGTTCATCAGCGTGAGTCGGTGCAGGTGACAAACCCTTTCTTTTCCATAATCTCACTGCTGAAAATCCGCTGGGATTTTGACACTGACTCCAGATTTTCCATCTAATTGCAGTTTTTATAGCTCTCTAATAGACTTATTAACCAAACAAGTCTTCGAACCGAGCGCTTTGATTTGGGTCACACGAGCGTGACTGCTGTTTGTAGCATCATCCGGTGCTGGAGGGAGTAATGAGTCCAGAAGGAAAATCTTTTTTCTTTTTCTTTTTTGAGCATATGAGGTTGTGACAGGGTTTCTCTGGCTTTAGCAGAAATGAAGTCAGACGGTGAAGATCTGCTTTACTGCTTTGATCTGGCCTGTCTTCCCACTTAACTTCTGATGACACTGCACTTAGAGAGGGGCAGCGAGAATGTGAAGCCACCCCCTCCCCTCTGACTTTCACCTTAAATGCTCTTAATATTGAGCCCATATGGAAAAATGCAGTTTCTCAGCTGCTTAAGAGGCAGGTGAAAGGGAAAATGTTTCACCAATCAGAATTTGAGCCAACTGTGCAAAAGCAGCCTTGACGCAATATCTGTGAGACATGCCTGATTCTATACATTCAGTGTATAGCTTGAGCTTTTTTTGCATGGCTGTAAGCCACATTTGCAGGCGCAAAGCTTCAGCCTGCACGTAGAGGGCACTCTTAGCTCGGTTTATTCTGCAGTCCCACCATGTAATACCACTGGGAAGTTATTTATAGAGGCTGGCTTCAAAGGAGGAGAGAGAGCAAGTTTTATTGAGGTGATTTTGCTTTTGTGTGAGACAGAAAGGACAGCTTGGTGTCTTTTGTCTTCAACTTTACAGACTGCCTTTGCGTTTCCTAATCTCTATCATTTAGGAAAAGAAAATGAGCGCAAATTAAGGTCTGAAATGTTTTGTGAATGTTGTGGCAACAGGAGCGTTTTTCAAAGTCCACCCTGAAGGAGGATTCTCGTTTGATTTTTCAACTGTTCGGTTTAGATGAAGAGCAAAATGTGTGCTGTCATCACACACAGACTTTCTCTGGCTTTATTGACAGTGAGTGGGAGGCCAAATTTGTGGACTCCTGTCACTGCCTAGGGTGAATTTTCTGGTTTATGGGCAGGTTTTGTGCTGCACAACTGTCATCCTGACTATGAAATAAGCCTTGGGTGTAAAAGCTCCAAAACAAGCAAATAAACTCTTTGGAATCAATCATCGTCTCAGTGTCGCTGTCCAGTGCAGGTTTTCCAATTATTCATCATTCTGATCGGCCTTATCAATTTAGGGAGGAGTCGGCTGTCCATAGTTCCTGATAAAATTCTGCATCTATAAATCTCCACAATCAATTTTGGGCACCAGCACAAAAACCACAAACAAACGAGGCTATCTGCAGGAAGACTGGCAGCTTCTACCAGTGAAACACCTAAATTTATGTCTCCCAAAAATTGCCTTTCCTTGGCAGTGTGTCCTTGTTTTGTCCTCGTGTTGTTTTTCTGCTTCACAAGGAAATTATGGACTTTAATAACTAACAAACAGGCTGTACATCAGCATCTGACACGTTCCTCTTAAAGTCACCGGTTTCATGTGTTGAGAAATTAAGGTTAGAAATGAGTTTGATCTGGTAATTATGTCAAAACGAACAAAGTTGTTTTCATTTCTTTGTTGTCAGATGAAATGTTTTTCTTCAGCAACATAACAAACAGTTTTTTTGTACGCAGTTTCATTCATTTTAGTGAGTGGTGGACAGTGCAATTTTGAGATATTGAGATTTTAAGGCTATTTTTTAATTCTTTGCTTGCTACACTGTTAAATAGCTATATTTACTTTGGTTATGTAGACTGTAGATACAAAACATCTTTTAATCAAACTTTGGTTGCAAACTGGTAATTTTATAGCGTGAACCTGATCCGGGGAGGTGGTCCAGTTTATTATCCAACGCATGTACGTTGGTTAGTAGAATTCTTGGCAGAGAAGATCCGTGTCTTAAGGGTCCCTCCACATTTACCTCGGAGTTTCCTCCAATATTGTGATGGATGCTGGAGTGGACATGGAGAAGGACTTGCTTGTCTTGTGTTATCAGCAACGTTGACGTCGACATTTGAAAACCTTGTCCAGCTAAATAGCAGAGTCGGCAGGAGGAGAATTTACAAAGGGGTGAATTGATGATGAGTGTCGCACAGTCATATGCCATCATTGACCATGGGTCACAATAGTTATGCCGAGGCAAAAAAACAAAAACAAAATCTTAGATGCTGCTGGGACTGAACCAAAACATTAAAGTCACACACCAGAAAATGAACTGAAAGACACTTAAATGCTTCACAAAGCTTTGTTAGGGCAACTGCAAAGGCTGGTGAGATTATCATTAAAACGCCTAAACCCCATTGGGCATGTTGCGGTCACGCCGCTGTTTTGGTCCGTCCTCCATGCGACTTTAAACCCCTTTAAAACTCCATGACTTCCTGCCAGCTCAAGCTGCTCTGTGCAGACTGACCAGATACACATGGTCATTTGATTGATTGGTTACATTAAAATTTTGATTATACTAGCTTTAAGTCATTATTAATTTTTATTTGCAGTTATGGTATGGCAATAGTCAAAACGTAAACAAACAAACAAACAAAATAACAGAGAGGCAAGACAACAGTCTGACAAGATAATAAAACAATCACGATATTGAAGGAGACAGTAAAGTAGGACAGGCAGGAGCTGACGGGACACACACCGAGAACTGTGGAGAGCAAACAGCATAACAAATAAGACCAGCAACAACAAGGACGCCACAAACACACCATTAAACACAAAGCTACAGTATCTGCTGACATCAGAAGATCAGAAAACAGAACAAGTCATTCATCACTGACAGAGCATCAGCGGGGTATTTTTTACTTTATTTAACCTTTGTTTAGCCCGGTACGGAGATTAAGTACGATTTATCAAAGAAATGACAGCGAGGCAGGCGGGAGGAGGCTAATTGTGTTTGAAAGCTAATGAAAAAAAGGATAAAACGAAGTAATAACACGTATCCTCAGAATAGCCATGTTCTAGTTTATGTTACTCAAGTGTTTCCAGCACTTCTTTAAGGAAAAAAAATCCCATTTTTAATTTTAGACTATTGTGTGAAGCACGCGCACAACTGGGAGATAAATCACAGCTGAGACGGGTGTTAAGAAAAAAAACTTCACTCCTGACATACAGGGGGGGGGGGTAAAAAAATTAAAACATCAACAAACAAACAAAAGCAATAGATGACACAGACTTTTGTCTTCGTTTCAGACGCTCATGTCATTAATCATGTCCTTCAACCCAGCAGTGCTGAGATTATGTGCTCAGCTGCCAAAGTTGGGCAAAAGTAGGGCACCAGTTTGGTATTTAATTGCAATCAAACTGCTGACGTCCAAACTAATATGCTGCAAGTCACAGCACTTTCTGCAGCGCTTCTCATGCTCATCTCTATCTGTGTTTCAGCAGCGGCCGTGGAAAACCACCTTGCACTGTCTGTTTCTGTTATAATTTATGACTCAACTGTTTTACATAACCCTAAATAAAACACAGAGATCCCAGCATCCACCCAAGTTTGACTCAGACTGTCCTTTGCATGTGAATCATTGTAATTATTCAAGATCTCAATTGGGAGCAGATGTATAAATATTGACTGAATCATGCAGAGGTCTGAGCTGACTTCTGATCTGTCCGTCATATAATTATACTCACCCGCCCTGCGGGAGTGACACTACGGGAAGTTCGAATGCGCTGGAAGAGTTCACTTCAGGCTCAGGTGCCAGCACGTCTCCAGCCCTTTCCATATTGCTCTTTTCCACCTCTCAGCTTGCTAAAAACCCATCCAGCTTCACTTAACGTCAGATCACATCATCATGATTCCCGAGTGTACACACTCTTTGCACGAATTCAGGATGGTTTCTTACTGACGTTTCTTGAAATGCAAACACAGGTTTGAGCAGGACACGAAGATACTTTAATCACAGAGTCAGTTTTTCCTGACGAGTACGCCGCCTCCTGACCTATCACACTGCATGCGGCTATACTTAGGCATGTCCTGCCTACGGGGCAAGGTTACCCAGAATTCATACAGCAGCAGGTTGCATCTTTCATGCCATGACGTGAGGTAAAAAGGTCACCTGTCTGGGCACCATGTCGGACTGTGGATGAACAAATACTCTCTCTCTCTTGCTATGTGCAGTGAAACTGCGCCAGCCTCTGAGGTTGTAATTCATCACATGGCTGATGTTGTGGTATTTTTTGTTTGTTTTAGTTGTGCAAGATATCTGCACACGTTAACAATATCTTGGCCACAGACATCAGCAGGAAGTATTTTATGTCTTAAAGCTCCTGAAAACTTGGTTTTAAATCTTAAGCATGTCTCTATAACCTACCATTCATTAGGTATTTAGAGTTTAGAGCTCAGGATCAGGACTGTGTCAGTGTGGTTTGATCAGATTGGATTGACCTAGAAACATAAATAAATCATGACTGTCATCACATTCTGATTCAAATATTGTTATATAAACAGACAACCTTGTGAAATAACCAAAATGCTCTAATTAAGGCAGGAAATTGTGTTTTCTTGTAGGATTACATCACTCATTGTAAGAAGCTGATTGAAAAATAGATTTTCAGGGCCTTTAAGTTGCACAGTGATGTTTATATTAAACTGCAAAATTCATACTGACCTTCTCACTCTCACTGCCTGGTGCTTAATGAAAACTTTCAATGGGAAATGTGTTCCTTTATTAAACAAACCAAAACATAAGTAACCCGTATTTGATTTTTTTTTTTTTTTTGCCTGAAATTCATTTTGCAATATCAGGATAACCTTAGTGCCAGACAAGAACACTGACAGTGTCTGCAACCTCCCTCAGATTATGTCCATTTCATGTTCAGTGCTAATGTTTTAAAACATCTGTCTTTCTACAAAAGTTTTGCATGGCAACTACAGCATAGTTGTAATTTGGAAAGATTATCATTATGAAATACAACCATACAAACACTTCCAACTTCCAACATATCAATGCAAATGTGTTCGTAGCACCACATAGCGGCACTCTGGGAGAAGTTAGGGGTTCGCTAGGAGGTCAGTGCCCACAAGGTGAACTGGCACCTCTACATCTATGCTTCATGCTGTGGTCTGCACTGGACTTGAACTGGCCACCCTCCAGTTCCCAAGCCTGAGCTACTGCAGCACTGGTTGGTTGTGGTATGGTTCAGGTTAGACCTTGGTTAAGGTTAGGGAAGGTTAGTTAATGTTAGGGAAGGTTGGTTAAGGTTGGTAAAGGTTGGGCAAACATCATGTTTTTTTTTTTGTTTGTTTTTTTAAAGCAAACATTAATTGCAGATTTGTGACAAGACTTGAGTTCTGGTCTTCCTGCATGAACCTCCACACATTCTGCCTCTTTACATAAAGGGCATATTGTTTCCTGCGATGTTGACACTGGACATAAATAATGAGGTGTGGAATTGTCTAATTTGAGGGTAATTTATAAGGATACTCTGCTCGGCTAGGTGTCCAGCTAGCAGTAGAAAAAACAGCTAAGGTAAACCTTTAGGGAAAGAGGTTTAGCTTAGCCTCTGGAAAAAATGACATCAAGGACAAATGTTGGCACGGGACTCATATAGTGAAGAGGGTAGTACTATCAATACACTTCCTGTCTCAAAGAGAATTGGATTTGCAATTTCAGCATATCTCTTTGCTAATCATCTACCCCTAATTGGCAAAAGTAGAAGCCATTTTCCCTGTAATGAACACCTCTCTGCTCATTATATAAAGAACAGTAGGGCATAAAAATGAATCACTTTCAATGTGTTCCCCAAATTACCTCACAGATGGAGCACTTTCTCAGCTGCTGCACTGAATCTTCCAGCTTCTAACAACAGAGCAAGCGCGGCGCTGCTTCACGAGGTCAGGTAGCATCGATGACTTCCCCTCCTCAAGTTTACTCCCTGGGAAGAGGACCAACTCTTCCCCTGAACCTCTTTGCCTTTTATGGATCTGATGTGCTCTCCCTCACCCATTAGCTTGCCTGATGGTAACATGGCCTCCTTTGCAGAGCATCTCACCCTCTGCTCAGCTCTGTGGAGTTTAGCTCAGGTGGGAAAACCTAAAACTTTAAATGCACCTGCAGTCTGTTGAACCAGTGTTAGATCGTGAGTTAGGGTGTAAAAACTCCCAGTACATTTAAAAATAGTTTGACACTGACGCTGTGTTGGTTGGATCATATTCACTGAAGGTACCGATTATTAAAGCTTAAAGAGGAACATGTGGTGATCATTTCAGGCATAAAATTAACCAAATCTTCCATGCATGCCTCCATATTGTAGGACCCATAGAGCAAGCGCGCCAGAGATTTCCATTGGCCGAACACAGCCAAGAAACTTCTGGTTTCTCCCTCTACTGCCTTAAATGGGGATAAAACTGAGCGACTCTTTTAGACTTTCCTAATGTTATCGGGCCAAATGGATCAAATGCTGATCATGAAACAAGTCATGAGGGTTGTGAAACTCATGTAAATGTATTCAACATTTTAGAATCACGTTTTTCTCAATGTAAGCTTCTGGGAACCAGTGTGCATCACATGACGGACTCCATTGCTGTCATTATACGGTTTGGTCCCCATGTCAAATTGGCTTTAAAGCCTAGCACTCTTCCTGGGGGTTTGGTAATTACACGAATGTATCCTATAGATTATGATCTGGCAGCAACCAGCTAACCCATCCAAGCTGTATGTGAGGTATTTGAATTTTAGTTGGCATTTACACTTTCAAAACAATGTGTTTGTAGTCTTATTTGTACATCCTCCTTCAAAACTAAGAATGCAGCTAATGGACGTGTTGTTGGCGCTGAAAAATCCTCTATATCCTCTATTTGATCTTTGATACTGAGGATTGTTAGCACTATCGTCTCACAGCAAGAAGGTTCTTGTTTCGAACCGCGGATGGTGGCATCATGTTCTCCCTGTGTGCATAGTTCCCTCCGGGTACTCCTGCTTCCTCCCACAGTCCAAAGACATGCACTTAACAGGTAAAATGTTGACTTTTTGAATTTTGTGAATTACCTGTAGGTGTGAATGTGAGTACTTGTTTGTCTCTATGTGCTCTGTGATGAACTAGCGACTTGTCCAGGGTGTTCTAGCCTCTCGCCCAATGTCAGCTGTGATAGGCTCCAGCTCCACTGTGACCCTGATGATGATAAGCGGTTACAGATAATGGATGGATAGATATTGATATTACCTACTCAGGTGTTTTTTGGCTAAACATGCTACAACTGCTGTTTCATTAGACACTCTCAAGGGACCGCCACAGCAAGACGAGGGCCATGGCTGAAGGGGGGAACCAAGCTAGCACTACCAGTAGTGAGCAAACCTGCTAGAATGTTTACGACACAGGCTGTGGAGGTGAAAGGGGTGAAAGAATAAAGAAATACAGTAGATTACTTAATCAGCTTTCTTGCATGTTTCTCTTTGCAGTAGTGACCTTGATTGATTTTTGTTACGCACTACTTCACTGATTAACTTTACAGTACAAGTAGAAAAGCAACACAAAAGAAGCATTCTGACACCCTCGCATGATAATCTCCTGTTTAAGGGGGCACTACAACATGTGTATTCAAAGCAGAGGTCTCACTACTGTCATGCTCTGTTATCAGGCATTAAAATGTCATTGACTGGCCCAAGAAGAAAAGTAACTTCAAGCTGCACTAGCTGCAGTATTTTTGGTAGTGACTAGCCTAGACAACAACAACATGTTCACTGTTAAATTATTTGAACTGGCACAACAAGCTGTTCAGATTTGGTTCAGACTACTTGCTGACATGGAATTCCTGTGAGTCTGTGAGATATAATCAAATTTTCTCTTGGTACAACCACTGCTTTGTTTGTGGCTACACTTCTTTACAGTGTTCCACACTATCTGCCATACATCTCTGAAAAAATGTGACTCAATAGATTCAAGTTTAGAAAGGAAGTTAGCAATGTGCTGCTATTGTAACCGGTGTATTTACACTCTACTGCAGTGACAGTTTGGTAAATACAGTGTGACCAGAGACCATAGCAGGGAGCCTTGTTAGCGCTGTAGCCTGAGGACGTGAGACAAACTCAAAGGACCGGCAACACAGAAGGTGAAAGCAGCAAAAGAAGACATTTAATATATGCTGTTTGAAAGCCGTCTCTTTCCTCCTTTAGAATGAGTCTCCTTTTGTTGTAGCAGAACTCGATGTGTCCACAGGCCAGAATAACATTACACTACAAACAGGTTCCCTAAAGCAAGCCAAAGCAGAGGTCTCACTATTCCTCAGAAAATCTTCCTCCGTTCTGAAAGGATTTAGCTCTGCGTGCAACATGGAAACAAACTTTCCTTACTCTTTAACTGCCAATTTCCATCCCACTGAAAAATGTTCACTTTGCATAACAGAGTTCCCTCTTCTCAGCTCCATCTTCCCCAAGTCCTGTCCTCATCGACGAACACTCTGTATAGCAACTATCCTCTTATTATATCTCATGAATAATTTAAGGGCAAGTGCTTTGTTTCCAACACACAACTGGTGTTGTGCAGCTGTGCAATAAATCATCTTTCAGAGTTGATTCATGCTAATGTTATGCTGGTGTTGTTCAGGCAAGATTTACGTCTGGACAAACTTAACAGGCGTCTACACTTCTGTAAGTCTCATCTGATGGATTACTTTATCCCACAAACAAATCAGATTTAATATATTCTTTTCATGGTTTTAGTGAAGGCTATACAGCAGGATTCATTTTAAATAATAGAGACATGTTATTGTATGTTACCTGAATGACATGCTCCAACAACTAATTGTTCTTTTTGACTGAACAATTTGAGAAAAAATATACAATAAGACTAAGACAGCCATGCTAGCAGCTCTGTGAGGCTATAGCCTACTATGGTGCTTCATGCTAAGAGCAGCATGCTAACATTCTCACAATGGAAATGGTAACATGCTGATGTTTAGCAGGTAATTACCACATTTACCATCTAGTTAAGTGTAGTAGCATTTGCTTATTAGCACAAACACAAGGTGCAACTGAGCCTGATGGCATTGCAAGTATTGGACAAATTTAAAGTTTGACCCAGTGATACATGAGAAGTTAGAGGATTGCCAAAGTTACTGCAGTTCAGCCTGAGGGGAACATGGATGTCTGCACCAGATTTCATGGCAATCCATACAATAGTTGTGAAGGCATTTCACATCACCACAAATGTCAACCCCACAGTGGACTAACAGAATCACCAAAGTTAGTCAGGGAATCATGGATGTTTCAAAATTTAATGCCAATGGATCTACTGTAGTAGATGCTTTAGATATTTCAGTCTGGACCAAAGTGGTGGACCACCTAGCCACACTGCTAGTCTGGCTAAAACATAGCAGTCCTGTTAGGTGTTAAAGGAAACTATGGTGTATTATGACCTGGGTTTTATTTAACTCGGACTATACTTCCTGAGTGAGCTCTTGGAAGGCTGCAACACTGCTAAAAAAGGCAAACTGGGCAAGAGAACTGAGTGGTCAGATGGACATACAGATAACCCACTGTACAAGCTAACGATGTAGCCAGATGAGATATTCTTTGTAGGTAAACTGAAACTAAGGACACTGATGGCGTATCAACACCATCGGGAGTTTCAGTCGTGTTTTTCAGTCATTCATTTTAAGCGCATCAGACGGAACAGATACGTTTCTATTTTGATCAAACCAGTTGTCTACACAAGCCGTGTTCATTTCACTAGCATTGGGCGCACATAACACAACAGGTCTATTTTCTTTTTTATGCACATTTGAGTAAGTTCTCCTTACTTTGGGGTTTGTCCACAACCTGCATGTTTGACTGAACTGTAGCTTCAACAGAGAGAAGCATCCCATCCCCAATAACCAAAATACTATTGTTTCAGGAATCATATTCAGGTGTCTGAATGAGGAGAATTCGGCTCCCATTACACCCACAGAAGGAGTCTAATTTTATTGAAAACCAAAACGTGTCCTATATAGCAGTGTTGTTTCAAGCAGAGAAGAAGATTCACCATTGTTAGATACTGATTTGTCCCTTAGGAATAGCACCTGATAGAATTTATGGAAATTCTGCTTGAAATTGTTTCTTCTTGCTCCCATTTGGAGAGGTCTAAAATTGTGTTTTGACCCACAAATTGCAGAGAAAGTGAAAGAGTTTGAATCATCACTACTTCTATAGAGATTTCCCCTTGTCAATGATTAATCGAGGTAACCAGTATGACTTTCACAATTAGTTGAGACACGGCAGAACCTCATTTACAATAGCTTTATTCTGACACAATAGTCTTGCACATTTAAGTCGCTGCAGGGTTTCCAGTGTTCATGAAATAATATTGTACAGTAAAAGTACGAGATGCCACACCATGATCATTATAACTGAACATGTGTGACAGCATGGGTTTGCACAAACACAATCACACACAGGTGCAGACATGCATGTGTGCGCACACACTCATACACAGAGACATAATTTAATAACATAACCCCTGGCAGAACTTCATTTTGCATTTTGCTTTGTCTGCTTGAGTCTACATTTTTCATGCAGTATTAGCTGCCTTGCTGCTGTTTCCCTCTGGTGATCGCTAAATTAGACATCAATCAATGCATTTCAACGGCTGCTGAAACACAGAAAGAACCTCTCTTAATTAAGGGATTCAATTTAAACCATGAAAATTGATTTTACTGAAGGGCCTGCAAAGCAATCAGATAAACAAGGTGACATATTCATGTAATCATTGTAATTAGTTTTGTTCCGAGTATTTGTAATAAAATTTAACCTCATGGAAAATATTTCATCCCTGCACTCAGGTTGTTTTTATGCTGTTTGAGGGCCTAGAAATTGTGTTTCTTGCAGAGTTGCAGCTCTGCTTCTTCTTTATTTATAAAGCAAAGTTACATTTGTGATGCTGGCGAAGTTTGTATTTGTTACAAGTATGAAACAAGCACGGTATAAAGTGAAAAGACTTTGGAGCTGTGCTGCAGGCAGCAGTAATGCCCTTGACGGGCTTCAGGCGACAGATTTCCTCACAACTGGAAGAGGGCACTGAGGGCAGCACTATCACAGGGTGGCTGAACGCGTGATGTAAAGGGACAGCTGGCAATAACACACTAAGTGCATATATTAGCCAGGTGGGTACTGTCAAACCTGACCAGCAATTAGGAATAGAAGGACAAAAACATGTTCAATTTAACATCTTATTCTGTCTGTATTTATTCAAGGAATGGCCTGAGAGAAACCTTCTGTTTATGTTTTTCAAAAATGCAATTGAAATCAGTAAAGTCAAGTAAATTCTGCTCGATGGACATCGATGGATGTTTGTATCAAAAATCAAAAATCAAAAATGAACATAGGGTGTGCATTACATTATCTAGTGCTGCCTATGTAAGGATGAGCTAATTAAACTAAATACATTGTGCCTTGTCTTAATTAGTAATTGTATCATATTTAGGATCTTATTTAGCTTGAGACAAAGGACATGTCTGGTATAGATCATGCAGCATGCTTTGACGCCTTGACACATTTCAAGGCAAGGCTTGTGTTTGCACATTGGCGCCACTACTATTCATTATAAAATTGTAGCTAAATGCTAATGTTCGTATGCTACATTCTCACCATGGCAAATCTGATATTTGGCTATTATTTGAATGTTTACCATGTGTACCATCTTAGTTTAGAGTGTTAGCATGCTAATAGCTAATTGCCATAGTACTAAACATGACATTAACTGACATAAACCAAACTATCAAGGACAAACTGACAAACCTGATCATGGTGTCATCAAGGTCAGTAGGATTCATCATCTGTACCCATTTTATAAAACATCCAATAGCTTGTGACACATTTCAAACAAGTCAGTCGCACACTTCAGTCAACATTGTGTTGGCTAGAGACACTTTACCAGATATTTGCTGGAATCAGTGCCAGTATCAGTCCTCCCAACTTAACGGTCACAGATTTATTCACAGCTGTGTCAGATAGTACTCTAATAAACTATTTTCATTAACTTAATTCCATTATATTTAAAAGGAGCTTTGATGAACCTTTATCAAAAACGTCTTGTAGCTGGACATCCTGACATATTTCAAGAAATAAGTCTTAATAGCAGCCAAATGTGCTTGTTTCAAGGATGCTCATATTTAAACGAGTCACCTAAATTTGATAGGGCATTTTTACAGTGTAGGACATTTCCAACTGTAGCCTGCCTTTGATTGAAGAGTAGAGGAAAAAAAACAGCACATGGAGAACAAGATAAAGTGATTCCTCAGTAAATTCTCAACTGATGTTTGATTGAAATCTGGCAATGATCTTGTCAATAAATGACTGCATGATGGACACCAGCAAGGTCATAGGCTTATGTTGGTAACTGAATCTGGTACAGCCTTCAGCATGGAAAGACAAACGCTCAGCTCGTCCATTAACGGTGCTGCGTTTCGTAATCTGATCGAGTCACAACTTAACATGTCAAGACAAATTGGCATTTCACTCATTCTCGGCCCACTGTGATCTCTGTGATGTACAGGTAGCCCTGTCACAGGAATCCGAGAAGCTAATGAGAAGAAATGAGGGTCGCTTTGATTTCCTGAGCAGCCGGGTTTGTGTTCACATGTTGTTTTTCATCCTAATTCACTTTGGTTTGGTTCTGTGTCTTTTCAAGTAAGATGTTTCAGTCAGCCTCTTGCTCACACAGTCCGTGTTGTGTGAAGAAAAAATAAGTAAAACTTTGTAGTTTGTCTCTGAAAATGTTTTTGGGTTGCAGTGGTTCATTTTGCTCTGATGATTAAGTCAACAAAACAACACTAAGGCATTGGCAAAGTCAGAGAAGGAGCTCACATTCTTATTGGTTGCTAAAAAAGCCACATTGAGCTTCAGTGGTTCTTTGAGAAAACACTGTAAACAGGGGTGGAGTACACTGACTCAGAGCCAAATTAAAATCTTTCTTTACTGTGTGCTTTAGACATGATTAAAGTGCAGCTTGTGTTTCTTATCAATCGTCCACAAGTCAATTCAAACCTGATTTATTAAAAGCTGTTTCTATAAATTCCTCTGAATATGGATTTTAATTAAGTATCTTACCTTCGTAAGGTGACTGGGCTCAGCCTTAGAGATAGGGTTAGTGAGTTTGGACATCTGGTGGGAGCCTGGAGTAGAGCTGCTGCTCCTTCATGTCGAAAGCAGCCAGCTGATGTAGTTTGGGCATCTTATTAGACTGCTTCCTGGGTGCCTTTCTTTGGAGGTGTTCCGGGCACGTCCAACTGTTAGAAGAACTTGGGGTAAACCCAGAACCCGCTGGAGGGACTATATAGCCCATCTGGCCTGGGAACATCTCGTGATCCCCCAGGAGGAGCTGGAATGCGTTGCTGGTAAGAAGGACGTCTGGAGCGCCCTGCTAAACCTGCTAGCACTGTGACCCGACCCCAGATAAGGAGAAGGAAAAAGATGTTGTATGTTTTGTTGGCAAAATTGGACTTATTTAATTAAGGTATAGATGCATGGCTCGTATGTTCTCCATATTAGCACTGAAGAAATATTGATACTGAAACTACTACCCAGGTTGTGCAGAGCAGTTCTTTTCATCGCCAAATGCAAACAGTATAAGCATCTATTCCTTTGTTTAGCTAAACAAAGGAATAGATGTCAACCAATCAGCAACTTCTGTGGCTGTGAAATGAAGCCAATGCAGAAGTGCACTTTGATTGACAGGTTTCTGCCCTTACAGGATGCTTGTTTGCTCATTCAGTCTGCCTCAGTTCCATCAACGATCCACATCTATGCCTATTTTTAGGTTAGTTGGGCGGCGGCAGGGGCATGCCAAGATGGCGACGGCTGGAGCCACCACACTCTGAGCTTCACGATGGTTCTTCAGAGACTTGTGGGTAACAACGTGGATACGTCCATGTTTTATATAGTCCATGATGTCAACCTACTCTAGCATATATGGATACACAGCCTGTCCTAGTCCCTGGTGTCTTCATTGTTGGAGGACCTGAGGCCATCAGAGTCGGTTTAGTTGCGGGTAAAATGGGCTTTGGGTCTTCCACTAATCAAAGGGCTGGTGGTTTCTCTTGGCCATGTGTTGAACAGCCTTTGTGTGATTTTTAACTAATCTTAAACTAAAAAAAGAGACAGCCAGTTAATGCTTTTCAAACACTAACAATTAATTTTGGCTCAGAGGTTTGAGACAGGTGTTGCAAGCTGTAGTTCATTACTTTCTGTCAGATTTATGAAAATATTCTTAACACAATAGATCTATAATAAAGTGCATGATTATGAAGGCTACATCTCTCACTGGCTCTTTGAAAATCACCTCACTTGAAAGGGATGTTCTGCATCTTGACAAGCGCACAGTGTGTTTTATGGAATTGCATTTTTTCCAAAAAGCTCGAGGCCACATCCTTCACTCAACGTTTTCCTGGAAGTGTGACCATTTCAACTGCATTGTGGACAGTTTGTGGCTAACCTGTGTCCTTGGGAGTAGCTGACAGCCAGCCAGACAAATGAATTGTGAATCATGGATGAATCATGTTCTTAAGAAGAAAAGAACAAATATATTTACACGCACGTTACAATCAGGTATTTACAATCTAAATCTAAATTTTCATTTACATTGACATACAGCCAGATGTTGGCCTCTACTGTACTTCAGTATAAACTTTGAGGTGCTTTTACTTTATTTCCATTTCATGCTACTTTCTACCTCTACTCCATCCATTACATTTCAGAGGGAAATATTATACTGTTTGCATACAAAACATACGAAGAGCTCATAAAATATGTTTTGTTTAAAAGAAAGCTACCCAGCAGTACATACAAGCACTGACTGTATCACTGAAAAACATGAAAAATGGTCAAACTACATCTTTAGAAAAAACGCAACCTTTCCATCGTGATGTAAACCTGCAGAGAGAAAAATCATATTTTTTTACATTTTGACTCATCAAACAAAGGTGCAACTGATCACCTTATTAATTACTGCACTGCAGCAATAGCAGGAGCAGAGTTGTTGTTGCTGTTATGAGCTCCAGCTGTGATTTTCCTGCTATGACGAGCCAATAGTCAAAATAAAAAGAAGTCTATGAATTCATTTGGAAATGATTAAAAAGAAGGTTTGGGGGACAAAGATTTGGTTATTTTTCTTGGTTTATGTGCTTCTAAATATGTGAACATGCTACATAGTTAATTTGTTTCCCTTTTGGCTGCTTTAACGATTGGAAGTTTGCACAGTGTGTTTTATTTTGAAAATTGACCGGGTTCTTTATTTCGTTTCTGTGTCTGACTTCCGGCCAGCTCGAGCTGCTCTGTACAAATTGATGCGGGCTGCTTACGGCATCTGTCAAAGATAGAACATCTGCATATTCTCCGTGGAGCTGAATGGAGACCCACTACTGAAATGGACCGCTGCCCCGACTGGAACAGCCACGATTAGCTCTGGCAGCCACGGTCACACGTTGCACCCATGCCTGGTGGAGTTTGGCCGTATAGTACAAGATAAACAGATTTTGACAGCAGAATCAAAGAAAAAATGGTGATTCTCATCTTGCAAACAGTCTGAAGATGTTTATCATGCAGTCAGTATTGCAAGAGAGTCTCGGCAAAGGAAAGTCCAGAAGTTTGGACAAAGTTTTACAGAAACATGAAGAGAAACATGCAGCTCACATTCTTGCAATACAATTAATCTCCTGAATTCATCCTCTTATGATTTGTTTCCCCATCACAGACAAAGAGCTGTAGGATACCGCCTGTGTCATACAGAGCTGTTAAACAAATGGATTGATATAAAAATGCCAGTGATTATTACTTTTAGATAAAAGCAGAGCACATTCTCGCTGTGATATTATTTGTAATATTAGAGGGGAGGAAGCTGTCCCCTGCAGTGTGGCTGAAGAATGAGGACAGCGTAGCCAAGTAATCTGCCACCCACCCCGCCACCCCACTCCCAGTATCTGCTGTCCACTTCAGATGATAACCTCTCTCCCGGGCGGGCGGAGGGTTAGAGCTTCATTATCTCTGTGTCACATTAAAGCTCATACACCAGAGCCTTTCCAGGACCCCCGGGGTGACCTGGGCTGCGTGGTTTCACCTGCCTCCAATAGAAGAACACACACAGGCACAGATGCACAAAAACACACACGAATAAACACCATCACATGCATGAGTTCACACCCACCTAAGATGTAAATACATGGAGTGACTGTGAATACACATGTTTACATACAGAAAGCACACAACACACACAAACTGACATAAATTGCACACATGCTCAACTTGTAACCTCTCCTATTTGTCCTCTGTCATTTTTCCTTTCTACGTACTGCACTGTCTCTCTCTCTCTTTCACACACATGCACAAAAACACTGCAGCACTCTCCCTGGCACTGACAAGATACATGATGAACGCATCCACGGTGATTTATAATAACTCACTTCAGAGCGATGCCATTGCAGAGGAGGAAATTGAACAAACAGGCCATGTTATCTGTCACCAGATGACCCAGTTCAAGTTCAAGAAGCTGCCTGTCAAGTACAATTGACTGCACAACTGATATATTAGACCTTAATGGCAGCAGAAAAAAGAAGCTCTTAACGATTGCCTTTGCTGGGCATGTGAAGGTCCTACAGAGGGGTGGATTGCAAAAAGGAAACAAATGATTTCCTGAAGCAGCATCTTCCTTCCAAAAAAAATCCATCTGATACAGATGCTAGTATGGCACTTTGAAGAGAGCGGTTTGATACTGAGTTAGCTCTTAGCGGATTAAAGGACATCTCTTAATGAGAGGTGGGAAGTGGTTTGTCACCTCAGCAGCTTTTTATACACCCAGCAGACACAGAGCGACAGTAGCTCTCACTCGGAGTCGTGTTTCTGATCACCGGACGAGTGTAAATCTAATACTCTCTCGCCTTTTAGCTTAGTTTTGGTCTCCACCAACTACTGAGGGAAATATCTGGCTCTTTAACTACTGTTGGTTGGTGATATTAAGGTTTTGATTAGTGAAATTTTCCATTTTATTTCTTTGTTTTTTATTTATTTATTTTGTTAAATGAAAAAGAAAAAGGTGACATTAGTCACAGGTACATATAAAAGTAGCTTTTTAGTATATGTACCAAAACCCAGGCTTCATATTGATTTTACTACTCTGATACCCAGTCCTGCTACATAAAATCTCAAGGTATATTTTTCCAACTTGTGCCATTGTGTTAAAGCAGCATTGTGTAACTTTTCTACCATAAAGTAAAGTAAGATTTTTTAAATAAATTTTGATGCTACGTTGATGTCTGTTCATGGACTATCTAACTTTGGGCTCCAGGTATGATCTCCCTCAAGAAGTATGTAATGCTCTACAGCACTAAGTCACACACCACCAATTATTTCTCTGATTTTGGTGAAACTGGATCATATTTTATGGAGAAAATGTTTTTTGGTTTTCCCTCTGATGTCCTCCTGCTGCTCTACCTCAACTCTGTGATTTACAGTTCCCTGATAGACAGTAAAGTAAACTGTTTGATAATGTTAGCTCAGAGCTCAGGCGGAGTGTTAGTGTTTGTACCACAGGCGTTTTGTACCACTGCGAAGAGGAGGTATTCAGCACTGGGCTGCTGGGGAATGTTGACAGGGAGCGGAGTATGTGTCGTGCGGTGAAAAGACTGAAGGTGACGTTGACGGAGGAAGCTAAAAAAGTGTGATATAGTGAGTAATATAATCATAACAAATACGCACGGTACCAATGTACAAAAATTTGGTTTAGATCCTGCCACTCGTCACATAGTGTCTAAATGACCAAATTTGAGCCTCACAAATTAAATGTACAGATGCCTGTGAAAGTCAATGTTGTGTTTTCCAAGAAAAAAAAAACCTCAGGGTTCGATTTTCAACACACACATCACAGACAATTTCTCACGTTCTGAGAATAAAGGGTCGGCTGATAAGATGACAGCAACCAAACAAAGCACAAGTATTGGCGTTATCAAGAAGCCTGTGAAACATATGTTACAGCATATGGTCCAAAGAGGAGAACCGGATCTGATTTGCTGTCAGACAGTTTGAAAAGCATCCCAGCACACGGCTGCTTTTGGGAAAACACATTAACCTTTTCGCAGAGTGAAAAGAAACTGAAGGCACAGCTGTGAGGGCAAACTGGAAGCAGTGGAGGTGCATTCAGATTTGCAGTGTTGCACCTCGCCACACCACTGACGTGACTCTAACAGGCTACTTTTTTTTATTGTTATTTATTTTCGTCACAGTGAACCTAATCATAGACAGGCATATCCACAGTGGAGGCAATCTACAGTAGCCTACAATTGCAGGGGAGGTAAAATTGCAATCAATCGACATGGCAGGCGATCCCCAGGGGTCAGCTTACAGTTTCATTAAAGGAGCAGCAGAAAAGCTTCACAGTGACCTGATGGTCTGTGAATCTCACACCTCTAAATTATTTCCTGTTTAGCTGACAAAACATACTTTGGGCTCTAATTTGCAGGGCTGAGCTTCAAATACAGTTTGGTGTCAGTGCACTTGAGACAGCCACTCACTGCTCTGTCTGTCTGTTTGGTTTTCATCAGCAAATTGAAGGCTCAGTTGTCGTCATGTGATGTAATATTAAACCTTGTTCATGTGACAATGACCCTAATGAATGACAGATGTGAGGTGCAGCTGAAAGCTCATGAAAAAGTTAGTTAGTGGACCCTGAATTAAAATCATTTTTGTCATTCTATAAGTAAGTCCTGACAAGTTTCTGTGGGTTTTCCTTTTAGCTTTTTTTCTTTGGTCTCCACCAACTCCTGAGGGAAGTATTTGGCTCATTAGCTGCTAAATGCTACAGTATATTCACCAGTTAGCTGACAAGTTAAGTTTTTTCTGTCAGCTGTTTGGTACAATGGGGTTTATTAGAGGATTTTTGGTAAAAAAAAAAAAAAAAAAAAAAGAGGTGCCTGTTTTAGGTGGAAACAGGGCAGAGACTGAATCAAAACTGTGAAGTTGAGAGCAGTAAGACCAGAACATCGAGGTGAAAGATGCTAAAACAGTCAGCGGAGCTGCAGACTGTGGATTTGTCATTACCCTTCACAATCCATAAAAGTATTCATATAGCAGCTTTAACTAAACTAAAGAAAATACATTTCAGCGTTTAATTTGTCCGGTCTGGGCTATTGTAGAAATATGGCAGTTCAACACGGTGGATTTAAAAAAAAAAAAAAAGTTTATATTATAACTATGTTATAATGAAAACATAGTCAGCATAGCATATTATGTTCAATATCTGCCATATTCTGTAAATACAGCGCCATAAATCTGACACACCGGACCTTTAAATAGCAGTTTCAGAAATGCTCGTTGTAATTTAGCAGAAAATACAAACAAATTAGAGTTTGGTGCAACCGGTCTGAGAAGCTTTCTCCGGTATACATGCCAATGGTTAAGCAGATGACCATATTCCCAACAAGTTTGATATATGTCAGGGTATATCATGGCATTAATATTTTTAAAGCATTGAATTTCACATAGAAGTATTTATTAAGAGCCCTTTTTCCCCCTGCAGTTATAATCTGCTTTTTAAAGATAATTTCAGCTCGTTAACACCTCTCTTGTCAATGTGTCACCTGATATTAAAGCACGGAAATATAATGTGGTTTGACATTAGGAATGTCAAGTTATTAAGATAAAACCCTATAATTAATAATAACTGCACTAACATTAGCGAGCAACACTCTCAAAGCTGTGACTCGGCGTTAATCGAGCCTTTTGGGGAAGTGTGAATATGAGAGTCAACGAGGCCACGCTTCTACACTTTCTGACACGATAAAAATAAAGACGCAACATTAAGCCTTCCTCTTTTTTTACATTTAAAGCTTTCCAAAGTGGGATCAATAATACGCTTAAAAGTGAGAAGAGCTCTCTGCAGTCGGCTCTCATCTCGTCTCTTGCACATTATTCTGTAAGCTGCTGAGAAAATAAATACACAAGACTGATGCTGGTGTCTGTTAGGATGTTGGGAACACACGCTATAGGCAAATGATATCCCACTTACATTGTTTTACAGTAACGCTGCTATTATTGCAGTCATTAGTCTAAATTATTGACTCATAACACAACATTTCTATGCAGCTATCACTGGGTTTAGGGTTTAATTTATATGTAAATGCATTTGTACCCTGTGTATTATTTTGTCAGCACATCATTTGTTGAAATGAGATGTGGGATGTTTGATTTGGAAGGATGTTGATTACAACTCAGATGGTTGAACACTGGAGAATAAGTGCAATTTCTTGAAGTTGGAACACAAATTTTCAGTTTAATAAAAGGAAGATCCAGCCTTGACTTGATCCAGATCGGGTTTATATTTATTCTCACAGTGTTAACCTGTGGAGACAGACTGAAAATAGTCAAATCCTTTGAATTTCTGTGCAGCAGATGATGTTTCTCAGGGAAGGACTTACAGAATGACAAATTAAAAGCAACTAAATTAGCATTTATTTACACAAAATGGCAATCAATTATCTTCCAGCTGTAAGGGTTATGAGGAGATATATATATTTACAGTTTGAACACTCAATCATAGACCTAATTAAGCAATTTTCTATGGCATTATTCCTGGTTTGCAGCAGTCCAGAGTCCCAAGAGACTGTGATTACACTGAACTAACCATTACCCTGTTGTTGTAAGTAATTAAGGATTTTGAGAGAAAGTGAGTTGTTCAGTGTAGAAGTGGGTTTAGAATTTCCAAACAAAGAAAACAGAGCTGTCAAAGCTGCAACAGCTCGATAAAAGATAAAAACAACTGAAGGTCGTGAGCAGCCACATCTTCCTCTCGACTTATTTGGTTATTAAATTCACACCCACAATGAAGCCAAAATTAGTTTTTCGCTTCCTCTGGAAGTATAATTTTATATTGAACATGAGTGCATAGTGGAGATTATAATGTTCTATGTGACCTTTAATCAAACTTGAGATCATATTCAGAATATTACAATGTTGGGATGTTTTCTTTCCTTTTGAGGGGGTAAATAGAATTAAAAGATAATAAAGACTACTTTTGGATATGAGAAATCATTGGTATTTTAGTATATAGTATATAAAGCAGAATAATCAATAGCATTTACATTTCTATAGCGCATTGATTCCTAAAAAAAACCTTGTGATGTTCTTCACATTTTGTGCTTTATGCAGCACTCATGTCTTTCATGGCCAAGGAGCAAAAATATGGATTATGTAGTGTGCTCAAAATGACACTTTTCTGAAATGCAAAGATGTTTGAATGTAATTCTAGTGGTAAATGAATGTATGAGTATATGAAAGGAATTCCATGAAATAACACCTGTCTATTCCATCCACCATGTAGAGATTGACTGAAGGAGAAACTATACTACATGATTCTGTAAAAAACAAAACAAAACAAACAAACGAGCAATAAAAAAAAAAAAAAAAAAAAAAAAAAAAACAGGACTGCACAGTACAAGGGCAAAATTCAGTTCTCAAGGATCAGTGCAAAGTGTTCGTCCATGACTCAGTCTGGTCTAAAGCAGGCAAAGAACATGTGCACATTTGAAAATAAAAAGAGAACATTCATGTGGAGGTTAAGCACCAATGACGGGTACGTCCCTTTCAACCTAAATGTAATGGCAGTTTTAAATATGAGTCTTTTCTCTGAGTGACATTAATGTTGCGATGGCAATCTTACTATGTCGTTGAATCAAGTATTAGCATGCTACAGCTAAGCAATTACTTTTAAATTTAGATTTAAATTATAAAGTAGAATAATATATTACAGGACATTACAGTCACTTATCTAAGAAATGTTCCCTTCACTTCAACAACTCTCAGTTGCTGTTTTCAGTTCCTGGGGCTAAGCTAACGTTAGCTGTTGTTGACTGCTTGTTTAACCACGTGTTAAATAGAAAAGAAATAATATGTGGAGTCGTTTGAAGTATGTGCATGAGTGTATAATCACCTCAAAATAAGAAGTTGTGTTTTTGTTACCTTTTATATCAGTGTCCACCACTGGCTATAGATAGGCACTTTTGCGTTTTACAGCCACCATAGTTTCTCTTACATGCTTTGAAGCGGAAGGTGAGGTAAGGGGGTTGCAATCTGGTGCCTCACTACTGGATGCAACAATCTACTGCTACACACTGGACCTTTAAAGGAATATTTGATTTGAAAGTAATGTAATAAGTACTGGAAGTCATTAGTTTTGCTGTTGAGTAGTAGAAGCACAGTTCTTTTTAAAAGGAGTAATTGACTGTTAAGCCTCTGTGATAACATTTAACACTATGAGATGGAGGCTATTTCCTTTTGAATGTCTCTTCATAACTCACAGTGGACTGCTGTTAGCAGCAGGTACAGATGTGCAGTGAAGGGTTGCACACACAGAAAAATTGAAGGGCTAGACGGAAGTCTTTTTTTCAGAAATCTGTTGGGTGTGATTATTGATATGGACTGTCAGTGATTTACCATAAAGAAAAGCCCTCTAACAGCAAACTGCCACTGCTCTGCTGTTCCAAAGTAGCCCGCTGGCAGCAAACCAAACTTGACAGTTCACTGTAATCTGCACTGACTCTGCGGCTGCACCGCCAGTCCACTTTGATCTCAGACAGAGCAAACACTCCAAGATCACCTAATGCAAAAGATGTGGATCTCATGTGTGCATGTTAGTTCAGCTAATGTGTTTTTAAACGGTTAGAAAGACATTTTCAGACAAACTGTGTACAAGCTTGTATGTTGAACTGAATACAACCAGACAGTGAGAGGAAGATTTAGGGGGCTCTATTTACATTCATGTATAATCAGCTGAAATATGAGTTGTTGTATTGTAGTTATTGTATTGTCTGTAGATACCGTAAAATATGCCATTAAATATTACGGTGTTTTACTGTATAATTAACAGTCTCTAATTTAAAATAATACTTTATACTGTATAAATTCCCTTAGCTGTATAAATAAACTTTTTAAAAAATGACTTGTACTGTAGACAGGAAACACAGTCATACTTCATGGCACATTTTACAGTCTTTTACTGTCATGGTTTGGCAGTTTTTCACCGTAAAATCTACAGACATTTTAAAGTATGGAATAAAACACCAACCTTATATGTGAAATCAACAGTACTAATATCTTTTTACTGTAATATTAGAAAAGGTTAAACTGTATTCACTACAGTAAAATTCTGGCAACCACAGCTGCCAGTTTCTAACGTAAAAAGGTGTTTTTTTTTAACTAGACACTTAACACTGTAGGGGAGACTGGGGTAAGATGAGCCATTTTTCATATTTAGGATCACTACATCAAGGCAATCATAGTTTTGTCGCTAACTAATATATCTGTATATATTTCAGGATGTTGTGCATCCCTTCAAACAAACAGAATGAGTGTAAACATAACTGTTTTGATAATATAGCATGTCCAAAAAAAGTGGTCTCGTGGCACAACTTACCCCGTGTATGGGGTAAGTTGAGCATAGGAGCGGGGTAAATTGAGCCGTATCCCTACTCCCCCCCACCCTTCCTCCCCACCTCCACCCCACCCCTCCCTCACCTTCTCCCTCCCTAAATAACAGTCACTCCATCACATTCATGTATATTTCTATTTATTATACACAATTCAACAGGTACAAAAACCTTTTTATTATTATTATTGCATATTACTGCTAAACAGCTGTTTTGTCAAAAAACAACAACAACATTTTAACATTAGGAATGCCTTAAAGTGCGCTTGGGAAGAGAACATTAACAGCTGTCTTTTTGGAAAGAAAGCACTAGAACTGAATCCTTGGTCCAGAATCATAGTTTCTTGTCCTTGCTGACAGTAAGGTCAAATGGACTAGTAACACATTTGAACAATCTGAACTGAAACTCTCATCATCCTTCCTTCCTTCCTTCCTTCCTTCCTTCATCTATCCTCTCTTCTCCATCTTCGTTAAACTCCCTCCATCTTCCTCTCGTTCCATCTATCCCCATCCCTCCCTCGATCCATCCATCTCCCACCTCCGCTTTTACTCAGTGTTCCACCTGTCGAGGTTAGGGCTAATCTGTTAATCTAATCTGTTAGTCTGTATTCATATAAATGCAGAATCTTGATATAATATTTAAGACATATAGGCTACAGCCAAAATACACTTATTAAGTGTATGGGGTAAGTTGAGCCACTGGCTCAACTTACCCCTGGCCAAATTGCTCAACTTACCCCAGAGCTACCATTTTGACTTTATTAGTCCCCACAGCTAAAATGGTGCACTTTTATGCTAGGTTTATGACCTCATGTTGTAGCTCATAGATACCACAACTGATGTATAAAACAAATTTTAAATTATCTATTTTGGTCTAAACACAATTCTCATTAAACTTATGATAGACTAAATTCACTTTCAAGAGTGAAAAACAGTTTTTTTAAAATAAATGTCAAACCACTTTAACCATGTGGTCCTTACCTTCACAGACTCCATGAAATGATGCCTTCCTCCTAAATATTTGGTCACATGATCAATGTTTTTTACGGTTTCCTAGCAACAAGGGGTGGCTCAACTTACCCTTTGGCTCAACTTACCCCAGTCTCCCCTACACGTTTCTCGTAGCCACCATAGCTTCCTCTTCATGCTAGGAAGGAGAGGGTGAGGCAAGTCGATTGTAATCTGCTGACAATCACCAGTAGATGCCAATAAATCCAACACACAGGTCGCCTAAAAGAATTTTAACTACATAAAATAGTGGAAATTAAATCAAGAAAAGTAAATGAATGTGATAAATATAAAGCAATAACAATGACTACATTAATTTAAATGATTTGAGACAATAAAAGGACAGAATATCTTTAAATTGCAATATTTTATGTCTATAAGAAATAATCATCTGCAGAAGTACAGAATAAAAACCAATAAAACAACTGCAATTATCATGGGACACTTTCCATTAAGAGGCAATAAAAATTTATAGCATCATGATGAGGGGCCTGCCAAACCTATTCAATTACTGCCCTTTAAATGAATCATTCATTTACCAAAGAAAAAAATAATTATTGCAGTTTTCTTTAGCCAGTTCTAATTTAGCTGTAATCTGGCTGGAAGCTCCTGAACCAGCAGAGTCTAGTGCATGATACATATACATTGTGTTTTCTGTGAATCTGTGTGATAAAAAGGCGTGAAATTCTCACCCAGACAAGTAAACACGGTGGGAAGTCTTTCCCTCCGGCAGGCTTCCTTCCCTCCTTCCTCCAACCTTGTTGCCCTGCTTCTTTACTGCGTCTGCAAGGCTCAATATTCAGCGCTCAAATGTAACCTTTCAGATGTCGATAAATGTTGAGGGCGTAATGCGGTCGCATCAGGATAGAGAGCAGAGACAAATGGAGGAGTTGACCTGTACTTGACCAAAAAGTTGTGAGCTGCCTAATATTCTGTCAGCTGCTGAACCTTTAACCCTCACAAAACTTAACAAACCTTTTAGTTCCCATGCTACGGACGACCGGTTGCTACAAACTAGCTTGCAACCCCATAAAGAAACTTACACGATTAGCTGAACTTAAAAAGGTCTAGGGGGCTTTCATAATCAATTCCGTATTGTTTCCTCCCTGACATAAAATCAATGGATGGCCCATCATGAAAGCTGTGCTACTGTAATGTCAGGCCATGACATCGGAATTATTCGATTATCGGCCACCAGGTGAAGGACCTTCAGAAGGCTTTGTGAAGGATGGAGGTGTTTTTAAAGCATCCCATTGTCTGAAAGGATGAGAAATCAGCTCAGAATAAGCCTGTGTTCACTGCCAGCATGATCTAAGAGGTCTATTTATCAATTTAACACCTTATTTTAGCTTGAGTGTGACCCCTTCACATATTTAAAAAGTTGCATACAAATCCAGAGCTACTGGTTTCTGGTGGTGAGAAAGAATGAAAGTAGAATGCACAAACACCAAGGAGATAATGCCTTTTTTAATGTCTACATGAAGGAGTGTTACTCACAGCGGGGAAATGTGATGATGGCATGAACTTGGGGGCGAACAAGGCAACATCATAGATTGTTCATATATGTCTGAGGTCTAGAGGACATAAATACCTGCATTTCTGTGGGAAAAGGCAAAAAAAATGTTGTTGCCATTACCACATTAAAGTAGACCTGCAATCAACTGTTAGAATAACAAAGTAAATGTATATCTACTACCTCTAAACACGGATTTAATGTTGAAATGATTCTATACTTGTCTAGGTAAGAACACTGCAATCTGAATTCTGATTCCACTGAAAATAGAGTCTGTGGTTTTGCTGTAAGATGTCCAGGTGTTTCTGAGATTTCTACCTGCACCTGAAATACAATGCAGGTGAAAACAATTTTTGTTCTCAAGATGAGTCAAAGCTGTCACAGTGAACATCTGTGTGTTGTTTTTTACTATGTATCCTCCAAGGCGACAGGAGCTCAACTGTTTCCCCCCACATTTCTGGTCTGCATGATATAGTATTTGAGTTTTTGTTTATGTTTATCCATATTATGGATTATACTTTGGGTATTATCCAACGCTGTTTCTGGAAAGACAAACTGACTGTAGTGGACAGAGCTTTTTTAAATCTGCATTCTTTCTAATGGCCAGCAGGAGGCAGCTCCATTGGCTGCAATAATAAAGTAATAATGGGGAGATTACCCTACTTCTCACTTAATTTATTACCTCAGTAAACAGTTTCCTCATGAGTTTATGGTCTCAATCGCTAGTTTCAAGTGTTCTACCATACAGCTCGATGTTCATTTTGTAAGTTATGATCCCATTTAGAAGAAAATAGACAATAAAGCGTGACGCTTTAGGGCAGTGATTCCAACCTGTTTTTTTTTCCCATGAAGCCACTTCACTTGTATCTAAGAAATGCTGAGCCACCCCAAAGCTGCTCAAAGAAACACACCTAAGGAATAAATGTTCATGCTGTCATTAGCTAACTTCTCGCCACACATTCTCACAGAGACCTTTCCTGTCGTTCAATGAAAACAACTCATGAGATACAGCCGTATTCTTTTTCATACTGCTGTGCCAGCAGCACTTTCATGTTCCAGACATGTTGCTAACTGATCTTTCCTGATGAAACTGATTGAGAGTGCTTTGTAATTATGATTTCAGTAACAGTACAAATCTAATTTTGACAACCTGCGAGCAGACAAAGCCTTGCACAACTCCATGATCTTTGGTGCCAATGGATGACATTACGGTGGATTTACACTTGGGAAAGACACAATATTGTCAATTTTCTTAAATGACATTATTGATTTTTTCAGTGCTGTGAGCACCAGAACTGAAATTCTACTCATCACTATTGTATATGGGTGGTGACAGCAACCTTAGAGACAGATATTTCAAAACCTCAGCAGATAAAACTAAAACTACAGTATCTCCATAGATACCAGGTGATGTGCAAGCCGAGGAAAAACATATAATATAACATAATATTAAAAGCTATGCATGATCAAAATAAATCATGTAGATAATCATTTCAATCGTTTTGACTTGTCAAAAGCATTTTTAATTTCATCATGCTAACTTTTCTTGTATCTTTTCTCTTGGTGGAAATGGGCACTGTATGAAAATCTTTAAATACAGTCAGCAGCCTTTCATTGAAGTAAGGGCTCTAATTGGCTAGCTGCATCGCTGCATCACAGCACAGATTTTTCAGCTTCAAGCAACAAAATGCAAAGCTTCACAAGGCAAAGCTGTGCCGCAATAACTATTGTTTTGTCTTCAATCGGTGTTTGACTCCCACTTTGATTTATGGTTTGCATGTTTCAGCTATTTCTAGAATGATATTCCCAACCAACCGCTGGAAACAATGCTACAAAACAGCTGACGATAAATAAGTCTTTAACTAGCGAGATGAAGGGTTACTAAAACCATCCATGCTTGTGCTCGGACCCTAGCTACAACCAGAACAGATTGTATAGAGCTCCCAGTATATGTGCATGGCCTTTGTAAACCGACCCAGAATGCAACAAGACCAACTTTTCCACTCTGGCTGAGATTTAAGTTACCCAATTGTGCTAAAAGTGTGTCTGCACCCTAAATTGTTCTTTCCATCCTGGTGCTGGCCTGTTCCTAAAAAGCACTGGCCCAGTTTATTCTTCTCTTCAACAATCAAAGTGTAATAACCGATTGAGTTGAGCTTAAAAAGGTGCAGTTCCGCTCTGTTCTGGGCTGGTTTGGGTTTACTCAAACACAAAAACAAACACTTCTAACAGCCTTTATCTGTCCACCATGGCTGTTTGCTGCCAGACACTGCCTTACTGCCGGTGACCTGCACAAGGCTCTTGTCACATCTCTCTTTCAGCCCAGAGAAATGGAGTTTGACTCAGGCTGTTCTTGCCCCGAATCCTCCGGGGGCTGTATTAAAAAGGCATCGCAGCAATGTTGACAGGAATACATTTATCGGGATTGTGTCTCCTTTCAAGAGGCGGCTGGGGGTGGCGCTGGCTGCCACAGGTCGCCTTGGCTGGCTGGCAGGCCATTTGATCTCCATATCACCTGCACTGGATAGTCCCGCACCAGGCTGGCGCTTCAGACGGAGCCTCGTATCATGGGGTGGATGGAGATCAGATGGGTGCTGCTTTTTTATTATTTTTAATCATTGAACACAAAGCTTATTTTTGTTTTTGGCAAATAAATCCATGACCAGGAGTTAGTGTTTCTCCTCTTGCTTTTTGTGTAGCTTGGCAGTAATTGCCCGGCTATGAGGCATTTGGAATATGAATAAAGAAGTTAATGACATCAGTAGCTTCATACCTCCTGCACTCAAATGCTGCGCTGTGTTTTAAAGCATTGAAAACAGTTACGTGGGTTTTCATTTCAGCTTTCTGCATCAATTCAAATCAGTCAGCAGTAGGACATTTCACTCCTCTGTGTATCTGCCCCACCAAAATTTGTCATGGTTTACAGCACCTGCTATACCTCATAAAATGTGAGAACCGTTATTGTGACAGTAGAACTATCAATCTTTATTTTTACTGCAAATGAACACCTCTACCATCCCCATCTAGCAAATGGGGATTATATGGTTTGTAGGAGTATATGTAACATACATAATTTAGGAGTTTCCAGTCCAAGAAACTACCAGCTCCTAAAACCTCCTCTCCCTTTCATTAGCTGTTTCAGCACGGAAAAAGTGTTCAGTAATGTCTTTAACCCTAATTGTACTTGCCTCAGTATTGATCTGGCAACATCATATTCTGTGCTTCTAGGTGGCAGCATCACTCTACTCTCTTCTATCGTACCAATTACAGAAGCTGTAAGGCACATGTGTGCAAAGCATTGTTTCTAGAAGATCCCTCTGTCATCACTCACAGCTGGCAAACTCAAACGTCTGACAGCATTTTGTGGTGTGATGATGGGAAAGCTTCCTTCCAGTGTTAACGGTGATCACACGAGGAGTCTCTGAGCTGCAATAAATAAAGAAGGGTTTCTGTGAGTAAGCACAGGAGTCAGGAACTGACTGCATCTATGTTTGGCAGCGTGTGTGTGTGCGCTTGGTCACATGTGTAAACACACACATTTCTAGTGTCTGGTTTTGAAGGAGTCCTAAAGGTATAGTTTGACTCAGGCGTAATGCACAGCAATTAGTTCCGTTTCTTACTTCCAGTCAATATCCAGGAAAATAGCACTTCTGTAAGTGTGTGGAGAACTCTGAGTTGGCTTCGATGGCTTGTTGATGGGAACATTGCTTTAATCTTCCACTTTAATTACAAGTATTGCAGTAAAATGAGAATATACAGTATATATTTAAGTATATACAGACAGGTGACAAACTAAATAAAGAACCTTAATAAAAGAGCGAAGAAACACGCTTCCACACTGGTTTGATAAGCATGAAAATAATGTAAATCGTAATGCAATGGCCTGTGCAGTCATTATAAATGCAACCATACCTCCTAATTTGCAACAATAAATATATTTGCCACATATTGCTTCCCGAATTATATTTTTTATCAACATAATGAGGAAATGGCTAAGGGCGCTCCCAAAGTAGCAGACAAGTACCAGTAGGCTAGAAGGGCAGCAGTTTGGTTCAGACTGTGTTCAGCCAGAGGGCAGTGAGCGGGTCTGCTGTTCTACACTGGGAATATTGTCAAGTGGTGGAAAGAGCACTTTGAAGAGCTTCTGAACATATCCTTTATGAAGGAAGCAGAGTCTGGAAAATCAAGGGAGGTGTCACCGGTATCCCTAGCCAAGTTTGCTGAGGTGGTGAGATGCTGAAGTTGCTCAACATTGTTGGGGTGACTTTGGTGTCATGTGGAAGTTGGAGACAGTACCTGTGGATTGGCAGACTTAGTTGGTGGTTCCCAATTTTAAAAAAGGGGGACCAGAGGATATGCTCCAATTATCTGGGTATCACACTTCTTGTTCCAGGCTGGAAAACAACATCGGTTGTCAAACCACAGATTCAGGAGGATCAATGCAGATTCTGTTCTGGCAATGGTACAGTGGAGAACAGCTCTTTATACCTGAGGTGTAGTTGGGGGTGGGTCATGGAAGTTTGAGTTTGAGTTTGAGAAGGATTCCGACTGTGTTACCCGGGGAATCCTGTGGGAGGTACTGCTGTGTCCGTAATCTCTGCACAAGTGAAATACATTTTTAGTGTGCGTTTCAAAATGAAAATTTTACTTCTTGATGAAAAGAGAATACCCAGATGATTACAGTTGATCCTGTGTATGACATGAATGACCGTCCCAAATTTTATGGTTATCTATTCATTGATTGTTTCAAGTAACACAAAAACACAAAGTGGCAGACTCACCAACCAACAGACCTACATTGCCATCACTAGAGCCATGTGATGGCACCATTGCTTGAAAGTTTTTCATCTTGTGAAACATAAAATATATTTGACTGTCTAGATTTTGAACAAGGAATCACTATCAGGGTGTCAAATAATCTTTTATTATGGAGGATGTATTGGATAATCAGTAAATCACTATGTGAAGTCTGTGAATGGGTAAATGTTTGTTGTGTGTCTGTGTATACTAGAGGCAGTAATTCCTTATTTTTCAGGGATCCTTGTTGCTGAGACTGGTGCCATCCACACATAACTCCAACCAAACAAGGAACACAGCAGGACCCAAGTAAACAGCTTAGAACCTGCTGGTTGTGATGCAGCATAAGTCATTTCTTAAATAATGCGATTTCAGAGTGAATTTTGCCATTAGAAGCATAATGGCTCTTTATGGGTTTTTGTCATTGCATTTCACCTTAAAGGCCCTGCAGCAATATGCAAACAAGGTTAGGATGAAATCTGACTCTGACACGTCTTCTGACAGCAAAGTCATTACTAGGAGATTATGAATCAAACATTTAGTCCACAGTCAGGTTTATGAGATGGATTGGTAAGGGCTCCTGGGCTCTTTTGCATTTAAATAACCTCTTGTGGCCCGCTCAAACACTCGCTTTATTAACACTCACCCAGACTAATGATGTAGAACACCCTATTAATTGCTGAAAATGCCGTCTTCTGATCCCTGTGTCACTCTTCCTCACTACCTTTGCCTTTTGTGAGTGAGAGCTATAGCTGTTGACATTGTGATCAAAGCTGAGCACTGATACCACGACTTTGGTGTGAGTGGTTCAGCTCAGAAGGATCAAGGGTCTTTAACACAAAGGAAGCGGCTGAATCCAAAGCGATGAATATGACACAACTTCTTCTTTCTGCTTCTGCTTGGTGTTTGGTTTTGAATCAAATATCAAAACACAACATGAGGTCCTATAACAATGTATTGATCCCTGTGGGGGACTGTGCTGCTGCAGTGGCAAGAGTGATGGCATTCAGCACGAAGAACAGGACTATCAGCACATACATACAAAAACAACATTTATAAACATTATAAATTCAAGTAAGAAGAAATGAAACAGACCACAAGCAGTTGTATGGTTATAAACATAACAATATTATATTTCCAGCCTTCCTTTAAGAACAATCATAACAGACACTATTGCTATAGTACCTGTGTTGTCACCACCTGTGTGTTCAATATTAAAGAAAATGTTCAACATTAAATAAAGAAAAAATATGAAATAAATTCTGGCACGAACAAATTGTCTCTTCATTACAATTTTTTTGGTGCCTACTTTCAGGTAAGCATCATTTTAAGTATGTTTCTAGTTTGTATAGGTATTTTCCCCAGTGACACTTTTATTTCATGTTTTCAGTCACTGCCCCTTCGCCTTTCACTGCCTCTCGTAGGCAAACAACTGCTTACCGTTTGCCCGTGGTCTACTGGATGACGTGATTGGCTGAACGGTGACAGGGTGGTGACTGATGACAACTCCACTGTCATGAATATGACATTCTGAAATAAAAAGTGTAAAATAAAAACATACTTTTGTAAGGGCCAAAAAAAAAAGTGTATATATGGAAATTTAAAAAATGGCATGAAGGAACAAACACCAAAAGAAGATATTAAAAATAAAGTAATCATTAAAACTTAACTTTTTATTTGCTATTTATTTCATTTGTTCATCTATTTTACACAATTTAGTTTATTCATTTTATCATATCTAATCTATTTAATATTGACCACTTTGGGACTCCGTACAAGTAAAGCTAAAACTGTCCCAAACCAAATCAGATACTATTTGAAGCTGTGACCTGGTCGAATATTTGAAATCGATACAAAGGGGAAAATGTTACCGAGGTGCTGTATGATCTCAGTCTGCATCCTGATCAATATTACATCCTTGTTAGCGAGACAAATTATCCCTGGTTTCAGTGTACAGCTCACTCTGTGTCCCGCTGCTGGAATGCTCTGCCTCTCTCCTCAGCCCAGCTCGTTTCTAATCACACCTAAAGGGGGAATTTTGATCGAGATTAATTGCATCCCTTGAAACCCCCGGCTCCCACCTGCCAGTTTGGGCCCTCGCCACCCAGCCGGCTCCTGAGAGTATCAGTTTAACCTGGGTAAAGCACAGAGATGGTTGCCAAGGAGGAGGAAGGGAGGTCTGGAAAGAAGCACAGAGTGGTGTGACAGTAATGCAGCATAGGGAGTAACACTGATGGATTTGGGGAATTTGAGTGAACATGTGTGTGTGTGTGTGTGTGTGTGTGTGTGTTGCTCTTTTCCCCTGATTCTTCATATACTACGCCTGAGTGGCTGCCAGATCTGACAGCCCAGCTTCCCAGGATACCCCGTGTGGCTGACCTCTTGAGGTTGGAGGGTCTTGTTGCCATGTGAACTGCACAGAGCAGGATGCACCACACCAGGAGCTGTTTCCCAAAAGAGCAGCAAGGGTGCAATCACACCTGCTGCTCATTTACTTTAGTCCAGACCAGAAAAGTTCACTTTGTGTATTTTTGTCTTTTGTTTAATTTTGTTTGACACTGATCAATTACAAGCCAAGAGGAGCTAACGAACAACACGATTTCAGCTCATTTATTGGACAGTTTGAGTCACAGATGGGCTGTATTTTATTTAAATAAACTTGAAATGTATTCTTAGATTTGCATATTGTGTCTTTTTAGTACGAAGACGTTGAGAAACAGAGAAGTAGGACTTTTTTTACGACTGATCAGATTTCTGATTCAGATAATGTATAGCTTTCTTCTGGCCGCTGCAGAGCGATGATGCGCTGCCAAGACACAAATCCTGACAGAGGAAGAGCTAATTAAATCCTGAAGTGAAAGTAAACTTTGACAAATCAAGGTCTGCTCTGCTTTTATGAAGCCTTATTTGGGTTTGTTGTTTTCTTGGCATGTCCTTGTGGTTGTCATCTCTTTTCTTTTTTCTTGCTTTTCATTCAGTTTGATTCGACTTATGTCGAATCAAACTTAACATATGTTTGGTGGTGTATTTATTTGTTTTTATTTTGATGTCTTGTTTAATCCACTGGTTTTTCTGGTGCAGGATCTCTTGTGAGTTGAACCGCAGGCCTCAAGGCTTCCATGTGATTCCAGAGTCAAGACTTTTGTAAGCTGTGTGATGAATTAAAAATTCAAATGCTGTTTTCTGTGCAAAACACTAATTTAATCAGCAGTATATAATTAGGGCACACATACCGTACACACACCGTACCTCTGTAAGATCCCATGTGTCCAATTACACTTCACTGGAACCATTCCATTTAGTATTTTGATGTCTATTTTTCAGATCTATATTTGTAGATCTGTTTGTTGTGCCATGTTTATTTATTATGTTTCTCAGATGTAAGCAGTTTCGCTGGTCAGGTTCTGATTCAGAGTTTCATACCTGCTTGCAACTACTGACCCAAGTTATTCCTCTCTGCTTCCTGTCCATCTCTGTTGAGTCTGTTAGAAAAATCACAAAGATAACATTTATCATTTTGCTAATCTAGTGTCGGTGATCCATGTTGCTGCATTCTGAATTCATGTGTTATACTTGACAAAGCTGTAATAATTGGCTTTTTGTCCACTTTGTGCTGAAAACACTGATAACTGATAAACTGATGTGTTTCTGGCCACTTGCCAATATTCATTCTGTTTTTTTAGCTCTGTTTTTGGTCTCCACCAACTCCTGAGAAAAGTCTTCAGCTCTTGTTTCATGATGAACATGCAACATGTAATGGTTTTATCAGAGTTTTGCTGCTGAGAACAGCTGCATATTACAAAAGGAACTGAGGCTGAGGTTGGAAATAGTGCAAGTGTTCACAACAGTAAAGCTGTAGGCTAAAACGCTCTATAGCGCTGAATGGAGCTGGAGTTCCAGCAGACTTGGGCGATAACTCTTGGTGGGTTTATCACTGCAAGCAACTCCTTTCACATCACAAATTTTTTGGCATTTTCATGAAAAATATTTGCAAACAAACAAGCGATCATTGTGCTTCTATGTCTCGTTTTTCCTGAAATTTAGAATTAGTATTTCATTTTATAAATTATTTTTTATTTATAAAATTAATTATAAATTATTCATTTTATTTTATTTGATATGTTACTTAAAGTTACATATCAAATAAAGGTAAACAACAAAAAACAGAAGAGTCATTCTTTTGCTCATCATCATCAAAGCAAAGGGAAAAAAAAATCTTTTTTTTGTTAATAAGCATGAAAAGTAAAACATTGCTGTTAGAACTTGACTTCATTGCTGATCAGTTCTGTTATTAGAAACCAAAACAGAACAAAAATAACATATAATATATATAATATAATAATAAAATAAAAATTCATCTCAGACTGTGCAAAATTGTTTCCCTTTGCGTCAGAATTTCACTCTGGACACATTGTACAACAGCTTTTATGTTTTCTCAATCTTACACATAAACACTAAGATGTACAGCTCTGTTAAATATCTATGAAAAAAATACTTGTAAGTGAAGGTGAAATATTTGATTTCACTTCCTCTTACCTATAATTTCTTGCAGTTTGGGGCCACTTGATTTAGTTGGTTGGGAGCACGTCTCACTCCAAATGAACCACAGCACAGTTTTCTTCTTAGAGAACTCAAACCCTTATTTTCAGGGCTCTTCATGTAGTCATGTTCTGGAAATTGCAGCAGTCACAGCTGGACAGACTAAAGTAGGAAACACCGCAGAGTTCAGACAACATCCTGGCTGTGAAGTGAGGTGCTAAAACCAAACACATACCAACCAAAATAGACTTGCTGAACCCTGACTGATGCTTACAAACGTGTTCTCCCACAGGAATGAGATAAAGGGATGCGGCGGGAAACTAATATGAGATATATCCCCACTCAGACTGTTGTTCATGTCTCAGTTACTTGTCACAGTCTTTGTAACCTCTGACCAGCATAATCTTTTAATATCTGAAGTTGTGTCTGCTGTGATGAAGCTGGGGTTCAGTTCCCACTGTGACGGGAAAATGTGAGACAGCAGAGACACAATTCCTTCTCACACGTCTTATCACCGGCCTCATCTCAACCTCAGCAAATGAAACCAAAACACAGGCAAGAAAAACAGGTGTACATTAAATGGTGCAAAAAAAAAAAAACATCCAACAGTAGAGATAAAAAAATATATTTCCTAATTCTGCTATTTTCTTTTGTTATACAAAAAAACTCCTGCAAGATGGAAGTAATCTGCATGTAAAATGTCCAGACTTCCAATCCCCCACTGGGTTTTTATTTTTGCTGCAGGGTAGGTAGACAATATCTTTCTCTCCTTTTCACATAGAGATGAATGAAGCTGCCCATCCGGAAATCCAGACTGCTTTTTAAAATTTGCACATGTTTCTGTCAAACCTCTGGTGTGGGACGGACGGCGAGGAGATAGCCTCTCTTAGCAGGAGGTTTTTGGAGGCTGATGGTGCTCTCTCTAAGCCTTCATTCACGCCGTTCATGTCTACTCTGGGAGGAAAGTGAATCATTTTTTAGCCAGATTATCTTATCATCTTGTTTGGAAGTCAAAAACCAAAAGTGACTGTAGCCGCTGTGATGGTAATAATACTGAGTTAAGTTAAAAGTGACAGTTTTGGTTATAATTTTAAAATTTCACTGTCATTATCTGTTTTAAATACATTTGGCTAACCTGGGAGATTGTTCAAAACCATTATTACAAAATCAATATATTTGAATATTATTGTTAAATAAAATATTATTTGCATGTTGGAAACTAGCTTAATGAGAACAGAAAAACTAAATCAAAGAGTGTACTGTAAAAACTCCTAAATTTATGGAAAATAACTTTTTACAGTCGTTTTCTGTTTTTTTAAAAAATGTTAATAATTTTTTTTTTTTTTAAATCTACCAACCAAACTGTTATTTTAAGTATAATGCCAACAATGAAAGCTGCACTGCCTTCTTAAGGGTTGAAACTTTCTCTACTAATTGGAGGTTTGCTGCTTTTATGTCCTGCTCCCTCAGTCCAGTCGAGGTGTCACTGTAACATCAGTGTGTGATGAGTATGAGTGATTGTGCCCTGATGTCTGTCTAACAGTGTTACACAGTATAGTCCCTTTATTAAAGGTGTTTGCAATAATTCAGAGAAAAATAGTAAAATAACAGTTACTCTCTGCAGAACCTTGACTGAAAATATCAGTAAATACATAGTTTTTTATTTTTATTTGAATTATGATATTTTACTCTAATTTTGGGGTCATTTGACTGTATTTTTTTACAGTGTAAATAGCAGGCCAAAAAAACAAAACAATGAGCTGAGAGATGATGATGATAAAATGCTCCATAGAGCTGAGGGGAACTGCAAAGTCGGTTGATAAGTCTTTGTAAATGTCTCGAGTGACGTGATGAAGGTTAATTTAGGCTCTTACAGTTCATCATCAGTCAGTCAGCTCAAAATCAGACTGCTGTTTTTAATGTAAACACCAAAAATCAGTGTGAAGTCCTGAGGGCATGCATACTAATTTTTGAGGCACCTCAAGGACCTTGTGGCATGCCACCTGCATTTGAGTAGATGAACACTCAGATTGGAATGTTTCAGCGTTGCCATGACAATAAGTAAATCTCATGCCATTCACCTGAGATGGAAGTGGCAGCAAGCAGAGCAGACAGGGCGAAAACTATCGCCTTTGCCGTTTTTCTTTCTCCCCTGCACTATCATCTGCTGATGCAGTCATTACAGACTTGCAGAAAAAAATTATTCAAGGAGGAGAGGCCCACAGCAGGGCAGTGTTAGGATTTGAGCCGAGCCACAGTGGGAGAGGAGGAACATTTTTCACTCTCCTGCACCAGAATGCATCATGTCTGGTGCAGTGTTACACTGAGCAATGTTTGTGATGTACTGTTCTCTGCTGTTTGTCTCCGGATCTTCTGCAATTTATAGTACAAAGATTTAAAGGAAGGAATGAGTCTGTTCTCATCACTCTCTATCCGTCTCTTTAATGAAGACAGATCATATCCAAATGCTTGTGTCACTGACAGAAGCTGGAGCATGAACGTGAACCACAACAGATTTATTTTTACATTCTCAATGGATAGAAAGCCCGAGGCCCGAGGTCATGTTGACTAGGATGGAAATGTGTTTACGACAAGCGTAACGCTGTCCCATTGAACGGGCCGAGATTATTGGCCGAGTTATTAAGACGATATTCACACTTCTGGAATAGAAAGCTCCGTCCCCTCCATCAGTTATTTAGATTTAAGCCTCCCTTGTGCTTTCTCTCCACCTCGCATGGCTAACCCAGGCATCAGCAAAAAAAGCACATTTTATCAGTTGCCAGGAAATCATTCACCTATATAATTACAAATCGACAAAAGGCAATTTGTACAGTATCTGATTGCAGGTGAAAGACGCATAGAAATCAATATCCCCTATCCATCTTTTCTTGTGGAATTAAGGTCTTTGGGGTGTTCTTTGTCTCGGCTCAGACAACCATATGTTCCTATCTTTTCGCTCATCACACTTTTTTTCACTCTATATTTGGTTAGATTTGTCCTGTTTTCAATTTATTCTGCTTGTTCATCTGATTCTAACTCGACTCCCACACTATATTACATTCCCTCAACCCAACCAGATTCCTCAGCCACAGATGTCAATTTCTCAAACTGAAGGAAATCTGGTCAGTCGTGATTAAAAAATATATGACCTTTCTTACCTATGCATGATCATGGCGAACTGTGATGCATGGCGATATGTTGCTATAGTGATGTTGAATTGTTCATAGGTGAAGAAAGGAATACATTTTATTAAATATTATCATATTATTCCATAATAGCTTTTTTCCAGAGCTTTCAACTGGAAGTTGTTATTGGCATGGGTCTGTAGATATCAATACTCAGTGACTGTTCTAGGACCTCTTGTCCAGGGAGACTCTCGAGGGACCGCTACAACCTCTACCAAAAAGTAGTCCTCCAACACAATGCTATTTTAGCAAAAGACAGCTAACATTTCTAATAATCCTTTCACGGTTAACTCAGAGTATTCATATATTATACTATAATGATAGTTTCAACAGCCAGGTCATGTTAGCTTATTATTATTATCATGTTAACTGGCTTGTTTAGCACCAGTGCTAGCTCAGTTTTGTGCTTGTTCCAGTTTCTTCAGTGTTTTTCCTCGTCCACGTAGCCTTAAAAGGTCGTTCTTGACCTTGGGTTCATGACAAAACTCATGGTGGCTTGCCTTTTTTGGAGGCTGTTATACTGTAGTAGATCATGTACAAAGCTCCTGGAGAAAGCTAGCTAGTGGTAACCTGACTGCATCGCATGGTTTGTCACAGAATCATATGGGAATTTGTCATTGGAAAATGGCAAGCACTTTAAACTGAATACAGACCAGGTAACTGGATGAACCATCTCTCGCCATTTATCACGGGCCAACTTCAACCAATTCAACCACACCTGTAGCTCATGCTCTAGCTTCCAGTATTCCTCAGAGGACACTGATTGGTCTGAAACATTGTGGTTCAGATACAAGCGCATAGTTTTGAAGGTTTCTCGCATGATCACAAGGTTAAACCAGTGAACCTTGAGTTGAGACTGTAATTGTTTCCAAGTCTAAGAATTTCTTATTTCTGACTTCAGAAATACTTTTACAAATGAAAGATCCCACAGTGATGAAATCTAATTACTGTAAATCATTTGCTGTGAACAAAGCTGACTGATATGAGGATGTTGATGTTAAGAGAAAAAGCCCACACTTCATTAAAATGACTTTACTTCATATTTAGCTACTTCATAAGAATGAAACAGAAGAAGAAATCTGGGTTATTTATGCACTAGTTTAGTTTTTTAGAATGTAATTTGGTGACTTACTTCTAAGTTAATTTGATGAATTTCACACATCTTTCAAACAAACAAACACCGTGCAGGTCTCAGTGTGAACAAAGCTGTGTAACAGCTGTCACTTTCTGACAGTGTATCTCCCTTTGTGAAGACGAGATATGGCATTTTGATGAAGAGCATGTCTGAAAGTGTTTGTACACTTTGTCATGTGGTAGCTTTCTATGTGTACGTTCAATTCCACAGGGCACAGCAGAATATTGCTGCAAGTGAACTTGGCAACCTTGTATACAGTATATGTGATCGTGTGTTTGTATTGTATTTGGAGTTGAGACATTTGTGTGAATTGTGACACTTTAATAGCTGTTTTAAGACAACGGACACCTGACATAAAAAAAATGCACTTTTATATTCTATAAAAGGAGAAAGTCTTCTGGGCATGAAGTTAGACCCCATTTGTAATAATAACTACTTATTTATGTACCGTAAGACTAGTTACAGAGAGCTTTAAAGAAAGAGAAGCGGGATACTTTAAATAAACAGATTATAAAATATAATCTACTCCCCTCTATGTATAGTTTACATTCCCCCAAGCGGTTTGCAGTACAAGCAACTCAATTTCAAAGCTTGCTTAAAATTACCTGCTTTACAGTACACCATGTGGGTGTCAGGTGATTGATACTAGCATAACATTATGCAGCACTGCTATGAAAACACTGAATCAAAGTGAGGATAAAACAAACTTTCTCCTTGTTTGCCGTGATTGATTATCACATTCTGCTGAAGCTGTTTTTCATGGTGAATAACATGTGAACTGCTGCAAATAGCTTCTTCTGAAGGGGGAAAACGAGCTCAAAGAGAGGTAGGTGTACAGCAACCTGGAACGTTGGCATCATCGCTCTCTTAAAAATCTCCTCTCGGCTGATTAGTTTTGCTTTATTTATCCGATCTGATCCCATAATCCAAAGATCCCAGTCAATTATTCCTGCCAAACACCAAAGTGATATTATCCTCAACACCAAAGCGTGTAAACACTTTGCATAATTTACTTGTTCCTCATGTTTTCACTTGTTTGCATACACACTTTTGCAAGTTTAATAAAGTCGAATGTTGTTTAGCTAATTTACTGACAGAAAATGGGTCTGCAGCTGCTGCTAATTACTCAGTTACTTGTCGTGGAGAAGCAGAGCAACAGAGCAACTAAAAGTGGCTGTATTTTGTCTGTTTGCTGATTTCATATGAAAACTCAGCTCCAAAATACACTACTTGTCAGCAAAGATTAAAGATGCTACAGGAAGAAACACAACCTGCCAGTTACACCACTTATTAAAACAATAGAGCCGAACATAAAGCTGACCCCAAGTTCAGTTACGTGGGAAAACACACACCAAGGTTATTCAACATTCACACACTCGAGTGGAATTTGACCTTAACCCAAGTGGAGACCTGCATCACACCTCAGGTCGTTTTTACTCCTCATCTGGAGTTGAATTTAAACCACCTTAACTAAATAAAACTTCCTCTTCCTCTTTAACGTGATCATGACTGGTATGTCTACACATTTTCTCAGTAGAGATTACATGAATACAGAACACATTATGTGCGAAGGCTGGCTCGTGTGGTCCAATCCAACAGACGATCTACTGTAGCTCAAATTTCTGAAGAAGTTTATGCTGGTTCTGATAGAAAGGTGTCAGAACACAGAATGCATTGCAGTTTGTTGCATGGGGCTGCGTAAGCAGAAGATGGCCTGGTCTGGTGAATCATGTTTTTTTTAAATCATGTGGATGACTGGGTGCGTTGCTTTCCACAGAAACACATGGCGCTTCGATGTACTATGGGAAGAAGGCAAGGCTGCAGAGGCAATGTGATGCTTTGACAGTACTTTGACACATACCACCTACCTAAGCACTGCTGCAGACCATGCATACCCTTTCAACAGGATAATGCGCCCTGCCACAAAGCAAAATTGGTTCAGGAATGGTTTGAGGAACACAACAATAAGTTCAAGGTGTTGACTTGGCCTCCAAATTCCTCAGATCTCATTCCAATCAAGCATCTGTGGGATGTGCTCAACAAACAAGTCCTATCCAGTGGGAGGCCACACGTCACAACTTACAGGACTTAAAGGATCTGCTGCTAATGTCTTGGTTCCAGATACTGATAAACCTTCAGAGGTTCAGAGTCATCTCCACTGGTTGTCTGGCAATCTCATGGTGACGACAAGAGTCACTCCACCTAGCTGCTGTTAGCTAATACATATTACATAATACAGTGTTTAACTCTCTTGAGGTTTGGACCAAGCTATGCTAGCTATTTTCCCCTGATTGCTGCCAAGCCACCAGAACGTGTCCATTATAGGCAATGTTTGTGATTCCACCAGAACCACCAAGGTATGTTTCAGAAGCGTCCCAGAAGCAGCTCTCCGCTGTGCTCCACTGAGAATATGTGGCTGTTCTATTTTCGACGGACAGTGCAACCAGCCCCGCCAAGCAGTACAGAGCAGATCGAGCTGGCTGGAAGTTATCTACCAACTTATCCATGGTGGAAACACTTAAACCAAGGAAAAAATGACCAAATCTGAGGACGTTAACAAAGTCTGCTTCTGAAATGCTCCTGAGCTGTGCCCAATGATATCCAGAGGTTAAGCTAAGCCGATCACTTCCTGGGTCTTGCAACTCCACTTTCTCTTTTAACTCTTGCCTGATGGTAAATCTGCATATTTAAGTGTCAAACTGTTCCTTGAGGTAGTATGATTAGGCTGAGTATATTTGATAGTCTGGTTTCATTGTTATACACACTGTACTGTTATGGAATTTTCTATCCTTAGGTTACACGAGGTCACGTGTGGGCCTTGAGGTCCTCAGCAGTATTAATTGTTTGGCTTTGATTGAGAACAGTAGGTGCCAGTCTATCTCAACACTGTGGTGGCCAGGGTCGAAGAGACCTGTTGCTGCCTTCATAGACATAATAGATAGCTGGCCATTGACGTTTCAATCTGCGTAAACAGACATCTGTGTCTCCAGACTAGAATATGTTGACAATAACACCTCCATGGGTAAAGACATTCTCTTTGACTAATTCTGGGCGTATAGTATTTGCGGTGTTATCTGTAGGGGTTTAAAGTCTATCCACCAGGATGAGTTGGGCAGAATGTGAGACCGACTCAGGCACTTCTGATGTACTTTGAGAGTGTCTCTAATTCTCCTTGGCCAAGCGTCAATAAATATTACAGCATAAGACATCAGAGGCTCCTGAACACTTTCTTCCCTCCTGACCTCACCATTGACCTTTGAATTCAGCAATTTCTCCACAACATGTACTATATGTATGGTTGTATGTTCACTGCTCTGGCATCTGTGGTTAATATCTCAGCTATTCATTTTTAAACTACGTGGATTTTCATTTCCAAAACTGTACTGTACTTTCTGAGCCGTAAGCAGAAGCACAAAATAGAAAGGCAGTGGTTGGTAGATTTATTTTTTTTTTAATGGGGAGTTAAGGGTCAATTGACTCTAATGATGGAGGTCAATCAATTTTTTTGCTCACAGCTCTAAAAAATTTGATTTTAAAATTTCACAGTCACCTTTCAGGAACAGCATCTTTGTTAACCAAGGTAATAAAAAGACCTCGCTGTGAATAGTTTTCTTTGATAGGACATACAGTAATTCCAATAAAAATTGTTGATAATTTCCGTGGATTATATCGAGGTGAAGGCAGAAATCTGAAGTGGATATCTCAAAAGCTGTGCGATGATTCAAACCAATATCTGCATGAGTAACAGTAGAGGCAGTGAAAAAACATGTTTCATAATTTGAGTGACCATGACCCTTTAAATAAATATTAAATGTGTGACAATTTCTAATCTGAGAATTAGAAATAACTTATAAATACTTTCATTCAATGCACGTATACATTGACCATGTTTTAGTGGCAGCCTTATTAGCTTCACATTCCACAGACATCATTTACATTGTGTGTACGTGCATGTGTGCAATTTCCCTCAGTGTATCCATGATATAAATATATAGAATGAATATGTGATTTTTACTGGAGGTGGGCTGATGATAAGCGCTGCAGCCCTACCTGTAGCCTCCTGTCATGGCTCTGCGCTGATATCAGCCGGGATGAAGGTGACTGAGGGTGACAGGCAGCCAAATGCCTTTTTCACCTGCAGCTGATTTCCAAACGCAAATGCCCCAGTTTAAACAAATGGGAATGGGACGCAGCAATTACAGCGCGGGCTGACCTTCAGCTTGTGCATGCAACGGTACTCTGTGATGGAGCTGTCACACGCTTCACGCCTGGCCCCCTTTACCCTATCACAGCCACGCTGTTTCCACATTTACAAGTAAAGAGTCCAAGACAAAATATTTGGTTTGATTCAGAGGCTTCCTCGTGTAGTGGATAGGTTTTTGTTTCCCTCAGAAAATCGGTACTTCATGACTCTCTTTGCCTGATGATTTTTCAGTTGTGTTCATCTATTACAGGAAGACAGGCTCTTCATCACTCTGAGCTTACTGGGAAAATTACTGGGAAAATTTCCTAGACAGACAAGGGAAAATGCAGCTAATAAATTCTGCATGTAATGATTAAATTTAAATACAGAGGTCAAGAGCTCTCATTATTTGCACTAAAATATTAAAATATTGTTAATATTTTATGCGGCCACATATGCAGCACTGAATTAATTTCAAAAGAAAAATGTTTGCATAGAATGAAGTGCTTTTGGGGCCAAGCATGTAAGTGAGAAACTTTTATCCTGGAGCTGATTTTTAATTTGTCAGTGTGGAGTCTTGTTGCGCCGTCCCCCTCCCTCCGGTGCTCCCACGTGCCTCAGTGTCAGTGTGATTCATTGAATCGTGGGGGAGAAAAACAAGTGGTGTTACCACATTAGTTTTCACCTGAATACCCCGACATAGACTGATTTTTCTATAATTCTCTACACTGGGTTCAGATCAGGTTCTTTGGTGTTTATGTGTACTGTATATAAAGCACTTCAAATGCAGTCACTTTAAGTAAATCAATGTTTTCAAAGAAATGCGTGTTCCTCTCATCTCTCTATTGGATGTATATAGCAATGATCCAATTTAATTCAGGAGGTTTTTGTGAAACTGAGGTAATTCTGAGTTGGAGGAATTTTCTAATATGTTTCTGTAAATAGAAGTACAGAAAGGTCAACAAACCAGCAAAATGGCTGTGAAGCCACCATCACTGGTGGTTACATTTATATAAAATCCAATATCAACACAAATGCAATAGATTAATCTCATTTAAAAGTGGTACACACAGTTTGTTTGTATCTAGTTTCATTTGTAACCAACAAGCGGCAACCTCCGTGGCTGTGAAGTGCAGTACGGAACGAGCCAATCTCCATAAGTCTCCATGTTAAAATGTCCAACTTCACAGCAGAAATAAACATGTTTACAGCCTGGTACAAAAAACAGTTTTGGTCTCTATAGCTAATTTCCCCGTTCATGACAACTGTAGTGAGGGTGAATTTTTATACAACTCACCTGTTCAAATATATTAAGACTTAAAGTTATGCAGATTTAACATTATTAGGTAGGTGCTGTTACAGGTGGTTTTATTTGAGTACCCAGGCTTCATTCAACCCACCTCAGCTCCACCCACGCTCTACCTTTTTGCCCATTGTTAGATTAGCCAGAAGGTGGCAGAGGCAGGACTCTGAAGATGGCGACAACCAGAGCGACCACACTTCATATACGCCTCTTCAGAAACGCCTCTTCATACGTCCATTTATACTGTCTATGTTCACCAACCACTCCAGCAGCATGTAGCTTGTAGGTAACTCCCAAATCAGAATGATGGGACATTTTCCCGCTTTTTAAGTTTTTTTGTTATATTGAGTCATCAGCAGTCTCTTCATACTCAGTTTGTTATGCATTGAAGAAACGAGGGGGGGCTTACAGCCAGTTATTCCAAAGACAAGCGACCAGCAAAGTGACCTCAGCGCTCTCAAATCACAACACATTCTGTGGCTGTTGGAAATGAGGGACAGTGCACACAGATAGTGCACACAGATATTGCACCAAATTAAATTAACAGTACAGACATTATCGGCTGCTATCGAAACATCTTCAACATCACCTAGAGAAGACTAATGTAGGAGGCTTTGTTACTGCTGAAAAACTCTCTCCCTTTGGTAAAAATTCACAGAAAATCAAAGAAAAAAAGTCCAGACTGTTTCTCCCCATCACACCAGACAACATGACTGGCTGACAGTCAGTATCTAATAGACTAATATATCAGTCTGAACCTGTTAATTACTATATAATTACCTCTTGATACACTCAATCACTCTTCCTGATCAATTACACAGAAGACAGATGAACTCCACACGTCTCCAACAGTGCAACAGATCGGCTTCCATCAACACACCGGAGACGTTTTGGAAATAAAATCCAATTTTGCTGGGCTTCTGTTCGCCTCTTGCATACATTGGTAAGACAAGTCACGCATGGATAGTCTCTTCTCCAGCCTGATTAGTTCTGCTCCAGAAATGTGGAGAGTGACAAGCTAATCGCAGACGTGGCGGCGGTTGAAGGGAGGCCCCTGAAGGACTAGAGGGACAGATCGATGATCCGCGGGCTCGGCGACAGCAGGAGATGCGCGGCTTCATCCAATACAATGTCACCATGAAGCATGCCAGACACACTACACGGAGGACAGGTTGTCAGTTTGGATGATTTAACTTGCTACCATATCCGATGACACGATTAAGATGTAAGTTTTATTACTTTCATAAACATTAACCATTTCATTCTTATATATCTGTGATGGTGTGTGCACCGCAGGTGTTATTTATATTGAACAGAGCATGAAAACAGGTTTTTTTTGTGTTTTCCCCGTTAGTCTCTAGACTCAGACTCAACGACTGGTTGCACTTGGACTTAGCACGAGTAGTGAAATTCATTTGCTTATTGGGCCATTTCACGTATTTCTTTTACTCATTAATGGTTTGATGGGCTGCAGGTCAAACTTGTGGGATTCTTTTATATGCTCATATTTCATTTCATTGATCATCTACAAAATTGTCCAGGGTGCACTCTCGCCCAAATTCAGCTGGGATAGGCTGCAGCCATAACATGACCCTGACGAGGATAAGCGGTTACAGATAATGTATGGATAGATGATCATCTACAGAGGCAGCAGTAGTTAGCACGTTCAACTCACAGAAAGAAGGCTCCCTGGTCTGAACCACCCAGGTCGGGGCCTTTTTATGTGAGTTTGCATGTTCTCCCCATGTCTGTGTGGGTTCTCTCCAGGTATTCTGGCTTCCTCTCACAGTCCAAAGACATGCAGGTTAATTTGTGGCTTTAAATTGTCCATAGGCATGCATGTGAGTGTGGATGTTTGGCTCTGATCCTGGAAAGTCTAAGCTGTTCTGGAAAATGGATGGATGGATATGTAAAAAACAAAAACAGTCCACTACATGCTCGGTTACTCTTTCTTTTTCTCTTCTTTGCTTCCTCCATCAACATCCTCTTGGTTGGTGAGATCACCTGCTCAACCCAAATGTGCATTTATAGTGCAAGAACAGGTGTTTAGGTTGTGAGTTGCTATTCTCCCTATTACAAACCAGTGTTGCATCAGAGTGAGCTTGACGCTGCTGAAAGTGGTAAAATGGTTGCATAATGTTGCTTTAAATGACCATATTATATTAAGGTGGAACTGAAGTAAAGTTATTTTTTGAGGTCATATTCTCAGCCTTTATTTCTGTCAGTTATTATTATTATTATTATTTTATTAAACAGCTTCACTGCTAAGATCAGAAGAAATTGCAAAAACAGTTTTAATTTGGAAGTCTTGGAGTTCTTTTTATTTAATAATGGCCATAAAGGGACATTGTTAATAAACAGCAGGGAACACTGACCGTTGCAATGTATGATGTAAATTATTTGGGCTGTCTGCAAAACCAAAGGTCTGATAACAGGTGGCTTTAAAATCAAGATATAGTCTGTAGCCATGTTATCAGCCTAAATATCATGATATGATATCATGATTAAGTGATTGTGAATTAATTAACTTTAAATTTTAAGACACACTCTTAGTGGCTATTATTGCAATATTGATTAAATGGCTCCGTGGTCAAACATGGTTTGCCCCCAGGTGAAACTAATTAAACTAATCAATCAGAGACGGCCACTGTCATCCAACGTCACTGCCTGCGCCAAACTGAAATAAAGTCTGACGTGAAGTGTGACGTAAGTTAGTTGTACTGTGGCCTCACAACAAACAGTAAATGTAGTGATGGAGTTCTGTCAACAAACTAAACTGCCATCACAGGAGCAGCAGTGGGACATTATGACATGGACACGGATCCCTTCACCTCCATGAAGGACAGAAAAATGGGCTTAAACGTGAAATAAGGTGAGTCAGATACACTCTCTGCCTGTCTGTGTGTCTTTGTTTGCTGCTTTCTCTCCTGTTGGTTGTGGCTGTGGTGAGTCTTTAACTCCTTGCTGTGCAGTTGTTGATGTGTGGACGTCCTGTTGGGAGGTTTGTTTGGACGCTGGAGCTGTTGAGTTGTTGCTGCTGTCCGCACAGTCACAGTAGCAGAGTACAGCCTCCATTTCCTTGAATAATTAGCTTTTTTAAAATGAACAATTAACAATTAGTGTGAGCTGTGAATGAGTCTGTGCAGGTCTACTTTTGTCATCCTTTTATTTAAATTGTGCTGTACAATGTGTCATTATCTTTAATAAGTCATGTATTTGATACATGCAACATAATGTTTAAATATGTGAACACTGAGCTCAGTCTTTTTAGTATAGACCTTTTTTCACAGCAGCCATTTTGACGTGAAATAGCAGGTAAACACAGGTGTTAAATGATACTAATTAAGGTCCCATTCCATTCAGGTCAAACAGAGTCAGGGTGCTGCTGTGGTGCATGTTGGCTCACTGGAAGGTCTCTGCTGCACTAAATGGAACTGAACCTTAATTAGTATCATTGGAAACACCTGCGTTGACCCTAAAGTGTCATGTCAAAATGGCTGCTGTGAAAAAGGTCTGATCTGTGCCTCTAAGCTTTGTTGTACTAAATCTTTGTATGCCAGTTATGTGTCTATGATACACCATCTTAAGGTCTGCTAATGCACTGATCGCAGGTGTAGTAATGATAGCTGCATTCCACTTAGTAGAGGTCCTGCTTATTTGTGTGTGCTGGTTCACTGTCTCGGCTGCGATGCGGCCGCGATGCTGTTTTGGTCCATTCTCCAAACAACTTCAAACCCTACCAGCAGCGTTTCTGAAGCGTTTTTCCCGTCAACTTTTGCTCAGATTTGGTCATTTTCCTGGTTTATGTGCTTCTAAATATATAAACATGTTATGTAGTTCATTTGTTTACCATTTGGCTGTTTTAACCATCGGCAGTTTGCACAAGGTGTTTTACTTTGAAAATTGACCGGATTCAGACTTCCTGTCAGTTGGAGCTGCTCTGTGCAGACTGATGCGGGCCGCTCGCAGCGTCTGTCAGCTGCTTAATGGAACTGAGCCACTGTTGCCACCTATGATTCTCTGGCTTTGACAAGTCAAATCGTCTGCTGTGCAACACCTCCATTAACTGTTGACTGTGTTCCACCAAAATAGAACAGTAGTATAGTATTTCTTAAATGACCTGTCTGACTTGTTTCCTGCTAAAATAAGCTCTTAGTGTTACAGTTAATCTAAGCAGATACTTCCAGTCTCACTCCAGTGGTTTAAATGGGCCAGAACCACCACTGAAGTCCAAGTGAAACCTGTTCCCATAAGTTCTGTAGGAAGCCCAAAAAGAACAAGAACAAAAATGATCATCTTTTCTATTTGTTTTGTTTTGTGTTTAACTAAATACAATGCTTCCTACTATGTGTTGTAATGGAGATCACATCTTTAGCTTTGATATTTGGAAATTTCTGTAAGAATTTAATTTTTCTGTAATTGGTTGACGAGCACTTCTGTATATTACTCAGAAAACCCCCTTATTGTCAATATACCGTAGAAAGCCATCCATCCTGGGAATGTCCAGTGTCTCCAGTTTGTGGTTGTTTCACGAGGCTGTGATTATTATTAGAGGTCACAGTAGTCATTTTATACAGTGAGGTTAAGTTTCAAAAATTGTCTCACTACGGTAAAATGGCTACGGGGACTAACATCATCACACGTGAATATAGTTGGGCTCAATGAATCCACGAGAATTTCTGCAGTTCTAATACTGTCTAGGGACCTCAATATGCAGAAACATTCAAATACACTAGGCGAAAATAACACGTTTATACTGCATGCAAAACACTGCACAGTTTTCCTTAAAGCTGCATGAGATTATTAAAAAGGAGACTCTTGGGTAACCGGAGAACCCATTTTCATTCACATATCTTGAGGTCAGAGGTCAGGAACCCTTTTGAAAATGACCGTGCCAGTTTTGATGTTGCCAGAAAACTTCTGAGCGTCATTTAGCCATCTTTCCATCTTTCCAGCATGACATTAGGTCTTCTACTGTCGTGATAACATGATTTTCATCGCACTGCTAGTCTCTGACAAACAGTAATGTTGGAATAGAGGGAGTTAAAGTAGTTTTATACCACTCTCATTTGCAAGGTTACAGACTTTTGGACTCTGTGCAAGGCTGAGTCCTGGAAGCAGCAGTCCTGACTCGGTGCCATTGGTAGTATTTTTTTTTTTTTTTTGCCACCATCCAGTGTTATCCTGTTTGAAAGTCTGGGCATGCTACCTCCCAAACATGAAAATTTCACAGGAAAATAAATGTGACACGCATTCATTTTCCCAGTATTACATGTCAGCTCACACCTTGGCTGTGACTGACAGCGAATGAGGAAAGACTAATGAGATGCAGAAAGTGCTGCAGGACGGTCTGCTTGTGGACGTGCACCACAACAAGCGTTTACTCCTTTCCAAGACGTAATTCCTGATATAAAGCAGGGCCTCGCTTTATGTAAGGTGCTACTTTGTCCTTCCCTGCCCGTCCTGCTTCAGATGAATTTACACGCTCGGAGTGATTTCCACACTAAACACTTTCTCGTCTCGTGTCAGGACGGATTTAGACAACGCTCCTCTACTATATTCATTTCTTTCTAATCGTCTTTCCTCACCTGTCCTTGTATTACCTGTCCCCTGCCCATCCCTCCCTCTCTCCTTCTCCCTCCCTCCCTCCCTCCCTCGGCTGAGTGACTCGTTGAGATGGACGTAATGAGACAGGTCCATGCAGGGAGGGAGATGGAGGCAGTGCCATGAAGGAGTGCAGCCGTAAACAAGGTGAAAAATAATCAGGTGAGGGTAGACTGCGGCTCTCTGAGGGCCCGCTGCAGCCACAGGCACGGCAACCGGCACAGCCAGGCAACAATACATCACTTTCTCCTTTAGAAATGACTTTTTTACCTTCAGTCAGCTCTCATTAGCTCCCTCACAGTTCAGCTTTTTTTCTTTTATTTGTTCTTATGCCTGTCTTGATTTAGCACTGACTCACTTTATTAGTTGTTTGCTCTCAAACGATTTGATTATTCCTGTAAATCATTTCTTGCTGTTCAGTCTGTGACCTTTGCAAGTGTAAATTTCAGGTTCAGTGTTTATGCTTTTGCTTTTTGGATTTACCTATATGCTAAATTAACCTTCTTTAAACATTTAAAGTGGAGTCGTAAGGTTGAATCTTCTGCCTGACCTCAATCTCATATTTACACTGTTGTTTTAAAGTTATATAATCAAATCATTTGTGTAAGCGCTCAAAAGAGTTGTTATGGGTTGTTATGGTGAAATTAGCTAAAGGTTGCAGACAAGGAGCAACGCTAGCATTCAAATAACCATTTACTCTTTTATTATTAGAACTTTTGATATTGATGATGTTGATGATACATCAATGATGTATGTAGTGACTTTTTTTTTTAGTTTTTTTTTGACATTGTCGTTTTAAATTTGTGATGATATATCGTTATAATTCTGGTTCTATTCCAGTACGTTGAATATTACAGAATATTTGGACCTGAACAAACAAACTGTTAAAGAGTCATATTTTACAAGTCTTCCCATATTTTTTTATTTCCCAGCGATCCACCAGAACAGTTTTTATTACAAAGTCATGCACATTCATTATTTCTTTGGCTTAGAGCCTGTTTTCAGTACTTTCCCTGTTCTACCTGAATGAACGTGAAAAGGTCCGGTCCAAACGTGGAAAGAACTAACTTCTAACTAATTAACTTCTAACATAATTAGTTAACCGTGGCATCTTGCTCCAATAAACGGTCTCATTCTGCCACAACACCAATTTTTTTTTTCTTTATATATTTTTTTCTTTTTTTACAACAATGTCTTTGCTGCCATGCCAATGCAGACTTGCCAAAGAAGATTTATTAATCACTTCTCAAAATGCACCAGTCTTCACGTCGGTTTAAGAAAATCATTTTATTTAGTCATTTATTTTGTCTGTTACTCCTGTTAATTCCTTCTTTCAAAACAGAGTCGAAGAACATCAGGAGCAAATGCTGGGAGTTTTCACTCAAATTAAAATTATGACTTCTCTTCAAGGTTAAATCTGGGGCAACTGGACTTGGTTGTAGATTTGTGAAGACGTTTCGCCTCTCCAGAACTGAAGCAGCTTCTTGGATGAAACGTCTTCACGAATCTACAACCAAGTCCAGTTGCCCCAGATTTAACCTTCTTGAAGAAAGATGGCCTGGATGACTGAGAACCTTCACAGAAAATTCTGACTGGTGTCAGAGCACATAAGGCCAAATTTATGACCGATTGCCGACGAACAATGTAGCATTTATAGCAATAGCAGACTATTGTTTAAATGGACTCTGGCACATTGCTCACTCCACATAACACATCAGCTCTACATAACATACAAAACCACATCACCGATCTGTTTTAACCGACAATTGATCGAGCTCAGCTAAGAACACAAAAACACAGAATGTGTTAGCTTGTCGTTCACAGCTGAGCACGGATGTATCTGATACAGACAATGCTAACTCCTCTTCACCTGTGTCTCCTCTGCTCCACCCTCTGTAAAGACTCTCACACTGAGCTGAGACAAAACATGTGTGCATAAATGAGGTAAATAATATAAAAACACACAGATTTATTTTTCACAGTTCACAAAAATAGGACGAGTCCCCTGGATGCATCGATAGTGAGTTTACTGCATTCTTATGGGTTTTGTGCGTCAGAGACACAGCACACATAGCACAATGTTTACATAAAAGGATTTCTAATAAAACTATACAACAAGGATAATAGAATCTGATCAATTTCAATTAAAAAGACAAGATGAGATGAGATGAAATGGTTGTTTGGTAAAAAACAAGCTGTGTTTCTGGTCTCTACTAACTCTTGAGGGGAAACATCTGTCTCTTTAGCAGCTAAATGCTCCACTATGCTCACCAGTGTCTAATTCTGTCTGTCTGCTGTTTGCTGCTGGGCACTTCACTGCATGCAGCAAATGGAAACACCCCTGCTGCCATGTTTTACTAAAAAATCCCAATATACCCATGTGAATCAGAAAGCTAAGTGTAAAATGAAACATCTTCATATCAGTATAAGACCATTAGATTATTGTAACCTTTTATTTAGATGCATCAATCCAAAACTGGGTCTGTTGACTATATGTTTTAATATGAGATATTAATCTCAAATGAAGAACAGTGCCATTTGGACAGAAATACTGGAAATCAAGTGAGAACATAATCCCGACAAATTTTTGGGAGCACTCCAAATCATAAGAGATTAACGGTATAAAGAGACATGATTAGAAAGCTGAGCAGAGCAAAATGAAGTCTGACTGCTAATCATTTTGTCACGTGTTGTTAACAGTATCAGCTTGTATAAGCTCATGTTACATAAAAGTATCTGAAATAGAATCAGATTTAGTATACACACTTGACCTGGCAGAATTACATGTAGAGATACAGACCAATGAAAATCCAAAGCAGGAAGTCCAGGTTGGTCGCTCTGTTGTGTTTGTCGCTGTGGAGGGCAGTGCTGGTTTGACTAGGCTGCGTTCAGACAGTTTGATCTCGCAGGGAGGCGTGCAGGCGCAGCCCTGAACCGAAGTGACGGATGACCTGCCCCGAACGGCCCCCAAAGGCAATTAAAACTTGCTGGTGGGCAGCCTTTCAACTAGTAAACCCATGGAAATGTTAAACTTCAGAAATGTCTCCCAGAGGCACCGTTTGCTCCGCACCGTGGCAGACTGTGAAGGTGGGCAGCTGTGTACAAAGAGGCTGGAGGATTAACAAAAGAATATTTGTCCTCATTTAAATTATCATCATTTTCATTAAAGTTATCTGCAAAGACATCGAAGAGGACTTTCATGTAAAACTAAGGAACAAAGTTTCAGAGCAAACTTGGTGGGAACAAACTATCTTGTTAGACTTTCCCATTAGATTGTTAAAAGTGACAGTATGAAGCCGACTCCACAGCACGTCACTTCAGTCATTTGTTGGAGTCTGTCTGTCCAGGTTCAGATTAAAGGCTTTTGTTTTAAGGTCACAGCTAAGTTTGTTATGATACTCAAATATCTTAATTTGCTTGTCTTCTTTTCAAGAAGGCAGTCACTGTGAGCGCCCGCTGGGACAAAATACTGTGAGGTGATTATAAAATGACAACGCTGTCTAATGAAGATAAATAGAAGAATGGACATGTAACTTTCTTACTGTCATCCAAGAGTCCCCGAGGTAGGGCCAGTCATTGGTTTCACGCAGTGATATAAAACAGACCAACAGACACTGGGAAAGGAGTCTGCAGTCAGTTGCTACCTGTCAGTTGGTCGATTATTAGGATAGTGCCCTGGTAGCAGCCCATGTACCAGCCCAGGGCGTTGTTACAGTGACCTGGGTTCATCTCCTCAGTGGCTCAGTCCTCAGGGACTTGACTTGGGAACCGGAGCGTGGTTAACGGTGCCAGTTCACCTCCTAGGCACTACCAAGGTGCCCTTGACCAGGGTACTGAACCACTAACTGCTCCCGGGGTGCTGCTACGTGCATGTCTACGAGCCCTTTGTGTGTGTGTGGTTGTATTTTTCGAGCCTATCTGTGTAAAAACTGTGTGTGTGTGAGGATGTTTGATTTTTTTTTTTTTTTTTTATACATCCAAAGTTGTGGTTATACGTTCATTTACACCATAATATCATATTGTGCGGTGACAGCCTTTAAAATGGGTGTTGTAGATATGGCACTATGTTTCAAACCCTGAAAAAGTCAATGTTGCGTCAACCTTTTTTTTTCTCATTTGTTTGTAAAAGCTCTTTCTTGCTGTTGCATTAGCTAACCATAGCACATCATGTTGTTTTTGAAAATGTCACGTTTGATTAACGTTCACTGGCTCTTTAGAAATAAACAAATAAGCAACAAAATATCACACTTGCGTTTAATTTGACAGGTAAGGCCTCTGTGTTTCTCGTCTTGCACTTTGATCACACTTGATCTAATATGTGTTTAAGAAAGTGAAGCATGTGAAGAGTTCTGCTGAAGCGTCTCATGGGGACAGTTTATTGCATTAAAGCATTACAGTCTCTTTAGAAAGTCTTAATTATCAAATGTTTATTTTAGCGAACAGCAGCCAGGACAACACTTCTTTGAAATTTGCATCAATTATCAACACAGAAATGGAGTTTATTCAAAGGATGCACCTACATACTTGAACTTAATCATCTTCCACTGAAGTCCAATGTCTTATGCTGAGTTGAGATGAGATAAGACTACACAATATATTTGTCTTTTAAGATGATCACTGTGTCAGGTTGGGCTGTTAGAGAATCATAAATTCTTGCCACGACTTGGCCGGGGGACGTGTCAGTCTACACAGCAGACATCGACCCATCATAGCTTGCCACCAACAACAGTTTGATGAATCAAAGTGAACCTGGAAGCACTCAGTGGTAAAGGCGGGCTTTGTCTGTTTCTCTCTTAGAGGGTGAGTGTTTGGCTGCACTTTAGGGCTGTCTGCAAACACTCATGGTACCAATCATCAGTCGAGAAGCTCCTGACCTCGTGTCAGTTCAATCCCAACGTTTTTTTAATGCTTTGTCATTGTACACAGAGTAAAAGCTGGGTAACAGCGTGGCAGGCTATAAAGCTTTCTGACTTTTTAAACAGAGTCCTGTTTAACTACAAAACTTACTGTGATGGGAACAGAGTGCAGAGCGATGCACGCTTGTTTGTGTTTGCTGATCCATGTCCTCCACTCTGCTGCTGAATGCCAGTGAAGTCCGCTAAACTACGTTTGAACCAAAGATTGCTTCAGTGTGATCGACACTTCAGCTTACAGCACTGTCATCAGCCACACAGGAGAGACACTCCTCAGTGAGCTAGGGTTTTATTTACTGAATTATGACCAGAACTTTTTATATCTTTGACTGTGTGGAAATCTGATGTTTTCACATCACAGATGATGATCAGATGCACTGAAACGTGAATCTTGTAGGTAAAACCAGAGACCTGACATGTAGGAGAGGCATGGCTGAACTGTACTGGGCAGTGGCTGTGAAAGATAAAAAAAATGAACTCTATAGATAAGAAGGAAAAGCAGGAAGCACCAGCATATGACAAAATCAAATACAGAGGCTGAATTGAACACAAAAAAAGTTGAAGTATTCAGCTCAAAGGGAGAACTCGAAAATATAGATTCAGCTACAGGCTGAGAAGACAACAAGCATTTTTTCGTGGCTAGGTCTCTTTTTCTTTCCTGGTGCCATCATCATCACCATAAAGATAAAGTTGTGTAGTCATTTATAGTACTGATTAAAAGCCAATAGGCTACAAAGTCCAAACTTTGGTCAGCTTGTTTATTAGTTCATTTATTTACATGTGTTTATTAGGAACTCCATGTCACAATGTTCACATCTCATCCCAGAAGTTCAAACCACAAAGAATTTTGGAGGTCTGACAGAAGAAAATGGCATCTATACCCCCAAAGTTTAAAAAGTACTGATCAGTGACAGTGACTCAGCGTTTCTCGTGTCAGAATGTGTTGCTTCCATCATGGTAAATGTCAGTTGTAGGTGACTGATTCGGATTCATATTTATTTTTACATTTTACTGCATTTTCTGCAGTGTTATAAGATCTACAGTAAGCGTCTGGTCTCAGTTTCCTTCCTGTAAGAGGAAATTGAGTAATGTGGTCGGCTTTGATCTTTACCACGCTGCTGTGCAACACTCCAGTGTAAACAATAAAGGTAAGCCCAACCAATCGCATCGTCCGGCTCGTCCCGCTGCTACACTGCTGTTTTTCTCCCAACTCGTGCTATAATCAAGGTTGCAGAGGAAGAATCGATCCGGTCATCCAGTTCTGCTGTAAAACCATTTATTAAAACATCAAATAGTTGGCCCTGGTGGATGTGTGCCCAGTGATTACCTTTGCAAATCAATTAAGCCACCGAGTAATTGATTGGATACGAGTGCGCCGTTCCAGGATCTTGTGTTTTTGGAGCAAGTGAAGGTCAGCGCGTTTGTACCAGCTTTCCTTCGGATTCTTCTCTTTCTGTTCAAGGAAGTACAGTTAACATGAAGGGTTGAATCAATAGAGAAGGGATTGGATTTATGTTTTGGGGTGTCTCTGTGGGTAAAGGAATAGATTGTGAGGTTGTATTTAGTAATCGCACTTTCACTTTAACAGAACATGTCTGCACAGTAAGATTAAGATTGTAAGAAACATTGATTGATCTTTCACGATCAAAGGCAAATATAGAGACTGAGTTACCATCATGAGAAAGAAAACACTTTTAAAAACATTTGACTCATGCACAGAACAGAATTCAGCCCTATGAGCTGTAGTAATTCATGTGCAAGGCTTTATTTTTTAAATACTGATGGGAATTAGTGGTTAGTGGCCTCTCTCAAGCTGGGGAACAAATTAAGGCAGACGCTCAATGATCCACTACCGTCTAAATCGGAATATAAAAGCACCAGAGATCTCAGACAACCTGTTTTACAATAGCTGAATTCCCTGCAGCATGAAGATGTGAACATCAATGCAATTAAAGCCAGTTCATCCCCACAACACTGTCATGAGTTTCATTAAAAACATGTAGGCCTAGCAGTTGGAGGTCCAGTTGAACGTGTGAACTTGGCTCCACATTAGTGGCCGTACCCTCCGAGGCCGCTGCCATTATACTAGAAGAGGCAGGTTTTCCAAGAAGGCAATTATTCATTAAATTAGTGTGGAAATGAGGTTCTGGTGGTTGTGTACTGATGAATTACAGTGGCCAGTAATTTGCACGGTAATTAAAGATTTGAGCTCCTTGCTGCGTCGTAAGCATAAATCACATTTGCAAAGATGTCGGCCAGAATCTGTGAAGCACTCCACCTCGTTACGGCCAAAATCTCTGAGTTTTAACACGGTTTGAACTTCAACCTTTATCACAAAGACTTTTCTACAAGCCAACAAGATCTACAAAAGTAGATTTATACTTTTCTACTTGTAGTACTATTCATGGGGAAGTTCACATCAGATGAAACAAAGGCGAAATGCCACTGAACATGTTTTCAAATATTAATAAATGACTGAATTAAAATAAAAACCATTACTGAAATTGTTAAGAGGGATGAGTAACAGGACCAAACTGAGATAATAATTCTGGGAGAGTCCATTAAAGGACCGCTGTGTAGAATTTAGTGCCATCTAGTGGTGAAATCACAGATTTCAACCAACTGAAATCCTTCGACTCAAGCATGAAGGTGGCTGCAAAACCTACTTGTGAAAAGTCTCTATCTAGAGCCAGTGTTTAGTTTGTCCATTGTGGGCTACTGTAGAAGCATGGCATTTCAGGAGGACCTGCTACATCTGAAGATATAAAAGACTCATCATGAGGTCACAAATACAGATCCTTATTTTCAGCTGATTATACACTAATTATAATATTTAATAATAATTCTCGGTGGCCAAGTGCAGTCACTTCCTGGAGTCTTCTTGCCTCTTCTAGGTTGCCAGGCAACCAACGGAGACTTCAACCAAGAAACTCCCTGGACTGAAATACTGTATATGCCATGCATTATGCATCTGCACATGCTTCCCTAAATCTGATGCATTTTCTTTTGAACTACCTTTGCACATACAGTATTGTAAGTCATTACTCTCAACACACGTGCCTCCGTCTGGTAGAGAAGGCTCAGTGTTTTTCCTTTGTGCAGCCAATCACGAGTCTGAATTTAACACACCGACTCACCATCACTCTGTGAGCACAATTAAAGAGTATGCCAAGATCAGTTTGTAAAAAAGTGTGTCTTGTTACACGTCACCACTAAAATGATGGAAGAGTATTGATACCCGTGACAGTGATAAAATTATTTAGAGTTTATTAGAGTTTAAGTTATTTAGTTTTCTCTGTCTTTTCAGTTTTTGTACAGTAGATGTCTTGGAGCGCTTTTCCCAACTTTGTGTTCAACACAAGACAAAGGAATCTTGGTGTTTCATTTACAAAGCTAACCGCTGTGCTGTGGAGCTGTGGGGCGGCGAACGCTGGTCTGACTATTACATCATTTCAATAATAAGTGGTTCATTTGAAAAATCACATTACTTTGAACTGTGCAGAGTTCAAACATTGTAAACCAATCATTGCCTTAAGCATATTACTGCTAATGATCATCATGTACAGTGTGTGTGCATGTAAATGTGCTCAGTGTTGCACCACAGACTGAGTTTTTAATGCAATTAGATTGTTCTGATTATTTTTCTATTCTAGTGAGAATTCTTACTGGCGTTGGCTCAGATGGGTTCTGTTTCCAGGGTACAGTTGTTTGTGCATTGTTTGAGTAATGATGCATTTGCTGCTAAATATAAACTGTGGTATGCATAGACAAAAGGAGAAGCTAAAGCAAAGACACGATGAATTGAAATTAAATGACGCCCAGCACTCACTTAAAATACAGTCAAAGCAATCCTTGAATCAATGAGAGGCGACATGCAAAGTACAAAGAGCTCCGTCTAACTTTCCCCGCTTAATGAACTTGCATCCTGTGAGATTATCTTAGAGACTGTGGAAATTAACTTTGTGAAAGGGAAAATATAAAAAAAAGTCTGTCAAACAACGTTTTCACCACTTGTGTAATTAAGAGGAGGTGTGCTACACAAGAGCACGCACACTGCGACTGGATGAAGGAACTCCTCCGCTGGGACCTCATTCGGTTTGAGAGACTCGCGTGGGTGGAAGAGAGGAGATACGCTTGCCAGAGAAACGTACTGTACTCCACCAACACACTGAACGCCCCGAGGGAGTTAAGGCAAAGAATTCCTCCTGGATTTTCTCTTTCAGTCTCTCGCTCTCTCGCTTTTCTTGCTCCCCCTCGTCTCTCTCCTTCTCATTTGGTTGTGGTAATTCATCATGGAATATCAAAACCATTGAAAGCTCCAGCACAGAAATGAAGGCTTCGGAGCCCGTGTATAATTGGTTTCCGTGAGGTGCCACCATCCCTATTGAACCTTCTTGACTCCCTGTCCCTAGCAGTGGCAGTATGTATGAGAGAGAGACAAGAAAAACCCCTGGAGACATGGAGATCATGACGACTGCATGAGGTCGGAGAAGCCTTTGCGCCTCCAGAACATTCATGAAATTACAAGCTTCTGATTTGCTTTCAACCTTTTCATCTGTTTTGGGAACATGCATTCACTTGGCATCCTTTTGAAAAAACACGCCAGAGGAGACTGTAGAGTCAGAAGGGGCCCCGAAAGCTAAAAATCCAATGGTCCCTTCTTGACATTTTACAGACCTGTAAATAAAAGTAAGAAATAAGTAATTTACCTAATGATAGACACAAGAGACCATTTAAATTTATCTCCATGGACATCTGAATCATTGAGACTATCCATGATTACTAACTACTACTGTAACCATGACAACAAAGGTTCCCTAAGTTTAGTAAAGTGGTGAATTTGATCCAAACCATGATCTTTATCTTATATATGATGAAGATGATCTAAACCTAACAAAGTTCTTTTTGTGTCTATCAAGTCTTAATGTTGTCAGAGCAAAAAAAATGGTTAAACAGGTGGTTCTGGAGGGCGTAGACTTACAACATATTTTGTCATTCAATTTGAGGGACTCCCATGTAAAAAAAAAAAAGTCTAATAGTTTACCAAGTTTACCAAGTTTACCAATACTAAACCAATCTTCAATTATTTATGTTTGGCCCATTTTTGTCACTCAGGAGAAAGCGACTTTAAGCACTCCAGTTTTGTACCAAACCACATCATTGGCTAGCAGTGTACCAGTTTCAGAACCAATTAGCTATCGTCTGACAACGATTTGGTCTTCGGAAACCAGGCAATGTTTCTCGGTTTCCGATGTAGCCAGCGGATATTTTAAGTTAATGTGACAAATGTGGTTGCAAACAGTTTCATATTTACACATCCAGCAGACATATAACGGCATTAGCATTAATTTTACGTTGTGTTTTTGGCCACTTGAGGAAAGTAAGTCCAACGTTCAGTCTTCTTTTAGTTCGGTTTCTGTCTCCACCAACTCCTGAGAAAACAGTGGCTGTTTAACTGCTAAATACTCGACTCCCACCACTGTCACTAGTCCCTGATTTTGCTGTTAATTGCTAAGCTACTGGAAAATCAGATTAACAGTGGTGACACTAACTGTAACAGTGAGTTTGCAGGCAGTAAAAAAACTACCTTTTGATAGATGGTCAAACGTTCTGTAGAGTTGAGGCAAACTCCTGGTGACACCCTTCATCATGTTACACATTGTTATTGATTGATTGGTAAAATAATAATAATAATGATAGTAATAATAATAATAGTAATAATAAAAAAAGGTTAGTGCTGGTTAGAGTAAAAAAGAAAATCCCTTTGCATGTCAGCAAAAACAGCATAGAGACGAAGCAGACCCAGAGGAAACCCAATATTTGACTTGACTGAATGAGGTTAGTTCAACTGAGGTTGGAAACCTCTTTTGCAAGGAAGACCTGGCCAAGATGGCAGCAAAAGACTTGCAAAAAAACAATACAACGTTAAAGGCTGCTTTGAAGTACCTGACCATACACTATAGGGTGTTAGACTGCTGCTGTCTGCCTCTACATTTTACCACAATAAAGACAGCATTAGAGCTGCGAGCTTCTTGAGCCTCTGTGACTGCAAAGCGCCAATGGCTCCGAACACCATCTGTGACTTTGGCCAGACAGTTCCTGTTGCCTGACGCAATCACACAGATCACACGCTCAGAACCGCTGCAACAACACTTCCAGTCGAGAGCCGACAGTCATCTCCAGCCAGCAATGGGTTCCATTCCTTCCTCCTTCCAAAGTGCTGAGGAGGGGAAGACCGAGCATGCCTTCTGGTTTTAACTTGGAGCACTGCAGAGATGAGAGCGGCTCTCAATTTACCGTGGCATCTGCTCCGACAGACAGCATCATCCAGCTTCAGCCTGCAAGCCAATAAAGCAATTTCTTTCTTTTCACTCTTGTGGAAAAGTTCAGGAAGTTTGGATACTCCAGCACCAATCATTAGGACCTGAACTTGTGATAACTGGATAAAGTTCTGGGTCACTAACACAAAGTCCACAAAATGGACACTGAAGTTACACAGTCATCAAATCAGGAACAAATTAGGCACTAACTACAAATTGATGAATAAATAGTTCCTGAATATCTCTGAGTCAGTTGGTAATGACTAACAGGCTGCTCGATGAGCCCATGACTAATAATTAGTTTCGAGACAAATGTCTACTGCATACTGACTACTTTAAGAACAGTTTCTGATAGACTGATGTCAAATGGCATATTACTAATCCTTCCTTCCTTATTACCTACATATCAATTACTACTTTTAATGTCCTCTCAAGGAAAGTGCTGCATCATGTGAAATTATGTGGATATGAGCTATATGAGGAACTAATAAAACAAGACAGGTGTAATCATAGAAAATCACTGTGGGTTGATATTAAAATGCTAAAATACAGAAAGTTATGAAGGACAACAGCAACATGGTTAAAAAATATGCAATAAAGGCTAATGCTGCTTGTAGCTAACTTAATGACAAGAGCCTACAGCCATGCTAGCAGCTCTGTTAGGCACAGCGGTGGTTTGAGCTAAATGCTAACATCAGCTTGCTAACATGCTTACAATGGTGATGCTTTGTATTATGTTGACCATCTTGGATTAGCATGTTAGCATGCTAACATTTGACAGTACATTTGAGGCTGGTGGGGAATGTTGAAAAGGTTTGTAGGTATTTGGTTATGAACTAAAGTTGTTGTTTTTTTAATCTGATGGCGATATAACCCACCTGGAACGTATGCTGCATCTTTCTAACTTGAGCCAAGAAGGCGGTACTGGTTTGTTTCACACCAATAGCAATAAATTATTCTTCCTGAACCAATAAAAAAAATTGTTACGTTTTCTCCAGTAAAATGCTTATTGATGCAAAATCTGACATCTGAGCTAAAACAAAATGACTTAAACATGAAATAAAGAATGTGGATATAAAAGATGGTTATTAAGAAAAATAAATTAATTCTCAGTGAAAGTAAATTATTTTAAATGTTCTAGGAAATATCTAGTTCCCCAATGGGTTACAAAGACAATTCATCCCAAAGGAAATATGAATGTCTTGACTAGGTTTCTAGACAATTCAGCCAGTAGTTGGTGAAATCTTCATGTCTGGACTTATTGCTGTAACCATGCCACTAGTATAGTTAAAAACCAGTTTTAACCCTTTTACATGAAAGCACTTATTGCAGTAATATACGCCAATACTCAAAGCACAGCAAACATACAGATCAGCCCGAAATGTCCTTAATTATCAAATGAAGTCAAGAATGAAAGCTTTGTCTTTACTCTGGGAAAAGTCTTTTATCTTTGCAGCAATATTGGAGCCTAATATCCCTCATCCATCTAGCATGTCAAGGTCACCTGGGTCACTTCCACTTTGTTACGAGTACAGATTCCAAACATGAAGCGGGAGAGTAGCTAGAAAATTCTTACATTTTTCATGGGTTCAGTCATTATTGTGATAGATATGACATGTCCTGGTGAGCTTGGAGAGGGTAAAGCATGAGGGGCAGTGTTAGTGGCTGAGTTTGGTTTTCTGCCTTCAGCCGAGCTGCTACTGTGTGTGTTCGGTATTTACGAGGATAAGGGGACATCCTGTCATTTTGGCTGATGCTTACAGGTGCTTACCATGTAGAGCTCTCATTGAGAAACCGGCACGCCATGGAAAATGAGCGGTCATTAATGTATCACAGTAGCAGCCCGGTGTCCACTCAAGCTCTGCTGCTCGCCAATGTTTTCTGTCTGCAAAACAAACAGGCTGTCTGCTGGAGAGAGGGGATCAGTGCTGGAGAGCTCTGCCTCTAATAAATCCCATGGCTTCACACACTCACGAATAGACGGCGAACAAAGGGTCAGTGGGGGGGGGGGGATTTACTGTCATTCCCCCATATGTTGATTCGAGCAGCACGGGACATATTCATTAGCAGCCCTGTTACCCAACGCCTCAAACATTGTTAATGAGGTGCTGCCATGTAACACAGTGTAACTAATAGCAAACATGGTTTCTGTGAGGCTTCTCTAATGTTTATGACTTGCAAGCATTCATGTCTGAACACCTGAATGCTTGAGTCGTAAATGGAGGACCTAGAGCTGCAACAATTTGTTAATTAATTAATTAGCTGTAAGCTAAAAAATTAACTGCAACTATTTTGATAATCTGTTAATCGTTTGAGTCATTTTTCAAAAAACGAAGTGAATATTTCCTGCTTTTTTCAGCCCTCTATGACGGTAAACTGAATGTCTTATTCAAAGATATTCAAAGACGTCACCTCGGGTGTTCATATCACCATTTTCTGACATTTTATGGACCAAACAAGAAATGGATTAGTTGAGAAAATAATTGGCAGATTGATCGATAATAAACTGAATCGTTATTTGCTGCCCTCACCATCTTTACCATCCACCCCCCATGATGTGAATGTGGCATTCCTCTCTGAGAACAGTTACAGTCTTGACTCTACACTGAAGGTGACTCATTGTTATCTACTCTTTCCCAACCTGTTCAATAAAACAACTCGCTGTTAACACAATGTCTCTTGCTAGCCAAAACAAATTAGTTTTCATGTGGCAAGTTATTATTGCAGCGGATCCCTGAGTACTGCTGCCTTTCTGTTCTGCCTCTGCAGGTAGTTAATTGCATTCGACTTGCGTTCCAGGTGTGAAATATTCCCTGATTACACAGCTAGCATGAAAAGCAGATAGACTAAATGACTTCTTATAAATCTAGAATTAAATTGAATGTTTAATAACTTGATCTGAAGTGTTTTCATTTATTGCATTTGTTTTTATTTTACTTTTACTACATTTGTCAGATAATCAAAAATCTCTCATTCACATGTGTCAGCAGGTCAACACACACACACATACACACACACACATCAATTTTTCCCTTTAGAGGACGTTAAACCTCTGCTGCCTCCACCGTGGCAGCAACCTCTGTTCCACTCCCGTGGTTCCTGCAGCAGCATCCTCTCCCCTCCCCTCAGCAGAAACCAGCCCTGCGTCCAAATAGAGATGTAGAAACAAGAGAATCCGAGGCTTAGAGAACAAAAGAAGAGGCCAAGTTCGAGCGAGACGGAGAAAGTCGGCGAGATTAGAGCCGTCAATCCCCGCATCTTTAGCACCTAGCGAGGCCTCCTTGTGGGATCAACCACAAAGTTGTAATAGAGGCGAAGGAACTTTTCTAGTCCACCGCCGCCCCTCTTTCCTCCCATCTCTCAGCAACACCAGGACCGGGTTTGAGAGAGGTTTAGGCGGGGTGAGTGGGTGGGTAGGTGGGGCGTTGAAGAACTTTCCCTGAACCCTTGCTGGCTTTGTGTCTCTTACTTTCATCTCAGGTCACTGTCAGTAGAGGGTTTATCTCGTTAAAAGCCGCCCTGAGATGAAACGGGGGGACCGTTGCTGCTGAACACGAAGCGCCTGGCTTGCCGCGCTGCTTTTTGTTTTTCGGATACCTCAGAGTGAAGTTTTTCTTTGTGCTAAATATGGGTCATTTAGTCTTAGATGCAGTAACCCCAGCGTCTCCTTACCTGATTAATTAACTTGTGGCTGGAAAATTCCACAAAGCGTGAAATTGTATGGAATATAAAATGGATGGTGCACAGAGGAAAAAAGAGCCCTGAAAATATCTAATCCCATATTTCATTCTTCATAATTGAATGAGTAAAATAAGAAGAGCCACCACGAGGGAATAGAGAGAGAGAAACTCTATTATGATTCTGTAGCTTGGCATATATAGCAGCTAGTCACAGTGGGAGAAAATATCTCAGCCGGGCCTTGATGAATACAGACGCATACCTCAACGACATGTTTGGATCAGTCGGATAAAGACACTGTCAGGAAACAAAGACACTGACAAAACTGACAAAAGACACATTCGTTCAGTTCTGATGTGCCACCAGAAATCTGACAGTTATTGAAATGACTTGCTTTCATGAAAAGCCTGTGTTTTCTCACTCACGTGTTATCTGGTCATTGTCAATCTCCCCGCACTATTGTTGTCGCAGACCTGGTTTTATGATAGCAAATTCATCCGAGGCTGCGCAGATAATAAAAGTGTAGCAGTGATGGTGAGACACAATGGCAAAGCAAATGCCTATCAGAGTCTGTGTTTTATCTAGTGGCTGTGCGGCTTTCCACGCTGCACGCAGGTAAGTTTGATGACACTGATGGCTCACTCAAATCAGCGTCGCCGTCCATTTGTCTGCTTTGTTGCGGCAGATGTAATGCTCAGCAACATCTCATTTGCTCTTGCTTTTACCAATTTTCAACCAATTTTTAGCTTCACAATGGAATCAGAAATTTGTGTCAGCGGGCAGACAATGAAGAGACAGCTTTGAGGAAAAATGATTTCCACAGACATTATGCCGCGCCAGATGCCTTGGTGTTCATTGTATCCGTGACTCTTTAATTTGGTTGCTAAACCTCGCTGGAGCATAATGCAAAGCTGCTCACTTCTCTGAAAGCAAAGCTTTGACAGCTTTTTCTCTCTTAACAAAACTGCTGCTGATTTGAATCAGTGTGGTAAAAAAAATGAACATTAATGGTACTGCGTCTTCCTGGTTTGAGGTCTGCTGTAAGAGTTGAATGTATTGAATAGTAATGAGACTTCTACAGTGTGGTGCAGGTACCTGTCTGTAAAGGGGAGTTCAATTTGAAAGGATATTTTCAGGGTGTCGTTTAGCTCAGTTGGTAGAGCATCCGCCCCATGTACAAAGGCTCAGTCCTTGCTGCAGCGGACCAGGGTTTGAATCTGACCTTCGGCCCTTTGCTGCATGTCATTGCCATCTCTCTCTCCCCACATTCCTGTCACTCTTCAAGCTGTCTCTGTCAAAAAAAGCTTGAAAAGGCCAACAAAATATCTTTGAAAAAAAAAAAAAGAAAGGATATTTTCAAATCCAACAAAATCCTCCACGGCTAGGCAAAGCATACCAGAGGTCTTATGGCTGAAAAGACGTACAAGTTATAGTCTTCAGCAGTTCAGCTCTGGTGAATGTGGCAATACCTGAAATACACTGAAAACAGCTTAATCATACAAGTCCCAGGGTCCCACTCAAAAAATATTTTTATGACTCACTGGGGGAGAAAATGTGCTTTGAGCTGGTACTGACACAAAAAAAGCAGAAGATGACGTTGTGTTCATTGAAAATCACAGTTGCTATGCTTGTACTGACATCACGACAGATGCGTATGTGCGCAAATTAGGAGAAATGTGCACAGGCTCCTGTCAACGTCCTGACTCCCTTGTGCATGTGCACACCATTTGATTTTAAGATTTTACCACTTGGTTTTAAAGTCTTGTTTGGTCTGGCTGCTGCCTAGATCTACGAGCCTGCTTTGAGATCCTCTGGCAGAGATCTACTAATGGTTCCAAAATCTCGAAGGGCTTTTGCTGTTGTGGAACTCCCTATCTGGAGATATCAGACAGGAAAAATCTGTGTCTGTGTAAAGGCAATTCTGAGATTTCTTTCAAAATACATTAAATATGTTGGCAAATAGTTGCTGAAAACACGTGAAAAGACTTTGAACGATATACTACTGAAATGTGGAGTTAGAGGTTCAAACAGTTTTTTACCAGTTTTCAGTCCAGGATTGGTCCAGGTTGTAGCTTGAAAGAAAGTGAATGGTTAGCAATATGATACAATTAATGTAGCAAGTTTATTACAAGAAACATTGCTTATTGGCTTGAGTTTGGAACTGATCATGTCCTTTTGTCCAACAGATTTCTTTGTGCTCCAGTATAAAATGTGTACAAAGTGATAAGGTGGTAAGGTCGTATCATTCTTGGTACTCAAATAGAAATATAATTGGCTACTCCATTGTTTATCTCAGTATGGTTCTCGTGGTTGCCATGGTCAGAGAATAGAAAATTAGAAATTGGTTGTGCACTTACATGAGAAGCAGCCGCCGTTGTCAGTTGGTTAGTTTTTAGGTGTGATCACTTTGGTTACTTTATATAGGCTGTTGTTGTGTGACTGTCTTGCTGTACTACTGGCCCTGTTGAACCCTCTTGTTGGAGTGATAACGGCGCTCCTCCAGATCAGACTAAAATGTTATCATAACCACAAGGAATGATATGACCCATGTTATAATCTTGAGCTGTTTAGTGCCAATCCCCGGGGCTTTTGAGATCAGTGGTTGTTGTAATTAGATGTCGAGCAGGGTGGGGGTTGTACTTACTTTGATACAGAGGCGCAGGAAGTCAAGTGTTATATGTATAACCAGAATGAATCCTGCTTCCTTTCTCTTATCCACATGTAATCCAACACTGCACTGCGAGGGATGTTTCACATAGCTCAGGGGAACGCGGCAAACAGGCGTGATCTATCTTGGTGCTAATTAGAGACGTCTCAGTTTTATTGGCGCGAGAAGGACCGGATACCGCTCCTAACGTCAGCTCTGGTCGGTGTACATGCTCAGAGATCTATTCCTCATCAAATTTCCGATAACTAAATATAGCAATGACACCCCGGAGGGTAGTCTTAACGACATAAATGGGTACAACTGCGATGCATCACTGTAGCACCTATAATAACGGTATAACGGTTTCAGCGTTTGTGCAGCAGTAATGCATGCATGTGGCCTGAATTAAACGTTTTCTTTTTAATGTGTGTGGCAACACTTCTTGAGCCAAATACATTGCTTGGGTGAAACTACAACGCCTGTTGATTACATAGAGTAATGACTCCAATTTATTCTGAACGGTTTCTTTTCTGTTCCAGCTTTTCACAGCTGCGCTAAGACTTTACATGCTGTGACACCGTGGATTAGAAATCCATTTCAAGCATGATTTTTACAGAAATTCTAACTTAATAGCCACCAAAGGCCCACCTTCACAGCTTGACAGGTGAATTCTGGGAAATGCAGTATGTAGCAGACAATGAATGAACATCCATGCCATGCTAAAGAACTCACAAGTAAAGGCTCAAACTTTTATTCATCCGATCTTAGAAAAACTCAAACAGTGGAAATCCTGTTGAAGCCCACATAAATCCACTGCACCTGTCAGGAGTAATTACAGTGTACAAAGTGAGTGCACTAATTTGGAAGTACTAATTTTCAAGATGGATGGTCTATTATATTAAAAATTCATTACCAAAGCTGTAATATAATATAACCATTTGTTTTATATTAAGAGTACATAATGAAAGCAGACATTAATATCATATTCATTTGCACTGCTCACATACAAAGTGTTACAGGAATGAGGAGATTTAAGACATTATGGGATAGTCCGGGAACTCGTGTTTAAACAGATTGGATCATGTGATCTATACATAATCCAAGAAGACGTGATGCAATTAATATCTGCAGCGGATGAAGGCCAAGAAATTCTGTTTTCATGGCAATATCCTGATACATTTAAGTCACAGCTACCAGCTGCCTCAAATGTACAAATGTATAGGTTAAATGTGCACTAAATAATAGTCCTTATGTTTATAATAGATGAAATGATAAATTGTAATGGGTAAGGGCTCAGTTATAGTGACAACCCCATAGAGAATTATCAGCCAACACTGCAGTTCTCAGCTCTCCTGACCTTTTTAGCATCTTGTTATTTTTCTTTTAGGGCCACAACTAGTTCACACTTGTGACCTTGTTTCCAGAGGGAGCGGGTTCCTGTTTTTCTCACTGAAAAAAAAAAAAGGAATGATGATGATAAACCTTCCCAGTGCCAAGTCGCAGACAAAGTTAGCAGGTAGTTGATGAACAGAGTAAAGCATTTAGCAGCTGATGAGCCAGAAATTGGTGGATCTGAACAAAAGTAAAAGGATGGCTGGTGGTCAGAAACATGACTTCAAATGAATGTCTTGTCTCCTGGGTGTGTAACTTTGTGCAGTAAAATACAGGTGAATGTAGGGCTGAGCGATAAAACAATCTCGATATTTGATTGTGAAAAAAAAAAATGTATTTAACGCTGATAAACTTTTGACGCTTTTTCTCAATGTAGATAAATCTACCAGCCTGTCACACAGCAGAAATAAACGAGACAATGGCCAGTCAGTCTGCAGATTTTGCTGTAAGCATAACTAAGTAAGCCCCATCTCCTACCGCGTCTCCTACCGCAAAGCACCGTGTGAGCTAACGTTACTGTGAAGGAAGTGGAGGAAAGAACGAGTGAAACCACTGGGCACAAAAGTGATTTTTTTTGTCTCTCTTTCTCTCTCTGTATGTTGCTGTCTGTTCGTACGAGGGGAGGACTGAGCTCATCCACAGACAGCAGGGCAACTTGAGAGCCCACAGTGAATGGAATGGACCAGACTTTAGGATATATTTTACTGGAGTCAACAGCGACGGTGCTCATTATCCAAAAGTGCAACAAAAGGGAGACAGGATGATCAATTTATTGAACAAGCAAAACACAAACTTGGGACACTCTGCCCTGTCTTCATCCACACCCAGTTTGTTTTCAGGCGTACAGAGCTCATTGTAAATGAACTTGTGTTGATCCTCCGGCTGCACAAGCTGAGCAAATTATTGACAAAAAAGGTAAAACAACGTTAAGCACAGATTCAACCGGTGGGCAAAATATATTGCCGGGCGGTGCCAACCCAGCGACCACACCATTATTTAAATAAATTACAAGGCACTTATTGTTTTGCAAAAGCAGATAAAGCAGATAAAAGAAAAGATTTGCATTTAGATGGAATATATTTTTTATCACAAAGTATATTAGAAAGTTATTTTTCATTTTACAATTTATACAATTTACATTTATTCTAAACTAATCAATGCACGCTTAAATGTTTGCATTATTTTATTCTATTTTTTATGTTTATAGACTATATTCAAAGGTTTAACCAGTGACAGTGTAAAGAATGGCTGTTATATCTGCAACGTCACCCACAGGTTGTGATGCTCAGAGTGATGCCTCTGGCCACCACTATATTGGTAGTCTTGTCTCCCGGCTAATCTAAAGATGGGCACAGATGTGCATCATCGGTGGACCTAAGTCGGGCTAAATGACGCCTGGGTGCTCCAACAAGCCATCTGTAATGGCACCTACCTGTCAATCAAAGTGGCCACGCGGTTAATTATGCATAACTTTAAGCGTTAATATCATTTGAAATAAAAATGAAGACTTCCATCAGCTTTGTTTGCATTCTGGTCACGACGGGGAAGATGTAGCTTTCACAGCTGAGACAAAGCAGAGTTTCAGACTGGAGTTCCCAGGCTCAACTTAAAAGGATTTCAACACACAGCTGTGAGAAGGCTACACTTTTAACAGCTCTAGCCATTATTATACCCACAGAAACATATAAATAATTCCACGACAGCGAGTGTCTCATTTGTCATTTGATGGCTTGATGAATGCATCAGAGGGTTTCCTATCGCTGGATGCGTGGTGCATCCATAACAAAACAAAAAAAGCAGTATTCATTAGTTACGTATAACGCATATATTGAAATGTCACACAGACTACTGCGCTGCACCGGGAAAACAAATGACAGATGATCAGATGAAAAACTTCCTGCATGTTGCTACCTATGCAAGTGACTCGACTTTTCAGCATCTCTCTCTCCTCTGTCCTGGAAAGTTTTCAAAGACGCCGTGATTTACATTCACATCTGTAACTCTCTCTTTAACATGTAACCCTGACAAGTCCTTTTGTCTTGTAAAATGATTAAATGAAACGAAAGTACAAAGCTGTTGATAGCATCAATGGTTTACAGTGGGTCGGTGTAATGAAATTTCTTTTCCCAGAGAATCGATGAGCTCCATTCCCCTGGTGGACGGTGTAATTACAAAACCCTCATTAGATTATGAAACTATACAGCATATGGTGAGAGGAGGAGACTCCTTTGATGTGCTTGTGTAATGACTGCAGCAAAAAGGGGGGGAAAGAGAGAAATGCCTGCCTTTACTTCATTTGAATCCCTTGAAAGAAATCAAAGCTTTGAAACTGAGGATTTCTATATTTTGCAACTCCCCCCACCCGCGAACCCTCCTCCAACTCCTCTGAACTGACTCAGATACCGACAGGATGTCTAGCATTGACCCTGGAAGTGTCAAACTGTTTTGACACCCTGAAACCAGCGATGTCACGGCCTCTTGATTCACGGAGAATGTTTGCCGTTTTGCCAAAGGACGCCTTCGGTAAAGAAGAATAGAGCCTGATGTTTGAAGCACTCGCTCTTTGTGAAACATGAGAAAAGACGCTTTAGGCAGCACTTGTCTTCTGTTTTCGGTGCAACACATTTCACAAACTCGCTGTTTGGAAAAGGGTAGCAGGCTGGGAAACAGAGTCATTCAGTGTAACTATGTTTGACAGGCGCAGACAAGCAACAGTGTCTCTGTACGAACACAGAGGGTATGTTACAAAAGGAAAACCAAGGTCCATTTTAAAACAAAAGCAATATCCTCTTTTTCAAATCCTCTCATTTCTCTGTGTCTGTCAAACGTCTGCAGCTGAATAAGCTCCTGATTGCACTCCTGCCTTCGTTGTGGAAACATTTTTTTTTCTCAGAATTTCCTGAAAGAGAAGCGTTTAAGAATTTAGAGGTGTCAGCAACGCAACGAAAAAGCATGGTAAATCCTCAGCAGTAATCTGCCAGCCCTCCTTAAACTGTGGGTTGAGATCCAAATTGAGGCTTGTTGCTGGTGGGTCCCTTTATGATGAGGATATGAAATTTTTTAATAAGCCTGTTTCCCAGAGCAAGCGGAGCTAATCTCTCACTGGGGTCCTCAGCTAAAAACATTTAAGAAGCTCTCATCTAGATACCAGAATTATGTGCAATAATAAGAAATTCGTAGGTGAGCTGGTCATGAACCACACTGTAAACCTATACACACTGCTGATTTGAAGTCTTGTATGTAAACAGTATTTTGCAGTCAGATTCCCAACTCTACTGTTGTCCTTGTTACATCAGTTATTGTTACAGTCTCAACTGTCCCACTTAAAACAGTGACTGGTACAGTAGGAATTAAAATGAAGCTCAGGTCAGGGGATGTGAAAAGCAACTTTCCTATTTAATTCTATATGTAATTATGTGAATGGAAATGTATGCAGATTTATGATGCATAAGGGATTACCTTATTGAATAGATGTAGCATTGTGATGAAGTGTCAGTGACAGTATAAAGAATGGGCAGAGCCTGAGTGACGTCACCTGTAGGTTTCCGGAGTGCTGTTTTAAAGCTGAAAATATGCTACGCTGGCCGCCGCCATGTTGGACATACTGCTTCTTCCACCTCCCGGCTAATCTAAATCTTGGCAAAGACGTGGATCATTGGTGGACTTGAGGTGGGCTGAATGACGCCTGGGTGCTCAAACAAGCCATCTGTAACTGCACCCACCTGTCACGCAAAGCAGTCACGCTGTTAATAATGTGCAACTTTAAGCCTTAATGTCATTTGAACAGGTGAGTTCTATAAAAAATCACTCTCAGTACAGTTGTCATGAACGAGGAAATTAGCCATAGAGACCAAAAACCAATTAGCACACATCTGTGCCCGGTGCGCCAAAACAAGCTTCCTCATGTTTTCATATTTCTGGGCCCATTTGAGCACTCAAGCATTTTTCCAGCCAATCCACTTGACGACAGAGACTTGTGCTAACTGCGCTGGCATCCATTCATTCACATGTTTCTTCAGTTGTTAGGGTTAATCTTAGAATCCAACTTGGGTGTCTTCTGCAGGTGACAACATGACAGTCATCTAGCTTGAATATTGTTGCCAAAACGCAGTGAGTTTGTGTTTTTGTGTTTCTGTGATGAGTCATCAACTTGTAATTTTTGGACACTTTGAAAAGGGACTATTTGTACCAGTTCCCCTCAAAAGACAAACAAAGAAATTGTCATTCACAGGATTGTTTGATTTTTAAAGAAAAAGGATTTGACTCAGAGTGGGTCAACACGATGATAACAGATGGTATTCTTCCTGTGGAAGACCAGGTGAGATGATAAAGACCATCATTTGAAACAATTTAACAACAAACCACAAAGCAGGAATAAATCTGCTACAGGGCTGTGCATTTCAAAATAAAGCAACCATTTTGATGACTGGTTTACATGAAAATTCACTTCTCTATGCTGTGTCATTTCAACCACTGTCACAACAGGAGTCATTAAAATCGACTATAAGATAAGACTGATTGATCCCACAATGGGGAAATTCACTTATTATAGCAGCTCAAAATATACAAGGCGGATACGAAAATATTACTCCTAATAAATAAATATGGGCGTCAAGGTGGGTGGCTGAGCTGGTGGAATGGGCTCCCCACATACACATTCTGACTCCTGTTGTGTCTCTCTCTGCTTTCCTGTCTGTCTTCAGCCGTCCGCTCTCACAAGTTGAAAGCTGTCCATAGTTACCAGCAAGTCTGAAGTGAGTTCATTCAGCCACGTTTCTGTGATGCTACACTCTCCATGCTCCCTCTGTAGCCTGGTTAGCGCCGTTAGCTCCTCCGTCTTATTGGGGAGAGATCTTACGGTGCTTAGATTGCTGTAGATTTGATAACTTCAGCATCCCCTCTGAGGTGATGGGTTTGTAGGACCCTTGAGCATTTAAAAAGAGTTTGAAATCACAGGCAAGCAGCAGATTGAACTTGACTAAACTTACATTCAGTCATGGGACGACTTAAAACACTTTCTGCAGCTCTGTGGATCTGAGAATGATTGATCAGGAAACCCTGCACAGTGACATTCAAATTCACAAACAGGCTTACATTATTTTGTGTACAGATGTTATAAGATTGGATAAATTAATCGTATTTAACTCAACACACAAACAGCAACACAACAAAATGAGTAATGAGTAAGATGAGTAACTGTGAGTAGAGTATTATCAGTGTTGTCAATGTAATGAACAGAGTAACACAGGGACCTCTCAGTCTGTTTGATACACAGAGCCGACTGTAATTCAATGCAACAGCCCAGCGATACCTTTATCGAGGCTGTTGTACTCAGGTTTTCACATCACTTGATAGTTATGGTGGTGTTTAACTACATTTTATCCTCCCTCACATTAGATACACCTTTCTGTACCAATCAGTCCAGTCAACACCACCACCGAGTAAAACCTGCACAATTGACAGCTAAATCGACGCCTCCATGTCCTCAAAAGCTGAATGTGATCATCTCCAAAAAGGTAGAATTTATTGCAAATAGGTGTGCCTAACAGTAACTCACCTCATGATTATCCCCAGTGGTCATTTCCTGCCATCTATAATTTTGATCTTTTTAACTAAAGGCAAAAATACAAAGTAAAAAACTTAACTCAGCTCTTTTAGGACCTTCTAACCACATTTTAGTCTTCCTTGGCAGATGGACTTACATCCATTAGCATTTTGACTATTTTGACAATTAAAAATATACTCAAATGGTAACCCATACCACATCTTAAACTAGTGGAGAAGCTGTAGGATGAGTTAAGACGTGGCCTTACAACTATATGAGCAGCTCTGTGAAGCTGTCCTTAAGCACAGCAAGTGCTGCTTCCAGCTAAATGCTAACATGCGCCTCACTGACACTGCTCCATACTAAATACTGACGTCTAGCAGGCATAATATTTTCCATGTTCACAATTTTATTTAATCTGTTAGAATTTGCTAATTAGCACTAAATATAGAGTACAGCTGTGGCTGATTCCCTGTGTTTGGTTTTGGTCGTAAACAGGATGGACCTATTAAAAATGGCCCGATGATGGTGTATGATAAAAAGTTAAGGGATCACTGGAGTTATTATAATTAATGCTAAGGGAGACATAGATGTCTATGTCTCTGTAGCAAATTTCATTTGAATTTCATTTCATTTCACTTACAACCACTACAGTCAACCTGGTGGCACTATAGGATAAATGAGGGGATCACTAAATACTCCGCTGGGGACCGTGGTACAAAAGTTTCTGCCAGTCCATCCAGTAGATTGCAAGAAATTTAACATAAGTGCTGCTGGTGACCCAAGAGGAGAATTAGGGGATCTCCAAAGTCATTATAATCCCAATGGCAATAAATCCAGAAGTTTAGTAGTAGATTTCTGTTGGGACCAAAGTGATGAACCAACTGTCAGATCTTTCTTCAAGAAGGGTTAAATCTGGGACAACTGGACTTGGTTGTAGATCTGTGAAGATGTTTCTCCTCTCATCCAAGAAGCTTCTTCAGTTCTGACTTGTGGGGAGATACGAGTATTTAGCCTAGGCAGGATCGTAGACCCATCCATAGCTTCCACTTGGTTTGTTAAAGGACAGTATTGTAGGTGGAGGATAAGTGGTGTATGATGCTTTCTTCTCTGTTGAGGGATGGTTTCTTTACTTTTACATAGACAGCCTCACACACCTACAATGCTGTCCTTTCACCCCTTCCGAGGAGACTGAACACCAATCCTCATGTGACGTCAATGACCATTGTCCATACTGGAGCAGTAGTACCGTTCACACCAAACCTCAGGTGACTTTGTCACAACAACAATAAGTATTAATGAACCAAGTGGAAGCTATGGCTGGGTCTACTATCCTGCCTAGGCTTAATACTCGGATCTCCCCACCAGTCAGTCAGAACTGAAGAAGCTTCTTGGATGAAACATCCTCACGGATCTACAACCAGTTCATTTGCCCCAGACTTGGATGACTAAGAACCTCCACAAACTGCCAGATCCATCGAGAAATGTTGCTAATGTGGCTAAAAACAAGTCACTGTTAGCATACAGATGCTTAAAAAACACAAGGAGTTAGTTACACAACCATAGTTTATTACTGATGTCATCACTTACACAGACAAAGGAAGTGTCAGCGATACCTACTAAAAGGTGATCAGCAAATCATACATACTAATTGAAAACAGTTTTGGGAACATTGTCATCACCCAACCAGTGATCAGATGCTGCACGTTTAATTCATACTCCTGTTGTCTAGAATCCGAGCTGTGATACAAGAACAAAGTCTGGCAGAAGCGGCAGGACATGGCAGGGTGATTTTCAGAGAAAAAATAAACCATGGCTGGATCCAAATTTCTGTCTGTTAACAGCTGGTAGGTTTGATCAGTTTATAGCAGTGGTTTAGTTCAGCTGTCCTTAATTCCTCAACAATCTGGATTTGAATGGAGCATCTAATACACAAATAACCTAATGTATAGTGCGTTTATGGCGAGTTTCAAACTGAATTTGGTTTGATTACTCTTTGTGTTATGGCACTCACTGTGAATGACACATTGATGATTGTGTATTTCTTTGAAAATCACCCTGGATATCTGATGCTCAGCCACATATTTCCATCTATATCTGATCCTTTTGAAACTACACTTTGTTAGAGAAGCCACAATTGACTGATAAAACAAAACCACAGTTTGTATTGAATATTTGCGAGGCTTACAACAAACTGACCTGCTGTTCACTCTGGTCAACTTGTGATGCAAAATCCCCTGTAAATGACATAAATACTCTAGAAATTAACATATAGGCAAAGTTCACCATTGTCTTCCACTACAAGCAGTACAATGTCAGAGAATAAATCCTGTTTTCCGGTAGGGCTAATCATACGGAGTCCTTCAAAAAGAAGTGCTGATTGATCAGTACTTTGAATAGGATCTACTCCTCTTTTTGATGTCCATAGAGTTCAAGAAGAACCATTCAGAGTTTTCCAAAGATTAATTGCAATCCAGAAGAAAGGAGGTCTCTATTTACAGAAAGGTCCTTTGCATTACTCTCTTCTCCTTTGATGGTCCAACCAGAACTGTTGGTTCACCTGTGACAGAAAAAAACTCATGTTAAAATGAAATCAGAGCCATCAAAGCAGGGGCAACATCAAAAGGGAAAGTCACCCAACAAGCAACGGCAAATATATTTTAGTGTTTAAATAACACTTTATTTTAATATGCATTGTACATAAATGTCTGCTTCTCTCTATTCGAGTGGTATAACACAAAGAAAACACAGTGGAACTGAGCGCTTGATACAAGCAGAGACTGATCCCATGGCTAAGTACAAAAAAAGAAAAGGCCATGACCTACAGTAATAAAACTCAACTTTATCAACAGTCCAAGCAAGAAGACATGAGACTCCCACCCACGCTGACTGACACGACAAAGAAGTTGGCGAAGCAACTACAAAATCAGATGCATTATTCAACACTGAAGGCTCCTTTTAGTCTTGAAGTTTGTTTTTCATGTTTGCTACTGTCAGAAAACTCATTATCTTCTAAGGAAAACTAAGGGTAAAGGTCAAAAACCCTGCTTGTGGCCCTGCAAGGCTGTATACTGCGGAAGAATTGGATGAAACAAACAGCATGCCCACAGTTTTGCTTTTTTTTTGCTTAACAGTAGTTTAATATAGGGGTGTGGGCTATTGGGTCAGCAAAATCATAAAGATTTATCCCATTGGGAGCTTCTATGTGCTTTGACAATCTCTGTATTAAATATCGTGTGTATAAAGTTGATTTATAACCTAAAGCTCAGTGTCTAAAATGAAACGGGTTCATCTTCTTGAGAGAATGAATTATGTGGCAAGTGTGAAATTTAACCTGATGGCAGGTACTGCTAGAGGAAAGGTCAAGGTCACCAAAAACAAATGAGCACTGAAAGATCTTTTTGGCCACTTGGGGGCAGCGAAAAGAAGCTGTAGGCTCAATATTGGCAGTCGATATGGAGTTGTTGCTTATTTACACATCCGGTCGATATGGACAGCATTAGCATTAATGCAGAGTACAAGTCCAGTATTTACTCACCTTTTAGTTCTATTTTAGTCTTCACCAACTTTTTAAATAATCATCTTTAGCTGCTAAATGAGGCATTATCCTCCCTAGCTAGATGTTGACATTCTTTCTTTGGTACAGCATGCAGTGAGTCTGTAAAAGCTTTTTCTGAAAACGGCTGGGAACAACGCTGATGAAAGCTGTGATAATAAACCAAAACAGTAAGTTGTGGGCTATTGGACCAAAACATAGAGCAGAAAGACGCTAAAACAAACACATCTCACATTGTTTGTAGTCATTTGAACCATTGTTATTACAAAAATATTGATTATAGCAGCTTTAAGGTTCATCCTCTGGGTACTACGAATGTTCACAAGAGTTTTCATGAAAAACTGATGAACAATTATTGAAAATTTCCTCTGAATGAACAAACTTAACTCATATCACCCTCAGTTTGTGACGCTAGCAGACAGAAAACGTCATCCTTACTGAATGACAACCAATGAAAAGCAACAATTGTGGTAAAAGAATATCAAGACTTTGTTTGTATTGGACAGGAACATCATCGGCTTCTTCACAAGCACTGTAAATTAGTTTCTTGCACTCTGCACTGGCTCCTTCTGACAGGGTGATAGACAACAGTCAAGTGTTAAGGTCAAGCTTTGGAAAACACCTGTGGAATTCTTTTAGATTCAATATCATTTCCAGGACCTAATAAAAGACTTGCATTATTGGCTTCACGTATCAGCACATCGATCTATCGGTTGGAGTGTGATACAGTATTCAGGATAAAGGATGCTGGTGAGTTGGGTTTGCGCTCCACACAAAGGCTTTCTCTCTCCTAGTTTGATGCTGTCAGATAGTCTGAAGACCTCCATTCTCCTTGAGATTAAATTGCCTGTCATGAAGCTCAGTGGCTGACTGGCAGCTCCTCTACTCCTCCAAAAGTACATTCTGGAAAAGACTCTCGAGGAACATAACATAACAACCTTCATAACGATGTCCGCTATCGATCCCAACCGCCTGTCAGCCGCCACGTAGGTTTGACAGACTGAGGGAAGCCGTCTGCGAACTTGTAAGGCTCTATTATCGATGCTGAACTTTTGATAGGAAACAGACAGCCCTGACAGCCTGGTTACATTAATTCACAAATGGGTCGTTTGACAGAGAACAAGACAAGAGAAGCAGCGCAGCACTGCATAGTGTCATATAAATCATCCTCAATTATGCAAAAAAGCAAAAACAATCCAAAAAACATCAGGCCATCACTTGACAAGAAAACCTGCATAATCATATCAAACACAGGGTAAAGAGTTCCATAAATTTAGGTTGTCGCAGCACTTTGCTGCTCTCTGTACAGGCTGCTATAAATTCTTCCCTTTACAGAGTCATTTACATTCTGAGCTGTCACTGTGATTAATGTGGTACTAATTTGAGAATAATTCCACGTTGAAAAGACAAAGAGCAGAGCCGCTCCTTGTCAGAAGAGAAAATGTCTTCAGAGATGGATCTACCCCGTGTCTCACTTCAGGAGAGAGAGAGGGGGGGATCATTAACAGTATTTGAATGACTGTCTGAAACAATGCTAAAAATACTGAAAGGAAAAACTAAGTCTTCAGTGGGTGTTGCGTTTGTTTAATTGGTGGCTGACAAGTGCTAATTTAACTGGCAAAGGATTCATTCCCATTTAGTGCCTGAAGTAAGGCTGGCTGAAAGATTTAACACAGCAGGTGCATGGGCTGGTGTTTGTGTAATTCAGCCGTGTAATTGGCGCACCGCAGCGTCCTCCTCAGCAATATGTTTTGTGTTGTAACTACAGACACTGGGCTTCTCATAGTACGGCCATTTTAAAGCTGCACTAGGCAAGATTTTTATGGGAGAATCTGCCTGTAAAATCAGCACAAAAAAAACAGAAAGCGGGGACACTGCACATTCACCTTTACCAAATAAAGTTTTACTGTCAGGACTAATTGGTAATTATCGCCACAAATGAAACCTTATAGCGGCTGTTCATAGGCAAGATGTGGCTCTGCATTCATTTGAATGGTAGCAGAGGAATTTAGTAGATTAGCAAGGAGAACGTAAGAGGATAAAACACTCCAAAAAACGTACAAAATGGCTGCTTGACTGCTCCCATGAGTGGGCATGGCTGTGGTTGATAACACTTTCTTCTTTGGTCTGACAAACTCAGAACACATATTTATTCTTACTTTACACAGACTTTAAAGTTTGAAACCTGAAGATGAACCCTGAAATCCTGTGCTTCTTTCCGCAGGCAGGTCAGAATCCATTTTGAATTTGGTTCCAGATTGGCAAATTATCCAAATTTGTCCAGCTACAGTGCTTTTATCTCCATGCTTTGTAATTAGCAAAGAGGAATGTAAAAAGCATTTGGGTATGAGGTCTCCCATTTTCCGCCAGTGCCGGCTGTTGCTTTCGTGGTTTAAAATGACAAACAAAAAAGCAAGGTTAATGGCTAAAATTAAACTTTTTCACCGTTGTCTGGATAATGAGCTCTTTGCAAGCTCGTGTCTGCACTCAGGTTATTTGTGAGAGAAAAGACCCACCACTCTGTGACACCACTGTATGACCAACATGCTTAGTCTTCTCAGAGACATTGTTTTTTAGTTTAAACTGTTAACATGCTGCCATGGGGACTGCAAAATTACAAATCTTAATGCTGCAGCCAGTGTCCGAAATTAAATTTTTGACTCACCGGCCAACAAAACTGGTAGAGAAAGAAGAAATTACCTCACATAATGTGTACGTATTATTGGAATGTAGTATTATGTAAGGTACAAACTGAAAGAAGAGGTCAGACCAAAATGCAAATGATGCTAAATTATTTTAATATTTTAATCAGCGGTTAATCAATTCTAGCCTGAATACAACTCAAGAAGTCTTGATCTCAACATTCTGCTGAAGTATTTTGATGGTTTTGTAAACTTTTTAATCAACCTCTCTTTAATCAACCTCCTCATCAGACTCAGACACCGCAATCACCCTCCTCTTTGCATGGTTCATGACGTCTGGCCTCCTGGTGCCACAGCATCACCACTTTTATGGGGTCATACTCCCTGATCTCTAGAGAGGAGAGCTGGACCATAAGGAGATTTGACCTTAGGTTGGGCTGCCAATCAGTTTTCACCTGTTCCACAGTGTTAAAACCTATTCACGTTCAGCTAAGGAGGCAGGACCAGGTCAACCAGTGCTAGCAAAACAGGGCAGAGATGCCCATGGCTCCTGTTGGCACTGAAGCAGTTCCCTCATAGCTGTTGGCCATCGTAGCCTTGCGTAGAATGCACCTTTGCAACTCACTGACACTGTCTCCCCCGTCTTGTCGATCCAGCAGTGTGTGTCCTGTTCAGTGGACTGGTGTAGTTTAAGATGCAGAGACCAGAGAGGAGGTCTTTTACTTTCAGGAACATCACTGTGGAATGGATGGCATCAGAAAAGGTCAGTTCAATGGTTGCCGATGATGATTAGCCAGCCGACCACACTGTTCTTAGTCCCGGTGTTCACAGCAGCTCCATCTGTTCCCACAGCGGCCAACTTGCTCATCCACTGATCACACATTCCCTCCGTGATGGCGTTCTTCATGTACGCCATTTCTACAGCCAACAAACTTCAATCTTTTATGTCTTTGACACAACTGTCTGTGGAGCCATCTGAAGTTATTGAGGAATTTGGTGTTGTTCAGATTCTCTTGTTTCTCTCCACCTCTGCAATATGATGCATAAATTATTTTGCCGCCTCCTAATTTGTATGAATAGGTTGAGCCCAAAATCAAACATCAAATTAATTCAATATTAATTAAATATACAATCATCTAATCCAATATAGTTGGCACGCTATGGAAGCCCTAAGCAGTCATGCATTCATACATTTTATTTCCTCCGTTTTCTCGTGATAACAAGTAAATTTCATTTGTTTTCTCATGATCTCCGTTAATTCTGTTGTTATTCCGGTGTTATAATAGTAGTGTAGTTCCCTTGGGCAATAGAGCAGTGTAAGGTTTGAGTAGTCAAGCGAGTGGCAGGGATGAGCAGGGTGTGTATGGAGGAGCAACAGAGCACGTTAGTGGTAGGAGCTTGGTTACAAAGAAACGTACAGTGTATGTTACACCACACGATTAAATAAAAGTTTAGAGTGTCTCAAAGTCAACTCCGGAGCTCCCATGTGTCATATCACTGCTGTTGGAATTTAAAGGAGGTTAACGCCACCTTCTTTCCAGTGGCATGTACCGTGTCTTCGTCTTTGTGCTCTCACACTGCCATCAGTGGCGTCACAGAGGGTGTTGAGGTGCGAGGCTCTGACTGAGCCTGGGACATGCAGACAATGTGGCGCTTGCTGTGTTCATGGTCACAGACATTCTCCAGCTTCATTGTTTTTTTTCTGATGACAAAATGAGTTGTTTCTGTTTTTGTCTCTGGCATACAGGCAACACACAGAACATCACAGCCTCAGCGTCCTACCGTTGCCAGCCTCTTACAACTCTATTGTGTCCAAACCTTTTTTTTGGATGTGCTTTGTCTTCCTTTTCATAGATGAGTTTTCGTTTTAAAGGTCGGCTTACTCCTTGTAAATATCGATGCATAATTAGTCCTTACAGTAGCTAGCAACAGACGGGCAGCAAGAGTTATTATATGACTATTTTGGTACATTTAGCCGCCACTGTGGCAGATAGCCTACCGAAATTTCCTCACCAGACGGAAAATGTAAGCACATTTGTGCTTGGCAGGCGTTCATCTCGGACTCTGGCTGCTGCTCGGCATCTTTGCACGTCAGACACTGTTCATCACTCCGAGACCTGCTCCAAACTGACTGAAAAGACTGTCTTCTCTGCCGTGTCTCGGGCTTTGTACTAACCAGTCGCTGCTTTATTTACACTTTGAATTCTCAAGGTGCTTCCAGTCTGTATGAATGCATTTATGATATAGAGTGACTGAGGTCAGTATAGCTGGGGATTCCAGGTTTATGTTGAACTTATGCGCTGTTTTCCCAGAAGCTCAGCAGAGGTGAAGAAGAAAGCCTGACCCCCCCCCCCCCTCCTGCTGCTTCAAGCAGCCTGCAGAAAGATTTGAAACTTAAGAAACTTGTTTCTCCAGCGGAGTTCAAAGGTGTGCGAGATAAATCCGTTGGGTAATGCTGATGCTTTGAACAGGCTGTTGTTGTCTTTTTGGATCGTACACATCTTGTCGCTATCCTCTCTATATCTAGAATATTTACACGACTGGGAAATACGGTTATTAATACCATTTGCCTTATCTGTTCAATGTGACACGGATATGTCTGATATGCAGACACAATGCAGTAAAAGACTGTTGGAAATTTCTTTGCAGTTTTCAATTGAAGCTAACCTTCAAATATTTAAAAATAAACACATTTATTACCTGGACTCCATTGTGAAGCATCTGACGTTACCAAAGCTGGTCTCTGTCCGCGGAAATCTTTCCCGTCATCCATGTAAAGAAGACAACAAAGAAAATACATGTTTACATCCTTTAATCAAGATATGATAATCAGCAAAGTCTGTTTCCAGACATCTTCAGACGTTCAGGCTTGTCTTAGAACCACTAAAAGAAAAACTAATTTTATATATATATTTAAATCCCATTTTGAGGTCCCGACAAGTCCATGAATCAATAGCCCCAGGCTCCAGGCTCCCGGCTCCAGGCAGGTGTGGTGCGGGCAGTTTAAATAATTAAGTACATGGAGAGAGACAGAACTGAAGTCTACGGGTTGTCATAACACAGTGAAGGATGCGGGCATCATGTTACAACGTTAAAAGCAGGTAATTGGAGTGAGTAATTGGCCATTTTGGGTGCTCAAAGTGGCCTGAAAGTGCTAAGGAGACATGGCAGCCCATTGATTACAGGCCCCCAGGGGTCCAAGTACCGATGGCAAACATTAGCTGTTTTTAAGTAAAGGCAGGGCAGACGACTGTAACCCGAAGCCACAGTCGTTTGACCTTGAAGTGTTAAAGTGTCAACAGGTTTGAATATGGTATCATGGAAGTGATAGTTTCTCAAACTTACCTTAGTAGTTTTGATCTTGTTCCCTGTAGCACAGCTCCAGCCCTTCAGATCAGGAAGAACTTTGCATTCTTCTCCGTCAAGGCACGGATGCATCTGACACCACCACTTCTGCTCCACTATCGAGGCTGGTAAAGAGATCCAGAGGTCAAAGAGCTAATGGTGAGAAATACCTCTGTTTACATTGTCTGTAGGCCTGCATGCCAGTGTTAATTGCGTCAATGAAACTGTTACGTTCTCCTTTTTTTTTTTCTTTTTTTTTTCCTGGAAATTTTCAAATTTGAAATGTATTCCAATTGTCAACAAATAAAAACTAAATGCTAAATACTAAATCTTAGTCTGTGACCTCCATGCATCTGCAAAATCACACATTATATGATCATAGTTGGTAAAACTGTAACCTCCAACACCCCAAATGATCTCCTCGCCAAGCTGATTTAGCTGCTTGACCTGTGGCACTGAGCATTATCTTACATTTCAATAATGTTACATCACTGCAAGCAACATTAGCTAACGTAATCACTTTTTGGAGGGAAAAAGGTAACAGATGGACTAAAGTCATTCACAGTCCTAATGAAAATTAGACAACAAGCTGGAACCAAACAACTGGAACAAACCTCGAAAACGTGCAACATTTACAATTTTAGAAAAAGGTAAGCTAACGTTATCATGGGCTACAGATGTAATGTTAATGTTACTTTCATTTGGCTATCTTTAGTGTTGCTTGTATGAATTAGTGCAGGATTATTTTTAGGTTGTAGATCGTCCTCTAGATGTTCAGTAAAGGAATGTTATCATTAATTTTATGCATTTAAGACGATAATGTTACATTAGCTACCGTTTTTTTTTTTTTTTTTTTTTGGCCTGCATGTTCTCTTATTTGTATGCTAGCTGTTTTGTTGCCAATTCATCAAAAGATAAAAACCAAATTAAGTGACAAAATTCATACAAGCTTCATACTCCACAAATTTAATTTATAGCTTTTATTATTATTATTTTAGTCCATTTATGTTTGTTTCAAGTATATTTCCATATGAGTCTGAAATGAGGCGTCTTCCCAAATACCAATCAAATCATCGTCATAGCTGCATCTCGTTATTCATGTCACATTTTGACAGCTGTCTCAGGTGAGTGATGCAAGATTCATTTTTTGACTGGCAACACTTACTAAGTCTATTTTGAGTATTCAAACATGCAAGGCGTTGAGCGCCTTGTCATAAATATCCATGTGCTCAAGGTGGGAGCTGGAGAAAAATGTGACTCCAGTCATGTGAGGGGAAAACCTTCAGCTGCAGAGAGAGCACCAGTCTCCTCCATAAAAGAGAGCATTAAGCTTCTGCGACTCCATTGTACAAGACATCATTTAAAAAGGCATATTACAGAGGTCATTATCTGCGTTCCACATCCCCCTCCACCAGCATTAGTGTTCTTCCTAATGAAGAGGACGGTTATTATAATCCACACATAACACCGGAGCCCCACTAGACTAAATTGCACAGAATGGATACTTTATGACATAAGGGAATCAATTTGTACCACACAGCCATGGTTATAGCAGCACTGTGGTGTAAAACATGCATCAGGTCAAGTGCAAGCAGATGGTGGTTGTGTAACAGCAGCTATTAAAAAGCCACAAAGGTTTCTCATGAAATGAAATGGGAGTATTGATAACCAAACATACATAAAGTGTATGAGATACATTTCACTTAACAGCTAATGATGTTTTAAAAACACAAAGGCAGCTCGGACTGAAAACATCTGGGAGTAAAAAATACGTTTATACTTTTATTGATTTTACTTTTTTATTGTAGCTGGGGAAAAAAAATCTTTGCATTGACCTTGAGTTCATATTTAGAAATGACCAGAATTGGTTTTAGCACAAGTAAAGGGCTAACAACTCATTTCCATGAGAGTGAGAGGCCTGAGCTGTATGGCTACTTCTGTTCTATATTTTAGAAAAACTGTTGAAAAATCAATGTGTTTGTCTTTAGTTAATATGCCTTAATTACAGTCATGACAACATTGATGATGTGTCTTTGGAGTGTGGCCAAAGCATATAGTTCTGGCAGTGTGACATTAGCTAGCTCAGTATACATTAGCAGCAGATAGTGAGTTGAAATTTTGCTGTTAAAGGTCCAGCATGTAGGATGGATTTAGCGACATCTAGCGGTGAAGCTGCAGAACTGCAGAACTGAATACTCCTCGCCTCCCCTTCCAAGTTTGTAGGAGAACCTACAGTTGCTGCGAAAACTTGCAAAAAAAAAGAAAGGCAGGTAGAGCCAGTGTTTGGTTTGTCCATTCTGGGCTTCTGTAGCAACATGGCGGACTCTGTGTAAGAGGACCTGCTCTTACACAGTCCACGCATTTGTTACTTCTAGGCTGGACTACTGTAACTTTTTGTTATCAGGCTGCTCCAAGAAGTCTCTTAGGACTTTGCAGCTAATTCAGAATGCTGCTGCACGTGTACTGACAGGAACCAAGATCAGAGATCACATCTCTCCCATTTTGGCTTCTCTGCATTGGCTACCTGTTAAATCTAGAATAGAATTTAAAATTCTTCTCTACACATACAAAGCTCTTCACGGTCAGGCACCATCATATCTAAAAGAGCCCGCCCACTCTCTCTGTCTGTCTCTTTCAGGGTTATGCCTAGTCAGGCACGGTATTGGTTGAAGATGTAGTCACATCTCCCTTTACTGAAAACTCTACTCAAACCTTCTCTCTCTCTCTCTCTCTCTCTCTCTCTATCTCTCCATCACCATCACCACCACCATCTGCAAACACACATCTCATTAATGCATGTTAATGCATGTTACTAACTAAACTTCTTCCCCGGAGTTTCTGTGCTCTTTCGTCCAGCAGGTTCTCATGGATCGTGGCTGCTGCTGTGGTCCTGCACGACGTCTACTACATACATTATTACTGTCATTATTGTTGCCATATCTCCGTTACAGTTCAGGTTTCTGCCTGTTAAAAGGAAGTTTTTTCTCACCACCGTCGCCAAGTGCTTGCTTATGGTGGAATTGTTGGTCTCTGTGAATAATATTATAAAGAGTACGGTCTAGACCTGCTCTGTATGAAAAGTGTCATGAGATAACTTTTGTTATGATATGGCGCTATATAAATAAAATTGAATTGAATTGAATTGAATTGAATTGTCCGTTCTGGGCTTCTGTAGCAACATGGCGGACTCTGTGTAAGAGGACCTGCTCTTCTGTAGATATAAAGAACTTATTCTGAGGAAACGAAATTTTGAAACAAATTTTCACAATAATGAAAACTTTAAAATTTAAAACTTTAAAAAATTTAGAATATTATTATTATTCCATTTGTGACAATAGATTCACCCTAAATCTTTCACACTGGATCTTTAAAAGCCAAGTCAGAAACTTTATGACCTTTAAAGGTCCAGTGTGTAGGATTTTAGTGGGATCTAGCAATGTAGTTACTGATTGCAACCACTTCACTTCACTGTCTCCTTCTGAGCGTAAAGAATCCGGCCCTATCTCGTTGAGTTTTGTCCATTCTGAGCTACTGTAGAAACATAAAGATTCTCGATTATTACACTAATGAAAACATAGTTATGCATATTACATTCAATTTCTGCCTCATTCTGTAAATAGAGCCCCGTAAATCTGACAAACTGGACTTTAGGTGCAAAATTGGACTGTCAGCATGTGACTATACAAAGGTTCTTAAGCAAAGTTGTAAGATTTTACATGGATACTATTGGTCAGTATAACTTCATCCTCCATATTTAAGATTGTTCTACCTTTTACAGTCTCCATAAACTCCATAAAACAACATGTCAAACCCACAGCCAGTGTGGTCTACATGCTAGCAGATTAGTTTTTTGCCAGTTGTGCTAGCTCAGCTACCCTTGTCAGTCACTTGACCATCACCTCAGGTTGTAGTGGTCCCTTGAGTGTCTCCCATAGTAATATATCTATCAAGTACATCAGGTTGATACAAATCCATCCAAAAGACTTGACTTGTAAACTGCTACACTGACAGTCAAGTGGGTGCTTTTAATGTGACATTGAGTGCAGAGGGAAGATGGTGTTAACACCCAGTTAGTGATACAATGAGTTCGTAAAGTTATAAAACACTCTACAGGAAAACAATTGTTAAGACAATGCTGTCAGTTTCCATGATGTAGTTCTATGATACAGAACATTTTCTGGACTTCTGTCACACCGTTTTGGCTCATCGGCACCAACAGAATATGCGTTTAAATTGAAAGACACTTTTCTACTATTGAACTATTGAATTCAATAAAGTTTGCAGATATAACTCTTTAAATTAAACTTTTAAATCTATTCAGTTTTTCTCAGATGTCTAGAGGTTCATTTATCTTCATATAAAGAGCAGATTGTCTCACACAGAGTGGAGCTAAAGGTAATCCCTGGTTGTAGAAGAAAGAATAATTAAAAGGTTAAGTGCTGATCATTTTTTTTCCTGAGATCACCCATGGAGCTTTAAACTGAGGGCACTGACTCACAGCTCTAATTTGCAGAAAATGTCAATACTAAAATGTCAAGGAATAGGTCAAACATGATTGGGTCCAGAGTTTAGCCAGAAACCCGCGCTTTTCAGACCAAAGTGAAGCAGCCACTTCATCTGAGTCGGGGGTCTGACACATTAGCATGCTAAGAGACCCTCTGGGTCATTGACTTTACAGTCTGCAGTGGACAGCTTCACATTCATGGGTGATTAAAATCCCTTCAGGAGCCTCTTTGTAAGGTTTCAACAGACAGTATTCACTGGTACAGTCAAATACAGCAATGTGACGTCAGCCCAATACATATATAAGAAACAGAATCAGACTGCAGAATGATGAATCAGAATAACTAAAGTACTTACACTGCTGCATTAGTGCTAGAGTATTTCTTAGCTTACATTCAGACTTGATCTGGCCCTGCAGCGATAACGCAAGTTTTTCCATTGATTGGGTGGGAGTGGGAGGGGTGTCTGCCAAAAAACACATCGACATGCCGCTGAAAAGTTGTGCCGGATAATACAGTCCGACATCACGCTGTGGCCGCCAATCAGACTGGTCAGACCTCCACAGTCAGCCTGAAATGTCTCCTAAACTGAGCAACTAAACTCTGATACTCTATCTGTTGTGTTCTGGCTTTGTTTATTTCATGTACCAGTTTCTAAATCTGTCTCTCCCAATTTACGCTGCAAAATAGTGACATGAAGGAGATTAATTTGTTTTTTGTCCGATGGTTTGAGAGGGAGAAAGCAAGCTTTGGTCAAGAGACATAGACAGTGAATGAGAGTGAGTGAGCGTCTGCCTCGATAAAACCGGTTAATCAGCAAAAAAAAAAAAAAGTTGTTTCACAGCCGTTATGTTCAGCACAAATACACAGCCCCAGCAGCAGAGTTCAGCTTCATACAACTGTAATCACACATATAATTCTATCAAACTCAGAGAACATAGTCGAATGAATAAAGTCATGTCAAACACAACTTATGTGCAGATTTGCTCATTTTCTGAGTCTTCTAAGATAGTGAAATATATCTTTGGGCTTTTTGAGTGTTGGTCAGACAAAGCAAGCAATTTAAATGTGTCACCTCGGGAAACAGTGTTGAGCATTACTCACTATTTCCTGACATTTTGTAGAGGTACAAAAAAGAAGAAGAACATCTGCACTCTGACAAATTCTGTGTGAGAATTGTTGAAGAGTTCCTTAAGGTGAAAAGAGCTTCATTATTTTGTCACAAGTCATCCACATCCTGTGTCTTCGCTCAGATTTTGGGGCAGTGAGCTGGCTGCAGCTGCATAGACGAGATCTGGACAGAGAAGTGATGGTGTTGTGAGGTGTGACAGCATGTTCCTGATGTTCATCATAACATCATTGCTTATACATAATTGTATACATTGTACTCCATGTCCTTCATCTGTGTAGTCTGCACATTGAATTTGGACTACACTGCCCTTGAGCATGATCTTGTGTCAGGGATACACAAATGCTTTCTACTGGGACTAATTACTGGAATGTGTATACGTTGAGGTGTTCTTGTTCTATGACCAAAAGCATGCGACTCGACGGACTATTACATAGACTGTGCAGATTCTAGTGAGCACAGGTGGTTCGTCTTCTCTTTTGTGTCACTTTTCTTTGCACCTCACAGAGCCTTTAAGCCATGCGAACAGTGAACCCTTTAATCCTTCTGACGTTTTATAGACAGATTTTAATGTCAAATGTATAAATCCAAATTGTAATGGTGTAATTATTAATTGCAGTATCATCAATCCATTCCTTATATTTCATAAAAAGGTCTTTGTGTTCACAATGTGGTCATACAAATCACTTTTTTCCTTATAAGGATTTGTTAACATGTAATCTAACGTAATTTTATTAGTGTAATTTCCCAATGCAGTTGTAATCTGCCAAAACCGCAATCTGTGACATTTCATAAATGATCTCAGACTACTTTACTCTTGCTATACATTGCCCCCTGACAGCAACTTCTAGAAGAAATTACACTCAAGTGAGTTAGTGTGTGCTGAAACACTTATCCATGATCTCAGCAAAACTAATCCTCAAGATTTGTGGAAAGGAGTATCAGCAAAAAAAAAAGAAAAAAGAAAGAAAGAAATGAAGATAGCCCATGAAATATTCAGCTGGAGCGTACCATCTACACACGACGGGGCCGCTCTGGTGGTGCCGGCCACTTGCCCGGGAAAGCAGGAGCACTTCACAGTTTGTGACCGCTCCTCGATTTTGTTCTTGTTGCAGCAGCGATGCAACGCCACCACTTCGCAGGTGCCTGTTCGGACATGGTGAGCTGCTGGAGAAATGACAGGAAAGATTGAATAATCAGAAATCCAGCAGCAGTGCAATGGTTATTACCTACACACACACACACACACACACACACACACACACACACACACACACACACACACACACACCCTGCTGGCCTTGGATTGAGTCCCTTAAGAATATCTCTCTTGGGTCTGTATTGCCTGCTGTGACTCCCTTTCATCAAGGAAAAATTACCAAGAAGAGCAGACTACCAATTTCTTTAACAGAGGACTTTTATTACAGACATCCCTCTGCCTGTATGCATATACTGTATTCCTTTTAAATTCCCACTTTGTTTGAGTGGCCTTTCGAGGTTGAATGCTGGTTTTCATTGTCTTCAAATTTGACAAATTTCCTGGTTGGAAATGAAAAGAATAAGACCAATTTCATTTTCCACTTCCATAAAGTTGGGGGACTGACAAGAGGCATAACATCTAGAATAGTTGAAGCAGCAGATGCCGAGATGTTTTGACTTCCAGCTCCTAAAAGTGCTGCATCCTACATTTTCTTTAATGTAACCAGTAGCACATTTCTGTTAGACCCTTTCTGACTTGAACAGTAACTGCCCAAACTACACAAAGTAGGCCAAGGTAACTCAGATGACATCACTACGACATCATCACAGTTATTTTCTTGACTGGACAAAGCTCCTCAAGAGCATCAGAAGACATTATACAACTGTTTCCACAGGCTGAGTGGTACTAACCATGACCATGATCAATGTTTCCCTCATAATTGTCCTTTGATTTAAAAGTATTGGTCAACCACTAGAACCACCTACATTTCCCATAATGCAACCCCATAGCATCATTCTTTAGGAAAACTGAAATAAACAGTGCAGAATTTAAAAATATTGGCTTTATAAATGCTTTGAGGAAGAAGATGTGGTCAGCATTCTAAACTCAAATTTAGGTAATTTTTCAGTATTTCAGTTCAACAGTTCAATATTATATTATACTCAGTGTAAGTAAATAATGGTGTGTTAATGCCAAGCGGCAACCTCTGTGGCTGTGAAGTGAAGCCAACGCGGAAGAGCCAAAAAAGTGCAGTTCCTCAAACGTCCACTTGAGGCTGGCTCCAGAATGAGTCAGTCTCCCTATAAGCCTAAATAATATGCTAATGCAAGCTAATAAACATGTTTACAGCCTGGTACAAAAAAGTATTAATTTATTTAGTTTTTTAGTTTTTATTTTATTTAGTTATACATAATTAACAGTGTAGCAGCTTTGATTGACAGGTAAGTGCCATTACAAATGGCTCGTTTGAGCAACCAAGAATCATCCAGTCCGCCTCAGGTCCACCGACAATCCCATTTTTAGATTAGCCAGAAGGCGGCAGAGGCAGAACTGCCAAGATGGCAGCAACCAGAGCCACCACACCCTGAGCTATATGCTAAATTCTATGCTAAATTGCATAATATATTAAACATCTGACCCAATAAATATAACCATAGATTAGCAATTTATCTTGAAATAGTTAAAGGTCCGGTGTGCAGGATTTAGTGGCATCTAATGGTGAAGTTGTAGATTGCAACCAACTGAATACTGCTCGCCTTACCCTTCTGTTCTAACCATGAAAGATAAACTACAGTGGCCAATGTTTGGTTTGTTCATTGTGGGTTTGTAGAAACGTGGCGGAGTCCGTGAAAGAGGACCTGCTCCCTCTGTAATATAAAAGGCTTTCTAAGGTAATGAAACCATAATGATTCTTATTTTCAAGTTAATATACACAAATGAAATGAAAATGCTTATTATATTCCATTTCTGCCTATACATCTCCTTAAATTTTACACACTGGACCTTTAAGATTTCATTGTAAATGTATTACAGCAGACTGTCCAGGGTTCACCTTTTTTGGATGTATTGGGATCAAATTGTTGGCATTGTGACAGCACATTAGTCCACAAAATAAGCTCAACCTTGATGACGTCATCAGGGTTATTTTCTGTAGTAGTAAACTCATCTCCATGTGTAGAATTGATGCAGCGTCCCTTTTAGACCATTTTGTGTCAAAAAGAATCTGGTATTGTAAACATGATCAGTCTATTTGATTTTTTTTTTTTAAAGTACCTTCTTATATAAATAAAAACTTAAGTATGAGATAGTAATGATTGGAAGTGATACCTCTCCAGATCTCGCACAAGCAGCCTCCCTTAAAACACTTCAGATATGTGAAGGGAGAAGTGCAGCGCCGCAGTATTTGGAGCCAATTTCCAGATCACGCTCCATTGTCTGAATTATTTAGAGCCCGAGCTGCTCCATTCTCTTTTAATTGCATGTGACATTTTCTTGAGTTGTCCTTCTGCTGAAATACTCACTGCTGCCGCGGTAAACAGTAAATCTGAAATGACTGTGTGAAACCGCTCCTGACTGTCTGTACTGTAGCCGCTCAACTAAACCCAGTTAATTACGTTTTCATTCCAGCCCGTTGTGTCGGTGGACAGCAACACTTTCCAGCTGCTGTAACAAGCAACTACTGAGACAAACAGTGATGGAATCAGCTGCTCTACTGTGACTGAATGATATTAAATCTGACAAGGGTGTTCAGCAACTGTTGAGCATCACAATACCTCTGGGATTTACCTGTTACTTTTTTAGATTTCTAACTCAGAAAACATGACACTTTAAAATTAACTGGGAATCTAATATTCCTTGCGCTGTATGTTTCTCTCTCCTCCTACAGCGTTTGGGTTATTTAGCATCTGTGACCAGGACAGCATCAAACATATAGAAGCAAACAACAGGTAAAAAAAAAAACATGACAAATATTAAAAACAAAAAGACAGAGAGACAGGAAAGACATTATGCGCTCAAGTTGTGATGGCACGTCTGCTCTAACAACCCCCACGTCCTCGCCTCATGAATCAAAAATAATGCAGGTAGTCGGCCAAAAGTAGCAGGGATGCTTACCCATGCTCTGCCACAGACAAGAAAACATATGAAAGACAAACACACAGCAAGCAAGCCGAGCTGCTTTAGATGTAAGAAGTGCTGCCAGTCTCTCTCTGTTTGTCTCTAAAGGACATGTTTCACACTGCGAGGCTGCGGTTTGTCTGACTGGATTTGGAGTTCTACTTGGATGCCTACTCAGCTTCCCCTGCCAGCAGATACAGAGAAAAGCATTTCACTCGGGGATCAGTCTGTCTGACCAGAGTCCAGCACTAAACCTGCTGCGCTGCCGCTGTGTCAGAGGTTCCCTCCGGTCCTGGACTCGCTGCTGCTGCTGCTGCTGCTGCTGCTGCTGTGTTTTGTAGATTTGTGTCTTTCAAAGTTTATGAGACAAGCGTGATGCCATGAAATTTAAATAGCAGGATTAAGGGGGTTAAAAAATGTAACCACAACATCATCCCCCAGTTTGATTCTAGTTAGGGACCTTTGTTGAATATTGTTTCCTTCTCTCTCTCTCTCTCTCTCTCTGCACGTTTCCTGTCTGCAGCTCAACTGTCGCTGTGCAAAGGAAGGCAAAATGCCAAAAATAAATAAAAGTCTGCATGCATGAAATATTAGGAGGAGAGGGGGACACAACTAGAAATTGTGAGAAAGTAAAGTGGGACATTTACTGTATTTTCAAGTCAGATGACCCAGTTTAATTGTGACTACAAGTTTTAAATACTTTTTTAAAAAAGTCTGGACCAATTCTCTGAAACAAATACTAATTTTTGTTTTTTTTATTTGAATTACTAGACACTTTTCTGAATGCTTGTCTCATATTTCTTCAAGCTGTAAATGGAGTTACCTTCATGTGGGCTCGGGTTGTACTTATTTCACAGATGTCTGTGAGGTGGTGTTGGTTTCCTGTTTGTCGGCCTATTGGTCAGTCAGTACACCGCTTTGGCCCAGACTAAACATTTCTAACATTACTGGATCCCAGACGATGGATCCGACTGACTTTGATGATCCTCTGACTTTTCCTCTTGCACCATCATGAGGCTGACGTTGATGTATGGTTTTGAATGAAATGTCCCATTTATTAGATGATTTCTGTGAAATCTGCTCGGACTTTCAGGATTAAATGTAATAACTGACAATAAATGACGTTCCCATCAGCCTCAGCTTTACGTGCCAATTACCAAATGTTAGCAAGATGAACTAATACAGTGAACATGATAAACATGGCTAAACCAATGACAGTATAAAAAATGGACAGTGCATGCGTGGTGCTGGCTGCCGCTGTTGGCTGTACTGCCTCTTCCACTTCCCGGCTAATCTAATAAACAGTAAAGACGTGGATCATCAGCAGACCTAAGGTGGGGCGAATGACACCTAAGTGCTCAAGCGCAAGCCATCTGTAATGACAGCTGTCAATCAAAGCAGCCACACTATTAATTCTGCATAACTTTAAGCCTTAATATAATCTGAACAGGTGAGTTGTATAAAAATTCACCCTCAGTACAGTTGTCATGAACGGGGAAATTAGCTATAGAGACCAAAACTGTTTTTTGTACCAGGCTGTAAACATGTTTATTTCTGCTGTGAAGTTGGACATTTCAACATGGAGACTTATGGAGACTGACTCACTTCTGGAGCCAGCGTCAAGTCACCACTCGTGGAATTACAGTTTTTGGCACTCGCGCATTGGTTTCATTGGCTCAAAGAGTGGCTGTCAGTACATCCTGACAGAGCTGCTAGCATGTCTGAAGACTAATCTTGTTATGTAATCAAAACTAAACTAACTTAATCATCTAAGACAGTGTTTCTCAAACCTTTTTGCATACCACCTCAGGAATGATTAGTCTCACTGCTCAGCTACAGACTTCAGACTGGAAGCAGGTTTATTCCTAATAAAAAGATGATTTATTATTGAATTGTTGACAACTTCTACTTTGATAGAAAATGGGTATCCATCATTCTCAGGTCTAGGTCGTAGCTAATTATGGATACATATGCATATCTACTACCTGCCTTTTGTCTAAAGTCGTCTGGTTTTATCTACTTCATTTTAGTTTGGGATGGTTTCACTTTAACATTGTTTACGTCTTTCTCTCACGTAGTTTCTTTTAAAACCACATTAGCAAATGTACCCTCACAACAGTCGATCTCTGTTTTACTATGTTCTTGTTTCTTTTTAATATCTGTGCTGCACTGTTATCATTGCTATTTCTGTCATTGTCATTTATGTTATTGTGCTATCAAATATCATTTACATTAGGCGAGAGTCATTCACACAGCTCTATATATATACTGACACACAGAAGAAACAAGCACTCTCTTTCCCCACATGAAGAGGTTCTCTGCTATTGGGTCTGTTCAGTACGGGTGAATGGGCGACAGGATGTGCCCTCCGACAGCCAACTCTCTAAGGAAGGAAAACCCTGCTTCACATAGAAAAACAAAGACCATAAGGTGGTTTTATTCAGTCCTTCCTCTTTGCAGTTGCCGTTGGCACTGTAGGCAACCAATGCATGTTTTGCTCAGTCATGCTAATCCTGTGTTAGTCCTTGTCTTGTCATCCAATGGTCTGTCTTGTTGAATCGGCAAACTCCGTGGCTGGGAAAAGAAGCCAATGCAGAAGTATCAAAAACTGTAATACCTCGAGCGTCCACTTGAGGCTGGCTACATAACATTTTAACCTCTATAAGCCCCATGTTAAAATGTCCAACTTCCCAGCAGAAATAAATATGTTTACAGCCTAATTTCCCCGTTCATGACAACTGTACTAAGGGTGAATTTTTATACAACTCACCTGTTTAAATTATATTAAGGCTTAAAGTTACTCATAATTAACAACATGGCCGCTTTGATTGACAGGTAGGTGCCGTTACAGATGGCTTATTAGAGCGCCCGCCTCAAGTCTGCAGATGATCCATGTCTTTGCTGATATTTAGATTAGCCAGGAGGCGGAAGACGCAGTACATCCAACATGGCCACCGTCACACATTTTCGCCTTCAAAAGAGCGCCTCGGAAACCTACGGGTGGCGCCACTCATGCTCTGTCCATTCTTTATACTGTCACTGGTCTTGTCTTGTGTCACGTTATGTTTAATCTCACATAATAAAGAGACAAAAAAGTAATTTAGATGAAGTGTAAAGTTGTAAAGGTGTACAGTACATTATTTGTTCCCCAAACAGAAAAATAAAATCGGGGGGTAGCAGTTCAAATAAAGTGAATTTTCTTGGATTGTAATCTCCTGGAGTGATTTTGAATAATTTGAATAAAAATCATGAAAAAAACAGAAACAAGAACAAACTACAAACAAGCAGTATTGTCTCAGATGGCTTTTGTTTTTTCAGAATAAGTGTTTGACATAACAATAACGTGCCTCTTGGATGTGTGACACAGAGCGTGGTCCTGATGGCTGATTTACTACTGTTATGCTTCAGGGGAATTCACATGAATCCAGCCTATCTATCCAAACAGAAGCCCTCAGGCATGTCACGTAGTTGCTTTGCCTGCAGGTAGAAGGGAGCGAGTCATGTACAGTAAAGAAGTACATCCAGAAAATAACAGAGCAGCAAAAGAAGAAACACTTTGCTGTGTCTCTTTTAATTGTTCTTCCATGTTTCATGCTTCTGTATAACACACACACACACACACTGAGAGAGACTGTGTTCATACCATTTACCAATGCAAGAATTGAATATATTTAAGAAATAAGAAAAATCTAAGGGTCAAGATTCATCACAGCATCAGACTTTCGGCAATCAACAGGATATTTGACATAAAGACTTCCTATCTTCACACATCGAGCGCAAACACGTCTGGAGGTCAACACTATTGCCCCACATCCCCTGAACGCAGCAGCCCTGCTGCAGCTCAACCAATCCTTTTGTAAAAGCGCAGTTCAGAGTGGAAAGCTTGACATGTTTCTGTTCTGATGACGCTCATCAGCAGATGTTTTTGAAAAATGAAGACTCGCAGCGTGCGTCAGATGTGTGCAAGGTTTCAAAACCAACACCCGGTGAGCCAAAGCATCAGTCATCGTGTCAAGAAAAGATACCTGTTTGAAAATATAAGACGACCTTATCGTGGCTAATCAGAGCATAATGCAGTGCGACAGAAAACTACAGTGACCTGATGTTTTTTTAGGACACAAGGACTAGTAGTAGAATCTTTATGCACAGAAAAGTCCAGTATGACAGATTATTACTGTCTCAGACAAAATGACGTCTTCTAAACTTTTACTCTTAGACACTTTGTATCCTCATTTTAGCCTCGATCCATAAACAATTATCACCATAATCATGTTTTTTTTTTTTTTGCTGCCATTAAAAACAGACAATTAGTAAATATGACTTAGTTATACCTGCTGTTTGGTGACGGAGTCGATCAATACCAATCTAAACTCCAATCTTAAGAAACATATGTTACAAAATATTATAAAAACTGAAGAACTGAAGGTCTGACATGAACTGAGACACTCACTCCAAGGAATGAAAAGAGATGTTGTTGATCATGAATGATTTCCTCCACCATATCTTCCTCGTCTATCTGCTCTATACTCTTTAACTTCTAAAAAAAACACCTTTTACTTCTGTCCTTCTTCTGACCTTTCTCTTATATAGTCATGATGTAGTCACATGTTTGGCAGGCATATTTCCTAGATACTGTGACCCTGACCCACATACTTGGTTGTAAGGTCTGCGCTCTCAGATTTGAATCTTATTTTAGGTTGCACTCAATAAAATTCCTACGATGTGATATTGCACGGTGTAAGTGTTGAGACAAATGTCAAGGTTGTGAAGTTAGAAGGTGTGTATCAGTTGTATCCATTGTACTTCAGTGCAGTTTGGATTTGTCAGGTATTTTACTTGTATTTGTACTTAATGCCATGTAGCCTAATACTCAGATGGAAATATTGGACTGCTCAACTATATTTATGACAGATATAATTCATAGTTACTTATCAGATTAAGATTTTCCATTTATAAACACAATGTTTCACATTAAAGCTTTGCTTCCCGGTCTTTTTGGCATGTGACCCCTTTTATCCAACATTCCACAAAAAAAGCCAAGTTTAATGTCCAAAATATGAAAATCTGTTTGTGTATGAGGACTTTACTTTTTCTTCTTTCCTCCCCGAATAATTATCAATTACTCAAGACCCCTCAGATTTATCTTGTGACCTTTTGGAGGGGCCTAACCCTCAGGTTGAAACTGGACTAAACTAGCTCCATGTCAAACCAGCTACAACAGTAAAATGTTATTTACACATTGATGCATAATGATATAATCTGTCACATAGACATCAGCTAACCAGTCAGCTTACCTGTTTGAATTTGAATGGGGATAAAATGATTTGATCACGCGTCTCTTCTAAACTTTCCAAATGTCATCGGACCGAATAGATCAAATTTTTGTGACACTTGAAAAATGATCCACTGTTGTTCAAAATGTGTTTCTTGTACATTACATGATATGTAATTACATGGTTAGGCCACTGTGTCAGATTGACAGGTGGGTGCTGTTGCAGGTGGCTTATTAGAGTGTCATTCAACTCGCCTCAGCTCCACTGATCATCCACCTCTTTGCCCATTTTTAGTTTAGCCGTGAAGCAGCGGAGGCAGGACTGCTGAGATGGCAGCGGCCAGAGCCTCTCAGAAACCCATGATGATGTCACGGATATGACGTCCATGTTTTATAATGTCTATGGAGCTTGCTAACACGTTAGTCTGCCAGAAATACACTTGTACGCTAGTCAGCCACTATAGCTCTTTGAGCTAGCAGCTAACTGTAACTTGGCAAGCTAGCTAGAGTGGTTGCAAATAGAACTGGGTGAATTCACGTATTACTCTTGAAATTTGGTGAAAAATATATCCGTGACATATCCATAAATCTCTCTGACAAACAAACAAACAAAATCCACCTATGAGCAGCTCAGCAGCTCACTAATTAACACGTTAGAGCTCATTTGTTTAATCTGTACAATAAATAAAACATGTAAAGTGACACATCACTGTGATGTAGCCATGGCAACCAGCAGAGGCTTCACTTTATTGGTCCTGGTGGAGGAATACTTTGGTAAATTACCTTTTTTCAAACCATGACGAGCTGTTTAAGTTAAGGCAAACCCCAAAAAGCAGCTAGTAAGTAAATCTGGATCAGATCCTGTGAAGTAACTCTAATGTGCTGCTGACTATCAGACAGTTTTCTGTGTTTACCAGGCGTTTGTTCCTTTTAGTGAATCCTTTGAACCGAGGGTGCTCTCAGCGATGAAGTGATGAGCCATTTCTCTGTGTTCAGTACTGGAATTAGTCTGCTTGAGGAGCTTTTATACGTTGATCTCTGGAGACAGAAGAAACTGCAAATGATGCTTACTTTGTATCATGAATGAAGCTGTTGTGAATGATAATGTAATCATTGCTTTGCTTTATACACAGACTTGTGTGTGTGTGTAGCCAAAAATACCACCTCTCACATAGAGAAATGATCTCTGACGATGAGCTCACGGAGTGTAATTCCCTCTGTACAAACCTACATAATGAGGTGTAGAACAGTTATGTTAATAGTGATGAACAGATTTCCCCTCAAACTCTTTGTTACTTTGTTGGTAGCAGTTAAGCAGAGTGACAGATGAGGAAACGCTTTGGTAAAAGAATCTTTGAGCCACAATTACAAATTAGATTCAGGGAGTCTCAGTGCAACTGTAAATACAGCAGAGCATATGGATTGATTGTTATGTTTCACATGGGGATCCTGTACTGTTAGTTACTGCGCTCTCAAGGGTGCAAACAGTGTTTTTCTTTCTTGGCAAGATGCTTCTTATGCATCATATAAGTCATTTTTATTACAAAGTGCAAAAAGTCTAAGGTGCAGAGCAAGCAACAATCTTTGACGTATAAGTCAGACATCGAGGTCATACGTCAGAGCTTTTACAACAGTAAGGAAAGCACCTCTAAAGTGAAACTACATCTATACCACCCGAGTGCTGCATGTCTAAAAATACTGAAGATGAACCATCAAATATAATTCATTCCACTCTGGTTCAAGTTCCCCCTCAGCAACCTGTGTGCTTTGATTTTTGCTAAGTGGTTTCCCATTGTGGACGCTGAAATCCAAGGCTATAATGTGTCTGCAGGGATCACCCTAGCACAAGTTGAAGGTCAGAATTCAAACTCTCTACACCCACCATGACGCGTGAAAGTACTGTGTCCACCAACAAGCTGTGTTCTAATAAAAGATGTGTCCCTGCCATTTTTACCTCCTAAAGGCCTAAAAAAAATACTATTTGAGATGGAATTATGCTTCTCAAGTTCTCAAATCATGTGGAACCTGCAGCAAGAGGGTCACAAGTTGCCACGACGTTGCCTTAAAAGGTCACAAATTTCTAAACCACTGCTCTGTTTTTTATTAATTAATGGGAGAAAAATTAGGGGAATGACATGATATAGTACCGGTCAAAACCTCTTGGGTATGAAAGGAGCATCCTTGAAAGCTTCAATCGTTCACAAGCAAGGATGGGGCACATTTTAAAAATAATGTTTCTCAATGCAATCTAGGGATTTCACCATCCACAATCCATATCATTAAATGATACAGAGAGTTGTATGTAAGAGCCAGGACAGTGTAGCTTCAGAGTGAAAGAGTGCACGTACTAGACTGGCTTGCAGACCAGACCTGTCTCCCATTTAAAATGTGTGGAACCTTATGAAGTGCAAAATACGACAACATAGACCCGTGACTGTTGAGCAACTGAAGTCGTATATCAAGCAATAATAGAAAAGAATTTCACTTTCAAAACGTCAACAATTAGTGTCCTCAAAGTGTCGCCCAAACGCTTACTGAGTGTTGTTAAAAGAAAAGGTGATGTAACACAGGGGTAATGAGTTTTCATCAGCTTGAACATTAGACATCATAGCTGGGGCAGCAGTAGCTCAGTCAGTCAGTAGAGATTTGGCTTGGGAACCGGAGGGTGCCGATTCATGTCCAGCAAAGTATGGTGGGCGGAATGGTAGCTTAAGAGGTGCCAGTTCACTTCCTGGGCATTGCTAAAGTGCCATATTTGCATGCCTATGAGCCCTTTGTGTGTATGTGTTTTTTTTTTTTTTTTTTTGAGTGAAAAAAAGAATTTCATCAATAAAGTATCTATTCTATTTAAATTAATATAGGTTGGAAGAAATTTGCAGCTCATTTCATTATGTTTTTATTTACATTTTGCAAAGCATCCCAATGTTTTTGTAATCGGGGTTGTAAGTTTGGCATATACTGGGTCTACCCAGGTCCATACTATTAGCACACAGCCTCACAGTCTGAGTCATGACATTAACAATCCATTACTGTAGCTCGATGTGTTCACTACCTAGTTTACTCAGAACTTCAAATCCAAACACTCGACTAGACATGTGCCGAAGTTTTGGAGAGACTCACTGTTGCAATCTGGTTGACATGGCATATTAATTTAATACGTTGGTTGTCTCCATTCATTTATTACTGCTGTGGTCATCGTACCACTTCCAAAAGTGTTCACAGATTTTTAGATTTGTAGATTTGCTGTAAAAAACTAAACACAAGTAGAATGAACAGTTATCTCGGTAAGTAAAACATTTAATTTCATGAGTCACAAGCTTATTGCAGCCATAAGCTTCATATTTTAGAAGGTAATGAAGCATAAATAGTTTTGCTTCCACTACATACCAACAAACACTATTCATGTCTTGCTTTAATAGAAAGAAAGCTAAAAAATAAAACTAGCAAGGGAGCATGTACAAGCCCAGGAAAAGCAGGTAACTCAGAGGATCGATTACAGTAGCTGCTAATGAAAACAAATCAGTTGTCCCCAAGACTTGTGAGGCGAGCCGACCTGGGACTGAGTCCTGAGGGTAGAGACAAACCTCCTTTCTTCACATATCAGAGAGGAAAGTAAACTGAATTTACATAACTGTCAGAGTGTAGAAAAGCATGTTTGATGGTGCAAATATCATCCCGTCTTTGCTGACACAAACCGGATATTCCAAAAAGCTCATATGTGCATTAGTAAATCAACTTGCTTGGAATGAACTGAATTTGCCCTGCTTGTCAGAGAGTGGGTTTAGTTGTCTTCTTCTTCTTCTTGTGTTCTCTGGGAGGAAAAGATTTTCTCTGTTTTGGACGTGTTCTGGGTTCATTTCATCCGTTGAATGATAACAGGTTTACACCAACGGAAATAACACCCAGGGGAAATTAGGGGGCTGTGGTGGCTATCAGAGAGAAATTGAATGCATGCGAGATTATTCTGATCCACTTCCTGCTGAAATGATGAGTGCCTTGAGTGGGGATCGCTGCCAATCAAAGACACGTACATCAAAGCGCCGCGCTCCCGTCTAATTGGTTGGTGAAGAGAGGAGAGGTATGCACGATTTCCATCACGCTCACAAATGGACATTCTGTCCGGCCGTAGCACTGCCTGCACACCACCAATTACCTACCTGTGTATTGTCAGTGGGACTCCCAGTGATGAAACACATGGGTCTGCCTTCTGCTTGTAATGTTGCTGAGTTGCCATAATTGATCTCCCTGGGTTTACTAGTGACGACTCGACAACACTTTTAATGAGGCATGGGGAGACGGGTTTGACTCATACCTCCAAAATAGTTGTTTCAATCCAATTACTCCGCAGTTCACTACTGTGACATTTTTTGATGCTGCATAGTGAGAAATTTTCCTTCCACACAACTCACAATTGAAGCCACTGTGGCATCACTCGCACCACGCTTTTGTCCTGCATTGGTGCAACAGGTGTTGCTTTGGATGGAGAGCTGAGGCTTCACACTATGAGCGAATCAAACAAGCCTCCACAAGTTCAGTCGCTTCCTACAGAGCTGCGTGAACAGGTGGACGGAGACTCTGCATGATCTTTCCTGTCGTTTCTTGTGGATTGAAAAGTTGTTTGTCCAGTCGTGGAGGAGAACCTTGGACTTATTTTAAGCCTCTTTGAGCCACCTGACTGACTGATCACGTTGAGCCATGATGGGACTAAGACAGCTGAGTGAGCCAAAGTGTCTTTACCTTGATTTGATTTTTATTGGAAAGACTCGAGCAGTGGTCTCACTTTTTCTGAAGCCTCTGTAGAATGATATAACCGGATAAGAGACACTGCCTGTAGCTGAACTTTAAAGGGTCTATAACTGTCATCACTTTTCTTCTACTTTGTCGTTTCCCTTGTTCTATGAACAGCGGTTCACTTGGTAGGATCCTTGTCATTCAAAGCTTTCCGGTTCCCTATATCTACTGGAATAAACATCTCAAAGGGAAACTCCATTTGTACACATCAGTATCAGTTTACCAGTCATAAAGAGTATGACTCAGCCTGTGAAAGTAGTTGTTCAATGTCTTCTCTGGCTCTGACAGAGCTTTGTCAAGTCTAAGAAAATAACCCTTGATGATGTTTACGAGGGTTCTCTCTGGTTGGACTTGAATATGTGTCTAATGGTATGCCTGTGTTAAAAACTGCGTGAGGAGCTTGACAGATTTACCAGCAGAAGGGGAGCAAAAAAAGGAACTACACCGATTACTCTGCTATGATGATACTGTCTGTGCTACGCAAATCACAATAACGCACTATGCATTAGTCTTTTTGTGTAGTGATGGAAAGTATACTGTGCAATGTATCCATGTCCTGGAGGCTCATAAAATGCACACCCTGGAAAGAAACTTCCCCTTTGAGGACAATAAAAAAAAATCTATCAATGTATGTATTAAGCTGCATTGTGGGAAACGCAGGATGCACAATATCAGCGCTTGACTCACACTGGGAGTCATTCGATACCAGTTCATGAACTAAATTTTTTCGATGCCAATTTTATTATTTTGGTACTGAGTGACAAGATATTTTTTGATACTTGTTAGTGTTGGTGCTATAAAAGTATGGAAGTTACCCAACCCTAGGTGTGTGTGGGCTTCAGATGTGTTCATGGTAATGAAGGAACATGTTACCCAGTGTAACAGTGTGGCTCACTGATGTGTTTTTGAATAACAGTGGTGGTCTACAGCACAGAGGGATACGCGAGATCAGGATTTGGCCACACTGACAATTCATGGGGTTTGTTGGCAATGTTCAAAATCCAGGATATCACCAATCTTGACTTTAACATTATGCAAGCCATTTTGCCAAAGTGAGCAATAAGGCAGGAGGGTCAAGGCAGATTGTTAGACATTATGGTAATAATGCTTCGCAACCAGCAAGTTGCTACACCACCTTTGGAAACTTTAGTGGTGTCATGAAGATGTGTTTCTACAAGATGATGTGGAGATGAGAAGACAGAGGTGCTTCATTGCAATATACTATGTTCCCATAAGTGACAAGCATTTAATCAAGCATGTATACAGAGGCAAACTGTTGTCCCATTGGTGCACTTGAGAAGTTGGAGTAGTGGGCATGAAAAATACTCTTAAGCATCAAGACAACACCAGATGTTGATTCAGTTGTGATGTACTCACCTGTAGTGGCTTCCGTTGGTACGGTCATCTCCCAGACACTGATCACGAGCACCATTACAAGTAGAGCCCCTTTATTTCCGATCTGTGTGTATCGCTCACTCATCCTGGGGAAAAAGAAAGAGTAGGCATCATCACATCACCATTTTTAACCTATTTAAACCTGTAAAGCCATGACATAACCAGCCATAACATCATGAATGCCATCTTTTTGACTGCAATCAATTCAACTATTCCCCACTTAGCCCTCCAATTCCAAGTGTGTCGTAGGATCTACAATGGCCTTCATGTGCCAGAAGAGGTCATTGTTACAACAGCACAGGTAGCCTGTTGAGAATATTGAGCTTCCTATAGATATATATACTGTATATATTGTATTTAGTTAGATACATTGCAAAACTATAGGTCATAGTTATTGTTACTTGTTCTGCATTGTGTTGGTGTATTTGTTGACTTTAGCTAGCTGTTCTGCATGCTAATAAAAGCTAAGATTATTGACATAATGGTATAAAGCTAATCTATTGTTTCTGAGTGTTTTTTTTTTATTATTATTATTGCTGCTCCCAGGGCCTTTCTTTGCAAAATAATAAGCATGATCCTCTATTTGTCAAACTTCTAACAAAGCAGAATGTGGTTAGCCTGAACCAGCAAACACCTTTTCTTTTTCTGCTACGTGCTCTGTAGAGCTCTTTGACTGTTCAGGGCTACTGCAATAAACATGGCAGCACAAGATGGTGGACTCCAGTTAAGAAGACCTGCTCCATATGTAGATAAAAAAGGCTGATTCTAAGGTAATAAAAAATAACAATTCATTTTGAAGGTGTTTATATATTACTGAAAACATAGTTATAGATATTATATTCCATTTTTGCTAATAGATCAACCTTAAAGTTACACACTGAACCTTTATCACCTCTATTAGCCTCCACTCTGCCATTTTGCAGATGGTTTGTATTTGATGGCCTTTTGGCGCACAACAGGAAGAGGGTGCTGTTCCACTAGTTCAGAGTTTAACTTCACAGTAGCTTAGCTTGTCTCAATGCATATTTGCTTTTATTGAGAGGAGATGCAGGCTCTTATCCTCCTTCTTCCTTTTCAAAACAAACTACAGCTGTGAATGTGCCCCAGATCACCATCTCCAAATCCTCCCCTTCTTCCCCTGCTCCTCCTCCCGTCTCCTCCAACAGAAGGCTCTTACATCGGGAGCATGAACAGAAGGTGAAGACCCTTCGCCGCCCCAACAGGCTTCAATAAGCCTCTCTAGACGGCTACAGCAGAGTGGAAGAGAGCGAGCAGGCCGCAATGGCTAATCCAACCCTCCACGGTACTTTCTTCCTCTGCACTCCCTCTCCCTAATGAAGTGTGGTGGAGCTGAAGCCACACTGCACAAACCATCTGGCATAGCGTGTTATCATTGACAGACAACGATCAAATTTCAAACAGGGATGCAGTAGCGGTACGGTAATTACTGGAAGAGGCATAGTATCATATGGCGTGAGCGTACAGTGTTACAAGCTGCGTTTACGCCTTATTTACCGCCTCCCGCCTCTTATCTGCCTGCCTCATTGACATATAGATTGGCTAAACCTCGTTGGGGTTCTCAAATTATTTGTGTAATTAAGTTTATTTTGGCAATGCGAACATGACCCTTTGTCTCGATTTTATTTTTTTTAGACCACCCAGTGACAGGAAATAGATTCAAGTGATGTGTCAAAACAGGACAGGACTCATATCTTTGGCGTGTCCTCTAAAATTCTAAATAAGATGTCTGTCATCATAACATGCAGGCGCTGACAACATAAACACAAGGGAAACAATTTCTCATATGGACTCACTTCCTGTCTACCTTTATGCATATGAAAACACATTGCAAGTTATTGGTCCTGCTGTCTTTCAACTTTTCTGAAATTATGTGAGAAAACACCAGGTGAAGAAAGACACAGTGATTTTTTCTGTCTTGGATATCTGAAGTGTGAAATTTACTTGTGTTTTTAATGTCAGCATTTATTGACAATTGACTTCCAATTCAATTTGTTACTGACTTTAAAGAAAAGCTTGACATTTAGGGAAATCCTCTCTGCTTGTCATCCTGGCATCCTCACAGTAACTCATGTTCAGCGAGGAGAAAAACTGGGATTGGACTGATATCGATCATTTTGAATGCAACTAAGTACCTTTACACAAGTACTGCACTTATGTACAAAATGTACTTAATACGGAGTATTTAAGTTTTATGCAATATTACAGTTCTACTCCACTGCACTTCAGAGGGACATGTACTCTTTACTGTACGACATTTTTTTTTACAGCTGTAGCTATTACTTTTTTCTGATGTTTCATATAAAATCAGCTTATGATGGCTGAGCTAAAAGTTAATTTACCTTATAAAATGATGCATTATTATGGTTAAATGACCCACTTTTATATTTGTACATATATATATATATATATATATGTGTGTGTGTGTGTGTCTGTGTGTATGGATTAAATTGAAAGAAATTGACCGAAGACAACTGTAAAAGTATCAATATCCACAATCAAATTATGTAAAATGAGATTTTTTTTTTTTTGAAGATTTATGTTAGTTGTTTAGTTTAGATGTTTAGTTAGAGAATTGACTTCATTTAATAAATGATAACTATATGTATTCTGTTTTTTCAGTTAGAAGAGAAACTATATTTTATAGTACACCTTGCCTGTAAAAATAAGTGATGGTTAAAATTAGCAGAGCGATATGATGTATCGCACATTTTGTCAGTGTTCAGTTGTCCTTGAGACGGATATTAAAGTATTAAAGTTACACAGAAGAAGATGTCCCTGTGCGTTTGCTTGACCCACAGCTCAAAACAAATTTAATTTAGTAAAAGTCATGTTTATAGTTAACGATAAGAGTATCCAGTGTTACAATATAATGGTTAATAAAAGCCTAATATATATTTTCGAACAGCAGTTGGCAGTACGTTAAGGAATATTTGACATCCTCAACCCTAACCCTGAACACTGATGTCCCACAGGGCTGTGTACTGGGCCCTCTCCTCTACTCCCTCTTCACACCTGCAACCACACACCTGGAAATGGTTCCAACACCGTTGTCAAGCGTGCAGATGACACAACAATGATGAGTCAGACTACAGGGAGGAGGTGTGCCTCAGTGACACAGAGTGCCAATAACAATCTGGCCCTCAACACCAAAATGACCAAAGAGGTCTTTGGAGACTTGAGAAATAGCAAAGGCGGCACTCACATACCCGTCACCCAACAGTACAGAGGCTGAGTGTGTCACCAACTTCAAGTTTCTGGGTGTCCTTTCTTTGACCCTGGTCAAGAAGGCTCACCAGCATCCCTTCTTTTTGAGGAGACTCAAGAAGGTCCATCTGTCCCCTCAGATACTGGTGAACTTTTACCGCTGCACCATCAAGAGCATTTTTACTAAGCACATCACAGTCTGATATGAAAACTGCTTTATCTTGGACCGGAAAGCACTGCAGAGGGTGGTAAAAACTGCCCAACGCATTAACGGGTCTCCACTCCACCACTGAGGCGATCCAGAGCAGGCGGTGTTTGCGGAGGGTGCACAACATTTTTAGGGACACCTCTCACCCAGGAGGGCACACACTGTTTGCCCTCCTCCCCTCTGGGAGGCACTACAGGACTCTCCATACCAGAACCAGCAGGTTCAGGAACAGCTTTTTTCCCCATTAGCTGTCACCTCGGTAAACCCTGCACCGTGGTGATAAGCCTCCCCAATGACTGAGCTTTTCCTTCCTCCTCTACCTCACCCCCATCCTCCATGGACTGAACTCTTTTTTTAGTCCTCTGACCCATTCACCACCCCACGACCACACTACTGCGAATCAGCTTATCCAGGCAGTCCATGAAGCTAAGCTACCGTTAGCTAAAGAAGCTACAAAGCAAAGCTGTCAGCTGTATCATCTAGTCTCATCAGTCTGACATCAAAACCTTGTCGGATTATTAAGGCATAATGTTTGCTGGCCATGCTGGAAATACCTGAACATCATGCCATTTAGACACTTCTCCACAGGAGGAAAGAAAAATACACCGAACTAAATGGAGCCAAATGATTTTTCATGGTTTTATGGTGGATTTTTCCATCTCCAAAACGATATAAACTTACATAGAGGCCAAGATTGCCAGCCTCATGACACTTCAATTGGAGGTAGCTGGAGAGATGTGGAAGGGAATTTGCTCAAATGTTGAGTGTGATAGCAACGTAATGGCGAGGTCCATGTATTTGCTCAAATGGACCTCAAATTGTACACCTAGGTACTTGGGTGCTAATGTTTTACCTTCATGGCGACAGATTTATAGCCACTGTTAGCTGAAGAATTGGAGGCTGGGTTGAAATGGTGGCCAATGTGTGTGTGTGTGTGTGTGTGTGTGTGTGTGTGTGTGAGAGAGAGAGAGAGAGAGAAAAAGGGTCATTGGTGACAGAGTGCAGGGCAGAGCACTACAGCATCATTTGTTGGGTGCTGTCTAAGGGTGCAATTCTATAAATGACATCTCATTGTCCCTGAATGTGCTGTGTTGTCATTGGTGTGGCGGTGTGCTTGGCAGAGCGAGTCGCTAAAGATTTGTTACAGTTTGAGGCCATTTTACATCTTGACCTTGAAGTGGAGGTCTTTTGTGAAATACAGAAATTATGCTGTATTATCCCAAACTACCTGCTGTTTAAGTCATCATCACATTTTCTTATGAGTAAGCCGGTAAAGAGACAGATATTTTCCTAATAGGAGTTGTCAAAGCTCAAAGAGTGAATATTGGACTTTCCTTCATCAGGTGACTGAAAACATGACACCAAATGAATGCTAATTTTGTGTAATTAGATAATTATTTGCTAACATGATCAGCACAATGACCTAATACACTGATAATATGTCAGTGTTAAAAATAAGAATTCAGTTAATACCACTTTAATTAATGCAGGAATTAATTTAATCCAGCCAGAAGCAATAGATTCCTTGTCTCAGAGTCCATCTAAATCCAGCTAAATGCTTGAATACACACTGTATCTCCAGCATGTAACACCCCCTAAAATCACATCACACAACCATGTGCAGTAAACAAACAAAGATACATGGTTCAAATGGGACAACTCTGGAGCCATGATAGTAGTTTTGCCTCGCTTCCAGTTTTTATGCTAAGCTAGGCTAACCATGTTCTGACTCCAGCGCTGCATGCATTTCCACACTTAAACGTAAAAAACACTATATAGCAGTGCTAGCAGCAGCAGTAGTGCACTATTTTCGCATTAGGGAAAAAGAAAAGTGATGTGCTGTATCCTTTTGTGCTCTCAGGGTATACTAGAGGCATATGCTAATAGCTAACTGTAGCTTCATTTGGAATATTTTCACCAATTTCAAATTAGAAAACTTCACAAATGTCAAGTGAAAAGTGCATTTTCTGTATTATTTATACTTTCGTTGCCCTCTGAACTATCCAGTAGAGAGTAGGTTCTACAGTTCAGAGGTCTGGAACTAAAAGCATCAACATCATGTTCAAAAAATATTTTTTTTAGTACAATTGTTGCCAATATTTGGTGTACTTCATTTAGCCATGATTTCATTTAATGCACCTAAATGCACTAATTTTTGGAATTAGTAATTATTAAGTCAAAGTTAGCATTAGCATGTGAGCATTAGGCCATTTGTCTTACTGCTAAATTAGCCTTTTGGTCAGGTAGCTAACGGTTAGCTCAGGTTATCGCGTTAGCTGACCTTTCTTAAGCTCAGACTCAGGTTGTTTCAGAGGAGAGATAAAAATGATGACTTTTACTTTGACAGTAACTTACATCCTGAACAAAAACGACCTTACTTAGCAGTGACTGTACAGCACAGACATACCACAGGAAGCTTTTTAAAGCTATGTCAAAAAGAAAGCGGTGTGTATTTCCCAAAATGTTAAGTATGATCAGCTCAAGCACAGAATTTTGTTATGCGAGAACAATAAAGAACAATACAGAAAATTCCCCTGGTAATAATTACTTTGAAGTACTAAAGTATTGTTACGGGTTTTATTCATTCAATTTATACATGTTTGAATAGTGGAGTTTTTATTGCCAATGGGGACTTTTTATTGCAGTTTTTAACAAAGATTCAAATGAGTGTTTTGGGAAGAAACAAACTGTGACTGTCTACAGTGGTTGGGAGTTTTAATAGAGTATTTTAGACAATATTTCATGTATAATGTATACCTTTTTTCACACAATAGGCCCTGAAGTAAAACACATAATGTATGCAGACGATTGCCATAAGCATGAAACTGCACAATAAAGTTTGGAGAAGATAAAAATATTAAAAACTAAGGCTTAAATGAAATGTGTAATTATCCTCTGATTGTTTATATTACTTTGTATCTCCTCTTGCCAGCAGAGACACAACATTTTCCAGTCTACAGTATATTGTGCCCTACACTCGAGGACACTTTCAAATGCAAATGAACACCTTTATTGAGGAATAATGCATATTCTTTTCACTGGTGTCACCTCAGTAGTTCTCCTGGATTTGTGTGCTCAAATTTATCCAGAGATTGGACTTTTATCCTTTTGTTATGAGTTGGCTCTGTTGTGAGGCGTATAAGCCCGCGGTGTAGATCATCGGATTTCATTTCAAGAGTACAAAGTGAATTTGTTTAAAACTGAATGAAGCAAGAAATCCCTATCTCGGACCAAAACTCTGATCGTCTCAGTCATTTCATCCTGCCCTCCCACTCCCTTCCCTCGCCGTGAAACAAATTGGATGGCAGCAGACCAATGAGTCTGCTTTAAAAAGACTCGCCCACTTGAGGCTTGACCTTGGTGAGTGGACACACTTCCTGAGGAACCACAACGCTTCTGAAAAACTTCTACACACACACACAGATGCAAACATCTTCCTGTAACAATCACACCAAATTCCCACCTCAATTAAATCAAAAGAAATAGTTGCTGTTATATACTGCAGTAATGCTGCCAACCTTATCCCTGTTGTACTGCAGCAGTAATATCCCTGCACTACACACACCCTTCCAATAATTCAACATAAATTATGAACAAAGCAAATTAGGCTTGTGATTTTCTATTAATAATTAAAATGTGTTCATTTTCTTTGACTGTGTTTTCTATTAGAGTACAGTTACAGTCTAAATTAAATTAACATTATTAGGCAGCTCCTGTTTTCACTGAAGGTTGTTTTAACTGCTGAAGAAGAATAAAAGAATGAATGGAAAAGTTTTGACAGGGCAAAGTGCAGCACTGCCCAGAGTCTACTTTCATTTTATTGCTGTCGATGGAGAAATAATAACATTTGGTTTACTGTTGCCTAGAGACACAGTGAACAACCCCCGAGCTTGACACTTTGCCCAGTATTCTTTTTCTCCTGTACTGACAGTGAAACTGAACAATACATCAAAAAGTTTCAGGTTATATTCCCTTCTCTTATGCTCCCTTCTTCCACTCCCGGCGGCCATATTGAGGCTCTTTTGCTCTTAACAGCTCATTAGCATGCTAGTTAACATGTCTAGGGCCTATCAACCTGTCCCACTTCCACTTAAACGTAAAGAACACTATATAGCAGTGCTAGCAGCAGCAGTAGTGCACTATTTTGGCATTAGGTAAAAAGGAAAGTGATGTACTGTATCCTTTTGTGCTCTCAGGGTATACTGGGGGCATATGCTAATAGCTAACTGCAGCTACATTTGGAATATTTTCACCAATTTCAAATTAAAAAACTTCACAAACGTCAAGTGAAATATGTATTTTCTGTATTATTTATACTTTTGTTGCCCCCTGAACTACTAACTACTAGTAGACAGTAGGTCCTCTTACGCCTCATTTCCACCGGGGACGTAAGCGCCGCGGAACGGCTCCGTCCTCTGCCCGGCGTCAATCCCCACTGGGTGTGTAACGGCAGCGTAGCGCTCCCTTGCGAGCCAGCCGTATTCATGCGAGATCACGTGATAATCCTGAACGTACGCGAAACCGCGAGATCCCGTGATAAACTGTGGAAACAACAACAACAAACAGCTTACTTTGCTTCTCTGACGTGGAAGAGATTATAAAAAGGATCTGTTGTGTCATAAATTATTGTGTGTTGTTCCACTTCAACAATTACTCTGTCGTCGTCCATGTTGAGACCCTTTGATCGATTGACTGCTGACCTGGTGCCACCGGTCATGGCGTAATGTTGATGTGAAGTTGTGATAGGCTACATGAACTGCATATTGTGTTTTATTTTGAAAGGGGGCGGAAGTGTATTACGTTGATTCTGTGTCGGCTTTCCTGTCTGGTGCAATCTGCTCTGTTGAGCTTGACGCGATTCAGCAACGGCTCCGTCAAAAATAGAAGTGCTACGGAATGATAGCGCTGCAGCGCGGAGACACGCTGCTGGGACGCTGCTGAGACGTTCCGCGGCACGCCGGTGGGAATGGTCTCATTGATTAGAGTGGCAGCGATCAGCTCCGGTGACCGCGGCGCAGCCGTTCCGCGGCCGTTACGTCCCCGGTGGAAATGAGGCCTAACAGTTCAGTATTTTGGTCTGGGACTAAAAGCATTAACATCATGTTCAAAAAATAAAGTTTTTTAGTACAATTGTTACAATATTTGGTGTACTTCATTTAGCCATGATTTGATTGAATGTACCTAAATGCACTAATATTTGGAATTAGTAATTATTAAGTCAAAGTTAGCATTAGCATGTGAACATTAGGTCATTTGTCTTATTGCTAAATTAGCCTTTTGGTCAGGTAGCTAACGGTTAACTCGTTAGCTGACCTTTCTTAAGCTCAGACTCAGGTTGTTTCAGAGGAGAGATAAAAATGATGACTTTTACTTTGACAGTAACTTACATCCTGAACAAAAATGACCTTACTTAGCAGTGACTGCACAGCACAGACATACCACAAGAAGCTTTTTAAAGCTAACTGTCTGTTTCTAACCTGGTTGTCAGATATAATTAACTAAGAGCGATTTCCACTCTGAGTTTCGATGACAGAGACAGACTTGCCTGGCGGCAGATTTCTGATGTGTCTACAAATTCTGTGTTTGTATGCATTGGCAGGTGAGAGCTTAACAAAGATTTAGACTGTATTTTGTTTGACAAGAGCTGTAGCCAAAAATCTGGCACAAACACACAGTACATAAAAAGATATTTCTTTACCTACTGTATTAGCCTTTTAAAGATTTTTTTAGTGAAAATTCAATGTGAAACGAGGACAAATTCAACGTGTCAAACATATACAGTTTGTAAAACATCAATAGGGAAAGATGAGCTGGTGTCTTCTTATACAGTCATGCTTTATAATAATGTTCAGATGAAAGAGGAAAGTTAAATATAAAGGTGTATTTGATTTGCCAGAACAATGTTACTTTATTGCAATCAAGGACTGCAAGTAGATCCTGTTTCTGACCTCTTTTCTTATTGTTGTCCCATTTGTGTCACTTATTTTCCTTCTTTGATGGGCTTACACAAAGCCAGAATACTTTTCATTAGTGACTGAAGGACTATCGTCCTTGGCCTATTAATAGTGAATGTTGTTTGCGAAGGAGAAAAAAAACTGGGGAATTCATCCTTCACCTGCTCTCTGCAGGCTGAGGAAAAGTTTTAAGGTGATTGTACTGTAACTACAATGCAGACGCTTTCTACAGCATGTAAACACTTTATATTTCAAAAGGTAATTGTCATGTACAGGAACATTTTAGAACTACAGGTGATTGTTGGCCAAACTACTGTGTATAGGACACGATGTAACGTCCTTATGTAAATGTCTTGCATGAATGCCTGGACTAACCACGACCTCATATAGATGACTTTATGAATCAGAGACACTGTAACATAAGCGAACCAAACGTCATCTTCTCAGTGTGTGGTGGGTGGACGTGCATGGTGATATAAGTTCAGCAATTACTGGAGAGTTCAGCTTTCTGTGGACAGAGAGCTCAGTGTGTTGTTTCAGACAGATTGTTTTCTTCAAAATAACCCTTTTGGTCCACGTCTGGTGTTTGTTGAGGGCAAAAGAAAGGACAAACCTGAAGTTAAAGATCCCTTCCGGATATGTTGTCACCTACATCACTGAAAATCTTTCAGTGTATGTAGACTGGAGGCATTTCTTCAATACCAGCTGGTGTATATTCAGTGCTGGATCATGATTGGCTTCTAAACTAGTTGTGATGTCACAAATCAAGTTTGTATGTACAAGCGTTTAACTTAGATTTAAGGTGAGCACATAGAAACTTTCCATCTTTTAATCCTTCAACAGATTAAAGTCCTCTAGTATTAAAATCTGCACATCCATTACTCCACACAGTAAAGGTCAAACAGACAATTTCAAATTGCAACCAACTGAATACCCCTCACCCCTTTCAAGCGTGAAAGATAACCTGCGGTGGTTGCAAACGGCAACCTCCGGTGCTAGGAAATTAAGCCGATGTAGAAGTGCTGGAAATCCTCGAGCGGCCACTTGAGGCTGGCTACAGAACATGTCAACCCCCATAAGTCCCCATGTTAAAATGTCCAACTTCACAGCAGAAATAAACATGTCTACAGCCTGGTACAAAAAACAGTTTTGGTCTCTATAGCTAATTTCCCCGTTCATGACAACTGTACTGAGGGTGAATTTTTATACAACTCACCTGTTCACATTATATTAATGCTTAAAGTTATGTATAATTAACAGCATGGCCGATTCGATTGATGGGTGGCTACCATTACAGATGGCTTATTAGAGCACCCAGGCGTCATTTGGCGTACTTCAGGTCTGCAGACGATCCACATCTTTGCCGATTTTTAGATTAGCTGGGAGGCGTAAGAAGCAGTACATCCAACATGGCGGCAGCATCGCATATTTCCGGCTTCAAAACGGAGCTTCGGTGGGTGACGTCACTCACCCTCTGTCCATTCTTTATACTATCATTGGGTAATTGTTGTTGTGGATCAATGGTCAGTTGATTTGGTATTGAACCTTGATCAAGGAGAATGGAGGATTTATCAATATGCTTGTCATGACATGATGCTGCCTCAATTCTAAAGAAGCTGTCCTCTCTGGCTCCCCAGTATAGTGACACAGCTACTCTATGTCCATTAATGTTCATACTCAATGCATCTATAGTGTAAGATATTTGATTCTGTGGAAGAGAAGCCGCTCCCTCTGTAGATATGAAAGGTTCATTCTGAGGTAACGAAAACAGGATTATTACATTCAGGCGATTATACACGAATAAAAACATACTTGTGAATATTATATTCCATTTCTTCAAATAGATCCTCCCAAATCTTACACACTGGTCCTTTAAGGCTTCTGAGACTGATGCATAAAAATCTTGCCTGTAAAGCAGCTTTAGTAGTAAACCATAATGTGTTTCACTTTCGTGGCAGTAATCATTTTAAAACTGTAAGATTCAATTTTCACTTTCCCTCAGTTGTAGGAAGATGCACCCTAGAAATGCTCAAGGCAAGTGTGTAATCCACAGTATCGCAGAGATTGCAGGGCGGGCAGAGGGAGTGTTAGTAAACCATAAAAAGCTGGACTTTTCCTCTCTGTTTCTGCAGCTGGATTCGATACAGGGATTACCCCATCCTCCCCTTCCCCTCCGTCTCTATCTCACTCTTTACTTGGACCGTGACAGAGACTGTCACCTCGGACGGCTGCAGGGAGCCGATTGCTCTGTCGCAGAGCAAACATCGCTCATTCGCCAAAACACAGATGTTCCCTTCTGACAGTTGAGGAGTGAAGCTCTCAACCCTGTCACGCCAAACAAGGGAGTTTGCCCACTCTTTGTCACGCGCTCCGTGAAGCATCTGCCACAAATCCTGCTCAGTTCACTTCATAAACACGACAAGACAGCTGTCAGGGCCGTGTTGAAGTTGATGTATGAACTTAGGACTATAAAAGGAGGCCTGCTTTAGCACATTGTCCTGACGACTTGCTAATCAAATCATCATACACCAGCCTGCAGCGGGATCGAGCTACTCCACTGTGTGATTCACAATCCAAATTCTGATATAAGAGACTGTAAGTGTCGCGGCTCGCTCCTCGGGCCTTCACGCTCACTTCTGATTTCCTGCTCATATCTGATTATTTTTGGATGACTGTTCGTATCAATTCTAGGATGTAATCCATATCACAAAGCAGGCGCCTGACAGCTCTGTGAAATAACCACATGCAATAAATATGTCTTTGTGCCTTTGTTTCACTCGTTTTTCTAACAGATTTCAGTTCACAAATCTTTCCATATCTGTGCCAATCACCAATCAGGCTGCAAATATTGCAGTTTCTTTTTGAAAGCAGCGTCTAATGAAGCTTGGACCGCTGCAGAAATTCTGACTTTGTGGAATCTGCTTTTGATTCAAGCAAACAAAAATCATCTGATTCCATGTGGTTCTGATCAAAACGGCAAAAAATGACACCACACAGCGTTTTTTACTGTTCACACTGATTATAAAATGTAATCTGTGAGTCACATTGTGAGAGAAAACACTGATTGGGTCACTTCCAGCTGTGGCGTGAATGGAGCCCGAGCGAGGAAGGCCTTGATTTCAAATTTCACCAAAGAAGAAGCCTCGGCAGAGCAAATATCAGCGCTGTTACCCGACACTGATGCTGAGTGCCCTTTCAGAGAGTTAACCACCAAAGCGACCTTCCGTAACGACACGTCGAGATGCTATCTGAGAGGGCGCGCTCATCAAAACCGCAACAGCCAAATGGTCTCAACCTTAGTTTTCCTTTGATCAAAGTGTCTATGCATCACCGTCTCATGATCCTGTGTGCTATTTCAGACTAACCCCACCTTCAGATATGGCCTGGCACCATCAGCTCATAGCAGCGTTCATGCAGATCACAGTGTCCCTCTCTAAACCAGAGTCTCCTCTGCTTTCTTTTTATAGTTAAGGTCTCATAACACAACCAGCCTATTGTTTGCCTCGCTGTAATTGCTCTCTTAGCTGAGGCTTTATGAATTATCAATGAGTACAGTCTAAACATTTTAGTAAAAATAAGCAGGTGTGTGTCACGTTAGAAAGTAGAAAAATTCAGTCACTGCACTGATGTGTCGGGATGATATCAATCATTTTGAGTGTGACTACTGGAGAATTTACACTTTTACTCCACTACAGCTCAGAGAACATGTACTCACTGCACTACAATTATGACAGCTATAGTCACTTTTCATATAAAAAATAATATAATCATGCAAAATGTCTCTCTTGGTTATGCTTCTAAAATATAATGAAATGTTTTCAAATTGGTTCCATCTTGGGCAAATTAATCAGTAAAATGCTGCTTATACAATTATGCATGAATATTAACAATCCAGTAATGTAATTGTATAATATATCAGGGGGCTGTTTTTCTACATTTTGATACTTTTAGTACACGTTAATAGTTTTCTGTATTTTTACTCAAAAGAATAGTTTGATATTTTGGAAAAAGAAACACTGTAAAAGCACAATGTGCTGTTTTTACTCTCTGGTTTATGTATAAATTTATATATTTATATATATATATATATATATATATATATATATATATATATATATAAAACCTTTTAATTTGTGCTTTGTCGCTGGATTTTCTTCTTCTTGTTTTTACTATTTGAACTTAGCCAGGTCCTCCAGGAGAGCAGAGCTGTTTCCCCTAGCAGACTTTATGCTTAGCTAACGGCTTCATAGGCACTTGAAGAGTGCCTATGAAGCCAATCAATCATCAAGCTGTTTTCCAAAATGTGAAATAATTACATAGATTCTTAGAACAGCAATTTTACTTGTACTTGAGTATTTTTACCAGGTTGCATTGATACTTGTACTGGAGTAAAGGATGTGGATTTTAATTCAACGAAACAAGGTGGTGGAAACTGCTGCTTTTGTCCACAGGGGCCGCCAGAATCCACAAAAAAATTAAAGTTTCTTGAGAGTAATAGTGATGTGTCGTTCGCGAACGAGTCGGCTCTAAGAGCCGATTCTTCGTAGCGGGTGGCAAGAGCCGACCCCCGTCGGGGAGAGCCAAATCTTCAGCCGCTCCTGCTCGGAATCCATGCAGGCAGGGATGGGACTTTATTTTGATGATGGGCACACTATGGGGCCAATCGCATGCGAGGACAGACTAGCATCATACCATTATGTGCAAAAACTGTAAAAGAAGCAGCATCTGGCTGCATTTTAATGATGGAGACCGCAAGTGAGTGCACAATTTGTAAAATGAAAATATTTGTCAGAGCAGGGTCAACAACAAACCTGCACCGACTGTATTTTTTTTTTTTTTTTTTTGTAAAAAAAAAAAAAAAAAAAAAAAAAAATGCATAAAAATAAGCAGTTTATGAAAACACTGAATGAAAAATTGCTTACTAACACACAAACCATTCATAATTGCTAAATTAGGCTAATATAGAAGGCTACAAGTGAGAGCCGAATCTTTGAAAAGAGATGGACTTCCCATCACTAATATGTAAAGTCTGAAAACATGTCAGTGTCACGTACAAATAAAAAAAATTAAAAAAGGGAAACTGGCAGTGAAAATCCATTTTCTTTGTGGATTTTAACTTTTCAAATAATATTCTATATTTTAAAAAGAAAAATACAACTAATGATTATTTTCATTGGTCTCTGATTCAGTGAAAAATCTTAATGTCTCAACATAAAATACCACACGACAAATTATAAAAGAGGCGTCGAGACTAAAAAGTCACTTAACTGCTCCGAGCACAGCATTCATAAAAGTGTCCAATTTCATAACCCAAACAGTTTCCTGAAGGACGTACACTGTCAAAACTGCATCAAGGTCCAAAGTCGGTTTAAATCACCAAGTGTCATTTTTTTGTCAGCTCTTTTCAAAAATTTATCAATGTCACATTGTGGTGTCAGTGTGTCCTCTTGGCTTCAGAGGCCATCCTGTAACAGGAAGGACACGGGTTTGATCCCTGTGACAGCCCGGTGTCCTTGTTGCGAGGTGCTGAATCCTTCTGTCGCTGTGGATGAGTGTGTCAGCTCAATGACTGCAGAACAACATGGAGGATAATAAATAAATGATGTATGAAAAATTATATTTATCCCTGACAGCCAGTCAGGTGTGTGGGAGTCAGCAGGAAGCTCTCGGTCTGATTTAATTTCAGTTTTGTGGGTCACAATTTCATGCTATTGCAGTTTCTAATGCGCTGGGATGTTTGATTAGATTAAATTCAATTGGCTGCAGTGCTTATTGTCTTCCTGCCATCTCACTAACACCTCAGAGACGATGATTATTACTGCATTTGTGGCAGTTACTGGAGTTGGGATAAAAAGAGGGGAATAACAGGACCTGGCAACCTGAGTCTGAGCTGTATTTGCCGTCCCTCGGCGCGACTGTCAGTTACGTGATAAGCCAATGCTGAACCACAGGCTTTTTGATTTTACATGTATCAGAATATTAAATGGCTTTTTTTGTTCTTTTGTCCCAGTTTGATAAAAGCAGAGAAATTGCATTCTATATCAGAGAACAGATAGGAGGAGGACTTTCACATTAAATGTGATGCAAGTTAGCTTTTTAGAAATTGTTTTTTGAGGTGCACTGTTTTTTTACAGTAAAAAAGTGCCAGCTGCGATTGCCAGAATTTTGCCGTAATAAATAAGGTGTTACGGTAAAAGGATATTAGTACTGTTTATTTCACATTTAAGGCTCGCATATTATTTCTTATCCAACACTGTTTTGCCATATAACTGACATGAAAATGCCTATGAATGTGAATAAAATAAAAGCTTTGCCATGAAATATAACTGTTTTACTGTACACTTATCAGTCTCAAATATAAAATACCCCTTAAGTGCTGTATAAATAAAGTTTTTGAAATATGACCGTGTTTTCCTGTATACAAGAAAACACAGTCATTACATCATGTCATATTTTACGGTCTTTTACTGTCATGCCTTGGCAGTTTTTTACCGTAAAATCTACAGCTTTTTTTCACAGTATGTTGTGTTTATTAGATTAAAGAACAAAGGTCTTCGGTCACCATTTAAACCCATGATGTTTGTGTCTGAAGGACAGTGCTTTATAGATTAGCTTTTTTAAATCAGCACTAAACATTAATCTATTTTTTCATTATAATGTATTTGTAAGCATATACACTGATATACATATACGTTTTTATGTTTATGTACAGTGTTTTTCAAGATAAGACATCTTTGAAATTATGCCTCCAGCGTATCCGATTGTGTTTGCTCATTCCTGATCCACAAAGCACTCACAAGCAGGCCCTCCAAAAAAAGATATTTTTACAACTACTACTCTACTTATTTATTTGTAGTTGTTTGAATCATTTATAGATCAAATTTGTAAGCAGATACAACTCTTACATACCTCAGTGCAAAAGATCCTAAAACCTCTTGGAGAAAAAACATTATAAAAACATTTTTAACCATTCTGACACTAATTAACAGTTAAAATGGGTGTGGAGTATTTAATTGAATAAAATGATGTTCAGACAAGCAATATTACATGAGAGGGTCATTATTGGCACAACAGTGATGCAGTCACTGAAGTGCCAAGAATAAGTTAAAGCACACCTTTGAATGTAATATTGTGTAACAGAACCCAGTTTACTACTCCAGCAAGTAGTCTGAGCCTTAGTAAAGACCTGCAACAGACGATTTCTAGTCTCAGCAAACTAATGTTAAAGCTTTCTAGAGATCGTGGAGTTTCAGAATAAATTCCGCACAAATAACACTAAACTGCTTTGCTAGCTCGGTATTGTAGTGACAAAGATAGTTGCTGAAAAAGATCATTTTTCCATGAAAAGACTACAAAGTCCGTGAACGTCACGTGTATTTTTAAGCTAATACAGCTGATGAAGGATGATCCAAACATTTCCAGTAACTCCACAGCGTTGTAAAGTCCAACAGTCAAAATGAGTTGAAAAAAGATTGATGTAATCATTCAAATCATCCAGAATGAAAAACATATTTTTATCTAATGAAATATTCTGCTTCAGTTCATAGTAGTAGTCGACCTTTAGTCTTTGAAAACATTTTCTTTGTGGTCACTAAACTGTGAACACAAACGAGGTATTAACGAGGCGTGCTAACACCTCCATAATATATAGATAATAAATACAGAACATTCATTAAAGAAGGCTGAAATTTGAAATTCAGTTGTATTTGTTTATATTTATTTTCTGATTTTCTGAATATTTATATTGATAATATTAGTAATATTTTTAGTGATTAGTCAGGTGTGCTGTCATGCTGATTTAAACACATTCTCAATGTCTAGTTGACCAATCAGATCGCTCTGTCGGGACTACCTGTTTGGTCTCTAAAGACCGGAGGGCAGGTAATTTATTTCACCTAGTGTCCGAAAAACTTCCCTCCCTCTGCACATAAACGCAACACCACGACTTAAGGCCATTCACGCTCTGTTGTTGAGGTGTCATTGTATTGTTGCATGTCTTTTTAAGCAGACAGGACATTTTTTAATTTCTCTTTATAATTGTATGACAATCTTAATTGTCACTGTGACCCTGCAAAGAATAAGAGGTTATAAATAATGGATGGATGGAGTCTAATTGTATTTTCATTCGAGATGACAGCAGTCTTACATACACCTTTATTTCTGTCTTAACAATTTTACAAAATAAATGTGTATTCATAGCTAAATTAGCATCAAGCAAAGTTGCAATACAGAAAAATATTCTCACGCATTATTCATCAGGACAAACAGCTGATCTGCTTCATCGGGACTGTGTGCTTTGAGCAGGATTAGATTCATGTATTCTGACTGGTGCACAGACATACGGTACATGACATCACCTTTTTTCCAAATGAGCACCGCCCACTTAAAACTAGTGAGACAAAAACTCCAAAATCTTTCATGTGGAAAAACAGAAACTGCCATAACCTTGGCAGATCGCTGTGTTCATGTCGGACCTCCATCAGTCAGAGCAACAAGCTGATTGAGGGGAGTAAAAAAAAAAAAAAAAAGATGCTGAGGGCCTTTAATGTTGGTTTGAATCGAATACAATATCTCCAAAATGGCTGATTGTGTCTCTGTGGCAAAGAGTTTCTGAGAAAATGTACTTTTGTTGGAACAAACAAGAACCTGATGAGATTAGTTGTGTTTAGGGGAGCTTTCCACCGCGCTTTATGTCATTTAAACACAATCAAATTACAGCAAAACCTTGACCGCGGCGTGGAGGGACCGATCGCTGCTACTGTAACACAACTGCTATTCATTTCAAATTCACAGCGGGGCCGACTTCTGTTTAAAAATAACAAAGAAAAAGCTATTTAAGAAATCACACAGGAGAACAGGAATACATTACGCTCTGAGGTAGCCCGCCATTTATCATCATTATTAAACAAACAGCCAGCGCCTGAGCCTTGTGCCTGTACGTGTCAAAGCGTAATGCTCTCTGGATCCTTTCCCTCCCTCTGCCCCTTCTTACCTTTCGTCCCTGACAAGTTAAAGCACGTAGAGGAGCTTTTGGCAAGTTTTCTTTGGCTCTGTTAAACAGCAATAGGCTGCATTATGAGGAAAAGAAGTCAAGTCTAAACTGAATGTAATTGGCTTTCAATCTTTGCTGTGGTTTTACAGATTAAGCAGCAGTTATGTTCAGGTTCAACATGGAGCTGAAGGAAAAGTAAAGGTATACAAACACGGCAAACGGAGCCACAGAGGAGGGAGAGTGTCAATCAAAACATTGTGATATTTGCGCACTCGGTGTGAAACGGCTGTCTAGGCTGCATCCGCCTCGCTATTTCTAAAGCTAAATGGGGTAATAATGTAAGCAGATATGAACAAGCAGCGAATTTGTGTCTAAATTCAGATCTGCACAGCTGTGAAGAACACAGCAGTCGACAAGGTGGTATGAAAAACAGCGACTGTGAGTTCTCAAGTTTTAGAGCCATGTTTAAGAGCAATAACAGAGACTGCTTTTTTTTTCTTCTCTCCTTTTGCGACTCCGTGTCGCCTGTGACTATAAATGCCGTCTTTGGTGACAGGCTCGGCGCGCTCAGCCCCGGCGCACTTTCCTTCACTTTGTGTGATCGGAAACCCAAAAATTCCCACCGCGGATTAGTTTCAGCCAATGAGCGCGGGGGGAAACATGAATAGAGTCGGTTCTCGCACACTTTGATGAGAAGAAAAGGTGAGGAGTGAGGTGTTGGAGCATGGGGAAAATCTATTTTTAGGCGTCTAATGAAACTTTTCAGTACCACACAGACGACAGGAGGGAAGTTGACAGGCGATTATGATACTCTTTAATTAGCTCACAAGCTCTGGTATATCTGTTAGCCAATTATCATCACTTTGAACGCCACGTTTGATGCCTCCTACCCAGGTTTCATGTCAAAGAGCCAAGGAAGTATGGACTAAATTTATGACTTAATACCTATTTGTGCAGGACTTTTCATGTGGAGACATAATGACAAAGTGGAGCAAGTTCCATCGTCACCCAGCATGAGACGAACAAGAGGCCTCATCAGCTCTCGCTTCTGTCGACGTCTGCGTGGACATCTGTGTGGGATAGAGAGCTTTAACTGAGCAAATTCAGACAGTGTGACATCCTGTCCAGATATTTTCAGCAACTACAAAAAAGAGATGTGGCACAGAAAAGATGTTAAACGTCAGCCGCCGTTCAGCTTTCTACAGTCGCCATTTTGCACTGATGTCTCACAACCCATCGTAGAAGAGCCGTAGAGGCCAATTTATACATCCAGAGAAGAAGAAAAAGACCAGAAACAAGACAAGTTGGGTTTTGAGTCAGTCAGTTGGGAAATCTCTCACCATTACCATCTTTCTCTCCGTATGTGTAAAGCCTGCGGCTGACTGCAAGCACTCCACACCACTTCTCTGGAAAGCACTCTGGGAAATGTAGGCATGCTAAATGAGACAGATGAGGCAGGCTGAGGAAAAGGAAGAACAGCAACTAAAAATAAATGTTTTATTGATAATTCTGGTGTTTTCCAACTTGTATCTTATTTATAAGGCTGCAACTAACCCCCAAATTCCACCGGGCACGGATGCGGTGCGTTGCGTGCCGTTCTAGTCACTGTTTCAAACCTCACCGGCTCCGCGGTGGTCCAGTTCAGAAGCGTCCCAGAAACGGGCCCCCGCTCGGCTCCACGTTGAATACGCGGCTGTTCTATTTTTGACAGACGCCCCGAGCAGCCTGCGTCAATTTACACAGAGCAGCTCGAGCTGGCGGAAGTCAGACACAGAAAAAGCAAAGAGAATCCGGTGGATTTTCAAAATAAAACACCCCGTGCAAACTGCCGGTCGTAAAAACAGACAAAAGAAAAACTAATTAACTATGTAGCATATTTACACATGTAGATGCATGTTTAGAAGCCGGTTTGGGGGTAAGACTTCTTTTTATTATCGATTATGCCGCTGTTTATTTTGTCACTTTGATTTATTCTAGAAAATGTAAAAAAAAAAAATGGTGACGTGTCCATCATAAGTTCCCGATGTTGACGCCTTAAAATGTTTTGTTTTCCCATCCAATGGTCCCAAACCAAAGGATATTAAATGACCAATAATAATAAAAACACAGAAAGAAAATGATCCTGAGCTTGCTGCTGAAAATTGCTGTTGAAACGTGAAATACTGAAGTCGAAGTGGCAGTTGAAATAGAATTACTAAAAGAAACATGGGCTGAAAGAAGTTAAAGCTGAAATGTGAGCACTGAGAGAAAAAGAAATTCCAGTTAAACTTGTTAAGTGCTGAAAGGAGTTGAAGTGTAAGTATTAAATTAAGCTTAGAGTGCAAAATTATTGGCTGCAGCGCATACTGTCGTGTAATGCCACATGTGCCGTATGTAGAAAACCGGGTGGAGTGTGACAGCTGCTGATGTCACACCGGCACAAGGTGCGTTTATGTTTGAAACTTTTGGGATTATAAAGTGTATTTTCCTGCTGAGTGCTATCAGTTGTACTTTACAGTCCATGCAGAAAACAAGAATTTTAAAAGTTGTTTGCTTGTTGACAAATCACCATCAGGATATAGTTATTTGGGCATTCGTTTATTGCAATCAAAACACGCCGTGAATAACTCTGCATAAACACAAAAGATCTTGTGGTCGTATTGTAACTACTTGGCATTGCCGTGAGAGTTAAAGCTACACATTTTGAAGACATTGCAAGATTTGTGACGTGTGTAAAGGTGTCATCACATCAAGGGTAGGAGGAGGTGAAATGCCACCCCCTACGTGTTTAGAGCCAAGAATGACATATTGCCCCTTTAAAGAGATATTGTTACAGGTGCTGTAAAAAATATGTTTGTTCTTATCTTAAAAGCACCTTGCTGCAGTAATGATGTAGATGTGTACCTCAGGATCTGTCAGTACACTGTGACATCACCGCTGGGTGTGGAGAGCACTCCTCTGACCACACCGAACGGTCTGAGGTGAAAACAGAAAACAGACTGGAAACTTTAAACCAGAGAGGGCGATAAAACACTGCTTTTTGACCCTGGTGTTACGTTACTTCATTAAAACCAAGCCTGAGGTAAGGTGCCGTGAGTCTAGCCAATAGAATGCTTTTGTAATTGAAGTAAGATAAATGTGTGTGTGTGTGTGTGTGTGTGAGGAAAAGAGAGCCGAACAGGAAGCAGAAACTGGAGAGAGAGGGCAGCCCTGCCAGCTTATCATAACTGATCCCCGCACTCCCGGACAGGCTGTATTTACATTCCGAACCGTCTTTGTAGTACAACACCGACGGCGGTCACGAACGCGCCGCGACTGATGAGCTCCGTCGACACGAGCCATAAATCAACAGCGCCTCGCGTCCTCTTATCTCCTGCTCTTTCGCGTTGACCTCTCTCGCTTGTCGGAGCGGTAGCACAGCGCCGGGCAGCGGCCCAGCTCGGACTCTAAATAGTGCTGCTCCTCTCTCCGAAGGCCGACGAGCTCCAAGAGGAAGAGGGGGGGGTTTAAAAAAAATCAATGTAATTACACGCAGCGATTGAGCAGAGCACACAGGCTTTAAAATTAAATTGTACCTGTGTTTTGTTTTGTTTTTTTTTTTGGTCACACTCCTCTCTCCGCTGTTTTACATCACAGAACAACGAGGCTCAAGTTATTTTAGCCGTGGCCCTCATGAGGCTTATAATCCAGGCTAAGTGACAGGCTAATTTGCGGTATTAGATTGCTTTCATCGGGTCGTTTGGGCCTTCTTTGAACGTTAGCGGTATGAAAAGGCTGCTCTGCCTCAGCGGTCACATTGACTTGTATGCTGTGTGACTGCTACAGCATGGAAAGGAAGGGGGTGGGGGGGGGGGGGGGGGGGGGGGGTGTCACAGGGGGTGTCTGGGAGGCCATATTTCCTCAGCCGTGTTCAATCTTCTCACCAAAGATAGAGAACAAGCAAGTAGAATTTCGCCAAAAGTGCAAAAACCGGAGCTGTGCGGGTGAAACTTCCACGATCAGTCGACTGTTGAGTCTAATCATGGCGTGAATTTAGTCTGTTTATAATGAGCGATGAGAGTTAAATCGAACTAAAGGTCCATGGAATGAGAAAATAGGTTTTCTGCAGGAGAGGAAATCCATCAAAAGGGACAAGAGGCGAGTGGAGTGGTGTTAACATGGTTCAATAGTGAGACAAAAGCATCCAGTTGAAAATCTCTCCGAGTAGAAATCAAAGAGTGTTTTGTATGTGTGTGTGCGTATGTGCATCCGTGCGTGGCTAAAGCCTGGAGATATACCCTTAAACACAGACACAAGACCGATCTCTTCAACAATAAGACGGGAGCCGTGCTAAGTCAACTTATTGCTGATGACCATTCAAAGTGTCAGAGGCCGGAACAAGTAATTAAAGGCAATAGAAAAATGGAGGATTAGTTTGAATTAATCCGCAACTTTTCCCATTTTCTTGCAGAAAATGTTGAAATGGAAGGATATGGAAGTCCAGTAGAGCATAGCAGAAATAATGGCTTGGCAGCTCTCCCCCTGAAATGAGAAGGCACTAATGGATCCGCGGCCCTGACTAAGATGGCTGAGCCAGATTGCATGTGGGTTTAAGTGATTAAGAACATGGTGGACCCCCGTTCCTCCCCATGTCAGAGAAAATGTAATGTATGACAATGAATGCTAAAATATGAAATTCCCTCATTTAAAGAATCTGTCGCTGCTGCAGAGAATTCAGGGAACAATTGGCGCCTGACATTAGGAAAATATATGCTATATGAATGCATATGGTGCTGGGCGGGACAGCAGGAGTCTGCCCGTGAATCTGTTCATCTGTGGACTAGATATGATGAAGATTTGACTCTTCATGTTTGTCTGGTTTACTTCGAGAGAAGTTTTCACAAAGCAGCTGTGATTAAAAACACGATTAACACCTTGTTTTTATTTAAGATGAGTGAAATTAAAAGTTATTAGCAATTTAAAGGAGACAAAATTAGATTTTTACTGTGCTTTGAGGAAAAAATAAATTATTAACAGTGCTAATGAAGTCAATGTTGTAGCAGGTTTCTAACTAGAAGTGCAATATTAATAATGCTGCTTATTTATGTGACGAGATGTAAGAGAATGAATGATTTCATCACATTAGTGGCCTTTCATATTGTTGATACTATTATTGGCTCATCATTTAACATCATGTTATGCCTCACATGGACGTATGATAGCAGGTAATGTAATACTGTGATGTTATGTTATCTCAGAATTGATTGCCTCGTCAGACTTTATTGCATTTTTAGGCCATGTAAAGACATAATTTATTATATTTCACAAGGTTATTACATCGTCTATCAACAACATAAGAGACCAGAGGGTGTGTGTGTGTGTGTGTGTGTGTGTGTGTGTGTGTTAGTCTGACACATCAGAGAAACTCAATTGAAATGCACAAATTACAAAGTTCCAAAATTATAAGTTACACATTTGACATGAAGCCATTCAGAGGACAAATTTCTTCCACCTTCTAATAAAACTAACTGATTTCAGATTCATACTTTGCCCAACAGGTTTCATATCTAATATCTGGTAAAGTGGGTCGTTTGTCAGTGCGCTTCAAAAACAAAATTACCTGCTACAGGTTAGAGGAAGTTCACTTTCACGATCTGAGACGCAAACTTCAGTGTCCGATGTCAAAGTCAAGCCCTTTGTACCTCCATCCATCCACACTGACCTCCACCCAGTGCCTTTTTGCTGCACTGTAAGAACACCATATTACAGGGTAATAGAGTCGGTTTATGCTCGAACAGAAGTAGTTTATATGACGTGCGTACATCGAAGGTGAAGTGACAAATCGGCCATCGTAGAGAGGAAAGGTGACGTCCTTTAAATACAGAGACAAAGATGAGCATTTTCTCTCCTGAAAAGCGACGTAGCGGTGTACAGAATTAAAAAAGTACAAACCCTGCTTACTGTCTCACCTCTGTACAGCTGGCTAATCAAAGTGTGAAGTGGGTGTAAATGTTGGATCGTCTGTGTCGGAAAGTCACAGAAATGGTCAGACGCAGAAACCTGATCTGACACCGGAAAGATCGATATATATCGGGAGGCCGATTCAACATCTGAAGACCCCGGATTACTCAGAGAAATCAGTAACCTGGTTAATGAGTAAATAAATGAGTAATCTGATTATTTTATCAGCATTACTTACTTCTTTTAAGTATAGTGGTGATTAAAAAATACCTGAATGTACAAATCAAAGTCAAAATTAACTACTTTGTGTTAGTATGTTGAATATGATAATGTGTCGCTACTTCTTTCATGTTGCTGCTCAGCTGTCACATTCCATATTTGAAGTCGTTGTCATGTACATGCAAAAGCAAAAGGCTGATGAGAAATCCAATGTCATGTATAGATGGCCTGGAAATCGAATTTTTCCAGGAGGAATAAAGCCTGGAAAATCAGGTTTCTCTAATCCTGTAACCTGACTCTAAGAAACCAGGTTTCGTGTTCACATGTTGTTAAAGGAATCATCTGTAATCACTACGAAGTTATTTAATAGTTCATTAAGTTGACAATCTGTGTTTGCCTATCATTTGTCATCTTGGTGTGGTGTCTTTGAATGCAACACTGACTTTGAAGTCAACAGCAGCTCTTAAAACTGGACAGTTCCCAGAGAAGTGAATTCCTTTTCTTTCATTCATTCCTTTCTTTTTAACGTGTACATCTCTGTGTGCTCGTGCTGTAGCAAACCCCCCCTCTCATTATCAGACAGTAGAGAACATACAGTAGAGAGCAGAGGGGTGGGACTGCATACGTGCGGTCTGAAAGCGCCACACCGCACAGCCGCGACCGTCTTCGACAGGTGCTAGCGGATAATTGGGCGGCGTGCCGGCTACAACAGCAGCGCTGCTGTCTCCGAGAGCTCATTACTATCACTCAGAAGTTCCCCTTAAAAACCTCCACAGCCACATGACTCTACGTATTCGGTAATACGACTGAAATCTCTTGAAACACTGACATTAAAGGGCCCGTCACTCCGTGAGCCGCTGACGTGCTGTTTGAGTGGTGACTGATTGCGCGCAGCATGTCGTAAGCCTGGAAAGCACGGGGTTCAACTCCCAGGTTCAGCTGCATGCAAATACACACATATGGTGAGGTACAGTCAGTCCTTCTGTGAAACAAATGTACATCAGCTGTACGTTAGCCACTGGTGATGGATTTGAAGCAAGACCTTTTCTGCCTTGAGGTTTGGAACAGATAACAGGGTTGATGATCAGCTTCAGTGAGCCAACATTATCTCACGAGGTGTGGAATTTCTGTCCTTGAAAAATCACTTTCACACATTTCTATTTAAAACAGTACCTGTTAGTATACAGTTCTGCTTGCTGCTTGCTCGTGTTTTGCCTTGGTTAGATAGTTCAAATGAGATGGAGACAATCAGGAGAGAGAGGATTCCACTAAGAAAGACGGATGTTACGATTACCCTTCGGATTAACTGACCGGCCAGTATGCCACCCACTAGGGCTGTTCAGACTGAATGTAGGAGTCAGCAAATCACTGCAACGGTCTGTGATTGTGGTGTTGTGCTGCCAGTGTAAAAAATAGAAACCAGAGAATCCAGTCTGAAGGCTCGTCAGACATCAACACACTGCATGAGTTTACATTATACTCTATTAACGAAGGTTTGGAACAACAGGCTGGGAAATGAAGCCAATGCTGAATTGCCAAAAACTGCAGCGTCCACTTGAGGCTGGCTACAGAAGTGAGTCAGTCTCCATAAGTCCCCATGTTAAAATGTCCAACTTCACAGCAGAAATAAACATGTTTACAGCCTGGTACAAAAAACAGTTTTGGTCTCTATAGCTAATTTCCCCGTTCATGACAACTGTACTGAGGGTGAATCTTTATACAACTCACCTGTTCAAATTATATTAAGGCTTAAAGTTATGCAGATTTAACAGCGTGGACGCTTTGACAGCTATGTGTCATTACAGAGGGCTATGGATATGGAGGTTTGCACATACTAACTCTACTCGCTACTCTAAATTCCACCAGGTACAGATGCAACGCACTCTGGGTACACTGTGACTGCCGAGATGATCGTGGCTGTCTAAGACAATGTTTGTGAGTATCCCAGAAGCAGCTCTGCTCCACCGTGAACAGAATACACGGCTGTTCTATTTTTGATGGAAGCCATGAGGACCTGCACGGAGCAGATCGAGCTGGCCAGAAGTAAGAAACACAATCAGTGTAGAGAATCCAGTCGATTTTCAAAATAAAACACCCCCGTGCAAACTTTCAGTCTTCAAAAAATTTTGCTGGAGGCTTCTGTGGGCCTCATTTAAATGGGTAAAGGAGTGGCAACAAGACAAGCTTTCATCAGAGCTTTCAACTGTATCTCACTGTCTTCATCAGGACCATGAGTTAGAAAGCAGCTTCAACAATAAAAGACGATGCAAGACATGCTAAAAAAAAATAAGTCTTCTATTGAAGAAAAGTCTAAAAAGAAGTACTTTTCCCTCTTTAGCTCTGAGCACTGATCTTACTTTGCTTAAAAAAAGGACTTTTTTGTCAAACAACCATAGCCGAGGGGACGGAGAGGAGATTGTGGTGGTGGGTTACTGTTAGCACAGACTTTTATTGGAAGAGAGGAATTTAATTGATGTTATTGCAGCTCCTACTGCTGCCTATAGCAGTCAATAAAATATATAATTACTTAACGCCCTTACAAGAACTCCTAGAATCATGTCACGTTATTGCATCACGAATTTCTGATCACTGTTTCGATTGGTGTGACACATGGTGACATGGAGGCATCATTAGGCTTCAGTTTACAGTCCACCGTCTCTTTGTCTGTGATCACTGGCTCAGTAGACAGAAGCCAAGGACTGGAGGGGACAGACTAACAACATCCAACATCCAAACTCTGTGGCTGATCAATCACAGAATCCAATCTGATCGGTCACAGATGCCTTCGACCATCCTAATGACTCCCATAATGCACGGCGTGCAATGCTAAATTGGTGTCTGTCCCATCTCTTGTGTCCAGGGAGCTAGTTACTAGCTGATTAAGTACATTTCAAAAAAAAGTTTCTCCATTTTGGAAGAGAAAGTTCGACATAGCTGCTGGTCATCGCTTCATATTTAATAGACCAGATGATTACGTTCTCTGAAATGACATCCTCTGGCAGCTTCAAGAGAGCAAACAACTTCAGCAGTGTCTGATATGAGTTTCACTTACATGCCAGAAATAATTCTGTCAGAGCAGATGTTGTATTTTTCAAATAGTGTGCATGTCACTGAAGCAAATCTCTTCAAATTCAAAGCAGGATCAGAAGTAAAATCAAACATCAATAGACGTTTGTGCCTGCTTTGCCAAACTGTTCGTGTTAGTTGTGATGAATTTTCTTTCTTCTGATGGCGCCGTGTTCTTTTTAACGGGCCTCCACGTGCGCACTCACACGCACATCAGTTGGTCTCATTACAGCGCTATGCTGAGCAGATGCTCCTCAGTATGTACCACATCTTACACCTCCGAACAAAGGCTGGTGAAGAAAACCAACACCTCGGGAAGCAACGGCAAATTGCTGAAGTGTGATGATAGCCCGAGTGCTTTCATGAAGTGGATGCTAAGAGAACATTTACATTTTACTAGAGCTTTTAGAGTTCTCACCTGTCCTAAGATCACACTTCAGGGATTTCTGGTACATCCTCACCTTTTAGTAAGGTGCACTGAGAGGGGAAGAAGTCTGAGACACTTCAACTATACACAACAACTTTATTAGAGGAAAGAACCAAGTCTTTGGCCCTGGAGGCTTTCTCTTTCTCTTTGTAGTTCCAGTAATACTGATCAGTCACGTTTGAGGAGGCTTTGGTCGCAATAGTCCATGTGGAGCACAAAACCTATTGGCCTATATTCAGTCTTGGAACCCCTCGCCTATTGCCTGGCAATAATTTAGCTTTTTATTAGCATTTTTATTAGTATTAGCTAGTTATCTGTATTCATGTGCAGATATCTTTTCATAGAGATCAGCAGAAATATGTCTTTATCGTCATCATTGCATATCAAGTTGCTCATTGAAATGCAGAGGAAGTCTTTGGGTCCGTAGAATAGTTTATTTTTCTTAGGAAGGTTCCTGGCTGAGCAAAATTACCCGGAAGTATTCACGTACCTGCCATGATACAGTTATGTAGTTTATCAGTACAGACTGCAGTCTGTTAACAGACAGACAGACACTCGTCCTCACTGCTCTGCATCCTTATAAACTCTGATGAACTGTTCGTGGCTCGTTCCTCTTCATCTCCTGCAGTTCTCTGCATTAGTTCTGTTATAGAGCTGCGTTCACACACAGAGGTGTTCAAGTTTAGTAGTTTATAGTGAAAAACGTTCTCAAGTTGTTGTAAAATGTCGATAATAATCTGTTTAAGTTATCCTGACCATTCAAATTAATATATAAAACATGAATATCACATTTGGTGTGTGTCCCAGCCTCTCTGCAGATCATCATGGAAGTTACCATTGATTATTAATCATCCATCCTTTGCCATAACTTACTAATATGAAAGGTAGACAATATTCCTTTATCATTTTAATTCTGACATTGATTATGAAGTCATATTTTCACCGGGTTGTCCACAATTATATATCCTGCATGAAGAGCGTACAGGGAGGAGTATCTGAGATGCACTTTTTGTAGTCCATCTTCTGGACTTTGTAGTTTTACTACAGACTACGTCAATAACACCCACCGTTGCATAATGATGTGGTCTAGTGTAAGTGCAGTCAGATTCTCTGAACACTCCTAAGTCCTTATGAACTCTCATTCACATCTTTACTTAACCTTATGACGTTTTCCATTGAGGTTACAGTGTTTAGGAAAGGAAATAGGAGGTCATTTTTTTGACTATTCCACTGTACCCTTATCATGGATATCTGTTTTCTGGATATTAGCTGGCTACACCAGAAGCAAAGAAACAATGGCCGTTGCTCCCAGCAGCTAAATTGTCAACAGACATTAGCCGATAGCTTCCAAGATTGTTGTCAAACCATGTGTTTTGGCTGTTGAATGATGAATGATAATGCTGATGATGATAAAGTTGTATACTGTATTCTACGTGACTATACTACACTAGTATACAAGTGCTGGAGTTTTGACCTTCTCATACCTTTACATAATTACAATCTGCCCATATGGTAAAATATTATCTCAACTCAGCTTAATTCATGTAGCAGCTTTCATACAAACACACAGCACAAAGTGCTTCACAGAGAAGATTAAAACTGTAAAATATGAAGTTAAAGGGACACTTCTTTACTATTCCACTTCTACAAGGTTGGGAGGCACAAGGCAAATTAAAAAAGGGGGAAAAAAGAGATAGCCTGACTTGTAATGGATCACGCTCAAAAAATAATCCAACAGTTTCCATATTACAACTCAGTAACCCTGATGACATCATCAAGGTTATTTTTTCAAATCGTAAAACACTCTCTGTAGAGCAACCGAAGACGTACGAACTGTTTTGTGATGAGTAATCTGAATTTAATCTACAAAATGTGTCAAAGGTTTGCGTTTTCCAAAGTTCTTAGTAACTGCTAGCTAGTTTCAAAGTGCTAAAGCGCTTTTATGTTGAGTTAAGAGCTCCAAAATTGCCACAGGGGTAAACATAATAAATGCATTAGTGTGTTATTTATATATCCATACATGGAGAAATGGGTGTATTTAGAGTGAGTAGCATCCATGCAGTTTGTAATAAGTAGGAAATATCCACTTGTGCTAAAGTGAGTGACATGATTTGGTCATTCAGGCAAATGTTATTAGCATAACGCTTTTAAATTTGACCTTTGTGTTATTTGTGAAATTCAGTTTGAAGTCTTCTTGGTTCACATCATTTGTTAAACATTTATTAAACCAAATTAACGCCTTTCACTCGTGAATCTAAATGGGCCTTAATTAGCAAGCTAAAGTTAGCTTATTCAGTTGGTTAACATTTAGCAGTTTCTGGGTGTCACTATTTACTAATAAATCATCTCTCTGTTTTAATGAGGGATGGCTTAGTACTTATTTATTATTTCTATGAAATATATGAGTCACTTTGAGCTTACTAAGGTTGTGTTTTGGTGTCATTTCTTAACAAATGGCAGAAGTGACAAACGTGCCCTTTAAAGCTGGATTCATTCCTCTCCATGAGCAGAGAAGCTCACAGTCAGCACCCATCAGCAGAATTTTGTTTGGGTTAATGTGGTGAATCTATAGCGGCTCACTTGGTCGGGATGAGGCAGTATCTTCTGTTGCAATTTAGGCTGATAAGAGGGCTGTATTCTCACATACAGTGCTGTCTTAATATGATGACTCTCAGCAGTCAGGTGTGCTGTCTGAGGAAGACGGACTGCTCACTGCAAGTGTTTCCTCACTCTGGGTTTTGTAATTAGCTGTCAGCATGTTGAGCTTGACGATGTAATTGGTTCCTATATGCTGCTTTAAACTCATTAAAGTTGACTATTTGAGAACTTGATTTGCGCCGTGTCCTTCAGAGAGACTGAAAAGGAAACATTTGGTACAAAACCAATCCTCCACCAGTGTGCACATGCAGCTAAGAAGAAGAAGACGACAGCTGAGAGCTTGAAAGCTTTACTGGGTCATCCTTCTCTCACAGTCAGATCCAGTACTGACTGGTCACAGAGCATTGTGTAGCACTGCTTTTCATCTATCAATGACAAATGTGACACCCCGCATCAGAGCCGTGCATCACTTATTTTTGGATTTGAATTTCACCACAGGCTGTCCAGATGTGACAGCAAACAAACAGTACTGAAACTGGACTGACATCAGACAGTCCTGACATAAAAATGCTAGTGTGATATATAAGAAATGTCATTAGTATATAGTCTAACGATCACTATACAAGTCTAGATTAAAGGCGCCTCAACATGGATATATGGTTATTAAATGATAACAACGTATTGGAATCCAAACAGAATGTAGGTCACCTCAATCTCACACATTTACACCACAAAATTAAACCACATTTCCCAGATGTGTTGCTTCCTATTGTAATTCCACAAATCTAATCTTGTAGTAGACGTGGAAATTACAAATCACTCTGCTCATTTTGCACAGATTCAGTTCATGGAGTCATTCATTTTTAACACCTGAATTAATTTTTTTATTTATTTATTTTTAACGGGGCAGCACAGGCTGCTGTAAACACAACCTTGACTTATCACCTATTGAGGCTGATGTGGCAAATGAGTTAGCAATCTTTTGCCTACTAACACGTCCAGCAGACAGGGAGCAACGGCATTCATTCAGAGTCGTGTTTGTGGCCGCCTGACAAATCCAGTCCACAAAGTCCAATATTCACTCCCCTCATACGTCTGTTCGGTTTCCAGTAGCTCCTGATAATATCTGGCTCATTAGCTGCTAATTACTGAGTCACTAACTGCGTCTGTCAGCTGCACCTTGAAACAAGACTGATGACAGTGATGGGACTGAATCAAAAAAATAAAGTTGCAGGCTGTAAAAACAAAAATACTGAAACACACTATCCACCTTATTGTTAGTTGGCTCCTTACATTGTGTCAACGTTACGGGCATGACCTCTAGTTATTCCGTTCACTGAACCGCTGTCTGCAAGAGTTAGTGTTTTGCTACAGGTGTATTTCATTTTCTTAGAATAGATTTTGGGGAAATAGCTGAACACTGTAACAGAATGTTGTCATCAGGCTTTACTTACAGTATAAATCTAAGTAACAAACGGCTGCACATGTCCTGGGGTAGGTGTAAATCATGAAATGTCACAGAATTATTCTCACTAATGGTAAAACAGCAGTTTTTCTGCCACACAGCAGATTATTACAGCTGTTTTGCAACACAGTAATCCAGACAAAAGATATTTCAATACTGATCTAGATCACTATGATGTGCTACAATGCTAAGAAAAGCTAAAGTGATTGGCCACTTGCCTTAGTTACTGTATGACTACGTCCAAACTATTTATACCCCAAGTCCCCAGTATATGGTGCAACTAATTGTACTAGCTGGTTTAGTTACAAACTAACGAGTAGTTACTGAGCTTCTAATGTCAACTTTACAGCCTAGCTCAGGAAAGACACACACACAGCTGGTGTAACCCAGTGCTGGCCTTGCGTGAGGTACAGTAGCATATTTAGCTACCTAAATGGTGAAGCGATGAACAAGCTGACAAGATATGATTCAGTACTTTCATAATAATAAAGTCAGGTGGAGTGCGTTTCAGTAAAGGTGGTGGAACCACTAACCTTGTCCATCACAATACTGACACTGAGCCAAGGTGGCTAAGCTAACTTAGCTTGTTACTGCTATCCGAAGGCCACTTCTTCAAACCGCCTTTCCATTCCTTCCATTATGATTACATTATCCTGTTCAAAGAAAGAGTTTGACATGTTGGGAAATGCTTATTCAGTTATTCTGGAATTAGCTAACTTAGCTTAGCACAAAGACAGCTAGCCTGGCTCTGTCCAATCTGCCTACCAGCACCCCTAAAGCTCCCAAATTAACACACTACAATTAATTAATTCCAACCTCATTTTTACCAAAAAATAAGAAAAGAAAATGCACCCGTAACATATGGCTAACTCTCAGTTTTTGGTTCAGTTAAAAGAATAACGAAAAGTTGCGTCTGTAAGTTCCCACAGAGCTAGGAATGATGCTAAAATGTGCTAGATCTGAGGGAGTTACATTTACATTACACATAGTGATTTAACCCATTGTTAACTTTTGAGTTGTGCAGCTTCAACCCTTTATCAGGCGAGGAACCATATATGGTCACTTCCATGGGCTTTAAAAATAGTGCCCCATGTCTCTCAGTAAAGGAGCAGAATCACGTGACTTTCTCCAGCCAATCAGCAAATGTCAGGCTACTTTACAGGTACGCTATGGCCTAATAGCCATAATGGGTCCTACTCTAACCCTAACATTTTTGCACTGTATCACGTTAGTGATATTTTGAAATGTCATAAGTTCCGTAAGACTTATGTCTGATTGTTCATTTCATCTTTCTCCTTCTGTGATGCCATCAACAGCCTGGAAACACATTGCTAATTGAATAATTTGAACATGAATCTGTCCGGCAACTACAACAGATTGGCAACCATCTCGAGTGGCACCTGGAACATCTGGCATGTACATCAACAGATCTGAGAGCCTTGAGACTGGAGCTCAGTGGGCTCTGCAGTCTGGAGGCTTGCTGTTACTCATTTCTGGCATGTTACTGTACTCGCACGACAATGTGACTGCGTCTCTCTCTCTCTCTCTCTCTCTCTCTCTCTCTCTCTCTCCCACAAGTGTATAGTAGCCTGACGCTGAGCCAGAGAGGATAGGGAGCTAAGACGTGATGTAGAGTTTATTCATCAACGCCTCCACTGCTCCCTTTCCTCCATCAGAGATTGTTTTTTTCTGTCAGATTGTAAAAATGGCGGCTGATGTAAGAGCACAAGATCACACTTCTATGTTCTTTATTCTTCTCTCTGCGTGACATTTGATTAAACACCACAGGCCTACACTTGAGCAGATTTGACACGGTGCTGATCTGTTCTGTTTTAATCTCACACTAATGTCTCTGAAACAGAAATGTAAAACTGAAGGATAAAAGGTTGAAAGCAAAGGACAGACCCTGACATATACAGTATATATCAACACAGTGATTTATTTTAATATTCATCGATGATCATGGGCTTGTGTTGTTGAAAGGTCGCCAAGCCAGCAAACTAGATTACCTAGATAGCTGTGGGCTAATGTGGCTATCCCAAACTTGAAAGCTCTGCTGTATTCAACAGCACAGCTCCAGGCTTCATAATATTAGCTTTCTGTTCACTGCTGTCTCGAGGGTCAGTCTAGGGTTGGGTAGATCAATACCTCAAGTATCTATACTATCAATAAGTCCTGTTTTGAGTATTGGTATTCACATCAGTAAGACTGATACTGTAGAAAAATGGATCTGTCTCTGCTGTACTCATTTTTATTTCTTAAAGAGGCAGCAAAGATCTGCCCATGTCGGATCACGTTCTGGGGATGTGAACACACTTCTTAGTTCATGCACTCTTTGCTTCTCTGCTGATGTGCGCAGCTACTGTATTACTCTATAGTTGGTTTGATGGCTGAATAAAAGACGAGCATCATTTGGACTTATTTCACATGCATGTGATTAGTAATTAACAAAATTCTTAAACAGCACTGACATTTTGGGAAATTAGTTTAGTTGCTTTCTTGGTAAGAGTTAGATGACAACATCGACACTGCTGTCATGTATGTACGGTACATATGAGCCACTCTACTTCGTCTGCTGGTTCCCAGTCTTGATGCTAAGCTAAGCTAACCAGCCACTGGCTACAGCTTCACTGATCTTCTCATTTAACTCTCACAAGAAAGCAATTAAATTTCTTTTTTTTCTTTAATGTCTGGCAAATAATTTCTGTAGTTATGAAAACGTATTGTAAATCACAACACATTGTTCTTCACTATGTAATAGCACATAAGCCTTTAATAAAACAATATTTATAAAGTATTGTATCAGTGCTTTTAGCTCTGGCCTTATTTCATTTTAAATTAAAACCATATTCCTACCCTTAATTCTGTCTAAAGTTACTGTAACAGACTTTTTTTTTTTACCACTGGGGGGCAGCACAACTCATATTATGACCTCATAAATTTGATATGGCTAACGTGTTAGCAAACAGTTGCCTATTTAAACATCTGACAGAAGTTGAGCAACATTAGCACTGATTTGGACTCACGTTTCTGTCCAATATTCATATTCAATATTCTATTCTCAGCTGTAAACACAACACTGACATAGTATTGCCTCACAAAGTTTAAACTTACCAATAAGTGACAATAACCTATTCATGTACTGAGCTCTCTTTACAGCTCCATTGGAGCTGAAGGAAATATCTGCCTCTTTAGCAGCTAAATTCACCACTGTGTTCACCAGCTAGTTGCTAACTTCATCTGTGGTAAGAGCAGTGAGACTGCAGACGTAAAACCAAAACAATGGGCTGAAAGATGCTAAAACGCTGCGACGAGCTGATGGGGAACTGCAGAGTCGGATCAGGCCCTGTTAGTTTGTCGCTATGAACAATATCGTTGTCTTAGCACATAGTTTTTCAACATTAATATAAAAATTCGAGCAGCTTTAACCAGAAAAAAATAAAATAAATCTAGGCTCCTCCTTTCGAGACTTAATTCGGCCAATGAGAGAATTTCTGCATCGGAGAGATGTTCGCAAAACTACCGCGTTTTCTCCGCCTCTTCTCTTCTCCTCTCTTTCTCTCTCTCTCTCTCTCTCCCTTCCTCTCCTCTCTGTTTCCATCTCTCGCCCTCTCTCCCCTCATATCTCCAGCTGTCGCCTGGTAGAATGTAAATGAGCCTCTCAGCACAGAGCCTATGATGGTGTCAGCCCTCTCCTTAGTCTCTGGTCTCATTAGAAGCCTAGTGTAGCTGACATTTACCCAGCCGCTGTGTTGACTAGCTCTTCATGCGGGCCACACGGGTCAAAACAATACACAGTGAAACTTCAACAATCCAAATCTCTTTGGAAAGGAAGGTCGCTGGAGCCCGTGAAATGACTCGATGGTGACGACAGAAATCAAGCTTTGGATGTAAAAAATGATCCTTACACGTCCCTTTCTAAATCACCCATGTGGTCTAATTCGAAGCACTGCCATCAGTGATGCTCTGTGTCCTTGCTGTATTGTTGTACTGTTAGCTGTAAGTCAAATGTCAGCAGGGTGAGGTCTAGCCAGCTCGACTAATAAAGATTCAGATGTAACAGCAAACGCTCCACAGTGCGTCTGTCAAGGTCGTTTTGCACAGTAACCTGTGTGATTTTTACACATTACTTACTCCCGTTGATAATGTCAGTACACTGCGCACTATCACCTTACGGAGATAATTCAAATTTACTTTGATTTCGGTGAACAACAGCCGTCTCCCGAGCCTTACAGTTAGCCGAAGAAAACGTCTCTGCGAGTTTGAAATGAATAGGATGGCCACAGCTATTTCCTGACTCTTCCTCCTCCTGGGATCCCGCAGCTCTGTTTTTCTGCGGTCCTCTCATCCTGTTACTAATGCCTGACTCTGTGTAACCCTTATCTCCACGCTCACTACATGGCCTGATAGGGCTCTGTGTGTAAGCAATTAAAACGGCTTATTTGCCAGATAAGTGAGGGAGAGCGGTCAGATTGAAAGCCACAGGCTGCCAGTATCGGGTCTTTAGGTTACAGTCCCCGGGTTAAATAGCCCGAGGGTGCAGAGTGAGCCGAGGGAGGCGTACAGCTCGGTGTAAGCGTGTGGAGGGGCTGAAACTCTGCCAGAGGGAAACACACACGAGACACTCTGTATGTTTTCCACATTACCAGCATACAGCTAAATGAATATTTAACCATCATCATAAATAAAGATGGGTAGATACACACACAGGAAACTTTCATCTGTTCATATGTGAATTTAAGTAGCTGTGCACAGATAAAATCGAATGTATCCATGTTATAGATGTGTGTCTAATGAACGAAACAAATTCTCTGTGAAGTATTTCATGTGTACATCAAAGCCTGTTCCCACCTGTGATTTCTACCAGCAGACAGGTGCCATATGATTTCAACACGCTGTATTCAGGCCTGAAATACATAACATAAGATCACTATAAAATGAATCACTACACAGGGATGAACATAATACTCCGGGGTTCTCCAGCTTTGAGTTTTATAGCTGCACAGTGGCCTTCCCTCCCTGTTTGTTGCTTTGTGCACTATTTACTTTCTAGCATTTGGTTTAAGTGTCCAAAGTCTCAACATGCTAACGTAGGGTAGTTAGAGAAAACTAACGTAGGGTATATAAAACAAGCTAATGTAGGTTAGTTAGAGAAAACTAACCTAGGGTATATAAAACAAGCTAACATAGGTTAGTTAGAGCAAACTGACAAAGGGTATATAAAACAAGCTAACATATGGTAGTTACAGCAAACTAACGTAGGGTATATAAAACAAGCTATCGTAGGGTAGTTAGAGCAAACTAACGTAGGGTATATAAAACAAGCTAATGTAGGTTAGTTAGAGCAAACTAACGAAGGGTATATAAAACAAGCTAATGTAGGTTAGTTAGAGCAAACTAACGTAGGGTATATAAAACAAGCTAATGTAGGTTAGTTAGAGCAAACTGACAAAGGGTATATAAAACAAGCTAATGTAGGGTAGTTACAGCAAACGAACTAAAGGTAGAAAATGGTAGAAAAAGCTAGCGACCATTGTGTCATCTCTACATGACTCTGCTGGCTGGTTAGCAACAATTTCTTTAGGTTAACCAAGCAGACTCTTCTTTTCTACATTCTACATTTTGTCACAGTAACCTGTATCATTGTGTCATTTTTGTTTCAATCAAGTTTCTTTTCGTTGTGCACTGTAGTCTATTTTTTTCAATTCTTTTCCACTCGATTCTGTCAGTGTACATCCTGTGTAATTTGAATGAAATGTAGCAGACAGCTCGTCACCCATTTGACTAACAAATACAGTAGCTGACAATATCCTCAGTAGGCTGGACAACAGAATAAAATAAAATAGAAATCCCTAACTGAATTAGAGGTTTGCAAGGCAACAGATGTACTAAATGAAGGGTCACAGGAAACTACATTTTCAAAGTTATCTATCACATCAGATATTTCTCTAATAACGTTTCAAACAAGCAGTATCAAATCAGTTATCATGTGGACCACCATAACAGCTTCATATGTGGTTGCTTGGAGGTTTGCTCACAGAGCATGACATGAAAACATGTATAGATTGGAAAAAGAGAAAAACACAGCAGTAAGAGAGTCTGCTTTCTGAAGACATCATGGCAGAGTAAAGGAGAAGACTTCGACCTTGGTTGTGACCTGAACAAACTGTAATGAGTTCTGAACTTCTGCCTCAGCTCAGTATTGTTGTGGTTTTCAGAGTGCTGAGAGCTGGTAAACAGGATATTGAGTCCCAGATGGGTTTGGCTCACATCATGAAAGTACTGTAGGTCCACAGCTCTGCACAAACCATCAGCCATCGAAATGAAACGGCGCGGGATGGGGATGGGGATGGGGAGTGGGGAGAATGCAGTGGGAAAGAAAGATGTTTCTGCTGTCCAAAAAATGTGCGTTGGTGTGTTTGTTTGGAGGCTTCCGGAGGCTCGAGTTATCCTGCGTGACGGGCACATGTTTATAAGCCACTGGGCCACACACAGAGCAACACTAAGACGCCGCTGAGGAGATAAAACGGGCACGGAGGGGGGGAAGACCTGGACACAGACCAGAGGATCTACATTTTCTCTCAGTTCTCTCACTCTTCTGTCTTTCCGTCTTTTTCTCCCTCTGCATGAAATAGGATCACAGTTGACTGGAGTAGGACTGCTGGAAGAGGAGGTCGTCTGCATAAACCTGAACTACAAAGACCAGGGCTGTCTCAGAAGAGGAGGATTCTGGGCCGGTAATAGACGACAAGAAATATAGACCAAGCTGTGCACAGAAAAGCAAAAGTCCATTTAAAAACGGCTTAATTTCTGGAGCTGTGTGCTTAACTTCCACGTTCCTGCAAAGCACAATATTTAACTCCCGTTAGAGCAGTTTCAACTCAGTTCACTTCTTTTGGCACCGTTATATATTTTGGAAAAGCAAAATGAGCATGTTTAGTCGCTGCTGTGGAGGTTCACTAGAGCCTTTCAGGGGTTAAAGGAATACTTCTCAGCCTGCATCTTGTTTTGGTAATTGCCGTCATTATAATCAGTTACTATAACCTGTTATTAACCAATTTGGTTGCTGTGATCTCGGGGAACGAGAGCGCCAACAGCCACAGCTTTACAGATTCAAGCAGGATTCAGTGTGCGACATTTTGGACATTTCTGACCTTAAGCGAAAATAATGACACTTTAATTATTAATATCATTAATAAAAGCTTATATCTGCTTACATCTCATTATAAGCGTTTATTAAATGTTAATATACTACTTATGAATGATAAATGGAGAGGTAAATTGCAGCCCAATCAACCTTGACCACAATCTTTCCCGTTAGCGTTAACGTTAGCCATATAGTAGTTTCCATATGTAGACAGAATCATCTCAGATGTCCAGGCAGGTTTTAAACACATCATCGTAATCAAAATGTCTCCTGTAGTATAATTTCTCTTTGCGTTAACGTGACACGTTAACATGCTGCAGTACTGTATGACACGTACAGCTGTGTGTGTGTGTGTGTGTGTGGCTCTGCAAACGTTTACAACAGATCATTTGGGTATGACTTTTTGGGTATCTATCTGGTATGACGTAACTGTGAACTGTGAAAGTTAGATTTCAGTGGATGAGCACGATGACGGTCATCCAGGTGAGTTTAAGACACAGACCACGTCATCGCAACGGTCACAATTCAAGTCAGGTCCATCTTCTCTCTTCCCTCCTGTCCTGTCACCTCCACACTGCGCTGCCTGTGCTACTGTTTTTAAGAAGAGAATAAAATCTATATATACTGCTATTATTTTGTCAATGCCGTCTTCTCAAGATGGATCTTGATCATTATATTCTGCAAACAGGCCATCTCTCGTCTGTAAATTATAAATGGTTTAAAAACACTTTCTCAAAACGCAAATAAAAGCATTTTAAATGAGTAAAAAATAGAAAATACTGTCAGATTTGTGTTTGTATGTGGCCATAATTTTCTACAGATTGCAATAGAAATAAAAATAAATGAAAACCATGGAAATATGATTATATCTTAGACTTAAATTCTCTCAGCGGGTGAGTTTCCAGCAGCGTGTTTCAGGGGTTTTAAAGCAGGAGTAAGTCAAAATCAATGGCGGTAGTTACAGTCACATTTATCACACATTGGAGTCGACAAAAGTCCACAGCGGCCGATATGAAAAATGGTGAAAGGAGCAGTCAAAATGAAGCCCCTCAGCTGGCAAGTGAGACAGAAATCTCATCAGAAGAGGAAGACGGAGGTCAAAGTGAAAAGCGTTTGGGAACCTCCTGCTATAGTTTGATCATTTCTGCAGAGCTGCTGTTTATTCAGCGGCTGGTGAATTTGTTTTACTCGAAATGAAACGGAGAGGAAGCAGAGCGAACCGCAGATCAAATAGAATGTGAAAAAAAAACAGCCCTCGCGGTGGGTGTCAATCAGTCGCCGATATTTTACACAAATTCCAGTGGTTTCAGGAGAGGAGAGCACAAACTCGCCTATCGAAGGCGAAGCAGACAAGCACATGACCTCTTCTCAAGGCTTTCATTTGGAGCGCAGAGGAAGAAATCCCTGGGCAGTTTACTGGGGCTTAAAGGTTTCATCTCACACATTCTGAAGCTTTTCATACATGTCTCATCTTCAAGAGCATTTTGTCAGAATAAAGAGAAAAATCTGCCAGTGGTAACGTCCAAATTTCTCTGATTCAAAGACGGGTGATGGTGCTATTGAAGGCAGATAATGAGTGAAGGGGATTCGGACAGAAAACAAGTGAAGCAGTTTGACCACTCTGGAATTCTTCTCTTATTTAAAGTTAAACCAAGCGGCAACCTCCGGTGCTGGGAAATGAAGCCAATGAGGAAGTACCAAAAACGGCTGGCTACAGGACAATCCATAAGCGCCCGTATTAAAATGTCCAACGATATAAATAAACATGTTTACAGCCTGGTACAAAAAAAACTGACAACTGTAAAAAGGCTGATTTTTATAGAACTCACCCGTTCAAATGATATTAAGGCTTAAAGTTACTCATAATTAACAGTGTGGCTGATTTGCTTGACAAGTGAGTGCAGTTACAGATGGCTTATTCGAGTACCCAGGCATCATTCGGCCCACCTCAGGTCTGCAGATGATCCACATCTTTACTGTTTATTAGATTATTAGCCGCGAGGCGGAAGAGGCAGTACAGCCAACATGGCGGCAGGCAGCGCCGCATATTTTTAGCTTCAAAACGGCGCTTCAGAAAACTACAGGTGACGTCACTCATGCCCTGTCCATTCTTTACACTGTCATTGGCACAGACAGCAGAAAGGTCTGCCCACCTGTTCACCTACTCTTGTTGTTTGTTTCCTGACATCAGTGCTGTGTTTGCAGGCGGCTGCTAGCAAACGTTAGCTACCCAGCAAGGGACGGTCTTAATCACAGACTGTATAAAACATGGACATTATATCCATGATGTAAACCACAGATTTCTGAGGAGTCGTTGTGGCTCTGGCCGTCACCATCTCGTCAGTTCTGACTCTTCCACCTCACAGCTAATCCAAAAATGCCCAAAGACATGGATCATAGGTGGAGCTGAGTTTGGCTGAATGACGCCTGGTTGCTCAAACAAGCCATCTGTAACAGCACTCAACTGTCAATCAAAGCGTCCACATTCTTTATTATGCATAACTTTAAGCCTTAATATAATTTGAACAGGTGAGTTGTATAAAAATTCACCCTCAGTACAGTTGTCATGAACGGGGAAATTAGCTATAGAGACCAAAACTGTTTTTTGTACCAGGCTGTAAATTTTAATTTGGGGGCTTATCATTTGTTCTGTAGCCAGCCTATAGTGGCCATTCAAGGAACTGTAGCTTTTAGTACTTTGGGATTATTTCACACGCATAGGTTGCCGCTTGGCCATAATCAGAGAAGACGCCTTGTCAAAATCCAAACAGACCTTTTCAGTCTGTCTCTGTCGTAAATATGACGGTACAAGACACCCTGAGCCTGGTGTCCTCTGAGCTAATCCCACAACTATTCCCATCACACTCCATCCATTAGCTATACCCGCTTCTTCTTTTTTTTTTTAGCTTATATTATCCGGTACACTCTGGATAGGACATTAGACAATCACAGGGCTGATACAAAGATACAAAAAAAAACATTCACACTCACATTGACACCTACGGTCAATTTTAGAGTCACCAGTTATGCTAACTGGCATGTCTTTAGACTGTCGGAGGAAACACCCGGAGAAACCCCGCGCAGGCACAGAGAGCACCACCGTGCTGCCCTCGATTTAGATATTCTACACATTGTGTAAAAAGAAAAATGAATTAATCAATCAAGTTAAAAATTAAAAATTAAGTAGGAGCCAAGAAATGTTAGCTTAGCTTATCCTAAACACTGGAAGCAGGGGGAAGAGCTAGCCTGGCTGAGTCCAGAGGTACCAGCTCACTAATGAGCCTTTATTACAGCAGACATTTTGACTTTCACAGTTGGTGTTTCTAATAATATTAACGATGGAGGAAGTCATGACAGTGTGACAGTGAGCCAGCAGGAACCATACGAGGACCGTAAAACTGAAGCTGCTGAATGGAATTCAGCCTTCATTTATTCATTACTTTTCCTAACATGTCAACATGTTAATAACTTCACATCTTCCGCTCTGGTGTCCCTTCATCTGCTTAAAAAAAGAAGTTTAATTAAAAAAAAAGACCCGGGCACCCACAAAGACAGACCAATTCAAAGACCCCCTACTGCTGGTGTGTCACATGTCACAGCTGTTCACCACTAAGTCGGCCTGGTTGGCGAGAAGCAGCAGACCATGAAGCCTCTATGTCATCGCTCAATGGCGAGGCAGCGCGAGGACGAGGTCACATGGCCGACGGGAAAAAAAAGGTGACATTGGCTGATCCGCCGGCGCTGGCCAGACAGTCGGCACCAGGTCGCCCAGCTGGAGGGAGACCGGTCTGACCTGAGCCAGGCCGGCCCAGAGCTTTAAACCTGAGCATTCATGGCGGAGGAGCTGCTGCTCGTGCTTCCGGCTAATTGGGCTCCCAGTTCTTCTCTGAGGGAAGGAGCTATTGGCTACTATGTTGCCAGATGACGTCACTGTGTGATTTGCTGCATCTCTCTCGTCTGTGCTGAGAGACAGCAAACAGTGGAGGAAGCATCCGCATCCGTTATTCAAGTACTGATTCATTCATAGAAAAATATTCAGTTACAAGTCCTGCATTCAAAATCGTGTACAAGTATCAAAAGTAAAGTCTGCAGAAAAACTGCCTCCAGGGCTGATGCTGCACATCGGGCTACTTTGAACTCTTTATATAGAGTTTGGTTTAATCCAACCTGGGGGTCACGAGATAAATCCGAGGGGTCACGAGATGACAGACGTGATACATGAATATAGATACGTTTATTGGAACTTTTGACTGAATCTTGCTTTTTTCATAAAAATGTGATAATTTTACGTCTTTAGACCTTCAACAATTATTTATATAAAAGCATCTGAGATGTTTTTTTCTGAAATAAAACCCAACCACACTGTGTTTAAGAGCTTATAATACGTCTGAGTTTGTAAAATTTTAATATGAAAAGCGTCTATAGTAACTATGTCTGTCAGATACATGCAGTGCAATAATAAAAGTACAATATTTTTTTAATGAAATGCAGTAGAGTGGAAGTATGAAGTCAGTGTTGTAGTACTCGAGATCAGTCTTGATCTCAAGATCTGAAGATCAGTCCTGGTCTCAAGACCACAAAGGCCTCGGCCTCGTCTCGGTCTCAGACAAAGCGGACTCTAGATTTTAGTCCACGACCGGTCAAGACCACAACTTTAATTCTCATTACCTGTGATATCACTTACTTGTCTGTGCATTGTCTGATTTATTTAACTGTCTGGGAGCAGTTAAAAATTTGGTTTCCTAAACCACAAAGAGTTCATTAGACAAAACAGAGTCTGAAAGAACGCTCAGCGGTTTGTAAATACTTCAAGGCGACGCTTAATGAGGTGGCTCAATGTATCATCCAAAGAGTTTTGGTGAATATCAGCTACCTAAGTGAGCCGTATACTGTTTGGTCCTGGTCTTGATTTTGTATCAACCCCTCAAAGTCTTGGTTTTGTCTCAGTCTCGATACACTCTGGTCTTTGTCAAGACTTGGTCTTGTTTTAGTTGGTCTTGACTACAACACTGTATAAAGTAGTATAACGTAGAAAAACTCAAGCGATACACTTAAGTACTTTAATTACATTTTTGGAGTAGAAAAGAAAGTCGTGCTCATTTTTGTTTTTCAGCGCCAGCTACCTTTTGGAGCCAAGACGATAACATTTATTTTATGGTGTGCAAATAGCAGCTGTTTTATTTATTTATCTATTTATGTATTTATTTATTATACCTTATACCAAGTTTGATACGAGTAGTTTCCATGGAGTCTGAGCAGTGGCTGGATTAGAAATAGAAACTGCAGTTGGTGTTGTGCTTTCAAACACTGGTTTAATCCCGAGTTGCTTTTTTAAAGGCAGAGATGTAGCTGGTTAAAGGTCAGCAGTTTTTTTTTTCTGTGATGTTAAAGTGAAGGTCGGGAAAGAGGTGAGGAAGGAGGAAGCTAATGTTTTGAAGTGTTCTGTTACGCTGCAAAAATGTGTTCTTTTCTATTTTCACCGTCAGAGCAGCTCCACCTCTGAGAAATTCTCCAAATGATACTACACTGTATCATTTTTGGTTTATTCCTGTCATCCAACTGCATCATCCCTGTGTCTTATAAACTGTTCCTTCCTGTTTGTATTTAGCAAATTAAAAGTGTCCGGACTCGGCCTGCCGCTGTGTCACTGCATTTCATCATCAGAGGACTCGCACCGTTTGCTTCAGGTGAGGCTGACATTAGTCTCAGTGCAGGAGGCCAAATCAATACGTCGCTGCTCAAACTCTTTGACTTCCTGACAGCACTTTGGTAGTAACACTGACTGGGATGTGTCACACCTACCAGTCCACACCAAACCACGAGATGTGTTTCTACGCACAGTATCACTCTGAGATCTTTCAGGGCAGAGATCAACACAAAACACTGCTTCTGTGAGTAAAGACTCCCTGACTCCACTGTAACCAGTCTGATCTCTGTCAACCCAGGCTGGTTCTGCATGAACTCCATGAGAAACTGAAGCTCTATGACGGAGACTAACATCTGGTAATCAAACACGAAATTTAACTAAATTATCTGTTTTTGCACAGAAGTCTGGTTTGACGAGGTGTCATGGAAAGTGTGGACATTTTCCACATTGTGCAACAATATGACATGAAAAGAATTCAATAGATATACAGGAAACAAGCATGAGGCATCACTGCCCTGTGAAGAAATGACAGTTACTGTGCAGACAGTCTCTTAGTGGAAGAAAGAAATGTCATTTAATCACGTGTTTTTAAGAAATATGTTTTAGAATCAGCTCCAGATAAAATCATATTTTTCATGCTTGCATTCCATAACAGGATGAAGAGTACCTGACAGTTTTTTTTGTTTTTTTTTTTTTGCTGTGATTGTTTCAGTCCTGATTGTATATTGACGCCGTGCTGATGGTCTGTAAATCAAACTGATTAGCGTGTGCGCACTCACCGGCGGGGGCAGAAAATACCCGCCGGTGGGGTCGCTTGGATGGCTCTTACCTGTAATTGTCCCACTCCCTTCCCGCACCTTTAACGCCCTTTCAAAGCATCGGCGTGGCTGCTGCTACAATCCAGTGATGTGTCTGTGATGTGGAGACATTTGCGTCCTGGACTTGCGGGAGACAGAAAAAAAAAAACGGGAGTGGTGGATTCTTTTTTTTTTTCCTTTTTCTCCTCCGGATGAAATCAAACAGATTCAGACACGATTCTTCTTCTTGTAACGCGGCAGCGTGGGCACCTCATCCGCCGCACAGCCGAGCTTCTCCTGCATCCAAACCTCCACTGTCTTTAATATTATTATAAATATTCTTATTATCCCGATAAGAGTCCAGAAAAACCAGGAGCGCGGTCAGACTCCGGCGGATATTTAAGCTTTAATTGCGTCCTGCTGGTGCGTCAAAGTCACCCAGAGGATCAGAACACACACACTCTGAATGATCAGATGAATTGTGAAAAGTGGGATCGATCCTGAGCAATCACTTCTCCTAACCCTCCAGTCTTTGCTCCGCCGCGTCTCTGCTCAGTCTGACAGCTCGGCTCTGCGCGCACTAACTTTTATGGAGACTCCAGAGCGCACGGCGCACCGACGCTACCTCTGCTGGTAACGCGTTACTGTATTCGGATTACTGTTGAGGATCTGTGTCATATTTGAGCTGATAAATGTTGGAAAAGAAGCATGGCAGTCTTCTGGTATCAAATGGACATCAATGTGATGATTCATCTAATTCATTACGGAAAAGTTTAAAGAAATGTTGCACGATTTATAAAGTCCAAGGCTCATTTGAAAATGTGCAGAAATGATGTCATGCTATGTGACTGTGAGGGCACTGAAATGACAATTAATAACTAATATATTTCATTTGATTAATTAAAAGTTCAACAGTAAAAACTATTGAAATATCAACAATTCCACCAACAAAAAATCCCAACAGACCAAAGTCTGATCATGTTTCCATCTCCCAGCAGCTCCAATATTATGAACTGCAGCCACATTTAATCCAATAAACAACCCTTGAAATGTGAAGCTGGGGAGTGTGTTTGATGTGTGGACATCATCCACTGCTGCTCCTCGCCCATCAAAAGTTGTCCAGTAGTGCCATCATGTGGCCATTTGATGCATTTTTATCTCTCTCCACAGGGTGCTCACTCCTTTACGCTTCACCCTGCACACGTCAGACTTCAGACAGCTGCCACCTCCAGAAGTTCTCTGATGATCCAGCCGTGAAATGAACAGGAGCACAGGAGGGGGGGTCATCACAGACTTCATCGATGGTGTGATCTCAACCACCTTCACATCAACGCCTGCAAGACGAAAGAGATGGTGATTGACTTCCAGAGAAGACACCTCAGACCACAAAGGTGAACATCCAGGGATTGGATATGGAGATGGTGGCAGCATACAAACACCTGTGTGTTCACCTCAACAACAAACTGGACTGGTTGGACAGCACAGACGTCCTGAACAAGAAGGGTCAGTTGTCTCCACCTACTGAGGAGACTGAGGTCTTTTGCAGTGTTAAAAACTTTCTCTGACACTGTGCTGGAGAAACACAGGAGAGGGACACAAATACATTCAACAACCTGGTCAAGAGGTCCAGCTCTGTGCTGGACTGCCCCCAGAACTCTGTAGAGGAAACTCCTCTCACCCCCTGCATCAGACTGTGGAGGCCTTAAACAGCTCCTTCAGCAACAAACTGCTGCTCCCACCAGGTAACAAGGAGCACCACCACCGGTCCTTCATTCCAACAGCTGTCACACTCTTTAACACCATCATGACTTCATGACTTTTTCTGTATGTTTATTATTTATGAGTCATTATTTATCCACCTTGTGTATACAAGCTGCTGTGACAAGTGAATTTCCTCAGTGTGGGATCACTAAAGTCTGTCTTAACTTATTTCACCAAACAAAGCAAATCAAATAATAAAGTACACGCCACATTAAAAGAATACAGTTTGATCAAAAATGTTTATTCCATGGTGAAAACATCCCGTTCACACACGCACACACCCAATTTTCTTTTTACAAACAGCAAAATTCCATAGTATAATGCATGTGAGGACAAAACAAACAAACAAACAAACAAATCAGAAAAGTGACACAAGCACAAAGTGATTGGCTTTTGCAGTTCATTCAGAAATAAAAAGGGAACACTTAGAAAGTCCTGTCGGCTCGATCCGTCTGGGAAATCAACAGCTGACACTGTTTCTGTCGTTTTACTTCAGGACTGTATCATCCTAAGGCAATCTTAAGAGAGGGCAGATCTCGTGTCCGTCTGTGTAGGACCGATACGAGCGAACGTCCATGCGCTCCAGATTCAATGATTGTTCAGGCTGCTTCTGAAAGGCATCAGCGGCTGTAGTAGTTAAGTAGTTCATGGACTCGTTTTCCCAGAGTTCTTCAGCATTCCTCTTTGATGTAGATTTGTTCGTCTGTGTCGGACTCCATGTGCTCCAGCCGGTCCGTCTGTCCGTTCATGATCTCATCGGGAGTCTTCATGAACCTGGTGAACGTGACAAGGACGAGTTTTTTTCAGTTATTGAAACTTCTCAAAAATGTTCCATATATCGTGTATCAATTTGGTTTTTTTTAAAGGTGAAATACCTGAATAGAAGTCTTTGTCCAGGCTCTTTCCTGATAATGTTCAGTTTGTAGTAGTGTCTCAGTGCTCGCGACATCTTCTCGTACGTCATATTGGTCCTGTTCTGTACGAGGGAAAAACAACAAAAGTGTCAATAATAATAATAATGTTGCTAATCTGCAAAATGAGATGTTCAAAGCTGCACCAGTTCATGTTTGGTCACAGCAGGCTGACATAGAGTCCATCACCTCATAAAGTTAAGGCAAACATGAAACAAACTTGACTTTTTAGATACAGTTTGTGAGCCGTAAAACCAAAACAATGAACTAAAAGAGGCTAAAAAAGCTCTGTAGAGCTGAGGGGGGACTACAGCGTTCGGTGTTCAACACTATGATCTTTCATTTCACACATTAACTCAATCCATTTTTAATCTAGAACATATTTTGTGCAGCTTTAAAGACATTTTAGATGCAGATGTTTTGGCCACTTGGGGGCAGCAGAAACAAGCTGCAAACACAGAAGTGACATATCACGTGATAAGGCTGACATGGCTCGCATGTTAGCAAATACTTGCTTATTAACACATTCAGTCGAGATGGAACATTAGTATTGATTTGAAGTTTCTGACCATCTTCTTTAAGCTACGCTTGTCTCCACCAGCTCCCAAGGGAAACATTTGTTTAGCCGCTAAATGCTTCACTATGTTTACCAGCTAGTCGCTAACTGTGTCCGTCCACTGTATGGTGCTGAGCAGGTCACGTATCATCTGTTTCTCGGTTGTTTTTGAAAACAGCTGGCTGCTGAGGCTGTTGATGTCTGAGTTTGTGAACCGTAAAACCAAAACAAGTCGACTAAAAAAAACGCTGAGCTAGAGGTGAGCTGCAGCTGTGAGTATTTCTCTGTGAATTCGTCACTGTGTGCAGCAGATTTCAACCACCGCGTCATGTTTTGAGACCCGGAGCCCTTTGTTGAATGTGTGTTTACCTTGTGGTTGCCCCAGAGCCTGGCCAGGCCGTTGGGGTCCATGATGCGGAAGACTTTGCTCTCTGTATCCTCCCAGCGGATGTAGTTCTCGTACCTGCTGTCTGACAGGAGCTGGTAGACGTAGTCCCACAGCAGCCTGCAGTCTGTAAGAAGAGATAACAGGAAGGCAGAGTTTGTATGAGATGGTATGTAAAAAACGTGATGCTTTGTGTCAGAGAATTCCAAAAGGGCAAGACGAGTAACTAAAAGTTCAACTCATAAAGACTAAATCTTACCGGCTATCCGTCCGATGGGTATTTGTTGCTCCTCTGGAGGAGACACGGGCATGATGACGTGGTTCCTGTAGAGCGCCTCCTCCTGCTGCTGCAGAATATGCTGTTGCTGCTGCTGCTGCTGGGCCAGTGGTATCTGATGGTGGTGGCTGTGGATTTTTCCCTCGCGCCCGTTCTCGAGCGTCGCCTGAGACGGGGTCCCACCGCGGCTGTGTCTGAAGTCCATGGCGGCGCCCCCGCCGCTCCTGTTCGGACTGAGGAGCAGGGGGTTCATGATGGCGCTCGGCATGAGCTGGATGACGCGAGGAGGGCCCGCCTCCTGGCCCCCGGGGCTGCCCGGGCAGGGGGCTTCTCGGGGGGTCGCGCAGCGGCCGTTGGGCGCAGCTGGTGACACTGACAGAGGGTACATTTCCTCGGGCAGGTGGTGGTTGCTGTCGGGCAGCTGCGAGAAGGTCTGGAGGGGGTCCTCATTGGCGGGGCGGGGGTGGGTGGGCTCCGGAGGGGATCGCCTGGTGGGTGGATGGTGGGGGGAGCGGGAGCGGTGCCGCAGCTCAATGGTTGGTGGATGCTGGGGGAGTGGCTCTGTACCACGTGGTGCCCGTCGTACCGTTTCTGGGGTTACAGAGAGTACAATATGTGATGAACAGAGCTGAAACAATTATTGAATTAGTCATCGTTAGTTGTTTTTTAAGCAGAAATATTAACATTTGATGGTTCCGGCTTCTCTAACATGATAATTTGTCATTTTACTTTGTCTTGCCACCTGAAGCAGTTTGGGCATCTGATTAGGATGCTCCATAGGCACCTTCCTTTGGAGGGTGTTCTGGGTACGTCCAACTGGGAGGGGACCCCAGGGCTCACCCAGAACGCTCTGGAGGGACTATATAGCCCATCTGGCCTGAGAACGACCTGCTAAACCTGCTGCCACCACGACCCGACGCCGGATAAGCAGAAGAGAATGGATGGAATGGAGAGATCTTTGGGTTTTCTGTCTATTTGTCAGACAAAAAAAACAATCTGAAGACTAATTTATATATTTATATATTACCTCGTGTAGAGAACAAATTGTTATTTCTGAGTTGCACAAATTAACTCTGAAGCTAGCTTTCCAGTGATGTTTGGAAAGCTTTTGGGTGTGTACTGTTTTCAGTGTTTGCCATACAGGCGTGCCAACAGTAAACAGATACAGGCTATCGACAGCAGAGTGATAAAAGATCAAGAGTACGAGACCGAGCAACCCTGATTATGAGCTTCATAAACATATGACTGAATCTAGTATGAACTGAAGTGGTGTGTTGCCATAATTTGTCTCCACTGCCGGTAAGTTTGAAGGTGCTCATTAGTGTTAGTTCCTGGCTTCACACAGAAATGACCACTAGGTGTCAGTAATTCCCCACAGTTTGTCTGAGAATGCTCTTTACGTTCTTTCCTCTGGTTTGTGCTGGAAGTAGTTTGAACTCTGATCCCTTCACTAACAAGCAACGGAAGAAGAAAAAAAAAAAAACATCCACAAAGTGTGACTCAAAACAATAAGGGTAGTTCCAAATATCATCCGAGCAGTCAGCAGCTGGAGCGGTTTGTGGTGAGCTGCACTGCAGCTTGTTAAAATAAAGCAGCGTTTCCTCGTGGAACAGGTTTTACTGTCAGCTCGTGGATTTTTGTTTGTTGCTGTGCCCACATTTCCTGACATCAGAGCCAGAAAACAGTGTCAGGTATGTCACTAAACATTATCATTACTTCTTTAGTAACAACAAATACTGGTGCCGAGTCAGGACGGAAGAAGAAAGAGGACGACTGATGCCTGGCACTGTCTACTGTACCACATAAAACAAAAAGATCAACTTTATGATCTAGAATTTACATTATTAGATGCATACGAGCCATTTGTGTGACAAAAATGTTTTAGTATTTCATATTTCTCGAAAATGCCCACATGTAAATGTTTATCTACCCCTGACGAAGCTGCGAAACATTTTCTTTGTCTCATTTCTTGTAATTTGTCGACATGGCTGGTGGATACAGACAAAACAGTCTCACAGATGCAGAGTGAGGAGTCTGTCATCTGGTTTTTGAGCCGTTCTCGTGTGGAATTTCAATTATTTTGAGCCAAACTGAAGGCATCATTTATTATCAACATACATCAATCATTTAGACCCATTTATGGAGGAACATAGGCTCTGATAACCTCTGCATCTAAAGGTTACAGTACAGTAAATGTCAGCTGTAAGTGCTTTCCGGTAAGATTTAGCCAATACTGTAAGATCAAGTGAAGGCCTACTGAAATGAATCTAATCCAAGAGTATGAAATGTGTGCATTAAAGAATAAAAATAAATACAATTTATTGGACTGACCTTCAAGCTTCAGGTGCTGCACAGCGCTTTCAGGCAGCGAGTGGAAGGAGTTCCCAGGGAAGTAGGCAGACGGGTAAAACACGTGGGGCTTCCTCTGCTTCAGGATGTGCTGCAGCAGCTCATAGAGGACGTCCCCTGCACAAATGCAAAAGGTCAAAGGTGAACATACGTCTCCCGGTAGCATTTTTTTTTAAAACGCCTGCACGAAATGGGAAATCTGCGCATTGGCGTCATCCGAAGAGTCGGGTTTCTCTTCTTCTTCCTCTCTGCTTTCCAGGCTTGGGCAATAATGGAAGAGGCACTGAGGAGGGCAGAGCGGTGCCTTGAGGACAGGGCGTCGAGGCTTGTTTGTCACGAGTAAAATGTTTCCTGGCATCATGACCCGGTGAGTTCAGAAGGGGTTAAAAGTAGGTTGCGTCGCCCAGGATTAAATCCCACACTGTGAATATAGAATATTAAAAAAAACATACTGACATCAGGCATTGCGGGCTGCTTAGCTGACAACATGAACTTGATGTTGGCGTGGTTTAATGTGCCGTAGCTCTATACGAAGCTCCTTTAAGAGGTCATACAGTCCATATGACAGCGTGTACAAAGCCTGAGCAGGAAGTTCACTGAATGATTAACAGCTGTTTGTTTTCTTTCTTTCCTCTCACACTTACATGGTTAACAAATAACCTGAGGTGACCTGAGGTGATCTTTACAAAGCCCATCACCTATTACCTATCAGATTTTTTTTCTTACCATAACAAGGAAATGATTCTCATGAAGGAAGTGATGGTGAACACACGCACGCACGCACACAAACAAACACACACACACCCCTTTCAGTTCTCACTTTCTGGTCCTGTGGCATTGAGTTGCAGTTTGGGGAAAATTCTGGATGTAACATGCCAGCTTTAAGCTTCATGTTTTGTCCACGCGCTACATGCAAAGCAGCAGCTTTATCATGATGAATCACGTTTACTCAGAAATGGAAGAAACTGAAAGAAGTGTCCCGTCTCTGGTTAGTCATATCTGACATATGAAACATCCCCTTTGGCTTTACATGTTTGCCATTAAACATGTTCAGGTTGAAACGTGTGGCTGGTATGTAGCTTTGCTAAGTGTGTGGCTGATTATTGGAAGTGAGGTTAAGACATTCCAGGGGAAAAAAAGGATTATTCTTCCACAGAGGAAACTTTGGCACACCGCAGGGATTGATGGGAACTGCACCCTAACGGTCTCCTAAAGGAGGAAACAGATCACAAGCCAAAAAAAAAAAAGTGCTCTGTTCCCTAAAATGACGTTTTCACTGATGTCACTGAGAATAGAACAAAACAACCGATATGGAAATGTGCTCCATCACTGACAGCTTTATCTCCTCACAGCCAATCGTTTGGTTTCTAAACCAAATCGCGTTAAACACAGCGCGATTATCTCGTGTCACAAAGAGGCGACTAAAACCCACTAATAAAACCCGCGACGATCACATTTTCCAATTTTTTCCCTCCCAGATCTCGATTTCTTGACAGGATATGAAAGTTTTTGCAGAGCTGAAATGGAAACATCCTTATGTGAGCGTGACAGCAGCTGTCAGCTGGGCCACGTCGCTCTGTAGCTACAGGACTGTACGAAACATAGAGCGACCTGAACAGAGCAACTCTCTGTTCAACCGTACGGAGGATCAAAAATGACGATTCAATTAATCAATTAATAATGTCTGAATTATAAACACCGAAAGAAATGAAGATTTTAAATGATTTTTTTTAAATAAAGTGAATACATGAATAAATGCTTCAATTAAATACAGAAATAATAAATAATCAAATGAATAATTAAATCAATATTGGTAAAGATTTTGCTGCTAGCTAACATTAGCATAAAGTGCAAAAGTAATCAAGCTGAACCAGAGGTTCCCAAACTTTTTTCAATAATTGATTTAAAATATTAGTACCAGCAAATACATTTTTAAATATAAAGAGCTCAAATACAGCGCTGCACCATCAGTGTCTGATTTATTAATAACAATCCTGTCATTTGCAAAAATTTACCACATTTCAAATGTTTAGAATCATCACTAAATTCATAGCAAACCAATTTTATTACTTATTATATTTATTTTATGCATGGCTGATATGTGTTCTATATACACCAACCAACCACTTCATTAGGTACACTTACATTCAACTCTACTTTCACAAAGCTTATATTTCACTTTTTATTGACACTGTCAGAGAGTTAATAATTCTACTTTATGTTTATATAATATATAATGTAATATATAATGCAGTCCAGTTTAACACTACTGCAAACTACAACCTCAATAATAAACATAATAGTTAAATTAATACCTAATAAAGTGGCTGGTCAGTGTATAGAGATTTATTATTTATTTCCTGATTAAATTAAATTAAATGTTATTTCTTTATTTATTTTATTTTGTCATGTATCCGTTCAGCTTTGTTTGTTCTTCATGTTCTGTATATATTTATTTATTTATTTATGCATTCACTTTTAGTCTTAAATTGACCTGACATTCCAGCCCGTGGAGGGTTCATCCTATGTCTTATCTATCAGATTTCACAATGCTGATCACTCCTTTCATCCCACTCTCATGACTCTCATCCTGAACCACGCCACACAGCACAGCACAGCACAGCACTGACTTCATCCCTGACTAACTGTGAGCAGTGTAATATTTCCAGGACGCACAAAAACAAAATTCAATCCTGCTTCATTTTCTGTAAATTACATATAGACTTCCAAAACACTGCTGAACTTTTTTTTTAAATTTATTTCGCTTTATTTTCACGTGCCTGGCTGCTAGCGTTGCCAGGGCAACAGTTGGGTTAGGCTGGTTTATACTTCCTCATCAACCGTCTCCTACTTCCTCCCCCAGCAGCCTCGCTGTAACAGCTACCTCCCTCCATCGCCTTCCCTCCGCTGCTCCATCTGACTTTATTGATTCTTTTAAAGGGTGTAGTTTTGCTGTAAACACATTGATTTCAAAGCTGCACTGGCACCGGCTTTCATCTACAAATGAACTGTAATATTAGTCGAAACCACAAAGGACAACGGCTCATAAAGGGTCACAGTGTTTGGCCCAATTAAATTTTGTCTGTGGTCATGGATGCTGATTCATGAAGTCTTTTTATATCCATTTATTTAGATTCTTATCAGGCATTCTGGGACAGCAGGTGTCACTTTTTTCCCCTCAGAAAAGGAGCATTTATAATTGCACCAATGTTCCATCGTTTTTCTGCAACCAGTCAGTGTTTCCATGATCTAAAACTTCTTCCTTCCTAGTTAGTAAATTTTGTTTTCCAGTCCAGGTTCTACTTCAGTTGGACTAATGCAATCATTGAAAGTGACTCATGTGTAAAACCTCTCACTGATGTCTCCAGTTTTCCCAGCCTGGAATACACCTCGAATGTCTCAAGAGCTTCATGATGAAGTGTAAAAAGTACCGGAGTGCGGGGATCGGTAGCGGAAGTCCTCCTTGGTGAGCAGCAGCAGGGCTTTCCCGTTCATCTGGAATGAGCCGCTGGTGATCGGCCGCAGGGCGAACTCCTTTTCGGACCATCGCAGCCATTGGGCCACGTCCTCCCTGCTCCAGAAGACTGGCTGCAAACCTGGAGGTGGAAGGATTTGAGGGGAAGGAGGGAAAGGAAGAGGATGGAGGAAACCAGGGTTTGTCAAAGAAGGAACAAAGGCAGAGGTGAAGGGTAAAGGACGGATGAAAAAAATAAGGCCGAGCTCAGTGAAGAAGAGGCAGAAGGATGGGGGGTTGGGGGCGAGGAAGGAAGAAAGAAGGAAAGGCAGGAAGGAGGGGAGGGAGGAAGGGGGGAGGGGGGGAGGAAGGAGGCAGAGGCAGTAAAAAGGATATTGAGGAAGTGGAGATAAAAGCCAAAAGGAGGGAGTGATTACGGGAACGGCAGCAGAGATAAAGAAAAAAAGATGAAGGAGGAGACAGAGTCAGAAAGGGAGAGGAGGTTAGAATAAAAGATTAAAAGATGATAGGTTAACAGGAAGAATAGAGAATGAATCATAAGGAAAAAGAGGGGGAGGGGGACATATGAGAAAGATGGTCAGACTGTTATTTTATTTGATCTGCTGTGATCTGTGCTGTTCTCTCTGAACTCCAGACAGGCACATCAGAGGACGGACGCTTTATTAGTTTGTGTATAAACGGACAAGGACACATGGAGGGAAAGAGAGCAGAGGAAACAGCACTGACAGTATCTCTCTTTTTTTCCCTCCTCCCTCGCACTCTGAAATGTTTCTTTCACTGCCGTGGGAACAGCAGTGTAAAACATCTGCACTGGTCGGTGACCAACAAGCATTCAGAGGCAACAGGGACAGAATAAAGAGGAGAGTGAAGAACCAAAGCTCAGTTTCATCTGAATCTCGTCCAGAATGGATTCTAGTTGTAAAAACATTTCTCACACCTTCTGTGAACACAGATATCTCCTCTGGAAATAATCTGGAATGGAGTTCAACCTCAGTTTGTGGAGCTAAACGCTAACGTTTTTAGCTAATGGTCAAATGGCAAAAAATAAACTGTTTAAATGTAAATAAAAATGCAAAAATACATTTGGTGACACTGATTTATGTTGCTGAAGGGCTAATTAACTGAGTTAACTGAGAAAGCAACACGACTATCGCTAAATTGACCACAGCAGCCATTATCGCTAAATGCTAAAGCTAATACGTTATAGTAATGAACACTCAGACTGTATTGAGGGAATTTAAAACAATTTTTTTCACCAGAAATATAAAGTCGATAAATATTTTCCTCAAAAAGTTAAAGTCTGGATTGAAATAGAACTCCAAACCCTTTTTAGCCGTGCACCGAGCTAGCTTGTGCACCCTGCTAGCTGGGATAAAAAGAAACCTGCTCATAATAAAAAAAAGCTTACATTTTATTAGTCTGCATATTTGTGAACTGATTATTTGATTCAGAAAACAATGGTAGTCCTATCGCTAATTATCAACATAGGAGGAACCACAACAGTTCAAGCTAATGTGGAAGTGCATAAAATGTAGTTCCTCTAAACGCCGCAAAATACATTTATAAATACTACATACGTGTAAGCTTGGGGGGGGAAACTGTAATGTAGTGACAAAAAAGGACCCAATTTTCCTTGAAATGTAGCCAAATCAGCTAAAATGAGCTAAATTGCTAAGCTAAATAAATAAGTATGCCAAGATTTGACTGTTTTTAGCTCATAGCAGAGCACTAGGCCTCATTATGTTAAGTTCCTCCTCTCTTACAATTGTCTTTTTTTCCCACTAAGCCAGGTGAGGTTTGGTTCTCTGGCTCCACACTGACACTTATTTTAAACCAGAGATTATTTCTGAAATGTTCTCAAGCTCTGACAAAATAGATCTATATTTTTAGCCTTACATATGAATGTTTTTTGCCTTTATTTATCCCGGTTAACACAGATATTGCAACCTCACCACATCATTTTGTACTCTGTGTAACCCGATGATTTAAAGTATGACTCAGACTCACCTCCCTCTCTTTTTCTAGCTCCTTTTTCACATGCACACACACACACACACACACACACACATACAAAAACAAACTTGCAACAGTGCATAGCTGGGATCAGAACGTCCGTGACACCCACATGGAGAATAACTACTCATTTCTTACATCTCACTTATCGGCCGGCCTCAAACACTTCCTCTGGGAGTCGGACAGCTGTTATCTTTGGCCGCCAATGTCACTGTCACACAAGTAATAGGAACCTTGTGCTCGCTTTCAGGCCTCTCCCCCTTCAGCTCCCCCTCGCCCGTCAAACAGAGGAAGTTTTCACAGAGAGCAATCAATATAAAATGAAACCCTGTCTAGCTTGTCAGATTCCCATTTCTTCCCTTCCCTTCTAGTCCTCTGTATTCAGATGGTGGCAAGAGCGCTGCCGATAAGCCCGGGAAGGCCTAGGTTATCTGAAGCACAGCTTACAGCCTGTCAAGCTCTGACCCTCAGCTTGTCAACAGACATCCTAAGAAAGTGTCAGGGAACGGGATACAGGTGTTTCACAACCACAGGAGCTAGTGGTGGGCAGATAAGAAGCTATATTTCTTCATATTTTTGACTGGCTTCCTGGCATTATCACTATTATACTTTATAGAAATGTGTTTATTTTTAATCCCCATGTCCCAACTTCAGTGATTAAAGCAGTATAGGTAACTTTAGACATCAGTTGTAAGAGAACTCTTTGAGAATTTGTTGTTTTTAGCTCAAATTTGTCCCTTTTGTAGCCTCAAACCTTACCGTGTTTAAATTGAACTGGACTATACAACAGAAATAGATGTGGGACGCACTGGAACACTCCTAACTGACTACAGCATTGACTTTATATCAATATTGAATCAAGCTGCCATCTGCGCTAAATGCGCCAGCTGTACGTTCGTCTCTCGTGGCTGACTTGTGAGAGCAGCGGAGCCGGGGCGGGCAGCAGAGCAGCCCGGGTCGAGAGGTCATGGCTGCGGTATGCTCTCTCCAGGGCCGGAGAGAGGTGCTGCTCTGCCAAAACCCCTCCGAGATCCGGTCTGCCGGCCTCAGCCATCTGCACAGAGCCCAAAGGAGGAAGCAACAAGGGGAGCAGAAGGGAGGAGGAGGAGGTGGAGGAAGAAGAGGGCCCAAACAAACGTGTCCCACAACGCACTTTGGCAGGAAGCAATCGAGCGTGGGCTCCGTTTCAGCGCAGGAAACTTCCTGCAGTAAGGTTAGAGAGTGACGCCGGGAGGTTTATTAACAGACAGCAGCGGGACTCGGGCGAGAAAAGGAAGAGTGGAAACAGAAAGGAAAGAGTGATGAGAGCAGCAGCAGATAGTGTGACAAGAGGGGAAGAACTGAAGGCATGAGGTAAAATAGCAGGAACAAAAATGACTAAACAATGATGCAAAAGGAGGAAGGAAAGGCAAACAGGAAGGGAAACAGATACTAAGGCAGTACTCAAATTAAGCTCACAGAGTGGGACATCGTGCTCAGGCCTGAATTCCTGCTCATATCTGATCCTTTGACTGTTCAGAACTATTCTGGGATGTAACCAATATATGAAGGGACGCCTGCGAGTTGGTCACCTGGAATCAGCCGCTACGCTCACACGACATACTGGAGTACTTACAGTCACACTGCGCACCTGAAAACCATTCTGTCCCTGGAGGCCAACACGCCTAGAGCGCTTTATTCAAAAGTCCAAATCTACCCCAGCTTCCACGTGGACTATCGTCACTCACCAGTCCCTGCTGTGCCGAGCTTGGTACTTCCATGAGGGGACGAGTGACGAGGTCCGAGTCAAGACACCAAGGATCAAAGCTATATTCACACAATACTTCATTCGATGTTTAGTTGTATCTACATTAGAACTCGGCCCAAATTTCAAACGTCAACCTAGTCTGAAGTCTGAGAGGTCTTCAAGTGTTCGGACAATCGTGTCTCAAGGCTGGTTACTGGAGTCCAAGTCTTGACTTCACTTACATTATTCACGAGTCCAGTCAAGTCTTCAGGCAGTCAAGTATGAAGACAGATGAGTCCAAGTCAAGTCCTCATCTTCATGACCCAGGTCTGACTTAAGTTCAAGTCTGAGTCTGCAGCTTCTTCGTATCACTCACGGGTTCATACGGTCAATTTCATACAGAAGATTGTTGCTACATTGAGCTAAATGCAGCAGTAGAAGTATTTACAGCAGTATGGTATAAAAATGAATGGTATTGCATCAAAGTCAAAGATCAATCAATATGAGAGCCCATCAATTCCAGTAGTATTCAATCCTGTACCTATATCTAATACAAAGAAGGCTCTGACAGCTTTACATGAATCATGAGGGTGCAGTTGCCGTCTTGTCAAAGGCGAACATTTCTGATTTCAGTTTCAAAACCTGAGTCACATTCAAGTTGAGTTTCAGGATCTTATTTTTGTATCTCATATCCATGTGATGTAGACAGGAACTGATTCTAAACATGATGGGAAACTTTCTGTTGCTAAGCAGCCAGTGAGACACGAACATCCTTTGGTCACTTAGAGGTGGATAGAAAAATGGGCAAGGTGTGAGAGGAGAAGAGAGAGAAAGAGAGAGATAGAGAGAGAGAGAGAGAACACACCTTTGACCCCGACACTCTTTCCTTCAACACGCTCACACACTTCTTTGAGCTCATGTCCTTTCTGTTGTTTTCTGTCAGAGAGTCTGTTACAGATTTGTTGCAGGTTACAGGAAGAAAATCAATTTCAGTCTTCCTTGTCATCAGTCTCTGCCTTTGTTGAATGCATCTCAGGTTTACAGTGTCCATGACAGTGTGTATATGTATATGTGTGTGTGTGTGTGTGTGTGTGTGTGTGTGTGTGTGTTTACATTGAATAAAACTGTCAAGCACGACAGCAGCAGGATTCCAAACCCTTGACTAAACCGTGGGCTCCTAATCCTCTCTGATGACACATAATTTTCACTGTGTGGTTTCTCAGGCCCCCGCTCATGCTCAAGCTCATGAACACACACACACACACACACACACACACAGAGCGCACAAGTTGCCAGGGCAACTCATAAGCGCTTGGGATGAATGAAGGGAAGAGGAGGATGAGATCACTGGTATCTTGTTTCGTTGTTGCGGTACAGAAGCCCTCGACTTCCCCTCACAGCCAGACGAGTTAATGAGGTCCGTCCTGCTGCGAATCTTAAAAGGTCCCGTCCAAAAACTCGGTTTGGTTCTGAATGTCTTACCAACACTCACACCACCGCCATACTGACACTTATTTCTCTCTCACCCAATAGAAAACTGTAACCCTAAACCTCTGGAGGCTATGAAAATAAAAGATATGGTCATTTTCTTTCTGTTTCTGTCTGGGAACTGATCCGTCTGATTTTAGCTTAGCTCGCAAGCTAACTCTAAAATCTATCCAGCCAAATCTTCTGATTAGCACAGTAGCTAATGCATCGCTGTGTTCCAACTATAAGCTAAATGCTAACACTTTAAGTAGTATTTTCACATTGGAAAATGCTTTGTATGCTACAAAAAATGCTAGTTTGTTATCCTGAATATCACGGATGTGTCAAAATGTTGCTGGTAAGGAAGCAATTAACGATTTCTGTTGTTATCAACTCATCTAGCAACCATTTTTCGTATTTTTGTAGTATATGGAACAACATTGGGACACAGCCTAGAAGACACTAGCATTACAATGTTAGCATCAACATCAGTGTTTTTCCAGGTAACTTCATAGCTAGCAGCTATATTTAACTTGGTATAGGTAACTTAACTGGTTGTATAGCACTGGGACACAACTTCAATGTTGGCATAAGCTAAGCTAATTTTATAGTGTTGGCTTGTAGTAGAATATTTGGACACTACTTAGTAGAAGCTAGTTTAACGATGTTAGCAAGCAACCACAACAGGTAAACTGAGTGTCTTTATATAGAATATTTGTATAAAAGCTAAAGACAAGACAGTTTGCACTGTACGCCTCCATTTGGACACAAATCTACCTCCATACCAGGCGCATTACTTTGTCTGTGTGGACCTTCCAAAACAGGCTGTTTTAACTAGTTCTCTGCTTGGTAACCATTAAAATTAGCCAAAGGCACTGGCTGATGAAGAAGACGAATGAAAGTAAAGTCTCGACATGTGAGTGTGAAGATCTCAGTTTCAGCAAGTAACAAGTGAGTAAAAAGTAAGCAAAGGTTACATAGGCTAAACTCATTTCTAACCATTTGGAAACAGCTGTTGATTGAAATGTGTTCGGCTTTTCTGTTGCGTCATGCACACCTGATCATTTCCTTTCTCTTTATTTGTTGAACTGGAACAAAACTTCACACATGCTGTATTTTGAGTCATACTGGAATCTGAAAGTCTCAGATATTGTTTTCTGTTAGAAACTCCTGACTTTCAACAGTCTAAATATATACAAAGACACGACTGATGCACATAAAAATCTCAGACAGAGGATTTCAGCGTTGCCTGAACTGAATGAACTATAACTAAATAAACACACACACACACAAAAAGCACTGCTGCACCAGAAAGGCTGCAGGGACTTTGCTCTCCAAACTCAAACCTCCTTAGTCACTCAGTTCTTCAGTAAATGTTTGCCTTTTCTCTCCAAGCAGAAGTAGGCGGATATTGGTCTTGCTATCTCAATAGAGAAAAGATTTTTCTTTCTCCAGACAGAGGAGTAGGAGGAGGAGGAAGAAGAAGGAAGGAGGAAGGAGAAAGAAGGAGGAGGAGGAGGGCTGGCCATGACCTTTTGACACTCTGACTCAAGGACATGTGGGTATGAGAGCAACACATTTCCATAGTTAAATCCTCGCACACTATTCATCCCCCCTCGCTTTGTGTGCCTCTCCGTACGTTGATTCCCTGTCAGGTGGGTGCGGCAAAGGGGAAAATCCACCTCCACACACGCACACACACACACACACACACACACACACTTTTACTTTTCAGTCAAGAGAAACCCCCCCCCTCCCCTTCTCTTATATTCATCCTCTGCTTCCTCCACCGGCATGCGCGTGCCTGTCCCCGTCCAGCAAATCTGGACTTCATCCAGTCAAAACAAACATAAAACAGATCATCAATCACACGGAACTTTTATGGCCAGGAAGTAGCGCGACCTGTTTTTGATAGCTTGTTGTTGAGCGCAAGAGCAAGCCGGCTCTTGTAGGTTAGTTCCTGAATCCAGCGTCAACTGCCACTCTTCCTTTTGTTCAGGAGCCAAACTTTTTCTTTTTTTTCCTTTTTGAAAATGCAGAAGCTTCAAAGACATTTGTTAACTAAATCAAAAGGCCCATGTTTGTCTGAACCCCCCCCCCCCCCCCCCCCCCCCCACACACACACACACACACACACACACACACACACACACACACACACACCCTGTAAGCACTGAACGCTTTGTTTTTTCCACGTAGAGAAAGTGAAGTCAGCATTTTGTGGAGTGTAACACTTAGGTGATCACTTCTAATGCAAAGCCTCCATGGAAGCCTTTCAACCCTTTCATCTGAAACAATGACTACTTGTGATCTCTCATCCTTCGCTGCACAGAGTTCAACCATAGACTTTCTCTTCTCAGAATGAAACCTACAGTCTACATACAAATGCAGCTGGAATATCTTTTCATTTAGTGTCTCGTTCTTCAAGACCCATTTTGGAACTTTGTCTCCATCTTTTTAGTGGTTAATGCTCCGATTGGGGTTTCATTGCTGGGTTCCAAAACTGCATTTCCCGGAATCACCTGACAACTAAAGAGGAACTCAAGTGTTCTGTGAAACATGTGAAAGCAGTTGTTTAATGTCTGTTCTGCGGCTCTGGAAGAGCTTTGTTGAATTAAGAAGAACAAGGTTTAAGGTCACTCACATGGGCTGAGCTAAAGACAAGACCGTTTGCATTGTCCACCTCCATTTGGACTCAAATCTAACACTGTTTGGTCAATTTCATTTAATAGAAGTCCTATGCAGTCTTGCTATCTACCCTTATAGCTAACAGCTATATTTAACTAAGAATAATTAACTTTAAAGCATTAGTATATGGAACAACAGAGCTTAGACGATGCTAGCATTACAATGTTAGCATCAACATCTGTGTTTTGCTAGTTAACCTCATAGCTAGCAGCTATATTTAAGTAGGTATAGTTAACTTCATAGTATGTTGTATAGCATTGGGACACAACTTCAAAGAAGCTATCATTACAATGTTGGCATTAACGTCAGTGTTTTTGCTAGTTAACAGCATAGCTAAGCCAATTTTATAGTGTTGGCTTGTAGTAGAATATTGGGACACTACTTAGGAGAAGCTAGTTTTACGATGTTAGCAAGCAACCACAACAGGCGCATTACTTTGTCTGTGTGGACCTTCCAAAACAGGCTGTTTTAACTAGTTCTCTGCTTGGTAACCATTAAAATTAGCCAAAGGCACTGGCTGATGAAGAAGACGAATGAAAGTAAAGTCTCGACATGTGAGTGTGAAGATCTCAGTTTCAGCAAGTAACAAGTGAGTAAAAAGTAAGCAAAGGTTACATAGGCTAAACTCATTTCTAACCATTTGGAAACAGCTGTTGATTGAAATGTGTTCGGCTTTTCTGTTGCGTCATGCACGCCTGATCATTTCCTTTCTCTTTATTTGTAGTTCTGGAACAGTCTGATCACGTCACATGGGTAATCTCATTGCAGTCTTGTAAACTTAAGACAAAAATAATGTGAACATACACTATGTCCCGATTGCAAACTACTCATTTATGTTCATGCTGAAAACAAAAAAAAATATAAAAGTGTTTTCAAAAAAAGTCAGTAAAAAAAATACTTGATTCATTGTCCCACAATGCAACGCTTTCAGGAAATATACAGCTGCAAAACATTTACATAAATTGCAGCTTGTGAGGAGACAACTCGAAGAAGAATGTGGAAAAGTAAAAAAAAACATTAAAGAACTAAATCTTCAGGGCGTCTTGGTAGCCTGGAGGTTCAGACACATACCACGTAATCGCAGCGTCTCCTGTTTACATAGTCAGTGAGCCCAGCTGTGGACATTTGTTGCATCCATATCTCTTTTCTAACCAAGGCAACAAAGAAATACATCTCTGTGAAAGATATTTAAGGTAAACAGGGACTGTTATTCATAAGACTGAAGCAGTAAAGAATGTTCAAAAACACTGTACAGAGACAAAGATAAGGACTTTGACTTTGCATTATGGGAAGTGTAGGAGCCAGTGGTTTTGGATTTTGGACCATACTAGGGACTAAAAGTCAGGATATTTTAGTCACTGCTTTAGATTGGAACATTTTGTTTTTAATCTGTCTGTTCTATGGAATAAAAGTGAAACACAGAATATTGGTAGTGCCCCTTTAAGTGTGTGCTGTCCGCCTGTTGATGAAGGTTATGTTTCTGTAAGTGGTCTGCTGAATGACCCAACATTTCTTCTTCGTTTTCTTCTTCCAAACATGCCGGTGTTCTAAGACATATCAACTCCCGTGTGGCAGGAAAGGCCAGGTGTTTACAGAGAAAGAAGAGGACACATTTCATTGACTGGATATTCATCAAGAGGAAGACTTTTCCTGTTAAATCCTGAAATCAACACTCCATCAGGCCGTAACATGAGTGTGTGTTCATTGTGGCATTTAGAGTGAAGCTCTGTTAGAAACGCCATGTGGAGTGTGTCGCGAACAGGAAGAGAAGGGGGCCGCGCTCAGCTCGCTCGCTGGCATGTGAGAACAGTTTCCCTTTCAGAGGAGAGAAGAGAGCCAGTTAAAACACACACACACACACACACACACACACACACACACACACACACAACAACAACAACAACATTTATTCAGGAAGCGCTGTCTGCCCACTCAGGAAATTCCTGAGGACAAGAGCTGCTTCCAGGGGCAGGAAATTTCCCCTCAGAAAGACCAAATACACACACACACACACACACACACACACACACACACACACACACACACACACAGTAAAAGGGATAATACACCACAAAGAAAGAGAGAGAGAGACCAAAGGAAGCTGGTGAGGGGGTTTGCAGTCATATACGGTAACACACACACAAACTTACTCATACACACACACGCATACAAGCATACACCTACACTACCTCTGGCAAGCTTTGCACGAAGACACAAGATTCACTCACACTCATCCACCCACTCGTACAAGCATGCATAGTGCAAACCCAGCTGTGAGCACACACACACCAAGGAAACCAACCAGTCTTGTTTCCATGGACATAGATTTTTTTTTAATCATCCAGTGAGATATTTCTGCTGAAGAAAAAAATAGGGAGTGCTGCACTGGGTCAAAAATACAGTGTTGTGATGGTTGAAACAGAGAATCAGGTGCTATTCAGTAGTCTAGTGAAAAAAAACAACAACAATGGCTGTCTAACAGTATTCATGGAAGTCAATGGAGCTGGTTGGTTCTCCAAAAAGTCTGAGGCACTCTGATAAAATGCTTTATACCAACATGCTTTTGACTTAGAGTCTCCATCAGGGCAAAAGATGCAATGAGAACAGAACAGATAAGATATAAAAAAGTCATGCTGGTGTTAAAGAGTGTGACAGCTGTTGGAATGAAGGACCTGTGGTAGAGCTCCTTCTTACATGGTGGGAGTAGCAGTTTGTTGCTGAAAGAGCTGTTTAAGACCTCCACAGCCTCTGACTTTGATGCATGTTTACTATAAAATATTACAGGAACCCGTCGTGTTTTAGACCTTAAAATAACTGCGACTGAATTGAAACCAACAAATCCAGATCACAAGTTAACGTCGGTGGTGAAAACCAAGTACTCAGTAAGTACTTGGTTGACAGCGCTCCTCTGCTAGCCATTCAAAGCTTTACATTTGTCTACCTACCTTTTTACAAATGTGTAATTCATGTGTGGCTCCATCTATTTATCACTCTTATGTCTGTACAGTAACTATGAAGCTATAAACAGCCTATACTGCCTGGATACAGTTAGCTTAGCTTAGCATTAGCATAAAACTGGAAACAGAGGGAAACAGCTAGCATGGCTCTGTAATTAACATTTTGATGTGACTCGTATGCCCGTATGGTAAATGTAAGGCAGGAGACGGCATAGCTTAGCTTAGCTTAGCATTAAGACTGAAAACAGATGGAAACAGTTAGCATTGCTCTGTAATCAACACGTTTGTGTTATCTGAACAAAAACCGAAGTGTTAAAGGACGAGTTCAGGTTTCACTTGGGTTTTTATGAGCTCAGTTATTTCTTGCTGAAGTCTTGTTGTCACCTTAAGGTTACCAGGCAACAGCACTCTCCAGGCTCCATAACTTGATTACTAACTAAACTGACTAACAAGCACACACCTAAGTTGCTCCATGTTAACTAATCAAAAAGTGGGAGCCGTTATTGTCTTTCATTTCATGGAAATATTATTCATTATTCAACTACTGGTTATGATATTTCTTTGTTTCAGATTACACCCTCACATCTTCAGTCAGCATCACATTATGGAAGTACACTGCTCTTGAGACGCAATGCTGTGACTTTCACATCATTTTACATGATCATATTCATACAGTCCATACGGTGTGCATCACATTTTTAATACTTGATATTTGCATGCTTGTCATTTTTTAACTGTTCATTAAGAGATGTGTACAGTTTATTTATTACCCTGCACTTTGATTCAAACACTGCACCACCATTTGTGCTTTTCCTTTATTTATATCTATTTTAGTACATCAGTCTTTTTCATTGTATCTACATATATTTATAGCATGTATGTATTTACTTTATATATAATCAAGCATTGGGGGAAGAAAAGATTTCTTCAAATCGACTAAATCTCTTATCGCTTAACGTTTCTACACTTCATTTGGTGACATCTGATTGTACAAAATCGGAGGCGTTCATATTGAAACGTCTTTTCTAATGAATGGAAAGAATTATTAGAAGTGTTTCACTCATTCAGTGTCTCGCAGAGCAACAGACAGGAAACACAAAGGAGAGAACAATATGAAAAACATAAAAGAGATGACAAAAAACACACACACATGAAAAGATGAAGAAAAAGATCTAAAGAGAAAGTGACAAGAAGTTAATGGTGACTAGAGAAGGATTTAATCCATTTCATGTGGTTGGGGTTTGTAGTGTGCTGCAGTGATGTCTGGCTGAAAGGGTTAAGATCGAGCCTGGTAGCATTCTTCAGCGTGAGGAGCAGGCTGCAACTCTCCCCGATCTAATCCACTTCCTCCCCAGGAAATGGAGAAGGCGGATTTCTGCCCACACTGCAATTTCCTCCCTCATTCTTTTTCTTTCTGTCTTTTTTTCCCCCCCTCTCCACCTCCCTCCTCCCACCACCTCCTCCTCCTGTTCTCTTCCTTCCCTCTCCCCCCCTCAGGACAGAACTCCCTCCGAGTGTGGGGGTTAATGGACGGCTTGTTTTGCAGCACGCATGTGTTTAGATAGGCGGGAGGAGAAAGGACGAGCGGAGGTGTTCTAGAGTGCGCGAGCTGTGACAAAGACATGTTGCCGTCTGTCTGAGGGAAGAGAGTGGATCCCGACCAGCAGCAGCCATAAACTAAACACTGAAGAGGGGGAGAGAGAGAGAGAGAGAGAGAGAGAAAAGAGAGGGACATTTTCCTGACCTCCAGATGTGTGAGAGTCATGTCTGCGTGAGGAACCGCGTTTGAAATCTACTGAAAACAAAGTAGGACTTCCACATGTCTGCGGATGTGAACTGACCCATCGGTTTACTCGACAGGAAACTCAACGCGGACCTGTTGAGCGTTCTTCCTTTTTCTGCAACAATGCAAAAGAGGAAGTGGGCTGAGGGAGTTTCCTGTACGTCTCATCCAGCCTGAGACTGTGCAGCCGCCCAGCCCAGCCCAGCCCAGCCAATCGCCCCCACAAAAGCCCTGAACTTCACACTTGCCAGAAAAAAAAAAAAAAAGAAAGAAACTAGTTAAATATTGACAGACGTATGGACAAAAGCAGCTCAGGGTTACTCTTTGAACATCGAGCTATCACTTGGCACAGCTCCAGCCCCGCCTGCTCTATGATTGGTTAAGCAACAGGGGAGCCAGTGCAACCAAACCGAAGCCCCATAGGACCATAAATGTCATGGCGTTGCTTCGTTTCATTTTATTCATTTACTTTTCAAGACATCTCTCCACACCTGCCTCACCTGCGCACTGTTTGCTTCCTCTCTTGAGGCAGCGTCATACGCTGAACAGTTCAGCTCAGATCTGAAGCCTACAGTTGGTTTTGGTCTGACGCAAAGTGGAACCCTTCTTTCTTTTTTTTTTTCGTACTGTGTATCTGTTGTCAAATTAGCCAATTAAATAGACAATCAGTGCTTCTAAACAAAATCCACACGACTTCCAATTAGCTTGTTTACCACTCTGATTCCAGCTAATATAGCTTCGGCTAATCATGACATGTTTGTCGGTTCTTTCCTCCTCTGCTGTTCACAACAGATTAAGCTAACTGTTACAGCCTACAAATCAAATACACCTAATATTAAAAGGTGCCCTGTGGGGTTTACAGTTTACACTCAGTGTTACTCACAAAACACACGTGTGTCGGGGTGTCGTTTAGCTCAGTTGGTAGAGTATCCGCCCATGTACAAAGGCTCAGTCCTTGCCGCAGAGGCCCAGGGTTCAAATCCAACCTGTGGCTCTTTCCCGCATGTCATTCTCCATCTCTCTCTCCCCACATTCCTGTCACTCTTCAGCTGTCTCTGTCACAATAAAGCTCAAAAAGGCCAAAAAAATATCTTTAAAAAAAACAACAAAAAACATGTGTATCCTTGAGGTCTGAGAAATGTGCTGAATGGATTCCCAACCTCGTAAAGTACTCACAGATATGTTAAATCCTGTGTTGTTTGCATCTGTGTTTGCTTTAGTCTTATTGTTCGCTGCCTCTGTTGACATTTGGTAGCACGTTGCCCACACCGTCTATCAACTGAAGGACGAGCAACAACAACAAACAACCAACAGCAGGATGTGAAGCGGGTCCTCGTGCCCACGTACATCTACAAAACAAACAAACCAACAACACCAATGCTCCATAGTGCTTCAACTGGTTAATAAACTCAATGGTTATCAACCCAAAAGGTCATGTTAGCTCGCTGCTACCTGTAGCAGCCCACATTAAATTCAAAATAATGTTGACTACAAAGTAGTCTCCACTCTCCACTTACTTAACCTCCCAACTGTTGCATTCCTCCAGTGAACGACGTCTGGCTCTGCCAGCCGTCCAAACTCTTTTCGTCTGTTGTTCCTCATTGGTGGAACGTCCTAACAGATCCTACCAGATCAGGGGCGTCCCTCTATACCTTTTAAAAACCTCCTGAAGACCTCCAGCTCTTCAGAGAGGACCTCCTCTCCAACACTACCAACAACTGGACATGATAAATCTACTAACATGTCCTCGTTGCTCTGTACCATTTGTTTCCCTTTTTTGTAAGTCTCTTTGGATAAAAGCATCAGCTAAATGACTGAATGTAAACAGAAGTTTGCTGAGTCATGTTAATCTACTGGTCATATCAGACCAAGCAAGGATGTATCACCAAAATCCCTCAGTGGATGAACTGGACACAGTTACAGTTTATTGGTCATGAAATGAACTTTTCCTCCGTAAGAGGAAGTTATTTCGTAGATCCTCGCAGAGCACCTGACCTTTTTGAATCAGTAACAAAATCTGAGCTGTCAGAAGCGGTTGAGACCTCATTTTGTTCGTTTCACTGACTTCATTTCTCCAAACATTCACTTATTCTTAACACAGTTGCAAGCAGGAGACTAATTCGCCTTTCTGGTGGATTCAAGGAGGTTTGAGGACACGTCTAATTCAACCAGTATGGAATGAGCTAAATTACTAGTCTACCCCAACCCTTCACTTCGTCCACCCTTTCTCTTCCTTATCAGTCTGTCGTCCCGTCTTCTTCAATCATCTTCTACGCTCCACATTATCTGCACCTGACTGCTGTGTAACAGTTCCAGTGCAGCAGCTCTGTCAGTTCTGGTCCAGTGGGAAAGTGTGTACGGTTCAGGTGTCTGACCCCAGATCTGCCTCGACGCCTCCCAGCTGAGGAGGTCCAGCTTGACTAGGCCCGGCACTCATGCAGTGATAATGGTTGGTGTGTGCTGTCGTAATTGAACGTGACGGGTTTTAACTATTAAAGTGACATTTCGCAACATATTTATTTATTCATGTTGGTTCCTCTCTGATAGCACCGCCTGCACAAGCTCAAACTAGCTCTACAGGAAATCCAAAGAAGATGATAATCCCGCCCACGTGGTTCGATTGACAGGTGAGCTCTGGGATGAAACAAATAAAAATCTGACCTCCCAAATAGAAACATTTACAGAGCAAGACTCACAAAAAGCACACAAAAATCAATGTGTCCTGTTGAAATGAGCGACTGATCAATGTGTGGAGGAGTCACTGCTCATCTGGGTGTGTGTGTGTGTGTGTGTGTGTGTGTGACTCACGCAGGTGCGCAGGCAGCCTGGCAGGCTCGTCCTCCATTCGGCTGGCTGGCCTCGCGGCGGGAGCATGGACGGGGGAGGAAGTGGAGTTTGGCAGCGGGTTCGCGGAAGGACTGAAAGAGCTCCTCTCCTGCTATGAATAGACACAGAGACACAAAGCATGGCTCACAAAGCTCCACGACGCACCAGCCCTGAACCCAAACAGCCCCACGCCAACTCGCCTCACCTCGCCGTGCACCCACAAACGCCGGCCAGCCTCGGCCTCACCTCTGTACACAGCGGAGTGTTTCTGCTTCTCGTGAACTGACACACGAGGCCCGTCATGCAGTGAAGACGCAAATATCCAGAATGCCATACGTAAGTCCTAAACTAACCAATGTCAGTGTCTCCGCGATGTGTTTGTGGCTCAGGAACAACACAGCTGGATGTTCATCATCAACCTTTCCTCTATAAAACGTCAGAAAATAGTCAAACGTTTCCATCACGTTTGCCAAGAGTTTGAGTCTTTAAATTGTACCACTGACAATCCAAAAAACATTTTTCATTTTTTAAATTTACAATGATGTAAAAACAGAAAGCCAACACCTTTGGGAAGCTTCAACCAGATGTTGGACATGTTTGCTGGATAAATACGACCTCTCGTCTATAAATCTCATTTTGTTGTTGACGTTTTGTCGATCAACTCGTCAATAAATCTGCTAATCGTTTCGACACAAATTGGCGCGCTCTTTGCGGCGAAGATTTTTGATTACCAGACACACTTGGCAGTCTGCAGCCAGAGCTGCAACTAATTACAAATCACAAATCACGAGTCTGAGGTGATGATTCCATAAAACTCCCTGAAGCAAATGCTGAAAATTTGGTTTTTGGTTCATGTTTGATTTCCATCCTGATGCTTAACAAACCAAAACTCGCTCACGACTTTCATTGTTTTTGTCGATAGATTAATTGAATACTCAACTAATCTAGAGACAAAACTATTTGCCTCAGTCATTTAATTGATTAGTTGATTGACAAATAACTATTCAGCAACTATTTTGATTTGTCCGATTTGCCAACATATTCTTCAAACATCGCCGCTTCACTTTGTCTCATGTTCTATTAAACTGAAGATCTTTGGTTATCACTCTGTTTGTCAGACGTCTCCCTCGGCTCTGTGACATGTTTCACTGTTTTCTGGTGTTTTATACACTCAATGATAGAGCCAATCGTGAAAATAATTGCTAGTTAATAAACATACAAGTGTGGAAAAATCATATGGATTTCTGACCTGAAGTCAAGAGTGACAACAATAAGGGAAAGTGCCGTGATCATTTGAACAAGTATCTTCGAAGTTGTTTCGTTTGTGGAACTATTAATTCCACAGAAACACCTGAAGCAACGTCATTCACAAAGCACGTACAGTACATGTGACCATCCATGTCTGAACGGAGGACATTCAACTGAGCATTTGGACGTTAAGGAAGTGTCCCTGCATGAAATCAATAACTGATCATTCATTGAAGTCATTTATCAAAAAGTTAAATATCATTCACTAGTTTTAGGTTCTCAAGTGTGACGTTTTGCTGCATTTCTCTGTTTTATATCATTCTGGATTAGATAGATTTCAGGTTTTGGACTGTTGGTCAACTTAAATTTGTCAACTTGAACTCTTTGTTAACAATAGGCATATTTTCCCATCATGAAGACAGTTGTTAGTTGCAGCCCTCTTCAGGATACTCTGAGATTTTGGACAGTCTGTTTCACTGCTCGTTGAATCTAGGTTAAGGTATGAAGTTTTCCAGTTTGTGGTCATTCTCTGTTGACTGGTTTCCTTTCCTGCAAATGAGGACCGAGCACGAAGCCTCTTACGTTTCTTGAGGAAATGAAGCTTATTTTTTTGCTGTTTCTTTCTCCACTTTGCTGTCACCACCCCCAGCCGCTCTGAGAGCGGCACATCAACTGTATGCACCAGGAATTTCCTGGAAGCCAAGCAGTAATCTTTGAGTCTTTTATTTCCTCCTCTCTCTCTCTCTCTCTCTCTCTCTCAAAGTCAGAGGCTTCTCTCTACCCCCGCCTGACGTCCACTTTCTAAAAATTCAGTGGTCCAGAAAAAGGTCAGGTTGGGTGGCAAGGCGACAGGGCCAGTCAGGACACAGCTTGTGATGAAGACACTGCAGGAAAGGACGTTTGTGACAGAACTGGGCTACAGTATGAAGGTTGGGGGGGGGGGGTCCCGTCCACCGAGAGAACTTCTCAGAGTGAACTGCTGATCGTCCTCCATGCAAGCATGCAACGGCGGCAGCGACATCAGACATCAGACTTTCTGTCACTGAGAGGGTTGCATTGTGTTCGGTTATTTCAGGCTGACCTTGACGTCCCAAATAATATTTCTACAGTGGTGTTGCTAGGGATGGATACTTAACCTGTTGATTTTTTTTTTTTTTTTAAATCAATAAAATGTCAGAGAGATGGCACAAGAAAACGCAAGTTCTGAGAGTCCAAGGTGACATCTTTAAATGTCTGACCAACAGTCCAAAAACCCAAAACATTCACCTGAAAACAGAGAAGAAGCCACAGCCGGTGAATGTTTGCCTGTTTTGCTTGATTACAAAACGGAAAGGATTCATCCATTATGAAAATTGCAGATTAATCGCTCAATTTTTTTTTTTTTTTAGTCCTGACTGGGACTCTGATTGTGATCTAAATATTTCCCTTTTTATACAGCTGCAACTCTGGGTTATTATCATTACTGATTAATAAATGATTGATCATTTATAGTACAACATGTCAAACACAATGACCACCACGAGCACTCAGCGTTTTACACAGCCTGACCAGCAACCTTAAAATATTTGTTTAATGTTTGGAATTTTAAAAGATCATTTTCCATCAATTATTCTATTGATTTTTGACTCATCAATAAGTTTTTTAGTCAGTGCCAATATCGTGGAGTTGGTGCTGGTGTCTTGTTTAGTCTGACAGACCAAAATATTCCATTTACAATCAGATCAGATCACATCTGGCTGCAGCTCACTGTCAATCAATCGATCATTAAAAGAGGTCGATTAATCGTTTCGGCTCCGTTTGTTGGTTTTGTCAGTGCTCCTATCCCGTCATGTGTCACGGGCCTGTCTAACAGTGACTTTAACAGCTCTCTGTGTTTTGTTGTCACGGCACTGAGAAGCCTCTCTCAACGCACTGCCCACGTTAATAAACGTGTTGTGCGTGGGTTCCGAACCCACCGGCTCTGAACACTTTTTAAAGGGGGGGGTAAATCAAACGTTTAGCGTGTCACTGACAGTCACGACTTGTTCCCATCAGGCAGCGGGAGTGGAGGCGAACTAAAAAAGCGTGGAGGGAGCCGCGAGCAACAGATGACGAGCAAAACAAACGCGCCTCAACTGAATGGCGCTCGTGCTCCTCGGCTACACAGTGCGGGAGCGGGCGACACGCACATACTGTTCATAAAGCCGCCAAACTGCGCGGCTGTACAGCCCTGTGAGGTGCAAAGTGTCCGCTTGAAGGGGTAACAAAGAGGAGAAAACGAGCCGACCGTGTTACCTTGTTCGCAGCGGAGGAGGGTTCAGACATTATCTCCCGTCAACTTCTCTCCTTCTCCTTCCACTTTTCCGTTGTGCTCTCTTCTTTTATCTCCTCTTCTTTCCTATAGCAGCAGCCGCAGGAGAAGAAGAAGAAGAAGCGGCAGTCCGACTGCTCGGCTCGTTGTTGTGGGAGAAGTTGGTTTTTTTCATGTAGCCTGCCTGTTCCTTTTTATCCGCTGCCCGGGTCCATGGCGCGGCTGTCGGCGTGAAAACTTCTTTTGTCTGCGTGTGTTTCCCTTCATATGTCGGCAGCGTGCTGGTTAATAATCCCTTCCTGGAAGAGCGAGACTAAAGAGTGAGAGAGCCCTACTCTCTCTCTCTCTCTCTCTCTCTCTCTCCCTCCCTCTCTCTGTCTCTCTCTCTCTCTCTCTCTCTCTCTCATTGATCTGGATGTGTGTAAAACGGCGAAATGACGTGAATTCCCAGCATTGAGCCTTGCCCCCTTTTAAAGGGAAACCCGTAGCAGGAAATCGCAGCAGGTCGCGAGGCAGAGATACAACTACAGGCTGAGTGAGTGACAGACAGACAGACAGACAGACAGACGTTCTCTCATTAAGTTTTGATTTTTATAAATCAAAGCTTAATGCACATGATAGAATAAACCGACTTGCTGCAATGAGACAGCTGCAGTGCGAAAAACAACAGCACAAGTGTGACAGAGGCAAAAATATACATAAACTCCATGTGCAATTAATTATTTCTTACCTTTAAAGATCCAGTGTGTAACATTTAAGTGGATCTACTGGCAGAAATGCAATATGATAACCATAACTATATTTTCATTTGTGTATGATAACCTGAAAATAAGAATGTTTCTATTACCTTACAATGAGCCTTTATATATCTACCGCAGAGAGGGTCCTCTTCCGTGGAGTCCACCATGTTGAACCACCATTTTTCTACAAACCCAGAACGGACAAACAAACTAGATTTGTAGGGTAACTACAGCCAGCTTGTAACAGGGGCGAGTGGTATTCAGTTGGTTGCAACTGCAACTGCAATTTCGCCACAAATGAAATAATAAATAGGTAGATATGAATATACAGTATGAATACTGTGAAATGATACAGCATAAAGGAAAAGATGTAGGCTATAAGTACAAGTACTGTCAATACTGAGGCATTATGTATAGCTTATTTACAAGCAAAGTATGAAAAGGTAGGTTAAAGACAATCATTGACTTCCACTAAAGAGATGTAATACAAAAACTCTAGGCTACTAAAGGATATGTAAAACGAAATGAAGATTTTATTTTGTAATAACAAAAATAGCATGGAAATATACATTGGCAGAATATTTTACTTACAAGTACTAATTACTTCAGCTTGGTCCAGTTTTCCATAAAGGAAAGTCCGAGCACATACTTTACAACTATCATGTATGTTGGAGTGCAAATGTCTGAATATCTGAATAAATTCTACACTGTCAGGAATATTTATTAAAGCTGCAGTAATAAATAAGCTTACATCAACAATGCATGTGGAAATGTGGGTCGTGTGAAAGGGGTCACTCTTAGTGACAAACCCACCGAAAATTATCACCTGACTCTGCAGTTCCTCTCAGCTCTAAGAAGCATTTTAGCCTCTTTTAGCTCATTGTTTTGATTTTACAGTTCCTTAATATACTGTTATGGACCACAATGTTGCCAATGTTGCTAACATCATGAAATGTTAGCAAATTAACTAGTTGATGAACTGAGCCAGATATTTCAGAGCTAAAAGAGCAGTGAATATTGGATTTATATCAGTCTGGTAGCCTATTTATAGGATACAGTGTCAGACAGGATTTATTTTCATCCACTTTATATGGCAAAATAATATGTTAGTATTGTATTTTTAGCTTGTTCTGCTGCCCCCAAGTGGCCAAATAATCTGCTTTAATTTGCTGCATAATCAGTTCTTAGCACAAAGTAATGTTCGCAGAAACAACTTGCATGTTTTCTGCATGTTTCGCCGCTACTGTAGGTTCTCCTACATGCTTGAAAGGGAGAGGTAACGCAAGGGGTATTCAGTTAGCTGCACTCTGCAACTTTACCACTAGGTGCCACTAAATCCTACACTCTGGACCTTTAAATAACCTATGAGTGACAAATAAAAACTGCTTAGCTGCTCCTTGTGGCCTTTATGGAAGGATCTGACGTGACAAAGATCCCCAGCTTTTTGATAACAGAATACTGGACCATGAAGATGCACCATTAATTTGTATTTAGCCGTTGTGAACCTCCAGTTCAGATATGACTGTGACTCTGGATTCAAAGCTTCAGAGTTTCTAGTGGCAGCAGATGGTGTAAGAGAGAGGCTAAAAAAAAAAAAAAAATCACTTCCATCATGTACTGTATATTCTCTTCAGAGAGAGGGGGGACAGGAAGCGATGAGGCTGATGGGAAATGTGCTGCAAGTTAATGAGCAAATGCAGATGAGTGAAGGGAGGGATGATGAACGTTCATCCTGATGCTGCAGACTGAGACCTGATTGGACTTAATAACAGTGGATGCAATTAGGATTTTTTTTTCTTTTACCATGACCTGCCAAAAAAGAGAATTACATTTTAAAGTGAAAACAAATGGACAGAAGTGGATCTAAATTTAACTCTTACTTTTAGAGGAGTTGCTTTTTTGACATGCTAAAATATTCTTATCCATCTAGCTCATTTGTTGTATTTTTGAGCTGGAAATTGGAATAAAATAAGCATTTTTTAAAATGTATTTATTTATTGTCTTTGCACATCTGGATTTCAGTTTTTTTGTAATGATTCAAAGAAACACAGTGGAGACACATCGTGTCAGGCAGGTTTTTAGCCGGTGGGCAGTGACAGACTACATTAATGGTATTACAGTAATCGGATTAAAAGAGTGGCAGACGTAATCTGACAAACCTACTCTAAAAACACAGTAATCAGATTACAAACACTAGGAAAGAAAGACGATTACTTGCTGATAGAAACCTCAAATTCAGAGTATTAAATCATGTTTAATGTCTTTTACAGAGGCTACTGCAACAAGTAAAACAAATGTAACCAGCCGGTGGTCTGTCATTAGTGTCAGAATGAATCACTTCACTTAGACACAGTTTCATTCAGCCTGAAATATAGTATTTACATTTTTTTCATTATTAAGTTGTCTTTTAGAAAGGTTCTTGTGCTCTTCCATTCATTATTTAATCTTACATACTACTATTTAGGTTATTTTTCTTGCATAAACTCTAAAGTCTTCATATAATCCAGGGCTGTGTGAGCTCATATAACACGGGGACGCCCCCATGCGGAGAACAGCAGCGTTACAGCATGAACACCTGCTAAAAATACTTTAGTTTCGGTTTCCAATCATCAGAAATGAGACCTAACTTTTCCTCCCCCTCTGTCCCCAGCAGTCTGTCAGTCCGTCAGCAGTTCCTTGGTGGTGGAGAGCAGGAAGGGCGTCAAAATGATGGAGGCAGATATACTGAAGTACGTCTGCTCCAATCAAGGGGCGGTGAACACGGATTTTCTCTTGTTTAATCTCGGTTCCGGCGATTCGACCAACGTGTCGGAGATCATTTGTAACCAAGAGAAATTTGTATCGTGTCACCCGTACGGGCAGCCGAAGGTGGTGGCCCGGACCAAAGTGAGACTGTGCAGAGTCAAAGACTGTCAGGGACAATGCAGAGGACTCCACCTGTGTAAAAACTTCCTCTTCAGCGGATCCTGTCACTTCACCCGGCAGAGGTAAATATATCAGCTGAAAGGCCTCCGGTGAGTCACACAGCCCAGTTGGCTTGTGTGAGGTTAATGGAGCTCAGTCAGGAAATACCATTTATAGCTGAACGTTATCAAGCTATCATCGTTTTCTATGTGTGATTAAAGATGTTTAATGGCATTAAGGACGGTGTCACAGGTTGGTTGTAGCGTTGCATTTAATGTCTACCTGCTCTAAAGGCCTTTAACTGCCAGTGTTGCGTTCACGCTCTGTTGGCTAAATGAGACACGTCCCGCAGGCTGGCACTCTCCTGAGTGTCAACAACAAACATGGTCATGTTAACACTTTAAACAGCCAAAGTTGATTTATATGTAGCTTCAAAGTAATAATATTGATATTAAAGGAACAGTCAGACACTTTAGGAAAACTCAAAGTGTAATTTATGTAAGCTAAATATGAAGCTAGCTTATCAGTTAGCCTAGCTTAGCTCAAAGGCAGGAAACGGAGAAAAGACTAGCTGGACTATGTCCAAACAAAAACCTGAAAGTGCACTGTAATTAACACTGTGCTGTTATTAAACTATATTGAAGTCAAACTAACAGGTTCAAACGTTTTCAGGAAGTTGAGTACCGGACTATTTTTTTGACCTGATGCAGTGACTTCAGAACCTGATTGTGCCAGATGGTTCATGCAGAACCAGCTGGGAGGTGAAAAGGTGAAAAGGGCACGTGCTTTTAAAAAATATTTAGGTGACTGGAAGAACCAGCTTTCTACCTTGAACTGTGAACTTCAACCAATCAGATCACATAACCACATAACATAGTCAAACTCTGATTGAAGGACAGGAGAAGAGCGAAAATGTCTTTTCCGTCAAGAAAAGCCTGCAGTACTACTGTTCCTCCGGTGCTGTTCCTTCAGTGCTGTTCCTCCAGTGCTCTTCAGCTCTAATATAACTGACACTGGCAGCATCTATGCTAACCCAGCATAGGTTAGCACAGCCACTTGAGACAGGCTACAAACAAGTCAACCTCCATAAGTCCCCATGTTAAAATGTCTTCACAGCAGAAATAAACATGTTTACAGCCTGGTACAAAAAACAGTTTTGGTCTCTATAGCTACTTTCCCCATTCATGACAACTGTAAAAATTTAAAGTCATGTATAATTAAGAGTGTGGCCACTTTGATTGACATGTAGGTGTTGTCACAGGTAGCTTGTAAGAGCAACAAGGCTTTGCTCAGGCCACCTCAGCTCCACCCACGATATATGATTTTGCCTGTTTTTGGATTAGACCACTCTGAGCTTCACAACATCTTATCAGAAATCTGTGGGTGACGTCATGGAAACTACAGTAAATCCATTTTACATTTATACAGTCTATGATCGTCACACACCTAGCATTAAACCACAACTGTAGCTCATGCCGTAGCTGCCAGTAGTTCCTCATAGGAGGCGCATTGATCTGTAATCACTGTGCCCAGACACAAGTGCATAGCTTGAAGCCTGGCAAGACGCATTCTCACAGGATTTTGTGATCTTGTAGGTTCCAGCTGCCTCTTAAGGTTAGTAGCTCTGTGGAGTTTTGCCAGGCAACCGGTATAAATGGTAAATGGACTGTACTTATATATCTCCTTTCTAGTCTTCCAAACACTCAAAGTGCTTTTACACTACATATCACATTCACCCATTCACACACATTCATACACTGATGGCATTAGCTGCTATGCAAGGTGCCAACCACTCATCAGTTTTAGGAGCTAACCATTCATACACATTCACACAACGATGGTGCAACCTTCGGGAGCAATTTGGGGTTCAGTATCTTGCCCAAGGACACTTCGACATGCAGACTGGAGGAGCCGGGGATCGAACCGCTGATCATCTGATTAGTGGACGACCCGCTCTAACTCCAAGTCACAGCCCACCATGCACTGCCCTTCACAGGCAAAATGACAACGTTTACTTTTCTGTATGTCATGCAGCTTGCGATCCAGCCTGAATCCGTCTGTAGGTACTGCTCTCTGCCTTTGTGGGGCAGGGCAGGCTCCTGTTTTAAGTCTTTATGCTAAGCTATGCTAAGCTAAGCTATGTTAAGCTAAGCTAACCATCTACTGTCTCTAGCTACATTTTACAAACAACTAATATAGGAGTGCCATCAATCTTCTCATCTTCTCAAACAACCTAAAATGTCCAACGATTCTACTCTTAAATTTACTTCATATGAACTCAGTAGGTTCTACAGTAGTCAAGGGAGGGAGTCAGATGCATCATTATCTGTGATTCACATTCAGCTGAAATAATGACCTTTCCCCTGTCAGCTGGTTACTGCAGATAAGTGTTGTATTAGTCAACTGTAAAACACCTCAGTACTTCTTTATAGCTGCTCCTATAACTCATATTCATTTAAATGTACTACTGTGTAGCTAGCTTTATGTATGTAGATGTTTTGTGTTATGATTTGTAGACTAAACTTCCACGTTCTCTTTAGCTGTTAAAGTTAAATGTATTGTAGTTACAAAATATCACACAGGAACTGATTCTTTTGAAAATTCAAACTCGCGTCTGAACTGTGTGTGCTGTGTTCTTTGATGACAGGAGAGGGTGCAACTTCTCCCATGAGCTGCACTCTGCCCACAATGAGAGGATACTGAAAGAGCATGAGCTGGAGAGTCTGAACAGGACGGAGCTGTGCACGCTGCTGATGCAGAGCGACGACAGGCTCCTGCCTCCTGTAAGTTTGACTACAGACGGATGATGCACCCAGAGAGGTTTACTGATGTCTCAGAGTATGGAAGGGTACACAGATCCTGAAAACATGATTGTGCGGGACCCTAGGCTTGATGATGAAGTAACACAAAAACTTGTAAAAACTTGTAAACCATCTCTCCTTCTTGTCTTTTCTTCGTTAAACCAGATATGTTATGATTACAACAACGGTGACGGGGAGTTCGGCCGGTGTCAGGAAGGCATTGCTTGCAAGCGGCTGCATATCTGTGAGAAGCACCTGAATCGTGAGTGCAGCTGCACCAGGAATCATGATTTTAGTGCTCCGCAGACACTAAAAAACCTGCAGGAAAGAGGCGTGCCAGACAACCTCATTTATTCCATCAAGTCAGTGTATGCAAATATACTGGCTTTGAAGTACGCTGACAGAGGTGGTGATAAGAGCAACAGGGGCAACAGGGGCAACAGAGGCAACAGAGGCAACAGAGGCAGTAGAGGCAACAGGGGAAATAGGGGCAACAGAGGCAATAGAGGAAACCAAGGCAACAGTCAGCTGGGACAACGAGCCACTTCTACTAGTGACATCCTTGCTGCCTTTAATGCCTGTTATGTGAACAGCGACAATGGACTAAACTCCTCGAACAGCGACATCTCCAGTGTCGTCAACGACCCCGATGCAAGCAGCGACGATGGTCAGAAACAAACAGGGAATCCGCATAAAACTTCAACAGGTGTCAGAGGGAGAGGAGGCAACCATGGCAACAGGGGAAACAGGGGCAACCATCAACCGCTGTATCGAACCCATTCCACTAATGACCTCTTGGCTGCCGTCAACGACGACGCAAACAGTGAAGATGGGAGAAAAGAAAGGAAGAGGCCTGCCAGAGGTAAACTACACCAGCTGCCAAAGCTTTCATTAAAACTGTTTTCTAAAAGAACCTGGTGAAACTTTATATTGTATTTTATGTTTGTTTCTTTTAGATAAAACTGAGATATGCATGTATTTCATCAAAGGACACTGTAAACATGAAGGTGAGCAGCAGCAGTAACAGCAGTCAGTGCATTTATGTGTGTATGTTAGAACGATCGTCACATCAGTTTGATTCAGTTTCATCAGTTTGAACTCATTTTGTGACCGTTGTGTTCTCAGAGCGATGTTATAAATATCATGACAAGATGCCATACAGATGGCAGATCAGAGAAAATGGCGAATGGACTGCTATGCAGGGTAATGAAACGATTGAGAAGGACTACTGCGACCCTAAAAACACATACAGGTACGTTAACTAGGATTGTAGGTCTGTAGTTCTGGGTCGATATAAAAAAAATTCAAGAAATAGTTTTGAGAAATACACTTTTTACTTTTTTTGCCGAGAGTTAGATGAGAAGATTGCCACACTCATGGCACAGTAAATATAAAGCTGCATCCAGAAGCCGGCTAGCTTAGCAGCAGCTAGCTTGGCTCCGTCCAAAGTCAACAAAATCCACCTACTGTGCCACCATCTTTATTGCTTAATAATTGACACATTATACCTCGTACAAATTGTAAAAAACAACACACGGGTTTAGTGACGGACTATTTCCTGGCCGGGTGCAGTGACTTCCTGGAGTTGTTAAAGTGAGCTTGCCAGGCAGATACCGGAGACCATGCGCCTGCTAAACTAACTGCTGGTTGCTGCTTCTCCACATTTACCATATAGGCATGAAAATGGTATCCATCTTCCTGTCTAAGTCTCTGCAAGAAAGTGAATAAACGTTTAAATATTATATACCTACAGGAAATAAAATCCCAATATTGGTCTTGTGTTTCCACAAACTAATATATTGGTGTACCGCAACAGATCACATGCCTTTCAAAACTTTTTTTTGCTCTTTGCTGTCTTTAGCAGCAGCAGCCCACCTGTGCATTTCGACACGATGACCTGTGGATCGAACGAAGTACGACGACTCTCTACCATTAACTGTTTGCTTGAGCCAGACTTCATCCACACCACGGAGTGGGTCTGGTACTGGGAGGATGAGTTTGGAAAGTGGACTATATATGCTTCAATGGTGAGTAACTGGAGTCAGAGTCATTTTGAATTAGTTTGAGTGTTGATAATGCTCGGATTTTTTACTGGTTAGAGCCAATGCACCAATTTCATGGCTGTAAAATGTCGTCACCACGTACCTGTATTCTGTTAGGCCTCATAGGCCCTTTTTCAATGTAAAAACCCTAAATATGCAACCTACTCAGCGCCAAACAGCAAACAGACAAAGTTAGCTATTAGCTAGTGAACATGGTGTAGCATTTAGCAGCTAAAGAGACTGACACTTCCCTCAAAAACACAAAACAGTTCAAAGAAGAGTGAATAATAGATTTACATTCATTAAGTGAACACAAACACAACTCCAATGCTAATGGTAATGTTGCTAATTGACTGAATGTGGTAATAAACAATTGCTGACACATTCACCATATTAACTAATAGCATTTCAATGTTGAAAATCAGATCCGCTATGTTGTCATATTGTCATATTTTTTTTTTTTTTTTTAAATACATTAGGTATTTGCTGTTTTTCATGGTCTTAGTTATGCTATGCTATGGTACACGACCTCCCTCTAGTGGTAACTGGAGGAATCTCTGAAAAAAAACAAAAAACCATATTGTACTCCTAAAATATGAAATTTCTAATGAAAATGAAAACAAGACTTTCCTGTAGCATTTATATTTATATTTAATTATATCCATAATTAGTCATGAGCTAAGATAGTGAGTGGAGGAAAAGTGAATATTTCAAATATGCTGCAATCGTGGCTTCTAACGGGAAGTATTAGGAAAAGTAATGAACCGGTTCCCTTCAGGATTCAACTGCAGTCAATACTATTGAGCTCAGTCTGTAGGGACTTGGCTTAGGAACTGGAGGGTGGCTGGTTCAAGTCCAACATGGACCAAAGTTTGGAGGGTGGGCTGGTAGCTGCACAGGTGCCAGTTCACCTCCTGCGCACCCTTAACCAATCCCAGGGCGCCGTCCTGCGTAGCTGCCCATCACTCCACCATCTCACCACATTTGCATGTCTGTGTGAGTGTGTGTGTGTGGTTGTATTTCGGGTAAAATGCATGTAAGAAAAAACTTGAGTGACAAAAATGTTTCCCCTTGAGGGATAAATAAAGTACCTATTCTATAATTGCAGCCAATCAAGGCATGTATTATCTGACCATTTTAATGCTACATTCACATGGATTCAGGCCAAATGGACAACACCTAAAGGACGACACCAGAAATACATACTAATAATATATTAGTAGAATAATACATAGCAGTGACGTGACACACATTTCATTAAAAAAGATGTGTTATGGTCTTACCCTTACTTATAAATGAAGCCCATACGCCGATCCTTCTGGACAAAAATGTCCGTTACTTTTTTGTAGAAGTCTTCCTTGTCTTCTTTCAGTTTTAAAAGTCTCTCCCTCTCAATGGAGATCACTGCCCCCTACCATGCGGCAAGACAACTGTCTGCCTCACCTAGTGCCCTTTCACTGCCGTTGTAAGATCGCTGAGCACACGTAAGAGGTTACACACATATGTAATATACATCAGCTAAACTATGGAAAGTCAGGGGGGGGGGTATCTATTAAAAGTGTTAGAAACATTTGATTGGCGACATACAGAGAGACAGTAACACGCTCTCATTGCATGGCAGAGCACAGTTTGTGAGGGATTGCGCAACCCAAGGTGAGGCTCAGCTTGCTGCTGCCACACTGTGTGTCTCTTCCCCGTATTTGAATGGGAAATGCAAAAATTCAGCGATTTTTAATAAAAAACAATCCAAATTGTTTAAGTTAAATGGAAAATTAGTTTATAGTTCAAACCATTTGATAAATATTACCATTTAATTTGTTTGTTTATCATATATTTTATTTTTTCCATGATGACAGCTGAGGCTCTGCCTCCCCTGCCTCTCCTGACCGCACATCACTGATATATAGTGTGTATTTTTGTGTGTAATTACTGTTTTAATGCATGTAGCTATAAAATGCAGCTTCTCGTCGTCCATGTTTTCCCCCTGTGTGAGCGAGACACGTAATATTCAGTTGTAAATTCCATCATGGAAAAAAATACTTATGCTGTTTAAAGTTTGAAGTCATTACCCTCCATTAACACCACGTCATAAAAACCTTCTAAGTGTCCCCTGTTGAAACATTGACAGAGTTCTAATAGACAACAGGGTGAGTTAGAAAACAGTAGAGCAGCATGAAAAAAACAGCAGCAGCAGCTTCACTGAGGATATTCACACTGACAACATGCCTCGGCAAGCGAAGCTACTGGAGCTGATCTGGGCTAAAAATGGCCCCTTTACCTCTGTTTCTGTGACATTTTGTAGGCGGACCACGACCATAAATGCTGCCATAGTGACAGCAACTCACTGCAGCAAGCTCGCTCTTAATACATTTCCCACATGATGAGAAAGAGGTGAGGCTGTCCAAGCTTTGCTCTCAAGTTGAATTTATAATGTGATATTAGCCTTCTGATGCAATACTCTGCTATCTGAGTGTCACTGGCTGCCGTCCATGTGGACTCTCGACGGTTGTTGTGGAAAGGAGTTGTCTCAGATTCTGCTTTTGAATCATAAAAACTCAAATCACAACAGGACTGAACTTCCCACTTGATCTCTCCCACTCATGGTCTACTAAACCTGAGCTGAACTGATGACTACATATGCTTACATAACCCTTTATACTCTGTTTTATGTTTATAGTAGACATTTTTTTTCTCTGCTACTTAAGCTGATGCTCATGCACATCATTGAAGTTTTAATCTTATCTTTTATGCCTCTACATCCACACAGAAAAATCAAAAGAGGCAGAGACGCCGCCTGAGCTGTGTGTACGGGCTGTGTGGCATCATCTCTGAGGAAAGAGATTAGCAGCAGCGCAGGAGATTGTAGTCAGATTGCATAAATTTGGATTTGTCATGCTCACATTGGACGGATGAATTAAGAAATGAAGTTTTGAAGGCGTTTGGTGGAGTTAAAGCCGATCAGTCCTCTGAGTTTCAAAGCTGAGCCCTGCTTATCTTTGATTATCTTTTGTCCTCCAGGTTTACACTCCCCAATAAGAACATTACAAGAAGTTACAGATTTCAGACTTCCAAAGAGGCACGTGAACACAGCATGAAATTATGAATATAAGACAATAATTGTCTGACAGAAAATCTAATCCAGGACCAGACTGAATATTCACATTGTTCCCTCGTTCCATTCCATTCATATTAGAAGTGAGATGAAAATCATTATAATAGAAATACATAGGTGTAATTAAATAGTGTTAGATATACTTTATCTAGTAGATTTACTTTATTATTCAAATTTCACATCAAGCAGTATGTATTACCAGAAGGGTACAATAGATATTAGGTAAAACATGTATAATGTTTCATATATAATGTAAAAAAACTGAGAGTTTGTTGTTTGACAATAATAAATACAGCACCAAAGTTTCATCTTTCAAAATAAATTAAATATGTTGGAAAATAGTTGCTGAAAACGTGTGAAAAGACTTTGAACGGTATATTACTGAAATGTGGAGTTTAAAGAGATTAAAACAGTTTTTCACCAGTTTTCAGTCCAGGATTTTGTGGGCGGTCCTTAAAGGGTGGCTCGATGACGAAGTTTTCTCGTCTGTTGTTCCTCGTTGGTGGAACGTCCTACCAGTTCCTGCCAGATCAGGGGCGTCCCTCTCTACCTTCAAAAACCTCCTGAAGACCTAGCTCTTCACTGGACATAATAAATCTACCCCCCTCCATATCAGTAGTGCTCAGACTAGCTGAGTGTCCACTCTTCTATGCTAAGCTAACTGGCTGCTGGCAATAGCTTCACATTTAGCGTACAGACATGATAGTGGAGCTAATCTTCTAATCTAACTCTTAGCAAGAAGGTAAGGAACATGGAACTTCTTTAAAAACCCTTGTGGTTCTCTAGCTGCTGTATTTATGTCTTTGCATACTGTACCAACTGGCTCCTGATTGGTCATCTATCTGTCTTGTGTGGCAGGATGGTGGGCACAGAGCAGCAGACATGGACAGCACTAAACTGGAACAGATGTTTATGGCCAATAACAAAGAAGAAGTGGAGTTCACTGCCGGCTCACAGTCGTATTTGCTAAGTTTCCAGGGTAAACAAAGATTATACAGTTGATCTCTGTGGTCAGTTTTCCACATTTCAAACAGTATTATAATCATGTTGTTTTTTTCTCTGCCTTAGACATGATACAGACAAACAAACGTTATGGCACTAAGAGGGTTGTGAGGAGACGGCCCCGGTTTGTCTCCGCTGAGGATGTCCAAGCAAGGAGAGTGAGGTACCGCATCCCACTTATGTTTTATTAAAAAACATTGTATTCAGGCCTCCTCACAAAATAACTAATCTTAGTTTGCTTTCTCACCACACAAGGCCTCGGGCAAATTTGGCTGCTGTACCAGACCACTGGGACAAGACCCAGGTCACTCAAACAGGATACAAGGTATTGTGAATGCACCACACCTTCAAACTGCACGCTTTCAGCCAGCATTCATGGCTGGGCTTAGAAGTTATAATTATGTACTATTATATTATTATATAATTATGTGCTATTATATATTTCAGAAAAATAAAATAATTGTTTAAGAGACTGCTACAATTAGCTAAATCCACATTGTAATTCCTGTGAGGTCCCTATTTGCTTATTGTTTGTCTTCTGGGTGTCGCTTTGCAGAAACATTAACAGAAAAATAAAACAGCAGACATTTCAATCTACAATTGTCCCAGTTCAAAACATATCATTATCATTATGTGTAAATACACTGTGCTGCTTTGGCTTTGTCCTGTACTTTCTCTCTGTGAGAAACCAAAGCCAATTTCTTTACCAAAGGCTGCTCTTCACATAGTATACCAAAAACCAAACCAGCCCATTCTTAACACATATATACTCTGTGAGGCCGCCTCTCCAGTTCAAACCGGCCTATCAGGGTAGTTCTCTGGAATAGTGGAGACCTTGTTGGTTAGCAATAAAAAACATAATTTCCTCGGTTTGCTCGTGACAACAAAGTTTTTTATAGAATTCTGCATATATAAACAAAAATACTGAACATTTGAAAAGACGCGATGATATGTACAACATGCAATATTTAACTTAATTAACTGAGATTTTCTCACACATTCAACCGTCCAATGAAAATAAAGTACCCACCTACTCATAAATCCCATAAAAGGGTATCTGTTGAGGCGTGCTTCCTCTTTAAGTAAGAGACTGGCCATCTTTACTAACAAGGATAGTAGCAAGAGTTGTTGCTCCACTGTCTGACTTCTTCTTTAAGATGTGCATCATATTTTCATCAACACCAGTTAAAAATCAAACCATTATTCCTCATAATACCTACATCTTTAGTTATTTTTCTACTGGGGATGCAGTACAAACTTAAATTGTATACAGTACACAGTGGAGGCACAGCTATTGATGTGCCCATCAATAATTTTAAAGTTACATTTTGTATCAAAATGACATCAAATTATTAGGCTGGTGATAATCTATACTTTTGTTATTGTCAACAAATCCTGTGAAGAGTGAAGTGTGTTGTCAAAGCCTGATGTGTAAGTCCTCTTTGCCAGAGAGCTTCATTGTTATCCAAATACTGTTGACTCAATCCCACAAATTGTGTATTAATCCACTGCAGAAAATAGTCCCCCAACAAATAAACCCTTTTGAGTACCTTTGGATAAAATGTTTGTTTTTTGTTTGTTTGTTTTGTTCTGTTTAGTTTTTTCTGACAATAATCCAAAATTTTTTAAAAATGCTGACGTTATCCTGAAGTGGAGAGAACTTGCTGCCTGGGAGAAATGAAAAAAAAAAGACTTCAAGAAGTCGATCAAGGACACGCAGTTTTACTGATGCGAAGCACCTGAAACCAACATCATCCACCCGCAGAGCCACAGAGCAGTCCACCTGAAGGCAGAGGCATCAAAGTTGTGATAGATGTGCTACGAAAGTAATAAATGCTGCGGTTTGGACCACAGGGCCACTGGCAGCTATAATAAAAGCAAAACGTGCCCTTGTAACACTCTTTAGCTGCAGGCAACACAGGTGATAAAACTGAGGTAGCTCCCCCTTGTGGTGACAACAAAGCAGTCCAATGAGGTGCTCTGCATCTAAAAACAATACAGTTTGCTTTAGACAAAGGGTGACAGAGCAAGCAAAGTTATGACCTTCTTGTGCCGTCGTACAGTTTCTGCAGATTTTAACCTATTTTGCTCATTCAGTCTTTTAGCTAAACAAAATCGAAGGCTTACACTCGGCCCGTGGCCAGACACACTCCTGCGTATCTGTTTGGTGTGTAAATAAGAAAGTGTTCGCCTGTGAATTCTCCATATCAAAGGTCTTTCTGCTGCTGCTGCCAAATTGGCCCAAATATCAGTTCATGCAGGTCTGAAAATGTTTCTAGAAAGGTTTGTGAAAGAATTCAATGTTCTGCTGTGTGTTTTCCAGCGAGTCCCCCTCCTGCGCACCTCAGATGAATTTAAAGAGATTGAAGCTCTTTTCTCTAAAACCGTGAGAGGCTTTGACATAATCAAAATTGAAAGGATTCAGAACAAAGCTCTTTGGGAAGTCTTTCAGTGGTATGTATATGATTTTCACCAATCAGTCTGAGTGGTTGTGTGTTTGATATCTTCTTTCCACTAATGTCTGGTTGTTAAAGTGAGGCTTTGTCACTTTTTAAGTACAAAAAGACTTTTTCCCCCCTTTGTGTTCTACCGTTTTTCCACGTTTTAGAATTTATCTTTATCATGTAATTGCCACTTGTGTCAGCCTTGTGGCAAAAATGACATATTCGCAGTACGCATTCTGAAGTTTTCTTATTTCTTCTTCCCAAATAAAGGCAGAAAACTCAGATGAGGAACAACAACGGTGGGCGCACGGTGACAGAGAAGAAGCTTTTTCATGGCACTGACTCTAAATATGTGGACGTCATCTGCCACACCAACTTTGACTGGAGAATCTGCGGAACTCATGGAACTGCTTTTGGCAAAGGTAAGTTGAAGAAATATTCAGTCTGGGCTACTGAACTGATTTGATAACCAAAGATGTGCAGGTGCACTCTTACGCCTTATTTCCACCGGGGACGTAAGCGCCGCGGAACTGCTGCGGCGCGGTCACCGGAGCTGATCGCTGCCACTCTAATCAATGAAACCATCTCCACTGGGCGCACCACAGAACGTCTCAGCAGCGTCCCAGCAGCATCTCTCCGCGCTGCAGCGCTATCATTCCGTAGCACTTCTATTTTTGACGGAGCCGTTGCTGAATCGCGTCAAGCTCAACAGAGCAGATTGCACCAGACAGGAAGTCCGACACAGAATCAAAGTAATACACTTCCGCCCCCTTTCAAAATAAAACACAATACGCAGTTAATGTAGCCTATCACAACTTCACATCAACATTACGCCATGACCGGTGGCACCAGGTCAGAAGTCAATCAATCAAAGGGCAACATGGATGATGAGAGACTGATTGTCGAAGTGGAGCAACATAAAATCATTTATGATACAACATGATCAACAGTTCTTCAACGTCGGAGAAGTAAATTAAGCTGTTTGTTGTTGTTGATTCATTTCTCGCGCACGTTCAGGATTATCGCGTCATCTCGCGTGAATACGGCTGGCTCGCAAGGCAGCGCTACGCTGCCGTTACGCGCCCAGTGGGGATTGAGGCCGGGCAGAGGACGGAGCCGTTCCGCGGCGCTTACGTCCCCGGTGGAAATAAGGCGTTAGAGGTCGGGGCAGTATTTACCATTCCTGAAATCTGAACATCACACTCAATGCGCACACAAATTTAAGGGGACAGTTCACCTTTAGTTCACCTTTATCTGGTATTGCCGTAGAATGACTTGCTTAGTCGTAGCTCCTTCAAAGTCAACAGATCTTTTTGCTATGTTGTGCTAAAAAAAAATCCATTCTTAAAAACTGCAAAGCAGCAGCACATTTTTTTAAGTTAAAGCAATCAGTTGATTAATCGGCAACTTAAGTTGATCAGCTGTTTTGATAATTGATTAACTGAGTTGTGTCAAACATTTGCTGGTTTCAGCTTCATGGTTGCTGCTTTTTCATGGTCGTATGTGATAATAAAGGTAATATCTTAGACTGTTGTTTGGACAGTTCAGCTTGTGAAAAAATATTTCATAGACCAAACAAGCCTACAAGACCAAATAATTTGCAGATGAATTGAAAATGAAGTCATTAGTTTCAGCCCCAGCAGTATATTGACATTACAATAATCCAAACATTTGTGTGTGTCTGAAGGTAGTTACTTTGCCCGGGATGCCAAATACTCTCACAACTACACCGGTGACTCTGATGTCAGATCCATGTTCATCTCACGGGTCTTGGTGGGACACTACACCAAAGGGTCCTCCAGCTACGTCCGGCCTCCTTCCAAGGACGGCGGGGACATAAACTTTTTCGACAGCTGCGTAGACGACGTTATGGACCCTTCCATCTATGTTGTGTTTGACAAGCTCCAGATCTACCCCGAGTACCTGCTTGAGTACAGGACCACGCACCTGTTGACTGATGACCTATTTGGTGTTGCTTCAGTACCGGTGCCAAAACCAGTGCCGGCACCCAGACCAGTGCCGGCACCCAGACCAGTGCCGGCACCCAAACCAGTAATAGCGCCCAAACCAGCTCCCTACACCCCTAGTTGGGCATCAGCTCAACCTAGCACATCCTCATATCAGCCCAGCACATCCTCATACCCCTCATACCAACCCAGCACATCCTCATACCCCTCATACCAACCCAGCACATCCTCATACCAATCCAACACGAGCTCTGTCCATTTCTCATCCAGCAGTACACCTACCAAATCCACGCGACCTTCTTCATCTTCTTCATCAAAGAACGACTCTTGTGTCATTGCTTAGGGACAACGGTGAAGTGAGGGCAGGTCAGGGTTTTTCAATGGTTAATGATGATTTGAAGGAGCTCATGCGGAATGCTTTGAGTAAATGAAGTGATTAATGAGATGAATATATATTATTACCAACTTTAATGAAGAGTAGAGTGGCTTCTATGCAGTTTTATACACTAGCCAAGCTTTTCATTCAAATTTAGCACCAATTCTTTGCAAAGTAAACATTTGGCGCTGATTCTCGTCATGCACCGTTAGACCGTTACAGAAGAAGAGAGCGCCTGGCAAACTTTAAATAAACGTAAACCACGTGGAAAAAACACGATGGAAATATGACTTTTCACGTTTTGATTTGAGGAAGGTTGCAGTCTCCTCATCGCTCCGCAGATCTGAAGTTTTCATCTGCTGCTTCAGCGGACATTCGAGTCACATACTTAATGTACAGTTCAATTTGTTCCGTAAAGCCATTTCCATTGCCACATTGTATCCATACACCTATTCAATACACAGACACAAATAATTACTATAACTACAATAATTTCTGTTGTTTCCACTTTTTTATGCGCAAATGGAAAATCCCAGATTCAAAAAACAGGTTTTAAAATGAACATCTATATTTACAAACTGTAAATGAGGTTTTGAAATGTGTATGTGAGTTGATTTTGTTTCAGACAATGTTTAGGATGTGGTTATTGATTTCTATAAGCACCACTTACATTGTTTTCAGTGTGTCATTTGCTGAACATTTCCACTTCAACTAAAAATAACGCACTTTCCTAACTGTTGTACTATTTGCAAACACTATTATTTTGAACATTAAAAATAAAAGTATTAGTCATGTTAACCGCACACAGAAATAGTGTTTTATTTCTTATGCTCTGGTTTGTATCATATGGCTTTGTTTGTCACTGCTGGAGCTGCAGTTCTCTCTTCTCGTAAGTGAATTGAAAACGCCACCAGCGATCGGGCTGGGCCTCTTAGTGAAATGAGGCAGGGCATGAAAAATGATCAATATGGCTGCCAGTGCTTCCTCTGACATTAGACATTAGGCCTGTAAATCACCCCCCGCCCGTCTCCCCTCGACACACGCACACACACAAACATACACACACAGTGTATACATACACAAGCAACTGCCTCCTGTTGTGTGTTCCTGTCAATCCGCAGTGTGAACGTGAATATCTTTGCATGTTAAAATGAGATTTCACTGTAGTTATGCACCCTGATGTTTTCACTGAATTATTCCGCATGCTAAAAAAAAATCCATTGACTTACACTAACGCCTGAACATTAGATTTGTACAATATCTCCAATAGTTTGTTTTGACTTTATGTAATTTACATTACTATATTAAAATCAAGATATTAATGTGTCACTATTTGCAGGCATATTGCCAAATTACAAGACCACCAAACTGGTCTAAATGTACCCTGATGAGTACAAATGTAACAAAAATTCAATTAAGTAAACATAAAAATTTGAGTTAAAGCTGTGCAGAATGTGGCAGGTGTTGCTCATAGAGATGAACCCACAGAGGATTATCAGCTGATTCACCTCAGCTCTACAGAGCATTTTAGCATCTTTCAGCACATATAGCTTAACTGTTTTCTTCATCAAGTGCACACGACATGAAATCCTTCAGGACTTTAGGGTCTCAGTAGTGTTCGGCCAACAACGTCAAACAGACAACGCGCCCGACAAGGCTCCAAATGAATGCTAATGTTGCTCTGCATCAGCTGGATGTGTTAAAAGTCCAGTGTGCAACATTTAAAGGGGATCTAACGGCAAAAATGGAATATGATAACGATAACTATGGTTTCATTTGTGTATGATAACCTGAAATTAAAATTATTTATTTATTTATTCATTTATAAGATTATCATGTTTTTATTACTTTAGAATGAGATTTTTATATCTATCCACCATGTTGAACTGCCATTTTTCTGCAAACCCAGAACGGACAAACGGACTCTAGTTAGGACAGTTTCTGTTTTTTGTGAGTTTCACGCCACTGTAGTTTATCCAAGCTTGGAATGGGAGAGTGAGGCAAGCGGTATTCAGTTGGTTGCAATCTGCAACTTCACCACTAGATGCCACCTTTGTGTACCTTCTCTGTACCTTTAATAAGCAATTGGTAGCTTATACATTAGCCATATCAGCATCATATGCTGCTTTAAGGAGGAGAAGACATTTAAATGTCCACCATTTTGGTCAGATGCACTTGGGAGCTGGACCATCAATGGCAAAATCTGAAGTTTACCTAGCTGGTGAATCTTTTTGAAAAATGTTCAGAAAGACTTTAAATTAGGAGAGTAAATAACCAGGGATCCTGTTTACAGGGACCTCATAGGCTACCATAGTTTCTTATTTGATAGTGATATGTTGGGTGCATGGGATATGAATTAATAGAAATTTGTAAAATCTGACTCCAGATTTAATATTGTCACTTCAAAATAAAACTCTGCTGTTATTTAAGCTCTATGAACAATTTGTATTAATGATAATTGAACTAATATGAGATGATTCACAAGCGCTGGTGCTTGGGGGGTTGGTGGTGGAGGACTGAAGGACTGGAGCATCCTCTCCCAAGGGACCCCTGCAGTATATGATTAAGTATAAGAGCACTAATCGAGAACATTTATTCCCCTTCGGTTCAAAACATATCGTGTTTTTTTTCTGTGCCGTAAAGACAAACAGCTCTGACTGAACAGTAGATTACAAAGAGACGATTCCCAGAGAGAAAATGGATTTGGCTGTCACTACCACTGCATTCATTTCTCCGCCCTCGTGCTTTATTATGCGTTCGCTGCCCATTAAGATAGAGCTGTCCTATGGGAATGCAGCTGTGCCCTGCAGGATGCACCAGCCCACCCAGTGACAGTAAATATCCACTGACATTAACCAGCCTAAGCAGCTACTTCCTGTCTGATGCATGCCCGTGGCGGCTGCTGTGTCTTGCCCTGGCTGTCGTTTTCCTGGTAGACAGAGCAGATCCTCCAGAGATGGCTGCATGAAGCTTCCAGGCCTCAGCATATCGGAAAATCTGGTTTTCCTGCATTGCAAGAGCTTATGAATTAAATATGACTCCTTTCCCTTTGTTTGCGTGCACCCCTTCTGGTGTTTGTGGTGTTTATGTTTCTGCTGAGTCATGGTGGTTTTGTTCCAGGCGATATAAGAATGCTATAGCGACAAAACCCCGGGGTGAGTGGAAGTGAGTCAGATCTTTTATTTGGCTGATAGCAGGAGAAGTTTTTGTTGAGTTTCTGAAATGTTTATGGTGATTTCAACATCAGCTGTGCTCAGCAGATCTACAGTTTGTGCAGCCTCAATAGATCAATACTGCACCTGTTGATCAGCCAGGTATTAAAGGTGTATGGTGACTGCTGTATATTTGCTAAATCTGTCTCCCTTACCACATTTGTAAGTCCTCAAAGGTGCTTCATGGAGTCATGGAGTTTCTCAGACTTATGATTACTTATTGTGTGTCTCTGTGTGTGGTTAATTCTTTCTTTCTTTTTATTTCTTTTTAGCCTAGCCATGATTGCCATTGTCAGTTGGTTTGGTCCAGACTGAAATATCTCAACAACTACTGGATGGATTAACATTAGATCGTGTACATTCATGGTTTCCAGACAATGTATCTTACTAACTTTCCCTCTAGTCTTGTCATGAGTTGAAATTATTAATGTTTAGTGAAATGTCTTGACTATTAGATAGATTATCGTGAAATTTGGTTTAAATATTCACATTCCCCTCAGGACGAATTGTAATATCACAGCATCAGGTCTAATCTGTCCAATACTTTGGTTTATGACCAAGCGGCAACCTCCTTGGCTGTGAAACAAAACCACACAGAAGTTCCTTGAACTGCCACTGGAGGCTGGCTACAAAATGAGTCAGTTTCCATAAGTCCCCATATTAAAATGTCCAACTTCACAGCAGAAATAAACATGTTTACAGCCTGGTACAAAAAACAGTTTTGGTCTCTTTAGCTAATTTCCCCGTTCATGACAACTGTACTGAGGGTGAATTTTTATACAACTCACCTGCTCAAATTATGTTATTATTATTATATAATAATTATAATTATATAATATAATATTATTATTATTATCTTAAAGTTATGTATAATCTAAAGTATGGCCGCTTTAATGTGACAAGTGGGTGCCGTCACAGGTGGCTTGTTTGAGCAACCAGGCTTCATTCCGCCCGTCTCAACTTGACCAACAATCCACATCTTTGACAACTTTTGGATTAGCTCGGGGGCCAGTGAAGACTGACAAGATGGTGGCAGCCGGAGCCACCATACCCTGAGCTCTACAACAGCTGTTCAGAAACCTGTGGGTGACCTCACAGAGACTACATCCATGTTTTATACTGTCCATGTTTATGAATAAATATCACAAAAACTAAGGACGTTCCCATCGGCCTTATGTGTTCAGTGCTAATTAGCAACAAGCTAAGTTAAGATTACATCAGCATGTTAGCATCGTCATTGTTGGGTTAGTATGCTGACTTTAACATTCAGCTCAAAGTACCTCTGTGCCTCAGTAGAGCCTCACAGAGCTGCCAGCTGCCTGTAGACTTGAGCTGTGTCAAAAACAACTTAAGCATTTTATGGATGCAAAATCACCAGCATGCAACTGTACAGCAGTTAGTGTTGACACATTCATTCATATGTGTTATACTCTATGGAGTACTAAATGAGTCAACAAGGGAGTGATTTTGGACACAGAAACTATTGGACACTTTTTTAGTTTTTTCTTTCGTTGATGTTGCACTTTCTTGCATTTTATTTTTTTGTATAGTTTTTATTATGACTACTGTCCTGCCTTGAGCTCTGTGATGAATGAGCAGGAAGCGACTGGGACAATGGGAAATGTGGTCTTGATGTAATGTGGGTAAACTCCTCCTGTGAAAGAGACAACCAGGCTGTAGTCTCATCTTAGATTCTGTTTTTGTGCAGCTGTTGTATGGTGTCAGATTCATCTCGCTGTGAGTGGATGAAAACATTTGTACTGAACTTTGAGGTGCAGCCTGTGTCTCTGCTCTGCTGCCTATTATTTTTTTACACGATCATGCATTCACAGCAGAGAGTTGATTATGTCATGAATTCAAGGCGACACCCTTAAATGACCAAAGAGACGCTTGAAGCTGAAATTTTTCAGCTAAAACGTTTGTGAGGGCTCAGATTAATGTATTTGTCTATAAATATCCAACTTAATGCTGATGAAGCTTTACACACATTTAATGTGGAATTAATTAGTTGCTATCGCAGCATCTGTGAATGTGCTGTTTGCTTCCAGAGGGCCGGAAGCTGGACCACAGCTTCTCATTAAAGTGTAATTAGTACCAACACAATCCCAGGATTTGTACATTCATTCGCACAGTTATCCATGAATTAATTAAAAGTTTTCTTGATCCAGCTTTGTGCTTATGATCCTGTTGTCTAATGTACTGACTGGAGACTGCAGTGTCATAATTAGGCTCTGATTGTTCTCATTATTCCTCACACATTCCGACATATGATCAATGAACCTCTGAAATGAAACATACGATCAGATATTTAAGCTATAATGTTATGGTATCAGCCTGCAGTTGAAATAAATTAGCTGTTGACCGCACAGAGAATACTCTTTCAGGGCAGCAAACAGACAGGAGCAACTCTGTGGTGTCATGGCTGCAGCCTGTGGGTTAAAAGAGATTAATGATGTTGTTATTACACTCTGTTACATCACTGACAGCTGTGGGTTGACATGTTCTTCGGAGCCTGAGTGCCGTCATCAAATATTTACCCCTGCTGATGTTTTGATATGACAAACATCTCAATCATTTGACATTCCGCTAATGTTTTTTTCATTAATCTTGTCAAAAAAAGGTCATGTTGAATGGCAAGAACTGATAGGGCACCTTAACAAACCATTTACAAGAGGACTAACTGAACTGCTGGGCATGTGGGGAGCAGCGGGAAAACCTGTAGAAAGAAACATTAACGTTCATTATGGAGATTGTGTTAGCAAACAGCTGGCTATTTACACATCCAGCAGACATCGAGCAACATCAGCATTTATTTGAAACCATCTTTATGGCCAGTCTTCACCCTCCTTCTCACTCTCTTTTGGTCTCCACTGACTTGTATCTTGTTCTGTAGTGGCTAATTATGAACATTGCAAAAACAGAACAGCATCATGTTTTACAATTTCCACCTGCATGTTATGTTCTACGTAATATAATCCACAGGAATGAGACCTACGTCTAATTGTTTGTTTCATAGATGTGCAGCATTATTATTGTGGTAATTTGCTAATGTCAGATTCTTACTTGAGATATAGGCTATTAAAACCACAGTGAAACAGCAATGACAACACAAACAAGTCTTTTCTTTTTTTTTGGCCAGTTATGAGCAGCTAAAGCTGTAAAAATATCTTATGAAGGTGATGTGGTGAAGTGTTAGCAAACTGTTCCGTTTACACATCCAGCAGACATGGGGCAACATTCGTATTCATTTGGAGCATTCTATATGAACAATATTCACTCTCCTTTTAGCTCTCTTTTGGTCTCCACCAACTCAAGTATCTGGTTCTTTAGGGCTAAATGCTCCAATGTCTTAACTAGCTGGTCGCTAACTAGCCATTTGGTGCCAAACTGTGGTTTTATTAGCGCTTTTTAGCGGCAACCTGAGATTTTTGCTAATTAGATTAATTAGAAACATTGCAAAAACAGAACAGCATCATGTTTTACAATTTCCACTTGTTAAATTTGTATATGCTACATATTATAACATGACATGTAATTGTTTTTTCAAAGATGTGCAGCATTATTGTAATTAGGTAATCTCCTAATCTCAGTTTCTAACTTGAGATATTATAGGCTATTAAAACCTCAGTGAAACAGCATGCTGAGAGTGTTTTCTTTCCTTAAACCTGCAGTAACATGTCTTGGCCATTTATGGGCTGTTCAAGCTGTAAAAATGAGTATCTTATAAAGGTGATACTGTGAAGTGTTAGCAAACACAGTTCCCTATTTAAATATTCAGCATAGCAATGTTAATACGAATGTAAATGTTCAGTATTTACTCTATCAACTCTTGCTTGGTCTTCACTCAGTCCTGAGGGAAAATATCTGGCACAAGCTAGTTGTTAACATTATCTATCACCTGTATAGTGTTGAGAGGATGATGTACAGTAGACTTATTCTCTGTGGGTTTGTCTTTATAATTGCCCCTTTTTCATTTGATTCATAGTTCATATAAAATATATTGATTAATGCAGCTTTAAACAAAAACATGCTAACATTATGTTCAAGTTGATCATCATAAACATACATGTAAGAGACATTTTAGAGACATTTCACGTGGTTAAGGCGAATAAAACAATAAAATAGAATCTTAAATGTTATATTATTATTATTTTTTTTATTTTTATTTTATTCTATTATTTTTTCTCCTGCATCACATTTCATTCCCTTTTTTCTTGACTGAGAGATACTCCCTTAATTTCCCTGCTGGCCAATCAGCTTCATGCACCGACTGCGGTAATGAATCCACTACACCCCTCACGTTCCCGGCATGCATTGTGGAAAGAGAGAGAGAGAGCTAGAAAGAGAAAGAGAGGAGAGAGAGAGAGAGAGAGAGGGGGGCTTGGCTGGGAGGCTGAGGAGGACCGTGGACCTGAGCGCAGAAGAAGAAGCAGCAGCATCATAAGAAGAAGAAGAAGAAGAAGAAGAAGAGTCAACAGCCGACACATCATCATCATCATCATCATCAGTGATCACCGCTCAGGTAAATGATGTGCGCATTGATTCCCAGCGTCATTCCCACGTTTGGTTTCCAGTGTTTTCCTCCGTGTGTGTGTGTTTCCTGCTGCCGGCTGTGTTTATTGGAGAAATCATCAGCCTCACACAATGAAGCTCATCTTCTCCGGGTGTTTTTTTGTTGTTGTTGTTGTTATGATCACTAACACAGCCCCTCGGATAAGGCGCGCATTGTTTTGCTGTGTCAGGCTGCTTTTGGGGCGCTCTGACAGCTCGGTGATGTAGTACTACAGGAGGTTTGTGCAGGGATTCCCTCAGCCATGTCTCTGCAGCCTCCAGCCCAGTCACCCCTCCACCGCGCAGCGGAGGGAGGTGGAGGGGTGGGGGATCCATTTCATGACTGTGACCGGGGCACACGGTGGATCATAAACTCACTTCACCCGCATTTTCAGCTGTGTGTACACATCCGCAGAGATGTGAAAGCCCCTTTAGTAATATTTGTCTCTGAACTCTTATTTTATTATTTTGCCTGAAGATAATGGCCAGCTTATTTTGTATTATTACCCCTATTATACAAACTGCATCTAAACCGTCCCACCCATATTGAATATTTTAAATGATAACCATCATCCCATGTTGCAAATTTGCAAATTATAGTTATTGTGCTGATTTCAGAAATAACCTTGTTTTGGTTTTTTTGGGGGGGTCCTTGGGGCAACGGAAACAGGCTATGAACACAATGTAGCATACTGTCACCTTTTTAAATGGCAACAGACCTTTTTTCACAGCAGCCATTTTGACATGAAATAGTAAACACAGGTGTTACCAATGTTGTTAATTAAGGTCCCATTCCATTCAGGTCAAACAGAGTCAGGGTGCTGCTCGCTGGAAAGTCTCTGCTGCACTAAATGGAACTGAACCTTAATTAGTCTAATTGGAAACACCTGCGCTCACCGCACTATGTCATGTGAAAATGGCTGCTGTGAAAAAGGTGTGTCGTCAGCAAACAGCGATTATGTACAATATTCACGCTCCTTTAACCTCTCGTTTGGTCTCCACCACCTCCTGAGGTGAGTATCTTGTTCTGTACTGGCTCAAAATGCTCCGCTAACTAGCCGTTTGCTGGGCCAAATGGTGGTTGTATAAGCGCTTTTTAGCAGAGAATTTGAATTGTAAGTCTAAATTTCCTTCTTTCCTTACAGCTCTGTTTTACTCTCCGCCAGTTCCCGAGAATGTCTGGCTCTTTAGCTGCTAAATGCTACATTATGTTCACCAGCTAGTAGCTAACTCTGTCTGCCTGTGTTTTTCCCGGTAAAGAACGCTAACTGCAGGAAACAGTGCTGCTCACAGTGGTGAGAGTGAAGCAAAACGTTAAAGTCGCGGGCTGGAAAACCAAAACAATTAGCTTAAAGGTGCTAAAACTTTACTTAGAGCTCAGGAGAGCTGCTGAGTCAGGTGATAAACCTCTGCGTGTTTGTCACTGTGAGCTATCCCTTTTTAATACAAGTAGTCATATGATTCATTGCTGACAAAAATATTGATCATAGCCTTTTAACATATTTTACAAGATGTGAGTACACTTGAAGGGCCAGTGTATAGGATTTAGTGACATCTATCAGTGTAGCTACTGATCACCTCACCCTCTCCTCCTCTTCCAAGCATGAAGGAAGCTGCAGAACTTGTGAGAAGCGTCTAAATCTTTCACACGGGCCCTTTAAAGGCCCTGAAAACCTGTTTCTCCAATCAGCTTCTCACTGAGTGATGGGGTCACATATTTTTGTTCATCAACGTTGAAGAGAAAAACTTAACTGAAACATAGCACATGAACATACAGATTTATTGTCTTTACTCAACTCCACATCCAGTGGATGCAGTGTTACACCTCAGCTCTGAATATTGATGATAATGACGCCATACTGTCAAATGAACACCATGAAATATTTATCAGGCAATCAGGAGGCAAACACAAGTGTTCCCTTCATGACCAGTCATCTATTTTGTCTCCCAGCAGATGCTCCCCAGCATGAAAGGCCGCCTGCAGCCACTAATGATCCCTGACTTTTTTTTTTTTTTTTTCTGCAGAAATGATAAATTGCAAAATATCAGTGACCTTTCTGTCCTTAATCAGCTGCTTCGCTGCTTCTCGGCGTGCTCCAGACTTCACGGAGAAAAGTGTTAGTTTGTGATGGGAGGAGACTTCGATGTAGAAACAAGTTGTAGTAATGTGGGGGCTGGTTTGTTCTGAATAGAGCCATGAATCAATATTCTGCTGATGCTGCTTTATGTGGACATGATTCATCAACAGCCTGTTAGTCATAACTTAGATAGGAATGGATGATGTATTAAGTAGGGCAGTGGTTTGTTTTCGAAGCTTCTGCATGAAGTTGATGAAACATATGTTTATATTAGCTTGTACTCTTGTGCCTGTGGTGCTTCAGTCCAGTGAAACCTTTGACTTAACCTGTGAATAACCTCCTGTTCTTTCCTGAGCTGAGAGAAGTCGTTGAAGGTTTCTTAATATTTGTCTAATCTCTGGAGCGGTGAAAGATCCGAGGTTGGTCCTGCTTCCTGCCTCATTACCTCATTGTCTGTGTGGTTATTAAAGTGGCGTCTGCAGTGAGAAGGGCGGTGAGGTCACTGCGTGGTGACTCGGCTGTGACTCCTCGCCTCACCAGCTCGTCGCTGCTGCTGCTGTTGATGCTGCTGCAGACACTCTCACTGTGAGCTGAGACTGTGCACATTCTGTCACTGCAGTCGTCAAGGTTCACAGTTCAAGGATGACTTTCTCATTCCTGCTCAGTGGTTCTGCAAGTGCAGAAAGCAGCAAGACACATTAAGTTTTAAGCTCCAGTGTTTTTCATTTGTAAGTCAATCTGCGCATGATAAAGTATTGTAATCATAATTATGTCCCCCATTACCTTATTAAGTCTGATCTGGTTGCACATTTCCTGTTTGAAAAGGTCTGTAAAGTTGGTCTAGAATAGACACAGTGCACGGAAAGTGTTTCACAGCATGTTTGCATTTTCAAGCACTGAAATCAACAGCCTAAGTGTCCCCGCAAGCTGGCATCTTACAAGTTTTGCAATGGCTGATTAAAATAAGCAGCAGGCTTCCAAACAACCTCCCACGACAACTCAACACCATCTTTTCTGCAGACCTCACGCCACAGCAGAGGCGAGACAACACGCAGGAATATTCAGTGCATTCTAAGATATCGTTCAATGAGTATAGTCCACCCACAGCTTATGATATGATATGATATGATATGATATGATATGATATGATATGATATATGGAGATCATATTTGTGGAAAAACTGTCTGTAAAAGTTGCAGCAAATCTTCATTTTCTTTTTTTTTCTTTTTTTGTTATGTGTCCTAACCATATCTGTGATATATTAATCACCCTTAAAGAATTTAATAAGGCTGGGATTTAGTGATTAGTTTTAGTCCCTGCCACAGTTGCCAAGTGCTTGCTCATGGTGGGAATTGTTGGGTCTCTGTAAATAGAATTATTCAGAGTACGGTCTCGGCCCGCTCTATATTTAAAGTGTCATGAGATAACTTCTGCTGTGATTTGGATGTGTAAACGATTCTTTGAATATTACTGTGTTTATTGGTTAGATTTGAAGATGTTGACCACTGGGCACGGTGATACAGTGGTTAGCACTGTCGCCTCACAAACTGGGACTTTTCTGTCTCCCAGCTTTCTTAAGGAGTTTGCATGTTCTCCCTGTGTCTGCGTGGGTTTTCTCCGGGTACTCTGGCTTCCTCCCACAGTCCAAGGACATGCAGGTTAACAGGTTAATTGGTGACTCTAAGTTGTCCGTAGGTGTGAATGTGAGTGCGAATGGTTATTTGTCTCTGTGTGCCCTGTGATGAGCTGGCGACTTGTCCAGGGTGTACCTCGCCTGCTGGGATCGGCTCCACCCACCTGCGATAAGCAGTTATTTCATGGAATGAATGGACGGATGTTGACTAATGATACAAAATGGATTATAAATGTTTGTAATTTTGGTGATCTACAATTGAAGTTTATTTCACTACTGCATACACTGACAATTCTGTATTTATTAACAGTAAATATCAAGTATCTTCTTACACTACTAACGGCGTGTCACACACTCTGGAATGTATCAAATGTAGTGTAAATATAGACGACAAATGTGTAACAAAATGCAGATGCCAGCATACACTGTACACTTATATTACAGGTTTGATACAGATGCAAAAGTCATTTATTTATTCAAGACTGGAGACTTAATGTTGAAATTATTAATACATGAGTTCAGTTTGTCAGAACAAAATCCTGAAGCTTTTTTCATGAGATATTTAGCCTCTCTGTGCACTCCCAGTAGCAACACGAAGAAGGTGGCAGAGTGCTAGACATACAATGATGAGTCATAATGTTACCGTCACTGTTCCCTGAAAAGTAAGAGCAGAGTGTTACTTAGCTGGGCTCGTGCACCACATGTAGGATCATGAGTAAAAATAATATAAGGAGCGGGTTGCTAAGCGACTGTCGAAACATTGTAGCTCATCTGATGCTGTAAAACAGATCTTTTTTTATTTTTATTTCAATGAACGTGTAGGAATCTGTAGAATGAAGATGCTGGCACTTATAGGATTTGACCAACAGGAGCAAGCGACAGTGCATGACAGACACCAATCAAAAGGATGTACGGTTACATGTTAGATACAAAGATAAAAATGTTCATATTAATCTTTAGAAACAACTCTAAAGTAACTGGAAGTTAATTATAGTTTTAACTTCACAAACATTGCATTGTTTGAGTTAAGCCTTACTAGGAGGAGTCAAACACATAGACAGTATAAATATGGGCGTAGCCTCTGTGACGTCACCCACAGGTTTCCAAAGAGTCAGTCGTATGTGAAGATTGCAGTGTAGTGGCTCTGAACGGTGCCATCTTGGCAGTCCTGCCTCTGCTGCCTCCCAGCTAATCCAAAAATCTTAATTTGGCATAACTTTAAGCCTTAATATCATTTATAATGTGTCATTTATAATGTATAATAATAAAAATTCACCCTCAGTACAGTTGACATGAACAGAGAAATTATTCTGTAGCCAGCCTCGATTGGCCATTCAAGGAACTGCAGTTTTTGGCACTTCCGCATTGGCTTCATTTCCCAGCCATGGAGGTTGTCGCTTGGTCAAACACTGTGAAATACGGCAAACATGCTAACAAAGAGTCTACAACCACCATGCTTGTTACTCTTTAAGGCTGCATTAAGGCACAGTGGTGCTTTTTTTGAGCCAGAGTCTAATAATCTAAGTAATGCTGTAAAGATGCGTCATACTGAAATTAAAAAAGGCAAGAGGAAAGACAGGAGGAAGCTGATTGAAAGCCTCACTGTCTCCTTCCGACTGAAACATAAGTATTAATCTTAAACCCAACTAAAGGCAGTGGACTGAAACAAAAACAACAATGATTTCATTATTCTCAGTGCCTGGAGCCAGGATGGAATAACAGGAGAGGTCGAGGAACAAACAAATTCAAAACAGTCTGAAGAGCATGAGCTCAATGAGTTCATGGCAGTCTGCTTATCAGATTTAGATGGTTTTTAGATTTAGATGATAGTTTATGTTTTCTTCTTCCTCAGGTTTAGACCAGTTGTAAAGTTAGGTGAAAGGTAAGAACATCGTCCTCTGGGGACAATGAATATTCAAGGCAAATTTAATATAAAAAGTAGCTTTTCAGATACTTTCACAGTATTAGTGAAGGAGATATTTTGGCCTCAGGGTAACGCTAGAGGAAAGTATAGAAAGTCACTAAAATCTGTAGGTGTCATCCTCTGGGGACCATGAACATTAGATGTCATTCCAGTCGCTGTGGAGATATTTTGCTCTGGACCTGGAAGTGTTGGACAGACAGACGGACAGTGAATAAAAATATCATCTATGGTAACCATGACAACAGCTCTGACTGCAAGAATTTTGAACCGTAACAGTCCAACATAGCGACTGTCATGAACATCCATCTGGCAGCGAATCCCACACATTTATTATAATTCCCCAGAATGCCTTGGGGCAGGTTAAACGCCATCCCTCTGCTATCCCACCTCTCTTTAATTTCATTTTCCTCACTTTGACTCGAGTCCAGCGACCCTCTGCTTTAACTGATTAAACCCCCAGCCCCTCCAACCCCCCAGCCATGAATAATAAAAGTTGTTTGAGTGCTTGTGGTGACACGCTGCACAGTGGACACACACTGATCCCTTTAAGCTCGTTACACTTTACCAGTTTTGGACAAAGACTGTGTGTGTCGATGTCTTGGTGTAGGCTGTGAGCAGGGTTCTTGTAAGAGCCCGGGCAAGGATGCTAAAGCCCTTTTATCACTTCAGGTTTACATAAAGGTTCATTAAATTCCAAACACGTTATAGTAAATGGTATTACATTGTATAAACATACTGTGAGATGAGGGATTTTAAAGGTATTAGTGAGTAAAATGTTTTTTATGCCATACAAAGGTGTTATTCTGCTACCTTTCAGGCCATTTTTTGTCTGTTTTCTGCCTTCATATTTTATTTAAATCAGACAAATTACACAGTGATTGATCCAATACATTTCAACTAATGATTGTTTTCATTGTTGATTAATTAAGTAAGTATTTGCTTGATTTCTCATTTAAAATGAGTGTAATACCACTGTCGTAAATATGGACATTTGTATTTATGATTACATTACTTATGAACAAAAACTAGCAAGTTGACAACTTTAGTAACAACCAAACATTGAGTAAGTGGGATAACACAAGACATAGCAGCCAGCTGATAACAACAATAACCAACTGCAGTCAGCCCAGCTCAGCGTCTGTCTTTCAGCCTTTTATTTCACCAAGCTCTCACCAACGACCAAAAGTCAGTCCCAGATTTAGCCTTGTTCGGCGGCTTCTTGCTCACTCACTCTCTCCTTTTCTCTTCTTCGCTTCCTCTGTCAACGTCCTCTTCAGTCTTTTCTGTCATTATGTCCAAAGGGGCTGCTGAGCCTGGTTACATTGTCTGCTTGCCCAGCTCTGGTTCTGGCATGACACTGGCTCTTTCCGGTAGTCCAGAACACCTGTGGTGCAAACACTAACACCCCCTGGTGCTCTGAGCTCACAGTCCGGGCAGCACAGCTAACAAACTGAGCTAACATTAGCTAACAGCAGCTACAGTTTACAGTGGTTTACTTTACTGTCCATCAGAAAACTCAAACACAGCAGGCAGAGGACATCAGAGGGAAAAAAATGATCCATTTTCATCAAAATCAGTGAAATAGGCATATGAGGCGCAGAGTCGGAATGACAGAGACATCATAGACCTGATTACGTCATATTAAGTCATTGTATCATGAAAATGATTTCAAACCTTTTATTTTATTGTAGAAAAGTTACATGTTGCTTTAATTTGGGGGCATAATAAAAGGCAGAACATTTTTTTTAAAAATCAGACCCTGAGTTGACATGTTTTGATTGAAAGAATTGATTGTTTTACACCTAACAGTCAAATACCTGAAGACTGATTCAGTGAAAAGTGCCTCTGACTGAATCTAAACCTGAACTTGAACAGTCAGTGGAAATTGTGTTACTAAATAATTAGTGACACAATAACCAATGTTGAACTCCGTATTTTTTAAGCATGGACTACATCTACCACAGTTCCATGTTACAATACAAATATCAGTTGCCACCGTGGGCTTCCCTACCATGTACCACCAATTTCCCCCACTTCCAAAACTAAATACACATGGTCCACATCCTTGTTCAAGCTGTGAGAGGGTATTTACAAGAGGCTGGTACATGAAATCTTTCATCCAGAAGTAACTCTCGAGTACTCCTCGCATCATTTAACTCATTAAGAAACTCAACATCTGGTGTGTTCACTGTTATTTGAAAGCACATACTGCTCATTGTTGCATAATTCGGACTTGTAAGGTGGGAAACAGGGACGCTACATTGTCAAAGAGGGTGGCATGACACTACTGCATGTACTTAATAATTAGTCAACAATTCTAACAGGCTGTGGTGTGTGAATTCACAGAATATGTGATACATTTGACGAATTCACAATCAGGATGCAAAAAAAATGAGTGAAACATGAAAGAACTTGAAACCAGCGGGGAGGAAGTGTTAGCTCCCTTAAGCTCTATCTTCATCAATTACAAGATTTTTAAATATAGAATAAGTCACACACACTCTCAACACACACTCCCAATACACACTGTACACCAGCGGGGGTCCCAGGGTCTGGTGTGGTATTATCCTGTTCTTCCCCGTCATTATGGAGCAAAACCTGTGATTACTGCAGAGCCAAAGTCCTGTTTGCTGTTCGGGTTTAAGGACTTCTCTAATATTTCCTTTATGCACTACTTACTGTACTACTCATCAGCTTCAAATTATAGGTTTCTCTTTGGGTGGAGTGCAGTCTGTAAATATTGAGCATCAAATATGATTTGACAGAACAGCCACATCCTTTCTATTGCTTGGCCCCAACAGACTTGAATCCAAAGATCATAAATGTGTGGATAAACTGTGGTTATTTTTGTCCTGTTGCTACTCGGATGTTTTATTCTTTCTTAACAAACCCTTATCGCTAATGTTTGCCACCAGGTCAGCAGTGACGGAGCATGGGGTTCCTCCCAGAGTGGATATACTGCACAGAGAACTACGAGGGAAAGCCTTTAAGGGTTTAATAGCATCAGATGTGCTCAGGCACAGAGAGAAAGCAGCTTATAGGGTGTTGAGAAAGTGGGAATGTGCCAGTGCTGTAAAGATAGTGATTTTCAGCATTTCAGCAGACAGCTCCTTATCTGTCCAAAGGGATCAAGTCGCTACAAAGTGGGCTGAGCTGGCAATCAGTAGCCTTGTGATTGTAATTGCCACTGCTGGCTGTTCAGTCTGTTTTCTAGCAATTTTCTATAATTTGACTTAAGGCCTGTTTGCTCTGTAAAAGCTTTGTGGTCGTTGACACATAAGCATAATTCTCAGGGGGAAGCCCCTTCACTCTGTGACTGAATAGGCTGTTCAGCCGCAGGAAGGCATATTACGTCTCTCATTCTGATGTTATTCGTCATGACAACAAGCATCTGCTTTGCCGAAATGCCCTGAATCCCCAAACTCGAGTATCAAAAGATTTCTGATAATATTCTATATTTGGATTGTCAGCAGATACCATGTAAAGATTCAAACACACTAACAAGTACTGCATGTTGAGCAAAAGCTGATACATCATCTTAATCTGTGCAACAGGGCTGCAGTCTTGTTCAAAAGTTATTACAAACACATCACTGAGCCACACTATTGCACTGAGTGCCATGTTCCCTCATCACCATTAACGTGTACACAAGCAGTTGTTAGCGGTGACGAACTCACTAGAGCACCAAATGTGTATTAATCCACCGCTGAAAATAGTTCCCTGGAAATGCACTTTTTTTTACTCAAGGTAATGTTTGCTAAAGTGCCCAGTAAATCCTACCTTCGTTAAGGTTTTAATGTTTAATTTTTGCTCAAACAGTTTAAGAGAACTGTTGATTTAAGTCTCTACCTGTCTCTTGTATTGCGTTATACTGAGTGGTCATCTCATATATTGTCTACCACCCGTAAATACTACATTTCCCAGCTGTTTAGGAAATGACTGGGCTTTTAAAACTGAACTAAATTAATCAATATATTTGTGTTGGTGATTGGTTAAATAACTTCATGCACTGTTGAAAGATTAATTCTAAGTTACAGATTTTAAGAGAATTATCACCACTCCCCAGTTCCTTTCAGTTGTATGGTTTTAGTGTCTTTTAGCTGGTTGTTTTGGTTTTCCTGGCTTGCATCTCTCTCAGCAGGCAGCTGTTTTCAGCAAACAGAGCATGGATGAATCCATTACCTGCCCAGCAGCAAACAGCAGACAGGCAAAGTTAAAGACTAAGTTCATGAATAAAATGGAGCATTTAGCAGCTAGCGAGCCAGACATTTCCCTCAGGAGTTGGTGCAGACTACAACGGAACTAAATGGAGAGTGACTGTTGGACGGCCAAATGAACGCTAATGTCGCCCCGTGTCTGCTGGATGTGAAAATGGGCAACTGTTTGCTAGCATGTTAGCCACAATGCACACAGTTGCCAGTTTATGAATAGTTTGTGGTACTGTTGAACTGTATTGTGTTACACTGAGAGGTGTTTCTCATATACTGTCTACCCTCACTGATATAAATGGGGGTAACTCCATGGCTTCTGACTTCTCTCTGAAGGGAGGCGAGAAAAGAGAATTTCCCCTTTCATCAGTGAAGGATCGGAAAAAGTGACATGATTACACAAATGCTGCACTTATGCTGCTATGAACAATAATAATCTATAGCGCTCAGAGGTCAGGTTTGCTGATCTGAGTTCACTTTCTTGCCTACAGATGCTCAGGCAGAAGCTACAACTCTCATTCCCCATAAAGACTTCCTGATGGTGATCGTCTGACTACATTAACTTGTCAAGATGAAACATGTGCCCTACATCCTCCTCTCCTCCTGCTGTGGGCTTGTTAGACCCTCCTCCCTTTAACTACAAGAACACCGCTGCAAACACCGCCTGAGACTTGACGCCTCAATAAGAAATGCACTTTCATCTCATCCAAGCTCCATTTACTGTGAGAGCGGCCTAATTTTAATCAGGTTTAAGAGTTTCTTTCCCCTCTGCTAGCATCCTTGCTTCGTTGCAGTTTGATAGCTAATCATTTTCAATGTCTCTTCTCTGCCACGCTGGGTTCCATGTGTTATATAACTGTTTCCTTTCTCCCAGCGGGCTCTATCTGCTTTACAAAGAAATGAGCTGTGAATAACTGCTCCAACTTTGCATCATCTCTGCTGTGTCACAGAATTATTTGCCAGCAGTTTCTGTCCCACCCTGCATCGATAACTTAATCTTATGCAAATCAGGTTTAGCAGATTCAAGCTGTAGCTGCACCACCTTAGTGCATCCTTTTAAATATCAGTTTTTGTTTGGCACCTTCCTAAGCTTGACACTTCCAGGTTTGAGTCTTCACCACAGAGCTGATGTTGCTAATTAGTGTGAACATCAGAAAGCAGAAGAGCGTCACAGGTTGAACAAGTTCTGTCTGAACTAAATTTATATGTGACACACGATCTTTCCAGAGGAATGCCTACATGTCATACATACATTTGTAGCTAAAATGAAATAGTAATAATATGCTAGTGTTATTTCACTCACATGAGAAACAGCCACAGTTCAAACATTCTGTGTGAATTCAGTTATGGTCACTAAAGGGGCAGTGCAACAACCTTTAAACACAACAGTTATATATTATCATCTTGTAATTTTAACTCTTCATTGTGTGTTGTTTGGTGCTGGGTATGTAGTGTACAGCAGGTTCATTAGAGAAAAACACGATTGATGAGATTGGTGAGACTGAATCAAAACACCCAAAACAGTCGTGGGGTCATAAATGTCTCTGGGGTGGGATGATCAGCCTGAGTGACACCTTTCCCATTACACGCAATGATTTTTTCCATTCTTAATATAGAAGCATTGATTAGTGCAGCTTTAATGTGACATTTTTTTTTTCACATCCTACCTTCTTTCCTTTGTCTCCTCTGCAGGATTTCAGGCATTCTTCCCCCTCACCTCCTCTGGCCTGACTGACCTACCAGCCCATCACCATGAACTACCTCCGTCGGCGCCTGTCAGACAGCAGCTTTGTGGCCAACCTCCCCAATGGCTACATGATGGATCTGCAGAGGCCGACCCCTCCAGGTTCATCCACATCCTCTCCTGCTTCCCCGGCCACAGAGAGGCGGCAGCCTCCGAGCATCCCGAGTCAGACCCAAGGTTCGGGCTCAGCCACGGGCCCAGCCTCAGGCTCGACTTCAGGCTCGACTTCAGGCGCAGGGAGCTTCCTCAGCTCCTTCTCCAGTGTGGTGAAAAGTGCTCAGATGGCCCAGAACGTCGCTGCTGCTGCACACGCCAAATCAGCAGCAGCAGCTGCTGAAGGAGCTTCAACAGGAAGCAGTCAGCCACCTAAACCTGTGATACGCAAGCCCAAGATCCTGCTGGTCATCGATGATCAGCACACAGACTGGTGAGTGAAAGTTTAATGGTGTTAAAGTGTGTGTGTGTGTGTGTTTGTGTGTGTGTGTGTGTGTCTGTAGTCATGTCTAGAAGAGAAATCATTTAAATTCCAGTTGTACTTTTGTGTTTTAAATTGACTTGAGTTTCCAGTTTCTAGTTCAACAGGTAATGAACTGAACTGTGAGTTATTTGTTTTCAGTGTTCCAGGTCATTCAGAGTTTAGCTCCCTTTACAAATCCACCACAGATTACAAAAACCAATGAACATCTTAGCTCACTTGCTATCTTTACTGACTGGAAGTAATATGACTACAGTTCTGCTACATGAAGCAGAGTATCTGGAAAATAAAAGATGACAGTTCAAACTTTAAAAGTGTAAGTATGTTTGAACTGAATATGTGAGCACTCCCTTAACATGCTGTAATGCTGCACTTCCTTTAGGTCTACCTGAGTGGAATCTTTATAACATGGAGTAGTAGCCAATATGTTGTTTGTCATTAAATGAATAGTTTGTTGGGAAATAAGGTTAATTTCAGGAGTAGAAGTAGAAGATTTATATTAAGTTAAGTATGGAGCTTGAGATAGGAGGCGACTAGCTTACCTTAGCATAAATATCAGAAGCAGGAGTAGGTAGCCCAGCTCTGTAACAGGTAGCCCAGCTCTGTCCAAGTTCAAAAATACATCTACAAGCACTTTCAATGAAACTTTGTATCTTGTTTGTTTAACCCGGACACAAACTGAGTGTTTCAGGATGTTATGTGCTGGAACTTGAAGCGCTGGGTGGACAGATTGTTGTTCGTCATGTAGTACTGAAATTAGCCCAATATTGAGTGAGTGCTGCAGCCGTGCAACAGGCTGCGTTGCAAAGTATTATATCACTCTGCTCAAAGAAACAGAGAGATCAGAGAGATCACATCCATTTTTATGGTTTTAACACATTAGTTCAGATCTGTAAAACACCAAAGTCACATAACACAAACAAACTAACAGATCGAGTCAGTGGAAGAAGTGTTTTTGTCACTGGAGTCTGGTCATTAACACACAGATGTAGAGTAGTATCCAGCTTCTCATCAACTCAGGCCAAGAAAAGAAAGTAAGTTTATTTACAGTCTTAGTATTCCTTTGACATGCTGCTTTAGGTGATTATCAGTGTCAGTAATCTATTTAACAAATCAAAATCTGTTATATAAAGAAAAATTGGGATTGATGTGCGAAAAGTTCACACTACGTACTTCACTTACCTTTTTGTTTATAGCTCCTGCTAAATCAAAAACATTCTTGTGGTTGAGTTTTGAAAGGAGTCAGACATTGTTTATGATAGACTCATGCGTCCTTGGCTAATGCAGCTTCATACCATGGCTTTCTGTGCTGGAATTAAAATTGTCATGGTAACCAGAGAAAGGTCCTTTGCTCTGACAGAAGAACAAATGTTCTTTAACGAGAAGAGATGGGTTCATCTTTCAGCGACAGCTCATGCATGCATGTTAGAGGGCGATATCTGAGGAATTGATTTCCAGGCCTGCAGTCATGACATGGAGCTGGCAGTTTATCATGTTTGTCTTCCTGAATCAATAAACCACTTCCATTTTATGAATTGTTATTCTGTTCCCTGAAATTTGCTGGTAAATTGACAACCGTGAAGCCGTTATTAGCTATTTCCAGCTTTTTGGATTTATCTGCACAATTAGAGGGGGTCATTATGTACTGAAGCCTCTGTGAGGCTCTGTGGGGAGATCAGGCCAGGGTCTAAAAATGATCACTAAATCAAAGCGCCCCTCTGACAGTCATGACAAAAGCACCAAGATTTCTCTCAATATTCTGAAAAAAGCGGGCGGCCTCTTTTCTTTAATCTGACTGAAACCCTAAAAGGGCCGGTTCCTCTTCACATCCTGGTGTGTTTCTGAAATGAGTCGTCAGAGGATCATCCACCCACTGAGCCGTCCAGACTTCCTCCAACTCTCTGAGGGACCATCCTCACTCTTGAGAGAGCAGCAGGGAGTTTCTATTCACCCAAACAAGCTCAGTTACGTACATAAAGAAATAATTAAGGAGGCTTTGACGAGTGCTTGGGTTGCTTTTTCAGTAAGTCATTTTTGTGAAGGACTCTGATTTAGACATGGTAAGAGCAACACCTGCTTAATATAATGCAACCCACTGCAACGGCCCTGCAATAAATCCAGACTTAGTGAAGTTTTTAAAGTTGAGATTTTGTTGAGACTCCAGAAGGAGTGCACTTCATGTTTAAAGTAGTAGGTAGGTGTCTTATTTTCTCAAAAGTCTTCCATTTGTCACTTCCTTTTTGGTGGACACTGTGTATATTTTCAGGGCCTTCCTCTTCTCAGGGAGACGTCTGTTTTCCATCTAAGGCAAGATAACACTGAATTTTTTAAAGGAGCAAAGTAAATATGGATGTCCATATGTATGTTTTTCTAGATCCAAATGATGTGACAGGTGTTCATCATCATCTTTATTGAACATTAAAGGGGTTCTCAATTTAGTGGACATACCATCGAAGGAAGCTACAGTTTTAATATCAATATAATTGTCATTTTAGATCGGATTATATCAATTTTGTTAATTTGTAACTCGGCCTGTTCCTTTTCTGGCCACTGAGTGTCACTGTAGTTCAACCTGAGCTTCTCAGAGACTCGCTCGTCAGTTCTCTTCGTGCTCTGATATTTCTGTGTAGAAGTGAAGGGCTTTTGCCAGCAGAGGGTGATGTGTGATAGCCTCTGAAGTTTACATGAAACACTCTTCTCCTGCTGTCAGAACAATTAACACTTGCAGTGTGTTCTGTAATCAACAGCAGCTCCTCACAGTCAAAGCAGGACATCAGCCACAACACACAACACAGATGAAATGCCCACACTGAAATGATTATTATATAAATGCTTGTTAAGCTGTATTAACACACATTTTTAGGATTTGTCTTGACAGAGCCGTTTCTAGCTGTCTGGGGGCCCTATGCATGACGCTATTTGGGGGCACCTATATTGTCAAACTCTGAGGGAGAGATTTCTCACCTTTTCAGATGATCTGTGGTGATGCAACAGTCTGTTACATTTTGAGAGGAAAACAGGCTCGAGTACATTAATAAATGCAACAGATGCAGCATGTTCCTGAAAGATGTTAATCATAAACTTTTAAAACAAGGTGACATAACATAAAAACTCTCCCCACCAATCCACCAATTAATGGTGCCTACCGTGGTGCCTTATTATCTCTCACTTCAGTGAATGGTGGGTGGCTGTCAATCATCCCGTCATACCTGTCAGTAGATGTCACTCACAGCGTGACAGCCCAGCACAAAGATGATTTTGACTTGATTTTAACCTATAAAAAAAGCTTATATGCTTCTTTTTTTTAAATAAAAAAAGCATATATGCTTTTTTTAAACATAGAACTGTTTCACACAACAAATGAGTTGCTTTACCTGGCTACAAATAAAGACAGGTACTTTTACTTGCAGCTTGGGGGCCCCCTGGTGGCTGCGGGGCCCTATGCATTGGCATAGTCCACATATAGCAAGAAACGGCTCTGTATCTTGAAGTTAAACGTGATAAAGCAGGGTGTCGGAGTCACACTGTTTGTCCATATGAAACTAAATCTTCACACTGGAGGAAACAATCCAGACTGAGTTCTTTAGTCGTCAACCAGAGAAAGCTACACCTACCACTCTTTATCTTTGTCCCCCTTTGTTTCATTTAGTCCAGACTAACCTGGGCCCTGTGACTTCATGAGTTAAACATTACATCTTTTCAAGTTAGCAAACAGTAGCTTAAAATTAATAATTAGTACTGACATTGACGCTGATATCCAAGTAAAGGTTTTCCATTGCTGTTCTAAGCAATAAGAGGTTTAACAATGAGGACCTGCTGTGGAGGCACTGGAGAGTTGAAAGGAGGTTGCATAGGTCGAGATATGAGACAAAGATGCTGCATGATGTCGAAGAAACAGATGCATGCTGGTTTTCTAAAAAATTAAGTATTATTGTATTTTTTTTTAATTTCTTTTTTTATTGTAGTTTGTTGCAGGGAATTCTCAGTCATCCAGGTCATAGTTGCAACTGGACTTGCGTAGACATTTCTCTTCTCACTACTAGTGGAATTACTACACAGAATCAAAGAAGCCTCTTGGATAAGGGGCGAAACATCTTCAAGAAACTAAGCAAGTTCAGTTGCCCATAATAACCTTTAACGGTTACTATATTATACATGTAAGTGGCGTCAGTGGCTCTGACACATGGCTCATGGAGGCAGTTAAGGTGCTTTGAGTCATAACTGATACATATATTTTTAGATTCTGCATGACAGACTTTCTGAGGATATCATTATCACTGTTCTTACTAGAAATAATAGAATCTATGAAACAGCATATGCTCTTCCTCATCAGGTTTTCCAGTGGTAGCTGTCTGTACAGGCATTGCAAAGGGAACTGCTAATAGTAAATTCAGCATACGTTTAATGGTGCCCGTTTGGCAAAATGTAAACAAATATAGGGGAACAGTTGTCTACTAGCATCGGTGATGGCTGTTCCATTGGCTCAGTGCCATCCTAGTAAGTTGCTAGATACTGGAAAACCCAAACTTGGTCAAAGGGGAAGAGGTCTTCTTGGAACTGAGAGAGGATGAGCCATCATGACCATTTGTCTTCAGTGTTAGAGCTTGGTTTTTGCTGTTTTACACTCTCAGTTTCTTTTCTTCCACACTGAAAGTGATGACTTTTGAATTTGTTTGGAATAAACAGAAGATTAACACTTGTCTTCTTTACAACAGCATGAAAGAAGCCTCAGTCTGCAGCATATTATGGACTTTGTTCTGCTTTATCCCCAGATCAACCCCTCTCTGTTGTTGATTTTATGCAAAATATCACTAACAAATGTTCATTGTGAGTGTCTCTGCTGATGTTTAAAATAAAATGGCAACACTACTGAGGTCCAAACTCCTGTATGCCTCAAGGTAAATCTGAGACTGTCTCAGAGGTCACTTCAATCGGTGCAGGTCAAGCATGAAGCAGCAGCCTAACAGTTAAAGCTCGAGCCCCTGAGACAAGTACAACTCATAAAAAAGACCAAATATTTGGCTGCTGCTTTGGCAACGTGTCTCTGTCATGCTTTTGGCTTTTTTTAATCACAGTGTTTGCTTTTAGGACAATGTGAAACCTGCTTTTAGGCAACAGAGTGCTGTTGTTGATTCATGGAACATGAGGAAAGAGGCGTACTGTATGCTGATTTGCTGTTGAAATCTCTGTACTGTCATAATAGAAGTTTCAACCACGCTGGCCAGATTTCTAATTTACTAGATGGCCCCGCAGTGATTCCAGATGCAGTCTTGTTTTTTTATTTTTAAGCCACCATGTGGTGTTCCTCGTGTCTTCCAGCAGTCACTCTCTAAACAGATGCGTTTTGTTTTTCAAGCATTTCCATAAATCAACATTGATTTAACTGGTTTAACTGGAGCCACAACAGCCAACACAACTGTTTTATCTGGAAGAAAAACCGTGGTAGACAGCTAAAGCCACAGCACAACTTTACTCTAGTGCATTGGCAAATGTCCACCAGATAACACGATTACCTGCAACCATCCTATTTCACATTCATCACTACCTATTCTCTCTCAGCATCTAAGGCAATCACACAACTTTAGCCTGGGTGTTGCAAACGTGCAGACTCAACATTTTCTTTAGACATCATATCATCATGGAAAATATAAAAGAATATCCCCCCAAAAACTAAAAAAGAAATGTCCAAATTAGTCCAGTCCTATGGCATTATCAACACTCAACAAAAACTCTTCTGATGTGCTTCAGATCATCTTTTTGGCCACTTGGTGGCAGCACTTAAACATTGCGTTATAGTATTATTACATTTTATAAAGCTGTCCCAGTGAATGTGTTAGCAAACAGCTTATCACATTGTTAACAACGTTAACACATTAGCATCTGTTTCAAGTCATGTTAGTGAATATATGTAAGAATATCCATTATTCACTCTCTTTCTGCTCTGTACTATATCTGGTTCTTTAGCTTCTGAATGCTCCAAAATGTTCACCAGCTAGTCACCAAATAAATCCTTAAAACTGTTCCGAGCTTCTGAATTTTGTCCAAATTTTTTAAATAAATAATATTCTTGTTAACTGCTTTATCTAAGTTTATATCAGGGTCATAGATCTCTATTTGAACTTTTGCTGTGATGCAGGACAGGTTACTCGCAGCCTTTCTGATTTGTCCTGACTCAAAGGCACGGTGAAGGTATCACAGTGGAAGGCGAGGGTGTCAGTCCATCCATCGCTCCCTGCCTTGGGGTTGAATTTCCTCTTGGGCATTCCAGCAGAGAGGCTGAGGTCTCTGGGGAAACGTTGCTCTGTCCTGACAGGCTTGGCCTCCAGCAATGACTGATGCACAATAGCGGTACACAGCACTGAGGAAAAGTCTCCGAGAGCATCAACGCCACCACCGACAATCCCTCCTTTTCTGTCTTTATGTCCGTCTCTCTCACTGTCTCCCTCCCTCTGAGGCTGACATATAAGATGTTTTGCCAATATGCTGTCAGTCTGTTTGCACTGTTCTGTATGATATGAGCACCTGATTGCTCAGTTCAGCCCAGCTCTGGCAACGTGTTTACTTCTTCATGTATGTAGCTCAATACTATGAGATCTTCTTTTTGCCTTGAGCAATATGAAGAGCAGGGAGCCCACACACTGCTGAACATCTCAAGAGCAAAAAGAAGCCGAACATTTTCTTGTGGCATTTATCGATCCATGCTAGGAACAGGGCGAAAGTTCACAAACTACAAACTAGCAAAACAACTGGAGGCCAACATCCGAAATAACAGAACTGTTTTTAAAGACAGTGATGTACTTTATCAGGACAACTTCGTACCATTACATGTGTGTCTGAAGTTGCTTGTTGGATTGTCTGACAGAGTCTGAAAACTCTTTCCAATTTTGGAATTGAGGTAACAATTGGCTGGCTGTGTGGAGGGAACACCGTCATAAAGAAAACTCAAACTATCAGTTTCCCGTTCCGTTACAACCTCCTCCCTACACAGACCTCCCTCACCTGACTTCCTCTTTCGTACCCATTATAAAAATTTAAGGGCTTTGTCACTTGAACGAAACGTATGTTGTTTTGGGGCACAATTTGCTTTTCTTTGGAGGGCCGTCTCTTCACATTGGATGTCTAGTTCTTCTCAAGCATATGGAACATACATGTGTTCATGCTTAATATTATTATATTAACAATGAATCACATGACTAATTTACATGTAAATGGGGATGACTCATAGGTATAAACCCACTTGATTCTATAGTCCCCCTCACATTTAGTGGTCTAGTGTCCTTCAGCTAATTGTTCCAGTTTCTGGCCCACAACTATATTGTTTTGTTCCAATCTCACTGTTCTCATCAGTGTCATTTTTGTTTTATTTGGTTTTTGCAAGATTTTTCTTGGCATTTTTGCCTTTGTTGGATTGTGACAGATTGAAGGCAGACAGGAAATAGTGGGAGAGAGAGGAGGTATGAAATATAACAGCCACCACCGCCACATTATGTGGCATTGCAGTCTCTTGAAAGAGCTCTGATAAACCCACTGTACACTACCTGCTAACAGCAGACAGAACATGAGTTGAATATGTCGGATGACAGATGTTTTAATAGCACTAAACTAAATAACACTAAAGAGCCAGCTATTTTCCTCTTGAGTTGGAGGATACCAAAAACAGGGCTAAAAGAGAGTGAGTGAGACTTGACAGACTATAACTACACCACCTGTCAGATTATGATGAAACAGTTTACTATTACTGGGAACCGTGCATCTTTCATAAGAGAAAACATGAGCTAAACCAACACATAGGGAATTTAATCTTCATGTAAAAATATGTGTCCAGCATAGAAAATCTCCTTTGTAAACACAGCAGTATTAGCCAAACATCAAGTTTAGCAGACTGGATACGAATAGAAGCATGGATAACAGCAAAAACACCCTGGAGGGGCAATTGGTTTTATCCACATACATGACTCATACACTTTACAAAAGAAGGAACATATTCTCATGGTAAAAAAAAAAAAAAAAAAGGAATTCAGCTCCATGGTGTTTATATAGTGGGTGTGTACACGATTGAGAGAAGTAAAGCCCAGACCTCTTTGCAAAGATGAATGTTTACATTTGAACACATATAAAGCTGTCGTTCAAACCAGAGAGCTGAGCAGCCTGTAAATTAAATTGATCACTTGGAGTGATGACATGTTTTGCAATACCTTGAAACACATACCAATCATTTTTAGGTGGTGAGCCTGGAGGTCCTGCCTCATGCTCAGTGGTGGTGGTGGTCCAGGGTGACAGGGGGCATTGCCTGTCTAGTAAGTAGGTCAGTCATGCTGAAGATTCACGGCTTCCAAAATTACAGAGAATGAGACAGCTAGCGACCCAAAACTTTAAAGTCCAACAGCTGGGAGATGTTAAGAACAAGATCCCCCTCAGTGGCCATAATGAATGTTAATGAATGGACCTGAAAGGACAGATGTAGGGAGGTGAAAAACAAAGAGGCAGACATAGAGAAGGCAAGTGGAGGAGGATTTGAGGTTATGTTTGGTGAGAGGCTCTGAGAAAAATGCTGCCAAAGGAAAATGTTTTGGTGGGAGAGGCAATCTAAATCCCAAACAGCCTGTCCCAGTAACTGGAGGCCTCTAGCATGTAGCCTAGATCCTCAGCTACACACAGCTCCAGCCTGAAGCCCTCAACAGATTGTTAATTGTCCCAAGCCTGCAAGGGGTGAGAGTTCAATGCTGGGACCCAGAGAGCACTGGGACACAACATGGCTATAAATCATAAAATGGCCAAAACGTGTATTAAAAAAATCTGAAATCCACAAGCTAAAAGTGCTCTCAATATTAATTATATGTCAAATTCACGCATCAGTCAAATAAGAGAAATTATGTACGTATAGTTCTAGTGTTTCTCCAAATTAAGGCCTCATTTCCCATGAACCGTGTTGCATGGTAAGGCTCATGCCATCAAAAAACTCTAACTTTAGCTCAGTTTTCATAGTCTGAACATCACCTCTCTCTGAATTGTGCTGAAAGCGGTGGTTCCCAAACCCAAGGCTGTGGACCGGTACCTGGCCTTGGAACATTGCCACCGGGCCATGAGGAAACAATCTGATTAAGCAAAAGTCTCAATACTAATTCCACAACGCCCACTTTGACCTAAATTCATCCGTAAAAAAGATCATCAGTCAGCTTCATTGGCTGCTACTAGATCTGCATATTATGTGTTATCGTCAGTGTTGTAATAAGCTAAGAAGAGTAAGAAGCAAAAACTTTGAGAAAGCTTGGGGGTTTCTTTTGGAGGAGGTAGGGTAACATGGTCAATACAAAATGGTATGAGGTGCAAAAAAAGTTGGGAAACCCTGCCATAAGCAATTCATTTTGGACTGAATCCTACAGTCCAGACATTTCTTTGCTGATGTGTCATAAGGGGCTGAAAAGACCAGTGCAATTTCAAAGACTGCACCGGGTAAGAACTTTTGAATTCTACATTCAACACCCCCAATCCACTGTGCACTGGTCCATTGTGTATAGTGTGTTCACAAAATCCATGTCAGCTTGTAAAGTCAGGACACGCCACTGTTCGCTATCTATTCAACTGTCTAAACATTAGAGGAGAAGCATGCGTAGAAGACGTTCATGCCTGATGCCTAGATAAAGTTACAGGAACAGGAAGTTTAATTGTGCAATGCGCGCTTAAATGAACCAGATACAAATAACAACGTCAACTTTCCACTGTGGTTTTTCTGTATACAAATTCCAGCTTTAAATAGCACAGTGAATCCACGTATCACTCAATCAGTCTAAATACTGCAGGTCTTGTGGTTAGTGGAAATAGCTTCAGTCAGTGGAAGTTCCCAGATTCGACTGCAAGAAAACAAGTGCATCAGTGCTGGATGGTTCCTGTATTTTTTCCATGGGTTTGTCAGATGGCTCGTAAAGTTTAGAGCAGTAACACCAACAAAAATATCAATTAAATGTAGCCATCTATGTTTAGTTTTACCTCCACCACAAACTAATGCCAGACACACAGAGGCAAGTTTGTGCAGCTATCCTTGTTAGGACATTCCACTGACTTCATTCAGTGTGTAGAGCCTAACCTAAATCCTTACCCTAACCTTAACCATAACAAATTAATGCCTAACCCAAACCTTAATCTAACATCAATTCCCACTTTACCCCGTAACCCTAAACAAGACCTCAAAAATGACGTTTTGCTTTATTAGACCAGTCGTCTTTGGTCCCCATGAGGACTACTGGTCCCAACAAGGTCGGTGTTTATACCAGAAACAAAAACACACACACACAGGGACTACACTTCTATCAGTGTGTTCTCTTTATTAAAAGCACCGTATTTCATTCGTTTTTCTTTGCCAAGAGATTCTGTTTACCCGAAGCCCTGCAAGGTCAGATTCTGTAATTATGGAAAATATGACTCATTATTTTGCCCGCTCACAAGGTATTTTGGAAGGTCTGTTGAAATTTTAGCTCTCCTTCAATCAAATAAACAAAGGATATTTTAAGGTTGTTTTGACTGTTAGGAGTTGGTACTGTTGGTGCAGTGCAGGAATCCACATGTTGAAGCACACATGAAATAAAGATAAATCAATCCTTGCTATATAGAAATGTCTACAGGTTGATTTTTCTCTGTTGTTGAAGTGCAGATTATGAACTGAATAAACAGCTCTAACTATATAAAAACTGCCAATTCCTTCACATTTTGTCTTCTGTTTCTTTGCAGGGCAAAGTATTTTCGGGGGAAGAAGCTGAACGGAGAGTATGAGATCCGAGTGGAGCAGGTATGGTGGATTTAACATTAAAATTATACCATTGGATGAGTGGATGACCTTTTGTAGTTTGTAGCCAATGCACAGGCTAACTGCAGCTAAACGTGGATGAAGTAAACCTGAACATGAACATGGAACAATGTGTCTCACTATAAAAAGAAAATGGCCGTTATTAGTAACATGAATAGACACTTTGAGAAATATCCTTATTGACTTTTCTTAGAAGATTTGGATGAGACGATCGATACCACTCGTGTCTTTCAAGTACTGATCTAACAGCCAGGAGGGGATTAGCTTAGCTGCTATTAGCACCTCTGAAGCACAAATTAACGTTATATTGCCTTTGTTCAATCTGTACAAAAACTGAAGAGCAAAAACAATAATTTGTAGTTTTACAGGGAGTTATCTGCCATAACCATGTCTTGCTAAATATTAATTATTTCTTGCTGGGCTATGCTGGGCTTATCTTATCTTGTGGGCTTCTTAGCTCGAGCTCCATTCTTAACAGACAGACATCTATTAATCTTAAAATTTAAGTCTTAGCATCAAAGCAAAAAAGCATATTTCCCCAAATGTTGAACTGTTCTTCTAAAGTAGCCTGATTTTATTTGTTGAGCCAATATTAGGAACAGCATGCACAGAAATATGTGTATGAGTCTAGACATACAGTATTTACAGTGTGTAGATAACATCTAATTTAGCTCAAATGACTTAAGCTGTACATCTGCAAGCCATTGTTGAGACTGGAGCTGTCTTTGAAATGGTGTGGTGGGTTTTTATGAGAGGAGGAAAAAGAGACCACAAAAAGCTGGACCGGTGATTTTATAGCCTGTTTGTTCAATTCACTACTGTTGTGGTCACATCCTCTTTGTGGGGCGGGCTGGGGTTGGAATATGAGTAAAGAATTTTCTATGAAATGTAAAGTTGCATGGATTTTGTGGTGTCACAGATATTGAACCCCAATAAAAAATGTGGCAAAGTTAATTAGGCGCCTTAAGTTGTGAAATCCTGAGAAGGACCATATGAGCCCCCCCCCCCACAAAGCTTAGCTATAGCTCCAACTGACCTACTTAGATCTTGTTGGACCCTCCACTCTTTCCCAGAAGCCCTTCACACTAACGATAAAAAGTCAGTCGCTAATTGCCTTCAGCAGCCAGACTCTTCATAGGCTGTTAGTGCACCTCGCTGAGAGCCTTAGGACGATGGAAATCCAATCTCTGTGTGAAAAGTTTGCGACATGCTGAGATGAACCCTTTTAGGGAATGACAATAAAAGCAGAGAGACCCACTGCACTTTCTCCATCTCTGTTCAATTCCAGTTCCTCATTAGCTTTTAACATATCTACAAAGAAAGCATGTTGATATTGAATAGACTTTTTTCTACACCAACACTAAAACATGGCACTAACTTTAAGGTTAAAGCAATCTTAGTTGTTTAAAGCTGCTACGTACATTTTATGCATTTAAATCTACCTTTAGTAAATAGACTGCTTTGATATATGTACATATACTGTATATATCATTTTTATCATAGTTGGATGGACAGTGACCTTACCCAGCACATGTTCATGCTGTAGAAGCTTGCTGAACCAGTGCTCACAAGCCCCAAACTAACATAACTCTTCACTGACTTGCTGCCATATAAGGTACCATCTTTAGACTCCAGCACAGTCTCACCACAGCATGTGATGCTGCAGTGCGGAGGCGTGATGCCAATCTGTATGAAAGAGATTCTTCAATGTCATATCTGCCCTGCCACCTGTACCTTTCCCAGAAACTGCCCCACTTGCAAATTTGTGAGTGCATTGTTGTGGATCATTGCCTCTCATTTACATGAGCTCTTTGAAGTCACATTTGGTGTTACTTGTATTCACATGGCAACTGTAAACAGATGCTCATGGGACAGCCAGTGGTAGTTCTTTGTGGTCCTAAGTGACTAATAAAAACAGGCTTGGAGCCATTGCTCTTTTGCAAAATGATGAAATATGTTCAGTAGTTCTTAATGCTGAGTGCCAAAAACATACCAAGCAATCCTCACAGTCAGTACTATAACATCTTTTTCTGATTCCAATTAAGAAAACGTGTAACTTCAGAGTCAAATCCAAAAAGGTCTCTATTGCCTAACATAGAGCTGAGAGGTGTATATTTCTCACTCACACTCTGTCAGTTAATCCCTTGTGGTTTAAAGGGAGAGTTAATGTGCAGTAACATCAGGTCAGTGCTCACATATCATGACTCACTTAAATCATGAAATCCAGAAAAACAGTAAAACTAAGACAAAAACAGAAAAACTGTCATGCACTTTTATCTCTGTTATGTACCTCTTTTTTTTTCAAGATAATGTCATAATCCTAGTAAAAGTTCACACAATTAAAGTCTACAGTCATGCTAGCAGCTTTGTGAGTTTTACTTTGTCACAGTGCAGATAAAAGCTAATGTCAGCATGCCCACAAAGACAATGTTAAGATGTTGATATTAAGCTTCTTGCCTCCTTGGTCCACATGTAACACAGTAACATCAATCTTCTCATCAAACTTTCAGCAAAGAAGTTTTAACTTTTTCTTGAAAGGCACAAGCTGTTAAAGTCTGTGTAAAGTTAGAATAAATGCGTTCTGAGTTTGTCAGACCAAAGAATAAAGAGTTATTAACCACCCAGCCAAATTTGAATGATTAAAAATATCGACAAGTTTATGAAATTAGGTGTCAAAATCAGGTAAAAATGAATTCTCAGCTCCAGGGCTGTGGGGGCGTGTCCACTGAATATGCTGAAGCCACGCCCACTCGTGGGAGCAGTCACGCAGCCATTTTGAAGCAACTGAAACGTGTCAGATGACTTCAGAAAATGACATGATTAACTTTGAAACACTCTGAGCAAGATGAATTCATCTCTATCTCTCTGCTAGGGATGCAGGGGTATGCTCAGGGTGGCCTCAGCGTGTCATCGAGCTTTAAGGACCGCCCACAAAATCCTGGACTGAAAACTGGTGAAAAAGTGTTTTAACCTCTAACTCCACATTTCAGTAATATAGCATTCAAAGTCTTTTCACATGTTTTCAGCAACTATTTTCCAACATATTTAATGTAGTTTGAAATAAATCTCAGAATTGCCTTTACACTGTCTTTAAATGGAAACAACAGCATCTCCCCACCACTAGAACTGAATACAGCCATTAAAAAAGAGAAAAGTTTAGAACCTATTACAACTCTGAGATTGATTAGCATTTCTTTTGCTAGATGGATAAACATGAGGCAATAAGTCAAGTTCATTTTTTCTGCAGTCTCTAAATTTGTATGTGTATACCATATTGAACCGATTAGAAAAATTAAGCATTCAGCCTTTTAAAGTGAGACTTTGTAAGTTTTGCGAGTGACGATAATGAGAGATTAAAAAGAAAACTGTGACTTCTAAAGTCTGTAATGTCTGTTTTGTAGCAATATTTACCTTAAGATTGCTAACACAAGCTAACGTTAGCCATCATAAGCCACTAGTTATAACAGACCAAGTAAGACCATAACAGCAAAACCCCTGAGTTCACTGACACGAGCATGCATTTTCTGAAGCTTTTCATTTATAAGGGGAAACGTTCTCATTTTCAAAGTCTCACTTTAAAGGTTGGCCCCAGCTTCTGACATACTGTGTATGTAGCTATTTCCTCAGGGAGTTTTATCTGTAAGATGGCTGAAGATCATTTGGCCTAATGACCCAACCGATTTATTATCTGGACACATATGCTCACCACTTTACACTTGGACCCAGAGATAAGGTGCACTCATTCAGAATAGTGGTGCATTCCACAGATCTTGGGAGCTTAGGGGATTAGGGTATCGCCTACAGTGCCTTTTGTATGCCTTTTTAAAGGGTTTTTGGATGTGTGTAGCATGGTGACAGTGCCAAGCCAAGGGCCTCTTGAGCTGAGATCTTGTGCACTTTAAGTTATCATCCTGCCTGTGATGTTTGGCATACATGACAGCCCATTGTGAAATATGTCAAATTGAATGATCATCTGCTGCAGTCAAAGTTGATCGCAGACATGATGACACCCACAAAGCCCTGCAAAGTCATAAACACTGCAATTTACACAATTGGACAAATTAGGCAGTTAAATTTGAAAAAAGGGTCTGTTGTTTGTGAAAGAACAAGGGGAGGTTCTTCAGGATTGCTGGACCATGTGTGGTTTGGGACAGGCAGGGCAACATCTGTTCAGCAGGCATATGACCTCAGTGCTGTCCACGCTCCTTTCTGCTGCAGTCATGGCAGCTCACAGGCAGTTGGCTGTATGTTATCCGTACCCTTTTTTGGCTGGTATTTGCACATGACATAGGGCATCTGGGTAGAACTTGCAAAAGACGGATGATTTGGTTTGGTACTTGCTGCAGACATTTGACTGACCCAGCTGCCCTCATGCCTTCTGTTGCCCTGTGGCATTTAGCATCTGTCTTGGATTTCAACATTTAGTGCCTCAATGGATTATTTCATTGCTGTACAAGGTGGTAGTGATTTGCGGCAAATACCTCTCTGTGGTGCACATGAATGGCTCACTGTACTTCAGGCCTCTCAATTGCATCAGTATGTGATTTAACCAAGCTTATCAAGAGTTCCTAAAAATACAGGGGCAACAAAAAGGTCTGCCCTGCAACTAGTGCAACTGCAACTGCAGTCTGTACTCTACTCTACGACCATTTTAACATTTGTCTGTGTAGCTTTACCTCATAAAACTTCAACGTGTCAACTTGCCAGAGAATTTTTTGCACCCCAGTAAGATGCATTACAATGCAGGAGCAACGTAACAGCTCATTCTAGGCAACATTCTTAATACAAAGTTGTATTTCATCCAGGTCCCGTCAAGGTTTTCCCTGTTGAAAACACAGAGGTGAAGCAGTAAAAGAAGCACTTTGTGTCACAGAAAAAACATCTATTTTCAGATGAAAGGAAACCACACAATAAGAGGCTCCATGTGGGCTAGAACGATTTTATCAACAGCTTTTTCAGTTTGGTCACTTGGGACCAAAAATAAAAAAAAGGAACAACTATCAGTGGAACAAGGCCAGTGGTAAAAGGAATATAATAAGCATTTGTGGAGAGGGAAAAAAAAAGAATGTTAGGTTAATTATAGCTTAGATCTGCATAAACAGTTATGAGAGCATCTATTTTCTTATTTTGCCCTCATTGGCTGCTTGTAATACGTGCATCTATAATTATATAATATAATAAAATTATATAAATAATATAATAATGTTGACGTGTCAAGTGTAATTTAAACTATTTTTTTTTTTACTTTTTGTCTCTCGTCACTGCTGCATACACTCCCTCCACTGTGCACATTTGAGCTGTTTTTAGTGCTTAAACTGAAATTATAACTGCTTTTAAATGACAGTTCACCTTACACCTTATCTGGCTGTTTCAGAGCTTACATGTAAATATGGCTTTTATGGCTTAGACATAGACTGGCATTTCATCTCTTCAGCCGACAGTGCAACTACTTTCAGCTTTTACTCACAAACTGAAACTGAAAACTTATTCAGTACTCACACTTGACAATTTAAAGTGCTTTAACTAAAACTGACCTTCAACTCTGTATATAGCGTTTTCAGCCCAAGAAAGCATCTTTCTAGTTGTCTCGTTGCTCAGAAAAACTGAAAAGAAAAGCTCAGCTTGTCCTTCAAGTTGTTTTTGCCAAAGGACAAAAGATCGTGTTCACATTTGACTCATGACCAAACAAAAGGCACCTTTACCACCTGAACCTCAGTGACACGGGTTATTCCAAATCTAAAAATACTCGCAAAGATTCCAGATGAGCTCCTGTCAAGTGGTGTTTACTGTACCGTCCACAGGTTCACATGGCTTGGCAGTCAGGACAGAGTGCACATAGCACTGGAGGGATAAATAAATGAGGTTTGCCTGTAAATTGCTGTGGCTAAGCTAAAGCAGTGCCTTACACCACAGTACCCTTTGTCAGGTTTGAGATATTATTAATCCAAGTTGAAGAATATGTTGATTAAAGTGCCATTTTCATATAACTAAAAAAGTTATATATTAGTAGTGCTTTGATTACTGTAAGTAAATCAATCAACAATTGGCTGGCAGCTATTCAGACTGCAGAAATTCAAACAACTACCTCATCAAGTTGTACCTAATCACAACCGTACAGTCTTCTATAATGCTGTTCCTGCTAAGAGGTTGGCTAAAACTGTCCTTGAGATGGGAAGAATCAGCTCTGGGAGCAGTTGTCCCATGTATCACTTCCTGTTTTCCTTTCCCAGGGCAAGAGCCGCTCCAAGACAAGTGTCTGAATGTATTACCGTGATGGTAACCATGGCGCTGTGAAAGGCCTCCTGTCCTGGCTTCTGGACCTGTGCCCTGCACCAGCCACTTCATCCATTACTGCCCAATGACAGTGGTTGTTAGCACTCCTCTTACCCAGAACCAGCCAATCAAAGATGACGTGGAATGCTCGGCCCTTGCCAAAATGTTGCCCACTCTCTGTTTTTTATCTGGTCGCAGCAAAAGTCATCGTAGGCCCCCTGTGTTTGGGATGGTATTTGTTTAGGAGATGCATTGATGGAGGGTGTGTAGTTGTGTTTGAGTGCACATTGGGGTGTGTTATGCGTTTAAGAGTCTTTTGTAGCAAAGCATGTGCTGCTGAGCACACAGATGTTTCTTTCAGAGGTGGGGATCAGTAGAGAAGAGCTGAGAAAAGGAAAGGAGCCAAGTGCATGTCCTTGAGGCACAGAGTGTGAGTGGCGCCTCGTTGTCCCCTAAATAAGATTACGGCATTTACTCGCCCCCTGCTCTTCCTCTGAGAGTGCAACACAATAAATAAAAGAGGTGGGTGTTTTTTTTTCTCTTGGCAAATAAAAACCCAGTTTCGTTATGTTGGCACATTCTTTTCAAAACCATCTCACTCCCCCATACAGAGTTTACATGGGCCACAGCACTGGATGAAAGGGAAATTTATCTCTGAGAGGATATTGCTGATAATATTTCCTTTTCATGCAGATGAAAGCCTATGTAAAGCTTGGTAAAGCAGGCTTAAAGTCTCAAATAATGATAGTATGAGAACGTGTAGATAGCAATTGACTTAACTTGCTATGCAAATTGGCAGGAGCTGGGTTGAGTAGAGGGTCAGCTGGAGGATTTGCTTCCATCCCCGTCCATGTTGGTGTTTTTTAAAGGCTGATCTACATATGAGGCACGTTGTGCTGCCTGTCTGTTGAATCCTACAAAGAGAAGCAGCTTACTGTACGTTTGTGTTGTTGTGAGGCTATCCCAGTGTCAGCTAATGATCAGCTGTCTGACATTCAAACAGCTGCACTTTATTGTGCTAGCTACGTTTTATGCCATTCATACACATACTAGTAAACAAGAATCATTAACACAAAAGTTTCTTTAAGTTTCCAGTGGAGTTCTAAGTTGCTGCTAGTTTCTTTTTAAGACTATGCTGCCTCTGGCTTTGACTCATTCTACGTGCAGTAATTTAATTTAGTCACTTGGGGCAGCGAAACGTATGAAGTCTGATATGCTAACATGTTAGCAAATAGTTGCCTATTTACACATTCAGCAGACGCGGAGCAACATTAGCATCGATTTGGATTTGTGTTGATTTGGATTTGTGTGTTCACCAGCGAGCCACCTACTTTTTTATCTGTGCTGGTCGATGTGGGGCAGACATTGGATTTATCGCAGCTGTCCAGAGGTTAACAAGGTTAATTAGAGTGGTGACGCTGAACCAAAACAGTTATGTCGCAGGGCGTAAAACCAAAACAATGAGCTGAAAGATGCTCAACTCTAATTGGCTGTCAAGTTAAGTGACAATTCTGTGAGGTTTCCTTGCCATGAGTGACACCTTTCACATCACACTATGACTTTTCACTCATGCTCAAATAGAAATATTGATTAGAGCATCTTTAAAGCTCTAGGTCTAGCTTACTGATCCACAACATCAGGGATCAAGGATGAAAATATGTCACGCCGCCACATTGTTCAGATTCAGAGTCTACACAAATGATTCATGCTAATGCAAACCAGAAACAAAGGGTTACATGCTGTGCAGTCAAGCTTTTACTTATTTATTTACCTAGCCAGTCCAGAAGTTAATCCATCAACCCTTGAGTCACCGACCAATTTCTTTGATTATTTGACTGCCATATGCTATTAGCCATGTGCTGTACATGTGTGCATGGCTTCACTCCAAAATGCAAAATATCCTCATGAGCAGGAATTTCAGAAATAAATATTTGAATTGCAGAAATTATTTTGTTAACATTTTAAGAATACTTTGATAAATTCCCCTTTACAGCATGACAAAATATAGCCAAGCTATAAATTAAGATGTGCTGTAGAGATTTTGTTTTTCATATGGTAATAACCAACATTTATGCAATTACAGTCATTTTACAGTCAGGCGCTCCAGCTAAAAGCAGTGTAGACACACCTTGTCATTGTGTTTTCTCAGTGGCAGCATGCTGCGGTCAAAGCTGACCTCCTGGCCTCAATTTGGCACATCTAGGTTGACATTTTCATCTGATTGCGTTTTCTTTTGAGTGACATTTCATTGTTATACACAGCATTCCATTTATGCAATGTTAGGAGGGAGTGAACGATTGAATCTGGTCCACTCTCAGGTTCAGAGTACTCACAAGGCGAATGCGTTTGCTCTTTGTGTGTGTGTTTGGGAGTCGACCACGTCATGTCAAATTGAATTTTTTTCCACAGAGAGTCAGCAGGCTGCTTGTTTAGTGCCCATTAAACCCACTACATCAGTGTCATTCCTCATACTTGAAAATGATGTGAAGACTAACAAATGGCAGCTTTTCATGTCTGAGGTCAACTGGCTGCTGTTTCACATTCCTCCAGGGCTTTCTGTACCTGCAGTTTACGACAATGCAGCCTTGAGGTTGAGCCCTGTCAGAAGACTGGGAAATATGTGATCCAACAGATTGACTAAAACCATTTTCTATGTACTACGCAGCCCTCAGCAACACACGTCGCCTCTGAGGAAACATGGAGAGTATATTAAGAATGAAGCAGGGTATCTGGCAGAAGGCTACATTTTACTGCATTGAGCAAACTACTATTATGTTATTAGCCAAAATTGTATGACTGTACTATACAGAATGTTAACTGCACATGTAGCATTTTTGCTTGCTTAAGTTTCTGGTACCACAGAGCTCATTTACAGATGGTGGTCACAGCATTTCTTATTTGTTTTGAGCAGCATGTTGGCTAACAATGAAAATGTTAATTTTGATGTGTTAGCATGCTAACGATTGCTGATTAGTGTTAAACAAAAAATACAGCATAAATTCAAAATAAGCTTAATTTGATGCCCCTTGGACAGAAGTGTGCTCTGTTGCTCCTGTAACCACACCCAACAGTGATGTCACGGTGTACTAACACACCATGAGTACACTTGTACATCACTTTTCAGCTGCTGCTAAGTTGCTCTTTAAGCTTTATTTTGAGTGACAGTAATTGTATTCTGACTGATGCGTGTTTTAACTATAATAGTTGAATTAAATTAAAAACAGAAAACAAACACTGCTGTCATTATGTGACAGAAGACAATTTCATCTCAGGAATGCTAAATCTGTCAGGAGCATTAACATCAATAGATTTGTCGACTGCAGTCGCGATCATTAGTAGGAAAATTGAATTGTCCCTCTCTGGTCCTTGTCCATGTAGAAAGTCCATTCCCAGAAGTCGACTTTCGCCCCTCCTTTCGAGTATCTCTGGGAGTTTTACTGAGTCATTAGGTAGCTGGGCTACGGCCTTTCACAAGACTCTCACTGTCCTGGAGGCCACAGACTGGGGATAACTCAATTTGCCTCCTCTCACCAACTCTCCCTGTCCCTCTGACTCTAGTCTTCTCCTCTCTGCTGTGCAAATACAGAAATGTAAAATGAAGTCAGCTTGAAAAAAATCTATTGTCTGTTCTGATGCTTGTGCCTGCTTTTGAAGCTCCACCACATGACTTCATTGAGCCAAAGGCATGAAAACAAGAGAACGCTTTTACTTCCACTTTTTAAAATGAATATGTTAACGTCAGAAAGGCCTTTTGTCCATCTGAGCACAAAGTCAGGGAGTTCAATTACAGAGGTCAAACTTGACCTTAATGTACCATCTGATCTCAGGTTGTGTTTTTTCCTTGTGTTCCCCAGGCGGAGTTCTCAGAGATCAACCTTGCTTCCTACGTTAACTCGGGATGTATGGTGGACATGCAAGTCAACAAAGGTGGCACCAAAGTGGTCAGGTAAGATGCTCGAGGACGAAAAGGAGCTCATGTCCTTTGACGCATTTGCCCACGCAATCTGTAATCTGCCTCAGTGAGCCTGCACAAAGACTCCTGTTCTTCTCTCTTAGTAGCAATAAGCATGACTGTGTATATATAACATCGCTTGCACTCAGAGAAATCAAGGCTGTAATGTGATTATGCCATGGGAAAACAACAAAAAAGTCATGCCCTATTTCAACCTTGGTGGAAAATTTGTGTGACAATGTCAAAAAAAGGGTTCAAAATTTTTTTATTTCGTCAACTCTTCTGCCCCTTTATGAGCTTATGAGCACTGTTTTTTGCTCTCACTGTCACCGTAATGCTACGCCATACTGCAAAATGCATGTTTACAGGTCTACATTTGTATGCTATTTCTGGCTAGCTACTGAGCATTTGGGTGCATCTGAAGTGTAAAAGAAAAACGTTACTCGCAGTGGCAGAGGTGGCCTCTGGCCAGGAAGCAGCTCCTGTAGCAGCAGCAGTTAGACAGTGAAGCTGGGTATTTAAATAGACTGCTCTGTTATGTGAAGTTGGCACTGGACATCGCTGATGATCAGCTGATCTCAGTGGCAAAGATGACTTCATGCTCTTGCTCAACAATATGATTGGCCTTTATTAACAAAACCTATATACAACAATCAGACTTTGCAGCCTTAAAGGACCAGTATGTAGGATTTAGTGGCGTCTAGCCTTGCTTCACCCTCTCTCTCCTAGAGTGAAGGAGAACTATGGTGGCCAAAAAATGTGCAAAGACCCTATCTAACCTAGAGCGAGTGTTTAGTTTGTCCTTTCTGGGGTACTGTAGAAGCGTGCAACATGGCGGAATACGTGGAAGAGGACTTGTGACTTGTGTGTATTCTGAGCAATGAAAAACATAACAGTTCATAAATATGCAGTTTGTAAATATAGCACACTAAATCTGACATACTGGACCTGAAAGCGGTTATGATTAGTACTTTTATGTAGTAATTATCAACTGACTCTGCTGTTCCACTCAGCTCCACAGAGCATTTAGCATCTTTTAGCTCATTGTTTGAGACTGAACCAAAACAATGCAGTTGTGGCTGTAAAAACCACAGTTCATTTACATCCATGGCAAGCAGCTGTTTTCAGCAAAAAGACTGTAAAACCTGACCATAAACTTCCAGCCCAGCACCAAACTAAAGGCAGACAAAGTTAGCAACTAGCTAGTGAACATAGTGGTACATTTAGCAGCTAAACACAGAGACATTTCCCTCACAAGTTGGTGGAGACTAAAACGGAGTTAAAAGGAGAGTGAATATTGGATTTGAATGCTAACATTAGCATGTCGGCGCAACATCTGCTGGATGTGTGAATAAGCAAACTGCTAACAAGTTCGCTACATCAACTTAAGAGGTGATAATAAGTCAGTGTTGTAGGTTACAGCTGTGAACTCAACATTTTACAGCTGTGTTTACAGCTGCCCCCAGCTGTTTCATGTTTCCAGCAATACAATCAGACATGGGATGGGAGGATTACAATCAAAGTAATCAGCAATGTTGGCATCACCTAAATATTTCTTTTTAATGGAAGACATTTTGACATCAAAAGTACAGCTGTGAGTAATAAAATTACTGATGTCTGAATTCCATTTAGCTGCTTCAGTTTCAGGGTCCTCGTATTGTTCCTGCTGGCTCACTGTCACATTGTCATGACTTACCGGGACACCTGAACAAAGATGTTTTGTTACATCGTGTATGTAGGCTTCTGATTCTCTGCGTCCTGTTTGGTCCATTAAACCGGTCTCATTCTAATCTTCTTTGGGAATAATCAGCTAATCTACGGCCTGAACTTTGCAAAAGAACTTTCTTATCGGTGTTGGAGCACTTACACCGGAAATGGCGTCACCGTGCAGCGCAGCGTTGAAATCAAGCGAGAGTAATCACAGAGCAAGAGCAGCAACGAGGCCGATGTTACAATGCAACCTGTTGTCAGAGTGGACACAGAGGTTATTGTGTGGGCTGAATATTTTTCGGTGATATTGCTGTAATGATAGAGAAGCCAAATTGGCTGCAGATGGTCTGACTGCTGCTTGTTCACACAACACTTACATTCACTGCCAATTTGTTGTGGTTTAGCCTGTCGTTTATGACTATGAATTTGACTACAAATAGTATAATGCTTGTTTGTAGCTGGCAGTCGCTGTTTGGTTTATGGCTAATAAAGCTGCGGTTCGAAACACGATCTTGTAACTGGAAAGTTGAGACCCACAGAAGTCGATATCTTTCATTGACTAAAACACTGAAAGTTTCTCTGTGTAAACTGATTCAAATCTGCCCTTGTCACAGATTATAGCCAGTGAAAGCTAATTATTTCTTTGATCGCAGTGTGTTTCATCTGCAGCCAGAAGAATGTTGAGATACAACCACAGATACACAGGACAGACAAAACAAGCTTCACAAGCACAAACTGTCTGAGTGTGATCGCACAAGGGCGGCTCACATACATACGGGCACGTTTACACTGTACTGTATATTTAAAAGCAGACTCGCACTTTTCCACGTGTTGTGTTCGCAGCGCTCTGACCTCTTTCCTCTGGCCTCCATCCACAGGTGTGCTCTCTGAACACCTCACCTCGGCTGGCTCCGTGCAGCAGCAACACTTTCTCACAGTTCTGTGGTTTCAGGGATGTTTATGTCTTGAGGTTTTTGTCTCACTCGTGTCACGTTTGCTGCCCGTTACAAAAATATGAATCCACACCTTGCTGTTTATATTGTAGTAGTCAAATGTGCAATATAAACTGTTGTGGGCCCAGTTTTCTTATTATTATTTGACACTGGATCATTCTGTTCTTTACTTATTGTAGTTTCTTTTCATCATATCCTTTTTAAGTCTGTTTGTGAAGTGTTATAAACCAAATCACTGAATAATCTTTGATGATTGAGATCTCGCTGCTGATGAGTGGTACATGTGACGAATGAAGGTTAATACCATCTTTATTATCACTGATTAATTATCCATATCAGTGGTCACATCCCTGTGCATTGGTTGGGTGTAGTAACTGCCGCTCTGATACTGCTGGAGGACCTCGCCAGTGTGATATAATCAGTGAAATGACACCTCTTTATTTGGTGTTTCTTATTTCATTTACAGCTCTTCAGACTTGCGGGTTGACATGAATATTGACATGCAAACAGATGATTTATTAATGGTGTGTCAACATCCATTTTTGATGAACTGCACATGCACACACTGCATATGCACAGCTTTAAACCTCTCATTAAATTAGTCTGGCTAAGTGCACACAGAGTTTTGGTTGTGAACTTGTGCAGCGTTATATAAATCTGGCTCCAGATCTAGAAACAAAATGCACGTTACTGTCAGGTCTTAGGGTGTCATCATTTTTGGCGGTTGTGTTTGTTTTGGCTTGGTTACTGCCATATGTTTGCTTGTCTCGATGAGCCACGAAGACCGACTGCCAGTTCCTGCTTCCAGGGCATAAAAAGTGGAGCTTACTTGCAATTTTTGCTCCCACTGTGTGCGACGTGCAACGTGGCATGCACTGTGCAGCCTACAGTACAGCACAGCGACACGCCACAAGGTACAGTAGTTATGGTGTGTTGTTCCCTGCTGCACTGCTGTAGTCAGCCCTTTGGCTTCTCCGCTCTCTGCTGCCAAAACCTCCAGCGAGCTGCTCGGCTCCAAGTGGGAACGCTGGTCTGGCTGAAAGACTGATCACAGCAGCCAAAGTATGATAAGCCACAGAGCAACGTTTCTCTCCTCCGTCATCCTTACAGAGCTCCTGGCGTGGTTAATAAAACCTGTTGATTAATTAGTGGTGATTAATGTCGAAGAGTTAACTGTTGGTGATTCACTGGAAGTAGTTTTGGGTCTCAGCTGGATCCGCTGAAGTGTGGATGTAAAAGTTCAGCACAATAAACTTCAGAATTCAAATACAAAACATTTGTTGCTCTTTGACGATCTAATTAACCCTAGCTGCTCACATTATTGTACCCATGAGGACACTAATACCAATACTGAAACCAATCCAGCTTCATTCAAGCCAAACACACAGGCCTCCCTGCATGAATTGATCATTGATCATTGTACTATTAACACATTCAATATTTCTCTGTTTCGTATTCTTATATATAACAATATTTTTCAAGGATGTAGCTTGATAGCTATGTAGCACGAAAACATCTACATTCTTAGTCTTGCCATCTAAGCTCTGATTGGACAGACAACTCCAGTTTTAATTAAAGAGCAAATCAATGATGTGTGTGATGACTGAGGGGTGTGGAACTGGGCTAGTTTAAAGGTGCTCAAAGGAAGCACTTTGTTTATCATTAAACATTAGCAAAACAATTAAAAAATATATTTCCTGTATTGTTTATATCAATGTTCTTCTTCACCACCTCTGTTGATGCATCACTATGTTTTTTGGTGTTCCTGCTGGTGGTAGAAGGAAACGTATCAGACCGCATGATACAAACAAAACGGGGACCCAACTTGTACAAACTACTAGTGGTCAAAACCATATCCAGACCAAATCAGCTGTTTCAGTGAATCGGGATGTGCAGCGGCGTGTGTGCATGTGGGTGTGGGGTGAGGTGGGGGGTCCTCGAGGCCTGGGTGCGTTCATTTGCGGTGAATGTATGCTCTATGAAACATTCAGAAAATAACATATTTTCTCTTTTTCTTGTTGTTGGTGCTCCTTCTATCATTCACTGTCTATCTCACTCAACCATTGCTCCCTCTCTCGTTCTCTCTCAAACCATTGGACACAAACTAAAGGAAACCTCTTGGTGTCACTATTTTGCAGCGTAGACTACAAACCAAACACAGATTTAGAAGCTGGGTACATGAAATGAACCAAGCGAGGACACAACAGGTAGAGTTTAGTCCATGAACTCCACCTGGATAGCCTCAGTTTCAGAGACATTTCATGCTGACTATGGAGCCATTTGACCAGTCTGTTTGTAGTATTACTTCACACTGTAAGGCCAGGTTGCGTTTCTCTAAAAGTTAAATCTGGCTCAGGTTTGCCGCCCCCATTGAAATAAATAGGAAAACCTGTATTGCAGTGCTGCATTTGGTCTAAATTGGTCCATAGGGTTAAAGACATGGAGAAATGTTGTAAAACTCAAGCGTCCACGGTATAAAGTCAATGTATAAAGTCTAGCCTATGTTCATCAGAAGCCACCACAGGAAAATATCCTGTTATTAACGGACACCTCCAAATTTGGCATTTGGAACCAGAAGTAATTGACGTGCATTCATTTCTTGCCACAAATGTATTTTCTGTAAATAGTAGTGTTACAATATTAAATAATAAAATTATATTATTATTGATTTTGTTGAATTTCTTTCAACAATACACTAAATTCTGTCTTCAGATGGGCATTTTTACCGTCTGTGGCTCCTGAACTTGCCATAGCCAGACGGTCTTGTCACATTCCTCGCCGTTCTCAGCCCCATAGATGAAGGCAGCCAGATTACATTTGCAGATCCTTGTCTGATTTCTTTTTTTTTTTTCTACTTCTCTTATTTTTTTGTCTTGAAAGCTACCGGTCTCAACCAGTTGGGGCCACCCCTCGTTCCTTTTCCAATCCCTACAGAACATATAACAAGACTCCCCTCCTCAGGTGACGATTTACTGCTTAGACCACACAGAGAAGTCTCACACACACACACACACAAAACTAGCCTTAACCCCCCTCTTCCCTTGACCCCTGTGAAGGCCCATTTTAATCACTGAGGGTACTGTCTGCCTGGAGCAGCCTCAACACCTAATACCTCAGACAGGTTCATCTTGTTACCGTGCAAATAAATCCCACTCACAGACACGCTGAGTTCAGACATGGCTTTAAGAGGCCTGAGGGTGGTTTCCTTTAGTGACTGTAATGAAAGCATACAGCGGCCTGTGAGGCCCACTCCACTATCCCTGCTTTTGTAATACAGCTATGAATACAAATGGCCCCGCTAATTCAGTCAAACTCCTAACAACACTCATTTCCCCTTCTGCCAGAGGTCATTTGGTGCTCTATCGCTCTTGCAGCTCCTTTCCTCATTGCATCTACCTCCCGCGGGACTCTTCTCCAAATCCTCAACACAATCACTGTTAAGCAACCAAACATTCTCTAATTTGTTTTGCTAGTGCATGTGCCTGAGTTACACCTTCTCCTGTTTGGACTTTAGAGGTGTAATTTAAAGGAATCATCAGTTCTTTGTTATTTCAGTTGTTGGCGTGCGTCCGTTGTTTTCTACGTGACCTTCGCTGCGTTCAGTGTGCTGTGGAGATGAGCCCTGGAGTGCGATCGAAGCTGGAGGCGATCCAGAGCTCTGGCAGACCTGACCGGGCCACCGCCCAGGATCTGAGCCACTGCCAGGTCACTCTGGTGCCACTGGGCCTGGAGCCACAGCCACAACCACAGGGAGTCCTAGATCCAGGCCAGGGGACCACAACATGATGCTAGGCTACAGGGAGTTGCTACACACACAGAGAACGGAGGGTTCTTCAGGGTTCTTTGGACACTATGCGTACTGCTCTAGATAAAAACCCAATCGTTAACTATCCAACATCATTGTAACTTTAAGTAAATGGTGTTGCTTTATCACAGCCTTTCTAAATCTCACTCTGTCCACCTTCAACATTAAACTTTACTCAAACATCAGCCAAGTGAACCGCAATCCACCAATTAAAATAAACAAAAGTGCTGAATTGGGCGAAGTGGGTTTTCTCAAGTTGTTTCTAATTGATGATGTTTATCATTTAACAACAACACACACAGTTTTCATTAGCAGACCACCAAAGTAAGTATTAGTGTAAACCCCAAAGCTAATATCTTTGTTTAATGTTTAGCATGTTTCACATTTTCTTACATAAAAGTTTGAGTGCTCCTCTACAGCGCTGCCAAGAAGCATGACAAGGCAATCCTTCTCATAAGAAAATGATCAATTTAATTGCTCTTGATTTACAACAGTTATTATATTCTTAAAGTTGCACAAGTGGAGGTTTTGATGTAATAATATTTCAGCTTTGTTGTCCTCAAAGACAAAGTGAGATTGCAACAGAGAGAACTACGTGAGAGCTCCATTGAAGTCCAGTTTCTTGTCTGGAGCCTTACTGTAATGACACTTTAAAACAGTTTGATATTTTGGGAAATATGCTCATTTACTTTCTTTACAAGGCTTGAATAAGAGGATTATTACACCTCATGTGAGTTAAAAGGAGCTAGAGCTGGACGTGGATTAGCTTAGCACTGGAAGGGAGAAAGAGCTAGTGTGTCTCTGAGGGCAAAAGAATCTGCCAACCAGCACACGTAAAGCTCACTAACACATTGTATATTATGTGCTTATCCGTACACAAACAACAAAAAATATGTCACTGTTGTCTGTTTATGTTAATGGAACGTCAGCGTCAAGCTATCTGTTATGTCTAGGAAGGCAACATTCAGTTCCTTCGACCCTGGTCACCACAGTGTTGAGATAGACTGGCACCTGCTGTTCTCAAGCAAAGCCAAACAGCTACTACTGCCGAGAACCTCAAGGCCCACACGTGACCCCGTGTAACCTAAAGATAGAAAATTCCATAACAACTGCACCAGATTTCTGTTTACCAAGAAATACAAATACTTATGTTACCTACATAAAACCATAGGGTTGTTCTTTACGATTTTTACGGATTAAAAACAGATTTGTCAGCTCTAAAGGTGTTGCTAGTTTTTTAACTTTTGAGAGAGCTAGACTAGGCGTTTCCCCCAGTTCCGGCTTTAATGTTATGCTAGCGATTTACCTCTGAGCATACCAATTTTGTGGCACTATGTAGAGTTATGTAGAGTTACACTATATATATATATATATATATATATATATATATATAGTGTCTCTTCTTGTAACAGGAAAGCACAGATTTTTCGGTCTAAGGTGCATTTCCCTCACATGAAGGAGACCCAGTCCAGCACAATGCACCATTGTCAACAAGTACTGCGCTGATCCTCGGTATGTACTGTTTGACATTTGTGGCATTCCCACCGAGTTCTACCCTGATTATCCTTATCATTGAAAGACAGACTGATGGGAGGAAGATAAGACCCTTACCAGCCTTTGAGCCAGGCATAGGGCTGTTATGAAGACAAATGTTACCCACAATTCAGACATCCCTGTGGAGCCTATTAGAAGGTCAGGGATTCTGTATGATAAATGGATCTGGAGAACAAAATGGCAACATATTGTCTTGGGTTTGAATAGTTTTGTGCTCTAGGAATGCTGATGAAAACATCCTGTTGGCACTGTTGTACAGTATATTGTATAATGGTCTTACGCAACGGTCAGGCTTGCAGAGTATTCATAACCGAACAGATATAAAGGTTGGTGAACTTTTCTCTGGCTTTGTTTGTTTATGGTTATTGGTGCTTTTATGGCTTACCTGCTTTCTCTATCACTCTTCATTTAGGCCATTCGGGGCAGTGGAAACAAGCTATTAAAACAACACTAAAATGTAATCTCTTTATAAAGTTGACATGGTGCAACATTAGGATTAAATCCAACACTCACTCTTAGCTCTGTTTTGGTCTCCACCAAACCTTTAAAGGAAATATCTGGTTCTTCAGCTGCTAAACACTTTAACCATGTTCACCAGCTAATTGCTAACTTTGTCTGTCCGTCATTTGGTGGTGGTCAGTGGGTTTATAAGAGATTTTTTAAGAGAAACAACTAGCTAATCCACCTTTAATTTACACTGGTGAGAGCTGTGAGACTCAACCAAAAAGTTACAGTCTGTTAAATCATAACAGTAAACTGAAAGATGCTAAAGTTCAGTTTTATGGCAGAAGGAAACTGCAGTCAGTACTGATAACCACTTTCACATATAATCCAATATTAAAATATGGTCTGTAGCAGCTTTAAGTATTTTAATGTTTCACTACAGTTCACATGACTCACAGGCAAAGTTATGCAGTGTCACTTTAAATAATAAATATTTTAAAACAAGTCAAAAATCAGTCACTACTATCATAATTCATATAATACAATACTCCAGGTTAGATTTATTCAATGTTACCTGTTTTTCACAGGTTTATTTTACTCGACTTTTATAAATGACTTATGAAGATGGATTTTTTCCCCAACACGTCTGTACCTATCTTGCTCAATATACTATTCAAGTGTTGAGTTGACTCATCATTTCACATGGATCCGTTCCCTCTTCATGTCCTAATCTATAACCCTGCTATCCCCCTATCATAGCCTGTCATCAGCCTTTATTGCACCACTGATAACCCATTCAAAGGGTGCATTAGCATATCACCCGTGAAGTGATGACTGTAGGGCCCGAGCAGTTTAGGTCATAAAGCCTGGATGTGCTGCTTTAGTGTAATCCACGACCCGCGGGGAGTCCTGCTTCGCCAGAACGCGTCCAAGCGAAGAGACAGAAAAACAAAGTTAATGGGTGACAAACCTCAGTAATGCTCTGCTGCTATAGGGCACTGGCTCCATTAACCGTAGCCCGGTGAAAGCCATCCCACTGAGCTGAATGTCTTCTGCATCTGGCCTCTCTGTGGTAATGAGGTAACACAAAGGTATGGTCTAGCTGTTTTTATTCATCCATGCTTCACATCGTCTTCCTGTGCTGTCCGATATAAAGTGGGGATAAGAGGTTGTCCTTACTAATGTACATCTGCATTGTGAATATATCAAACTCATGGCAAATGTCACTGTTAGAACAAGTCCTCTGAGGATATGGATGCCTTTTAAGGTCAGTCATTAATCCCACGAATGAGTGGAGCTCTTCCTAAACGTACTTGCATGTCAGGTGAGCAAGTTTAAGATGAACCCCACAAGAGAAAACTGAGATGATTTTTTTTTTTGCATCTGTGTTAAGAGGAGCTTGTTTCTGGAGTGAGTTGTCGATTAATCGATTGCCAGAAAATATATATGCAACAGTTTATTGGGTGCATTGTGGCGAGGAGGGATGACATAGACCAAAAGTTCCCAGCCTGACTTAAATCGAGGATTTTGTGATTACATGGTTAGCGCTTAGAGATCCTAATCCACCAGATCCACCAATTTTGATTCTTGATTAATCTTTGAAGTCATTTTTGAGAAAAAACAAACAATCTAAAGATGTCACGTGGACATTTTTTCCCTTTTCTGACATTTAATAAAACTAATATCAGCATTCAACCCAGCTGATCCGATTGTATGGCTTTCCGATTGGAAGGCGGATTGCTCTGATCAGGGTGACAGGACACATCAATGTCTTGGCTCATGTAGTCTTCAACTTTCCATGCACACTTTGAATGAATGTTGTTCTCTTTTAAACTTTGCGTGTTTGCTAGAAACAGCACGCTAGACAAATCAGCCCATGTGTTTGTCAGGAACTTGTGTTTCACATGAACTGTTGAGTCTGGTTTGGTTCTGGAGCCTCAATAAACAGCTTCATCCAGTATAAATAGCAGAGCCTTTGGTCTGCTGCCACTGCGGCTGAGTGCAGCAGCAGGGAGGAACAGCTGTAGTCGCTCTGTCGCCGAGACCAGATCACTCCTCAGTCGTCCTGCCAGTCCAGTCTAACATAAGCAACACTTGAAGACCCGGGGTCTGTTTGAGGGCCTGGTTGTAATTTCACCCAACAACCTGCAGCTATTTACCTTCTCTGTGTGTGTACCTGTGAACATATACATGCATATTTTCATTGTGATCTGCAAGTAAGCAGAAGTAACCTATAAGGAGCTTTGTGGAGCTGCTGGTCACATTTTTACTTTAATTTGCCTGATTAAAGCTGCATCAATGAATATTTTTTTATATTAACTCTGGGTCAAACCATTTTCTGTCATTTGACTGGGTCACTTGGGCGACAAACTCACAAAAAATTATCAGCTGACTTTGAGTTTCGCTCCGTAGCATCTTTCAGCTCATTGTTTTGGTTTTACGGCCTGCAGCTTTACTGCTTTTACCACCACTGTCACCAACCTAGCTTCCAGCTGCAGCAGGAAGTTGATTTCAGCAGATATGATTACACCTTTAATTATCGAATTTTATTTGTAATTATGACCAAATTGTTTCAGTGTGCCATTTCTGTTATGCCACTTTACACATAATGTTCACTTCTGAACACTATTTCTAAATGTAAACTATATGATTTCTATTTTTCTATATAAAAATGTGTAATTTGTCCTTTTATATAGACTTCATCATTATGTATTTTCTGTATACTTTAGTTCTGCATGTCACATATGGCACTTTTCTACAAATTTACAGTGTGTGTAGTGTAGTGTGTAGTTTCTGTATAGTCCGAAATCTGTTTGAAAAGTCAGAATCATGTACAGCAAAACACACTTACTTTGTATGTTTATTTAAGGAGTGCACCATGTACTGTAAAGTTACAGTACATTTATTACATTTATTGATTATTATTTGTATGATTCAAACACATTTTACAGTTTGGGACATTTTGAACCACTGTCCACATCACTGAACTGATCAAACCAGCATAAATCTAAGATAGGGCATGTTACTGCAAGCAACACTTGGTAGTGTGAAAGATTTTCAAAAATGCAGTAAATAACAAGAATCTGAAACATGCTCAGTTGCACAACACCTGAATGAAAACATTAATAGGTAAAACATGGCAGCAGTCAAAGTGAATTTCCTGTGCTGATGTGAAATGCGGGCTGCTTGAAATGAGGCCTCCAGGTGTCTGATGGGTCGCTTGGCGCTGCTCCCAGAACAGTTTGTAAAGGAAGGATTAGACTGTGTTAATTGGATAGATGGTTGAAAAAGATTAGGTGCACCGAGGAGCATTTCTTCACCCCTTAAGCGCGACTCTGTCGCTGAAAAATGGAGCCCTTGACTGTAAACACAAGGCCCAGATAGAGTGTGTTAATGTGCTGATAGAACTGTCGGCCCAGGAGGAGCCAATGGGTGGAGGTTGAGCACAGTGAGGCTAAAGGTCTGAAACTAAAGAGCGATTGTTCTTACAACTTTCATCAATGAAAAGCTCTGTTGACATTTATGGACCATTTTCTTTATATGTGTCTACGAGTCCAAATGCACCTGACTGCCTGAAAAAGGAAGTGATGTTCAGAACATTTTGTTCTATGTAAATGTGACAGGTGGTGTTTGGACATCATCTGTCTTGGGACTCCATCCTCAGCTTTCATATCATTGTTTAAAAACTAATTTAGTTCAATCTGCAGTAGAAGATCTTGTTATTTAAAGGTCCAGCGTGTAGAATTTACTTGCATCTAGTGGTCTAATCGCTGCATTGCAATCCCCTCACATCACCCTCACCCTCTCAGTGTAAAAGAGAATCAACATTTTAGAGGCCCTGTCTAGAGTCACTATTTAGTTTAGTCTGTAGAAACACGGTGTTTCAATGTGGCGGCCTCCATGAAAGGGGACCCGCTCCCACTGTAGATATAAAAGAATAATTTTTAAATAACAAAAATGAAAAGATTCTTATTTTCAGGTGATTATACATGCATGAAAACATAGTTATGAATATTATATTCCATGTCTGCCTTATTCTGAAAATAAAGGCCCCAAATCTTACACACTGCACCTTTATTTAAGAAGTTTGAAGATATCAGGAAATTTAACTAAAGACAAAAAGCCTGCGATAAACTTCATTTTAGTTGCTCAGCTTTTTTTATGCGACATGGGCAGATTGTCATACAGACTTCTGACTCCATCTACAGCCATGCTAGCAGTTCTGTGAGGCTGTACTCGGGCACAGAGGTGCTTTGCGCTAAATGCTAATAGCATCAACGTGCTAACATGCTCACAAAGACAATGCTATCATGCTAGTGTTTCATGCTGGTATAATGTTTCCCATGTTAACCATTTTAGCTTAGCATGTAAGCACGCTAACATTTGCTAATTAACCCAAAAAAAGTTTGGGCTGATTAGTTGTGCTGGTATTTGTATGTAAATGTTTTGACCTAGGCGGTACAGTCCTGCAGTGGTTAGCACTGTCGCCTCACAGCAAGAAGGTTCCTGGTTCTTTCTGTGTGGAGTTTGCATGTTTGCATGCAACACTCTGGCTTCCTCCCACTTAATAGGTTAATTTGTGACTCTAAATTGGCCGTAGGTGTGAGTGTGAATGGTTGTTTGTCTCTATGTGCCCTGCAATGAGCCAACAACTTGTCCAGGGTGAACCCTGCCTCTCGCCCAAAGTCAGCTGGGATATTGACCCTCATGAGGATAAGCGGTTACAGAAAATGTATGGATGGATATTCTGACCTGGTGATGGCACTGATCATCACTAAAGTTCTGACACTTCATCCTGAGGGTTAAAAAAATTTGATGGCAATCCATACAATAAGTCTGGACCAAAGAGTTAAGGGCTAACCACCAGACATCGCTAGCCTCAGATCCACACTGTCAGTGTGGCTAAAAATTCAGTGTTACTGAATCGTACCATAGAATATCTTAAAGGTCAGTTAGCACTCTCCTTACAGATTGGTAACCCAAACCACACCAAACTCCCCGGTGGCTTTAATTTCTATGTCCGTCTTGCTGCAGGTCCTTCAAGCCAGACTTCGTCCTGATTCGCCAGCACGCCTACAGCATGATCCCCGGTGAGGACTTCCGAAACCTTGTCATCGGCCTTCATTTCGGCGGCGTCCCCAGCATCAACTCTCTCTTCTCCATCTACAACTTCTGCAGCAAACCTTGGGTGGTAAGCAATCTTTACCTGCTCTATTTGCTCTACTTTAACCCACACAATGGTATCGTGAGTGCCTCCCTCTGCGGCTGCATCTGACTGATTTATTTTGGCTATTAAAGGGAGCTCTAATACGGAGCGAGTGGCCTCCACTGCCACCACATATTATTACTCACTCTGTACTTAGAGAAAACAAGATACAAGACTGCAGGGAAAAGGGTGTGAATGTTCGGCTCAGCATGGGGTCATTATTGTACTCTTGTCAGGTACAGTACAAGTTGAAAGGACAACACACGTCAAGAAACTGGTGAAAAAACTGTGTTGTAGCTCATTTAGCACACATTTACAACTCTGTTATCTATTTTGTAAAGCATGCTCTGAGTTTTTAGATATATAAGAATGGTAAATTAATGTTTGCAAATCAGTCATTTCAAGCATTTCTTTTCCTGTTTTGACACGTTTGAAAATGTGACATGAAATACAGATAATGTAAATGTCACCATGTTTTTCCCATTAATAAAGGCACAATAAATGAACAATGACATGATAAATCTTGCAGCACCTACCTCAGTGCCCCCCAGTGAGGGGACCACTGCAATAATTGCATTACAACACTGCACTGCAGGATAGCTGCTGTATCTGTAAGTTTCATGTTTCCACAAGTCGGTTTTCAACTTCTTGCATGCTGAAATCAACTAATGAAAAGAAAAGCCATGCTATGTTAAGAAAATTATTCATCAGCAGTAAATGTCAGATGTTGCTGCCAATGCCTCAGAATCAGAAAGAAGAGTGAGGTTATCTTTTTAGAGCCGATGTTCTGCAGCCACACAGAGAAACAACAGCCATCAGAAGTAGAGAAAGAGGTCAAGATACATTTCTACAGTAGCAGAAAATTGCCAGAATTACCCACTGCAGCTACAACATCAAGCTAAGCTCACTGGTATGTTAACCCACAGCTGGATGCAACAAGTATTAACTAGAGTAGGTACGAGGAAGTAGGTCCACCAGAAAGGACAATCACAACACCTCAAGATGAAATCACTTCTGATGGCTCCTGTGGATCTGAAATTTGTTACTTTTAGGGCAACAGGTGTTTCACAGTCAGAGTTGGGTCTGACTGTACTGGGTCACATTTTAAGTATCAGATGTTGAACTTTAGATTCTGGTTATGAATGTTGTGCTGTGAACTCAGAAAGTTTCTATCCTCTGTCCTCAGCTCTTTTAAGTAAGATGTCTGAATGTCTCGTTTGTTTCTGCTTGCAGTTTTCTCAGATGATTAAGCTCTACCACTCCCTCGGTCCTGAGAAATTCCCCCTGAACGAACAAACCTTCTACCCAAACCACACACAGATGGTGAGTGCCCTGACTTCATTTAAACCACTCTCTCGCACACACACTCACACACTCACACACACACACACACACACACACACACAAAGAAATTCACCATCAACCTCCTGTGGCCCGTTTTTCATTAAATCTTTATTATAAAAATATAAAACACAGAAATTAAGTCAAACATTTCTATAACCCCTACAAGGAAACTCCCCCCCACACACACATCAGGAATCGGTGTTCACACACAGACTGTACACAGCTTCCTTGATTGGATTTTTTTTTTTTTAAAGGATCAAACTTGACCAAGTGTTTCTGTGTTAAGCAGACAGTATATTTACACGAACATGAACCACAGAAATATCGACACAGAGACGCCACAGTTGGAGAAAGAGCCTCGTCATCACATATAAAGACAAAGGAGATGTTTTACACACGCAATAACTCTTACTGACGTAGATTTGTTGGCTTTACACAAAGTATTTCATCACCTGTTCTGTTAAAACAAAATGATACCTAATCATGAATCTGTGTGTTACATGCTCAAGCCAAAGATTCATTATCAAGAGGAGGCCGACAGGCTGGTTTACTTATAAAAGCAAAACTTTAGTTAAAACTTCAGATAGATTGAGGGATGTTTTGCTGAAAGTTGAATACTTATCACTGCAATCAAATAATTTCATACTAATTTAGATTCATTTATCAATATTGTGTGTCAAGATACAAGCTGACTTCCTCCTCTAATAAGAGCTGACTTTAGTGTGAAGTGTCTGGAGGTACTCAGAGAAAACTCCACATTTTTGTCATTTTGGAATGAAGATGAATGAATTAATAGAAATTGTCTGACATTTTGTGAAATAGGCTTTCTTGCTGATAGTTGGACAAGATTTTTCGGTGCCACCCATGTCTGTCCCTTACATATGAACAGGATAGTTAGCTTAGCTTAGCTTGGCTCTGTTCAAAGGTTAAAAAAAAAAATAATAAAATCATCATCATCTTGCCAGCACTTCTAAAGCTCACTAATTAACATGTTATATCTCGTTTGTTTAATCCTCTTTAAGTGCCCGGCCAAGGAATAGTCCCACACAAGTGTATTTGCAAAATGTCAAAATACTTTTTGTTGAAAACAAGCAACTTGGTCAAAGCCACAGTTTGTGTCCTCAGTGCTGCCTGTGTTAGCGATATGCAATATGCGTTTAGTGTTAATGATGGAGGGGCCATTACTCCCTGTGAGGCAAATCTGTGTCTGTTATTGGAATGGACTGAAGGTACAGCACTGGGAAAAAAATAAGAAACCCTAGATGGGAACAGGTGAAGAAGAACGAATTTAGTGACAATATTGTTACTTTCATTTATATATATATATATATTTATATATAATGTCCATTTGAAATAGTTAAATACAAAAAGGTTGAATATACACTTAAAAAATATCTCATTGTCTGAAACCTCTGCTTATACTTGACTTTCATTGGATTGGTGAAGAGTACCAGTTGGGGGAACTATGATCAAGCTAACAAAAAAAGTACCATAAGTACCACCTTTCTATTGGAGATGCTGGTCCTTCATTGTGGACGTTTGCCCAGGCTGTGATGGTTGTCACAATGTAGTTTTGACCTGTTATTCTATATTTTTTCCTTCTTTTTTAAACAGATATACCACATAGTTACAGAGTAACCCAATAAACATATAAATAAATGGATTACAGAGGTTTCAGCTGAGTTGATAGTTCATTTCTGTAGCTTATGTTATATACAGCAAAAAATAAAATATCACGATCTCTGCAAGAAGTGAGCTCTTCCCTGCATTGGCACTGTAACAGACATTTTTTTTTTAGCATTTTCTGATATTCATCAGTGCTCAACAGAGAGGGCGTAGTTTGTGATATAACTGCAAAATGAGTTACATTGCAAACATTCAGGTAAGCAGAGATACTACCATCCATAAAGACACATGTTACAGTAAAAACTGAACATAATCGACGTATACTTCACTGTAAAACAATACCATTTTTAAAAAAAAAAGGTTTTTGAAGCCGAAATAAGAGGTATAACTTTCAGAGATTATACCTGGCGTTGGCACTCGATCTGTATTGTTGGAAGAGATTCTTAGCTCTGTGTCGTATTGCTGATGTGCAGAACTGAATTGAATGCTAGCAAGCACAGTACAGTTTGCAACACTGTAACACCTTCTCAAATTTATATGGTGATCATTGGCTGTACTTTTTCATTGATTTGAAATTCATCTGACACTTAAGGACCTTTTAGTCTTGAGAGTTGTAGCTTTTTAAATAAACTGCCTCAAAACGTCCATAATACTAGGCTAGCAGCAGGCTAAATGAAGGTATAATTAATGCCAATGACTTCTAATCGTGGACATTTGACTGCTTGTCTTGGGGATTATTTCTGAAGATCACAATAGAGGTTGATCAAGGTCTTACACTTCTTATTGACCTTTTAAAAGCCTATCTTTGTCACCTGTTTAACATCGTAAAGAGACAGTTTGGTGCAAGAACTGTTTCGTGGTTTGGGAAAATGAGAGTTCAACAGATCTACACAACAAAAAAAAGGTATTGTTTTCTAATAGAAGTGCTACGAAACAGGCACTGTAATGGATTTGATCTTTTCTCTTTTTTTGCCCATTTAAAGAGTTTGTCACCCAGGCCAGTGAGCTTTAAAAGTTCTGTAATACTCTAGAAATGATCGGGATGGGACGTAGTCAGGGAGGAGTGGATTTCAGGCAGGGTGCTTTGGGGTTCAGGGGTCGGTGGCGTTGATGGTGGTTTTGTCGCGTGCGGTCATGCCCCGGTACCAGCTGCAGTAACCCTCCTTCTGCTGGATGCAGGCGTAGTGCCGGGACTGGTAGCCGGGATAGCCGAAGTGGGACAGCATGTCCGTCCATAGGCACTCGTTCTTTGAGGTCACGAAGCAGGGCAGGTAGTGGCAGGGCTTAATCTACAGAGACAGAAGCGAAACTAAAGATGTAGCCATGAAGCAGGAAACAAAACTAAAAGAGCAACAACTAGTGTAGACTCACTGTGCTTTTACAGACTTTCCCTGATATATTTTGAACATTCTAAATTTAGGTTAACTTTGTCATGGTAGTCTGTACACTAAATATAAAGCTAGAGCCAACGGGCAATTAGCTTAGCTAGCATAATATTGGAAACATGGGGAAACAGGCTCTTTTCAGTTTACAAAAAAAAAATAAAAATAAAAATCACCTTTAGTACTTCTAAACCACTTTTTTAACAAGTTGTATCTTGTTAAAAGTTAGGTGTCTTTTTTGGGCTAGTGCCAAGCTAGTCATTTCCCCCGGCTTACAGTCTTTACGCTACAGTAGGCTAACATTTCCCTGGTTTTAGTTTCATGTGTCCCAAAATTAAGGACATTCTATTAGATTTGAACAGTGAGTCAACAGTTGTTGAAGTTTGTGCAAAGGCCAAAGTAGAATTAGCTTAATGAGCCATTAACATATGAAAAAAAAACTCACAATTGTACGAGAGAAATAAGCTTGGATAATCAAAGAAAGGAAGTGAGTATATGATTTGAATGGAATATAAAAAGCGTGAACATGCGCTTGGTGAAACATCTACAACGTGGAATCTTTTGCTCTACTGCTTTTCAGCTTTTGCTTTCAGTCATTTACTGCAGCAGATTAATAGATGAGGTGTCAAGAGGCAGCTGTTTAAATAAGCGTACATTACACTGGCATACGTATGCTTTGTGCTGTGGAATGTTAAATGATCGTCAGCCATCTTCCTGAAGCAGTGATGTTTTTGGAGTTTCGTAATGATTCAATTCGATTTTATTGAGGCTCTTTCGTGCGTCACACCTCCAGGTGCTCGCACAAAAAGCAGCTTCACGGATGAATATACGACGTGAATTGACAGGAAGAGTCACACAACTACTCAGAGGTGATGAACGGAAACGCGGTGTTAAGTGACAGTGAAACGGAGTCATCAGCTGCACTTATGTGGATCTGAATGAGCCAGCAAATTCAATCAGCAAGTTAGAGGGCACCCTCCCCATTTTCGGTGTTTTTGTTATTCAAGCCTGGAGAGTCTGTCCTCCACGGTTCAGAGATGTTCGACATAACTTCCTGCTTTGAGTGGTTTTAATGATGTGTGGGGAATAATTTTCTAACCGGTACGACGCGCTTCCCCGTGCGGTAAATCATCATTTGTGGAGGACGCCGGAGTGAGTTTAATAAGTGCGATGATGTTTATGCCCGCCTGTGCTTACTGACTCTCAGACTCAAGTCTCAGTTGATCGATGGCCTTCTCTGGATGCCTCTGGGCTGCTGCCATGTACACACTGAGCACAGTTTACAGGCGCTGGCCCACACTGGGAACAAATAGGTCTCTCTGCTAATCCACTTATACTGATAGGGGCCAATGGTGTTAGCAGATGTCCAGGACACTGCTGTACAGTAGGACGTTTACGAGGCGGGTCAGCAGCTGCACAGCGGCAGGCTACATGTTTGAGTCATAAAAACTGGGAATGAAGACTTGAGCTGATTCCAGAGCTGTTATTAAATTATTCCCAATGCTGGTGGTAAAACTTGTTTTCTCTCTATTTCTGTCTCTGCTGAACATCCATGATGTGTAATAGTGGAAATGATGCTTATAATTCAGCCTCAATAATACTGCATGACAGCCATGTAACCATGAAGGTCATTTAAGTTTGAGTAAATGATTTTTGCTGTGTGGCTTTTTGCATTAGTGTGCCTGAATTGGTTTGACCTGTCACATACAAAGGTACGTCTGTTTGAAGCATTTCTTTCCTCCTGTAATCATTAATAAGCACTCTCATAGACTTTATGTAAGCAGTCAAGGTAGTTTTAGTTACATTTTAGTGAGTCAAATGGAGGAGCCATAAGTTCTAGCTCCTCCTTCTCTTGATCCTCCTCCTGCCTCTTCTTCCCTCATCTTCCTTGTTCTTGCTGGGCGAACATTGCTGGTTTCCACTCACCCTGCAGTTGCAGCCCAGCTGGTAGCGATGGTTGATGCCTTTCTTCTGGGCCAATGAGAGGCGCTCCCACCGCTCGTTGAAGTTGCACAGCCCTGTGTAGACCTTGTCATCGTACACGCGACCTGAGGGAAAAAAGAATGGAGGGAATTGGTTCAGATGTTGTTTTTGAAAAAGGACATTTTTGAAGTGCCACTTGGAAACTTTTCACCTGTTTGGTTTCAGGTGATGGAGGAAAGGTTATTACAATTCACCCCAATGGGGACACGAATGTTGGTACCACATTTCAAGGAAATCCATCCAATAGTTCTTAAGACCACAAATGTCAACCTGCTGGTGATCATCAGCTTCATTAGGGATCATCGTCCAGGAACCCGTAGACGATATTTCGAGGTATTTCAGTCTGGACCAAAGTGGTGAACTCAGTGACTAACATTGCCAACGCAGCATGGATGATAGCATCAACCAGTTTTCTAGTGTTTTCCAAAGCTAATCAACTCACCAATCTTAATCTCATTGGCAGACACTTACTCTGAGTTGGCGTCATATTACGGCAGCTCATTTTGGAAAGAAAGTCTTATTCTTGATCCATGGAGCCATGAATGCTCTTTTGTTATGTGCCAAATTTCATAATCCTCCGCATGTAACATCTGATAACATAAACAAACCACTCAAGCCATCTAGCTTGTTTATGTATGGAAAGACAATCTCATACAGTAAGCCCATATTAAACCAACACCCCTATTTCTGAATATCCAAAGGTCAGCAGACATCTATTTTTAGCGCCAGACCGTTTGCAGCTTTCCGACTCCTGAGACAGGTGCACCGCAGCGGCCTGCGGGCACTCAGGAACATCATGATTTGTCACTACGTGTCTCCTTCGCCGTGTTGTCACCACGCAGGAATTTGACAGCTCACAAATATGTGCTTCTTCGACCGCCTCTGAACCTCCCACTCTGTCTGCATCCCCGGACTGGGATTACTGGAGTCACTTGCAGGCTTATTACATGGTGTTGAGTGTGTGACATGCTCCTAAAATACTAATCAGGGCCGGCGCACTCAAGGTTTGATCAAAGCAGCTCATCTCACAGGCCCTGGCGAGTTTAAATTGCGCCTAATGCGGTCTTGATCATATGCAGGACTTATTATAGACGCCTCGAGAGCAGAGAAAGACGTCAGTGATGTCACACGCAACCGGACAGGGTAAACATAGACATTGCTGCCTGGCAACGCCGGCTCGTCCACTTGCACCGTGAGGTGTAGTTACAGTATTTACAGGCCGGGACTTAGCGACAGTTATATACGCCAAGCACAGCAGGGTCCAAAGTAAACTGCATCTCTGTTGGAAATAGCAACTCATGAAATGCTTCTGCTGGAAAACACAAGTCGCTTCCTTCTAGCTGTTAATTACAAGTTGTGAGAGAGAAAACGGCTCTCTGTTGTTTCTGGCCTGAGAAGTCGAGGGAAATGAAAATGTAAAATAGCTTTGCTTTGCCTACTTGCACAGTGGCAAATGGTAGGTTATAAATAGTGGGAAAGTTTGTGTCAGAGGACAAATGAAGAAGTCCTTGGAGAGGAGAGAACTGAGAGAGTATGTTGGGCCAAACAAACTCGCATTGCTGCTGAGCAAGACTCTGAAAGGCCTCTGAGAAGTGACAAGCGTTTACTGGCAACAGTAAACCTCGGGTTGAAACAGATTTTGTTTTTGAGGGTTGTGTCATGTCACAAAGTTGGAGTTAAAAGTTCAGTTTGAACTGAAGTAAATACCAGATAAAACTGGATTTGTCTCCACCAAATATTCAAATGTCTTACGAAACACTGATGTAAAACAGAATGGTGAAAATCAAAGCAGCAGAGGCTGAGATGTGCTGACTTTTAGTCCCTCGTGTGGGTCAAACTCCAAAAACACTGGATCCTCCACTTCTCATAATGCAACTTCTAACATCTTTTGTAACATTGTGGCTTAGCTTTATCATTATCCTGTACTTGTTACTTGTGGTCACTGTTCAAAAATGTGGTCTAGGTTCAGTTTTCAGACTTTACAGTGATATACAGATGTTTCTCCAGGTGTGTAATACTTTCTGTGACTAGTAATTTGACTTAAAACGAGTAAACAATAAAATAATAAAAGATCCAATCAGCAACATACAAGTATAAAGTAACATCAGCTTACCTGTGATCAGGTACTGGTACTTGTTGATGTCAAACTTAACACCGCACAAACTCTCTGAGGCGTCTGTGTAGATGTGCTGCACGTGCTGCACCTTGTCGAATCCTTTGTACATCTGCGAGACACGAGGAACAAAATTGGAGTTAAAACCTTAATTAAAAAGTGCAACACTGTACCCCTCACATTGGCACTACACCCCCGACTCCACATCCTCACATAAATAATCGGGAATGGAAACAGCGCGCCAGCTTTATCAGATGACATTCCTCAAGGAATGCCTTGCGGGAGAAGGAGTATTAGGCTCTGCCCTTAACTGAATCATAGATAACATGATTACGTTGTGTAATGTGCTTTGACTTTGATGCTGTTTTGGCAAAGTCATTGCTAGACCGTGGAACTCGGCTTCTTCTAGTCAGCTCAGGTATGCAGAGCCAACAGTCGTTGTTTGCCCTGAGAACTGTTGTGATTTCTTCAGTGTAATTTATTTGTCTGGGAACAACAGGAAATCCCTGTTTAGACGCGACGCTCCCAGAAAAGCAGAACAGACTGTTACTTAAGCTCGAAACCGTGGAGGTTTGGGAAAGCCAAAGGCATTTGTCTCAAAGGATTTGTTGAAATTTGGAGGGAACTGTATTCTGTTATAGCCCACAAGGAAAACCACTGTTTGCAGGATAAACCAACAGACTATTATAAAAATAAATACCGCAAGAGGTGCAAAGGTCACATCTAATTCTTGAGGATAATCCTTACAGTGATGATTGCTGTGCTTAACTAACAAGAGGCCACTTAATGCTTTTGTACAAACTGGGATTGTACTGATGCAGCGCATGACTCTGTTGAAATGTTTACACTCTGAGAGTGAGGGGTTTGGTTGAGCTGTAATGCCTGTAAGCTCACTAATCCTACGGCCAAGCTTCTGTCTGAGCAGCAGGCCGATGTCAGCATCTGTCAGAAATATGGAGCGTTACGTAAGAATATAGAGAAAGTGGAGAACAGGCTATCCCAAACTGCTTTTCACGTATCATACAGCAGCTGAAGGGGCGGAGAGTCTTGTAACTTCAGCAGAGTATTTGTTATGTGGGGTCAAAAACATAACTCAGTAAATATGTACAATAATAAAACCCCAAACTAAATAAGCCAGCTAAAGAAATTGTAACGTTTTACGCCAATTATTCCAATATAACCTGATGTTTAGGCTAACATCCAATAGAGTAGCATGTTCCTTCCTCCAATAAATAATGAGTTAATAACAATAATAATAATAATAATAATAATAATAATAATAATAGCAGCATCACAGCATCCCATGAATTTAAAAAAAACATGGCATCACAAAATGTTGGTCACAAAAAGTTTAATCTTTTAATTCATTTCTTGTCATTCGCTTCCTCTTTTTATCAATAAATGAAAGTTTGTGGACTTCTTTTAAGATTTCAAGACACAACAGTGCATTCTAGACTAGGCTGTGAAAGTGCTTTCCTGCTGAGTGTTGGAATGCGAAGATCGATACCAGTGTCATATCTGGAGTCTAAATATAGGGGGCTAGAGTCAGGGGGTGATTAGCTTAGCTTAGCTAAAAACTTGAAGCAGAGGGAAACCGCTAGCCTGGCTCTGTCCAAAGTAAAAATTCTGATGACAAGTTGTGTTTTTATGAGATACAATGTGTTAATTACTAAGCTTTAGAAATGTTTATAGGTTAGCCATTTCCCCCTGCTTCCAGTCTGCTGTTAAGCTAGGCTGCGGGAGCTAAATATAAAGCTAGAGCCAGTGCAGTTAGCCTAGCTTATCATGAAGCTTATCATAAAGACTGAACGCAGAAGGAAACTGCAAACCTGTATTGTTTAGTTGTATCTTATTTGTATAATGTGTTAATTCATGAGCTTCAAGGTGCTGGTGGGATATTTTAAACAAACCTTGAACAAAGCTTGAACAAAGCCAGGCTAGCCGTTTCCCCCTACTTCCAGTCTTTATGCTAAGCTAGGGTAACTGTACTGGCTCTAGCTTCATACTTAGCTGAGAATGAGGCTGGTATCAACTTTCTCACATAATTCTCAGCAAATGAATGTCTTTGCTACTAATCTTTTAGAGTTGAAAGAGATTTAGTGTCTTGCTCAGCAGCACTTCAGCAGAGAACTGAAGCTCTCACCTTCATTTGCTTGACTGTGTAGCGCATCGTTCCAAAAGGCCCATCTCTCAGGAGCTTCTTGCCCACCACTTTAGCTCGAATCACTGTGAAGAGAGGAGACAGACGGGTCAATGACTTTGAAATGATCAGAACAATGTGTCACATTCCTCTAACACACTGTAGAACTTTGAGTTTTCCTCTCCAATCCATCATATAACACGCTTCCTCGGCCAGAAGGAGCAAACCCATTATAAATACCATTTCAGGACGAGGTTGGCACCACAGTTAATCCGTTTATCCGATTTTCTGCATTGCTGCTGTGTGCCAAAGGAGGCCAATGGGGAAAAAACACTACAAGGACTTTTAAGTTTGATACAGAAATAGAGGAAAAGAGGCCTCGTCCATGTACCATTCTCACTGCTGGTGTTCAAGACTGCTTACGGATGGATCATCACATCCACTTTTTTACCTTTTGTTTTGATTTTTTATGTATTCCTGAGATCAGAATTGGCAAAGCCTGACTTTGTTCAGCTTTTTGCAAGTTAAAAACACGCGGATACGAGTCGTTTAAGGGGAATGGGTGCAGTGTGTCCCCTCTGTGTAAACAGGGTCCTTTTATATTGGGATCAGGACTTGAAAAAGATCTAATCTATGTGCTGGACCCTCATGTAAACATCTGCAAGGTGAAAACGCTCAGTGGTGACTTTGATTTGTTTGCTTTCACTCGTGTTGGAGTAAGGGGGCTTATTGTGGAAGGCCAGGCAGGGAGTGTAGAAATGAGTGATAATCTGAGCCAGTGAAAAGAGTCTAACCAGAGCTGCGGGCCCTGCATAAGCGGTCAATCTTCTGTGAAGTTCACCTGCTGCCCACAGCCGACCAGCCGCAGACACAACTAACACTGGCTGTGTTTGTTATCTTCTCCTGGTGGAATTTCCTTGACACATTCTCCGGGGGCTCACATTCCCCACTAAGGAGAAAAAAATGAGAAGCCTTTCATTCTTTTTGGAGAAAGAAATGAAGCATGTGGCATCTTCTGTTTGGGACGTATTTGTCTAGCTGTCTTACTTCCAGGCAAATGGAAACGGACGTAAAAATAAAACTCAAACAGGAAGCAGTTACAGCATGGCCACCCAAAAGTGGTGACCACAAATTTATTTTGGACATGAAGACCCCAGTTTGAACCAAGCGTTTATTTAAATAGCCACAAAAATCTTATTTTGAGCCAGTATGAACAAATTAAAAGGAATGTGGCCATCCTGCAGCATACCAATAGAAATACAGTGTGCCATATTTGGGAAATACAGCTGAGGCTGGATCAAGTGAAACTTTGACCTGATAAAAAGCCAAAAGATCAAAATTATCTGAAATATCTGAAAACCACAAATGTCAACCTCATGGTGCCACTAGACAAAAAGTCACAAAGTCATTAGGATTCAACCTTTAGGCACCATGGTTACCTGTATTAAATTTGATGGCAATAAATTCAATAGTTGTTGAAATATTAGGACCAAAGTGGTCCAACCAACTGACATTTATCTCTGGAGCTATTCTGCTATCTTAGCAACTGTTACTTGTAACTTCACCTGAGCTTGTCACCATAACAGTCACGGCAGCCGTCCAAATGTGAATTCTACAGTGTAGTTTAGGATTGACAACATGAATTTTGTTCAGATACATTCAAACAAAGAGTTTTCATTCATACAAACTTGATTTTTTCTAGTGAAAGCCCAGAGTAGAGTGTCAGCCCGACTTTACACGTGCAAAAATGGAAAACTACATGTGAGGTAACACTGCCTCAGTTTGACCTGCCAGCACTGTGTTATACTCACTGACTTTCACTCAGCTCCACAATAAATTACACAACCAAGGCAAATACACGTCATTTCAGACATTTCAGTATTAATGTACGGACCCCCTGCCTGCCCTCCGCTGTCTGACCTTTCACAATAACTTGCTGCAGAACATTTGATCCATTAATCTGTCAACTCTTTTAATATAAACTAAACGAGAGCTATTGCCTGACGGACCTCGGCTAAATCTACCCAAATGTTGTTTGACAGACGTGTGCCGCTGCAATTACAGAAGAACCGGGGCACAATTACAGAGGAATGTGCAGATATATCAGGATACTTTTGCCTCTGTTAAATACACTGCTGCTGTTATTTCAAGTGTCACCCAAAAACCTAGTTTCCTACTCTGGCCTGACCTCAAAAGTAACCCTCAGGAGGAACTAAATGTTTCGTGTTTGAAGGGCCACACGTCAGCTGATTTTACTGAAGTACATCCAGATAGTACCCCTCTTGTTGGACGCCAGCCACTAATTGGCCAGCGATGGTGCCATCACCCAAAGGAATGTGTGAAGGGCCTCAGCTGCTCCGGAGACAGAGGATTTGTGTCATTCCCCTGCAGTGACCCCTTGACCTCCACTCTACATTCAGCAGTTATATTTACATACAACCGCAGGGCTGCCTGCTCACGTCAAAAAGTCCAAGTTACGGGCGTTTATTTAACCCAGTTTCATAATGTGATTACACATCACCCTGGTTCAACTGGAAACTATGGACACACTGTGTAGGTAAGTCTGGTTTCTTAAGTTTATTGTAACCTCTAAACTCCTCTGTATATGTTCACAAGTCTGAATATACCTCACATATATTTACCAATTTCTACTAATATTGAATTTTATTGATCTTGACTCACAAATTTACGTATTAATGCATCAGCACTGATGTAACCATTTGTACATTAATCATGCTTAATTACCTAGTTTACACATTTATTTGTTGTAATTATAGCAGGACATCAGGCAACCGAAGTGCTTTTTCTCAGATATTTTGAATCTTGTCGAATTTAAGTTGCCATTTGTGTGAGGAAATCAAGCGGCAACTTCTGTGGCTGTGAAATGAAGCCAATGGAGTAATGCCAAAAACTGCGGTTCCTTAAACGTCCACTTGAGGCTGGCAACAGAGTGAGTCTCCATGTTAAAATGTCCAACTTCACAGCAGAAATAAACATGTTTACAGCCTGGTACAAAAAACAGTTTTGGTCTCTATAGCTAATTTCCCCGTTCATGACAACTGTAGTGAGGGTGAATTTTTATACAACTCACCCCTTCAAATTATAACTTAACTAAAGTTACACATAATTAACAGTGTGGCTGCTTTGATTGACAGGTGGGTGCCCTTTTTTAGATTAGCCGGGAGGCAGCAGAGGCAGGACTGCCAAGATGGCGGCAGCTAGAGCCATCAAACTCTGAGCTTCACATACAGCTCTTCGGAAATCTGTGGGTGATATCACGGATACGTTGTCCATATTTATACTGTCCATGGAGGGAACATAATGAGTCTGCTTTTCAATTTTGACATGCTGTCCACTGATTGAGCAGTTTCATACTGTATAGCGTTGATACAAGTTTATTTTCGCAGTTAATAATCCAGTAGTTAATATAGTTGAGTTGACATAGCAATCAGTTACTCTATACTGTAATGTAAGAGTCTGTCTCCCTCCTACTTTGCTAAACATGAGGAATTACAGGCCAGCGCTGTGATACACAAGTATTCATCTTCTGCAGAGGATCTGACGTACATTTTCAAGAGTGGGAGGCATTTCGTGATAAGAGAGGTAACCAGGGTCTGACAAAAAAAGAAGAAAAAAAAGAAGCGAATCCATTTTTCAGTCAGTATCTCTTGCCTAAAGCAGGGGATTACACAAGCGTGAATGCAAAATGCTAAATCTTAAAAGGTGAGCATGTAATTTAGTTAAACATTTATTTCAACCTACGTACAATGTGGCAAACTGCAGGCATGACAAGAATAATATTGCGCTTGCGTTTGTGTGTGTGAAGGAGAGAAAGAAAGCGAGGCACAGGGCGGGTGACGGTGATTTTAGTATGCAGAAAGTGGTCCAAGTTTGAGGAGGCGAGTGGGAGGAAGAGGAATTCTCAGGACGACACACTACCACGCTCAAAAATAAACACTGAAACTGAATCCACTGAAACGCTGGAGTATAAAGCCTGTAACGTCCACTTACTGGCTGGCAAAGAGCAAAGGCAGCCTATGAAGTATGAACTGAGTTTATAATCACTGCCTACGGTGGTTTGTTCATGTCAGGGAAAGTTTTAAACCCAGAAGCGTTCATTTCACAGATTTTTTAAAAATTTGGTTACAGAAATATCTACTTAAAGTTCGCTAATGTTAGCTACAGTAGAATTAACCACCATAAGCTACTGGTCATACCAGACCGAGTAAGTCTACATCGTACAAAGCAAGCCTGTATTTTAACTATATGAGGATAAAATGGTGGGACAGGGTAGTAGGGTGTTGTAGGACAATTGAATGCATCTAATATAAACAGAAAAGTGGCAGAATTGATCGAGGGCTCAGTTATTACTTTGTAGAGAGCAGCTACAGCTTCATAGTGATAACTTGTTTTTTTCCTTATTATTTTCCTTTCACAAGATATTTCTGTTGGATTGAGGCGTGGGAATGTTTAAGCAACTAGTCATTTAAATTTGAATGCCATGCTAGCTGACCTCAAAAACGCTAGTTGTCTAAGATCAAATTTGTGTCTTTAGTGAGCTCTGCCAAAGTATTTAAAATGAATTCTTTCACACTGAAGACCTAGCGCCAAATTAGTGAGTATGTTTGAGTCACAACCAACACTTGGAGCCTCATCAGTTGGCCTGCGTTATATATGTGCTTTTCATATCTCTTTCTGTTTTATCTTTGTCATTGACTCATTCGCCACGTCTGTTTCTAACTGACTGCCTCTCACCTTTTCTTTTTAGACTTGTCGGTCAGATGATTTCACAACTGCAGTTCAAATGTCAGTGATATTAAATGATTCCTGCTTGTTGTTCAGTCTCTAGCTTACTCTTCTTGTATCTACTATACTGACTTCAAATTTTGTGACAGTTACAGGCCACCGTAGACTGAGAGAAATTGTAGTACAACTGTTGCAAGGTGTTTTATAGACCAGCTGAAGCTGATTTAATCATTGGTTTGTGGTGTAGTAGTGACTGTACCATGATAAGTGTGTGCTGGGCTGATGTCCACTGCCCCTGTGCTGGCCTCCTGTTTAAAACAGTGAACCCCTGAGCGGTGTGGTCATCAGAAAAGGGAGGGACAGACTGGAGATCTGATACGCCTGGCTCAGGGGACGAACATCCTAAGCTTGTGCGGAATCCAGGACCTCTGACAGCTCGTTGTATTTTAACTCACTTTTGGGAAAACTGCGGATATCTGATCCAGTCTTATATAATGCTTCTCATAACAGGAGTCCTGGCTTCACTCAGGTTATCATCTGTCACCTGTTGACCTGCAGATGAGGGAGGAGGGGGGCGGCTAACAGAGGGAGTAGTGATTTAGCTAAATGCTACATAACTCATTAGCAGAAGCAGGAGGATGTATTGGTATCAGGAGAGTGCCGTCACAAAGCCTCAGGCCATGCATTGCTCTAAACCTGCTACGCTGCACTTGTTTGACAAAGCTCCTCTATGCGCAACAAAATACCCACAGCAGGGAAGGATCAGTTTCTCTCAATGGCATGATCCTCAGTCCCAAACCGAGCACGCACACACACCACGCTAATCCTCAGCAACTGACCTGGTTCATGGTGCAAGCATGTAAGGTTTGCTCCTGTCACACCGAGTGCTTGGGAACTGGTAACGGAGCGATATTAAATCTCAGGGTCAAAGTTTACTGCCGAGCCTCTAATCTTGCTTTCGGAGGGCTTTGGAAAAACAAGCGCTGCTCATTTCCCCTTGTGAATGGGTTGCTTTAACCCAGCTGCCTAACAGCAGCCAACTAGGTCTCTACGCGAGAAATCAGGCAGGTCATTGCCTGGTGTCCTGGTATGTTAGCAGGGAAGACTGACAGGATGTCTCTAACCTCATGAGAACAGAGTTAAGCCAGCCGAATGCAATGTAGTGGGTTTCCCATTTATAGCTCTCCGAATGCAAACCACAAAAATGACATTTTATCAGCAAGTGCTCAAATGGCAGCCAAGAAAATGAACTCAAATGCGTTCCAGGTCTCGATGACATACTACCATCAAAATAAAAGGAACGCCAGACGCTTAAAAAAAAAAAAAAAAAAAGAGAGAGCACCTCAATGCTCTCAAATATTTCAATTTATATTTGTCAGATGAAGGGAGACAGCCTGGAATAACCCAATTTCCAGCCCTTTAGCCTAATTATGATTCATCCAGTGGAGTGCCTGTGGGTGATTATGGGTCATGGCCAAGAAAACAAGAGCAAAACGCTTTGAACTCAAGTACGGCTCTTAAATTGGGAAGATTCAGGCCTGTCGCTTTTGATGTCGACGGTGAGAATTACAGGGTTTCTCCCTCGCCACATTAGCATTTCAACCTCATGCTTTTTTGTTTTCCACGTGTTTTCACACAAACTGAATGTAGGTTTAGGGTGATAGAAATAGACCTTAAATGAACAAATGAACCAGGAACAAAGGATCACATTGTGCTATATGATCAATTCACTTTCACATTATACCGCTAAACTGAGGCAATGTAGTGTGTGGTTTGTTTTAACCACCATCTTTGATTTAACACTAGCCTGGAGATGGAACCTGAACCTTTATTTGAAGGTAAGGTCGGGAAAGCCTGGATTTTACTAACTCCAGTTAAAATGTCCAGGAAAAGTATATTTTTTTATCATCATTCTAACTTTGATTGAACATAATAGTAAATTTGACCCAGATTAATGAGTGGTACTAGCTATGAGCTTTGTGCTCTACATCCAACTGGTGTTTCCCTCAGAGGGCCGAGGTATAAGAGGAACCACGAGCATTCAAAGCACATCTCAAGTTAAGCCAGGACCTTGGAAACGGGATTTGTGGGGCTCACAACTGATCACTGTGCCCATTTGAAGTCAGTCCCACATTCTACACCGGCAAGTCTCAGCGGATGCCAACACCCTATCTGATGATCCTAAGGACTGTGAAATGAGTGAAACATTGCATGAGTGTTTGCGGAAGCACCGTTTTCACTCACTCCATCCGGGTCACTTGGTTGAAGATGCTCCCACAGGCCCAGTGATCAGAGGTTACCAAAGAGCAAGAGACAAAGAGTGACCATTTTGGGTTCTTAAGTTTCAAAATCTGTCCTATTTCACAGGCTTTATCTTATATAGGTGGGGTCCTCAGACGTTTAGTAGGCTAAACCTGCACCTCCTTCCCTCTGAGACTCAACAGAGGATTGACCAAAGCATCATTTTGGGTTCCCGCCCACGTCAGAAATGATTTTCTTCATTTGGAGGAGCTTAGCCTAGCATAAAGACTGGAAACAGGGGGAAATAGCTAGCGTGGCACGGGCAAAAAGTAACAATATCCTCCTACAAGTCACTCCAAAGCTAACACGTTATATCTTGTTTGTTTAATGTGTACAGAAATAGTATAAAGCTAAATGATCTCAGCCTCTCACACCTAAGACTGATATAAAATATTTCTTAAAGTGATTTTGGTGTTATATCATCATTAAAAAGTCATTCATTTCAGTGTGATGTTCAAGCATCAATGAGAGATTTGTAATCTGTCATTATCAGCCTCTGCTGGTAACCAGTAGTAAGTGCAGCATCATCTGAGGTGACATCTGACTGTGTGTCTGTGCGTATAGGGGCGTTTCCTTCAGAAAGCAGGACCCTTGTAATGTGTTTGTCGACACTAGGCGATAGGGTAAACACATGGGCTAGACACATGGCTGCAGTGTGTGTGTGTGTGTGCTCAGTTTAAACTGAGAGATTATTGTCTGATTATGTGTCAGGCTTTCAGAGAGCCTCATGATGCTTTTTGGGATCAAATGATATTGAAACAAAATATCAGCTGCCCTCAAAAAGAATGTTAGCATAAATGTGTGGCTTAAGTCAAAGGTTACCAGGCAATGAAACGCCTGTCACCACACACACACACACAGCTCCTTCTTCACAAGAAATCAGCTGCCCTACTCTCCCTCTGAAACGTTTCACCCACCAAACCGCCTCAAGCTCAAGCACCTTCTCTACAGGGGCAGATCAGATAATCCCAGAGTCTTTAACCAGTGTTATCTAAAAACAGAGGCAGGGCTGGACTGGCGTTACAGGCTAAGCCAGATCCTAAATTCATATTATTCTGGGGAGTCACAGAAAGCATAAACAGGCAGTAAAACAAGCTATGTAAACCCTCCATGTTCAATGTTTGTGAACCAGAGGCCGAGCGTATCTGAGTTACAACCGGGTGGCTGTCTGACCGAGAAATACCAGAGCATGCAGATAAATAACCACGATCTGAAACGTATAAACTGGCTTTGTGTCAATTCACAGCACTCATACTTCACCTCAGAGCAACACAGAAAAACCTTCTTGAAAAGGATGAAGAAAATATTATAATAAAAATCAAAACACCTCATCAGTTTGGGTCATATCGGGGAGGGAAATGATGGAAATGTAAGGAAACCCTTGACTTAGTGTAAACAGCCATCATTTTAAAAGCACAAAGACCAAAAACTACACATTTATTATATTTCAACATATTCCACTTACATAGTGGGAAGAAACACCTGACTCTGACCCTGACTCTTGGTTGTAATATGCTGGAGTGAACCATAACACATTATGATAGTAGCAGTAGGAGTTCTGGTGTAAACAAATTGGACTAAAAAGTAAAAAGTAGGTCCACTTTATGAAAAATGACACCATAGATGTCAATTGTTACTTGTGCGTAAAAACACGCTTTACTTAAAGAGTGCAGACAGCAAACTGACTGCAGATCAGCCCTCTCTCCCATGTTGACTGACAGGCAGCACTTAAATCTCAACATCTGTTCTCAGTAATATAAGAACACGTGCATTTACAGCAGTAAAAGGGTCGATATGATCCGTCACTCACCTATGTCGGAGTTACAGAAGGCATCTTGCGGGTGCGTCAGAGCGCACGAGCAGCCCTCCGTCAGCTGGTTAACCTGCAGGCTGCTGAAGACAAACAGCAGGCTGATCAGGTGCTGGTACACTGACTGCATTTTTCCAAACTTTTTTTTCCCTCACTCCTTTCTGCCGCTGGATTAAACTGTATGGAGTCCGTCTGGATCCGCTCCGCGCACCGGGCTGCTGCTGCTGCTGCTGCTGTAGTAGTTAGTAGTAGAAGGCTGCGTGTGTAATGTCCAAGTCTCTGCTCTGCTTCTTGTTGCTGTTGACGCTGCTGGTGCTTCTCGTCTCGCTTGAGCGTTTCACCCTGATGTCGGAGAGGCGCACAGCCGTACATATAGAGACGTTCACGCCCCGCTCCACCTCTGCAACTCGCGGGCGGGGCGGCCAATCAGCGGCCGGTGATGCCATTAGGAATTACAGCAGACAGGATGACATACTGGAACTTTACTTCGTCTTATTTTCCCAGACAAATCTTCAACTGAAGGGGAAAAAAACAACAACAACAAAAAAAAAAAAAAAAAAAGAAAGAAAGAAAAAAAAAAAGAAAAAACGGGTAGAGGTACAGTGTGTGTACAATAAACAGGAAGGTGGCATGTGTGTTGGTACTTGAGTCTTTCCAATATTCTTCACATAAATAACATTATGTAATATCAAGTAGCTTACATAAACTTTACACAATATGTAGATATATACTAAAATTATATTAAACTGATATAAATATAGACAGCACACAATTTCAAATGGCTGGGTAGAAATGACTCCCACATCTGGTTTCTCATATAGATAGACAGACAGATAGATAGATATCAGACTGTCTATATTATTATTAGATTGATTTTATATTTTTCTACTCAAAATAACAATTATTTTCATGATGGAGTAATCGCCTCAGGGGGCTGGAGCTGATCACAGCTGAGATGGGGTAAGATGCGGGGTACACCCTGGACAAGTCACCAGTTCATCACAGGGCTGACAAATAGAGACAAACAACCATTCACACTCACACTCACACCTACGGGAAACTTAAAGTCACCCATTAACCTGCATATTTGTCTTTGGGCTGTGGGAGGAAGCCAGAGTACCCGGAGAGAACCCACGCAGACACAGGGAGAACATTCAAACTCCACAGAGACAGTCAAGTATTTTCTTGATGAATAATCAGGCCCATAAAATAATAATAATCACAATTTCCTAAAGCCCAATATAACATCTTCAGATGACACATTTTGTCTAACAGTAAATCTTCACAATTGCACAAAAGTGCAAACATGAATTGATCATCAGATTAGCTGCCTCTTCATTTTCCATTGATCAACTAATTGGGTAATTGTCAGCTCCTCTCATATTTTCAACACTAGAAACACATTTTTTTCTTCTAAATATAAACAGAATAATACAAAGGACCGCCTACTTTATTCTTTTATTCTCTTAAAATCATTTTTTTCTTTTTTGCTCACTTCTCTTCAGTCTCACTTAGTCATCCTTCCCACCCCCTGACGCCCACTTGATTAGTAAATACAGGATGCAACAAGATTCCTTCAGTCTGCATCGCAACCAGATGACGGTTTATCCCTGAACAGTTAGAAACAATAGCTGTGAAGGCAAACGGAGCCTTCAGTTTTCTTCAACATTTTATGTGGTTCTACCTGTCACTGCTTATAGGGCCTTGTACGCAGCCTCATTTAGTCCAATCACTCAAGTTACTTGCAGGGCACGATCAGTCAAATTAGCCAACTAAACCCTCTTTTCTCTCCTTCCTGACCGCGTTCACGGACCTGATTGGAACTGCGTTATCACTACAGAGGCTTATCTGCAGAGACTGGGTGAGCTATGTTAAGGGTTGACGCTACTCACGGTTATATAACCAAGACAGAAATAATCAGGTCAGGGAACTCTGACCCTCCATGTGCCTCAATTAAAAGTTATCTCAGTTTAAAGAGCCTGGCACTGATATGCTTGTGCTCTAAAAAGTGACTTTAATTTCAAAGTAACAGTTGGAAATGTGACTAAAGTCATGTATTGGTGGGTTCATGAGACATTTTTGTCTTCGCTTTACAGATAGAACAATTAATAACAAACAGGATATGTTGTTTTAGACTAAACTAAAACAGGAACTGTCATGAATGGAATTCAGTTTCCATTCAACCTTCACCCATGAGTCACATAAAGTTATCATCCACTATGTTTTTGTTCTTCCACTGTAACCCAGAAAATCAGCCAGTGTTTTTTCAGTGGTGCGTTCAGGTACAGTACATCAGCGCCTTTTTGATTTCTGTCCAGTGGATAGGAAAAAACAGAACATTAACCATCTGTGGAAATTCAGCATCATCATGGTGTTTTATCAGAGTTACGGCCTCATCTGCAGGTCCAGAGCAGGTTGGATGGCTTTAACGGCTCCAACAGACACCAGAGGAAACACGTCTGCCGCTTAGCTGCGGTTAACCATTGATAATGACCGGTCAGGTATTATTTCAGCCTCCAAGTCTGAAGTCTGAACCAACAGATTTGTGACATTCCTCAGTTAGACACTGGATTGGAATGCGTGACAGGTGGATTTACATTTTGTATGCCCAAATGAGGCGATGAAAAGAGAAAGGTTCAGACTCAGACAGGAAGTTACTGAGAGGCTGAGCAGAGGAGTGATTCACTTGGGCAATTGCATGACTTCACTCATAGATACAGAGGTAAAACAGCCCTGCGATCCTAACATATATCCCAAAGATAACAGCTTGAATCAGGCGCAGAGAAGGAAACAGACTTCATAAAGGATTATGCATTAGAATCAATAACTTTAAGGGAAGTGCACCCTTTAACATATATCAGTATTGAAATTTCTTGCTTGTGCATTAATTGTGAGGCTACAGCCAGTAGCTGGTTATCTTGGCTTAGCATAAAACAACTAGCTTAGCTCTGTCATAAGGAAACAAAATCCACCTACCAACACTTCTAAAGCTAGTACAGTAATGTAATTACTTTTTCCAGTAACCTGTTAGCTTGCAGCAGAGCTGGAGGTGTGGGGAGGAGGAATGCGACTTCCTGTTACTGCAGTGTTGTCTTATTTACATGTTGTGTGTTCTTAGCTGGCGCTAAAGTTAAAACTATATTTAGGAATCACCTGGTTTCATTCTGAGGGGACGGGGTGTGTGTGAACAGGACTTCTGGAATGTCACCAGGGCTAATGTTAACTCCATCCAAAATCAAGGCTGGCTGCTTGCTAAACTTACAAAAAATACATGTTTACTACAGGTTCTATGACGTGTGGGTGTGGAGGATTTGAGGTTGTTTAAAATGAACAAAAGTAAAGTAATAACTAGTGTTTTATTGTCATCTAATAGCCAGTCATATACATTATCAGTGATAAAACACTCAGCACCTTGCAGCAAATCTCAGTATCACATCCTCATAATCAAAGACGTATGGCTTCTGTTTTCAGCTGCCGTTTTTTTACAGATGCTCAACTCTCCTACAGGGAAAAATCCATCATACATAAACCTATTTGTACATTCACGAGACGGGAAAATAGACTCAGCAGTGATAAAGAGCTATAAATGAACTTGAACTTGCACCACCTTCCTCGAGCTGTTCTGTCTGATTATACTCTCTCTAATCTGGACACAGCAACAAGTTTAACCTCGTCCTCTGGTTTGTGTCAACAGGCTTCCTTAAAAATGTAGCAATCTGTAAACTGAAGCACAAGTTTATGAGGCAGGTTGATGGAAGGTGGCTTCAAAATAAAGGCAAACTGAAGTGCAACACTTCATCACAAAATATTTCTTGGAATGTAACGAGTATCATAATATGATTTACTTTGTGTAAGACTATATGAGGGTGAGTTTTCTTTTAAGAGTGAACAGTTGAACAGGGACTGCTGCTCACCATATGTGTGTGGGATCAATGTTTCGTCTTGGCTTGCAGCTGTCCTCACAAGATAGTTAGACCACATAAGATAGATGAAGCCTTCCTTTATGTTTAAGCCCAACAAAAAGATCACTATGTTTTAATGTTGTGGCTATTCCAACAAAAATCGTGGGTCAGTTATATGAAAAACTGCATGCTCTACTTTAACTCGCCAGAAATGGGACAAGATAAAATGGAAGGGTCCAGAATATTCTGGTTATGTGTGTCTCTCACAGCTTGTAACTACTGTATGACTTGACTCACACAACTGAAAAAAAAAACACTCAAGACCCTCTGGAGCTGATGTCACCAAACTAGGTTAACATACTGTAAGCAAAGTGCATTTTGCTGAAAAAGTCCAATTATAGAAAAAAAGGTTTGCCACGCAGGGAGCAGGCAATGGCATTGTGTACTGGAGGTCTTTAAGGCCTGCATGGTTCTGAGTTGACAAAGGAGAACAGAGCAGTGATTCACAGGAAATACCTTTCATCCGACTGACAAGCCACAAAAGAGACGCAGGAAGAGGCAAAACTTGAAAAGATAGCACCGCCGGGAGCGTTGGTCACCGAGGAACAGCATCCAGCCCTGACTCACTCGGTCCTGCTGCACAGCCAACATGCCATTGCAATTAAGTGGGACAGACAGGATGACCTCTGCTCTGCAGCACTGTGCTGTGAGGACGATGGTTAGTAGAAGTCACGTCACAAGAAGAAAACAGTAATTGGATGTTTCCTAGTTTACAAAGAGTGCTGACCTCAGTTCTCATGTCGTGAGGGCGATTTGGGATCTTGCAATTTGGCGATGGATCTTTCTCCAACTTCTTGGGTGGCTGATTTGACAGAGATGAAACACGTGTAGTCCACTGAATGGAGTACTGACTACTGTTATTAAGGTTTCAATCACTGACTTTTTCATCATGTTGAGTTTTTTGATCATAGTTATCAATGTACATACAGTAAAGGTCCTGTTTTCTCTGCAATTTATCATCACAAGATTTGGTTTGGCCACCAATGAATCACATTTTTGTTTGTCTGAGTTTCTTACTAAAAAAGTTTGTGGAACTCCAGCACAACATGATATATTCTAAATATATATAAGTTGCTATGGCGAACATGTGAACAAACAATTTCCTATATACCACATTTGGTCTCTACCATCTCCTGTGGCTGTTTAGCTGCTAAATGCTACACTATGTTTACCAGCTAGTTGTTAACTTGCATTGTGTTCTTCCAAGCTGCCCGATGCTGCCCTTAAAGCTGCCATTAGTACAGCTTTAACATAATGTTCATTTGTTTTTTAGGTTCACACAGACAAGTTAATAAGAAGCGAACGACATACAGCTAAGAACAAATGAAGCTAATAGCTCATAACTTCCTGTGATGGCCTCAGTGCTGTTAATTAGTGTCAAAAGAATACTTTTCGTAACTGCTCAGAAAATGCCTTGTTCAACTCAATTTGACCCAATAATTTAAATTAAAACATTAAAAATGTAAGGATTAATGATGTTAGACAACGACTCTACTTACTCAACACACCAGTGGGCTATAGAAGTAAGTACCAGCCTGTTTATTTCAGATGTCACTTTTCGGAGGGTCCAGGGAAGTTGCATAAACCAAGAAAAGTCAAATTAAGACAGAAAGGACACAGTTGCTGTCAGAATTCTTTGAGTTTGGAGTGACGAGGCATTAGGTACCCTTAGCTATCATCGTTGCTGTTATCTGAACACTGGAGGTTGAATTGTTGGAAATGAGCTCACATCTCAGTATCTGAGAGCTGGCAGTACAGCGAGATATTGGCTGCTTGAGTGGCGTCCTCGTCTCTACCCTCCCAGTTGAATACCATATGAAGGCCTGGTGGCACTTTTGTTAGCAGTTCAGTCCGTCCACTCAACTGAACATTTCAACAGATGCTCGCCAGTTTCCAACTTCAGCACGTCTGTCATCTGATGTGGAGTTAAGACATCAGAGAAGGAAACACAAACATGGCCCTGACCCATGATCCCGCTCACAATGGGACTCCCCCTGCAATAAAATATGATGGACGGTCAGTAACTTCCTACTCAGGCGGGCCAAATGCAACCACAGCGCTCGCTGCTCAGACGCAGGGTCCCCTGTTGTACTCTACTGTACATATTTGGTGTGTGTGCGGTCAGGAAACCCCACAAAATGACTATGTTGTATTACGGCAAGAGACACCAGGGCTAACCATAAACACGGGCATATGACAGCATGGAAATAGCTTTGAGGAATTCCTTAAGGTTGAGGGAATGCCTAAACTGGGTCTGATGCTGAGCACAGAAAAAACAAAATGTCTGTTAGCTTTAGCCTTATAATGCGTTTATCCTGCATTCCCAAACTAGGCCAACTAGGATAAATTTTCACATAAATAAATGTAAAAATTACGCAGAAATTGCAAAATAAACATTGTTTGTTCATGTATGAAAAGTGACGGTGTGAAAAAAAAGTGTAATAAAGCTATATGTCACTACAATATGTAGTATGCTTATACAATATGTACGAGCCACGTAATTTACGACTTAAAGCTGCACTGCATCAAAATATAGATATTAACAATAGGTTTAATGACTGTGTTAATATGAGAGATGTCACTAGTACTGACCCACTGAGAATCACCCAATTTTCCACTTCCACTCAGCTCTACTGTTTCAGTGTCTTTCAGCTTGTTGTTTTGGTTTGGTCTTCTTCAGTAGAACAGCTGTTTCAAGTGAAATAAAACAACTGCACGCCAACTGCCAGCAGCACATGGCTGACACACAAAGCTAGTTAGCAACTGGCTGAATGTAGAGGACCATTTGCAGCTAAATTTCCCTCAGGAGTCGGTGAAGAATAAAACAAAGCTAAAAGGAGAGAGAAGATTGAATATTTGTCAAGCGGACAGAAAGATGAATGCTAATATTGTTCGGTGTTGTGTTAGCATGTGCTGCCTCCAGTGAGAGGGGAAGGGAGACGGTTTCCACAATTAACTGTGAATTCTGTGTTGTGACACCACAATGTGAGCTAGTCACACTTCTTCAGCTGGGACAAGAAACCTGTGTGGTTTATTGTAAAGCTAACTTCTGCATCGGACAAACCTTCAAAAGTGAAGGAAGCTGGCATTTACATTATTGGTGGCACTGTTTGACAGGTGATCAGTGGGAATAGTGTGTAGTAGTATGAGCAGCGGTGTGCTCTAAGACTGAGACTGAAAGCAAAACCTGTTTCTCAGAGAACCACTTAAACTGTTTCGGGAAAGGAGTACAAACTGAGAAGAGTGTTTACCCATACTGATCCTCTATAAACCAGTCTGTTATTCCTTCCTCCTTTCATAGTGTGGTCTATTAATTTGTCTCAAGCTGAGTTCATGTGGAAGACACAGTAAATCATGGTGTTTCTTCTACTCAGGAAACTGTAAAAAGCCAGTCTTTCCCAGAAACCTGAGCAGCAGAGGGAAGGTGTGTGTAGGAGGAGGAGAGAGAAAGTTAATTTAAGGAAGATGGTCGCAGGAGAACCAGTGAATCACCAGTAGGTCAGAGGTCACGGGTGTCAACAGGGTTCATGGGGTACTGATGTCACACAGTGGGAGGGTGGAGGGTTAAATTTAGAAATGACATCACACTGTCAGGACACCGTTGTCGTTTCTTCCTCTTGTCAAAGCATATGTTTCATTCCAAAACCATGTAAGATGTTATCTATGATGTTTTGCAGGAAGCTAGGCAATTAATGAGTTCTGTTTTAGGAATGAGTCATCTGACCTTTGTCTAAAGAGGAGGTATTATTTTAAAAATAGTATCATTTAAGTGTCTCCACGGGAAGCGGAAAATGCCACAAAATTTAGTCATTAAACATTTGAACTAAAACCGAGAGTCCTGGGAGATCTGTGGATTATCATTTTATTCAAGTAATATTTGTAATCCATATTCTCTTCAAGCTCTTCAAAGTATGTTCATTCAACACTAAGCTATGATTGCAGACCAGTTCTGTTGGACTGCAATATTCCTTTCTACTTTGGGTGTAGCATACACTGTACTGTAAAGAGAAGTGGGCCTCTTTTCTTCTCTTGATTTTTATAAAGCTACACTATTTAATATTGTTATATCTGCAATGGATCCAAATGTGCAATGTCAAAGGTGTCACTATTAGTACAAATCGCAGAGATGTTGCAGAGAATGAAATGCAGAGAATTATCACCAGACATTATTGTTTCCCTTCAGTTCAATGGAGCATTTTAGCATCTTTCAGCTTATTGTTTTGGTTTCATTGATGGCAAATTCAGCAAAAAAGTGGACAGACAAAGATAACAACAAGCTGGTGAACATAGCGGAGCATTTAGCAGTATTTTCTGGTGGGAAAATATTGCTAAATGCTCCACTAAAGACTTACGGTCACCAGGTGGACAGAAATATAACTTCATATAAACATTAATGTTGCTCTATGTTTACTGGATTTATAAGTAGGAACCAGTTTGCTAGCATGTTAGCTGTAAAACTTTATGAGGTGATTACTGGGTGAAAAACTGTATAGGAAAACACAGTGTTGTGTTTCTATCTTGTAACACTATCTCCAAGAGGCCAGAAAATGAATGAATGTAGGCTTCAGATCAGTGGTTAGATCAGCCACCCCTTTAAGCGAAGCACTGTCCATTTGTGATACTTCATCTTAACATAGAATTTTCTTTCTCAGACTCATTTGAATGACTTGAATGCCTTAGAGATAAAGCTCAAGTAAACAAAAGTCATAAAAAATGTTTTGTGTAACAGAAGTATTTTGTATGTTTTTCTTTCTTATCCTTATAATTGCACCCAATTAGATTTATTTCTTTTGATAAATAAATATCTGGATATGACGTCATATGCCTGCTTAGTCCTCAAGAAAAATAAAATTAAAAATACACCAATCTCCATAGAGAGATTCCACCTACAAACAAATACTGGTGACCAATATTTGTTTTGAGCAATGATAAACTGTTGTTGGGAGTTTTCCCTCTCAAAAGTACTTCTATAAGATGGCCCAGTGTTTCTGTGGTTAGTGATGAACCTTCCCCTGGCTGAGACCAGAGGGTGTAGGCTTTGTTGACCGTAGTCTCATGATTTGCTGGACAAACCACAGCAGGAGGTAAGTCATCCCACATTTATTTTTATGTCTGGAATCCCCCATTAACCAGACAGGAGACTCTACACAAACATTTATGCACAGCGTGAAAAGGCAGTAACATAACGCAATTATTATTCTAGCTGTTAAAAAATTCATAATGGTGTTTAGATAGCTTACAACAACAGTGTCTTTGTTAAACTTGCAGTGGGATCTCTCCACTTTATCTGAGTCACATCACAAACACTGGACCCTCTGTTGTGTTTGTTCTTTCGGTTCTCCTGGAATTTTTGAATTAATACAAATGGCCCCCACGGATCTGTTAAGCACAATCCCTTCTCTGTTTGGTGTAACGTCATTGTTATGTCATGTCAGCATTTCTGTAGAACAGTGGTTCCCAACCTGAGGGTGTGGGGGGGGAGTGACCCTATGAATCTAAGAGATCCCAAGATTATTACTGCGACAGGAAGCAAGAAAAATCTAAATTATTCTACACAAAATCACTTTTTTTTTAAAAACTTTTTTTTCTTTAAGGCCTCATGGCTGGTGACAGACTGACCACTGTTCAGTGTAGCAGGAATACAGGTGGGTAAGGTAGTGCTTAAAATGGCAGTTCCTCAAACGTCCACTTGAGGCTGGCTCCAGAAGTGAGTCAGTCTCCATAAGTCCCCATGTTAAAATGTCCAACTTCACAGCAGAAATAAACATGTTTACAGTCTGGTACAAAAAACAGTTTTGGTCTCTGTAGCTAATTTCCCCGTTCATGACAACTGTACTGAGGGTGAATTTTTATACAACTCACCTGTTCAAATGATATTAAGGCTTAAAGTTTTTGATTGACAGGTGAGTGCCAGTACAGATGGCTTGTTTGAGCACCCAGACGTCATTCAGTCCTCCTTAGGTCAACTGACAATTCACGTCTTTGCCCATTTTAAGATTATCCAGGAGGCAGCAGAGGCAGGACTGCCAAGATGGTGACATCACAGACACGACATCCATTTAGACCATAGAGGCACATGTCAACAAACGATCCTGCAAACTTTGATGGTATTTCATCAAACCATTGCACCACAGCAAGATGATACATTTAAATAAACATAAATCTGTTTCATCATCCAAATCATCCAAAAATCATGGCTGCCATCAGATCATTAGCATTATTATCACCACGTTTAATTTGATGCATATCCAAGTGGGGATTATAAATTCCTGAACATTTTACAGTCTGATTTCTTTCCAGTTATACTGATGATGATGATGATGATGATGATATACTATATATACAGTATAGTATACAGTATGACACGTGCATCACAGTCATTGCTTTCACATTACCACCTATTCCTGCTGCTTGCACAGCTGGTATAAATACAGACTAGGTTTGCCACATCCAGCTGTTCCAAAACATCTTCCTCCTTGATGTTTCTCCACTCTCCTCCCTATGTACTATGTCTTAATTGAAAACAGTGGCGGTGCTGACATTTGGGCTGAGCCCTGGTATGCACTCTGTAAGAAGCCCGCCTTTCCTTCCTCCGCTGTCAAAAAAAAGTTGCTGACGCCTCATGTGTTCTTCCATTCACTGAATCTTATCTGCAACAGAGAGCAGGTCTTTCATATGTCCTAAAGTCAGGTTGTAACATCAGAGTGTGTCACCATTATGTTTGCCATGACTTTCTAAGTTTAGAAATCCGAATGTAGTTTCTGTGTTTGACCTGTTGCATTTTCTGGTTTAATTTGCAGTGTCCTTTGCTTAACTTAAACCAGTTATCATAGAAGGATTCTGTCACCTATATTTTTATTCTTTGTCTTACTTCGATTTGGGGGAACTCAAAACTCAAACTAAGCTCTGGAGCTACTATTCCTGTAATGTTTGGGGAGGTGTAAACAGAAAGTATAATGATGCCATAGAGTCAGGTAGCACTACAGCTTAAACCCTGATTTTTTTAGCCAATACTTGTTTATATTTTGGCAAATTGACACTGTTAAAGTATGCAGAAATTAGCTATTAGCAGTTCCTGTAGTATACAGTGCAATGGATCTCAGGCAAGGTCTGGAGTTATGAGGAGTGTCTTTTTATATGATTTCTAAACAGATTTATGGATGTCTACTCACAATGGCGAGGTCACAATGAATCTGAAAATATATGTATCATGTCTGTGTTCAGATTTGAGTCTGTGTATGATTTTCGGTGCATATTGCGGCTCTCAGTGTTAGCCATTTTCAAGTACCGTCCATGTTTTCAACTCATGCTGTGCCTTTCCTCACATGAGAACTCTGTTGTAAACATACACCATTTAGTTAACCATGGCTGTGGTTTTGTCATTCAAAATGTATAATCTCTGGAGTGAATGAATGATTTTAACTGGGTCTAGATGACATGGTTTACAGGTGGAGCAAATTGAATGAGATCGCTGTTGAAACATTTGAAACTTCCCACCCCGCCTGTTGTTGCTTTAGAAAATAACTTGATACTAACTTTGTGGGATTTAATTTATGCTTTGGCGAGCTGCAATTTTCTTGACAATGTTGCATGAAACTGGCAAACCATTCAGTTAAGCCCAGTGTAACGGTAGTTAAAGCAGTCCATCTGCACTGTCAAATCCAGACTCTAACATCTGAGTGTTACAATGAAGCTGCATATTTAAAGCATCCTGCTTCCTTTATTTAATGTATTTCCTAAGGAAACAGGATATTGGGGTGGGACAAGGAATTATTCAAGGAAAGACTACTTAGACGTTTTCTTGGAAACCAGGTGGTGACAGAGAAGCAGCTGAAATGTTGTAGTGGCTTTCATGCAGGGTAAGAACTGACATCAATGTGTGACCCTGACCTCTGACCTCTGAAAAAATAAACTTGACTTCATAAGTTTCTGTCTTCATACACTTTTATTTGTTACGTTGCTCACAGACGCAGATTTAGATCTATGATTGTTTTCGACAGCATCACCGAGCTTGAAGGCATTGAGTGAATGATTCCATTCAGTCCACGGATCATGAGACATGGAAGCCAAAACTGCACACAGTCACCTCATTCCTGCTCAACCTTTTCCGAGACCTAATACTGCAGGAGCCCCTGGAAAATGGGAACGAAACATCACTTTTCCTTTTAGACTGAGAGGAATGTGGCACAGCGTTGATGGTTTTTGCAGGATTGGCTCGCCCGAGGCCCGTCTGTCCTTTTTCTTCTAAAGCAGGAATGTAGGTTAGTGAATTGATTAGCACTAATAAGGGCTGTCCAGGTCCCTATTACAGCACGACCGCAGAGAAGCTGGACTGAAATAGCTCTGCTTTAGTTCAGTCTGGACATGTACTTAACACTGACTTTCAAACAAATCTGTGTTTATTTAAAATGAATGGACTGGACTCAAGTAGTGGCTGTGTTCTGTTATTAAATGATATTGGTTAACCATCTGTAATATTAACCACCTGTGAGATCACTGAGATATTACAAGGAAGTCTCTCAGAGAACAGTTTTTGTCAGAATATTTATGAAGACATCATAAAGGGAGATTTATGGTGTAGTTTAAGAAACTAAACATGTAGCCACATAGTTACGCCACAGGCTACAGCGTACTTGGTGGGCGCCTCATCAAAAAGTATAAGTACATATTGGGACTACAACAGCTGCAGAGATACCACATGAAGACCACACCACAACTGTCATTGGTGAGCTTGGACTCCTACAAGTGGAGAGTATTGATAGTTAAAGCATCATTGCAGAGAAATTGGTATTTAGTGCAATACCACTGTCGCAAATACAGACAATAGTACACGTGTATTTGTTAAAAAACTGTTAAAAACTAGCAAGTCAATAACTCTTCTAACAGCCATACATAAAACCTTTTATTTCATGAAGCTCCCGCCGACGACTAAAAGTCAGTCTTTTGTCCAACAGCTTTTTGTGGGTCACTCTCCTTTTCTCTTTTTAGCTTCCTCTGTCAATGTCCTCTTTGGTCTTTTCTCCTCTGTCATTGTGTCCATAGAAGCTGCTCAGCCTGGTTCTGGTATAACACTAGTTCTGTTCCCCGTCAGCTTGCCCCCACACCCTAGGGCTAAAAACCTCCTCTGTGGTACAAATACTAACACTGTGTCAGTGCTCTGAGCTCACAGCCCGAGCAGCCCTGCTAACAAACTGAGCTACCAATAACAGCAGCTACAATTGGCCGTAGTTTACTGTCCATCAGGAAACTCTGTAAATCACAGAGAGTTCATGTTCAGCACCTGGAGAACATCAGAAGGAAAATCAGAAAGCATTTCTTTCTTTCACCAAAATCAGTCAAATAGTTTAGGAGAAGTACATACGTTACATATTGCAAGAAGAGGCATACGGGAACAGATTTCACATCACTGTGGCATTAAATGATTCAAAATCTATTATTTTATGGTAGAAGAGTATTATATCATTATACCAGGTAAATTGTTTACCATCTTAGCCCAACATGTTAGCATGCTTGTTACTGCTAAACACAGAGTTACAAAGTTGAGGCTGGTGGGAATGTGATGTGTTTGTCAATACTTAGCCCTAAAACACAGTATTGGAGAAATTAAATGTTTGGCCTGATGGTGGCGCTAGTAAAAAAGTCAGAGGATCACTAAAGTGATGAGAATTCACAAATGTCTAGCAATCAATCCAATAGTTGTTCAGTTAGTTCACTCACGGCAACAAATGTCAATCTTGTTGTCTTCAGTGACCTTTAACCTCTGGAGACCATGAATGTCTGCACCAAACTGAATCCCAATCCATGTAAAAGTTGTTGACATATTTTAATCTGCCCAAAGTGGTGGACCAACCTACTGACCGATATTGCCGTCCACACTGCTAGCCCAGCTAAAAAAAATAATAATGACTAATAAAAAATGAGTCATGCAACCCTTTTTGGGCACAGCTTCAAAAAATGACCTAATATTTAATATTTATGCAATATATTAAACAAGACTCATGTTCTTGATTTTGGTGACACATTTACTAATATGCAGCTGTTGCTGTTCCTACAGATGAAATCACCATTGTTTGGTGTTATTTGTGTGGCTTGAGTAGTCGCAGTAAAGTGCAACACTCTACTGTACATTTCTTCATCTCCCAATCACTTAGCAAACTGTGATGATAAAGCAGGTGGCTCGACCACCAGAAGACACCACCAACCATCTCTGTCACTTCTCCATCAGCACCTCAATGTTGTCAGGGAGCGTCTGCCCTGGAAACTTCCATTCTCAGGAAAAAGTTGCATTTTCCAGACAGCTGTCTCCCTCATGGAAATGCACCAGGACGGACCCTAATGGAAGCCAGATGAGGTTGAATTCCACAACAATAATTACCATGCCCCATTAGACGGCCTGTACTGTATACACTTAAACACAATGGGCTTCTACTGTTAGCTGCAGCTCTGGGTGGATGTTAGCTCATAGGGGTTACCATGACAACTTATAAATGTCTGTTTTGGGCGTGTATCCAGGAACTACTGTATGTGTCACACTTATGTCACTCTTAGTTCGGGAACATGTGGTTTACAGTCTGAGGACTTTGCCTGCTGCTGTTTTGTTTCTTGCTTTGCTTCTAGGGGTTAAACAAACCAGATAAATGTGTTAACCGGTGAGACTACGAGACCTTTTGGACAGAGGCAGGCTAGCTGTTTCTCCTTTCTCCTGGCCTTTATGCTAGCATACAAACATAAGACTGGTATCAATCTTCTTAACTCCATGATCAACACAAAATGTGGCTTAAACATTTGTATACAAGCCACTTTATGCTCTTACCATGTCGACATATAAAGTGAATCATTGTATTGCTTGGCATCAAGAAGCAAAAACAAAATGATATTACTTTTAAAAAAAGTTTTGTTCCTCCAATCACAGCTTACTGATGACAGTAACTGGTGCCTGTAGCCCTGATTTGATCACCCTCCTTTGATTCTCCAGTTTTATTGCTCTCTATATGTTCAAATAGTTGAAATGCTACACTTCCACTGATTAATGTGTTGAAAAGGACCATCTGTACTTCATACAGAGCTGTTGTACCCATCACCACAGAATAAAGCGAGGATTTTTGTTATTATAAATCTTTGATTCCAGTGCCCAATTGATTTTGTTTCAAAGTGAAAAGTTAAACCTCCTGCCTTCATTTGTAAATTTGTAACGATTCAAACGATTACATGCCACGCTTTGAAAGAGAGCTGAATCCGTCCCTGTCAGGTGTATGAATTCAGTCAGTAACTTAACTGGGACTTGCATGATAAACATTACTGGTCTCTTGAGGCTCACTTAATCCGTTGGCAGGGTTTGATGTGGGTAGGCTGTCTTTGGTCCCACTGCGGTCGGATTCTTGAAAAGGATCCTGGGTCGGGGTCCCCGGCTCTTGTCGTCTGCCCAAACCATCGCGCCTCATGTCTTCTCCTTGATGTGGCAGGTTTGGAGTGGCCATAATAAAAATTAAGAGATCATAAAGGCAGGATGGATGCACCATGTGTTTTGTTGGATAATGCATGTGCCCCCAAAGAAAGATTCAACTCCTTCTGCTCAGCAACTGAGGCACTGCACTGCACTGCTCTCTACACACTTTTCATTGGATAAGGTGTGTGTGACCCATTTTTGCCTGCTGTGTTCGATACTACATTATTTCACTTTACTATATGAATTCAATAGACTCGCTGATCAAATGTCAAATGTACTTCACTTTGTAAATCCACAAGTTTCATGGTTTTCCCTCCCGATTTGTGACAGTGTGACTTAATATAAGTCGATAGCCAGCTATAATAATTCAATGTAGTGTAGAAGAAATTAAGTAATGAGTGTTGTAATTGTTACTTGTTGTCTATAGCCGTTAAAGATTCTTTTAAGGATTTATTTATCAATATTTTTATATGAGCAATTGATCAAATTTGGGTGGTTGCTCCTGGTGATGAACGCAGAAAATACAGTTCCTCTTAGCATCTCAGTGTTTTAGAGTCTTTCTGCCCTTAGTTTTGTTTCACTCTTGTCACCTGTTTCCAGACTCAGCAAGCAGCTGTAATATATCCACTGCACTACCTAACCAGGACCAAGCAGCATAGTAAAGTAAGCGTTTAGCAGGTGAACATAGTGGAGCATTTAACAGTTAAAGTTGGTACAGACCAAAAACAGCTAAAAGGAGACTGAATATTGACCTTTACTAGGTGACCAGAAACATGACTCCATAAGTGTAGGAAAGTAGGCATCTGTTTGCTAAAAAGGTTGCCACAATAACTTTATACTGTGATAAAATCCAAAGCTGTCATAGGTTGTCCCGCTGGCCTCAAAAAAATGAATTAATGCTGCTTTAAAGCTGTAGTTATTTTAACCTTATGTTACTGGGATTAGAGCTGATTATAGCATTTAAAGCCACTTTAAAAAATCCCCAAGCTAAATGTTCTCTAATGTTTTGTTTTGGCAGTTAAACAGCTTTTATTAGAGTTTAAGCTTAATCTGAAATCTATTTCCAAAACCATTATTAAATCAAGATGTGATCAGTTATCATCCAGTAGAGGTTTGTGACAGATGGCTAATATGACCTACAGTAGGGAACAGTAGTTGACAGAACAATCTCACCACAAGGTTCATTTAGTATGTTCTAGGGCTTTTGAGTGTGTCGCACATTCTTTTATAACTTTTCTTTAAGGACTTCTGCAGAGGTATGATATGATATGATCAAAAGATCTTGCAGATACTAAATGGAACTTGTGGTCATAGTGTTAGTTGTCGTTGGTCCTATTATGTGGGGGATGAGAGAAATGCAACTTATTTGGACCTACAAATGTGTCAATAATGCATACAGTCCTTCTACCCTTAAGCTTACATATGCACAGTGGGATCTGGAAAATTTCACTCCAGCGTGGATGAATATTTTTGGGTTAGGAATGACCCACGGCGGTGAAGCAGGGAAGCACGATTTGCCTCAGACACTGACCTGAGCGACAATCCTATGTGACTCACTTACAACGAGGTTTGCATATACAGCCGGAGGCAGGGGATGCGGGGGTGGATGGGCTTCCCTGAAGTATTTCCATCATGTGCCAGGCATGGTCGTCTGGCACATTTACTGTAAATGAAGGGAGCCTGTGTGTTACGAAATAATTCCTAGACTGGTGAAATCACCCACCATATAATTAGCTTTTTTAGCATATGACTTTTTAACGTTTTTACCACACTGAATGCCTTTTACAGACTTCTGCTGGGAACAAAAGGCCGAGTGGCGCACATGCAGCTGGGAAACAGAAACAAAGCTGAAGTTTTAAACTAAACTTTCCACATCTTAGAGCTCACGGTCTAATGGCCTCCTAAGGCTTTTTTTTAAGGTCGGGAACTTGTTTTGTTGAACCATCTTGTAAAGAATATCAGTTATTGTAAAATAAAGACTCTTCCTGAAAAATTGCCTCCTTTATGTCACACCAGTGACACATACAGTATATGTTTTCTAATTCTGCTCTACTTTGTAGCTGGAAGCTCCGAAAGAAAATATAAGCAAAGGAAAAAAGTTATTCAAATTGTAGATTCCAAACAAAAGTTACTAAATGTTTTACAAAGAATACCAAAATACTTTTTGAAATATATAACCAAGGCTAGAGACATGAAATACATGTCAAAATAGTGATTTAACGCCTACAGCAAATAAGTTATGTAAAGAAAAAGTTACAATTTAAAAAAATTATACAGATTTTGCAGACTGATCTGATCAAACCAGCATTTAAAAAAAAAAAAAACTTTTCACATTGTAATCTGTGTATCTGCTAGCTTAGCTTGTTAGCTTAGCTTTTAACATTCTTCTGTTGTAGTATAACCTTTCCCACAACAGAGAATTTTTTTATGATTAGCTTTAAGAACCTTTTCCTCAAGAGTCAATGGTACAAGTGCATTTTCTGAATAAACTGTAAATTTTGTATGTATTACAATATATTGTCTCCTTATGTGACTAAGCGACCATGCTAACTGACAGCCAGCAAATTTGCTAGCTCAGAGCCCTTTGATACCCTTCCAATAACTCTGAATGAAATAATATACATTCATGAGAACAAAATGTCGGTGAGGAGTACACGGTAGAGCTGAAATGAAGAAATGGAGAGCTTCTGTGACCGACATGTTTCTGGCTTGCGAAGGTGTTAACGCTTAGCTCTCTAGTGACAGTATTTTTCAAACTAACAGTATGAGTAGTCCCTACGTCACTAAGCTCCAAGAACCACACATTTCTCAGTGATGAATTCTGGTACATCACCTTCTGGTGTGATCAGGCTTTCAAACAGCCAATGTCCAGACTGTGGAACAGCCAGAACAAACCCTTAAACAACCGGGCTCTTATGGTGTCAAAATGAGAGGGATTACTTTATGGTTTGCATATCAGTGTTGATCTTTTTGAACTGTGGCAGCCTCATGTTTATTTTCCCCTTCCCTGATATTGAAATATCAGTGACAATGCATTTCTTATGGTCTGTTAGACCATTAGAAAAATCTGACGCTCCAGTTTCATCAGGGGCGGAGGATGTGGTCGTCTCTCCCCAACATGTTCAGCGTATGCCGTCATTGCCACACTGATGAGAATGACTGGAAAGAACAGGTCCAGACAGAGTGGGTGGCTACATCTCCTTCCACCCAAAACACAAGCAGGCAGACAGACATCCACAGTGTGCTACTGCTGCGCTCTTCTCAGATACTCGCTAAACCTCAGGCATCTTATCTTTCTTCGTGTGACGCACACATGTAACAGCTGTACTGCCTGGACTCATAAAGTCTACTGTTTGTAAAGCAGAGAAACACATATTGAGAACTCATTCTGTTGTAAAGCCATTAAATCCACTTAACTGCTACTAATAATATGAGTTCTTTAAAAGTTATGATATCTGCTACTTCAGTGTGATTCTGTCTCTCGTCCAGCAACATCCACCAGCATAATGAAACTGTAATACTAAATTGAGAGCATTCCTTTAACATTAGTTCTAGACCCTTTGCAGTCAATGACTGTTTAAAGAATGTGACTCAAAGGCTTCATCAGGGACTTGGTATCTTGAAGCTAAGTGTCTGTAGGTGTAGAATTTCTCAATGCTTGTCCTTGAAAACTTCCTTGGTTTGGTTTTTGTACTGTATATATGTTTACCACAAGGTCTATACTGAAAGATATTTTTTTGGCTTTATTTTTGATAGAGACAGCTGAAGAGTGACAGGAATGTGGGGAGAGAGAGATGGGGAATGACATGCAGCAAAGGGCCGCAGGTCGGATTCAAAGCCTGGACCACTGCTGAGCCTTCGTACATAGGGCGGATGCTCTACCAACTGAGCTAATCGACACCCCTATTCTGAAATTCTTAAATACTACTTGACCCCAGATTTGCTGTTTGGTCCTTTTAGTTGGGGATATGCATTAAAAGTAGATCTTGAAACAATGAGCGTCTCAAGACAAGGCCTCAAGATCAGACAATAAAGATATATGAGATGATTCCAAACAAATCAGCTCAAACCAGTTAACATAAATCTGGAACTTTTTGGAGGCTCCTGGAGATCTTGGGCCTGGGTCAGTTGCATAATTGGTAGTCTAGCCTTGTTAAAACACCTTTAAAACCAGCATGTTAAAGTTGTAATAAATGTATAAATACGGTTGTAGTTAAAACGTGCTGTATATTTACAGAAGCTGATCTATTTTCCGTGCTTTTACTAAATGCTTCAACCATACAGTAGGTCTCTTGAACCTACTTAGTCTACCTAAGGAGACTTCTTGATACAGTCTCATCTCGCTCCTGTGTTCTGGCACTCGTGAAGTGATAATGGAGACAATTAAAGTACACTTTATCTTGGCAGCATGTTGGCAAGGCCTGTACTGTCAGAACCTGTCAACAGAAGCGCCACTCACACCCTCGAGCAGCTCGATGTCTGCTAAAGGCTCAGCGCAAAATAAGCTGACGGCAACATTAGGATGTGCAGTCCTGTCAACTGTCGGGGAGGGTTTGGACGAAGTGATAGCAGCTGTTTAGGCGTTCCCCTTCCTCCTCGTGGGTCTTAAATCTCCGTGCATGATCTGGCTTTGGGCCCCTGGCCCGATCCTCCTCTGTTACTAATGTATGTTTTTTTAATTGTGGGCTTCACCTGGAGACGCCTGCAGAGAAGATGACTGTAAACTTTTGGATTCTTAGATTCTTTTCTCATTATTCTCATCTTTCTGATGTATGAAAGCATTCTGAAATAATAATAGGAGTGAAACAGTCTCTAGCAACAGTCATACTGGTCTAAATTTACAGTGGATGGTTATGTGTATGTAAAGTATTTGGATTAAAGTATGAATTGTCATGAAAGTAATTGGACCAAAGATACCCTTACATAAACCAGTTTTGTTGCCTATTACACACAAAATCAGGGAAAGTTGCAGGAAAAGCCCCTAAAGTTAGGTTACATCTCATTTACAATGATATCAGTGGATTTATCGAGGGGCGTTTAAACCACAGGGAGGTTTGAAGTAATCTGTTGATGTTTCACCCACTTCAGTTATACAAACTATGAGAAATAGCATGTTTGCGGCCTGTTTGGTTTGTCCAGACCCATCTCAATGAGCTGTGGTCTTCCACCCAACTTCCCAGAACCTCGCTCTTTTGTGTAATAAACCAACATTCTTACAACTCCACCTCGTGCGTCCTAAACTGGGCGGCTTTAAGTTCACCAGGATGGCATGAGAGCCAGTGCATTTCTTTACAAGGCCATGGTTCTAGACACTTCATGTACACATCCAAATCAGTTTGAAAAGAAATAGTTTTCCACTTTTGGTTGTCTCTCAGTGTGGCGTTTACCACATGTCTGTCTTACTGTATATTTAAAGCACAAAGTACAGTTCTGAATGTCCCTACTTAGTGGGACATCCTTTCCGAACACTTGACACCAAAAACATTTATTCTGCAGGATCTAATCTTGAGGTTGAAGCAGGCTTAAAGTACATTTTAATCCCTGTTTTACATTTATTTTCTGAAATATTGACATTGATTTAGTTGAAGCTGCGTTAGTAAATATTGTTATATTGAAAGTGTATCAAAATGCTTTGTGAAAAGTTTTGCTAGTGCTAACCCACAGAGAATTATCAACTCACTCTTCAATCCCTCTCGTGAGTGGAGTGTTTTAGCATCTTTCAGCTCTTTGTTTTGGTTTTACCGTTTAGGTTCACCCTCACCGCCACCAAACAAACAGCAGTTTGCTCACTTGTTTGCTAACTTCATAGAGTGATAATATATCAGTGTTGTGTTCACAGCGTGCTTGCCGTTGCCATGAAGTAGCCTTTTTTTGCTTCAACATGCCCCTTCACAAACTGAAAAGGTGCATTCAAAAACCCCAGTGTTCCATCATCCCAACCAAGCCATGTAAAGACCCATCTTATCATATGAGATAACCAATTATCTGATGTTGTTTTTGTCTGCAGATTACAACCCCTTCCTACCCTGTGGTTGTCAAGATGGGGCACGCCCACGCTGGCATGGGAAAGGTGAGTTCTTTGAAATGTACAAACAAAAATACTCCCAACACATTTATTTGTCACATCCAAAGGTTTAAACTCTAGAATGTCAAATTAAATGTTACATTTCAGGCCCCACCATGACATTGGATGTTTTGTAGATGTTTTGTTATCCAGGGTTTGAAATACAGAGAAACTACAGGGGGCTCAGCTGCCCTGAAAGAGACATGAGCTCCCCAAAAAGCCTCATTCAGAGCTTGAAAATAATTTTTGGTGGCACTGATTTTTTCTTTATAAATTTATATTTTTATATTTCATGTTTTCTGTAGAAATATATATTTTCTATATATTTAGGTTCCTGAAATATGTAACATATTTGAATATTTAGTCCCATCTGATCATTTTTGTATAATAAACACAGTGTTGTCTACTCCTGCCATAGCTATCCATGCATGGTGGTGCACTGTATATAGTCAGATATGACTGTAAAAGTATTCTTTTAACACCAGAGAGACTAGACTGGACTTGACTTTAAAAATCTCATCATGACGCATGTCTGCGTCACACTTGCAACAACCGACTTTTACAGACAAACACACGTTCCACTTTTGGCAGTTCGGATTTCAAGCTCACAGTCAGATTTGTCTTGATTTCCCATCATGGATTTCAAACATGTGATATTATCACCACAGCTTTGACTTCTCTCGTCTGTTCCAGTTTGAGATACCAGTGCTGTCTCTCCATGATCTCAAAAATCAGTCATGATGGCCAAATCACACTTGTAAAGTGATAAAGCTGATAAAGTCTACAGTCCACCAAGTTCCAGCACCAACTCTCAATGTTGTCTGACACAACTGTCTGGCTGAACGACGATTTCAGACGATATAACATGATAGCTGGATGGAAATAACTGTAGACTGATGTCTATCATCTTTGATAATTATGCAATGAGCAGTGAGGAGCATTTGTTTTCATATTTGTCTCAGTCTCTCTCTCTCTCTCTCTCTCTCTCTCTCTCTCTCTCTCTCTCTCTCTCTCTCTCTCTCTCTCTCTCTCTCTCTCCTGTCAGTTACTTGGATTCACGGGGGGAAATGCTTCCTATGTCTTTTACCCTCGTCTGTCTGCCTGGGCTTGGTTTCCTGTTCAGGAGCCAGACATGCTATAGAATTTCCCATAAGGCTCGAGGGGAACTTGGCAGGCCCTTGTAGAGCAGGACCTCGTTTAACCCCTCAGACCTCACAGAGCTCTGAGAATGGACAGGAACATGTGGGATTTAAGTTATGGCTGTTTTGTTTGCTTTTGACAGAAACCTGTAATATTTTTGTGTGGATCAAAGAAAAGAAATTTTCTTACCCAAACACCACCTATAAAATAATACATCGACCAGAACTTAAAGGTGCTATATGTAGCACTTGAGTTTTAATCATTGTTACGTTCATTTTGATTTATTCCAATTATTACTTATATAAATGAGAGAACTATGTTAGGTTACTCAACATGTTCCACTGTGAACCACCAGGATGATTTTGGAGGGAAATCTGCTGAATTTCTTTATAACACCAAACAGGAAGTTCCTGTCACAAGACACTAAAAGCACTAAAGCAAAATGATTTAACATTTGAAATGACATAGAATAATAACTTCTGAAAAAACAAACCCTCGCTCAATTTGATACATTCAGTCGTTTTGCTGCTACAGCCTTACATGGTCTGGTATGACCTTTGATATTAGCAACTTTAAACACTGCTTTATCAATGACGTTACTGATTCAGTTCACGAACTTAATGGCTTTTCTGTTTAATTACATTTTATCATATCACACATTACTATTTCAATAGTTTTTCACAGAAGAAAAACAAAAATCTCGCTATGAAACTGTTGTTTGTGTGTTCACATCTAGTATATATTAAATATGGCTATACATTTAGCCTTCTTCATGTGACAAACATGATTGGCATGACAGTGCAGCTTTAATCCCAATTTTCCCATTACATGTTTTTAGACCAGCTCTGTATTTTAGCGAGTGTGTCATTTAGTCTGGACACTGACCAGTATGACCTGACTTTTTCCACCAGACACTGTTCTTCATCTCGATGCCAGTGTTTCACCTTCTCTGGCTTACCTTTTTACTCTCTGTTTGCATCATTACGGTTTGTTTAGTTTCTCAGAGGAATTGCGTAATTCTCTGGATGGATTTGCGTGCTTACAGCTCAGAGCTGGAGCTGCCACTAGCTATCAGGTTCTACCTCTGGAGCCATGATGTGAACCGTGAGTCACTTCCCTTCATTCAGTTGATTTTGTTGTTTCAACTTCTGCCCGCTTTCTGTAAATGGGCAACGTTCAGCGCCCAGCCTCAGTACTTTAGTCAATCTGTTAGCAACACTCAGTATGAAAGAAGTTAGCCAAATGCTCACTTTCATAATTACTTCATAGTACATACAAACATCTTTAAGCCAATTAGAAATTATTATGTCACCTAGATTGAAATTTCAAAAAGAAAACAACATTTCAATCACTATATTGACATCAGGACAGAAGCCTTCTGAAGCAATATTAGCAATCCAACATTAAAGTGACATTAATAGAACAAATAACACACTTTTAATAGAAGAAATAACCAATTCTTCCTCTTACAAATGAAACATTAAATTCATAAGCACTACAACAGATCACTTACTTCAATACATGCACAAATTTTCCTGAAACAGGCTTGGTCCGGTATGACCAGTAGCTCATTTGCTAACATTAGCCACCCTAACTTTAGGTAGATATTTCAGCGTAACTGATATTCTTACAGTATTTCTGTGACTTTATTACTCTTCTTAGCTTCCACTACACTACATTTTAGCATGTCACATGTCAGAGAATATTTAAAGGACCGTGGTGTGTTGGCTTCTTGTATTTCCTTTTTGATAGAACTTTTCAATTGTTAATCTCTGACATAATAAACTAACGTAGCAGTAGTACAAGTATAGAAAGGGTATGGCAGGATCAAGAAGAAGAAGAGATACTTTATTAATCCCTCAACGGAGAAATTCTTTTTTCACTCAGTTTTATGTTCATGCATTTTAACCCTGAACACATATACAAGGGCTCATAGACATGCAATGTGGAGAGAGAGATGGTGGAGTGATGGGCAACCCCCCTGAGGCATGCCCTGCGAGCAGTGGGGGGCACCTCAGCAGTGCCCAGGAGGTGACCTGGCACCTCTCCAGCTACCAGTCCACCTTCCATATTTTGGTTCATGCTGGACTTTAACCGGCCACCCTCTGGTTCCCAAGCCAAGTCTCTATGGACTGAGCTAATGCCGCCCCTAACTGACTAAGTAGTGTCAGTTACGCACAATATTATTAATGTTAACATTAGCTAACATTACACTAGTTAGTTATTTCCAACCTAAAAACTTACATAAGGCCATAAGTTAAGGACACAACTATGCTAATTTAGGGGGTTGCTTTATCTGTATTTTTGTACCAGGTATCCATGGCCCAAGTACATTGAGATACTAGCTAACTCCACTATGTTTGACCCAAACTTTATTCTTCAACAACAGATTGATACAATTGTGTAGGCTACAGGCTGTTAATGCCATTTTTCTGTGACGTCTACTTGCAGCTGTTAGCCATTGGTAGCCTCCACTTGTATGCTAGCCAGTTTACAAGTGATATCAAATTGAATTGAAAATATCAAAACACTTTGAAATGCTAGCTAACTACATTATGTTGACCTGAATAGCTTGTTTAAACAGGAAATGCGTACAGTTATCAGAGTGACAAGCTGATAATACTGTAACATCTATTTACTGTTAGCCAATGGCATTCTCTACTTGTATGCGAGCTAGGGTGCATGCACTGAAATAAGATATATTTAGGAAACATATATTTTTTAAATACATGATGTTGTTTTGAATATAAAACAACATCAGTTGTGTCTGCAGCAGACTCCAGAGTATATGCTGTATTACTGTTCCAGGATTCAACAAGATGAATAGTTTTTAAATTTAAATTCTGCTCATCTGACATACTTTATCTGCTTGAAAAATATATATATATCAGATATTTGTCTGTCTGTCTTCTGAGCTCATTTGAGAAATTGGATTAATTTGCAGTAGAACATCTTTTTATGCGGTTCCAAGAAGCCTTTTCATTTTATTACCCATCAAAGTAACAACACTGTTTATTGGACCATATGAGCCATCAAAGTTGCCTGCTCTTCTTTGAGACATTTAAACCTACTTTTATTGTTTTTTGTACCATTTTCACTTTTGCTTTATTTGTTTTCCAACTGTTGGTTCTCTCGCTGTGTCAGTTCTTTTTTTGGTGAGGGTTGCATCATTTTTAAAAGCTCCTTGGGATTTCTTTGTTCCACCCGGACCATTAGTATTTCTTTTTCAGTGTTTTTTAGGATTTGTTTGTGTGTTAAAGTACATTAAACTTAAACCCTTATAAACACTGCATTTAAGTAGTTCTTAAGACCTCACAAAGGGTCTAATTTCCATTTGTGCTTTCCATGCCATACTATTTTTATTTATTTTTTTTACATCATCTGTGGCACAACTAGTTCTTATATGTCAATCTAGCATTGAAATAGTTCTTTAAGCTTTTGACTGTGTTGAAACGGCTTCAGACTTTTTATTGCCATGTTCTACAAACCATCAGACCAAGGACGCAAAGCCTAGTTTGGAACCACACGTCACGTTGCTGTAAAATTTATAGTAAAGTTGATGATCTTTACACCCACTGAGTTCAGTGAAACCTACATTTATACATATATTTAGAAGAGCAAAACAGTGTGACGAATTGAAACCCCAGAGGAACAACCAGGACTTCTTGGATTCTCTGTCTGGTTTGTGTTTTTTCTTGATGGCACCTCACGATTCCCTCCACTGTGTAGATCTTATACTACTGAGAGGGTTAGTGATGACTGAGTGGGAACTCTGGACAGTATCATTTTGCATCTGAGACACTGAGCTCTGAAAGTTTGCAATACATTACAGCTGCTGATTAATGAGTGCCCCACTTCCCATGACCTGATAGAATACACCTCATAAATCTGTGTATCAGCTGAGTGAAATATGACAAAGAGAAGAGGACTACATAAAGAAACATCATCACAGACAATCTAAAGAAGACATCATAGTAAGTAACTGACACGCGGTGCCTGGGAACTGTGGTAAAGAGGCCAATGAGAGCTTTTGTAGCCAGAAAGAAATGAGGGTCTTGCAGACTGCCACTGAGGGCCAACTATTTGTTTCCTTCCTGTCACACCTCATCGTTACCTAATTATCTCAAAGTCATAGTGCAAAACGCCTTTGAGTTTTATGTAAGAGTCTTGTTTTGTGTTGATACATTTCCATTGCGTCATTTCCCCACAGTCTACAGCCTAATCACTTGATGGGACTGAGGTGACGTAGTTCAAAGTCGCCCCTGGCAATGTTTCCATTCAGGGACCCTTCATTATCCTGCAAGTGTACAAATGTGAAATTCTTGTGGGATCCTTAGCGGTCACTGGCAGCTTTGCTGCCACACTTCTTAATTAGCTGCACACTAAAGAGTGCCATTTCTCCCACAGATCAAAGTTGAAAACCAACAGGACTTCCAGGACATCACCAGCGTTGTGGCTCTGGCCGGGACCTACGCCACCACTGAGCCCTACGTCCAGTCCAAGTACGATATCCGCATCCAGAAGATCGGCAACAACTACAAGGCTTACATGTAAGATGTTTCACACCACCAGAATCATACATTTGACAGTAGGGGCCATTACAGATGTAGTGAAGCTGTCTATAAAGCTGTTATCTTCAGTTTTGGCCAATGTCACAGCAGGAACTTGATTCTAGAACTTGATTCTATTGCTCTAAAAGAGCATTTAAACCATCATTAGACTGTAAATGATACATTGTTTCAGGAACTACGAAGCCACAGGAACTAAGAATTCATTAGCACCTTTTGTTTGCATCTACGCTGCAGAATCCCAGAGATCAGACAAACTTCTCTGATAATAGATTAAAATAGGAGACTGGTGTTTCAGGTGTGATTTCACACATACGGAGCCATCAGAAAGTATAAACCACAGATCAGGTACCACAAACTTTAGCTGTGGAACTAAATAAAGTTGCTGGATGCTCTGTTTTCCGAGCAGAACAAGACTGTGGTGGAAAAACGTGATAGAGATCGTCTACATTACCCTACAAAGCTCTCCAGATGTTTTTTTTGTTTAGCCTTTAATTAATCCAAAAAGCTGGACTATAAAACCAAGATAGGCAACACCAGAAAACACATTAGACTAAACGTGTCACATAATCAGAACTAAACAGTTATTTTCGAGTTAGCTGATGCATCAGTAGTTTGTAGACAACGCATCAATTGCTATTTTTCCTGGATTTTAGGCAGTTTTTAGCAACAATGTGCAATCTCAGAAAGTCCCATTTCTCCTTCAAACCCACACACCCATTTGAAAGTGAGAGACTTTGTTATATAAAATCAGCTGACCATATAGCAACAAAGAGTATGAGTCAACACCCTCTTAACTTTCAAGTCTCTTTATCTGAACAATTACTTGACCAAAAGCAGAGGAACACAGTAGGCAAGCCTTATCTCATCTCGTTTTCCCCTGGCCTCGCTGTGAAAACATGTCTTTAAATGGCTCTGATACAAACATAATGAAGGTGTGGATGGCAATCATCATCACTGATGAACTGATGATAGCTCTTCCCGTGAGTTTTTCTAATCAGTTACACAAGCAAGAGTGAGTGTGAGTGACTAAGTCTTGGTGGAGCTGTTTAACTTGAGACAGGTTGATTCATTTGCTGATGATTTTCTTTGATTTGCAGGAGAACATCCATCTCTGGGAACTGGAAGGCTAACACAGGCTCTGCCATGTTGGAACAGATCGCAATGACTGACAGGTGAGCTGACTCAAAGATTTGGTGGAAAATTGCAAACTTCATACTCTGTATATTTTATACCTCCAAAAACGTCTGCATTTTCGCTATCAAGGTTATTTGTAACTGTGAGCCCCTTCAACCTGCCCCTCTTTATATCTTTAGAGATTATTGGGTCCTTAATTATCGGCTTATCAATTGTTAATGTCACTGTGTTCCAGATATCGGCTGTGGGTGGACTCCTGCGCTGAGATGTTTGGTGGCCTAGACATCTGTGCAGTCAAGGCAGTCCACGGAAAAGACGGCAACGACTACATCATCGAGGTCAGTTTGCTTTCAGAGTAACACCCAACTTCAATCTAAGGTTGCATAAAGCAAAGAATTAAAGACAGTTTCAAGAAAAAGGTCCTAAACTTACTTACGCATAAGAAAGATATTTGCTGCACCATGAAATACAGAAGTCTATCTTAAACATACTAGAATTACTGCCTTGTGTAATTTGAAGTTTCAGCAAAATTTAGACTTTTACCTGTTGAGATAAAGGCAAGTGCATAGATGGAAAACATGGCCCATCCTAGTCACAAATGACTGGAAACCAGTTTTGATAAAACACCAATCCAGTGTAAACATTTCCTTGGATTCAGTCTCCTTCCCTGCTGATAATATTTTTTTATATCATAGTGAAAGTCAACAGGGAAGGGTGTTGCCAGACTTGATGGTACGTGAACATCAGTGCCCTGAAAGAATGATTAGTCTGTAGACCAAACACAGGCAGGAGAATGAAAACAACATCAGGAGTCAGTGGCTGACTCACTATCTACCAACACAGCCTGTTTATTTGAAATCCAGCAGTTTCCAGTTTGTCGACAAATAAAAAAGCTATTGTACGACCTGACACAACCAGTTTGGTGGAGGGTTTCCTCCAAAGTAACTTCAAGTTTTGGGTTTCATTCACCATTTTGGCAGTGGACCGTGTATTGTGAAACGTATTAAAAGTGCTAATCAATATTAACCACTGATTAATTGATTAGGTTTGATATGAAGTGGTTTGTTTATCGTGATAAGCTAATTGATGTCACTTTTGAGTTTACAGCTTGCAAGAGATGTTACATCCAGTTGTGTGTTTTAGGACTGGGTTTGCTGTCAATCTCTCTTTGGTTATGAAGGCATCATCAAAAAGAGCAACAGTTTTTTATCATTTTGCCCCATATACAACAACCTTACAGGAAATTGGCACAGAGACCAATTTGTACTGCTCTACGAGCTGAAAAAAGACTAGAATGTCATTCAACAAGACAGCTGAGATTTTGACTAAGGAGCACAACTTGTTTTTCTCTCACATGAAAGACATCTCAGTCTGCTATCAGTATTTTCACTTTCTCCACTGGCACATAAAAAAACAGGCAGGTTTAGTAATGCAGTATGGGTGTTATTGCAAAATAGGAAATCAGTTGCTGAAGTGTTAGTAGACAAGGTGGGTTGTAATATTGTCACAGTGCCTTCAAAAGTCATCAGACACAGCAATGACTGATGATATACTGTGTAGGAGGATTATATGGTGGGGGAATTTTCCTTTAAGGATTACACCCAGGAGAGAGGCAGGAGACAAATATTTGTATCATCTGTAATCAGTCTTATTTTTAGAACAGTCTCCCATGTCTTCAAATCTGAGGAAACAGGCCTGGCCCGGTCTGGGACGTCTGATTATGTCCAAATTTAGGTTGAGACCATGTCATCAGGCCTCCCTATCTATACTCTGGGTGAGGTCAGCGGTGAGAAAATAATCCTCTTTTTTTAAAACCCAAACTATCTCAGGAAATATCAACCAGCTCTCCAGAGATGATATACAGTTTTAGAGCCAGACAGTTTGGACAAAAAAACGGGTGACAGATCTGTGTGACAGTGGGCACACAAAGAGTGTGTACACACAAATCTGTGCTTAAACATGTGCACGATAGGGTTAGGGTTACATAACATATGCATATATACTGTATGTGGCAACATGCTAATTGAAAATAGTGGGCATGCGCCTGTCAATTTAGATTTTTAGACCTTACTAACATACGCATGGTGGTAAGAACAAAATTGGCCGGTGTGCACGTTTGCGCAACTATTTTCCTTGCAAAGTAAGCACTTTCTACGCACATCGTAATGATGGAATTAATGAATCGTTTTCTGACGAGCAGCACTTCCTCCTCTCTGTCTGCTCTAGCTGTCTGACTCTCACCCTTCAGCACGATGGAATTTAATTAACCGCAAAAGGGAAGAGCTGTCGCTCCGTCACAGCGGGAATCTGTTTTTTGTTCCAGACAAAGACATCGGCCATGACACCTCTCCCTAATGAAAAGTAATGAGTTGCTTCGAGGCACTTCATTAACAGTTTACTGCAGCGGGTATTAAACTCCAGCTTTGTGTTGACTCACTGGAAATGTGTGGAGACAAGGGACACTGCTGTGATGAGACATGACATGACATGACATGACATGACATGACATGACACAGCTTAATGTCAAATTACATGATTCATTAATTAAGTAATTATACAACATGACAGCATTGACATGTCACATGATGATAGACAGTCGACACGGAATGATCAACAAACTTCATATAATTTCATATCACATAACAGTGGCCGGTGGTGACGACAAACTTTCACTTTCGCACATCAGCCCCTGAGTAACCCCGATAAGGAAAAGCAGTTACAGAAAATGGCTGGGTGGATGGATGGATCACTACCAGTGACATGACATGATGCAACATTACAGTCACAATACAATTTAATGACAACAGTGGAATAGCATGATGTATCATTACAATGATGTACTTTTAACATAATACAGTGATATTTTTAGCCACATTAACAGCTACTGATGGCATAGTCCATCTGATGATGCACCTATAAACCAAGCTCCAACCTCTGTGGCTGTGAAGTGAAGCCAATGCGTAAGTGCAAAAAACTGCAGTTCCTCAAACAGCCACTAGAGGCTGGCTCCAGAACAAGCCAATCTCCATAAGCCCCTATGTTAAAATGTCCAACTTCACAGCAGAAATAAACATGTTTACAGCCTGGTACAAAAAAAAAAACATAGGTCCCCATTCTTGACAACTGTACTGAGTCAGATTTTTTTTAAACTCACCTGTTCTAATGACTGTATATTTAGGCTTAAAGTTATGCATAAAACACCATGACTGATTTGACTCATGACTCAGCGTTACATGACAAAAATGATTCAGTGACATGACCTGAGCTACAGTATTTGATACAGACTGAGACGGAGGTCAAATGAGATGCAGTAAATAAACAGCATTCTTGATGAGATAAACTCAGATATGGTCTTTTGTTATCTTTGTTTGCTACATTTTATTAAACTCATTAGGTTAGCAATAGGGAGGAATACAAATGCTGTTATCTTAAAGCTACAACTGTTTTCCCAGGAAAACATCACCCATATTGTGCAGACAGAACACTGTGCAGCTCAATAAAAGTGCAGAATAACACCTCTATGTTCCAGTGCTGAAAAGGCCAGTGGCAGCTCCAGTCTTCTGCTAGATGACTCTGTATCCTAATAAATCAGCAGGGTGGATCCCGGCTCTGCTTGCCACCACATGCCGTTTGAAGTGGGGCCTGGTGGTCGCTTGCCAGGCCTCTGCTCAGTCCCCTGTGGTAATGATTCAACTGGCCAAAACACCGTGTGCCACACCCCACCTCACCACCAAATCCTAGCCAAGAAGCTGGGTACACACAGAAAAGGAAGGGCTTTAAAGGGCTCTCTGGTATGGATAGTGGTTCTGTGTAGAACAGTATTAGTACTAACTACTCTGAAAAACAAAGGACAAAAAGTAAGACACCAAGGCAGATGATCCACAGTTTGTATTTTAAATGTTCTTTCAATACTTCAGATTCCCTGGATTCATTTCATTTAAGAATGCACGAAACAATCCGACCCCATTAAAGGTTTCAATTTTACTTTGTGGTTTGACGTGTTTCCACATGAAATATGATGTTGGGAGAGGATTTAACATCAGGAAGGACTTAACTAAAGGGACCTGATTGAGACTTGATCAGGGTGGTTTGGCTGGGTTTAAGCAAAATGTCATATTTTATTGGATGGAACTTTTATATACTTTGCAGAGTATATGAAAAACTAACTCTTTCACATAGTGTGGCCAAAAGAGTTTGATTTTCATACAGTGCATGTTACAGAGAACAAAACAATATATCATGGAGTTTCATTGGACATTTAAATCGTTCTTTAATTCATCCTTCCTCAGCTATTATTGCTATTACAGGGATAACTAGTGTAGATTAACCACCAATATTCTTTCAAACAACGGGTCCTGGATTTAAGACAGTGGTAGCCAAAAGCAGCTTAGAACTGGCTATGAACTGACGATTTTGCTACCTGTAAATAGCTAGCTAAGTAAGCTAATGCTAGCTACATAAATCGGTTGAAAACGCTGACCGCTGCTGTTTGTAATGTTTCCAGGTGACTCATTTTAAAATGAGAATCTTGTGGGACTTGAAAGTCATGCTTGACCAGGACTGTAGTTAGTAAGCCTGTTAGCCAGACATGCTAACATTTGTTAAATACATTTCTTGCTCTTTTGCTCTTGTGTTTTTAGTTTTGGAAAGGCTTAAAGGTGCAGTGCGTTAGATTTGGGGCCTTTAATTTCAGAATTAGGCAGACATGTAATATAATATTTATAACTATGTTTCTATGCATATATAATCACCTGAAAATAAGAATCTTTTTGTTTTTGTTATTTAAAAATTAGCCTTTTGTATCTACAGTGGGAGCGGGTCCTCTTCCATGAAGGCTGCCATGTTAAAACACTATTTCTACAGTAGCCCAGAACAGACAAACTAAATACTAACTCTAGACTCAATCTTTCAAGTGTTCTTTCTCCTTTGCACTAGGAAGGCGAGAGTGATGTGAGGAGATTGCAATGCAGCGATTAAACCACTAGCTGCAACTAAATTCTACACACTGGACCTTTAAACAAATATGATTTTGTTGATTTAAAACTGAATATTTTGGGGTTTGTACAAAATAAAACATTTGACCTATGACCTTAGGTGTACAGAATCTGTGATCTGCATTTTAACTACTCACTCCACATTTTGTATGCTAAATAATTATTTGATTAGAAAAAAGGACAGATAAATCAAATAACTTGGTTGTAGCCTTGTTGGATTTATCATAGAACCTATCAGGGCATATTATGTATGTGTAGAATTCTGTATTTCTACACTATACTGTAGATGCATTGTATTTACACCTATTTATATCCTGTAGATGGGTTCCTAATGATGTGAAATATGTTTTAAAGAGGAACTTTTCAGTTTCTATATGGGTATTTAGCAACATTAACATCAGCAACAATAGGTCCCTACTTCTGTAGACTTCTCCTGTTATGGTACAAGATGTACCAGATATAATTCCATTCCAAGAAAAGATTATACTGATTTGTGTTTTGTTGTTTCGAAACCAGCTCTTGAGGGACAAAAGTATATTGAATTGAATTTTGATGCAGCTAATGAAAACAACTTGAAGAATTGGAAAGGGGAAGTCCGTTTAATGAAATGAGCTGGTACAGTGTTTGTTTGGAATCGGAGCCTGTGCATGCTCTCATCTCTGCAGCACATTGCTGGCTCCTGCTCGGCGTACACTGTGTACAAGAGGATCAGCACATGCATGCATGCGCTGTGTTTACTGCCTGTGGCTGGGGCGCGGTGCAGCACCCTCATCCACCACAACGGGCATCTGCATCCGAGCCAGCAGTGCCAGCAGCCACACTTCTCTGCTCCTGTTTGTTTTGGTCTTCAGAGAAGAGGGCGGCAGGTCTTGGAGCTCCGTGTACTGGCTCTGAGGTTCTGCAGTACACGTGTATGTTCATGTGAGCTCAAGTGGTGGGAAAGCTGTTTTTTATTTTTTTATTTTGAGGTTAATTATTTGTATATGGCATTGGATGTGGTCTGTGCCCTTCCAAGTCATACCCAGGGCAACATAATATTTACAGATGGAGTCACTTTTTATCTGCTGCTCACCAAAAATTCTAATTTCAGTTCTTTTTGCTCATCAGAGGGTGGCACAGAAAAACAGCAGTTAGTTTGAAAGATGGGATTTGTGTGTTCAAATATACTCATTCAATTTATCTACTGCTCACATGGAGAATGGGTCAAGAGCTCTCAATATTTTTATCTCTTCAGCCCTTAAAATGACGCTATTCATCATCTGAAGCTGCACATGCACAGCAAACTATGAAGGTCTCTCTTTTTACTTTGATTTATTATCACAGCAGGCCGAGGGGCTGACAACTTCAACTCATTTATAAGGATTTTTATTAAAAGCTTAGCGAGATTAAAGAGGAATTCTATTCTGTCCTACCCTGTTTTTGTCCTTTTTGCGCCCTCCCTGATAAAAACTGCTGAACTGCCCTGCAGAGGATGTAGTAGGAGAGACAAGGGGCTTTCTGAGGAACATGATAGTGCATGGGAACAAACACAAAAGTCACTGTCAAGTTCAGTGCATCCGGCAATAAATTGTATTTACAGCCAGCAGAGTTTTGTATAGCTTACATTGTCTGAGTTCTCTGTAAAATGACTCATCGCTGCTGGCAAAGCACCACAGAGTCCATTATCCCTGACATCATTTGGTGTATGGACGTGCCTAATCTTCCTGATAAGAGATATAATACTGCCATCTAGTGGAGGAGATCTAAAGCTTCAGTTCTGTGGCGTTCTGGGCTCTCTGTTGAAACCTGATTGGCTGTTTTTCTGTCTCTGTAAGGTGATGGACAGCTCCATGCCTCTGATTGGTGAGCATGTGGAGGAAGATAAACAGCTGATCACAGAGCTGGTCATCAACAAGATGGCCAACGTGCTGCTGGGAGTTTCCACACCTCAGCCCTCCTCAGTCAAGGTACATTATATCACACATCATGTACACATGATATCAAATATAAGTTTTTTTTTACTACTGCTAGAGCTATTCTCTGTACCATTATTCTAACTATGACTACCCTTGAACAGTTAATTAAATCAAATATTAAAAATCAATGTATTCAGTCACTTCTATTATTACTACTTCTGATAATGTTCCTGCTAGTACGTTACCATGCTCATCACTTATTACGCTCCAATTCATGACTTAACTTCATACTACTGTCTTACAGACAATTTTTGAAGGTATTTGTAGTTTTATGTGTTGTCTGATGAAAAACAGCTACAGTGTACAGCCTCATATGAAGCATAAAAGTCAGATCTCTGTGTGTCTCACAGTTTCAGTCAGGTAAATTACTGTTGGCTACAGAAACAAGCAGGATTTTTAGTGTCCCTGAAGAGAAAAGACATTGTTTGTTATATGAAGATGAAGTCCATTTTGTGTTTTATTGCTCATTATGTGATTTAAGAACGACAGATTTTAGTTAAATGAGCTACATTTATGATGAGGGAACCTTTTTTGTTGCAGATTTGACTTTTAGAGATTTTGTTTGTGATGTAACACTTGTGTGTGCATGACTCATTAATGTCTCTGTGCCCTTTATCCACAGACCACACAGCCCAGACGAGGTAGGACACACTTCTTTTGTTTACTGTGACGGAGCACTGGCTGCAGCAGTGTTATGATTAAATGAGTTAATAAGTTAACTTGTGTGTTCTTGCTGCAGGGGGACACCGCTCTGCTTCCGCCTCTCCCTCCCAGTCGGCCCAGGGTTCGCCTCAGCGAGCCCGGTCAGCCACCACCTCTCCCAGCCAGGCCTTCCAGCCTGGCCCCATCCCTGCCGCTTCCGGGCCTGGAGCTCAGAAACAGTCACCACAGCTGAAGTAAGTCCACACTGGGGTCCCATTAATAGCACTATGATCCATGATACCCTCAGATTAATGTGCCAAATAATCATGGTTGGATATAACAGACATGTGACTGTTGTTCCCCCAAAATCAACACCAAACAGCAAGCAGACCAAATTACACTCTTTGACATGGGAAATCGTGAGGCTCTGCAATTTCCTCTCACCTTCCCTCTTTCAGTTAAAAAGTAGTTAATTAAATGACTGTTCCTTTTACCTTTACCGAACAGCAAATCTCAGTCGCTGACCAACAGCTTCACGGAGACGTTACGAGGAAACGTGACCGACGACGAGGCCAAAGCTGAGACCATCCGCAGCCTCCGACAGTCCTTCGCCAGCCTCTTCTCCGACTAAAATCCTCCTGTGAAGCTTCCTCTTCCTGTCTGTCGTCAGGTTCCAAAAAAAAGAAAAAAAAAAGAAAATCCTGACTGGTTAATCTGTTATGGAGTCTCCTTACTCCTTAGAGCCTCAGCTTCCTGTTCTTCTCTTTCCTTCTCACTGTTTGTGAAGTTTAACATCTGGTGCAACCTGCTGTCCTCACATCTACGATGAATTTACCAGTAGAAAGGCCAATAAATGTGTTTTAATTATGAGGTTCTTAGATGAAGGACTGCAAGGTGTCGACTGAAGATTTCAGATTTTCAAAGCTCAGAATCCAAAATCCAAATCCCAGATTTCATTTTTACTCAGCTTAATGACCTTTTCTGTTTCCAGGCAGAAAAAGGTTCATATAATCAACAGTGCAGCCCTTATTTTATACCCATAATCCCTTGTGTTTGAATAGAAAAGCACTGCAGTGATCATGTCAGAGGACTTAGACATTTTCAGGCATCTTGATGCTGTAATTTGGTGTGTTTAAAGTTCAAACAAAGCTGACAGTGCATCAATAAACGTCTAGAATTGAGATCAGCTGACGGCAGCTTGGCCTTTCTAGTGGTAAATGATTACAGCGCATACTGCTTGGTATATAGTCGTTATTCTGCATTCTGTTTGTTCAAGTAGTGAAACTGTCTTTTATTGGGTCTGAGTTATTTATATATACATTTATTTATTCAAATGAATTTCCTTTAATTGACTCACAGCTTCCAAATTGTTTGCAGATGTCTACGGCAATATTCTTATCCGAAACTGTTCCAGTAAACTCACGAGAAATGTACTGAGTCCTCACGGTTCACCAGCGATTTCGAGCATCTTTGCCAGCAGCTGCATTTCTCATCACATCCATGTGCTGTAGACACATATTGGCTTACGCAGTGACTCCTCTACCTAAGATTACCAAAGTGCTTTTTAATAACAAAACAGAAAAAGCGCCCCCCCACCCCCACCCCCTCCTGCACTGGGTCAAGATAACAATCACGCAGTGAACCAACTTTTGAGCTTGTGATTTCGCAAGGTGCAAATGCTGTACTGGCTTACAGCCATCGTCTTCCATCACAGCCCAGATCTTCCCCTGCGATTCTTCTTTTTCTTAATGTTTTGTGCTTTGTGAATAACACTACGATGTGTTTTCTGTGGGGGATTTGTATCATAACTGCTTCTGCTTTGTGTTTAAAAGGCGAACAGTGAGGATGTAATACTTTGACACTTTCAATGTGCTTAAATTTCCGCTGAGTCAGAAAAGGTTCGGTTGTGGAACATCACACCTTCTATCTTTACTCACCATTATTCTCTACAGTCGATGTCAGCTGGGATTGTAGATCATTTATCATCCTTTTTGTTTTTTGGTCAAATGGTGTATATGCAACTTGCACTGCAGTGGTAGCAAAGCAGACATCCTCTTCCAATGTTCATATTGTTTTGGAGATGCATGTTAATGTTTAGTGAATGTCGTGTAGTCTAATTGGTATTTTCTAACAAAAAACCAACACAAGCTGAAGTCTTCTATAAAGACAGAGAAAACAGTGGCAACATTTTCTTTTATGGGTGCAGTGATTTCTTAATACTTTTCTCACAAGTTTCCTGGAAAGGGCAACGTGATTTGGTGCAAATTATGGTAAAAATATAGACTGTTGTGACAAAGTAGTTGCTGCTTTGGTATCCAGAACCAGAAAATGTTTCTGTTTATTATTCAATTCTATTCAATTAAATTTGATTCATAATTTTATTTATAGTATATCCTCTCTTAACAGAAGTTATCTCATGACACTTTACAAATAGAGCGAACTGTACTCTTTACACTGTTTACAGAGAGCCAACGATTCCCACCATGGGCAAACACTTGGCAACGGTGGCAAGGAAAAACTTCCTTTTATAAGTGGGCGTTGACTCACAGAGGCATTTTGTTTAACTGCTCTAATGGGATGGGATGTGTCATTCAGTTCAGTGATTAAAAACAATAAGTCCTGTCGCAGTTTGTCCTACAATTTGCACCAAATGACTTTTACAGTAACGTTCTTCTATTTCGAGGAAATAATTAGGAAGCTACAAAGACCCATAAAATATATTGTGAGCAAAGTCATTTCTTTCTGAAATAATTCCACAGTGCATCCACGATGCAGCAGTTTGTTGCATCAAGCTTACAGAAGGAGACTGCCTGTATATTTGGCTTTCCATGCAGAGAACAATCACAAGCTAATAATCTGTAAACTGTTCATTTTGCAGATGATTCTCAAGCCGTCTTGTAGTTGGCTCTCTAATTATCTGCACTACAAACTGAATAAGCCTAGATATGTCTTTTTTTCCTCTCATTTCTTTCAGGGGGACCTGGACAAAAAAAAAGTTAAAAAAAAAAACTTATAATCCATATTCCATCTGAATTTTTGTCCAAATACCCCAAACAGAAATATTAATGTTACTTTAGTGTGTTTTTACCAATACAATATCTGTGAGCAGTATGCAGTAGTTTAAATGGACCTGTCATGACTCCAAAGTTTTTATTGTTTTTTCATGATAATAATAATAATAATTATAATGCTCCATATTTTAAGGTATGTTTTATTAAAAAGCATGAAACTGTATAAAATGTATAGTGGTGTGTGTGTGTGGGTGTGTGTATGTGTGTGTGTGTAAAGTTGTAAATTTGCCATTATGATTAATAATGACACTACTACTACAAAAATAGAACTGCCCATTTTTGCAATAATTATTTTAATAATAAGTTTGTCGCCATTTTGATTTTAAACGATGAGGCATGACACTTTAAAGAAGCTTTTTATTTTTTTATCAAGTCCCGCCGTCGAGAAACATGAAAAACATTGTTTGTTCAGTGCGCTAAAGAAGCTCAACGTGCGTTAGCAAAATACACACTACAGTGCTCATTACCAATAACCATACTAAGCAATGACTGGGACTGTGGTTTGACTTCTACAAACAGTTGCTCTGGATGGAAAAAATAAACTAACTTGTTGCATTTATCGTCAGCGGATCGAGCAACAGAATCAGATTTTAGTCCAGGTAATTGACCGTTCGCTAAGTTCTGCCCTTTTAGCAACTGTTGCTACCTGATAACCTTCCTGTCCAATATGCAGTTTACAAAGATAGTTATGAAACTGTGGGTCCATGATGTCAGGCACAAGTAGAAAGCAGCTATTCACTAAAATAACATTTTTAGGCTGACAGCTGTCACCTACATATTTTATCAGCTGTAGCTAGCTAGCTCATTAAGCCAACGTTAGCTGAAAATATTGTCTCTACCTGACTTTTTAGTCAGAAAATTTAACATCTTAAATATGCAGTGGATGGCCACATACATGATAGGCTATATGTGCTGAGGCAAAAAGTCAGCGTCCTCAGTTTCTAACATATTTCATTAGCTGTAGTTAGCTAATTAAGCTAATGTTTGCTCCATTGTTGAAAAGGCCGTCTCTGCTTGACTTCTTAATGTTTCCAGCAAACTCAGTTTAAAATTCATGATATTGTCAGCAGTCCTCACTGTCCGCTAGTTTCACCGGACATGCTAACTTTGGCTCTTTACATAATAGCAGATGCACTGCGTCTGTTTAATCCATTTGTTACTTTTTTTGATTGTGTAATTTTTTGCTTTTGGAAAGGTTAAAAAGACACCATGCTCTGAACTCTTTATATTTATATATGTAGTCTTGCTCTTAGAGACCCATGCAGAATATTTGACATGTAAATCAAAGCTTAGCAGGCTTATTGTTCCTGGTTACAGTTTCTAAGTTATGATTGGACAAACACTATTCAGGGGGGAGGAGTTTAGTGATTGGTTAATTAGCCTGCACACCTTCCAACATCAGGAAATCTGTGATTAGTAAATGTTGCCATGTAACACTGTGATGTGTCCAACCAGTCATTGGTTGTAATAATGCAGCCTCTGACGACTGTTTGTAAAAGCAAAACTCTGATCTGCAGTCAGCTATCTGTGAGTAAATGTGCTTGTCATTCAGCACGTTCGCAAGCGTTTCATCACCTTTGGCACTGTGTCAAAATGGACCAAATTCGCATTTCATTGTGAGAATCCTCAAAGGTTGAAATCATATTGTCCTGTCTTTATTGTAAATATGCCTACCACTTAGTATGTAATACTGCAGTGTGATAAGCCATAACCAAACCATGAGGATTTACTATCCCTTATGTGCCACGCAATAATGGCTGTGACGTCACTAATAAACTGACATATTAACTTAAACACTGTGTTCGTTAACTTTGAAGACATTAGGAGGACTGTCCTGCCCTGCAGAGGCACACAGCAGTGACTATTTTTGATTTTGAGCTCAAAATCAAGAGAAATCATATCACACAGTTTAGTAATGTGCTCAATGCTTCTGTCAGGATGAAAGATAAACTTTGATGTCACTTTTTCTCAGTTTTACCACAGTTTAAAAAAAGTTTAAAAATGCAGCGTAGGATCCAGTCGATGCCATGCATACACCCAGCTATTGGGTCAGATAATAACCAATAATAACCAGATGTCCGATGATTTTAGTTCACTTTTATTTCATTTAGGGCCAGATAAAACTATAGCTAAACACAGCTAATATTTTTGATTTGTCTCAATTCAAACTGAACTGCAAAGTTTACTACCTCAAGTTCAGCAGTGCTCTGCAGAAACTGACTACAGAGTGGTCGTACTGGAAAAGATTTTGTGAAATGAGCAGAGTTTCAGATCAGAGCATATTCATGCAAGAGAGGGGAGAGGAAATTGTTCCCTCACTTTGAAGGGATTCATTTGATACATGGGCTGTAGCAAAACACCAATGTAGTGTCTGTGACATCAGCCTGAAGGAGGTCAGAGTATGCAGGAGTGCCAAAAACTGCAGTTCCTCAAACAGCCACTTGAGGCTGGCTCCAGAAGTGAGTCAGTCTCCATAAGTCCCCATGTTAAAATGTCCAACTTCACAGCAGAAATAAACATGTTTACAGCCTGGTACAAAAAACAGTTCTGGTCTCTATAGCTAATTTCCCCATTCATGACAACTGCTTAAAGTTATGCATAATTAACAGCGTAACCGCTTTGATTGACAGGTGGGTGCTGTTACAGATGGCTTGTTTGAGCACCCAGGCGTCATTCAGCCCGCCTCTGGTCCACCGACGACTCACATGATTTTTAGATTAGCCAACATGGCTCTTTAGAAACCTGTGGGTGACGTCTTTATACTGTCAGTGGTCTCAGCCTATCACATCCTCAGCTCTGAAGCCTGTTGTTGATGTCACAGACAGTTTGTGCTCATTTCGCAAAATGTTGTGAGACAGAGTTGCATCCCTTCACCACATCTTTGTTCTTTTTAAACACGACATATTAATAATTCGGAGAGAGGGCAATACTCTGCTGTGTTTAACACGTTTCTTTCATTCACGACATGGTTGAGTCACATGCTCAACTTTAGGTGTGTTGAACTTTGACACTGAATTGAATATGCAGCCATTAAGTTCAGCTAATACTGCAAGGAAAATCAAGTCCACTTTAAATGCTGTTTGTAAATGAGAGACACAATGTCAGTGCACGGGTTTATTTGCCGACCTTTCAGTCCACCGTGTCCCCTCCTCTCTGCTGAATGGTGGATGATGGTGTTGTATGGTATTTTAAGTGTATTAACGTTCTGTATATTGGTGTAAATGTGGCATGAAAAACCAACCCCTCTTGTGTGCCTCAGGTGTGTAAATTTGGTCGTTACGTGATCTTAATGTCAGGCTGCTTATTTGTGAGAAGTGTGATGCATCTCATGTGTTTCTGTAATTTATTGGTATTCAGATTATTTTGCCTTCTGTATTTTTGTTTTGTTTTTCTTTTTTTGTCTGAAAATCAAGATTTCTGTTATTAAAGGTAACAACTTTTATTATACCTGTGGTCGTGCATTCCAGTTTCTATCAGTCATCCGCAGGGATTTGGATGTTTTTGTCCATTTATGGTCACTGTAGCAGAACTCTTGGCTCTTACTGTACTTTTAAAAAGTCCTGTCTACAACTTTCAGAATATCTGTTGATAATCCCAAAATCCCTTCATCTTGGATTACTACTGGATTTTATTCCTCTTGGCACGAAGCTCGGGGTGTTAATAGCTGACTGGCAACACGAGGCCACAGAGAGGGAAACCTGCTGCTGGACTCCGGTGCTGCCTTTCATCTGCTGCCTGCTTCACATCAAGCTTTCAGATGAATTGTGTTAGGCACTAATGTTACAGAGGTAATACGAAACACATTCACTCATGAATATGTCACTGCACACACACACGCATATATTATTACTTTTCAAACAATGGCATCATTACTCAGATATTTCTGAGACGGCTTCATGCCTGAATGTGTCAGACTGAAAATGTTTACAGTTATTTCCAAAATAGTTCACACAGCTTTGCACCAATGTTGATGGAGATTGTTATATCGCGAGCAGCATGTGGTGTAGCACAGTCCAAATATATGCAGTTAATAGGTTAATTGGTGACTCCTAATTGCCTATATGGTTGTTTGCACTGTGATGAACTGGCAACCTGGCGTACCCCGCCGCTCGCCCCAAAGCCAGCTGGGATCAGCTCCAACACCCTGCAACCTAGATGAAGATAAATGGTTATAGAAAATGGATGAATGATTATTTTGTTAGTTGTTAATATCTTTTAATCTGTTAACAGAATATTTGTTCACTTTTGTTTACCATAAAACCAAAACAATGAGCTAAAAGATGCTAAAATGCTCCACAGCAGAGTCTGGTGCTAATTGTCTGTGGTTTCATCACTATGAGCGACACCTTTCACATCACACATAATGATCTCATCCATTGTCATAATAAAAATATTGATCACTGCAGCTTTAAGTTTACAATTTTTATGCCAGAAATAGTTTATGGTGATGAAAAGTATCTGAAGTCGATGAGACTACACCTACAACATATGATGTTAGGGAACCTTTACGTTTCGTACAAGACATTATTGAATATTGTATATTAGATTAAAACACAAAGTGTGGAGAACGTTGGAAAAACATCAGTACTGGCCAAGAAATCTGAGCCTTTTATTGCCTCACATGCAGAAAACCCCAGCACACGATTCAGCCTCTGCTGCGTGGGCTGAAAAATGTCTTCTTGAGTAGCTGGTTAGACAGATTGTGATCACTGCGGGGTATCGGTTAGAATGCACCTGAACAATAGAAACAATACAGAAAAGACAGAAAAACACTCATAATGTATGAATAATAAAAATATTGTGTATCGTATAGAGACAAATTACCATATCAGATTCTATATTAACGCTCTCATGTCGCCCACGATTGCAAAAGCAATTGACAGGGCCGTTCATAGGACCCCAGAGGGTTAAAAGGAAAATTACAGTAACAACACCGAATGCTAACAGGTGTGTGCAGTATCACACAAAAAGGACATAAAAGGTGCATTTTTATTAAATCATCTTGTAAATACTCCACATTAGGCCCACATTTCTTCAGTATCTGAGGATTGTGTACAAAGAAAAGTGAAGATTTGCATCCAGCGGACTTGTAATCCATCACAGTTAATCTGATGTAAAGCGGTTAAAACGCGAAACAAGTGAGTGAATTTAAACTCCTCATATTGCTTCATTCCTTGTGAAACCATTTGTTGTTCGCCTCTAAGAAATCTCTCTAAGAAAATATATGATGACAAGTTTAATAAAAGACTGTTTTGTTATGACTAAAAAGAGTGCCGACCACCCTGACTACATTCAACAGCAGCTGATTTACCCAAGGATTTAGAGATAAAATATAGTATTATATAACACTACATCATGCTTCTCTTGGAAATGACCTCATGTTCAACTTATATCCCTTCAATGCAATTTACTACCATGCTCACCAAGAATTTCTCATACAGAATATTTAGAGAGAGATTAAACTCTCTTCCTGTAAGTATTCAGACTTGGCCTTGTACACCCCAGATCAGTCGACCTCTGCCCGCTACGATGCCCTAAACCCTGCGTCTTCCTCACTGTTTGTCCTGTGCTCCACGTTTGTTTCTCAGTCTGAGACATGTGTTGCATACCAGACCACTGGCAGCCTGATGGTATCTGCTGCCAGTGTGATTTCTTGCATGCTTAAGGTGGAATGTCAAATCTCTCATCTGCCACAGGTCTCTGCCTGCCTGCAGCCACCACCCCTGTAAACACACCTGCTCACTGATAGTCCATCTCCACACCACTGTTTTGTACCGTGTGCACTTGCTCTAGAAATAGGAAATAATCATGTTTGCATCTTGACTCTTCACGTCGCACCTTGAAGTTCTGTTTTTGGTAGAAATTACAAGTACAGAGGGGTTGTTACACACTCCTATGGTGTATTAAGTGAACCAGAAGGGGGCGTTGTCCTCCCAAACAAACTTCATCTTTCCTCATCTCCATCCTCATTCTACCTTTTAACTGTGGACATGATCTTTAATCGCTTGTCTTGTGATGTTTTCAGCAAAACTCTGTGACTATCTGCACATTTAGATGAAATTATGGAAAAAGATGTCAGACAATCTGTCTGGGATCCGGCTGTGAATGGCAGGTTGATAAGATTTCCTATACATTTATTTTCCTTCCACTATTATATTGTATCAATATAGTCCCATTATTTACCTTTACAGAGTTTATGTGACTCTGTTACACACTTATATGATAATCACAAATAATATAATCTCCCACTCTTATGGAACAGTTATTGAGAGAGCTGCTTTTGCGTAAGGTTTGATATAACATAAACATCCCTAAATAATGTGAGGTGAAATTTTAAAGCTGCACTAATCAATATTTTTACATTAATAATGGAAAAAATGTCTAGTTTAATGTCAAGTTTAATGGAGCATTTTAGTGTCTTTCAGCTAATTTTGGAGCAGTCAAAGGCCCACAATAGCAAAAAAACTCTTGATAAATACACTGTATGCTACCCGCCGTGCACCAAACAGCGCACACACACAAAGTTAGTAGAAATAAGTCTTATGTGTGAGATGTTAAATGCTAATGGGACAATGCTGAATGGAATCAATAAAAAAGTTAAGTAAAAAAAAAAAAAAAAAAAAAAAGAAAGAAATCTAGGGTCAAGAGTTGGTAGAGAACAAACCAAAGTGAATATTGGACAAACACAATAATGCTAATGTAGCTCTGTGTGTGCTGAATGCTAACACATTAGCCAAATCAACTTTGTAAGGCAACAGCGCAGTATATCAAAGTGTTCTTCTGCCCCCCAGTGACCAAAAGTGCATTAATGCAGCTTTGATCCAACAATATCAGAGTCGGACTTAGATGAACTTTTCCAAGAAAAGCAACAAGGGACTATTTTATTCAAGTGGAATACCAAAAATGAAAAATAAAAACAAAACTCATTTAGTTTTCTGTTGAATGAAAAAAATGAAACACAATAACACTCAAGGCTGTACTTTACTGAAACACACTTGTGGGTCACGTAGTATTATACAGGTTTGGGGGTTTAAACAGAGCTGACATCAGACTGACTTCTGGATTCTATGAAAGCTTTTATCATTGTTTACAATGTTGTAGTTCCCTCTGATGACTAAGACTCATATTTTCTTCAGAGCACTGATGTCTCATCCCGATGCTGTAACTATACAGCCTTCAAGGCAGCATTGATTTTAAAGGTTAGAGTGGCACCTCTATATTTAACCTCCACTCTGTTTTATTCAGCTCAATTTACATGTCAGACAGTCAAGGTCTCAGCATGCATCAGAGGTTTCATCTCATCATTTAACCACTGTGCGTGTGCACATGCAGTATGTGTGGGCGCATTTGTATGCACATACCTGTAAGAGTGCTTTATTAGCACACTTGAGAGTGTGTCTGTATGTGTGTAATAAACCCTCGTTCCACCCTCTCAGACTTGCCCACAGTACAACAACGCCTTGGTCACCATAGAGAGTATCTTTAAAACAAGCAAAGGCCTTGGTTGTCATAGCAACTGCAATGCTTCATAGAGCAGAGGATGAAGAGAGAAACAGAGAGACGGAAATCGTCTACTTCGGTTTCCACAGTTTATTGTATTACTAGTGCTGACATGTTTCCATGTTTGCATGCGCGTAAAGAGATCAACAAAGCTTGCTTTTAAGCTGGCCTGACCATCTGGAGCAAAGTGGGGCTCAGTGTCTTGTCCAAGGACGCTTCATCATGTGGTCAGGAGAAGCTGGGAAGCAACCTGCCAACAATGCAGTCAATGGATGACACACTGCTCCTGAACCACAATTTGAAATCACCCATCTGACGCAAAGAACTATCACAAAGTGAGATATATGAAGGGTCAGTCACCCCAATCACACACACACACACACACACGTATTATGTCACATGCTTCAAGCATAGCTTTGGTTTTATTTACAGAAAGTTTTTTACACAGTGGAGGATTAAAATGTGTTTTAAGTGGCCAAAATATTGAAAAACTCAACAGCAAAATGTCCTTATGGAGTGTCATGATCTGTGAGGACAATCCACAGACCTTGCTGTTGTTTCTGACTGTTTCTACATTAGGCAAAGTATTTCCAGTGAAAACTGTCCAAGTCATTTCCATGGTGCCGGGTTAGATAAAAATCTCAAAACATCAACACATAAATCCAGAACTATCTGCACGGCCAGATCTGGGAGAAGAAGAGCATTCTGTGTGTAGATTTAAGAGGAGTTTTTCTACAACAACTTATGTTTATCATGTGAAATACCTTATATCATATCTCTCTGACTCTAAATATGAATGGCTTGTATGCTATTCGACATTTCAAACCATAAATGGCTCACGTACTGTACTAGACACCACCTTGTTATAGATTCATCTTGGTGGGAAGGTCCTCTGAAGATGTCATTCAATAACTTTACAAAACTACCAGTACAAGATCAATTACAAGGATGACATGGTAATTCTCTGCAAGAAAAGAAGTAAGTGTTTCTTTACTATTCCTTTGACATTGAAACACAGGAAGGTGCTCATCACGTTTCTGTCACACTCTTTGTGGATATTTGGTTTCCAGTTTATTTCCTAAGAATAACATTTCCTGTATCAATAATTTGATACTAATATTAATGAAAATAGAGACAGATTGTACACTTTTAATTAATTAACAACTAACCAGAGAGCCAGAGAGCATGCAGTTTAACACAAATGAAGTTTCCAATAATAAGTGAAAAATAAATTCATATTTATATGTGTTTAAACTGAGATTTTCTTTCAAAGAAATTCCTACTTACCCCATCATTGGTCACAAACCTCATAATTTTTAACACCTAATTATAATAGTTATTTTTTGGAAACATTCAGATCTGTAAAATAAAGTAGTGAACTGAAGAAGAATATCTGTTGGTGGGGGGGAAGTGTTAATTGTAAGAACTCTGAAAGTGTTTATTTTGTCTTCTAGATAAATTGAAAAAGTCGGCTGACACGTTTGAGTTTGTATAAACTGTTTCACTAAAATAACTGCTGCTTTTCAAATTTGTGAATATTTCATAACTTCACTGATTTGTGTGTATAAGCTTTACAGAAAAGTAAATTGTAAAAATATGACAGAAAGTCTCAAGAAGCCATCTGAAGCTGATGAAATGTACTCAATAACATTTAAGAGATGCCGGATGATCAACTTGAGGCCGATGAAGTTTTTCTCCTCCAAAGCGGATGTACTGTATAGCACTTTAGAAATCAACTCTTGAAGTTCAACTTAAACAGCATGTCAGTGTATCGCCAGACCACTCAGGGAAGAAGTATGTGTTGTTTGTAAGAGATTGGGCTGAAGAGGAGAGACGAGTCTGCCTGTTTACAGAGGGAAGGTTACCCCTCTCTGTAGGCCTTTCATTTCCTCTGCTATGAAACTCTGATGCTGTTTTCCATGCTCTGCCTTAAAATGGAAAATCTCATCATGAACTTGTCTGCTCCCAAAAGTTCATAAAAAATAAACATACAGTACACGTGAACATCTAAAATTCATTAATATTAACTTTTATTGACTGACGTCATTCAGCCTGTCAGTCAAAATGCTGTCCTTTGGTAATTTATGTGAGTGTGCTGAAATCACAGTATAGCTGACTTTCCCCATGGTTGCATATCTAAACAGGATGTATGCAGATATCAGCCTCTGCAAGGATATGGGAATTATTTTCGCTCTGGAGACGTTTGTTTCCCTCCAGAGATGTTAGCAGCGTCACACACACACACAGAGAGAGAGAGAGAGAGAGAGAGAGAGAGAGAGAGAGAGAGAGAGAGTGAGAGAGAGTTATGTGCTTTCCAACAGTGTTTTCTGAATATTTTCCCCTGAGCACAATGCCAAGTCAGATAATGTGTTAGCCACTTCTCAGTTCAAGGACAGTTGAGTTATCTGGAAACTTGTTGCGCTGGCAATTCAAACTGGCAGTGACAGAAAGAAGGAAAAAAAACTTAACAAAACAATCTCACCTCAAGGTTCATTCAAGTTTCTACTGGGTCTTTTCACCACATCACTTAATCTCCATCAGCATATGAGCTGAGACTGTTAAGACTAAGCTCTGAAACTCAAACTTTCATGCCACATATAGAGGACACTAAATCTCACAACAACACAAACTCATTAAGAAAAGCATGCCTGCTTTTCTCTGAATTATGAATGCAAATCAATACAATAAATAAATGAATCCCTGTGAGAGTGAGTCATACTGTGATCTGCTGATAACACAGGAGATGAAGAACCTTGTGAGAACATCCTGATCATGGCGATGTGGCGATGATTTTTGGATTTATACATTTCAACCACCGAAGCACGGCACAACAATTGTCACATTCACCCTCAAACACACTCATACACTAATGGCAGAGACTGCCGGGCAAGGTCAACTGCTCATCAGAACGTAAGTGATCATTCAATTAATATGAAGTGTGTAAGTATGATGAACTCAACTGGAGAGAAAAAAAATTTGGAGATGAAGTTTGGACTAGGTAAATTGTGATATGTAGGAAGCACTAAAGGTTTATTACTGTTAGGTCCTCATGCCACATAAGAATATTTCAATAATTAATAATGATGCTGCTGCTGTACACACTGCGGCCTATCAATCTGGAGACACACATATAATTCCTGCTGCTGTGTTTTGGCTTCAAGTATTTAATGTGCTGAAAGTAAAGGAGACCTTACTCTATCGTTACTGCATTTACTCTTTCCTTTGCCTTCAGGACATCCACAAGTGGACGTCATAAAATTTTCTGCAGCTAAATGCAGATAAAACAGAGATCTTGGTCAAGACAACAGCCTTGGTTCTCTGTCTTTTTCCATGACCCGGCGTTGCAGAAACCTTGGAGTCATTTTTGATCATAACCTCAGCTTAGATAAACACATAAACTCAATGGTTCAGTCCTGTTTTTCTCACTTGAGAAACATTTCAAAAATTAGATCATTTCTGTCTGCAAAAAATCTGGAAATTGTGATTCATCCATCCATAACTAGCCGACTAAATTACTGTAACTCACTGCTCTCTGGCATCAGTAAAAAAAAAAAAAAAAATCCTTCTCTCATCTTCAGCTCATCCAGAACTCGGCTGCCAGGCTTTTGACTCGAGCAAAGAAACATGATCACATCACACCTATTCTGGCTCATCTACACTGGCTACAGGTTGTGTATATATATATACACACATATATATTGCAAGTACAGATAATTTGTTGAGCCAGAGGTTGACACAATTGATGGAATACAAATTAACAACAGTAAAGTAGGAAAAATAGAACCAAAGAGTCTGGAAATGAGTCCATTAAATCCCATGTGATGAGTGAAATTGCAGAAACTTTCCCCATTTTTCATTGTACTTCTCCACCTCATTCATCAGACTGTATGATATTTTTACTGAAACAGTGGGCCTACAGCATCTTTCCACTTTCTCATTATTATCTGTTTGCCAATCATGATGCTTGTCTGGACCCAGTTAGCTGAAGGTTTTACCATGTGGTTGATAACTTTAGGGTTCCCTAGTATGTAAAGTTCGAGTTCGTGTTTGTAGTCTGTCCCCGCTATCTCTGAGATATACTTATGGATCCTGGTCCAAAAAGCCTGTACCTTTGGACATGACCACAGCGCATGAACTAGGTCAACCTATTGCTGTTGTTGTTATTGTGGTTTGTTTTATTGTAAATCACTTTGTAACTGTGTTTTGAAAGGTGCTATATCAATAAAGTGTATTATTATTATTATTACTTTATTAAATATCTCTGTGTGATATTCATACAGATTACATCCAACACAGAAGTGTGTGTCAAGCACTTCAGCAGTGATTGATTCACAGCTGGCATGGCAGTGCTGTCAGTGAAATATTGGCTTTAAATGTTGGTTTAACCCCAGGCTAATGTTTCAGACAGAATGTCGATGTCTGTGGGATCATAAAAATACCTTTTGAAAATTGTCTTGTTTATTTTTTTTACCTTGAGATTTGCGATGGAATTTTTCTTTTCCTGCACAAATAATTTAGAACCAAGAAGATTTTACACACAGACAAACATTTGTGAAGATGCAGACGCCAAAGTAGGATTAACAAAACCACTTCTCTTCCGGTGTCCAGTATAAGCAGCCAGGAGGCAGAGTTTGAAAATACCGCCTACAGAAATGGTATTCACGTGTCTAAACCACAGCCATGCACAGAGATCCAAATCACAGCAAGGATTATATTTCTGAAGTTTCTCCGACTGCACTTCCATCCTGGACATCTCATCTCCCCCTCTGGCTAAGAGGTGTCTTTGCACCTCCTGTTCTCCCTCTCCAATTTGACCTCTGACTGCCACTCCTGAGAACTGTGTGAACTCAAACTCCGGCAAGTTGCAATCACACGTCTTCATGGCCGGCAGTGCCTGCGTCAAATCTACCCAGAAGTCAAGACCCTGCTGGGAATGAGAACTGTGTGGGATCAGCCCTCTTTCATTCCCATGCAGTGATTTCCTTATCTCTCACCACTGTCTGACTGCAGCGCTTTAAATCCACTGCAGCCGCCCTTTCCAACAAAGTCTTTCTTCAGCACGAGGGAGATTGACATGTGGGCTCACAGTGCCTCGAACTCCCGACCTCACTTCACACCAACTTTCAGAGCATCGCAGCTTGACAGGAAATTTAGGAGAGGATACACACACCAGCCCCCTCCCTTCTGGGCCATCATAAACACTTCTCTCTCAAGCCGTAGCAAGACAGCGTGACCAATGGAGGCCGAGCACATACTCATACTAATTTTAAAGTTACACTAATCAGTATTTTTATTTTAACAATGAGTCAAATGACAAGGATTAATGTGCAAGGGGCTGCTTTTAGTGATGAATCCACAGATTTACCACGTGACATTGCCTTTCTGCTTTACAGTTCATCTTTCAGATGCTTTTACAGTTTCAGTCCAGTCACACCTCACTCATTAGTCTCATTTCCAGCTGCTGATGCTTTAAACTTAATCACAGAAAACATGTGAAATAGTGACAATCATTACATTATTTATGTCCGCCACAAAGAGCTGGCTTTCAGAGACTTTTTTTGAAATGCTGTAGAGAAATGATGTGTGTCTGTGTGCACTCTCAGTCATGGTAGCACAGCACACATTGGCTACAAAGGCTACAGAGACTATGAGCCACCTGGGGCCTCAAATTTGGAGCATGACCCTTCAGCAGGTAAAGCAGAAGGTCAATGCTGCAGCAGCATCCAGAACCGCTGGAGGCTGGTCAGAGCTGATCAAATGACACAGCAAGACTTGTTTCACAGTGATGACTTCCCTTCACTAACACAGAAAAGTTCCTTTTTGTGCTGTCTGGAGTTCATACTGAAGTGATTGAAAACCCAGAATGGCCCTTTACAGTCTCTGACCGGTCAGAGTGAGGAGGAGCACCTTGGCTGCTTTCCCTAGTTATTATGGGATTTTTGCCTCTAGTAATTATCTGCCAGATAGCTGGGCCACTCCTTTCTGCTTCACCCAAACTAAAGAAAGCACTTTTTGTTTCTGTGTCCTGAGTCAGCAATCTATTTGTAGTAACAGGGTGTATTTAGCAGAAGATTTCCTATTTTTAACACAGTACTCTGTGAGGTGGATGATTTTCTTGTCCACTTAATAGGAAAGTAAGAAAAAGTTTGATTGAATAGGTGTTCATTTCTGGCCTCAAGGCAATAGAGATGAACATTTGGAAGAAAGTGTATGAAATCCATATTGCCCAGAAAGCTTTGCTGGACAGCTGTAATAGTGAGCTGCAGAAGAATACACCCAGTATTGTCAGTGACTGTAACATTATAGGGAAACTTTTGAGATATATGTGAGAGAGAATCGACCTGTACAGGGAATTATTTACAACATGGATATTTTGTTTCAATACAAAAAGGATTGATTGATAGCAGTTAGAAATACAGTACTTTATATAAAGCTAATATAAGCAGTTTGCTTCAATAGTTGCATTAACAGTTTCCTTGTAATATTTTATTTACAGCCGTGCCAGGTAGAATTTTGGAGTTAGCCTGTGTTGCCTGCCTTCTTCTTCTTCATTTCAGCTAAAACAAGCTGGAAAACTTGATGGGACATTTAACTTATAATTTGACACAAAAGATGTTGAGATTTTAAACATGACAGCAGTTATATAAAGTATATGCGGACAGACTTCTGTGTCTGGCTGGAGACCATCACTATGTAAATGTGGCATTTCATGGTCTGCCTGAAGGCATCCATCTCGATGACAATGGTTATTATGTGAAAGTCGCGCACACCATTAAGTACCTCTGTGGAACATCATGCACTCAGCGATGACACATACATTACTGTCAAACAGACATATGGACTCATTAAGACAAAAAACTGTTGGGATATATCTCCGTTTTTAATTACAAGTGCACAGGTGGTTCTTTTCATCATACAGGTCACATACATAAAGAAAAAAAACATATTACATTTCAACAATTACAGTATCTTCTACTGTAGATACCTTTGAGTTCTGTACACACCTAAGACACGGCAGAGCTTAAGGCAGTATACCATATCATACATAGTGTAGTTTACAATATTGAAATTACAGCCATGACAAAAATCCCTGGAATGTGTCATGTTGGGATGGACCTTCGTGGGCGTAGAGAAAATGGTGAAAATGTTCTGAACCTGTGCTTTGGTTCCTTGAGACAAAGATCTTGAATCACACGTGTGCTGGACAGACACTGAGGAACATTTAATGTCAACAGAACACTGTGGAACGATTTTTCTCGGGGTGACATGGACAGTGGACCTACTGTTCTCTAAAAGTAGTTCTCTGATCTTATGTTTCTTTGACCACTGCTGACACAACAGTTACACACAATATCCCCCTACAGACAAGATACAGAGAGGAAACTACAAATCTTCTCGTTTGACGTCAATAAATGCTTGGATTCTTTGCATGCTAAATAGGACAGTTTGCATGCATCATTTCAGACTGCCATCTGCCATTCAGACTTATTTATTGATTTTAGATGAGAAGATAAAAGAAAAGAGTTGAGAACCTCACCATTTCAAAGACTCATCATGAAACAACTCACCAGTATCCAGGATTATTTGAGCTCATGTCTGGACAATAAATCATCCTTTAAGACTCCCATGCTGAAGTGATAACATCAGTCACCTCTTCCAGAGGGAAGAAATATTGTACCTGGGACTTTTCTGATGGAAAATGATCAGAGAATAAGTAAAGAACACATTCCACATTAAATCAGTCACATTTTGTCCGTTTCAGAGCCAATAATTGAAACATTTACATGAGAAAAATTTACATTGCTTGTGTCATCAGACAATAGTGTGGCTCTTCCCTAGCTGCTGATCTTGGTCAGCATCTTGTTGATGGCCTGTTTGACGTGTGTGGTGGAGCTGCGGCGTCTGGCCTTGCCCTGCATGGCCTTGCGGCGCCTCACCTCACGGCACAGCTCGTGGAAAGCCTCAGCCACGGCGCCACCCTCATTGGCGCATGCCGAACATTCGTAAAAGGCGCACGCCATTTCAGCTGCAAGACGCTCGCCCTCCTCTGTGCCGACCTGCCGGATGTGGTCCAGATCAGACTTGTTACCAACAAGGACCAGGGGCACGTTTTTCGGCTTCTTTACTTCCTCGAGGAGACTTCGGAGAGGCCCCACCTCCTCAAAGCTTCCCCTGTCTGTGATGTCGTACACGATGACGAATCCATCACCCCAACGCATGTGACCCTCCTTCTGCTGGATGTCCTCCTGAAGCCAAGACAAAAGTTTGGTGTTGAACTTTTAATTGTAACTCAAGTTTTGAGTTGACATTCTGAGAAATGAGGAGGAACAGTTTGACATTTTGAGAAATACTTCGCTTAACTTCCAGAGAATTAGATCAATACCACTCTTATCCGACAGAGAGTTAGCCTAGCTTAGCATGTCCAAAAGTAATAAAAACCTGCCTAGCAGCACCACTAAAAGTCAGTGTAAAAGATAAAAATGACAAAATGTGGTTTTTATGAGGGTTTATGTGACAATTTCTTGCCCAGGAGCATTGACTTCCTCTGTAAAACCATAATTTATTTGTTTACACATGGTTTTGTTAGTGAGCATTAAAGTGCTAGATTTTCTTACCCTTGGGTACCTGTTTGCTCACTTCTTGTCTTTGTTCTACATTAAGCTAATCAGCTGCAAGCACACAGACACAGTTCTTTTTTGTTAGTGTATCATGCATAGGTGACAGTTTGAAGCCAGCATTTTCAGTCCCTGCACACCTCATCTATCTATGCCTTTTTACATTAGGACATTAAAAAGAAAATTCTGTCTTGGCCATTTTCACGATACGTGACACATCTAGTTTCTTTATGGAGAAACATTTGCGGTCATTCTTTCTGCTCTTTCCCACACCTGTTTAATTAAGAAATTCTGCAGCCATCTGTGGAACGTGATCATTCATGCATGTGCTCCTAATTTGATCATGTTGAAGCAGAAACAGTCAGCCTGGTTTTAACAGGACTTAACTGGTCGTGTGGCAGACTTTAAATCCTAACCTGAGTAGAGGTCAGGGTCTCTTAGTTATTGATAGAGGAAGCTTAAAAATACCACATCCTTCTCGAGGACAGACGAGAAAGTTTGACGTTTGTATACCTGACCCATTTTTGAACTTGGAATTTATGAGCTAGCAAAAAGACTCCACCTCCACAAATCATGATAGCATTAGCACAATGCTTTGATACAGTCAGGAGAGGCCTGACATCCAACACAGCCGTGTCTGGAAACATTCAGACCTCATCCTAATGCCAGCTGAAAATAGACTACAATGTAATGAGAGAGAGATGACTTGGCTGAAGTGTCACATGGGAAATCAGCTGCCAGCAGAACACCTACGCAGCACTGCAACATATTTATCTTCAGCCAGAGGACTTACACAAGCTCTCCCTCATGGCCAGGACCCTGCAATGCTCCTGTCAGACTGCAGGAAATTACCATCTGAAAGTGCCATTCACTCTCAGGTCTACTCCTACTACAATACTTCAAACAAGTGTCTTTACAAAATAAGTATCAAATATCCCAAAGAAAAGCCAGAAAGGGAAAGATGATACTCGAGCATTCAAGTAGATTTATATTAAAAAACAAATGGAGCCATCTGACTTTTTTAAAAGAAAGATTCACAGTTGAGGTTTCACTCAACTGCTTTAAAAATAACAGGACTGTTCTGCTGTGTATTGCAGCTCTCGCTCGTGTCCATTGAGCCTTCTGAAAATGTTTATGCATTCATTTTTAATTATTTCAGTAATACTGAAAATGAGTTTAATTTGAAAGTCTAGGAGACGACGAAAAGTCTTTTACCGGGATAGAATTTAGACTTTAAGCATTTCTTTTCTTTTTCCTGTTATTGTGTCTCCAGACGTAAATATGTTACTTGAAAGCATATTGAGTGTTTTTAAAAGTGTTTTTTCTTTTGGTTTTGTACATGTATTGTCTGGAAGATGTCGTGTTATATTTTTGATGTTTGATGTATAGCAGGAATATAGCGGAATTCATTAAAAGATTACTCCACATATTTGCAATATGACATTGTCAGAGAACCAGAACCAGAGATATCATCTTATTCCATACATCCCTCTTCCTTACCAAAACCTGACTACATAACCCACAGTGCAACTCAGCCTTGGACAGTTCAGTTAGAGATTTTGGTGTGTTAACGCTAACAGAGGCTAATGCAGCCTCAGGCAGCTATCCTCAAGCAGAGACAGGGAGCAGACTACGGAGGTAAAGCTGACAACTCCACATCCTGATTTTTTTTTTTTTTTTTTCCGTTTTCAAACTTCTTCTTCTTCTAGTCTGCAGTCCCAACTGACACTGACTTGAGTGACACTTGATATCAAACACCAGACACCTGTCACACCGGATTCACTACACAGGGATAAAGTTCAGCTACTGGCAGATTTTAAAACTCAGTACTCAACTACATAACCTAATAGGACATACATTTGCCACATAGAAACGGCAATTTGAAAAGGGTGTTTTTCTCTGGCCGCCGCCATGTTGGCTGTACTGCCTCTACCGCCTCCCGGCTAATCTAAAAATTGCCAAAGACATGGCTCATTGGTGGACCTAAGCAGAATGACACTTGGAGGCCCTAATAAGCCATCTGTAATGGCATCTACCTGTCATTCAAAGCTGCCACACCGTTAATTCTGCATAACTTTAAGTCTTAATATAATTTAAACAGGTGAGTTGTATAAAAATTCACCCTCAGTACAGTTGTCATGAACGGGGAAATTAGCTATAGAGACCAAACCTGTTTTTTGTACCAGGCTGTAAACATGTTTATTTCTGCTGTGAAGTTGGACATTTTAACATGGGGACTTATGGAGACTGACTCACTTCTGGAGCCAGCCTGTGGCCAGTTGAGGAATTACAGTTTTTAGCACTTCTGCATTTGCTTCATTTCGCAGCCACAGAACTTGCTTCTTGGTCTTTCTAGGAGCTTTCTTTAAGAAACATTTTGAGTTCATACCAGGAGGGGTGGCTAATTAAATACCCCTGGAAGAGTACTAGAGATAATTTTAATTTACACCTTCACATGTCTCTGGACACACAGCACTAGAGAATAAATTGTTGGCAGATACTTGAGTTGAAGATGGTGGTGGAGAACTCTTGTAGTTATATTTCTCTTTTGAGTTTGATTTTATTATGGTCATAAAGATATTTCTATATAATTTGTCTCACCTGTCCTGCAGTGTCCAAAATCTCCATGGTGACAACCTCATCGTCAATGTTGGCTTGATGACGATATGTTGACTCTGTAAGACACAAAAGACAAAAAGAAGAGTTAATCGAGAATTAGAAATTCAAACCAACATGAAGTTCTGAAATGTGTGGATGGTAAGTCATCACTGTAAAAGTAGTGAATATAATTCCGCCCACTGTAATTTTGAATGAGTCATTGGATCACACAGAAAATTGATGCACACATGAGAGTGTGTGCACAACTTTTGCATTCATTAATTCAGGAAACCTGCATGAATGATGCATGAGCTTCGGCTTCTTTACTGTTAAACAAGATTGATTGACCTGAAAAAAGTGTCTTGGTGGTCAAAACATAGCCTTCTGGTTACACAGTTTTTGCTCTGCTCCTTGAGGTTTAAAGATTTTGAGCAGTTGCAAGGATTCTGCCGGAATAACACATTTCCCAACATAATGCACTATGGAACAAATACAGAGATGCCCAGCAATGCTAGTGGCTCTGTTAGGTTTTCACCAGTGTCAGTAAGATTCATGTGATCAGTATAAATGGTAAACGGACTGTACTTACACAGCGCCTTTCTAGGCAAAGACCAACTTTTTTACAACTGCTCATCAGTTTTAGGAGCTAACTATTCATGCACATTCACACAATTTGGGGTTCAGTATCTTGCCCAAGGACACTTCGACAAGCAGACTGGAGGAGCCGGGGATCGAACTGCCGATCATCTGATTAGTGAACGACCCGCTCTACCTCTGAAATTCACATTTATTCACCTTAAAGTCTGTGTAAAGGCAAAAGAGTTCTTTCAAACTACATTAAATATGTTGGAAAATAGTTGCTGAAAACATGTGAAAAGACTTTGAATGATATATTAGTGAAATGTGGAGTTGGAGGTTAAAACAGTTTTTCACCAGTTTTCAGTCCAGGATTTTGTGGGCGGTCCTTAAAGGGTGGCTCGATGACACGCTGAGGCCATCCTGAGCATACCCCTGCACCCCTAGCAGAGAGATAGAGATGAATTCATCTCACTCAGAGTGTTTCAAAGTTAGTCATGTCATTTTCTGAACTCATCTGACACGTTTCAGTCGCTTCAAAATGGCTGCTTGACTGCTCCCACGAGTGGGCGTGGCTTCAGTGCATTCAGTGGACACGCCCCCACAGTCCTGGAGCTGAGAATTCATTTTTACCTGATTTTGACACCTAATTTCATAAACTTGTCGATATCTTTAATCATTCAAATTGGCTGGAAGGTTAATAACACTTTATTCCTTGGTCTGACAAACTCAGAACACATATTTATTCTTACTTTACACGGACTTTAAATCAACGGATGTCAGATTGGTTACCATGCTGTCCAGGACACAGATGGCCTGTTCAAACTTTGCCCTGCCTGTCCATTACTACAGGCGAGTACTGCTGCCTAGTTTGAAACAGCCACGACCAAATACTTTAAAAAGTGGCTTTAAAAAAGTCCCTCCAGAGACTTACGTGTGATATGGACATCACAGATGTCCATGTTTTTCTGAAGCCACTGGTTAAGTGTATTCATGCCCAAGGCACGGAGCTTCTTTTGAGGTTAAAACAAGGACAGACTGTTTAAAAAGGACATCAAGTTTCCATTTTTGCTTGGTTCCTCTTTCATTAAAGCGTCATCTTGCATTTTGGAGCCGAACACTTTCAGCAGGTTGTTGGATCCTGCTGGGTGACGGCTGACCCCTGCAATGACCTACAACGACCTGAGCTTCACCTCTAGCTGCCGTGAAAAGCTTCTTATTCCTGGCACAGGAACACAGGTGTGAACTGTGACCGTGACCTTTCATTCCACCTTGGACAGCACAGGAGTAATCTGCCTAAATTGCCCCCCTTGTAAAAGTTCCATCTGTGTAAACACCTCACAGAGAGCGCTGAAGACCGTGAAACCTTTCTTGTAAAGAGAGAGATTCTGCAGGATTGTGCAGTTATCTCAACCAGAGGGCTGAAGCCAGCACTCTCTCAAAGCTTTTAGGCTTTGTGAATCTAGCCTTACAATTTCTTTGAGCTTGTGACTCATGTCTGCTATTCATTGATGCTTGTTTCTTTCATGGAGGGAGAATATTACAGGCTTAGTAAGTCAAGAAATCAATATTAAAAAAACTTCCTTCTTGAGGAGGAGGATACTCGTTCAAATTGAGTTGTCGAACAATGAATTAATTCAAAAACTTTTAAATGACCCTTTGCCTTCAGATTGTTAGATACCAGATGTAAACAAACAGTTAGTGATCAATTTTAAAACTCACAAGCAATAATATTAAAACCTGTCAAAAGGATGTTCAGATTCTCATTGAAAAGAGTTTATTTCTTGCTTCAGTCTCTGCACGTCCATCTCAATGTGTCCCAGGTGCACTCACCTCTCCGGGGGATACTGCATCCTGTGTGTGAATGAAATGTCACGGAGAGCCAGAGGCGGGAAGTACAGTGGCAATTTATAGCTGTTTGGCTGGAGGCTTGAGGAGCATCTGTGAGGAGGAGAACCAGAGTCTCACAGAGCAACCCCTGGGACAGCCTATTTCAGGAGTCATCACTCTGTCAGCTGCAGACCGCACCCGTTCTGTCCACGTCCACCCCTCTGTGTATTTGTTGCTAAATGAACTGACAGGGGGCAGGGAAGGGATGATTTAACCAGCCCTACCATCTTATCTAAAGGTCTTGGAGAGAAACAAAAGCAGTAATTTTCCTGGCAGCAAGCAATTCATCCCTCATAATTCAAACCCCTTACTGCCCGAGGGCTGTTTTGGCAGAAGTTAGAAAGAGAAAGTGTCACGCCAAACAGGATCCAGTTTGCTGATACAGCTTGCATGCTACCCTAAATTGCTCCAACAACCAGAAGAAAATCATTTTGTTCTTACACATGCTTTACAGTACTTTATTTCCAAATAATTTATACCAGAAACCAGTTGTGATGCCAGCACAAGTAGCTCACAGTTCATTTCTATGTACCAAAGGAAACTGGATTCAGTAACTGAATGGTGTGTAGGCACAGAAATGAATATTACCATATTGTGGCTATCGGCACTCTGACAAGTGTGTGCAGCCTTGCAGTATCTGCTAGTACCAGTTCAAAACATACACATACAAAGTCAGTCACAAAGTATAATCATTACTTATCCACATTTCCATGTATTTTGCATCATTTTATAATGAAGGAACACTGGAATTACACAGTTTACAGTTTCAGCTTTTGGGGAAACACAATCTGCATGCTACAAACGCCAATCAGATGATCAGACTGGTCAAGCATTTCCACAGTCAGCCTGAAAGGTCAATGAAACTGAGGCTATCTAGGTGGATTCATAGACTAAACTCTGATACTCTACCTGTTGTGTTCTCGCTTTGTTTATTTCATGTACCAGCTCCTAAATCTGTCTCTGGCTCACAGTTTACACTGCAAAATAGTAACACAAAGAAGTTTCCTTTGGTTTGTGTCTGATGATTTGAGAAAGCGGGAGCTGTGGTTGAGTGACATAGACAGTGAATGAGAGTGAGGGATATCGAGAAAGCCGGTTAATTAGTGAAAATAAAGTAGTTTTCTGGCTGTTTCATGGGGGTTACGTTCAGCACAAATAGACACACACCCAGCACCCCACCCTGCCACACAACCCTGTGGCGATTCGCTGCAATGCCTGATTTGGTCTTCTGGAATGCAGCCTTAGTGTTTGCCCTTGTTCCCCATCAGAATTGTGTATTAGACAGAAGTGTAATACAGTGTATATGACTGTTTTCTGGAAAGCATCAGTGTCCATGTTCTTCATTATTGCTGATAAGGTTCTGAGCAGTCCAGGAGGAACTAGGATATGTGCTAATTAGCTGACATTGTGTTCAGTTGTAATTGAATTCTACAAAAACAAAACACGACATGGCACACGACTGCCTATGCTTGCTCTCAGAGCACTACGATTCCCAGCAGGCCTCAGGACATCAAACAATTCCTCCTTCCTCTCGTAAAAAAGAACATCTGAGCTTGTTTATAACCTTGATCAAAATAAACAGGTGGATAATAAATGCAGATGACGGTGAGCTGTAAATACTGGAAGGCATATTGTGATAAATGAAGTTCAGCCCACGATCTGGCAGTAATCCTGCATTTCTAAGTCCTGCACGCACACCCCCCACCTGTGTGATGTGCTCGTAATAGGGTTATAATATTGTTCCGACCACTTCATGGGTAATTTCAGCTGGGCAGTCTGATTGGTCACAGACACCCTCCAACCGTGCTGTTATTCCCATTATGTACCTCAAGCTGTGCTTTCTTGGTTGTGACGCCAACTCTTGTGGTAACCAAGAAGGCAGTTATTGCTCTTTCTGCTTTCTGCTTATTTTTTCTACAATATCGTGCACACAACTTGAAGTTTACACAGCACACATGTTGTATGTAGCAGGTACACACAGTAACAGTATCCTGCATTCCAAAAATAGCTAGTGTGATGAAAATGAATCTCTCTTTTTTTTTTTATTTCTGAGATTATTTCTGGTGTCTGGTTTCAGTCCTGCAATCCCATCCATGCCAAACAAAAACAAGTCATACTCTAAGTATGACTTAGAGTATGAAACATACTCTGAGTGTTCATGTGTTGCCGCCCCATCAGCTAAATGCATCTGAGCCTGAATCTCCCAGCCATATGCTGTGATGTGAAAAGGACATAATGGCAGGTGACTGATTTAAAAGAAAGAATATGTTCCTCCGTGTGGTCTTACTGCTGGTAATTGCACTGAGCTGCTGCACGTCATATCACCAAAAACAGACATGAAGAGAAAGAGAGAGGGAGAGAGCACCATGTGAGCAATCGAGAGGCTCTGACCTGCCGAGTACAGCCAGGAAATGAAAAGCACCTTTTAGAGGTGATGTGATGTTTTGTGCCCTGTAATTACAGTTTAGGGAATTGCCTCAATCAGCATCAGTGTATAAAAAGGCCAAGTCTATATTATGCACTGATGAGAGCAGAAAAGAACACACCTCTGTGTTAAACCTGGTTGCATCAGTTGCTTTTGAAATAACCCGAACCCATTAAATTCACTGCAGGATTAATGATTTAATTTATAATATACAGTTTATTTTCCTAATATTTCATCCTGATACTGTACCTTATTTTCCCACCTTTTGATATAGCACAGATATAACTTGTGAGAGTTGAATGAGAAGATCAATACTGCTTATATCTGAACATTATGTATTAAACTGAAGGCTAGAAGCTTGGAAAATACAGCTTGCATTGCTCTATCTAATGGTTGACAAAAGCTCACTTATTAAGATGTTATAAAGTGTTATAAATGTTACTAAAGCCCAGGTGTAAAAATGGAAATTTGAACAGTGGGGTCCAAAAGTCTGAGACCACTAGTCCAATACTTCTAATTTTTATTTGTTTCAAATCTAATGCTATTTTTTCTTTACAAATGATAGTATCAGCTTAACTATTTGAGTGAAGTTGAAGTTGAATCAGCATATCTTGTCCCTGATTTTGCTTTAACGATGGCATGCATTCGAGCTGGCATGGACTCTACACATTGGTGTAACAGCTGTAACCCACATTATCATAGAATGATTTGACAAAGTCCAAAATAGCTTCTTGGGATGCCATAGAGCGCCCCCATAAATATTCAGTGGTAAGGGGACTGTGGAGGAAAGTCCATGACCATCAGGACTCTTTGGTCTTCTTTGGTCTTCAAGTCGTTCTTGCAAAGCTTTGAGGTGTGTCTGGGGTCAATATCCTGCTGAAGTATGAATACTTCCCCACAAAGATGCAAACCAGAGGCTGTAGCATGTCTGTGAATAATGGAGTACTACTTCTCCTTGATCAGGGTTTAGTCAATTCGGTGCAGGTGTCCAATTCTGGTGTAGGCAAAACAGACCACCAGACTTGAATATTCCCACCTTTGTGTTTCTGTGGGTTTGATACACTGTGCTATCATTCTCCCTCTTGCTCGTCTCTTGCTCACACACCCTTCTGTTACTGTCATAAATGTCAACTTTGGATTAATGAGTAAAAGGGACTTTTGTCCAGTCATCTGCTGTAAAATTTGACATTTCTTCGTCCACCCCGAGCATTTGACCTTGTTTCCCCTCCTGAGAGGCAGTTTAGAACCCGCTAATTGCCCTCAGAGCCACTACAAGACAGCCTTCTTTTGACAGTCCTTTTGCTGATTGGAGTCTTGCGTTCTTTATTTAGCAAATTCTGTATCTGATGAAGCTGTTTTTCTCTTTCTCATGGAATTAGGCTTCATGTATTGATCTTCTGATGGTGTGGCCAATTTTGGTCTGCCTGATTGTGCTCTGAATACTGATCCAGTTTCTGCAAAGTGCCTTAGCGTTCCATGCACTGCCCCCTTAAAACCTCATGATTTGATGCTGAGGAAGCCCCTCTTTGCGAGAAAAACAATTTGACTTCTGGCACTTTAACTTAGCTCTGAATACCCTAACTTTCTGATTATTTCTAGGTTCCTGTGAAAATACTGGAGATTTTGAGTGTGGTCTCAGACCTTTGGACCCACTGTATTTCTTTCAGCTGAGACTTTAAGGACGTGGCTGTGCAGAGTGAAGAAAACCACCAATTGACATTTGGTTGACATCAAACAAGATTTAACAGATGTTAAACAGATGTTATGGTACAAAGTTGGACAAACTAGCCCTTTTCCACAACTTTCAATCTTTATGTTGCCTGAGTTGACCTACACCCTGGTCTGGTATCATGACATCAAACAGCAGTTTCTCAATTGCAAGATCAGTCCAGTGAGCGCTATGGGGGTCCAACAATTAGCCAATCAGCGCCACAGGGTGGGACCAACGCCATTGTCAAGTAGTTGTCAAGTGTTGTCAGCTGTCAGGAGTAATAGCAACAATGGTGACACGATAGACGCTGCTATCAAGGCTTTTAAGTCAACGAAATGTATCAATTACATTGGAACATGAACAGCACTCTGCTTTGAAGGCATTTATTCAAATGGGAAATACATTTTGTATTCTCCCCACTGGATTTGGTAAGAACCTCATCTACCAATTTACCCCTGTGGTACTTGAGGAAATGGGTCGGGAGAAGCAAAAATAGTGACTGTTATTTCTCGATTACTCAGACAAATGGAGGACCAAATCAAGGAAGCTGTCAAGCTTGATTTGACTGTGATGCAGCTTGGTGTGCACAGCAACAGGGATATTTTAAACAGCCAATGCTCGCTTTGTTTTCATCATCCACAGATATGGCTACTGAACGACAAATGGAGAAACATGCTGAACTTCAAAAGAGAAACTGTCTGGTATTGTTGTGGACGAAGCCCATGTGGCATACATCACAGGGAGGTTGAACTTTTCTGATTAATCAGCATTCGTACAAAGTCTGGAAAGTCTTTGAAAAATGCTTATGGAAAATGTTCCGTTAACCTAACGGACTCTCTTTAACATTTTTACTGCTGAATAATATTTTTGAATTCAATGTAACCACCTGAATTAACACATTTATTTTACATAAACATCATGTCTCATCTATGAAGCAAGTCTTTCTGCTAAACTAAGCTACCTGATGCAAGTGTTTCTTCATATTTAGCATACAGAGTGCTATCTATTTTCTCATCTCACTCTTGGCATGAAAGCAAGTATTTCCCATAATGGCAAACCAATACTTTAACTCTGACAAGGATACAAAAATGTTAACAAATGTGGTAAAGTTGTAGCAGTACTGATTTCAGCAGCACCACTGGTGGTGGTACATAGTATGGATTACAGCAGTTGTAGTACTGCTGCAGTTATCATTGCAGTAGTCATAGAAAAAGGGGACACCAGCATTACTGGTTGTCATTGTAATATTAGCAAGAGAAACAATATCAGGTTGACTTACCGAGTGTTGGGTCGTACTCCCAGATGAAGCGTCTGGTCAGAAATCTCACCACCAAAGCTGAGGAGAACAACAGAAAACAAGCTCAGAATATGAAACAGCACAAGAAAGACATAGCTGGTTAGTTTCCACAATATATTTAAAGGACCATCATGTAGGATTTAGTGGCATCTAGCAGTGTAGTTACAACCCCCTTGCCTACTATTGAAAACATGCATATTATACAGTATTTCCTTTCTTCCATATTCTGTAAGTAAAGCCCCGTAAATCTGACACACTGGACATTTTAATAGAATTTATGTAGAATTATTTTGTTACAGTGCATGTTGTTTGTGCCTTCACTACAGATAAAGTAAACTTGAAGTACACAACCATCAGTTAATAATGACGCTGATTATCATCAGTCTACTGTCCTAATGTGCACATAGACCAACAACATGTCTACTTCAATAGCTAATCAGCTGTGGACAACCATCAAGATCCAGACCACTTAATACACTTTTCATCTAAATGCTAATAGAAGAGACTTCAAACAGCCTTCAGGATGAAACATCTGCTCGAGTTCATCATTAGCTTCTTCTCTTATATGAGATAGTTATCCTGCTCTTTACAGCATCAGCTTTCATCAGAGGTAAAAAAACAACAAAAAAAAAGCAACATCCCCAGCAGGCCTGTGAGTCACTCTCTTAATGGTTTACCATCAACAAGTAATCACCCACATGGAAATGTTGATCTCCTTCACACAGACAGAATTAGGAGGCCATTACCTGTGTATTAAGCAGAGCTACAAACCATTATGTGCACTGTTTGTCAGAGTAAAAGCACCTCTAAACACAAATTTAAAATGTAGATTATAGGACTATATGTGGACCGCAGGAGTGTGATTCATAACTGTGATAAAAAACGTGTACTTAGCTGCCGTTCCTAGCAGCACCTGACCTTTTTCCTCCAGAAGCTAAGAACCAGTCGTATTTTGATTTGTCTTATCAACAGGGCTTCACAAACCCTTCTCTGCTGCCTATTATAATATTATCATCCCCTGGTACTTCACAACTGAGCACCACAGATCCAATTAAGACACCGAGCGTCATTCTACCATTCACCCCGCAGGAAGTCACTGCAGGAGGTACATGCTTCAGTTTCGCAGGCGTTTATCTGAACACTGCAGCTTTTCTCCTTTTAGTTGGGTTAATGGGTGTAGACATTATACCACTGAGACTCCTAGTCCCCTAGGAGAGTGAAAATGTTCTAACAACAGGATCAAGAACCTAATATAAAAACATACCTAGAAGGCTTCATATGCATATGAAGCTATTTATTCCTTATTTATATCCTGCATCTCCCAGAGACAGTAAGTTATGTTATAAATGTGAAGGAATAGTGACGATGTTTCCAACGACGATGTCCCAGATTTCCCATCAGGCTCTGTCCGGTTACTTCAGCAGATTTTTTAACTTTGGACAGAGCCATGGTAGACAAGCAGTCCTGATGAGGCATACTGCCCCTTTAAGCTACTGGTCATACCAGACCAAGTGAGGCCGCAGCAGCAAAACCCTGAGTGTATCAAGTTTTTGTTTCATTTCTCATGAATTCAAGCAAGAATTTGCAATTTTGTCATTTAAAAGTTACATTGTCTCACAACTTGTCAAAAGGCAAATGGGACATTGCGCCATCTGTAGACCCACCAACCAAGTAGAAAGAAGAAAATGATCAATTGCAATTGATCATTTTCCCCTCCTTTCTTTATTTTGTGCATCTTTTTGCCCACACTTTTCAGACCTTAAATGAATAAACACTTTCCAGACATTTGCAGACTTCTACAGGAACTATATTTTTTGCGTTTCTTCAGTTGTTTGCTAACACACACACAGCAACAAGAAAGTGTTCACTTTCAGTCTGTTTCTTTGCAGCAGCTGTCATGTGCCTGAGTGACTCCCAATGGGCCTGAGTGGTCCACTTGAGTCCAGGCGTGTATCTGTGCCCTCATGTAGTAAAGACACTATTGTAACAGCTTGCCTTTGTACTGAGGACAAATAGAAGCATCCATCTTAGCTGGGCTTGTTTTCTGCTCATAATTAGCCACGACAAGGAAGGGGAAGAAAACCTATTATGTCGGTCTGACTGTCACTGCCACGTTTCATTACGCGCCTAAAGAACTCAAGTCCAGTCTTCAGGGCGGTGTTTGATGATCGAGAGTCGAGGTCTCAAATGTCTCGATTTGTCGCACATACAGAGTAGCTGTAGAAAGCTTCACCCTTTTTCTCTTTTTATCAGCTAAAACATTTCTTTTACTTCACAACATCACATCAGTTTCTCTGTTCATTAGCATGAGCCCAGTGAATAGACTCCATACAACATGCGTAGAGACACAGGCAGGTCTTTTCACGTACACATACAGGTCCTTAGCTTTTTTTTTTTTTCTTGAAATGGCCTGTTGTAACCCTGTTGTGTTCCTCAGTAAACCACATACTCCTTTCTTTTTAAACACACTTAATGTGTTTTCAGGCAAAGGAAGAGAGTGTCATGCAACTTTCAATTACACCCTGAATAAACTGAAAGCAGAACGGCAGCAGATAATTTGTCATGCTGTTGAGAAGGCAGACAGACACGCACGTTTCTTCTCCAGGCATATTTACTCTAAATTACCCACTGAGGTTATTTCATGGTGTTTCTCTTATAGCGGCCTGGATTCCAGGTAGACAGAACAACCAATGGGGTGTGAAGTCCTTTCCTCATTAGAGGTAACTGTATCTCCTGCTTTTCACTGCCACTAGAAGAAATGTACACATGGAAGAGAGGAGCCTTTGTTATCTTGTGTCAATATGGACATTGTGGCCCAGATTCACTAAAGGTTTGCGGAGGGAATAATGTGCACTGCACCACCCGTCTAACAAAGGCAGGCGATTCACTGCCTGTGTGCGATGAGAGGAAAGCTGATAACAGCGCTGGTGAAAAAGAAATGCAGCCTCTTTGCACCTGTCATAGCCACACATACATACTGCTGTGGAGACCTCATAGCACCGCTTTTGTTGTTGTTGCCTTTTTTTCAGTTTCATTGAAATTGACGTTGCATCATCTCAGATTTACAGTCTGTGACTGTTCTGGAGACAGGCAGGCTTCATTCATTGGAGTGTTCATTTAATGTTTCTGTTATAAATCAATGGTTAGTTGAGTCATAAAGAGAAATAAAAAGGGTAGCATGGATAAAAATGTATCGAAATGTACCACCATAAAATGTTGCTTTATGGAAGGTTTCATTTTTTTAATGCAGTGTAACCAGTCAAAAACCAGAGTTTAGTTAAGAGCATAACTGAGGCATTATTGGTAAGAGAACTAACATGGATGCATTCAGACAGGATCCAGCACTTCCATTCATATGAGTGCGGGTCATTGCCAAAAAACGCAGTGACCTGTGGCAGAAGTTGAGCTGGATCCAGCTTTTGGAAAAACGTAGCCTGACGTCACGCTGATACTCTACCTGTTGTGTTCTGGCTTTGTTTATTTCATGTACCCAGCTCTGAAATCTAAGTCTGACACAATTAACGCTGCAAAACAGAGACACGAAGATTAATTTGATTTGGTCTGATGGTTTGAGAGAGAGAGACGGAGGGAGACAGTGGATAGACAGTGAATGAGAATGAGCGAGTGGTAGCCTCAATAAAGTCAGTTAATCAGCGAAATAAAAAGTTATTTCCTGATTGTTTCACAGCCGTTACATCCAGCACAAACTGACACAGCAGCCCCCCTCGGCCGTCCTAACCCCTTACCGCCACACAACCCTGTGGCGTTTCGCCACAGCGCTGCATCCTGTCTGAATGCAGCTTAATTCTGCATGTGGTCTGAGAGGGTATTTGTTTTATAATGTGTATAATGTCTGTTGATGTGCTTTAACATGGACAACTTTATTTGATTTCACTTGCCTGTTTATCGACAGACGCTGGCTTGAGAGTTTTGAAAATAACTGTTTATATCCTATAACTGTAGTTTTCGTCCTATCTGATGACCAAAAAGAGACAGAGATCAAATAAATCTGTGTGATGCATGGCAATACTTTCATTAGACCAGTGTAGCTGCACACACATATTACATTACATTATTTTGAGAGACCACATTAAGGCGTAGCATAAAATATGTGGTCTTTTCCCTAACATTGCTATCATCACAAAAACAGCTGAGGCTGAGTTGCAAAGACACCAGAACTAAAGCATGTCAGGTGATAGGAAAACAGTTTAGTGATGATGTTCGCTTAACTGGTGAGATTTTAGACTTGTTTGCGCCATAATTCGATGTGCATGCATCATAATTTATTTCATGAATAGATATAAAACCCAGTGCTCCGAGCTCAAGCGACTAAGTCACAAAAATGCACCAAGCACCCCGAACACCTGTATTTCTAACACAAACGTGTCACTTGGAAAGTTTGTTTTGAAAGCTGCAGGGGTGGGAATCCCCAGGCAAGGCTAGTGTTTCTGGCTGTCTGTTCTAAGTGTGATGGGATGATAGTCCATGCTGACATAAGTAGCACAGCTGCAGAAGTATAAAAGAGATATAAAGTCAGTTTATTGTTAACAAAAATATTGATAATAGCAGCTTTAAGTTTGCTCGTTTTAGCTAATGTTAGCCACCATAAGCCACTTTTCATACCAGACCAAGTTAAGGCGGCAGCAACAAAACTACTATGAATTTGTAAAAGGAAGAATGTTTTGCTGTTTCTCTTCTTTCAAAAGTTGTACTCTGCCATGAGGATATCAGTGTGATATGCTTGGTGGCGTCTTGAATAATGTCTGATTTGGCTGCAGCTTGGCATTCCTGCATGTTTGTTGACAGAGCTTAGGTGTCAATACAGTACTGGCAAAGGAGCTGAGGGTAGATACTTTGCAGGCTGACTGACAGGTCTCATGTGGCAATGACACCACGCATAAAGGATAGATTTCATCACCTGACAACTGACAGAAAAATACATTTTAAAATGGTTTTCACCTTGTCTACGCAGACATAGCACATTATGGCATCTTTATCACAAAAAACATAATTTCTCTGTAGTGGTTAAAATCTTGGCCTCCAAAAATTCCCCACCATGTTAACAGGAGCTGGTGCTATATAATATCTGGCATGCTGACAGAATCAATAACCTGTCACTGGAGATGGGCTGTTGTGTTTCTCACATTCTCCAGCTGCAAGCTGCTTTTCCCACAACATTATTTTCAACAAATGCTGCAACTGAGTAGAAAAGCTGATTGGATTTGATCGAATTCTCCAGTCCAGACTTCACAGTGCCACTCTGACGTAAATCTGAATACTCGACACTCCTCCGTCCATCCACTCAGACACATCATCCATGGGAGGTGTTTGCCAAAAGCCCGATTTGGCCAAAGTGACCTAATCACATTAGCAGCAGAATGTTGGACTAATTGCAAACAAAGCAAGAGCAATTAGCGGTGCCCACGGCCCTGTTCTGAGCCGGCACTGTGTTACTCATTGAACAGCCTCTATTGATTCCCCACGGCCATCAGACAGACACCCATGGCTCTTTGGTTCCCTTCGGCCACAAAAACATCTCTTTACTGCTCTCCCAGTGCTGTGCAGCTGCAGTCAAGTTTTGTACCTATTGTGTTCGTGTCATGTCAGTTCATGTCATACAGGCCAGCTGCGCTGATAAGACTGGAAGGGAAAGACTGTCAGACTGTGTCTGACTGAAAAATCAGACAGCAACAAGAAAACAAAAAAAGTTTTGTGCCCCACAAAGGCAAGTGACCAAATATTTAAGAATGTACATATGTTTTTTTATACACAAACACACATGTTGATGAACTAACATCTTGGTAATTCACTTCATTATTCCACATAATTAAGTGAGAGTAGCTAAATCCAGTCATGATGCGGAATAAAAAATGAACTAAGCTCCTGCTAAAGCTAACGCAGCTCGTTACAGATCTCTTTGGCTGCCATAGCCTTTGACTCGAGCGGAATTCCTGTGATTTGGTGAGGCTAAGCCACCTTTTAAATTGCATATTTAATAACTATTCTTATAAACATATGGCAATGAAAATGTATATATTGATTTAAATATAAATACTTATAGTAGTTTAGTAGTAGTAGCGAAACAGAGACACACGAGAACATGTTTAGTTGCGTTCCTTGCATTCCTCAAAGATTATCCAAAGGCACAATGCCCGATGTTTTACGTATTCTGTGAGTTAAATCCGCCTAAAAAGGCATAAATTTAAGCAAAGTGCATAACATATAGAAAGGTGGAATGCTTGTGTCACTGCCTCTATAGTTACTGCTCTCTGCCTTTTAGGGCAGCATTCAAGGAAAAGCCTGTTGATTGCAGCATACATACATACATTTGATGTTTGATCCATATTTATTTTTATATATGATTTATTACTGGATGTTCTGAGACTAAATGAATAACTCTATTAAGCTCATCAAGAGCAGAGAATGTGAATAATTCATCAGTGTCATAAGAGCTCCTGCGAGACCTCATCAAAATAATCAAGAAGAGTTCATTTCAGTTGAACACAGAATTCAATCTTGCGTCTGATTCAGACTGATTACGGCGTTTGCTTGTGCTCGTGTGTCTGTTTTTCTCATGTTTTACGTGAATAGAATAGAGGTGAATCATTAACCAGACTAGCTGTTTCTGGGGTTTTATTGCATTTCTGTCAGAAGAAATGCAGACGTGCTGCTGCGCTGGAAGACAACAATGCCACAGCTTACACACAACATGGCTCCAAATGCTTGTAAAGGACTTAAATCGTTGAAATATGATGTTAACAGGAATCTTCCTCCATTAAATCTATTTTATTCTTCACACTGCAAAACACAATTGACATTTTTGTTCCAATTATGTCAGTTTAGACTTATTACTAGCTTAAACAACTATTAAATTACTATTTTTATAGCAGGCCCTCGTCCCTAATCAATACCCTTACCCCTTATTACCAGAGATGTTAAGAACAGGCATATAGATCCAACTCTCTGCACCACTTTGTGCACTGATTATTGATTTCTGATTTCCTGCAAATCCACTGCAGCTGTTAAAGGGAAACTGAGAAAATTAGGACAACATTTTAGTCCTGTGGCTTAGCAGAGACAGCTTTGTCAAGCATTGATTGACGAACATTAATTCTTCAACATGAAGGAAAAAGGAAAAAGTTGTTAACAGAGTGCAGCAGCTGACAAAGAAGGATGAAAAACAGGATTTCTGTTTGTTGCTTCCAGAGTTCACACAGATTTATTTAACTTTTTTATTAATGTGGCGGATGTAGAGTCCCTTTGAAGCACTCTGATGAATCTGTTTTTCAATATTTTTTGTTATTTCTTGCTAGATAAAGCACATGGAAATACATTTTTACATCTTCCTCTGTGTCTGAATGATATACAGGCTAAAGCAGCATTTTTCTCCTGTGTAAATATATGTGCATGTGTAAGTGTTTCTTCACATGCACAGTAAAGTGACAGCCCTAGAAACAGACAAACAAATTAGCTACACAAGCACCCAAACCACTTCCTGAACAGTAGGTCAGCCCACTGTTCCCAGACTCGGAGCTTTCCCAGAGTTCCTTTCAACACCGGTCTCTCTCTCTGGGGCATGTCTGCATCCCAAAGCACCAACACCAAGACTCTCTGGAACTGCTGGACAGACATATACAGGGTTTCTCACTGTCATGAAATGTATGTGATACTGTATGTCTGCGGAAAAAGGACTTCTGGGAGTCCCTATGGTGCCAGGGGAAATATTCAATCTCTGTCTACTGCCAAATATAAATGAGATCAAGTTAGACATCTTATCATCTCAGCCTCTGTCCAGATCAGATTACAGTTTGCCAATCAGTCTCCACTCATATTTATTCTAGGATTTAACCAATACACTATAAGAAGGGATGTGGGAAGTCTAAAGTGAGCAGAGTAACAATAACACACAAGGCAACAGTAAACATGTCATCTCCCATGAGTGATGGCGTCACCGTCTGGACGAATTGGGAACAAATATTTCACTTTGTGTTAGCCGGCGTCCAGGGGAATTAAGCTTTCGAGGCAAACGGTGGTCTTGAGCGGTGAGATGCAGCGGACAAAGTTCCGACAAAAACTAACCTGCAAAACCTTTGAGCACTTCTTTTAGGCTTACATTTTGGTAGCAGCATTTGGTGCATTTTGACTGAACTGAGTGTTCACTTACTCCCTTTCCTGAATGGTGATTATCCAATCACAGCTTTGCAGCGGTAATTCTAGAAAAGCTTTTTTTAGCCTCGTCCAAAGCCAAGACTCAAAAGCAAAAGTGTAAGTGTAAGGAATGGCTTATCTAACATACACTACAATCACTACTGTAGTAACTGAGAACTCCTGAAAGCAGAGAAACATAACATGAACATGAACTGTGTTACATTTGCAGTTATTTGAGGAGCTACAGCTGAGATTAAAAGTCATATTCATGAGAGTATTTCCCCACTGTGTAGAGCCAATGTTATCCCTTACGTTTGCCAAACACATTTAGTTAGCGTGTAGGATTTAGTGACATCTAGCAGTGTGGTTGCTGATTGCAGCCCCCTCATTTCACCATCACTTTCTTAGCGTGAAGGAGAAACAGTGGCAGTCTATGTGAATCATCAACACCTGCAGTTTAGCCTCAGTGTTTTAGCACAGTACGTATGTAGCCTTCAAGTGCATAATAGCCTTTACGAGATCAGAATGAGTCAGCTGGAAACGGTAAATGGACTGTACTTATATAACACCTTTCTAGTCTTCTGACCACTCAAAGTGCTTTTACAGTACATATCTCATTCACCCATTCACACACATTCATACACTGATGCCATGCAAGGTGCCAACTGCTCATCAGGAGCTAACCATTCATTCCAATGGCGCAGCCTTCGGGAGCAGTTTTGGGGTCAGTATCTTGACCAGGGACGCTTCAACATGCAGACTGGAGGTGCCGGGGATCGGACCGCCGATTATCTGATTAGTGGACGACCCGCTCTACCTCCTGAGCCACAGCCGCCCCAACATTAACGTCAGCCAGGGACTGTCAACCAACTCATAGAGCTAACGTTAGCTTTATTAGCTAGCTCGCTACAGATGATGAAATCTGCTAGCAGTTGTCATCTCAGTTTGTACAACTGATACTCACTTGCTCCGTTTATCTCTGTCTGAAATCACCTGTTGTTTCATACATTACTAATTGCAAGTGGTAAATCAGCCACATTATCATCACAAACTGCGTATGAGCCATGTGAGACTGGAAAGTTTTATAGCCATAGCAACTGTAACCAAAAGGAACAGAGCTTAGCAAATCATCACTTCAGCCATCAGTTATCTGCTTTGTCGTGAGACATAGCTTTCCATGCTGCTGAGCTTCACACTGATCAGTAAATAAAAGATATGCATTGTGACATGCATGCTTGGCAAGTATTATCTTTTCCCAAAATACCAAACCAGTAAGACTTCAAGATGTCTCATCATCTCTCTTGTTGTCCAGATCATCTTACATCTGGCCAATAATCAGCACATGACTCATCACTGTACTTCTACATATGCATACACTCATTAGTTACTGAGGTGTGCAGATTCCTGGTTACCATACAGCATTTAAATTAATGAGATGTGGAGCATAATCAGCTCAACTGCTGTTCTGAGAATAATGGATCAGCTTTCCATTTCCAGCCTTGCTTAATTAGTCATTATCTATGGGCTAATTAATAATTAGGCATATTTTCATAAACAGCAGGTAAATTACATGTTAAATGAACAACCTTTGAGCACTGAGAGGTTTTATATGAGTGCCTCTAAATCCGTCACTTATTTCCATCTGATGTGTCAACCTGTCCAAAGTAGACCAAATGAATCACCACTCACGTTATGTCAACATACTAGACAAGCTAATTCCTTTCTAAGACTTCAAAGAATCATAATCATCACCCAGTGTTGCCCAGGAGAACAGCAGCGATGACAATGAAGACACTTCTCTTAATATCAGAGCGAGCAGCCCTCCAGTCTCTGGCTGGCAGACAGCCGACCATTTCAATTTGTTGTGCAGTGAACACATTCCCTGCGTCACAAGATGGCATTTTGGCAGCTAGATTGGTTTGGCCGCCTCAAGTCAAGTTCTCATAATGAATCAAACTGCAATTAAACCATCAGGCACAGTATTTTATTCTCCGGAGCCATTAAATCGTTTTCCTCTATAAATCTCTAGTGCAGAGGGATTTGCTGCAATCATGAGCGGTGTAATTAGGCCGGTGATGTTGGTAAGTCACAAAGATAATCTTTGCATTGTGTTGACAGATTGGTACACTATTAACAGAGCCCTGTTATAAGAGTTCAGACTGACTGCTACATTAAAACAAACATGTATGATTAAATTCAATAATTATGATATTTCACACTTTGTGTACCGTGGAAGATGTGACTCGTAGTGACGAACCCACATAAAATGCACCTCCTCTTAGCTCTACTCTTAGCTTTACCGTCTTTCAGCTTGTTGTTTTGGTTTCACAGCCCATGGCTGTGCTGCTTTGGTTCGCTCTTTCTGTTCTCGTTAACCTCGTTTCCATCCAAAGAGGGCAGCAAAAAAAGATCTGAACAGCAGACTGTGAGATGGTGAAGTGCGGTATTCACCTGCTGAATAATATATTTACATCTGTCCCCAGAAACTCCAAATGAATGCTCAAAAACAGACAGAGACAGAGAGAGCTCGTATTGGAGAATGCCTGAAAATCGTCACTCATTTAGTTCTTGCATTTCTAATTCACCCACTTCGAGCTCAAAGTTGTTTGCCAGGTTTTTTTGTCTACCCTCTGAGAAGCTTTAGTCTGCCTTATATAATGCTTCAGCTTTTCAACACACCTCTGGTTGAATGCACTTTGCCTTCGCACTATGAAGATGGATGTCTCTTTGTTTGAACACAACAAGTCACCGTATGTATCAAGTTCACTTTGAATGATAGTAAAGGTCAGACGAACTCCCCTACGCTCCACTTTGGACAAGCTCCATGAACACACAATGGCAGAGAAAGGGGTAGTCATTCTCCTCAGGGCCCTGTGGCTCTGTAAAATAGGACACCAGAGAGGCTTTGATTTCACATCACTGAAGATGCAAAAGGACAGAAGCTTGCAGTTGTGGGTTTAGAACAGGAAGGGCGTGAGGTCTCTAACACCACATTCATCCCTTTAATTTAGTATCTAACAATAGCACCACAGCGCTATTCATCAAGAGCTATGTGTGAGGCAGAAGAGGGCAGCCACACCTTAGAGAGCGATCGTCACTGTGATTACACACATATAGGTAGAGCACTGTGTATGGAGAGCAGCTGGGAGAAATTTCAGTTCCTATTTTCACCATGAAGACTGCCAACTTTAGTATTACAGCTTTTATACAATGGCCCTGTCCACACTGCAGCTACACTCAGCACTTTAGAGTTTGAAAGAAAGCTTTCATGCCATCACCAGGACCCTTTTTGTTGTACTTGTATTCTTAGAGGCAGAATAATTTCAAGTATTGGCTTAAAAAATCACATTTTCTACGGTTAAAATTGGATCTGATCTGAAGTCACAAGTTTTGTTAGCAGGAAAAACAAAGGCCAGATTGAAAGTGCAGATAGAGGTACACAGTCTTACACACTACTTAAAATAAAGAAGAAGGGATCCAAACTTAAGGACATAATAGGTGGTCTTTCATTGCCTTTCAAAACGCATATGACCATGACAAAAATGATTCATATTACTGTTTTGTGATCTGCCACCGCTATGGTTTGAAAGAAGGTTATAAAAAGATTGGTCATGGTTAAAAGAAATCAAGGTTGACTGTATAAAGGAATTAAATCTGTAAGAAACACATGTTCTGTTGGCCCATCCATTTGTCTCAAGGTCTCTTCTAAAGCTAAGTTTAGACTTAACACATGGGATTACCTACCTACCTACCTTTGAAGGTTCATAGTTAGACTTCATTTATTGATAGCAGCACCCCAACAGTCCACAGATGTATTGTACTTTAGGTATATTCCCCACAGTACCTGAGTTCATATTCTTTCATTTTCTTTGTAATGTTGGCTACAAACTAGCCTCCTCTACTTACTGGAGTTCCATCCAGGTAACTTCTATTTCGCTTGTCTATTCTGCTGAATAAAAGACTACTTATTGCACTCCGATCTTTACATTCTTTCAACTACATGTATTGATCAGAAGGGTTGTAGTTGAGGTGTCTTTGCTAGATGTGTATAGCTGAAAGTTTCTTAATACTTTCTTTACTATCAAGAATCTCTGAAGCATTGTAGAAGAAAACACAAAAAGCCCTATGCTGAACAATCACATCTCTTGTGGCTTCCTTCGTAGCCACCACATGCCCAAAGTGTACTTGTGTACTTACATGTAGGTTCCAAAGCTACAACGTAACCCCTTAACACAATCTTGACTGATCCTGGTTTTGCTCAGTTTCTTGTAATGTGGACAGAAACGTCTTCATAGGTTGTGATGATGTGCCTCACTCAATGATACCAAAGGTTGTCTGAGAGAACCCTCCAGAAGACATGGTTGAAAGTATGCAGAGTTAATCTTTAAATTAGTTTTGGAGATTGAATTAACAGGAACATGTTACATAACTGATCTGTAGAAAATAATGTTTTGAGGTGGGAGGAAACAGTGTTGAATAAATTAAATGTTGCTGAAAGAGGCTCTGAATATTAAACATTAACCCGAACCTCAGCTGATAACGCGCCGTCAGAGGCAAAAAAGAAAATACTTAATGGATCTATCATGAAATTTTAAAAGCCCTGCTAATCTCTAGAGAGTACGCTTGTTAAAATCACGGAGGGAAATAACCAGTGATGACTCACATGCTGGCCAAGGACAGCGGCAGAGTATACGGATGGAGCCCGGACAATATGTGGAGGCAGCAGAGAGGAGGTGTGCTCTAAAAATAATTCAACGGTAGAAATAAGCACGACCACTACAGGAAACCCACCTTCCTGTGACACAATTGTTTCCCTTTATGCGTCCACCACATCTTTGTGATTCATTTCTAGATATTTATACTGATTCAAGGCTCAGAACATTGGCAGAAATAGATCCTTTCTTTAGCTAAACCTGTGTGTGCTGTCAATAGGTGAAAAGAAACATTGGTGGGAGGTTTGGACACCAAAACGAAAAAATGGCCTTCAGAGACCTCAAATGAATGAGGTGAATAGCAGAGACACTCTGTTCCTCTGAGCAGATAATATGTTGAAGAGAGGAGGACGTGGAGGAGGATGGAGAAAGACGAGCAGAGGGCGGGCCTGCCGAGGAAATTCAGGTTCTCAGACAGTTTACTGAAGCCTCAGAGCTGTTAGGCTGCACTAACAGGAGACTGATTGCCTACCTGTCACCCTGCTCCTTAGACCTCCATGGACTCCTTAACTACTGTTGTAGGTGAAAGTTAAAAAATTGTTTTATCATGGGTCATACCTGTCTCTAGTAATTAGTTTAGACAGAACAGATGGTTAATTTTAGATGCAGCATGATTACATATAAAGTAATTGGAAAGATTCAAGTAGCCTTACTTCATAAATGTAAAGACAAACATTAAAAGGAGACTCCGGAGACACTGTAGTGACTGGTAATTTCTAAGTTCAGTCAGTTGCTTGCTATCTTACAGCTAACATCTGCACAGATGGTGCATTACATTTGATCTGATGGGAATGTCATTAGTTCAGCAGCTATTTGGTCATGAACCAAAGGGTTGAACAAACACTTTGGTTCATGACCAAATAGCCACATGGTGGCACTGGAGAGTCTGTACACAAATTTCTGTACATTTATTCGTTGTTGAGGACATCGTCCTCATGGTGGCACGAGTGAAAATCATTTGGACTTAGACCGTGAATGTCTTTAACAACTTTCATGGCAATCCATCCAATCGTTGGCGAGATATGTCATTCTGGACCAAAGTGCCACTCGCATGGCTAAAATAATCTTTAAACTAGCAGCTTACAGGCATGAAAACTGATATTAACAACAATAACTTTGATCATAACCAGAATGGGAGGTACGTTTTAGACATTCAGTTTCTGAAAAATGATTTGTAACAACAACACCCCACCAAGGTGCGAAATGATTTCATTTTCTGTTCCCTGTGATTTCTTTAATCAGCTCCTGTGAGCATGTGTTTTGATTTGTTGTCTTAATTACTTATTTACACCTGTGTTTGTACATAAAACTGCAGTTTTACCTCACATGTCTGAGCTGCCAGAAAAACTGCAATTACCCAATGATAATTGCTCAGTTTAGTGCCCATATTTAAGGCCAAATTAACACGCTTAACATGCTGCTCACCCCCACCTGCAATCATTTGGATGACTGCGTTGTTATATGAAAGAACAGAGAGAGCTGATACGGCTGATAACCTGATCTGCGCTACATTAAAGCATTCAGAGCAATCTGTTAGGATTTAATCAATTCTCTCTTAATAAGATTCATTGTTTTCTGTGATAGATTTACTTAACCTGATCAAAGGAAAGGATGGCTTAATCATCCATTCGTCTCCATTGGGTTAAGTAGATCATGCTAATACTGATGTAAGCAGACACGGAGAAACACAGGAATTCCTGTGGATGATGAATTTTCTTTTTGTTCTGTTTTATCACCAACTCTTTAAGATAATAGCTAAATATACTCATCTATGTTCACCAGCTGTTCGCTGAAACAGAAAGTAAGGACAGTGACACTGAACCAAAATATAAAAGTTGTGGGATAAATAACGATTCATTTTTGTCCTCCAACATAAAACCAAAGAAGGAATTAGGGTTATTTAAAACCACTATGTCTTTCTCACACAGCAGAAACTACATGTAAACGTCATCCAAGGCTCAAAAACACCTGAAGTTGTTGTCCTGAGTGTTTCTTCCATGTGTCACAAACAGCTTCAATAAAACTCTGTGAACACTTGTGTACAGGAGCAATAACCTACAACTCCTGCGTCTCACTTCAGCAGGTTCCAGTCTTTGCTAATCCCAACAAATTTCTTTTCCATCACACAGCAACAAACGACTTTTAGTTGCTTTTAGTAATTTAGTCTAGTGTTCCTAATTTACACACCTGGGCCTGGTCATACTGTTGCCAAGGCCTACGTGACTTTTCACCCACACGGCAGCCTGAGTCTGAGCTCAAAACAAACTGAACAAATAAGTACAATTTTTGTTTAAATCACGACTTAAAGTCTTACGTAACACCCTCAAGTACATAAAAGTTACTTAATGTTCTGCACAGCAGACACACCTCATCACTTCAAGCCACTGAAAGCCACTCGTAAACCTTTTCATATCTCTTATCTAAAAGACTAAAATCTGTCATTGACTCGCTGATTAGAGCACTTGTGCCTCGGCATAATGCGTTCAATGAGTCATACCGTATGGCTGCTCACCGGGTCGGGCACTCAGTTTAATCAGGGGATTCAAACAGCCAGCCAAATTCACAGCTGTGGGCTCTCTCAGCTGTCAAAGGCCAAAGATGTGACTGGACAACCTGAGCAGCAGGATGAGCGACTGTCCTCGTCACTCTGCATCCTGTTAATTGCAAAGCGGTGTCGAGCGAGGAGCTATGCACAGAAAGCCTGATGGATGTTATTTAATTACTTTCCAGGGCTTTCATTTCCTCCAGCAGGCATCACAGGAAGTTGATTTTGGAAGCAGCATGATCACTGAAACAGCGATTTGAGTGTAAAAAGTTGGCCGGCCCATCTTTCAGCAGGAAGCCTATTTCAAAGTCATTTTCAAGAGCTCACAATGTAATATTGTCAAAGTCATTTAGAGACATGCTGTTATCATGTTTATTGTCTTATTCATAGACTGCATTACATTAACAGGAATTAGACATCCATCATACAATATAATTGATTGATAATAATTGTCATAAAATATCTTGACACCTACACTATTGGAATGATGAGGTAGCCAAAATCTACTCCAACATTAGTCCGGCATGTCCAAGATGTCCCCTCAGCTCAGCCATCTTAGATCATGTTTGACCACTGGACAGATTTTGGGAGTGTACCTTTAAACTTGTTCATCGATAGATGCCATTCTTGAGTCCCTGAACTTCAAGCAAACACTACACCAAATGATTCTCTATTTGGCAGAGAGTGGTTTTCTCCACTGTAAGTCAGATAAAATGTAAACATTGGAAGACATACTGTCAGTGTTGGCATTGGTAAAGTTCGTGTCAATGATATTTGTGTTGCAGACTGAGCTTTATCTTTACCATCACGGTTGGGCAGTTTGTTGGAAATTGGACTCTAATTGCCAACGAGAACTTCGATGAATACATGAAGGCAATCAGTGCTACTCAGCAACTGGGCAAAAGCCTAACCTGATTATCAGTGTGGAAGATGCTGGAGTTATTTCAATGAAAGTACTTTTAAGACCTTGAAGTTCAAGCTGAATGAAGAATTCGGTGAGACGATTGCAGACGGTCAAAAGACCAAAACTATCGTCACTCTTTATCGATTTACTTTTCCATTCATATTTTCATCTATCATTCATTTTATACTCTAAGAAGCCTTGTGGATTTGTTTAGGTTTGGTCTGATGATAAGAGGAGAGAGCAAACTAAAACAAGCTTTTCTAAAGAAAGAAAAAGAAAACTCAACCTTGTTAGAACGTTACCTCACATACTAGGACTACTCAGCCAGGAAGTCCTTACACTAAGTATTCCAAGCCATTTTCATATTAATAAATATCTTGTTCTTTTCTAACAACAGTGACTCATCAATGGGAAAAATGGAAACAGGGAGCATGGAGGTGAAGTAAAATGTGTTGTCACTACAGCAAAGGATTAGACAGAGGACACATGACGAAGATGTTTTTGTTCCCGATTTCATTTCAGGAAGACGTCAGCTGACATAGATTATAGTTTGTGACTTGTTTGATTAATAAGAAGAAGAACCACAATTATGTTCATCACCTTTCATTACCTAAGACTGTTAAAAAAAGCATCACTTCTCAGCCCAACACAGTAGTTGTCAGTCTATCCAGCGTTGTTTGTTTTTGTGGCTCCATCTGGCCTGCCTGCCCTCTGAAGGACTGTTTACATCATACTCCAGCACCACACGTACATTCAGCTGATTCATGGTCCGTTCCCGGTGTTGGAGGTGGTAAACAGTAGTATTTCTGAAGCGGACACATGTTGGCCCGCGCCTTTGTTATTTTTCTGCTTTCTGGCCGTCAGACAGGCTGAGGGGAAGAAGGGAGGCAGACTGTTTGAGGAGCGACGAGATGAGATGTTTTACGAGTCAGCACTTCGCACCCCATAAAGTTAATTTCCCAAAAGAGCATCCCGACATCTTTAGAAGCAAACTGTTCACTGTGTGGCAATGTGTGCATGCCAGTGTTCTCACAGCAATAAAGTGCCAGATTTTATTAATTTTTATGTGATGAAAATCAGTATAGTGACACACATCACTAGTAGTGATGGGCAAGGGTAGTGACTGCATTTTGGCTAGTAGCACTATGGAACAATGTTTTTTACGAGGTGTTCCCGGTTTTGTACGTTTGCAATACAACAGACATTCCAGCCACCGGTTTCATGTTGTTCCATTGTTTGTTGGCTGGGGGCAGGACAAACTTTACAAAGTTCTGGCAAGCAACCAGCCAATACCAAATAAAAGGCAGTCCAATGAGGTGCATTTGATTTAACGTTGCTCTGCTCATGTGTGAGTACACAGATTTGTTGTCGTTGTAAGGTAAGACAGCTTCTTGTACTAACAGTAAAGTTATGAGTCGTAATACCTCCCAAATGAGCTGAAAGGCTAGTATCTCTACAAAAGCAGCTTAGATGTCAGTGAATTTTTAGATAGACATGGTTCTATATATATATATATATATATATATATATATATATATATATATATATTTTCCATTTCTAGTTTTGAACTAAACAATCACCATTATCAAAATTGATTTTTCTGCATGAACACTGAAAGGTGCTGAAAACAGCACCTTTGGCTCCAAGCTCAGATGCTGAATCTGGATCTCTGCAGAACAAACTACTCTCTATATGTCAAATATAACGCCTTATCAATAGTCAAATAACATTATTGCAGATATGGTCATGGGACATGGGAGTGTTTACTCAACGTACTCCTCAAAACCCTGCAGTGAGTACTTATTTTATGGGCTCAACTCAGCGTGTGCTTGTGTACACATATGTGTATTTAGCAGGGATCAAGTTGGAGGTACAGTAATTGGACAAATTTATCTTATTTCCTAACCCCGGTTTCCCTCCACTGAGTCAATAAACCAAAAGGCTACAAAGTGCCAGAGCGCAACACCTAGGTTAATACACTCTGGTCTTTATTAAGCCTGTATCACTCTGTAGGAGTCCAGGTCAGACCACTGGGAAGTGTTGAGCAAAACCCTAACAACCCCAAGACACCCAGCAGATCTGCTGCCGCTTGTTAGGAAAACATTTTTTCCACCCAGCGGGGGAACAAACAGCTTCTGGATGTGAATGATCACCAAGGTCCAACTAAAATAAGAAACAGCAGCGTCACTTGAAAACTACTTCACTGACGCACACATACTATTATCCAAAGTAAGGATGGAAACAGTGGTCAATGGAGAATATGATTATTCTTCCAAGGTGAATGAAATCCTGCTAATCATAAGTTGGTGAGTCAGTATATGTGTTGAATTTTGAAGAACAGGTAATAGATCTGACTGATAAGGGTTGTTCAAGGTAAATACTGATTATATAATGAAGCTGCCAATGTAGCAGCATCTCGTTAACAGCGTTCAGTATTATGTATTTTTTTCCTTCCATGATTAAATTGCCTCTGAAAAGCATTTACTGTAGACCTTTATGTGTGATGGAAGCAGATATGTTTACAAGGACACTAAAAGAGCATGGATTGTATGGTATAAACGGCAACGTCGGCCTGTTGGTTGGACCACCAAACTTTGTATACTAATGACTTTGGCGATCCACTATCTTTTCCTCCAGTGCCACGAGCAGAATGAAATTTGTGGATTTTAATGAAAAATCTCAACAACAATTGGATAGATTTCCATGAAATATGGATGTTTTCTGACTTGTATAGTCTGTAAAATGTCACAGGGAACCAACCAGCAATCCGAAACCACAAGATATTCCATTTACGGTCAGAATTTATAGCAAATTCTCACATTCTTTGAGATGCTGGACGTAGTATTTTAACTGATTAATCCATTATCACCACTGTTGTTGATTAACTTTATTCCGATTGACAAACTGATTCAATACTTTCAGCACTATCTAGCTCTGTTGAATAAAATATAATTGGACTTTATTAAATACATTAGGAATCTATAAGCACACTTAAGCTGTTTTCTCTCTACAGTAACTGGAGATCTATGTATTAGAAGAGTTCTCACTCTGGCACACCAGGAGGTTCAAAACAATGTAAAATCTCGCTTTTCATTTTTTCCTCTCTGTCGTATTGTGCATGAAGTGGGAGTGTATTTTACAACCCGAGTCCCAATATTTGCCCATTGAGGAAAATGCTAATTCATTAGCATGTGTGGGCTTTCACTAAAAGGCTATGTTTAGATGAGAGCTGTTCATTGTTGAAAGGATCACCGGGGCTACATGTAGCTTCAGATGTGACAACAATGGCTACAATCCTGCTGTGTGCCTGTTTTTGTGCATTACAAAGAACAAAGGGAGGCATGCGTTTGACGAAAGAGGATCAGGCAACTGCAGAGCTGCGTAAATCAAGTGTCCATGTGAAAACTGAATTTCCACCTGTCAAGGAAGGTAGTTGGTATTCAATTTTTGAGTTTTCTAGCAAACAAATAACAAATTTATCACCAGAACTGGACTCAAGTGGGTTAAAAACTAGAATCTCGAATCTCGGTTCTTCCACACATCTGCCATCATTCCAGACATCAAATCAAGAGACAAGATTTGACTGAACTGTCTGGAAAATCCTGTTTTAAGGATGATCCTATCTATACAAAAATGTCATCAACATTTCGTCCAGTACTTTGGTTTATGACCAAATACCTCCAAAAATTAAAGACATCGCCGCCAGCTTCAAGTAGACTTTTTGTTTAGTGCTAATTAGCAAATGTTACCATGCTAATGTCCTAAATGAATATGGTGAACATGGTAAGCATTACCTGCTAACATCAGCATGTTAAAATTGTCACAGTGATCATGCTGATAATAGCATGGAGCTCAATGCTTCGCTGTGAATCCTCAGAGATCTACTAGCATGGCTTTAGCTGCACGCAGGTTGCATCTTCAAGGGTGTTTTCATGTTTCCACTTATGTCTGCTGTCTGCAGGGAATAATACAATGTTTGCCCACGCTAAAACTGATATGTAAATCCAATACTTCCACAAACTGAAAACCAATGCTCTTCTTCTTCTTCACTGATTCACTGAAGATTGCTGCACTAGCTGTGGCAAACCACGGCGCAGTCTGCAGTAACCCTGGTAAAACATATTATCAGGAAATAGTGAGACCATGATGTAGCCCGCTGTTGGATAACAATTTAAAATTCACATTTTGAGTTGTCCCCTAAGGTTTGCGTAGGGGAGTGATCACATCAACCACACATGGAGTGTGGAGATCACACATGGGGCTGTATCAGCCCATGACCGAGCTTTGTACCTGCAAAGTAAGATGTAATATAGTGCACTTTCAACTGGTTATCTGCTTTTTGCTGAAAATCATCAGCAGTGATTGTTTTGAGAGGTGTTGCTGCTGCTGTGAAACTCGATAGGAGGTGAACATGTTCTTGCAAGTGTTCGAATTCAATAATGATCACTAAGGTGCTATTTTTAAAGAAAATAAGCGGTGACGTACAGTAATGCCCGGAGCCTGGACAATAACCCAATTAACCATTTCTAGTATTTTCAGTGGAGAACATGAGGTTAGCAGCCACAGAGCAGAAAGCAAGAACCGGTGAGAAAAGAAGGAATGACAGCAGTGGGAAAGGATAAGGACAAATCATCAAGACTGACTGACAGCTTTTGGAGTAACAAACTTCATTGAGTGAGGAGGAGATGAGCTAACAGTACACTTCTTAGTTCAAGGAAAGAAGCTGCAGATTGGAGCTCCAAGGCCTCCGTTCCCTGAACAAGGACGAGCATGTCAGACACCGTCAGCCTCACTATCACGTTTTAGAACCACACTCCTTTCAACTGAAGGTTATGAACTGCTCCACTGTCATTATACTTTTCAGTACAGTACTTGACAGTACTTGAGCTGACCTCCTCAGGCATTTTAATGGCCTCCTTCAACATGGAAGAGATCCTCAAGCATGTTTTCCAACAGCTGATTGCTACGCTGAGACAATCTGTCTTGATTTGCAGCATGCAGGAAACATATGGTCTGTGTTATTGTGTTAGCTACTGGAGAAAACATACAGGGCGCCAGCTGAGGCCAAGCTGCTGCTGCAGCTTATAGAGGAATGCTGAAACCAAATGATAATGACTCAACTGAGTTATCTGTGGGAGTGAAGGTATTTAAGCCAGACCAAAAACAACCTCCTACTGTAATGTTGACTACACAAACAAATGAATATGAGGAGAAATTACAGCCAGTATAAAAGTCCTGACAGGATGATGGAGGAATGCATTAGAAAGCAAAGGTTGCGGTGGGACCCACAGTGGCAACATTAATGAGGCAGAAAGAGGTGAAATCTGCAGACACCCAGCAGCCAAGTTTAAGAGTTTTAAATGTGGCCTGGAAATCTGCCTGTTTCCAGCCAAACACTGCTTTCTTCTAGTTAATGGAACTTTGAATGAGCAGAATAAAAAACAGACACTTAAGACTTTGGATTGAGAGAAGCATTAACAGGCAGTTTACCTGACTTGCCCACCCCTGCTCTGCCGAAGACGGCCAGCTTCACCTCCGGGCTTTTGGCCATGACAGCAACTGCGACCAGCGAAGATTAGCGAACCAGTCAGTGAGCTCCGAGGTCAGCCATCCATCCTCTCGTCCACACAGGAGGAAGCAGCGTCTGAGGAAACAAGGAGGACGACTTAATTTGTTGCAATCCGCAGCTTTGAAGAAGTTTCGACTGTTTTCCTTGGATAAAATCTAGAATATTTCTCGCAGGTATTTCTACTTTTAGCTCAGCGAGAGGTACGTTTCTTACACCACCATTTGTGACTCATACAGTAATTTCTGAACAAGCTTGCAGGACTTACATTAGCAGACGTGTCAGGCTCTGAATGACTGGACTGGAAAAGACTTATAGTAAATCAAGACAGAACAACCCTGGCATCTAGAAATTAGGTTTGTATACAATAAATCAAACATATTTTGCAGGAAATGTACTTGCCTGATTATGTTCACGAGCAACATATTTGTGAGTGAAGGAAGTTCTTTGTTCAAATCCCATGGAAGTCATATAGAAAGGTCAGTGCAATGATCACAGGACATTTGACATTTTAACCCTAAGGTAACATGGCTTTTTTTTCATGTTCACAGTAATTTGGAACAGAGGAACATTTTCTTTGTGGCAAAGATACCAGTCTGCTGTGAAAAGCACTAAATAAATATCCACTTATTTTACTTTAATGAAAGCACCCACACTGTGTTTGTCACAGGCGATTGAGCAGCACTTTGAAACGGCATAACTGTCTAATGAAACACTGCAGATGAAAAACACTGCTGGCCACGGAGGTTTAATCAGCTGAAGGTCATAGACATGGACATAGAAAGATCGCAAATCAATAACGCTTCAGTTTTAAACACTAAAGTGAGCAGTATGTAGTACAGAGACAGCGGTGTCAGTCCATTTTTGGGAGATGTTGACCTCCTAAGTGAGATTTTTTTGTGCAGGTGTGTGAGAGATGTGAAGAAAGAAAAAGAGCAGAAGACGGAGGGAGCAGGGGAGTGTAGAATCAAGCATGCACAGAGCTGAAGTCATCTGGTCAAAAGGAAAACACAACTGCAGCCCGTTAAAACAACCAAGCACAGGTCTGTTTAATGAGAAAACAACCCACGTTGAAGTTATCTCGTCAGGTAATTGATTGAAACTCCTGCCCCAAACACACTCTCTCCGGGCTACTCTCCCAACTTTTAACCAAAAACAAACAGCTAGAATCTAATTAAAATCTATACCATAATGATTCCAGAGGAATCCCGAGATAGAAGGATAGTTGAAGGATGGTGCGTGGCCAATTAGCAGCAACGCTGACTGAAATAATACACCAACAAACGCACAAGGCTCGTGTTTTCATTGAGTTTATGCAGCAGCCCGATAATAAAAGTGTGTTTGTTACTGGGGTCAAAGCATCAACTGTCATATTCAAAATTCAACAAAAACACACTTCCCTGTGTTTTGTGGTCTTGTGTTTCTGCTTGCGACGGGAAAATACAACCCTGCTGTATATTTGAGTGCGCTGCCAAGCAGACGTGACTATTCGCATTCTTGCTGAGAGTTGGATGAGAAGATTTGATGCCACTGTCATTTCTGAATGTTATCGCCAATATCAACTATACAGTATAAAGACTGAAAATAGTAGGAAACAGTTAGCCTAAGTCTGATAGGAGAGTCAATCTACCATCTCTAAAGCTCACTCATTAACACATTATATTTCATTTGTTTAAACCATACAGACACTGAAGTGTAAGGGCACAATGCTGTGGTTTAATAGGGGCTATGTGCCACATTGATTCACCTGGCCTTGCCACTGGTTGTCTAGCAACCTCAAGGTGACAACAAGACTCCTGTGTCTGCAAATAGTGTGAGGACTTTAGTTTGTTTAATATGTACAAAGAGAGTAAGGGATTTATTAGCTAGAGTGATTTTGCCAAGATGCACAGAAAAATTTCACTGTGCCACTTTATGCTATGACCAGGCCTTAAAGGGATCGTTGAGGTTATTTGAAGTGGGGCTTTATGAGGTAGTTATGCATACTCACTGTGTTACCTAAAGTAGACAGCAGTCAGTTCACTCCCAGCTTCTAAAAGCATAAGAAGCATGAAAGTAGAGCAAAGCTTTACCTGAACTATCCCTTCAAGACCAAGATCAGCCTTGGGGCACACCACAATACACCAGATGTGGATAAGAGGAATAGTTGCCAGTTTTCCAGTGTAAAAGGCCACCCCTTTAATCTAACAGTACCGACACTGAGTGACTGCCAGAATCTGCATCCATCACAATGTCAGATCAGTGATACTCGGATCACTAAGACTGATATACTCTGCTGTAGGTTGAGAAAAGTCTTTGGATTTACAGCGTGAATATATAAAAGACAACCCTGATTAAATTAAATTTGCATTGTCAGTTATTTACCTGGCATTTCATGTTTTTTGTCTTACATATTAACACATCTTTTTTTGTTTCTCTTGTCAAACACTACACTACATAAAATATGTGATTTAATCAAGAGGCGTAAAACAATATCTGGCTATCCAAAGCTAATTCCAAAATGATTTGTATTGTGTTACACACGATACACAATGAAACACTCAAGAAGTGATCAAAGGTGACAGAAAACTGGCTTCCAAACATTTCTGGCAGTCTCGGGAACCAATGTATAGCCCACTGTACACTGTCAGCCATGTTTGTAAGATGATCTATCATAAGTGGTTGTTGTATAAATTTAACCACGCAAGAAAATGTCTTCACTCAGCCCTCTGTTAATGGTTGAAATGAGATATAGCATGAAAACTGATGAAAAACTGAAAACAGACGTTCAGTACACCCTGTCTGGATAAATAAAAGCTGAAAAATGTGTTTTTGTTTCTGTCTGTGCCAGAAACATGTTAGCTAGCTTCACCCTGCTTGAAGTTATGAAGTGGCAAACTTCCAGTGCTTTCCTTCCTTTTCCACTGCAGCACACACACACACACACCTACACACACACACACACACACACACTCAGAGTTTAAGCTAACCTTTTTTCCTTTTGTACCAACACACACATGTCCATATACGGTGTGGCTGGTGTGGCTCAAGTGGAGGTCGATCATCCATCTCTGTCTCTCTCTCAGCAAGGGTCATCATGGCAGCCGTCACCATCTTTAAATATTTTCTTTTTCATCATTATTAATGTGGATTGATGTGGATATTTCCACCAACCGGAGAGCATAGTCGAAACAGTGCGTGATGTTGTAGTAATGTTGTAATGGTAACATTTCGTTCCATCTTTCCAGTCTAAGTTGACGTGTTTTGCGCATTTATGACATGGTGATATAGTGTTTTACCACCTGAGGCGAATCAGTTGTCAAGTACGCAGGCCAGAACTAAAGCCAGTGATGGAAAGAGAAAGAGTGTTATATTATTGAACTATTACAGAACAACAAGTAAAACTACTGGTGTTAAAAAATATTCTCAAAAACTACTTTGCTTGGTAGCTACCTATTGACTGTTGATGTTACTGTCGCATCAATAGCCGGCAGTCAATCAAAAGTGGAGATCCGCATAGAAAACTCTACTTTTCAGCAAGTTTCCCAAAACAACATGTTTACATTGAAAACCTCTAGCGCCCATAAAAGCATGAGACTTGGGAGACTGCTGTTCATTTCCTATTCCCAAACGACAGTCAACGTCAGCATTTAAACATGAACATTTATACTCTATATCATCATTGAATGAGTTTAGTGGCATGCATGACAACCCAACATCTATCTAGCTTTCAGCAACTGAAAGGACAAAATATCTATATATGACTAAAACTATTTTCATGTTTGGCTTTTAAATCAGTAGGTCCATGCACAGTGTTTTTGTAACATTTGTAGATGCCCACAAGGGCAAACCACAATAGCAATATAAGGGAAAGATGGGGTTTGAGGCTGAATCACCCCACAGGAGAGAAAGAACAAGTGTGGAGGGAACATCTTCAGTCAGCTTTTGGAACACATTGTGTAGAATGTGAAACGAATATGAATGAATAGTCGACACCCACATTAACAGCCTGTGCAGCTCTTTTCTACTACAACTGTCTTTCTGCTTTGTTTCTTCGTTTAATCTGTTTCATATCACACACGTTTTACTGTAAGCAGACACACACCACTGCAGTGTTCCCTCGCTCGCCCACGCAGCAGCAGGGAAACACCAGTGAGAGAGAGAGGAAGAAGAGGAACACACAGAAGTGTCTCTCTGCCGACACGGTCATTCTTCTTCACATTTTGCCATTTATGGCCTCCTCCTGCTCCACCCACCATCCTGACACTCTCTCTCATCCACACACCTCAGTCACGTAATGGATGAACAGCTTCGGCGAAGAACACAAGACATCTGGAACCAATGAAAATGACCAACTACAATTTTATGAGCATATTATAAGAAAAGACAAATGTTAAATATGTTGCTGCAGCAAAGACAACATAAATTTATGTACACCAGCGGCAAGTCGTGTACTTAAAAGGCCTGTCAGCAGGGAGACACAGACATCCTTGTTTGCCACCTTTGCATGGCAAGATGATCATCATCGCCTTTTATCTCAGATGCATCCAATACAGAGATCAACATGCCATGACGGGTTTAACAGAGCTTAGCACAAAGACTGGAATCAGGGAGAAACTGTTGGCATAGCTCCATCAGAGGTGAAAACTACCCCTACCAACAATTCCAACGCACGTATTTACATGCTGTTTTCCTGTTTCCCTGTTCCTAAGACATAACTGCTATGAAAAATCATAATCAAACTGATATTGATTGCCTGAGCTGAATGTAGAGCTGCAACTTGGCTTCACCAACTCCTGAGAGAAATATCCGGCTCTTTAATAGCTAAGTGCTCCACTATGTTCAGCAACTGGTTGCTTCTCTGTCTGATGTTTGGTGCTTGGCAGGTAGTGTGGCTGGAAACAAGGCTGATGAAGGCGTTGAACCAATACAGTCACATATTGGGCTGTATAACCAAAACAATGAGCTTAAAGATGCTAAAATGCTTTGTAGAACTGAACACTTTAGATAAGTGATAGTGACCATTCTCAGCAACCAATTTCACATAGACACGACCATTTGATCCATTGTTAATCTAAAATTATTGATTATAGCAGCTTTATGACTTCAGTGTGACTCTGATAAAGGAAAGTGTGACGCACCATTATCCCAGACTTGTTCTCTCTCTCTCTCTGTCTTTCTCTGAATTAAAATGAGTCAGACTGTTGCGAAAATTCAAAACAAACCACCCTAATGCACAAGAAAAACGTGGATGTACATGTACACCTCCTCATATCGTCACAATAACACATTGAAAACAGCTAGTACAAACTACATCGCTACAATAAAATCAAAAGTAGTAACTACAGTGTGACAAAATGAAGCACAAAACAAACTTATACAGAAAGAATGAGTAAAGTTTCAACTTTGCCAAGTAAAAGCTAACATGCTATATGACAGGAAACTTGAAATACATGAGAGCATGGTCATATTTACAGATTATAGACCAATAATGAACTCGATGTCCAAAATCTATTATCTAAAATGTTGTTTTTTCTTTACCCATGAACCGCTGCTCTACAGGGACCCCATCCAAACTGTCAAACTGGGCGCGTGTATATATTTTTTTCCGCTGTGTGCCCGGCTGGGTTTTGTGTCATTTTTACCCTGAGAAATGAATCTGGGTGGTGGTGCTGTGGTTCGGGGAGATTACAGACCTCTGAGCTCCAAACCATGGGAGGAGACCTGCTGCACCACAGGCTATAGAAAGACTGTAAACCACAGGCCTGTCATCAAAATACATACAGTGAACTGGTGCACTGCCTCTGGAGGGAAACCAGTGAAACCAGTGGGAAAAAGAACGCCACAAAGTCTTACTCAAACTGAGGAAATGATATTTCTGTCACTTAAAAGTAAAACTACTTTTAACATGACATACTAGCAGTCTAAAACAATAAGTAATGAGTAAAAGTATGGATTAAATCTAAAGAAAAACATGACTTAAATTGGGATTTCACAGGTTGAAACATGGTCAATTTACGATTAAAAAAGATACTTTTCTTTGCTCTTTGGCTGCAGACACTGCGGGTGTTTTCATCCTGAGGTGACAGGTCTCTGTCAGACAGCCCTCATACTGATAGATTTTGGCCTTGTCTGATCGGCTTTTCATCAAAGCACTCTTGTCTGACAAGATTTTGTCTTTCTCTGCTGTCAGGGGGTGGAAAACAGGCTATTCTATGAGTCATCTGAGGTGGAAGAAGTATTCAAATCCTACACTAAATGTAAAATACATACTTACTTACTTACATACAGTCCTCTGTGCAGTAAGTTAAAGGTGTTCTGTGGAGTGCTTCAGTGTTTTTGCCACAATACAAAAAAAACAGGGACCGGCTCATAAAAACATTGCCCCACAGCAACTTTAAAGACTCCACAGAGTACCTTTAAAGTATCAAAATGAATAGCTCCTTCCAGAGTGTTTTATTATGGGAAATATTATATCATGGTGTTACAATTTTTGATGCATTCGTGTGTTAACAGCATTTTAATGTTGCATCATATTTTTCCAGGTTTATTTTATATGTAAAATCGTCATCCACAGAGTAACTACTATAAGTGAAGTTGAAGTAGCATAACAGGGAGTACAAGTACCTCAGAATTGTACTTAAATACAGTACTTGACTATATTTACTCAACCTGCTCAACCACTTTGTATCACTGGCATTGCACTTCACTGGGACCCATATATATAAACTTCACATTGATATGTGCCTGTCAGCTGAGGGTTGCTGTAACTTGTTGTCTCAGAAGATCTTCAAGTTTCTGTAATCTTTTATAGCCTTCAGTCAAAAAAAAACAACAACAACAGAGATCAACCCATCTTCATTTTTGCAGTCTTTCCACCCACAACTTTCTTCAGCGAGAACGAGAGTCCCCTGGACCCCGGTTTGGCCAAGCAACCCGTGTAGGATGTGCTGACTGACCCGAAATCCCATTGAGATGTGAGCTATTATGCAACACTCAGAGCTGCTCGTGAATGCCAATTCAAGTCCTCGAACCCAGTATGGGAAGATGGAGGGAGATCAAGCAGTAAAGTCAGATAAGACAGCATGTACATCAAAACTGAACTCTTGTGATTGTGCCACAGAAAATTCTACTACTTTTTTAAAAATGTTACACTGCTGTTCATCTTACAGAAAACAGAGATTGCTGAGACACTCTTCAATATAACGTCAAGCAAGATAGTGTAGATTTTAAGTCACACCTGAGATCCCCATGTCCCCCAAATATCAAAGAAATCTTATATTAATATGAAAGACCGCTCCATCTCAGAGGGAACAGACAGTGTGTACATGACCTTCATTGTGTTGGTAAAATACCAAACCTCTTGCCTGACCACAGGTTTGATCATTTCCGCACCTCGGTGTTGCAGTGCTGTCTCCGGAGAGGACGCACCTCACATGAAAACACAGGCAGGAAGACTCACCAGCGACGGCTGAATGCAGTAATAACCTCCCGCTGATGAAATTAAATGCTGATCAGGAAGAGAGGAATTTAAAAATTGGAAGAAAAAAAAGTTGTCAGGTCCGCTGGTCAGAAAAAAATGATGTTTGACCTTCCCGGACGCAGCTGCGGACGCAGCGCACTGCTGGGTGGAAGGAGAGATAAATAGAGCTGGATGGACAGACGGGTGGATGGATGGCCAGATCACGTCCGGACACACCGAGCTGCAGCTCTGACTGAGATGAATGAATCCTTAATATCGGAGGGTCAGTGGAAATATACGGAGCGGAGCTGCTGGAGTTCCCGACACTCTGCTGCCTCTGACCGGGCTGCTGATGCATGCCGCTGCATCTACACACGGAGGGAGGACAGCGACATCTAGTGGCAGGGAGCAACAACACAAGCTCTTCTAAAGAGAAATTCCACCAAGTGAAACATCATATTGCACATTATTGTAATGATGTGATTATAAACTTCTAATGCGAAGGCAGTTTATGTCTTGTTGTGTTTAAGAATCACATTTTTAGATGAATATGTGCCCATCACCGTTTAATTCAGTGAGGCTAAACACTGTTCATTAACCTCTAAACTATCATGAAGTCAGAGAGAACCTGATGACTTGAAGGCCCGAGACAGTTTTGTCAAATATAATGTTATGAGGCAACTTCGAGTCATCTACTAATCAGAACATCTGTGGTTTGGCCTTCTGCCTCACAGCACAGAGGTCATGTTGCTCTGCTTGAGGAGCACCTTCTTCAGCTTCAGTGTCTTTGGCTGAGAAATGGAAGCAAAACTACATGTTAATGAGTGGTTAGTTTTAATATCAAAAACGGGATGTGGCTTACATTTCTGCATCAAGACTATTTTGACTTAGAGACGAGCGAAGAGTCAAGGCATCTTACATAGTAATAAAACATGTGAAGTTAACAGCAATACAGCTTTTATGATATACAATAGACAATTTAATTGACAATGACTGATTTAGTGCGTGGGGAAAGTTTTCACTTTTCTGCATAGCTCGATTAGTGACAGCAGCAGCCAGCAGTGGCACTTTCCCTGCCACTGATCCAGGGCCGTTTCTAGCTGTTTGGGGGCCCTATGCATGACGCTATTTGGGGGCCACTATTTTGTCAAACTCTGAGGGAGAGATTTCTCACCTTTTCAGATGATCTGTGGTGGTGCAACAGTCTGTTACATTTTGAGAGGAAAACAGGCTCAAGTACATTAATAAATGCAACAGATGCAGCATGTTCCTGAAAGATGTTAATCATAAACTTTGAAAATCAAGGTGACATAACATAAAAACTCTCCCCACCAATCCAAACCAGTTAAGAAAAAAAATAAGTTAACTTACTTAAATTTTTCTAAATTACCTCAGATTCTAAATCAGGCCTCCATATCATTACTCTTAAAAAAAATAAGGACCCTCTGTCCTGCTCAAGCTACCGTCCAATTAGTCTTTTATCTGTAGATGTAAAACTTCTGTCCAAATTATTAGCTCTGCGACTGGAATCAGTTTTGCCTTTGATAATCTCTCCTGATCAGACAGGTTTTGTCCAGAACAGACATGGGTTCTTTAATCTCAGACGACTTCTTAATGTTGTTTATAATCCGTCTACTCTGTCTACCTGTTGCCTCTCTCCCTTGTGGCTAGGGTTAATTCGGTTAAGATGAACATCCTCCCCAAATTGTCTTATCTCTTCCAGTGCATACCTGTTTTTCTCCCTCAGTCTTTTTTTCACAAATTAGACAAATTAATCACTGAGTTTATATGGAACAGGAAGGTCCCTCGTTTGCGAAAGGAGCTGTTGCAGAGACCTAAGCTCCTGGGGGGCTTGGCCCTTCCTAACTTGAGGTTTTACTACTGGGCTTCCATCCTTAGACTAATTCAGCTTTGGATTTCTATGGAGGGGGCACCAGTTCCTCCTACATGGTTGAGTATGGAGATGTTTTCTGCTAAACCTGCTTCGTTGACTGCTCTCATCCACGCTCCTCTTAGCTTTTCTCTCTCCCCTTTTTGCAATAATATCTTAGTTAAATCCACTTTGAAAATTTGGAAGCAATTTCGACGCTACTTTGGTCTACAGACCTTCTCTTTCCTAGCACCTTTATCAGCTAACCCTGTTTTTCATCCTTCCTTGATTGATGGGGCTTTTTCTTTGTGGTCTGACTACGGCATCAAGGCATTTAGGGACTTATATATTGCTGGTACATTTGCATCCTTCCAGCAGCTCTCAGAGAAATTCCATTTGCCTAGACAGCATTTTTTTAGATATCTTCAAGTTCGTAGTTTCATCTGCAATCTTAGCCCCAATTTCCCAAGTCTCCCAGAAGCCTCTCTAGTTGACTCCTTTTTAACCCCATTTCCTACCATCAAGGGTGCTATTTCATGTTTATACAATCGTATCTATTCTTTGCAGCTAACCCCGCAGTATAAAATTAAAACCCAATGGGAAGAGGATCTAGGGGAGGAGATCTTGGAGGAGCTGTGGGATGCCATTTTGCGTCGGGTTCACTCCTCATCTATTTGTGCTAGACATGGTCTGAACCAGTGCAAAATTCTACATCGTACCCATCTCACTCGAGTAAGGCTTTCCAAAATCTATAATGATGTCGATCCCACGTGCATAAGATGTCATCAGGCTCCAGCTACCCATGTCCATATGTTTTGGTCTTGCCCTTCACTACTTAATTTTTGGACACAGATATTCAACTCTATTTCTGTTTGTACAAAGGTTCAATTTGATCCAACAGCATGTACCGCTTTGTTTGGGGTCTTACCTCCTACTTTGCAGCTTCCTAAATGTAAAGCAGACTTTGTAGCCTTTGTCTCCTTATTGGCTAGACGTTTGATTTTATTGAGGTGGAAGTCTCCTGCGCCGCCTTCTCACTCCTCTTGGATCAGGGACATCCTTCAGTTTGTGAAGTTGGAGAAAGTTAGGTGCTCCATACATGGTTCTCTTGCAAAGTTTAATAAAACTTGGGGTCCATTTTTTGCACATGTTGAGGGATTGATTTTTACGGCTATTCCAGAGTAGCCACCCTGATTGTCTACTAATTGTGAGTTTTTCTTGTGTGAATTTGTAGCATGCTGGGAATGTTTTTTATTTATCTCTGTTTAAGTGAACATATTAGACTTTTATTTAGCAGTGTGTGACCTATTTGTGTTTTTGTTTTGTTCTGTGTATTTGTTGTTGGGTTTTGGGGGTTTCTTTTGGTAATTTTTTACTATTAGTTATTCCTTATCTGGTTTCATTTTATTTTATGTATTATTATTATTTATTTATTTATTTATTTATTTATTTATTTTTACTTGTTACACTTGACACTGTTTTGACTCTCGTACTGTCATCTCTTGATTTTGTTATGTCACTGAAAAATCAATAAACAAATGTTTAAAAAAAAAAAACTTACTTAAATTAATAAAAATACAATGGACCAGCATCCATATTTATGTGCAAGCAATAAAAAACAAAAAAACTAGTAAGAATAATACTGGTGTTTCAGGTAGTAAGAAACATTTACATGTAACACTGTAACCCTTCAGCACCATTTTGGATCTGTTTCTGTGATTGTGGTATGTTTAACCACAAGTGTGACGTTTGAGGCCACTGCACAAGATCAACAGAAATCAGCAAAAGCAAAATTATCTTGAATAAATCTACAAGAAGCCAGTATCTTTAAAGTGCAAACAATGAAAACAAACCAACAATAAGAATAATAGTTAGTTTAATAGTAGGCTTATAAGCCTTTTTAAGCATAGAAGTACAACAAATGAGTTGCTTTGCCTGGCTACAAATAAAGACAGGTACTTTTAATTCTCCCAAAATATACTGAGGCTGAAATTGCAGCTTGGTGGCTGTGCGGCCTTATGCATCCGCATAGTCCGCATAAAGCAAGAAACGGCTCTGCCTGGATGGTTTTCTTTATTGGGGCGGGATTAAGCTCATTAAGGTGAGTATAAGAAGTTTAATGATGTGCAATTACTCATAGCTGAATGTGACTGACCTCTTTTCACACCTTTTTGTAATTCCTGTCAAGATTACATGATCTAACTTCCCTTCATCTATTATAATACAGGAATGTAAGCCAAATCACAAACGTTTGTGATATTAAAACTAACCACTCATTATATTTTTCGCTTGGTGCATGCATGTGGAGGCGAGGTGCAAAGACATTTTAGCACTTATCAACGGAAATGCATTGCGCCTCCACTGCGCTTTTACGCACGACTCCAGTGACACTGTGGAGGAGAGCAGAGTGCCATGAAGGCCATGAGTGTGTGAGCGATTTTGCTGCCCTCGCTGCAACAAGATGATCCTGCTGCCTGGTCTGTTGTTCATTCTCTGGGGAGAACCGGGTCGGTGCCTTGACGAGAAAGGATTCACTTTTGATGGACACATCCGCCAATTCGCCGTGGCCAACAACACGGTTTACATCGCTACACAGGAGAAACTGTACCAGCTGAGCCACGACCTGACTCTGGTCCAGAGTGTGACCCAGAGAGGAATCTTGAAGGGTGGGCCATCACCGACTGATGCACAGTTTCACCGGGTCTCTGAGGCGGATAAGGGGAACGCAACTTTCAGCGTCAACATTTTGCTGCCGTTTGTTGAAAATGGATCTGTGATCAGCTGCGGTTTGACCGACAACGAGTGCGGTTACTGCGAGCTGCTGGACCCGAAGAACTTTTCAAATGTGCTGTACCAGGAACACATCCTGGTGGGACCCCCGTGGAGCCGCAGCGCGTCCGTCGGATTCCTGGTGAACGTGGAGAAGACTCCGGGCCGGACCGAGACTTACATTCTGACTGCCATACAGCAAGGCAAATCCACAAAGAACAGCTGCTCCCTTGGATCAGATGCGGTGAACCTTCATAATACGAATGACAAACAGACAGGAGGTATCTTTTCCTTATCCGACGAGTCCACCACCACTAGGTTAACGAGTGAACGCAACGTGGAGTTTGTGGATGGATTTCAGATTAATTCCATCATTTATCTTTTCTCCAACCTGCCCTCAAAGGACAAACGCAACGAAGTCCGTCTGATTTGGCTTGAAGGGAAAACAAGCAAAAGTCATACTTTAAAGTCTCTGCGGGGCGCGACTCTCAGCATCTCTGATGGAGGTGAAGGCAGCAGACTCGTCGCCTCCTCGGTGATCCCGGGTGGGCCGCCGGTGCTCTGGAGCGGCGTGTTCAGTGTGGATGGAGCACAAACCAACACCGAGCTGGTGTTGTTTGACATCAGCCCTGATCTCACCAGAGACACTGACAAGGATCCAGATTTCTGCAGTACCTGTACAGACAAGCCCAAACCAACAGTCAGTCCAGATTTTGCTTCCATCTTGAAAGTTGGGGGTTTAAATAGATTTGATGATTTTTTATTTGAACTGTGGCAACAGAAGACCACTGCATGAGAACAGTAATTCAATTAGTTAGATATCATCACACACACAACATCACAAACTTCATAATAACGTGTTTGTATTTCTCAGCCAAAGACACTGAAGCCGAAGAAGGTGCTCCTCAAGCAGAGCAACATGGCTTCTGTGCTGGCAGTGAGGCAGAAGGCCTGGATGGTTTTCTTTATTGGGACGGGAGATGGGCAGCTCCTTAAGGTGAGTATAAGAAGTTCAATGATATGCAAACAATCAGTTATTGAAAAAATGACTGAGGATCAGTCATATAAAAAATGTGTTTTATTTCTACAAGTAGACAGAATTAACTTTAAGTTACAGTTACAGTTATTTAATTATTTAATTAATAATGTCCAACTCTTTTCTTACTCATAGTTGAATGTGACTAACTTCTTTTCGCACCTTGTATTATTTCCTGCCAAGATCACATGATCTAACTTCCTTTCATCACTTAGATGAAATCATTAAAATGCTGCAGAGCCTCTTTTAGCATGCACAGAATTTAACTCAGAAAAGTTGTCTTTCATGTAGTTTTGTATCAGAATATTATAGTAGTATAGTATAGTAATAATCATCATAAAATGTTTTGTGATAAACAATAAATATAGGAACTTTTAAAGACTAGACAGATAGTATATAAATAGTTCCTGTTTCCTGTTTAGATGTTAGACACAAGTTTGTGTTGTTCAGCTCAACAGAGGTGTTAAAATGGTGTTTCAGAAGCAGCATCTTCTTCAACACTTTTAAACACGTTTAAATCATTTCTAAATCAGAATTTCAGTCGGGTATTTATACTCACATTTTGATTTTTCATGTTGAATCTCTCCTTTTAGTTCAGCTTTGCTTTGTATCTAAAGACCAAACTGCAGCTCAATCTCTCAGAAACTTAACAAAGCTACATCCTTGTTGTCAGCTTGTCGTGGACAAGAACTATCACACCGCCTGTCCCAGGGTGCTCTACAGGGCCAATGACGACCGTCAAGTGTTTCCCAAAATGCATCTGGATCAAGTGGATCGTAAACACGTGTATGTGCCGCTTCTACCAAACCACGTAAGTACATTGTATCATGTATCATCATTGTACATGTATCATGTGTAAGACTTTCGTTTTGAATTTTTAAGATTTTATTTTTTGATTTTATTATCACAATGTCACATACATATATACGGTATTTTAAAGTGTTGCTAAGTCGCTGTTCTGTTCTAGATGGAGCGTGTACCGGTGTCAAAGTGCAGCACATACACAAATGTGCAGGACTGTTGGTCTGCACAGGATCCATACTGTGTCTGGTGCAGCTCTAAAACAAGGTCAGGGAAACAACATGTGCAGCTGACACTTTCAAACAATTCTAAACTTGGTTTAAACGTCATTTTCTCTTCCTAGTTGCACATTTGAAGATGACTGCCCAGATTCAGACTGGGTATCTATTCCTGATGATTCTCAACACAAAATGCTTTCCTACAAAGTTGTAAAGGACAGCACTGATCAGGTACAGATTACATACAAGTCTTACCTATAATCAGTTGTGACCGTCAGTTATTTCTCTTTTAACACTTACACACCTTCTTTTCTCAGATCACACTTCACATCCAGACACACTTGACTCTGGGCCAGCAGGCGCTGTCTAAATTCACCTGTCAATTCTCTCCAAGTTCCACTTCCAGTGAGTTTTGTAGCAGGGCAGGCCCTCCTCCACAATTCCCACAATGCACCTGCATCCTCACAAATAGCACACTTCCTGTTGAAGGTAAGTGACGTTTGATACATAAAACAATACAGTGAATTTAACCCTGACAATCAAAGACCTTCACATTGTGTCGTCTTGTGTTATATATTTGTTACATCACACAGCAAGTGTGTTGCTAAAACATTATGACCGAGACTCTGACATTCACTGTATTATTTTCAATTAACAGGTCTGGATGTCAGAGTTAAGATTAGACTTGGGAACACACAAATTCATGACAGCCTAAAGATATCCAACTGTGCTGACATCAGGGGACCACCAACTTCTGTCCTGTAAGTCCACTTCCATGTAGCAACCTGGATTTGATTCCAGTCTGCGACACTTTGCTGCATGCCCCCCACCCTGTCCTTTCTGTTCTGAAGGATCAGTGTGTAGGATTTAGTGGCATTGAACAGTGTAGATGCAGAATGCAATCACCTCCACTCACCCTCCCATTCCAAGCATCAGGGAATAACTACGATGAATGTGAAACACCAAAGACTGTGAAACTCCCTATCTAGAGCCAGTTTGGTTTTCTGTTCTAGGCTACTGTAGAAATATTGTGGTACAACATGGCAGATACTGTGGAAGAGAATCCACAGTGTCTGTAGATATAAAAGGCATTTATTTTCAGGTGATTATACAATAATGAAAACATGAAGTTATGAATATTCTATTTCTGCCATATTCTGTAAATAGAGCACCCTAAATCTCACACACTGGGTCTTTAAGCTGTTGCTGAAACACATGATCAGTCAGATGCATCACTAATGAAATTAGTAGGCCACAGATCCACTTCAGGAATCACTTCAGGGTATATTCTAGCTAGTTTTGTTTTGAAAATACGGGTACAATGTACAACTATGAACTATATAAGTACTTTGCATGCACTTACAGAATAGGAATGTATGTCTCTAAGGGCCAAGGCCTAGATGTCATCCAAAATTAATGAGATGAAAGAATACAGAACTGACTACATGTGTCTATAGGACTGAGTAGGTAGAGTAGAAATTGTCGGTTGTAATCGGACCCCAAAGAGATTATTTTTTCCAAAACTGGGTCCAAATTAATAACTTCATTGACTTTTGAAATGGCTAGAGTAAGTGGAGCACTCAAAATGGGAGGTAGCCTTCATAGAGACTGAAGCTACACATGAAGATGAAAATGCATAAAGTGAAGCAAACAACAGATGTTTGTAGCCCAGTAGTAAAACTGTATTGCACCACTTGCCATGGTCATGTTTCATCATCGGTATTACTATCTCGTGGTATCGACAACAATAGTTTTTTATCATTTTTCTCTTCAGGTGTCGGAAGTGTATCCAGGCTGGATGTGGCTGGAGCACAAACGGCTGTTTGTGGGCACAACAAGGAGAGCAGAATGTAATGATGCATGTTTTTATGTATTTATCTAACATAAGCTTTTCCAGACTACATGCATGTTTGCATCCAGCAGCACATTCATTTTGAGACATTTGTAAAAGTGATATTTTAACAAGATGAATGTAATTCATGTTAACTCCTGCAGGTCAGCGCTTGCAAAATGATTACATCTGGGACAAACTTTTCTGTGAGTCTGAACCTCAGTTCTCATACCGTCTTCCTCTGATGCTTATCTAATTCACATTCAGTAGTACTACTACTAGTACTACTAGTAGAAGGTAATACATTAAAATTGATATCTTTGTGTTATTGTCTTATTGTCAGAAACCAGAGATCACCTCCATCTCTCCCAGTGTCGTGTCTTTCTATGGCAGCAACGATGCAGTGTTGTCTGGTCTTAACCTTGGTAACGTGACCAGAGTGAGGTTCCAGTTAGACATGAACTGCATGCTACAAGAGTGAGTCCGTTTTATGGGCAACTAAGATTAAGTTTACACTTAAGCATAATCTAACAATCGTATCTTACAATGCTTTTATGGAAATGCTATCCATATTATAAACTGACAGTAGATTCAACACTTAGTGTGCGCTGCACTTTCCTAAAGCTGGAGACTGGATTTTTGTGGGTCACACATTGTAGCAAATCTAGATTATAAACTCCAGTTTGGTGTTACAGCAATTTAGAGACCTCAGTCTTTATCTTTAGGAAAGCTTCAAAATTGAACCTTTTAGCTTGTTTTCACCTTCACCAGTTTAGGGTTTTTTCAGAAATGTTAGAATGATTTGACCACATAGATATCCGTTTTCAGTTTCCATATCTTTCTTTAGTTTTTATATGATGCAATAGCACTAGAATTATCACTTGGGTGTGTCGATTTATGCTTATCTTGGTTAGAAAGTGAAACTGACGTTTAATTATGTTGTGGCAGATTGCTATGATTCTGGCTGCTTTGAAGTTTTCTGCATATTGTTCACATTCTAACAAGTTCCTTATGCAAAAATAATAATACCAGTATCATCTCTCTGGTCAGATCTCCTGTATGGAGTAACACTGGTGAGAGTCTGAAGTTTCACATTCCCAGTTCCAATAAAGGCGTGGTCAAAGTATGTGTTGTCCTACCCGATGACAGTTGCCATGGTAATGCTCTAATCACCTACCAGTCATCACCATCCTGCACCAGTATTGCACCAAGCAGCACCTGGATCAGGTATGACAGCATTGGTTGGCTTTTTTATATTCCCAACACAGATGATGATGCATAAAACCTGTTTTTAAAATTAAGAGGAGATGCTTCATTTACTGAACATCACACACACACTTCTTATATACTGTAGTACAGGAAATGTGGTCCTAATGACAGTAAAATACAACGAGAGATGACGCGATGATTTAACACTTTGACTATGGGGAAAGTTTACAAGACTACAAGCCTGAGCATGTGAAAGAATAGTCTTCCTGACTGAGCACTGGTAGAGCTTCATTATAACTGACAAATTCATTTAGCTTTACAAATTACAACACTGTCAAGACTAAAATCTATCAAAAATAATTTGATATCTGGGATCTGCCCACAGCGCTTTGTCACTATTAAAAGACATGATAGTCAAGGTATGTTTTATTATAACAGTTGATGTACATATAGCCGTAACATACAAATAAAAACGTGAACATGTAACATGGCTTGTCACTGTACATATTAGGAGGTGTTATCACTGGTTGCGCCATGTTGGCCCCAGTTTTATCATTTTAGCACTTTCCCATTGCAAAAAACTGAGCCCTTCCTCAGGGTTGTAACATTACCATTTCTAGCATGGTGGTTTGTCTCTCCTCATGTGAGCATGCACAGCATTCTGATGTGCTCCCTTTGTTGTGATCATAGTTGTGATGCAAGTTCTTGAAGGAACTAGGGTGCTAGTCAGCAGCAGCACTTGTTTGTTTGCTAGCTGCAGGCCTAGGAATGCCAATATTGGTTTTACACTGGTTGAACACTTTGGTTCGTCATGACATTTATTATGAGTATTCACAATCCTCAGAGGAAGACTCTTAATGGTTTTAATGACCTCCTTGTGTTTACTACACATGTTTCTCTTGTAGTGCAACCCCAGGCCAAAAAGTCAACTTGAAATGTTGTTAAATAACCACTAGGCTGACCTCGATGAAATTTGTAGTGGGTATTCAAGATCCCCTAGGGATGAACCAGAATGTTTTTGAGGACCATGTTAGTAACCCTTTTTTTAATGTTCTACAGGTAGCCACATTTTCAGGGTGGTTCTTATTTTGTCCAATCATATTGTAGAGTGTACTGAACACTGAAGCTACCAGGGGCCACATGTATGTAGTTGACCCCAAAGCGATGTGTATGTAGATGAAAATCCACATGTGGTTGCCACAGATGTATTTTTACCATCACATTATCGTATCACTATCATCATAAGAAAATGCTTTCTCTGGTATCAAATCTGTGTTCAATTTCCTCTTCTCTGATTGGCTGCTGCTCTGTGTCCTGCAGTGGAAAGAGAAAGCTCACACTCACAGGATCCCACCTAGAGTTTGTGGAAGGGATCGTACACGAACACAAACAGACAGACGTCAGACCTCCCATACAGGAAGTCAAACCTCTCAGAGACAGCAATTTACAGGTGGGTCTCTCCACAAGCACAATGTCGAATTGCATTATTATCATCATCATCATGTCGTGCTGCATTACAGTACATTGTCACATTCTATCACAACATGCTAAAGTATAGCACATCAGACTTAGACTGTTAAACTGCATTTCATCAAATCACTTGTGTCTTTACAAATGTGCAAAAGCATTTTCTGTTATGCTTCAGTATGTCACGTCACATCATCTAGTATTGTTATCTTCTCTGACATCATATTTATGTCTTATTGTGTTCAACCAGTGTCACTCTGTTTCTTTGTATATATATATATATATATATATATATATATATATATGTGTGTGTACATACATATATATATATATATATATATATATATATATATATATATATATGTACATACACTCCTCCTTGAACTGCCACCTTATCGTGGTGGAGGGGTTTGTGTGCTCGTATGATCCTAGGAGCTATGTTGTCGGGGGCATGATGCTCCTGGTAGGGTCACCCAAGGCAAACAGGTCTAACCAGACTAAGAGCAGTTCACTAACCCTCTATGGAGTACAACATAAAAAGGACCGTGAAGTCGCCCGGTATGGCGCAGCCGGGGCCCCACCCTGGAGCCAGGCCCGGGGTTGGGGCTCGTATGCGAGCGGCTGGTGGCCGGGCCTTTGCCCGCGGGGCCCGGCCGGGCTCAGCCCGAAGCGGCGACGTGGGCCCGACCTCCTGTGGGCTCACCCCCCACAGAGGTGGCCATAGGGGGTCGGTGCAGAGTGGATCGGGCGGCGGTCGAAGGCGGGGGCCCCGACGGCCTGATCCCCGGACACAGCGGTTGGCTGTTGGGACGTGGAACGTCACCTCACTTGGGGGGAAAGAGCCTGAACTTGTGCGGGAGGTTGAGAGGTACCGGCTAGAGATAGTCGGGCTCACCTCCACGCACAGCTTGGGCTCCGGAACCCAGCTCCTCGAGAGGGGCTGGACTCTCCACTTCTCTGGAGTTGCCCATGGTGATCGGCGGCGAGCTGGTGTGGGCTTGCTCATAGCTCCCCAGCTTAGCCGCCATGTGTTGGAGTTCACCCCGGTGAACGAGAGGGTCGCCTCTCTGCGCCTTCGGGTCGGGGAGAGGGCTCTTGCTGTTGTTTGCGCCTACGGGCCGAATAGCAGTACGGAGTATCCAGCCTTCTTGGAGTCCCTGGGGGGGGTTCTGAGAGGGGCCCCGACTGGGGACTCCATTGTTCTGCTGGGGGACTTTAACGCTCACGTGGGCAATGACAGTGATACCTGGAGGGGCGTGATTGGGAGGAACGGCCTCCCAGATCTGAACCCGAGCGGTGCTCTGTTGTTGGACTTCTGTGCTAGTCACAGTTTGTCTATAACGAACACCATGTTCGAGCATAGGGGTGTCCATAAGTGCACGTGGCACCAGGACACCTTAGGCCGGAGGTCGATGATCGACTTTGTTGTCGTTTCATCTGATCTCCAGCCCTATGTTTTGGACACTCGGGTGAAGAGAGGGGCTGAGCTGTCAACTGATCACCACCTGGTGGTGAGTTGGATCCGCTGGCGGAGGAGGAGGCTGGACAGACCTGGCAGACCCAAACGTACTGTGAGGGTCTGCTGGGAACGCCTGGCTGAACACTCTGCCAGGGAGGTCTTTAACTCCCACCTCCGGGAGAGCTTCTCCCAGATTCCGAGGGAGGCGAGGGACATTGAGTCTGAGTGGACCATGTTCTCTGCCTCCATTGTCGACGCGGCTGTTCGGAGCTGTGGCCGCAAGGTCTCTGGTGCCTGTCGTGGCGGCAACCCCCGAACCCGGTGGTGGACACCAGAAGTAAGGGCTGCTGTCAAGCTGAAGAAGGAGTCCTATCGGACCAAGTTGGCCTCTGGGACTCCTGAGGCAGCTGACGGGTATCGGCAGGCCAGGCGTGCTGCAGCTCGGGCAGTTGCGAAGGCAAAAACTCCGAGCTGGGAGGAGTTCGGGGAGGCCATGGAGGAGGACTACCGGTCGGCCCCGAAGAAATTCTGGCAAACCGTCCGGCGCCTCAGGAGGGGGAAGCAGTACTCTGCCAACACTGTTTACAGTGCGGGTGGGGAGCTGTTGACCTCGACTGGGGATATCGTCGGGCGGTGGAAGGAATACTTTGGGGATCTTCTCAATCCCACCGTCACGTCTTCCATCGAGGAAGTGGAGGCTGATGACTCAGAGGGGGACTCGTCCATTACCCAAGCCGAAGTCACTGAGGTGGTTTGCAAGCTCCTGTGGCAAGGCACCGGGGGTGGATGAGATCCGCCCTAAGTATCTTAAGTCTCTGGATGTTGTGGGGCTGTCTTGGTTGACACGCCTCTGCAACATTGCGTGGCGGTTGGGGACAGTGCCTTTGGAGTGGCAGACCGGGGTGGTGGTCCCTCTTTTTAAAAAGGGGGACCGGAGAGTGTGCGCCAACTACAGGGGGATCACACTGCTCAGCCTCCCCGGGAAGGTTTACGCCAGGGTACTGGAGAGGAGAATTCGGCCGATAGTCGAACCTCGGATTCAGGAGGAACAATGCGGTTTTCGTCCTGGTCGGGGAACACTGGACCAGCTATATACCCTTCATAGGGTGCTCGAGGGTGCATGGGAGTTCGCCCAACCAGTCCACATGTGTTTTGTGGATCTGGAGAAGGCATTCGACCGTGTCCCTCGTGGTTTCCTGTGGGGGGTGCTTCAGGAGTATGGGGTCCGGGGCTCTTTGCTAAGGGCTGTCCGGTCCCTGTATGAACGGAGCAGGAGTCTGGTTCGCATTGCCGGCAGTAAGTCAGACCAGTTCCCGGTGCGTGTTGGACTCCGGCAGGGCTGCCCTTTGTCACCGGTTCTGTTTATAATTTTTATGGACAGAATTTCTAGGTGCAGCCAAGGGCCGGAGGGGGTTCTGTTTGGGAACCACAGGATCTCATCTCTGCTTTTTGCAGATGATGTTGTCCTGTTGGCTTCTTCAGGCCAGGACCTACAGCATGCTCTGGGGCGGTTTGCAGCCGAGTGTGAAGCGGCTGGGATGAGAATCAGCACCTCCAAGTCCGAGGCCATGGTTCTCGACCGGAAAAAGGTGGCTTGCCCTCTCCGGGTTGGTGGAGTTATCCTGCCTCAAGTGGAGGAGTTTAAGTAGCTCGGGATCTTGTTCACGAGTGAGGGAAGGATGGAGCGTGAGATTGACAGGCGGATTGGTGCGGCTTCCGCAGTGATGCGGTCGCTGTACCGGTCCGTCGTGGTGAAGAGGGAGCTGAGTCGAAAGGCAAAGCTCTCGATTTACCGGTCAATCTACGTTCCGACTCTCACCTATGGTCATGAGCTTTGGGTAATGACCGAAAGAACAAGGTCGCGGATACAAGCGGCCGAAATGAGTTTCCTCCGCAGGGTGGCTGGGCGCTCCCTTAGAGATAGGGTGAGAAGTTCAGTCACTCGGGAGGAGCTCGGAGTAGAGCCACTGCTCCTTCACATCGAGAGGAGTCAGTTGAGGTGGCTCGGGCATCTGTTCCGGATGCCTCCTGGACGCCTCCCTAGGGAGGTGTTCCAGGCATGTCCCCCCGGGAGGAGGCCCCGGGGAAGACCCAGGACACGCTGGAGGGACTATGTCTCTCGGCTGGCCTGGGAACGCCTCGGTGTCCCTCCCGAGGAGCTGGCCGAGGTGTCTGGGGAGAGGGAAGTTTGGGCTTCCCTGCTTAGACTGCTGCCCCCGCGACCCGGCAACGGATAAGCGGGAGAAAATGGATGGATGGATGTACATACACTCCTGATCAAAATCTTAAGACCGGGTGAAAAATTACTAATATCCGCATTTCGCGCTGGTGGAACTTAACCACATTGTAAGTAGAGCTTCAGAATGCAAAAAGAAGAAACAGGAGCAAGAGACAGCTAAATAGAATCAGCAGTTTATTGAAAACTGCATTTAAACTCAAACAGGCTGTTTATCAGCTGATCAAAAGTTTAAGACCACAGCCCAAAATAGCCCAAAAATAGATCTAAAATTGTCAAAAATGGACTCAGTAGTACTCAGTAGCCCCACCATTCTTGTTCATCGTTTCAAAAATTAATTTAGGCATGCTTGATGTGAGTTTTTCCAGAAGGCTGGTGAGAACATTGCCCCATGTGGTTAAGATGTCTTCAAGAAGGGCATCCATGGACTGACGTCCATTTTTGTAAACTTCCCTTGCCATCCATCCAGCAGGAGTCCCTGCTGCAACATCTCCACAGAGCCAGCCGCATTTTGACGCCCCTGCACAAACTGAGGCTCCATTTTTACATTGAAGGAAAAAGCACGCCAGATCATGATGAAGCGTCCTCCAGTGTGCCACGTAGAAAACATCTCCAGTGGGATCTCCTTGTCATGCCAGTAACGTTGGAAGCCATCAGGACCATCCAGATTAAATTTTTCTTGTCAGAGAATAAAACTTTCTTCAACCTTCTAATGTCCCATGTTTGGTGCTCCCTTGCAAAGTGCAAATGGGCAAGTTTGTGGTGTGGGAGGAGACGTGGCCTTTAAAGACATTTTTTGTTCTTTAAGCCTTCTGTCGCAGATGCCGTCTTATGGTGATTGGGCTACAGTCAAAAAGTACAGTACAGTGAGGGTCTTAGTTTGGGTCAAGAATTGGCCTGTGTCTTCACGGACAGCCCGTCAGATCCTCCAGCTCAGTGCAGGTGAAATTTTTTTGGGTCTACCACTTGACTTTTTTTGTCCCATAACCCGCAGGATCTTTTAAGAAATTTAAAATGACTGCCTTACTGCGTCCAAGCTCGGCAGGGATGGTGCGTTGCAAGAAGCCTCGCTTGTGCAGCTCAACAATCCTTCCATGTTCAAAGATAGAAAATCTTTTTGCCTTTGACATCAGGGGGTCACGGCAGCATGAATGCCTGATAAAAAATGACACGAAAGCCAGATTTTTCCGCAGATTTTGACTTTTTAAGGCTGTGGTCTTAAACTTTTGATCAGCTGATAAACAGCCTGTTTAAGTTTAAATGCAGTTTTCAATAAACTACTAATTCTATTTTGCTGTCTCTTGCTCCTGTTTCTTCTTTTTGCATTTTGAAGCTCTACTTACAATCTGGTTAAGTTCAACCAGCGCGAAATGCGAAGATTAGTCATTTTTCACCTGGTCTTAAGATTTTGATCAGGAGTGTATATATATATATATATATATATATATATATATATATATATATATATATATATATATATATATATATATATATATATATATATATGTTGTATATCATCACATTGCTGTGTTTATTGTGTTACCATCCTCCTCATGTCATGCTATGGCATACACAGATATTCTATTATATATAACACTAGATGTTTTTTTTTATATTCTCTACAGACTCTCACTTATGAGACACCTGCAGCTCCAAAGGGGTTTTCTACAAGCACAGTGTCCCTGAAAGTAGCCAATGAAATCTTGCCCTGCTCCACAATAAACTACTATCCAGAGCCCGAGTTCATCAGTTTTACGTCCATACAGACAGGGAACGATGTCCGCATCACCATACAGGTAATGCATATATTTCTAGCAAACATGCACAAATATATGACATAAACATATAAAAGGTCAGCTTTTGTTTCTGTTGTCAGAAAAAAACAGACAAACTGGAGATGACCACAGCAGAGTTGTCAGTGTGGGGTGTTCAAGACGAAAAACAATACCCCTGCATCATGGAAGACAAAGATGAAAGTAACGAGACTGACTTCTTTATCTGTGAAATTCAACAGACACCCGGCCCCAACTTTCAGCACTTAATAGTAAATTTTTCATTCAAATTTCACCAATATAGATGATGATTTTACCTTTATTGAGATTGTAAGCTAAACTCCTTTTTTAATAACAGTGCTGTTATTGTTTTCCAGATTACATATGGTGACAAGACAGTAAGACTAGGGCCTCCATCTTTATTAAATCGGGTCCTTGTGATAGTGCGTTTTCTGCTGATACCCTGTATTACTGCTGGTAAGTACATAAAGTAGACTTGACTGATGAAGTGATTTTGGTCCAGTCAGTGTGATCGCTCTCTGTACGATGAAATCTGCTTTTATTGCATCAATGCATAAATTAAACAATGATGTGAAAACATGAATTGGAATTGATTTGAACCATTTGAATTCAATTCCATTCTTTTTGCCCGTCTGTTTGCTTTAAATCAAGAACTGTGTTTGTCTTTCAGTGTTGGTGATTATCTGTCGATGGCAAAAGAAGCTCACTGCTAAAATGAAGTATGAACAACAAACCTGATGGCTGTTTTACAACTCCATTCTCAAGATTGACATCATGCCTCAGGTTGATTTCCATTCCTTCTTGATACCCATTTCTCCACCTGCGGGTTACTGGAGTAAAGTTCACTCTTTGGTGTCAAAATTATGTCGAGGGACACAACCTTCACCATACGACGGGTGTAACAGTGCTTCCTCTTGCAACCACTCTCAATATTGTGTGATGTATAATTGTGTCTTGGAGACCTCCTCTGTTCTTGTTAATTGCTGCCATGTTTTAGTTTTTTCTTTTACTTTCAATTTTTGTACTAACAAGGTACAATGAGGTGCTGATGAGTGGGTTTTGTTATCGTTGGACAGAGCTAGGCTAGCTGTGTCCAAGTTTCCTATCTTTATGCTAAGCTAAGCTAAACGGCTATTGGCTGTAGCTTCATATTTACTGTACAAAGTCATATCAGTCATATCATCTCAATCCCCACCAGAAAGCAAATAAATGCTGTAGTTTTTTGGTATATAGAGTCTATACATCTTTCATGTAAAGTAATGGTAATATTTTGGATTCTGAATATTATTATTGAGGGACAATTAGAACATTAATATACTGTAGTTTTCCCATTTTGGGTGTCAGGATATCAGACTGTAAATGAGATTTTGTAATAAAGTTATTCTTTTTTCTTCAGAGTGAAGTGTAGTTTGTAGTTTGAATCCTTTATAATGGCAGAGCTATTGTGACAGGACATAGGCTGGCATGTTTGTTCCGTGTCTCTGCATGTACCCAGTGTAATTTATTCCTCTAAATCGTTACTGAAAAAACAAGCAGTGACTGCAGCCTGTGTCCTGTACTGAAAAAAACAACCTTAAACTCATCTTCCAGCGGTTTACTTCAGATGACTGACAAAAGAAAGTGGATGTTTAACATCTCTTGAGGCCTGACCGAGGTAGCACCCACAACCACTGAAAGCTATTCTTTGCAAAGTTTGTGTGGCTGTCACACAGGTGAAAAATCTGTGCTCTGGTGTCCTCTAAGGCCGTGTCCTGGTGATTAAGGTGTCTAACATCTTTATCCAGCAGAAGGCCAGTTTGTCCAAAGACACTGTAGCATCTAGTTGAATTAATGAAAGCCAGGACTTATGATCTATGTTGATAGATAGAAATATAGAGAGACAGAGAGAGAGACGCACAGCAGCAGCAAAACAATAACTAACTATAAACTGTAATGGAGATATGCTAGTAACAACAATAATAATAATAATAAATGTAATGGAGGTCGTGTAGGACCACAGCAGCAGCCTCCATCCATGAGAACCTGCTGAATGAGAGAGCACAAAAACTTGAATACAAAGTTATTTGTAGCAGTGTGGGTAATTGATGATGAACAGATGCACAAACAGTTAACGATTAATGTGAATTCATGATTTTTTTTTAATGAACGAAGTAATAAAGAAAAACAAAAGATTCAGACTGCTCCATTATTGGGTGCCTGTGTTGGAGTTGGTGCAGCAGGGCAGGCCAGCGAAGTCTGCGCTGTGTTTGGAGCATTGTACCTCGAGGAAGAGGCGACCTCATACATCTGTGGCTGATAACACCACTGATGCAGAGGGGCAGCCAGTGGAGTATGTGAGGGTGTCAGGACGGTGCTGAGACCTGGCTCCATCACACCTGTCGGTGGGTGTGGAATGTGCATCACACCTAAATGTGGAGCATGCATCACACCTGAGTGTGGAGCATGCGTTACAGTCACACCTGACTGGGTGTGTGGAGCCATGATCGGTGTCTGGACTCCAGGTCTGGATGCAGACGCTGCAACACAAACAACAACACAACATTTTAACTCTGTTCTGGTTTCTTTTGAATAAAATACATCATTCAGTCTCAGTCAGATACAAAGAACCCTTGTGCCTCAGTGTTATTGTTCACTTTGTGGGGAAGTTGTTTTGTGCTGTTTATATTGAATCTAATAAAACTTGATCTGTAATGACTCTGAACTCCGTCTTAAAGGCCTGAATGAGCTGGTTTCTCCTCTACAAGCTCTTATATTGGTGTAGTGTTCAGCAGCACTTCAAAACTTTTAGCTACTTTAATTTAATTATTTAAAATGATGTGTGCAGTGATGTCAACATGTTTGAGTTGTGTGTGAGCACAGTGTACTGAGGTCAGAGGACAACACACTGTCAGTAAGCACACACACACACACACACACACACACACACACACACACACACTGACACACAGTTACAGGCTCGTTTGAATCATGAAATGCTACAAAACCCTTTAAAGTTTGGTTTGTTCTCTGCTCATGAGACAATACATGAAAATCACAAACCACTGTAACGATGTGCAGATTTAGAATTTGAGGACCTTTTACTGTAGAAAACAATTTTTTACCAAACTCTGATCAAGTTTGTGACACTGAGTGTGTCAAACATACAGAGCCAACACACGTACCCTCTGTCCCAGGACGGTGTTTACAGCCACACTCCCTCTGGTCCTCACTTCAGGCTCAACGGTTGGCCATTGCTCCTTCATGAAGAGCATAAAAGCATTTGGCGGCTTCTTGACATAGTGGGGGTCTTCCTCCTGCGTGCTCTCACGCTTTCTCTTCCTACAGGACAAAATAACAGAGTCAGCTCGTCTTACCACTGTGTGAAACTGCGAGGAGACAAGTCTCTTCAAAAGAAGAACATTTTGATCAAAGCTGTCAGAGCAAACTTACTTTGAGTTGGAGGTCGTCGATGGAGCAGGGACAGAGACAGGAGGAGCAAGACCTCCTGGTGGAAGCTCGTATAAAGGCTGTCCATTGCTGCACAGAAACAGATACACACTTTAGACAGACAGTAGAAAGAGTGTGTGACGACATAAGCTGTGTTCACTCACTGTGTTTGTTTGCATTTATGTGTGTGTTACTTACAATATGCCAACAAAGCGGAGGTTCTGAGTGATGCCTTCAGGAAGCCTCACCGTTGGTACATCATTACACTGGAGATGTATGAGGAGGCTGTATCATCATCAGCCGCCATTAACAAATATCTGTATCAATACAGGTATTGATCTACTCTTAATGAGACCTGTCCCTAACCTATACTTAAGTCTCTTACCTGTTCCTGGCTATTAGCAGCTGCCTGACTGTGCAGGGGAACTGGCTGCACAGTGGCACACCCATCATGTCCTCCACCCTGACTCTCTGCTGGCCGAGGGTCAGTGTTGACCTCAGGCTCAGCAGGGTCAGTAGTCAACATGTCCTTTAGCAGGTTGTCGAGAGTGGAAGCCACCTCTTCCAGCTCCAGCTCCTCCATAACTGATTTAACTGTTTCTGCAAGTATGATAGTTAATATTAACTGAAGAGCTATCAGTTTAACTACTTACTTAACAGCTTTAGTGTTCACTGACGGTTCAGTTCGCTCTCGTTCTTCAGGTTTGGATATTACACCTTTCCTTCAGATGTGAAGCTCTGAGTTCATCTGACTGAGTTCATCTGACTCTCACTGTCTGATATGTTCTATGACGTCACCACATTCCAATATTCCATTCTTATTTATGCACTGGAGCTCTTCACTGGTAACCATCACAATTATCAATGTCCCCATGTCCATCATCTATCAAAAGCCAAGGTGGCCATGATGGCTCTCGCCTGTTGTACTAATAAACAATAAATAAACAGAAAGTTTATGGCACGGTCGAGTCTTCATTAATTCAATTCAGTTCAATTCAATTTTATTTATATAGATAGATAAATAGAGAGCGATAGAGAGACACAGATGCACAGCAGCAGCAAAACATTAACTAAGTATAAACTGTAATGGAGATATGGTAGCAATAATGACAAGGGGGGGGGCCTACCCCGGCAGTCTAGTCCTATAGCAGCATAACTAAGGGATGACCTGAGCCAGCCCTAACTATAAGCTCTATCAAAAAGGAAAGTCTTAAGTCTACTCTTAAAAGTGTTGACCGTGTCTGCCTCCAGAACCCAAAATGGTAGTTTGTTCCACAGAAGAGGAGCTTGATAGCTGAAAGCTCTGGCTCCCAATCTACTTTTGGAGACTATAGGAACCACAAGGAACCCAGCATTCTGAGAGCGCAGTGTTCTAGAGGGGTAGTAAGGTACTATGAGCTCTTTAAGATATGATGGTGCCTGACCATGAAGAGCTTTGTATGTGAGGAGAAGAATTTTAAATTCTATTCTAGATTTAACAGGTAGCCAATGCAGAGAAGCCAAAATGGGAGAGATGTGATCTCTGATCTTGGTTCCTGTCAGAACACGTGCAGCAGCATTCTGAATTAGCTGCAAAGTCCTAAGAGACTTACTGGAGCAGCCTGATAACAAAGAGTTACAATAGTCCAGCCTAGAAGTAACAAATGTGTGGACTAGTTTTTCTGCATCCGCTTTAGATACAATGCATGTGATTTTTGCGATGTTACGTAAGTGGAAGAAAGCAGTCCTCGAAATTTGTTTTATGTGGACATTAAAGGACAAATCCTGATCATTAGGCTTCATGAGGAGTGACGTTATGGCTGTGCTCATGTTTGCCTGAAGTCTTTAATTTTGTTTGATTTCATCTGTTTGTTGAAGAGTGGTGCTCTGATGGACCAGAAGTGTTTATAGAAGCCATCAGGTCCTGATGATTTATTATTAGGAGATATTAGTGAGTGCAATGGAAAGTTCATCCTGTGTTCATTGTTAATCAGCTGAATGAATATAGGCTGACATAAAAACATGTATTCATCATTTTATTAGTTTGATTTCTGCATTTGTTTTGTATTGTCTTTTTTTCTGTATGTTTGATCTTGAACTGGAAAATAAATCAACTTCAACAATGGACTTCTGATCTGGAGTACAATCCAACTGAAATGGTTCATCAGCAGCCTTTTGATTGTAAGTTTGATCATCATCATTGAAGTTGCCTCCTATCATGACAAAATCAAATGTTAAATAAAAAAAGGATGGTTCATCTGTGTTTGGGTCGTAAACATTACCACTGGCCGCGCTCCCTCCCACTTTCAACACTTCTCTTTTCGACAGCAGTTCGCCTCCACTGCGCTTTTACGCACGACTCCAGTGACACTGTGGAGGAGAGCAGAGTGTCATGAAGGCCATGAGTGTGTGAGCGTTTTTGCTGCCCTCGCTGCAACAAGATGATCCTGCTGCCTGGTCTGTTGTTCATTCTCTGGGGAGAACCGGGTCGGTGCCTTGACGAGAAAGGATTCACTTTTGATGGACACATCCGCCAATTCGCCGTGGCCAACAACACGGTTTACATCGCTACACAGGAGAAACTGTACCAGCTGAGCCACGACCTGACTCTGGTCCAGAGTGTGACCCAGAGAGGAATCTTGAAGGGTGGGCCATCACCGACTGATGCAGAGTTTCACCGGGTCTCTGAGGCGGATAAGGGGAACGCAACTTTCAGCGTCAACATTTTGCTGCCGTTTGTTGAAAATGGATCTGTGATCAGCTGCGGTTTGACCGACAACAAGTGCGGTTACTGCGAGCTGCTGGACCCAAAGAACTTTTCAAATGTGCTGTACCGGGAACACATCCTGGTGGGACCCCCGTGGAGCCGCAGCGCGTCCGTCGGATTCCTGGTGAACGTGGAGAAGACTCCGGGCCGGACCGAGACTTACATTCTGACTGCCATACAGCAAGGCAAATCCACAAAGAACAGCTGCTCCCTTGGATCAGATGCGGTGAACCTTCATGATACGAATGACAAACAGACAGGAGGTATCTTTTCCTTATCCGACGAGTCCACCGCTAGGTTAACGAGTGGACGCAACGTGGAGTTTGTGGATGGATTTCAGATTAATTCCATCATTTATCTTTTCTCCAACCTGCCCTCAAAGGACAAACGCAACGAAGTCCGTCTGATTTGGCTTGAAGGGAAAACAAGCAAAAGTCATACTTTAAAGTCTCTGCGGGGCGCGACTCTCAGCATCTCTGATGGAGGTGAAGGCAGCAGACTCGTCGCCTCCTCGGTGATCCCGGGTGGGCCGCCGGTGCTCTGGAGCGGCGTGTTCAGTGTGGATGGAGCACAAACCAACACCGAGCTGGTGTTGTTTGACATCAGCCCTGATCTCACCGGAGACACCGACAAGGATCCAGATTTCTGCAGTACCTGTACAGACAAGCCCAAACCAACGGTGGGTCGTTGTATTCTAACGTTTTTAAGAGTTCGGATATACTGTTGTTTACACCTGTTACAACAGTGTCAGGCAGATCACTTCACGTTTCTGGAAAATAAAGAAACACAACTTGAAGATGTCCAATGAGCTTTAGGCATTAAGGAAATCTTTGACTCTTGAAAACAAAATCCAATGTTAGGATTCTCTACAGAAAAATCTAAGACTTACATTTTACATTACATTAATACATTAATTTGCTTTTAGCCTGCTCATGGTATTCTGTATTTTTCATATTCTTATAACTTTACAAAGTGCTTTAAAAACTAAACGAACAAGGTTCAGACAAGCTCGAAAAATAATGCCAGGAAACATATTTTCAAACAAAAAAAGACAAAATACTGTGTCATATCACATGATTAAAGTTTTCCCTCAGGGGAGTTTTGCATAATCTCAAACATTTCCACAATGATTAAACTATACTGACTATTTCCAAGTGCAGTCTTGACTGCATGTGACAGATTAATTGAGGAAGGAACTAGATTTTGCTGACTGATGTTTGGTTTATTTCACAATCAAAGCAAAACTGAAGCTAAAAAAAGTCTTTAAATGGTGAGTGGTCAATTTCTTATAGAGTTAGTGACAAAATAATTCAAATGTCAGCAGCGCAGTCACATACAGTAGCCATGCTGTACAGTCTGAATTAACATAACTCATTTAAACACCCGGCAGTTCATTGAGCTTTGAGCAGCAATACTTTCAATACCCTCAATACTTCAAAGCTGTTCTCTTCAGGAATCCATATATACCTGTTGGCTCCAAATCTGATAATAAATGTGTTTGTATTTCTCAGCCAAAGACACTGAAGCTGAAGAAGGTGCTCCTCAAGCAGAGCAACATGACTTCTGTGCTGGCAGTGAGGCAGAAGGCCTGGATGGTTTTCTTTATTGGGACGGGAGATGGGCAGCTCATTAAGGTGAGTATAAGAAGTTCAATGATGGGAAAACTATCCATTATTGGAAAAATGACTGAGGATCAATCAAAAACACTGCCTTCTATTTATTAACGGTGAACAAAATTAACTTTAAGTCACAGTGACATGAAAAAGCCTATTTTTCAGCAGCTTACTGCTCGTGTCATATTATCCAAATATATTTTATTTAGAAATCATAATTTATTTTATTTTTTATCTCATTCTACTAATTCTATTAATTCAGTCTGAAACTCTTTAGAATCTAAAAGTGGGATAAATAATGTCCGACTCTTCCGATTGACTTCCTTTCACCCTTTTTTTATTTAAGTGGAAATATTCATTTCTGTCCATTCATTTAGCTTTTTTGTTAAAGATGATAAAAAGATTGATAATATAACTTTTTCACATTTTCATTCATTTAACAATGCAATAAAACAGTTTGATTTAAACATACGAGTAAATAAAAATAAACAAAAACAACAAAACATAAATCAGTAAATGATTAACATGCATGCCAGTGGTCAATATAAATAAACTGAGTGAAGTGAAAACACAGAAACTGTTCTCCCAGTTTCTATTGATGCTTTTATGTTTTAATATGAAAAAAAAAAAAGTTAAAACATATCACCTTTGTCACTGACATAAATCCAATCTGGCCACAGCTATGGTGATTACATTTTCATACAGCCACTATTCAAACATGTAGGAATATATCTGATCGTCAAAGGTTAGATTTTTAGTAGCATTTTTTTTAACTTATTTTCTTTCTACATGTACAAGTAAAACAAAAACATAATTGTGAAAAATGAAACTGCATAGAGGGGATTACAGTTTATATCCAGTAGTACATTTTTATTCTCTTTTATTCTCTCGACATTGGATGGCTCTTTATTCCCTCTAGCATGTTTGGTGCCTTAAAAGATGTTTGCCTTTAATGTTAGGTGTGGTAAAGAAAGGGATCCAGTTATTTCAGTTTGTGGATGTGTGTTGTGTTACACACATATGATACCATTCTGAAATACTGATGTTCACTGACATTTTCCACTTCCACAGGTTTTAGCCAGACATTCCATTAAACCCGTAGTTCTCAAAGTGTGGGGCGCGCCCCACTGGTGTGGAATAGAGACGTGACAGGTGGGGCGCGCCAAACGGGAGGAAAATTTCCTTTTTATGCCTATCTTTATCCAGACATCCCAACTCTCTCGGAAGTTCCGGGAGTCTCCCGCATATTGATAGCGGCTCCCTGACGCCCGCAAATGAGATCCGATCTCCCGGAATCTGGAGCAAGACCGCGCACTAGACTGGAGAGTGACTGCGTGTGTGTGTGTCTGTGTGACTATAAATGCAGCGCGTGTGAGCGCAAAGTGTCCTTATAGCTGTGTTTCCGCTTATTAGACCGATCACCGAAAAAGTTTGAGAACCACTGCATTAAACTATGATAAAGCTTATGAGTAATCCTCAATGTTTTTTGATGGTATGCATTGATCACCACTTCTACCACTGGATTCTTCTGGTGTCTCCCTTTTTACTTTTTTAATGTAATGTTCTCTTAGTTGAAGATATTTAAGCAAGTCTTTATTCTTAAGTGCAAATCTGTTCTTCGAATCTTGACAGCCTCTTCACTTTTTCATTTTCAGTAACAACAAAGAGCAGTCATCCCTTTTTTTCATCCATTCTTTAAATGTTGAATCATACAACCCTGGCTTGAATTCACGATCCAAAGCTATCCATTTTAACATTTTCTGCCCTTTTTCAATTTAAGTTGTCTGGTAAGAGTTGTGATAGCTGTTGACTTCATCTTTTAGATACTAAACCATAGACATGCTTTAACAGTGTTTCCACAGGACTGTGGCAGGAAATCTCACAGTGTGTTGCCTTGTGTTTGTGGTCAACCAAGGTGTCAGTTTGACAGAAGTTTCAGAAGCAGCATAATCTTCTCATTGGTTGAAATCATGTCAGTGGTTGGAAAAGGAAAAAACTGTTTTACACACTGAAGTTTATGGTGGGGAGGCAAGCTTGTGGTGAAATCATACTTTCTGTAGAGTGTTTGTCCCCATGTTTTGACAGTCCCTTCTTTCCAGTTCAGTTTTTGTCTTGTACCTTAAAACAACAGACAAAGCTACATTCTTGTTGTCAGCTTGTCGTGGACAAGAACTATCACACCGCCTGTCCCAGGGTGCTCTACAGGGCCAATGACGACCGTCAAGTGTTTCTCAAAATGCATCTGGATCACGTGGATCGTAAACATGTGTACGTGCCGCTTCTACCAAACCACGTAAGTACATTGTATCATGTATCATCATTGTACATGTATCATGTGTAAGACTTTCATTTTGAATTTTTAAGATTTTACTTTTATTATCACAATGTCACATGCATATATACGGTATTTTAAAGTGTTGCTAAGTCGCTGTTCTGTTCTAGATGGAGCGTGTACCGGTGTCAAAGTGCAGCACATACACAAATGTGCAGGACTGTTGGTCTGCACAGGATCCATACTGTGTCTGGTGCAGCTCTAAAACAAGGTCAGGGAAACAACATGTGCAGCTGACACTTTCAAACAATTCTAAACTTGGTTTAAACGTCATTTTCTCTTCCTAGTTGCACATTTGAAGATGACTGCCCAGATTCAGACTGGGTATCTATTCCTGATGATTCTCAACACAAAATGCTTTCCTACAAAGTTGTAAAGGACAGCACTGATCAGGTACAGATTACATACAAGTCTTACCTATAATCAGTTGTGACCGTCAGTTATTTCTCTTTTAACACTTACACACCTTCCTTTCTCAGATCACACTTCACATCCAGACACACTTGACTCTGGGCCAGCAGGCGCTGTCTAAATTCACCTGTCAATTCTCTCCAAGTTCCACTTCCAGTGAGTTTTGTAGCAGGGCAGGCCCTCCTCCACAATTCCCACAATGCACCTGCATCCTCACAAATAGCACACTTCCTGTTGAAGGTAAGTGACGTTTGATACATAAAACAATACAGTGAATTTAACCCTGACAATCAAAGACCTTCACATTGTGTCGTCTTGTGTTATATATTTGTTACATCACACAACAAGTGTGTTGCTAAAACATTATGACCGACACTCTGACATTCACTGTATTATTTTCAATTAACAGGTCTGGATGTCAGAGTTAAGATTAGACTTGGGAACACACAAATTCATGACAGCCTAAAGATATCCAACTGTGCTGACATCAGGGGACCACCAACTTCTGTCCTGTAAGTCCACTTCCATGTAGCAGCCTGGATTTGATTCCAGTCTGCGACACTTTGCTGCATGCCCCCCACCCTGTCCTTTCTGTTCTAAAGGATCAGTGTGTAGGATTTAGTGGCATTGAACAGTGTACATGCAGAATGCAATCACCTCCACTCACCCTCCCATTCCAAGCATCAGGGAATAACTACGATGAATGTGAAACACCAAAGACTGTGAAACTCCCTATCTAGAGCCAGTTTGGTTTTCTGTTCTAGGCTACTGTAGAAATATTGTGGTACAACATGGCAGATACTGTGGAAGAGAATCCACAGTGTCTGTAGATATAAAAAGCATTTATTTTCAGGTGATTATACAATAATGAAAACATGAAGTTATGAATATTCTATTTCTGCCATATTCTGTAAATAGAGCACCCTAAATCTCACACACTGGGTCTTTAAGCTGTTGCTGAAACACATGATCAGTCAGATGCATCACTAATGAAATTAGTAGGCCACAGATCCACTTCAGGAATCACTTCAGGGTATATTCTAGCTAGTTTTGTTTTGAAAATACGGGTACAATGTACAACTATGAACTATATAAGTACCTTGCATGCACTTACAGAATAGGAATGTATGTCTCTAAGGGCCAAGGCCTAGATGTCATCCAAAATTAATGAGATGAAAGAATACAGAACTGACTACATGTGTCTATAGGACTGAGTAGGTAGAGTAGAAATTGTCGGTTGTAATCGGACCCCAAAGAGATTATTTTTTCCAAAACTGGGTCCAAATTAATAACTTCATTGACTTTTGAAATGGCTAGAGTAAGTGGAGCACTCAAAATGGGAGGTAGCCTTCATAGAGACTGAAGCTACACATGAAGATGAAAATGCATAAAGTGAAGCAAAGAACAGATGTTTGTAGCCCAGTAGTAAAACTGTATTGCACCACTTGCCATGGTCATGTTTCATCATCGGTATTACTATCTCATGGTATCAACAACAATAGTTTTTTATCATTTTTCTCTTCAGGTGTCGGCAGTGTATCCAGGCTGGATGTGGCTGGAGCACAAACGGCTGTTTGTGGTCACAACAAGGAGAGCAGAATGTAATGATGCATGTTTTTATGTATTTATCTAACATAAGCTTTTCCAGACTACATGCATGTTTGCATCCAGCAGCACATTCATTTTGAGACATTTGTAAAAGTGATATTTTAACAAGATGAATGTAATTCATGTTAACTCCTGCAGGTCAGCGCTTGCAAAATGATTACATCTGGGACAAACTTTTCTGTGAGTCTGAACCTCAGTTCTCATTCCTTCTTCCTCTGATGCTTATCTAATTCACATTCAGTAGTACTACTACTAGTACTACTAGTAGAAGGTAATACATTAAAATTGATATCTTTGTGTTATTGTCTTATTGTCAGAAACCAGAGATCACCTCCATCTCTCCCAGTGTCGTGTCTTTCTATGGCAGCAACGATGCAGTGTTGTCTGGTCTTAACCTTGGTAACGTGACCAGAGTGAGGTTCCAGTTAGACATGAACTGCATGCCACAAGAGTGAGTCCGTTTTATGGGCAACTAAGATTAAGTTTACACTTAAGCATAATCTTACAATCGTATCTTACAATGCTTTTATGGAAATGCCATCCATATTATAAACTGACAGTAGATTCAACACTTAGTGTGCGCTGCACTTTCCTAAAGCTGGAGACTGGATTTTTGTGGGTCACACATTGTAGCAAATCTAGATTATAAACTCCAGTTTGGTGTTACAGCAATTTAGAGACCTCAGTCTTTATCTTTAGGAAAGCTTCAAAATTGAACCTTTTAGCTTGTTTTCACCTTCACCAGTTTAGGGTTTTTTCAGAAATGTTAGAATGATTTGACCACATAGATATCCGTTCTCAGTTTCCATATCTTTCTTTAGTTTTTATATGATGCAATAGCACTAGAATTATCATTTGGATGTGTCGATTTATGCTTATCTTGGTTAGATAGTGAAACTGACGTTTAATTATGTTGTGGCAAATTGCTATGATTCTGGCTGCTTTGAAGTTTTCTGCATATTGTTCACATTCTAACAAGTTCCTTATGCAAAAATAATAATACCAGTATCATCTCTCTGGTCAGATCTCCTGTATGGAGTAACACTGGTGAGAGTCTGAAGTTTCACATTCCCAGTTCCAATAAAGGCGTGGTCAAAGTATGTGTTGTCCTACCCGATGACAGTTGCCATGGTAATGCTCTAATCACCTACCAGTCATCACCATCCTGCACCAGTATTGCACCAAGCAGCACCTGGATCAGGTATGACAGCATTGGTTGGCTTTTTTATATTCCCAACACAGATGATGATGCATAAAACCTGTTTTTAAAATTAAGAGGAGATGCTTCATTTACTGAACATCACACACACACTTCTTATATACTGTAGTACAGGAAATGTGGTCCTAATGACAGTAAAATACAACGAGAGATGACGCGATGATTTAACACTTTGACTATGGGGAAAGTTTACAAGACTACAAGCCTGAGCATGTGAAAGAATAGTCTTCCTGACTGAGCACTGGTAGAGCTTCATTATAACTGACAAATTCATTTGGCTTTACAAATTACAACACTGTCAAGACTAAAATCTATCAAAAATAATTTGATATCTGGGATCTGTCCACAGTGCTTTGTCACTATTAAAAGACATGATAGTCAAGGTATGTTTTATTATAACAGTTGATGTACATATAGCCGTAACATACAAATAAAAACATGAACATGTAACATGGCTTGTCACTGTACATATTAGGAGGTGTTATCACTGGTTGCGCCATGTTGGCCCCAGTTTTATCATTTTAGCACTTTCCCATTGCAAAAAACTGAGCCCTTCCTCAGGGTTGTAACATTACCATTTCTAGCATGGTGGTTTGTCTCTCCTCATGTGAGCATGCACAGCATTCTGATGTGCTCCCTTTGTTGTGATCATAGTTGTGATGCAAGTTCTTGAAGGAACTAGGGTGCTAGTCAGCAGCAGCACTTGTTTGTTTGCTAGCTGCAGGCCTAGGAATGCCAATATTGGTTTTACACTGGTTGAACACTTTGGTTCGTCATGACATTTATTATGAGTATTCACAATCCTCAGAGGAAGACTCTTAATGGTTTTAATGACCTCCTTGTGTTTACTACACATGTTTCTCTTGTAGTGCAACCCCAGGCCAAAAAGTCAACTTGAAATGTTGTTAAAAAAACCACTAGGCTGACCTCGATGAAATTTGTAGTGGGTATTCAAGATCCCCTAGGGATGAACCAGAATGTTTTTGAGGACCATGTTAGTAACCCTTTTTTTAATGTTCTACAGGTAGCCACATTTTCAGGGTGGTTCTTATTTTGTCCAATCATATTGTAGAGTGTACTGAACACTGAAGCTACCAGGGGCCACATGTATGTAGTTGACCCCAAAGCGATGTGTATGTAGATGAAAATCCACATGTGGTTGCCACAGATGTATTTTTACCATCACATTATCGTATCACTATCATCATAAGAAAATGCTTTCTCTGGTATCAAATCTGTGTTCATTTTCCTCTTCTCTGATTGGCTGCTGCTCTCTGTCCTGCAGTGGAAAGAGAAAGCTCACACTCACAGGATCCCACCTAGAGTTTGTGGAAGGGATCGTACACGAACACAGACAGACAGACGTCAGACCTCCCATACAGGAAGTCAAACCTCTCAGAGACAGCAATTTACAGGTGGGTCTCTCCACAAGCACAATGTCGAATTGAATTATTATCATCAGCATCATGTCGTGCTGCATTACAGTACATTGTCACATTCTGTCACAACGTGCTAAAGTATAGCACATCAGACTTAGACTGTTAAACTGCATTTCATCAAATCACTTGTGTCTTTACAAATGTGCAAAAGCATTTTCTGTTATGCTTCAGTATGTCACGTCACATCATCTAGTATTGTTATCTTCTCTGACATCATATTTATGTCTTATTGTGTTCAACCAGTGTCACTCTGTTTCCTTGTATATATATATATATATATATATATATATATATATATGTACATACACTCCTGATCAAAGACAGCTGATAAACAGCCTGTTTAAGTTTAAATGCAGTTTTCAATAAACTGCTAATTCTATTTTGCTGTCTCTTGCTCCTGTTTCTTCTTTTTGCTTTTTGAAGCTCTACTTACAATCTGGTTAAGTTCAACCAGCGCGAAATGTGAATATTAGTCATTTTTCACCTGGTCTTAAGATTTTGATCAGGAGTGTATACATATATATATATATATATATATATATATATATATATATATATATATATATATATATATATATATATATATATATATATATGTTGTATATCATCACATTGCTGTGTTTATTGTGTTACCATCCTCCTCATGTCATGCTATGGCATACACAGATATTCTATTATATATAACACTAGATGTTTTTTTTTATATTCTCTACAGACTCTCACTTATGAGACACCTGCAGCTCCAAAGGGGATTTCTACAAGCACAGTGTCCCTGAAAGTAGCCAATGAAATCTTGCCCTGCTCCACAATAAACTACTATCCAGAGCCCGAGTTCATCAGTTTTACGTCCATACAGACAGGGAACGATGTCCGCATTATCATCCAGGTAATGCATATATTTCTAGGAAACATGCACAAATATATGACATAAACATATAAAAGGTCAGCTTTTGTTTCCGTTGTCAGAAAAAGGCAGACAAACTGGAGATGACCACAGCAGAGTTGTCAGTGTGGGGTGTTCAAGACGAAAAACAATACCCCTGCATCATGGAAGACAAAGAAAAAAGTAACGAGACTGACTTCTTTATCTGTGAAATTCAACAGACACCCGGCCCCAACTTTCAACACTTAATAGTAAATTTTTCATTCAAATTTCACCAATATAGATGATGATTTTACCTTTATTGAGATTGTAAGCTAAACTCCTTTTTTAATAACAGTGCTGTTATTGTTTTCCAGATTACATATGGTGACAAGACAGTAAGACTAGGGCCTCCATCTTTATTAAATCGGGTCCTTGTGATAGTGCGTTGTCTGCTGATACCCTGTATTATTGCTGGTAAGTACATAAAGTAGACTTGACTGATGAAGTGATTTTGGTCCAGTCAGTGTGGTCGCTCTCTGTACAATGAAATCTGCTTTTATTGCATCAATGCATAAATTAAACAATGCTGTGAAAACATGAATTGGAATTGATTTGAACCATTTGAATTCAATTCCATTCTTTTTGCCCGTCTGTTTGCTTTAAATCAAGAACTGTGTTTGTCTTTCAGTGTTGGTGATTATCTGTCGATGGCAAAAGAAGCTCACTGCTAAAATGAAGTATGAACAACAAACCTGATGGCTGTTTTACAACTCCATTCTCAAGATTGACATCATGCCTCAGGTTGATTTCCATTCCTTCTTGATACCCATTTCTCCACCTGTGGGTTACTGGAGTAAAGTTCACTCTTTGGTGTCAAAATTATGTCGAGGGACACAACCTTCACCATACGACGGGTGTAACAGTGCTTCCTCTTGCAACCACTCTCAATATTGTGTGATGTATAATTGTGTCTTGGAGACCTCCTCTGTTATTGTTAATTGCTGCCATGTTTTAGTTTTTTCTTTTACTTTCAATTTTTGTACTAACAAGGTACAATGAGGTGCTGATGAGTGGGTTTTGTTATCGTTGGACAGAGCTAGGCTAGCTGTGTCCAAGTTTCCTATCTTTATGCTAAGCTAAGCTAAACGGCTATTGGCTGTAGCTTCATATTTACTGTACAAAGTCATATCAGTCATATCATCTCAGTCCCCACCAGAAAGCAAATAAATGCTGTAGTTTTTTGGTATATAGAGTCTATACATCTTTCATGTAAAGTAATGGTAATATTTTGGATTCTGAATATTATTATTGAGGGACAATTAGAACATTAATATACTGTAGTTTTCCCATTTTGGGTGTCAGGATATCAGACTGTAAATGAGATTTTGTAATAAAGTTATTCTTTTTTCTTCAGAGTGAAGTGTAGTTTGTAGTTTGAATCCTTTATAATGGCAGAGCTATTGTGACAGGACATAGGCTGGCATGTTTGTTCCGTGTCTCTGCATGTACCCAGTGTAATTTATTCCTCTAAATCGTTACTGAAAAAACAAGCAGTGACTGCAGCCTGTGTCCTGTACTGAAAAAAACAACCTTAAACTCATCTTCCAGCGGTTTACTTCAGATGACTGACAAAAGAAAGTGGATGTTTAACATCTCTTGAGGCCTGACCGAGGTAGCACCCACAACCACTGAAAGCTATTCTTTGCAAAGTTTGTGTGGCTGTCACACAGGTGAAAAATCTGTGCTCTGGTGTCCTCTAAGGCCGTGTCCTGGTGATTAAGGCGTCTAACATCTTTATCCAGCAGAAGGCCAGTATGTCCAAAGACACTGTAGCATCTAGTTGAATTAATTAAAGCCAGGACTTATGATCTATGTTGATAGATAGAAATATAGAGAGACAGAGAGAGAGACAGATGCACAGCAGCAGCAAAACAATAACTAACTATAAACTGTAATGGAGATATGCTAGCACAACAATAATAATAATAATAAATGTAATGGAGGTCGTGTAGGACCACAGCAGCAGCCTCCATCCATGAGAACCTGCTGAATGAGAGAGCACAAAAACTTGAATACAAAGTTATTTGTAGCAGTGTGGGTAATTGATGATGAACAGATGCACAAACAGTTAACGATTAACGTGAATTTATGATTTTTTTTTAATGAACAAAGTAATAAAGAAAAACAAAAGATTCAGACTGCTCCATTATTGGGCGCCTGTGTTGGAGTTGGTGCAGCAGGGCAGGCCAGTGAAGTCTGCGCTGTGTTTGGAGCATTGTACCTCGAGGAAGAGGCGACCTCATACATCTGTGGCTGGTAATACCACTAATGCAGAGGGGCAGCCAGTGGAGTATGTGAGGGTGTCAGGACGGTGCTGAGACCTGGCTCCATCACACCTGTCGGTGGGTGTGGAATGTGCATCACACCTAAATGTGGAGCATGCATCACACCTGAGTGTGGAGCATGCGTTACAGTCACACCTGACTGGGTGTGTGGAGCCATGATCGGTGTCTGGACTCCAGGTCTGGATGCAGAAGCTGCAACACAAACAACAACACAACATTTTAACTCTGTTCTGGTTTCTTTTGAATAAAATACATCATTCAGTCTCAGTCAGATACAAAGAACCCTTGTGCCTCAGTGTTATTGTTCACTTTGTGGGGAAGTTGTTTTGTGCTGTTTATATTGAATCTAATAAAACTTGTTCTGTAATGACTCTGAACTCCATCTTAAAGGTCTGAATGAGCTGGTTTCTCCTCCACAAGCTCTTATATTGGTGTAGTGTTCAGCAGCACTTCAAAACTTTTAGCTACTTTAATTTAATTATTTAAAAAATGTATCTTTTGTTTGTAAAATAAGTGTAAGTTCACAATCTGTGATCTGATCTAGTCAAATATGATCCAGTGTGGTCACATGTCATCTAGTTTTCATCACATTTCAGTACATTACAGTAAATTGTCATTACTATAAGACATAAAGAAATTAATATTCAGTCTAACCTTCTGCCCCGGGAACATTTTTGCTGACTCGAATCTTCTTCTTTTTGCCCTACACAAAAACAAACACATCAGACTTTCCTTCAGATATCAGCTGACACAAACTCCTTGCAGTGATGTGTGCAGTGATGTCAACATGTTTGAGTTGTGTGTGAGCACAGTGTACTTACATAGTTAATCTTGTTGCTCCACTCCGGGTGTTGCTGGGCGTGGAGCTCCTTCTCCCTTTGGGCCTGTTCGTAGTATTTGGCCTGCTCCTCCTTTGTCAGCGACTTCCACTGAGGACAGACGACAACACACTGTCAGTAAGCACAGACACACACACACACACACACACACACTGACACACAGTTACAGGCTCGTTTGAATCATGAAATGCTACAAAACCCTTTAAAGTTTGGTTTGTTCTCTGCTCATGAGACAATACATGAAAATCACAAATCACTGTAACGATGTGCAGATTTAGAATTTGAGGACTTTTTACTGTAGAAAACAATTTTTTACCAAACTCTGATCAAGTTTGTGACACTGAGTGTGTCAAACATACAGAGCCAACACACGTACCCTCTGTCCCAGGACGGTGTTTACAGCCACACTCCCTCTGGTCCTCACTTCAGGCTCAATGGTTGGCCATTGCTCCTTCATGAAGAGCATAAAAGCATTTGGCGGCTTCTTGACATAGTGGGGGTCTTCCTCCTGCGTGCTCTCACGCTTTCTCTTCCTACAGGACAAAATAACAGAGTCAGCTCGTCTTACCACTGTGTGAAACTGCGAGGAGACAAGTCTCTTCAAAAGAGACAACAGTCAGTCCAGATTTTGCTTCCATCTTGAAAGTTGGGGGTTTAAATAGATTTGATGATTTTTTATTTGAACTGTGGCAACAGAAGACCACTGCATGAGAACAGTAATTCAATTAGTTAGATATCATCACACACACAACATCACAAGTAATCATAATAACGTGTTTGTATTTCTCAGCCAAAGACACTGAAGCTGAAGAAGGTGCTCCTCAAGCAGAGCAACATGGCTTCTGTGCTGGCAGTGAGGCAGAAGGCCTGGATGGTTTTCTTTATTGGGACGGGAGATGGGCAGCTCTTTAAGGTGAGTATAAGAAGTTCAATGATATGCAAACGATCAGTTATTGAAAAAATGACTGAGGATCAGTCATATAAAAAATGTGTTTTATTTCTACAAGTAGACAGAATTAACTTTAAGTTACAGTTACAGTTATTTAATTATTTAATTAATAATGTCCAACTCTTTTCTTACTCATAGTTGAATGTGACTGACTTCTTTTCGCACCTTGTATTATTTCCTGCCAAGATCATATGATCTAACTTCCTTTCATCACTTAGATAAAATCATTAAAATGCTGCAGAGCCTCTTTTAGCATGCACAGAAGTCTTTCATGTAGTTTTGTATCAGAATATTATAGTAGTATAGTATAGTATAGTAATAATCATCATAAAATGTTTTGTGATAAACAATAAATATAAGAACTTTTAAAGACTAGACGGATAGTATATAAATAGTTCCTGTTTCCTGTTTAGATGTTAGACACAAGTTTGTGTTGCGTTCAGTGGTCAACAGAGGTGTTAAAATGGTGTTTCAGAAGCAGCATCTTCTTCAACACTTTTAAACACGTTTAAATCATTTCTAAATCAGAATTTCAGTCGGGTATTTATACTCACATTTTGATTTTTCATGTTGAATCTCTCCTTTTAGTTCAGCTTTGCTTTGTATCTAAAGACCAAACTGCAGCTCAATCTCTCAGAAACTTAACAAAGCTACATTCTTGTTGTCAGCTTGTCGTGGACAAGAACTATCACACCGCCTGTCCCAGGGTGCTCTACAGGGCCAATGACGACCGTCAAGTGTTTCCCAAAATGCATCTGGATCAATTGGATCGTAAACACGTGTATGTGCCGCTTCTACCAAACCACGTAAGTACATTGTATCATGTATCATCATTGTACATGTATCATGTGTAAGACTTTCGTTTTGAATTTTTAAGATTTTACTTTTGTTATCACAATGTCACATGCATATATACGGTATTTTAAAGTGTTGCTAAGTCGCTGTTCTGTTCTAGATGGAGCGTGTACCGGTGTCAAAGTGCAGCACATACACAAATGTGCAGGACTGTTGGTCTGCACAGGATCCATACTGTGTCTGGTGCAGCTCTAAAACAAGGTCAGGGAAACAACATGTGCAGCTGACACTTTCAAACAATTCTAAACTTGGTTTAAACGTCATTTTCTCTTCCTAGTTGCACATTTGAAGATGACTGCCCAGATTCAGACTGGGTATCTATTCCTGATGATTCTCAACACAAAATGGTTTCCTACAAAGTTGTAAAGGACAGCACTGATCAGGTACAGATTACATACAAGTCTTACCTATAATCAGTTGTGACCGTCAGTTATTTCTCTTTTAACACTTACACACCTTCCTTTCTCAGATCACACTTCACATCCAGACACACTTGACTCTGGGCCAGCAGGCGCTGTCTAAATTCACCTGTCAATTCTCTCCAAGTTCCACTTCCAGTGAGTTTTGTAGCAGGGCAGGCCCTCCTCCACAATTCCCACAATGCACCTGCATCCTCACAAATAGCACACTTCCTGTTGAAGGTAAGTGACGTTTGATACATAAAACAATACAATGAATTTAACCCTGACAATCAAAGACCTTCACATTGTGTCGTCTTGTGTTATATATTTGTTACATCACACAGCAAGTGTGTTGCTAAAACATTATGACCGAGACTCTGACATTCACTGTATTATTTTCAATTAACAGGTCTGGATGTCACAGTTAAGATTAGACTTGGGAACACACAAATTCATGACAGCCTAAAGATATCCAACTGTGCTGACATCAGGGGACCACCAACTTCTGTCCTGTAAGTCCACTTCCATGTAGCAGCCTGGATTTGATTCCAGTCTGCGACACTTTGCTGCATGCCCCCCACCCTGTCCTTTCTGTTCTAAAGGATCAGTGTGTAGGATTTAGTGGCATTGGACAGTGTAGATGCAGAATGCAATCACCTCCACTCACCCTCCCATTCCAAGCATCAGGGAATAACTACGATGAATGTGAAACACCAAAGACTGTGAAACTCCCTATCTAGAGCCAGTTTGGTTTTCTGTTCTAGGCTACTGTAGAAATATTGTGGTACAACATGGCAGATACTGTGGAAGAGAATCCACAGTGTCTGTAGATATAAAAGGCATTTATTTTCAGGTGATTATACAATAATGAAAACATGAAGTTATGAATATTCTATTTCTGCCATATTCTGTAAATAGAGCACCCTAAATCTCACACACTGGGTCTTTAAGCTCTTGCTGAAACACATGATCAGTCAGATGCATCACTAATGAAATTAGTAGGCCACAGATCCACTTCAGGAATCACTTCAGGGCATATTCTAGCTAGTTTTGTTTTGAAAATACGGGTACAATGTACAACTATGAACTATATAAGTACTTTGCATGCACTTACAGAATAGGAATGTATGTCTCTAAGGGCCAAGGCCTAGATGTCATCCAAAATTAATGAGATGAAAGAATACAGAACTGACTACATGTGTCTATAGGACTGAGTAGGTAGAGTAGAAATTGTCGGTTGTAATCGGACCCCAAAGAGATTATTTTTTCCAAAACTGGGTCCAAATTAATAACTTCATTGACTTTTGAAATGGCTAGAGTAAGTGGAGCACTCAAAATGGGAGGTAGCCTTCATAGAGACTGAAGCTACACATGAAGATGAAAATGCATGAAGTGAAGCAAACAACAGATGTTTGTAGCCCAGTAGTAAAACTGTATTGCACCACTTGCCATGGTCATGTTTCATCATCGGTATTACTATCTCATGGTATCGACAACAATAGTTTTTTATCATTTTTCTCTTCAGGTGTCGGAAGTGTATCCAGGCTGGATGTGGCTGGAGCACAAACGGCTGTTTGTGGGCACAACAAGGAGAGCAGAATGTAATGATGCATGTTTTTATGTATTTATCTAACATAAGCTTTTCCAGACTACATGCATGTTTGCATCCAGCAGCACATTCATTTTGAGACATTTGTAAAAGTGATATTTTAACAAGATGAATGTAATTCATGTTAACTCCTGCAGGTCAGCGCTTGCAAAATGATTACATCTGGGACAAACTTTTCTGTGAGTCTGAACCTCAGTTCTCATACCGTCTTCCTCTGATGCTTATCTAATTCACATTCAGTAGTACTACTACTAGTACTACTAGTAGAAGGTAATACATTAAAATTGATATCTTTGTGTTATTGTCTTTTTGTCAGAAACCAGAGATCACCTCCATCTCTCCCAGTGTCGTGTCTTTCTATGGCAGCAACGATGCAGTGTTGTCTGGTCTTAACCTCGGTAACGTGACCAGAGTGAGGTTCCAGTTAGACATGAACTGCATGCTACAAGAGTGAGTCCGTTTTATGGGCAACTAAGATTAAGTTTACACTTAAGCATAATCTAACAATCATATCTTACAATGCTTTTATGGAAATGCCATCCATATTATAAACTGACAGTAGATTCAACACTTAGTGTGCGCTGCACTTTCCTAAAGCTGGAGACTGGATTTTTGTGGGTCACACATTGTAGCAAATCTAGATTATAAACTCCAGTTTGGTGTTACAGCAATTTAGAGACCTCAGTCTTTATCTTTAGGAAAGCTTCAAAATTGAACCTTTTAGCTTGTTTTCACCTTCACCAGTTTAGGGTTTTTTCAGAAATGTTAGAATGATTTGACCACATAGATATCCGTTCTCAGTTTCCATATCTTTCTTTAGTTTTTATATGATGCAATAGCACTAGAATTATCACTTGGGTGTGTCGATTTATGCTTATCTTGGTTAGATAGTGAAACTGACGTTTAATTATGTTGTGGCAGATTGCTATGATTCTGGCTGCTTTGAAGTTTTCTTCACATTCTAACAAGTTCCTTATGCAAAAATAATAATACCAGTATCATCTCTCTGGTCAGATCTCCTGTATGGAGTAACACTGGTGAGAGTCTGAAGTTTCACATTCCCAGTTCCAATAAAGGCGTGGTCAAAGTATGTGTTGTCCTACCCGATGACAGTTGCCATGGTAATGCTCTAATCACCTACCAGTCATCACCATCCTGCACCAGTATTGCACCAAGCAGCACCTGGATCAGGTATGACAGCATTGGTTGGCTTTTTTATATTCCCAACACAGATGATGATGCATAAAACCTGTTTTTCAAATTAAGAGGAGATGCTTCATTTACTGAACATCACACACACACTTCTTATATACTGTAGTACAGGAAATGTGGTCCTAATGACAGTAAAATACAACGAGAGATGACGCGATGATTTAACACTTTGACTATGGGGAAAGTTTACAAGACTACAAGCCTGAGCATGTGAAAGAATAGTCTTCCTGACTGAGCACTGGTAGAGCTTCATTATAACTGACAAATGCATTTAGCTTTACAAATTACAACACTGTCAAGACTAAAATCTATCAAAAATAATTTGATATCTGGGATCTGCCCACAGCGCTTTGTCACTATTAAAAGACATGATAGTCAAGGTATGTTTTATTATAACAGTTGATGTACATATAGCCATAACATACAAATAAAAACATGAACATGTAACATGGCTTGTCACTGTACATATTAGGAGGTGTTATCACTGGTTGCGCCATGTTGGCCCCAGTTTTATCATTTTAGCACTTTCCCATTGCAAAAAACTGAGCCCTTCCTCAGGGTTGTAACATTACCATTTCTAGCATGGTGGTTTGTCTCTCCTCATGTGAGCATGCACAGCATTCTGATGTGCTCCCTTTGTTGTGATCATAGTTGTGATGCAAGTTCTTGAAGGAACTAGGGTGCTAGTCAGCAGCAGCACTTGTTTGTTTGCTAGCTGCAGGCCTAGGAATGCCAATATTGGTTTTACACTGGTTGAACACTTTGGTTCGTCATGACATTTATTATGAGTATTCACAATCCTCAGAGGAAGACTCTTAATGGTTTTAATGACCTCCTTGTGTTTACTATACATGTTTCTCTTGTAGTGCAACCCCAGGCCAAAAAGTCAACTTGAAATGTTGTTAAATAACCACTAGGCTGACCTCGATGAAATTTGTAGTGGGTATTCAAGATCCCCTAGGGATGAACCAGAATGTTTTTGAGGACCATGTTAGTAACCCTTTTTTTAATGTTCTACAGGTAGCCACATTTTCAGGGTGGTTCTTATTTTGTCCAATCATATTGTAGAGTGTACTGAACACTGAAGCTACCAGGGGCCACATGTATGTAGTTGACCCCAAAGCGATGTGTATGTAGATGAAAATCCACATGTGGTTGCCACAGATGTATTTTTACCATCACATTATCGTATCACTATCATCATAAGAAAATGCTTTCTCTGGTATCAAATCTGTGTTCAATTTCCTCTTCTCTGATTGGCTGCTGCTCTGTGTCCTGCAGTGGAAAGAGAAAGCTCACACTCACAGGATCCCACCTAGAGTTTGTGGAAGGGATCGTACACGAACACAAACAGACAGACGTCAGACCTCCCATACAGGAAGTCAAACCTCTCAGAGACAGCAATTTACAGGTGGGTCTCTCCACAAGCACAATGTCGAATATATATATATATATGTACATACATATATATATATATATATATATATATATATGTACATACACTCCTCCTTGAACTGCCACCTTATCGTGGTGGAGGGGTTTGTGTGCTCGTATGATCCTAGGAGCTATGTTGTCGGGGGCATGATGCTCCTGGTAGGGTCACCCAAGGCAAACAGGTCTAACCAGACTAAGAGCAGTTCACTAACCCTCTATGGAGTACAACATAAAAAGGACCGTGACGTCGCCCAGTATGGCGCAGCCGGGGCCCCACCCTGGAGCCAGGCCCGGGGTTGGGGCTCGTATGCGAGCGGCTGGTGCCCGGGCCTTTGCCCGCGGGGCCCGGCCGGGCTCAGCCCGAAGCGGCGACGTGGGCCCGACCTCCTGTGGGCTCACCCCCCACAGAGGTGGCCATAGGGGGTCGGTGCAGAGTGGATCGGGCGGCGGTCGAAGGCGGGGGCCCCGACGGCCTGATCCCCGGACACAGCGGTTGGCTTTGGTACGTGGAACGTCACCTCACTTGGGGGGAAAGAGCCTGAACTTGTGCGGGAGGTTGAGAGGTACCGGCTAGAGATAGTCGGGCTCACCTCCACGCACAGCTTGGGCTCCGGAACCCAGCTCCTCGAGAGGGGCTGGACTCTCCACTTCTCTGGAGTTGCCCATGGTGATCGGCGGCGAGCTGGTGTGGGCTTGCTCATAGCTCCCCAGCTTAGCCGCCATGTGTTGGAGTTCACCCCGGTGAACTAGAGGGTCGCCTCTCTGCGCCTTCGGGTCGGGGAGAGGGCTCTTGCTGTTGTTTGCGCCTACGGGCCGAATAGCAGTACGGAGTATCCGGCCTTCTTGGAGTCCCTGGGGGGGGTTCTGAGAGGGGCCCCGAATGGGGACTCCATTGTTCTGCTGGGGGACTTTAACGCTCACGTGGGCAATGACAGTGATACCTGGAGGGGCGTGATTGGGAGGAACGGCCTCCCAGATCTGAACCCGAGCGGTGCTCTGTTGTTGGACTTCTGTGCTAGTCACAGTTTGTCTATAACGAACACCATGTTCGAGCATAGGGGTGTCCATAAGTGCACGTGGCACCAGGACACCTTAGGCCGGAGGTCGATGATCGACTTTGTTGTCGTTTCATCTGATCTCCAGCCCTATGTTTTGGACACTCGGGTGAAGAGAGGGGCTGAGCTGTCAACTGATCACCACCTGGTGGTGAGTTGGATCCGCTGGCGGAGGAGGAGGCTGGACAGACCTGGCAGACCCAAACGTACTGTGAGGGTCTGCTGGGAACGCCTGGCTGAGCACTCTGCCAGGGAGGTCTTTAACTCCCACCTCCGGGAGAGCTTCTCCCAGATTCCGAGGGAGGCGAGGGACATTGAGTCTGAGTGGACCATGTTCTCTGCCTCCATTGTCGACGCGGCTGTTCGGAGCTGTGGCCGCAAGGTCTCTGGTGCCTGTCGTGGCGGCAACCCCCGAACCCGGTGGTGGACACCGGAAGTAAGGGCTGCTGTCAAGCTGAAGAAGGAGTCCTATCGGACCAAGTTGGCCTCTGGGACTCCTGAGGCAGCTGACGGGTATCGGCAGGCCAGGCGTGCTGCAGCTCGGGCAGTTGCGAAGGCAAAAACTCGGAGCTGGGAGGAGTTCGGGGAGGCCATGGAGGAGGACTACCGGTCGGCCCCGAAGAAATTCTGGCAAACCGTCCGGCGCCTCAGGAGGGGGAAGCAGTACTCTGCCAACACTGTTTACAGTGCGGGTGGGGAGCTGTTGACCTCGACTGGGGATATCGTCGGGCGGTGGAAGGAATACTTTGGGGATCTTCTCAATCCCACCGTCACGTCTTCCATCGAGGAAGTGGAGGCTGATGACTCAGAGGGGGACTCGTCCATTACCCAAGCCGAAGTCACTGAGGTGGTTTGCAAGCTCCTCTGTGGCAAGGCACCGGGGGTGGATGAGATCCGCCCTGAGTATCTTAAGTCTCTGGATGTTGTGGGGCTGTCTTGGTTGACACGCCTCTGCAACATTGCGTGGCGGTTGGGGACAGTGCCTTTGGAGTGGCAGACCGGGGTGGTGGTCCCTCTTTTTAAAAAGGGGGACCGGAGAGTGTGCGCCAACTACAGGGGGATCACACTGCTCAGCCTCCCCGGGAAGGTTTACGCCAGGGTACTGGAGAGGAGAATTCGGCCGATAGTCGAACCTCGGATTCAGGAGGAACAATGCGGTTTTCGTCCTGGTCGGGGAACACTGGACCAGCTATATACCCTTCATAGGGTGCTCGAGGGTGCATGGGAGTTCGCCCAACCAGTCCACATGTGTTTTGTGGATCTGGAGAAGGCATTCGACCGTGTCCCTCGTGGTTTCCTGTGGGGGGTGCTTCAGGAGTATGGGGTCCGGGGCTCTTTGCTAAGGGCTGTCCGGTCCCTGTATGAACGGAGCAGGAGTCTGGTTCGCATTGCCGGCAGTAAGTCAGACCAGTTCCCGGTGCGTGTTGGACTCCGGCAGGGCTGCCCTTTGTCACCGGTTCTGTTTATAATTTTTATGGACAGAATTTCTAGGCGCAGCCAAGGGCCGGAGGGGGTTCTGTTTGGGAACCACAGGATCTCATCTCTGCTTTTTGCAGATGATGTTGTCCTGTTGGCTTCTTCAGGCCAGGACCTACAGCATGCTCTGGGGCGGTTTGCAGCCGAGTGTGAAGCGGCTGGGATGAGAATCAGCACCTCCAAGTTCGAGGCCATGGTTCTCGACCGGAAAAAGGTGGCTTGCCCTCTCCAGGTTGGTGGAGTTATCCTGCCTCAAGTGGAGGAGTTTAAGTAGCTCGGGATCTTGTTCACGAGTGAGGGAAGGATGGAGCGTGAGATTGACAGGCGGATTGGTGCGGCTTCCGCAGTGATGCGGTCGCTGTACCGGTCCGTCGTGGTGAAGAGGGAGCTGAGCCGAAAGGCAAAGCTCTCGATTTACCGGTCAATCTACGTTCCGACTCTCACCTATGGTCATGAGCTTTGGGTAATGACCGAAAGAACAAGGTCGCGGATACAAGCGGCCGAAATGAGTTTCCTCCGCAGGGTGGCTGGGCGCTCCCTTAGAGATAGGGTGAGAAGCTCAGTCACTCGGGAGGAGCTCGGAGTAGAGCCACTGCTCCTTCACATCGAGAGGAGTCAGTTGAGGTGGCTCGGGCATCTGTTCCGGATGCCTCCTGGACGCCTCCCTAGGGAGGTGTTCCAGGCATGTCCCCCCGGGAGGAGGCCCCGGGGAAGACCCAGGACACGCTGGAGGGACTATGTCTCTCGGCTGGCCTGGGAACGCCTCGGTGTCCCTCCCGAGGAGCTGGCCGAGGTGTCTGGGGAGAGGGAAGTTTGGGCTTCCCTGCTTAGACTGCTGCCCCCGCGACCCAGCAACGGATAAGCGGGAGAAAATGGATGGATGGATGTACATACACTCCTGATCAAAATCTTAAGACCGGGTGAAAAATTACTAATATTCGCATTTCGCGCTGGTGGAACTTAACCACATTGTAAGTAGAGCTTCAGAATGCAAAAAGAAGAAACAGGAGCAAGAGACAGCTAAATAGAATCAGCAGTTTATTGAAAACTGCATTTAAACTCAAACAGGCTGTTTATCAGCTGATCAAAAGTTTAAGACCACAGCCCAAAATAGCCCAAAAATAGATCTAAAATTGTCAAAAATGGACTCAGTAGTACTCAGTAGCCCCACCATTCTTGTTCATCGTTTCAAAAATTAATTTAGGCATGCTTGATGTGAGTTTTTCCAGAAGGCTGGTGAGAACATTGCCCCATGTGGTTAAGATGTCTTCAAGAAGGGCATCCATGGACTGACGTCCATTTTTGTAAACTTCCCTTGCCATCCATCCAGCAGGAGTTCCTGCTGCAACATCTCCACAGAGCCAGCCGCATTTTGACGCCCCTGCACAAACTGAGGCTCCATTTTTACATTGAAGGAAAAAGCACGCCAGATCATGATGAAGCGTCCTCCAGTGTGCCACGTAGAAAACATCTCCAGTGGGATCTCCTTGTCATGCCAGTAACGTTGGAAGCCATCAGGACCATCCAGATTAAATTTTTCTTGTCAGAGAATAAAACTTTCTTCAACCTTCTAATGTCCCATGTTTGGTGCTCCCTTGCAAAGTGCAAATGGGCAAGTTTGTGGTGTGGGAGGAGACGTGGCCTTTAAAGACATTTTTTGTTCTTTAAGCCTTCTGTCGCAGATGCCGTCTTATGGTGATTGGGCTACAGTCAAAAAGTACAGTACAGTGAGGGTCTTAGTTTGGGTCAAGAATTGGCCTGTGTCTTCACGGACAGCCCGTCAGATCCTCCAGCTCAGTGCAGGTGAAATTTTTTTGGGTCTACCACTTGACTTTTTTTGTCCCATAACCCGCAGGATCTTTTAAGAAATTTAAAATGACTGCCTTACTGCGTCCAAGCTCGGCAGGGATGGTGCGTTGCAAGAAGCCTCGCTTGTGCAGCTCAACAATCCTTCCATATTCAAAGATAGAAAATCTTTTTGCCTTTGACATCAAGAGGTCACGGCAGCATGAATGCCTGATAAAAAATGACATGAAAGCCAGATTTTTCCGCAGATTTTGACTTTTTAAGGCTGTGGTCTTAAACTTTTGATCAGCTGATAAACAGCCTGTTTAAGTTTAAATGCAGTTTTCAATAAACTACTAATTCTATTTTGCTGTCTCTTGCTCCTGTTTCTTCTTTTTGCATTTTGAAGCTCTACTTACAATCTGGTTAAGTTCAACCAGCGCGAAATGCGAAGATTAGTCATTTTTCACCTGGTCTTAAGATTTTGATCAGGAGTGTATATATATATATATATATATATATATATATATATATATATATATATATATATATATATGTTGTATATCATCACATTGCTGTGTTTATTGTGTTACCATCCTCCTCATGTCATGCTATGGCATACACAGATATTCTATTATATATAACACTAGATGTTTTTTTTTATATTCTCTACAGACTCTCACTTATGAGACACCTGCAGCTCCAAAGGGGTTTTCTACAAGCACAGTGTCCCTGAAAGTAGCCAATGAAATCTTGCCCTGCTCCACAATAAACTACTATCCAGAGCCCGAGTTCATCAGTTTTACGTCCATACAGACAGGGAACGATGTCCGCATCACCATACAGGTAATGCATATATTTCTAGCAAACATGCACAAATATATGACATAAACATATAAAAGGTCAGCGTTTGTTTCTGTTGTCAGAAAAAAGCAGACAAACTGGAGATGACCACAGCAGAGTTGTCAGTGTGGGGTGTTCAAGACGAAAAACAATACCCCTGCATCATGGAAGACAAAGAAAAAAGTAACGAGACTGACTTCTTTATCTGTGAAATTCAACAGACACCCGGCCCCAACTTTCAGCACTTAATAGTAAATTTTTCATTCAAATTTCACCAATATAGATGATGATTTTACCTTTATTGAGATTGTAAGCTAAACTCCTTTTTTAATAACAGTGCTGTTATTGTTTTCCAGATTACATATGATGACAAGACAGTAAGACTAGGGCCTCCATCTTTATTAAATCGGGTCCTTGTGATAGTGCGTTGTCTGCTGATACCCTGTATTACTGCTGGTAAGTACATAAAGTAGACTTGACTGATGAAGTGATTTTGGTCCAGTCAGTGTGGTCGCTCTCTGTACAATGAAATCTGCTTTTATTGCATCAATGCATAAATTAAACAATGCTGTAAAAACATGAATTGGAATTGATTTGAACCATTTGAATTCAATTTCATTCTTTTTGCCCGTCTGTTTGCTTTAAATCAAGAACTGTGTTTGTCTTTCAGTGTTGGTGATTATCTGTCGATGGCAAAAGAAGCTCACTGCTAAAATGAAGTATGAACAACAAACCTGATGGCTGTTTTACAACTCCATTCTCAAGATTGACATCATGCCTCAGGTTGATTTCCATTCCTTCTTGATACCCATTTCTCCACCTGTGGGTTACTGGAGTAAAGTTCACTCTTTGGTGTCAAAATTATGTCGAGGGACACAACCTTCACCATACGACGGGTGTAACAGTGCTTCCTCTTGCAACCACTCTCAATATTGTGTGATGTATAATTGTGTCTTGGAGACCTCCTCTGTTCTTGTTAATTGCTGCCATGTTTTAGTTTTTTCTTTTACTTTCAATTTTTGTACTAACAAGGTACAATGAGGTGCTGATGAGTGGGTTTTGTTATCGTTGGACAGAGCTAGGCTAGCTGTGTCCAAGTTTCCTATCTTTATGCTAAGCTAAGCTAAACGGCTATTGGCTGTAGCTTCATATTTACTGTACAAAGTCATATCAGTCATATCATCTCAATCCCCACCAGAAAGCAAATAAATGCTGTAGTTTTTTGGTATATAGAGTCTATACATCTTTCATGTAAAGTAATGGTAATATTTTGGATTCTGAATATTATTATTGAGGGACAATTAGAACATTAATATACTGTAGTTTTCCCATTTTGGGTGTCAGGATATCAGACTGTAAATGAGATTTTGTAATAAAGTTATTCTTTTTTCTTCAGAGTGAAGTGTAGTTTGTAGTTTGAATCCTTTACAATGGCAGAGCTATTGTGACAGGACATAGGCTGGCATGTTTGTTCCGTGTCTCTGCATGTACCCAGTGTAATTTATTCCTCTAAATCGTTACTGAAAAAACAAGCAGTGACTGCAGCCTGTGTCCTGTACTGAAAAAAACAACCTTAAACTCATCTTCCAGCGGTTTACTTCAGATGACTGACAAAAGAAAGTGGATGTTTAACATCTCTTGAGGCCTGACCGAGGTAGCACCCACAACCACTGAAAGCTATTCTTTGCAAAGTTTGTGTGGCTGTCACACAGGTGAAAAATCTGTGCTCTGGTGTCCTCTAAGGCCGTGTCCTGGTGATTAAGGCGTCTAACATCTTTATCCAGCAGAAGGCCAGTTTGTCCAAAGACACTGTAGCATCTAGTTGAATTAATGAAAGCCAGGACTTATGATCTATGTTGATAGATAGAAATATAGAGAGACAGAGAGAGAGAGACGCACAGCAGCAGCAAAACAATAACTAACTATAAACTGTAATGGAGATATGCTAGCAACAACAATAATAATAATAATAAATGTAATGGAGGTCGTGTAGGACCACAGCAGCAGCCTCCATCCATGAGAACCTGCTGAATGAGAGAGCACAAAAACTTGAATACAAAGTTATTTGTAGCAGTGTGGGTAATTGATGATGAACAGATGCACAAACAGTTAACGATTAACGTGAATTCATGATTTTTTTTTTTATGAACAAAGTAATAAAGAAAAACAAAAGATTCAGACTGCTCCATTATTGGGCGCCTGTGTTGGAGTTGGTGCAGCAGGGCAGGCCAGCGAAGTCTGCGCTGTGTTTGGAGCATTGTACCTCGAGGAAGAGGCGACCTCATACATCTGTGGCTGGTAATACCACTAATGCAGAGGGGCAGCCAGTGGAGTATGTGAGGGTGTCAGGACGGTGCTGAGACCTGGCTCCATCACACCTGTCGGTGGGTGTGGAATGTGCATCACACCTAAATGTGGAGCATGCATCACACCTGAGTGTGGAGCATGCGTTACAGTCACACCTGACTGGGTGTGTGGAGCCATGATCGGTGTCTGGACTCCAGGTCTGGATGCAGACGCTGCAACACAAACAACAACACAACATTTTAACTCTGTTCTGGTTTCTTTTGAATAAAATACATCATTCAGTCTCAGTCAGATACAAAGAACCCTTGTGCCTCAGTGTTATTGTTCACTTTGTGGGGAAGTTGTTTTGTGCTGTTTATATTAAATCTAATAAAACTTGATCTGTAATGACTCTGAACTCCATCTTAAAGGCCTGAATGAGCTGGTTTCTCCTCCACAAGCTCTTATATTGGTGTAGTGTTCAGCAGCACTTCAAAACTTTTAGCTACTTTAATTTAATTATTTAAAAAAATGTATCTTTTGTTTGTAAAATAAGTGTAAGTTCACAATCTGTGATCTGATCTAGTCAAATATGATCCAGTGTGGTCACATGTCATCTAGTTTTCATCACATTTCAGTACATTACAGTAAATTGTCATTACTATAAGACATAAAGAAATTAATATTCAGTCTTACCTTCTGCCCCGGGAACATTTTTGCTGACTCGAATCTTCTTCTTTTTGCCCTACACAAAAACAAACACATCAGACTTTCCTTCAGATATCAGCTGACACAAACTCCTTGCAGTGATGTGTGCAGTGATGTCAACATGTTTGAGTTGTGTGTGAGCACAGTGTACTTACATAGTTAATCTTGTTGCTCCACTCCGGGTGTTGCTGGGCGTGGAGCTCCTTCTCCCTTTGGGCCTGTTCGTAGTATTTGGCCTGCTCCTCCTTTGTCAGCGACTTCCACTGAGGACAGAGGACAACACACTGTCAGTAAGCACACACACACACACACACACACACACTGTATCACTGTAACGATGTGCAGATTTAGAATTTGAGGACTTTTTACTGTAGAAAACAATTTTTTACCAAACTCACAGAACAGGTGATCAGGCAAGCCGCAGCGTGTCATCTGTCCACCAGATGTCAGGATTTACCCTCACTATAAACTGTAATAAGCGTGACATCTGGAGGAAAAACACATCTGGAGAATCTACAACACACACATAAATGTAACCAGAATATGTCTGCATGTTTCTGCTGAGGGTCAAAGGGGTCAGGAGTGTGTATTCATGTGAAGGTCAGGTGACTGTGGCACAAAAACCTAAACAAGGCTCAAAATAATGTATTCTTGCAGCACCAACTTGATTAAATTCACTGGAAATGTATCAGAATGTTCAAAGAAAATCAGACTGAGCGGCACAGAAACACATTATTGTCAGTGTAGAGAGAGTCTGTTGGCCAGCTCAGACACTTTCCATGTTTCATCTTTCAGTATTCATCTTCACCAAATCACTTGTATCATAATGAGGAGGCTGTATCATCATCATCAGCCGCCGTTAACAAATATCTGTATCAATACAGGTATTGATCTACTCCTAATGAGACCTATCCCTAACCTATACTTAAGTCTCTTACCTGTTCCTGGCTATTAGCAGCTGCCTGACTGTGCAGGGGAACTGGCTGCACAGTGGCACACCCATCATGTCCTCCACCCTGACTCTCTGCTGGCCGAGGGTCAGTGTTGACCTCAGGCTCAGCAGGGTCAGTAGTCAACATGTCCTTTAGCAGGTTGTCGAGAGTGGAAGCCATCTCTTCCAGCTCCAGCTCCTCCATAATGCGGTCAATATACCGTGTGATCTCAGTTTTAAAGAGAGTCATGGCTTGATCGTCCATTGCCCTTCTCTGGTAGTTACTGGACTCCTGTCACACACAATGATAGGAAGCTGCCTTTGGGACACTCTTATGGGGATAGCATCATATCTTATATATCATAGTATACAAATTTAGGGATATGTTGCATGTCGTAGTTCAATACATTTATTTGACAACTATAGTTTCTAGTTTGCAGATATGGATTTTACATACAAAAAATATGATAGATCCATGACAAAGCACATTGTGGTGCTTTGTCATGGATTTAATTACTCAGCAATATATAAAGCTGCAATTAGCTACACCTACAACATTAAAATGTTACTTACATCTTAATGCAGCATTAATACTATTATAATGTATATAATGATATGACACTTGTAACACTACCTTTATATTGCTGTACTTGTACTTTAAGATTTAAAGGCTGCTAGGACATTTACTTGTGTAATGAAGTATTTTTATATTGTAATATTGGTAGATTTACTTCGCTAATAAAGGATTTGATAACAATGGTATACATCTACTGAAGTTGTGTACTTAGAATGAGTACACTTTCGATATTTTACATGCATTTTGACGATAATACTTCTGCACTTTTAACTAAGCACAATGTTGAATTTACATGAAGTATTTTCACATTGTTGTGTTACTAATTTTACTGACTGTATGTTAGCTGAGAGTCAAAAGTATCCCAGTAAACCTTAACTTTGAGAGATTTAACTGTTGCTGCATGTAAAAGTATGATAGTTAATATTAACTGAAGAGCTATCAGCTTAACTACTTACTTAACAGCTTTAGTGTTCACTGACGGTTCAGTTCGCTCTCGTTCTTCAGGTTTGGATATTACACCTTTCCTTCAGATGTGAAGCTCTGAGTTCATCTGACTGAGTTCATCTGACTCTCACTGTCTGATATGTTCTATGACGTCACCACATTCCAATATTCCATTCTTATTTATGCACTGGAGCTCTTCACTGGTAACCATCACAATTATCAATGTCCCCATGTCCATCTGTACCTATTGAAATACTTTATTTCAGACCATATGCATTAGAAAAAGACATCCACACATGTTCATAATAATAAACTTCATGATATAGGACTTACACTTTCTACAAGAGCTGCACCAATACGTGCTGTACATGAAACTTAAGAAAAATAAGCCAAAATGTTTAAAACACTCAAACAGATTAACAAGCAATGTAAAATATTTGAACCATTATTTAACCGTTTAGACTAACTTCAGCACAGGTCGACACTGATCAACATCTATCAGCATCGATTAGCTTAAGAGCTGAGAGGAATTAAACACACAGAAGAACCCATTATTAATACATTAATCTTATGAAGTTAGCAAATTGTGATCTTCAAATTACTTGACACATATCCACAATAAACATAACTTGTGCCACTCTCGGCTGGTTTGGAGTGTCTTAAAAACAGTATTTTACAGGCTGAGGTGGTAGATGTAGATGTAGATGTGAATCTGGAGATAGGAGAATGGTTTATACAATACTCCCTTTTTATTGACTGTTGCACAGGCAGATTACATCTGGTCTGAAAGGGTGAAAATAACAAGTACAAATCTGTTACTCTACACTCCAACATGGGCAGATATACTGTAGATCTACGGAGAGTGGACAACACAGAACAACCCATATATTAGATGGAGAACAAATGCTGGAAATATGGCTGCTTACATTACAATAAAATTGAAACAAATCTGGAAAAGAAATAATTTCCAATGTTACAATGTAGCTGCAAAACCTAAGAAATATTAAAAACTACCAACAGAAACAAACGTGAGATATCGTTCAAGGTAAGAAATAAAAAGTGCGTCACATCTCTCCGTCAAAGATCAAAGAATGACGACAGGTCGGCGCTGAATTGGTTAAATATGAATGAACAACGGAACATCAAACTACAACAAGAAAACACCTCGACTGACATGACAACAAACAAAGTGTGAAACACATACTGTGTCCACACAAACTGGAGTAAGTACAACATGAAGCCACTTTTAATCCACTAAACTCTCCATATTTAAGGACATAAGCAATGTTTCAGTTCAAGCAGGAGACGTTAGCCTACAACTAGCTTCCTGAAATTAGACATGTCAAAATATATATTTTCTATATAACGTTACTTTATTGTTATTAAAGTTATTTCAGCGTTTTAATGGTTTAGTTGTTATAATAGCCTACATGCAATAATTTGTCATGGGTTAGTGTTTTATGTTGTAATACTCAGCTCTCCTCCTGTCTGTAACTTTACATCCTGTCTTTTGGTGGTTTCACACCAGTTTTGAATGTCTGTCCTGGTTTGTTTCACCTCCTCCTGATCAGTATTCACCTGTGTTTTGTTATTCTGCCACCATTAATGTATTTAGTCTTTGTGTTGGCTTGTCTCTGTGTCAGTTTGTCCTATAGACCTTTTTCACAGCAGCCATTTTGACAGTAACAGCAGGGTCATCACAGGTGTTACCACTGTTTCTGAATGGAACTGAACCTTCATTAGTATCACTGAAAACACCTGTGTTGACCCTACTGTTATTGTCTGCTGTGAAAAAGGTCTGTTGCTGTGCTCTTGCCTTCGTGTCATGTTCAAAAGTTAACACTGTTCCTTGTATTTTGGTCCTCTGTGTGTTCTTTTGGATTTTTGCCCTGTGTCTCTGTCCATTGCCTTCCTTTTGTCTTTCTACCTGCTCCCAGTCAGATTAGTTTTCGTGTTTGGACTGTCTCACCATCCTGTAAGTCATTTGACTTTTGAATGAAATCATTGAACTGTATCAGCTTTGTCTCTTGGCGTCTGCGTCGGGGTCCAGTCCCTCGTGTCCCCCTTTACCCTGCTTGACCAGAAGTATTTGTCTATTTTCTCTGTAATAATTCGGTTCTTTGTTTTTCTCCATGACACCATATTTGCTTATTTGTCAGATTTACAGTGAAAAGTGTACAAACACCCAGAGGCCATATGTCACACCTACACATAAAGGAGTAACGGCTGATCTTATGATGTGTGTTGGCTGTTTGGATTCATTTTCTTCATGTAGATGATCTGTTGAGTGGCCTCTAAGGCTTTAATGAAAACGGTCAGTACATAAGTGGAGAGTGGACATCCTTGCCTGGTCCCCCTGCACAGCTCTGTGATGTTTGTCTGTTGGTGATGCCCACTGACTGTATGACAGTGTTTGAGGGTGAGCCCCCCAAAACTAAATCTTTTTAATGTGGTCAAGAGAAGTTTACAGTTCATCTATCAAAAGCCAAGGCGGCCATGATGGCTCTCGCCTGTTGTACTAATAAACAATAAATAAACAGAAAGTTTATGGCACGGTCGAGTCTTCATTAATTCAATTCAGTTCAATTCAATTTTATTTATATAGATAGATAAATAGAGAGCGATAGAGAGACACAGATGCACAGCAGCAGCAAAACATTAACTAAGTATAAACTGTAATGGAGATATGGTAGCAATAATGACGGGGGGGGGGGGGGGATGACCTGAGCCAGCCCTAACTATAAGCTCTATCAAAAAGGAAAGTCTTAAGTCTACTCTTAAAAGTGTTGACCGTGTCTGCCTCCCGAACCCAAAATGGTAGTTTGTTCCACAGAAGAGGAGCTTGGTAGCTGAAAGCTCTGGCTCCCAGTCTACATTTGGAAACTATAGGAACCACAAGGAACCCAGCATTCTGAGAGCGCAGTGTTCTAGAGGGATAGTAAGGTACTATGAGCTCTTTTAGATATGATGGTGCCTGACCATGAAGAGCTTTGTATGTAAGGAGAAGAATTTTAAATTCTATTCTAGATTTAACAGGTAGCCAATGCAGAGAAGCCAAAATGGGAGAGATGTGATCTCTGATCTTGGTTCCTGTCAGTACACGTGCAGCAGCATTCTGAATTAGCTGCAAAGCCCTAAGAGACTTACTGGAGCAGCCTGATAACAAAGAGTTACAATAGTCCAGCCTAGAAGTAACAAATGCATGGACTAGTTTTTCTGCATCCGCTTGAGATACGATGCGTGTGATTTTTGCAATGTTACGTAAGTGGAAGAAAGCAGTCCTCGAAATTTGTTTTATGTGGACATTAAAGGACAAATCCTGATCATTAGGCTTCATGAGGAGTGACGTTATGGCTGTGCTCATGTTTGCTTGAAGTCTTTCATTTTGTTTGATTTCATCTGTTTGTTGAAGAGTGGTGCTCTGATGGACCAGAAGTGTTTATAGAAGCCATCAGGTCCTGATGATTTATTATTAGGAGATATTAGTGAGTGCAATGGAAAGTTCATCCTGTGTTCATTGTTAATCAGCTGAATGAATATAGGCTGACATAAAAACATGTATTCATCATTTTATTAGTTTGATTTCTGCATTTGTTTTGTATTGTCTTTTTTTCTGTATGTTTGATCTTGAACTGGAAAATAAATCAACTTCAACAATGGACTTCTGATCTGGAGTACAATCCAACTGAAATGGTTCATCAGCAGCCTTTTGATTTAAGTTTGATCATCATCATTGAAGTTGCCTCCTATCATGACAAAATCAAATGTTTAAAAAAGGATGGGTCATCTGTGTTTGGGTCGTAAACATTACCACTGGCCGCGCTCCCTCCCACTTTCAACACTTCTCTTTTCGACAGCAGTTCGCCTCCACTGCGCTTTTACGCACGACTCCAGTGACACTGTGGAGGAGAGCAGATGATGATGATACAGTGTAGTGTCACCAAACTCACTACACACTTCATTGACCTCCTACAGATTACACTACAACACTTATTTGGGCAAATAAGGCAGTTGTCATAATTTCTGGGAATTTTTAATAGGAATATTAATCAATAACTTCAATATGATACAGTGTAGTGTCACCAAACTCACTACACACTTCATTGGTCTGCTACAGATTACACTACAACACTTAGTATGAAAAATGTCTTTCTTTCAAACCAAGTGTTGTAGTGTAATCTCTGGGGGGACCAATGAAGTGTGTAGTGAGTTTGGTGACACTACACTGTATTATAGTGAAGTTATTGAATATTTTTTGTAATGGCTCTTTTCGGTGTTGCCCTTTGTAGACGGTCCCTGCGCGCTGCTCTCACAGCCGGCTGCACGTAAACACTAATGTTGTTGGTGTGGCTCCGAGGATGTCTCGTTTTGATGAAAGTTAGGTTGTAGCTCGTTGTCTGTCTTACTACGGTTGAAAATATGCGTGTTTTGTGTTTAAACAACGTTTCACTTGAGAGTTATTGATCCCGGAAGTTCGAATCTGCCAATATCTTTCCAACTTTACCGCAGTTCGGTGCCTTGACGAGAAAGGATTCACTTTTGATGGACACATCCGCCAATTCGCCGTGGCCAACAACACGGTTTACATCGCTACACAGGAGAAACTGTACCAGCTGAGCCACGACCTGACTCTGGTCCAGAGTGTGACCCAGAGAGGAATCTTGAAGGGTGGGCCATCACCGACTGATGCACAGTTTCACCGGGTCTCTGAGACGGATAAGGGGAACGCAACTTTCAGCGTCAACATTTTGCTGCCGTTTGTTGAAAATGGATCTGTGATCAGCTGCGGTTTGACCGACAACAAGTGCGGTTACTGCGAGCTGCTGGACCCGAAGAACTTTTCAAATGTGCTGTACCGGGAACACATCCTGGTGGGACCCCCGTGGAGCCGCAGCGCGTCCGTCGGATTCCTGGTGAACGTGGAGAAGACTTCGGGCCGGACCGAGATTTACATTCTGACTGCCATACAGCAAGGCAAATCCACAAAGAACAGCTGCTCCCTTGGATCAGATGCGGTGAACCTTCATGATACGAATGACAAACAGTCAGGAGGTATCTTTTCCTTATCCGACGAGTCCACCACTAGGTTAACGAGTGGACGCAACGTGGAGTTTGTGGATGGATTTCAGATTAATTCCATCATTTATCTTTTCTCCAACCTGCCCTCAAAGAACAAACGCAACGAAGTCCGTCTGATTTGGCTTGAAGGGAAAACAAGCAAAAGTCATACTTTAGAGTCTCTGCGGGGCGCGACTCTCAGCATCTCTGATGGAGGTGAAGGCAGCAGACTCGTCGCCTCCTCGGTGATCCCGGGTGGGCCGCCGGTGCTCTGGAGCGGCGTGTTCAGTGTGGATGGAGCACAAACCAACACCGAGCTGGTGTTGTTTGACATCAGCCCTGATCTCACCGGAGACACTGACAAGGATCCAGATTTCTGCAGTACCTGTACAGACAAGACCAAACCAACGGTGGGTCGTTGTATTCTAACGTTTTTAAGTGTTCGGATATTGTTGTTTACACCTGTTACAACAGTGTCAGGCAGATCACTTCACGTTTCTGGAAAATAAAGAAACACAACTTGAAGATGTCCAATGAGCTTTAGGCATTAAGGAAATCTTTGACTCTTGAAAACAAAATCCAATGTTAGGATTCTCTACAGAAAAATCTAAGACTTACATTTTACATTACATTAATACATTAATTTGCTTTTAGCCTGCTCATGATATTCGGTATTTTTCATATTCTTATAACTTTACAAAGTGCTTTAAAAACTAAACGAACAAGGTTCAGACAAGCTCGAAAAATAATGCCAGGAAACATATTTTCAAACAAAAAAAGACAAAATGCTGTGTCATATCACATGATTAAAGTTTTCCCTCAGGGGAGTTTTGCATAATCTCAAACATTTCCACAATGATTAAACTGTACTGACTATTTCCAAGTGCAGTCTTGACTGCATGTGACAGAATAATTGAGGAAGAAACTAGATTTTGCTGACTGATGTTTGGTTTATTTCAGAATCAAAGCAAAACTGAAGCTAAAAAAAGTCTTTAAATGGTGAGCGGTCAATTTCTTATAGAGTTAGTGACAAAATAATTCAAATGTCAGCAGCACAGTCACATACAGTAGCCATGCTGTACAGTGTGAATTAACATGACTCATTTAAACACCCGGCAGTTCATTGAGCTTTGAGCAGCAATACTTTCAATACCCTCAATACTTCAAAGCTGTTCTCTTCAGGAATCCATATATACCTGTTGGCTCCAAATCTGATAATAAATGTGTTTGTATTTCTCAGCCAAAGACACTGAAGCTGAAGAAGGTGCTCCTCAAGCAGAGCAACATGACTTCTGTGCTGGCAGTGAGGCAGAAGGCCTGGATGGTTTTCTTTATTGGGACGGGAGATGGGCAGCTCATTAAGGTGAGTATAAGAAGTTCAATGATGGGAAAACTATCCATTATTGGAAAAATGACTGAGGATCAATCAAAAACACTGCCTTCTATTTATTAACGGTGAACAAAATTAACTTTAAGTCACAGTGACATGAAAAAGCCTATTTTTCAGCAGCTTACTGCTCGTGTCATATTATCCAAATATATTTTATTTAGAAATCATAATTTATTTTATTTTTTATCTCATTCTACTAATTCTATTAATTCAGTCTGAAACTCTTTAGAATCTAAAAGTGGGATAAATAATGTCCGACTCTTCCGATTGACTTCCTTTCACCCTTTTTTTATTTAAGTGGAAATATTCATTTCTGTCCATTCATTTAGCTTTTTTGTTAAAGATGATAAAAAGATTGATAATATAACTTTTTCACATTTTCATTCATTTAACAATGCAATAAAACAGTTTGATTTAAACATACGAGTAAATAAAAATAAACAAAAACAACAAAACATAAATCAGTAAATGATTAACATGCATGCCAGTGGTCAATATAAATAAACTGAGTGAAGTGAAAACACAGAAACTGTTCTCCCAGTTTCTATTGATGCTTTTATGTTTTAATATGAAAAAAAAAAAAGTTAAAACATATCACCTTTGTCACTGACATAAATCCAATCTGGCCACAGCTATGGTGATTACATTTTCATACAGCCACTATTCAAACATGTAGGAATATATCTGATCGTCAAAGGTTAGATTTTTAGTAGCATTTTTTTTAACTTATTTTCTTTCTACATGTACAAGTAAAACAAAAACATAATTGTGAAAAATGAAACTGCATAGAGGGGATTACAGTTTATATCCAGTAGTACATTTTTATTCTCTTTTATTCTCTCGACATTGGATGGCTCTTTATTCCCTCTAGCATGTTTGGTGCCTTAAAAGATGTTTGCCTTTAATGTTAGGTGTGGTAAAGAAAGGGATCCAGTTATTTCAGTTTGTGGATGTGTGTTGTGTTACACACATATGATACCATTCTGAAATACTGATGTTCACTGACATTTTCCACTTCCACAGGTTTTAGCCAGACATTCCATTAAACCCGCGGTTCTCAAAGTGTGGGGCGCGCCCCACTGGTGTGGAATAGAGACGTGACAGGTGGGGCGCCCCAGACGGGAGGAAAATTTCCTTTTTATGCCTATCTTTATCCAGACATCCCAACTCTCCCGGAAGTTCCGGGAGTCTCCCGCATATTGATAGTGGCTCCCTGACGCCCGCAAATGAGATCCGATCTCCCGGAATCTGGAGCAAGACCGCGCACTAGACTGGAGAGTGACTGCGCGTGTGTGTGTGTGTGTGTGTGTGACTATAAATGCAGCGCGTGTGAGCGCAAAGTGTCCTTATAGCTGTGTGTTTCCGCTTATTAGACCGATCACCGAAAAAGTTTGAGAACCACTGCATTAAACTATGATAAAGCTTATGAGTAATCCTCAATGTTTTTTGATGGTATGCATTGATCACCACTTCTACCACTGGATTCTTCTGGTGTCTCCCTTTTTACTTTTTTAATGTAATGTTCTCTTAGTTGAAGAAATTTAAGCAAGTCTTTATTCTTAAGTGCAAATCTGTTCTTCGAATCTTGACAGCCTCTTCACTTTTTCATTTTCAGTAACAACAAAGAGCAGTCATCCCTTTTTTTCATCCATTCTTTAAATGTTGAATCATACAACCCTGGCTTGAATTCACGATCCAAAGCTATCCATTTTAACATTTTCTGCCCTTTTTCAATTTAAGTTGTCTGGTAAGAGTTGTGATAGCTGTTGACTTCATCTTTTAGATACTAAACCATAGACATGCTTTAACAGTGTTTCCACAGGACTGTGGCAGGAAATCTCACAGTGTGTTGCCTTGTGTTTGTGGTCAACCAAGGTGTCAGTTTGACAGAAGTTTCAGAAGCAGCATAATCTTCTCATTGGTTGAAATCATGTCAGTGGTTGGAAAAGGAAAAAACTGTTTTACACACTGAAGTTTATGGTGGGGAGGCAAGCTTGTGGTGAAATCATACTTTCTGTAGAGTGTTTGTCCCCATGTTTTGACAGTCCCTTCTTTCCAGTTCAGTTTTTGTCTGGTACCTTAAAACAACAGACAAAGCTACATTCTTGTTGTCAGCTTGTCGTGGACAAGAACTATCACACCGCCTGTCCCAGGGTGCTCTACAGGGCCAATGACGACCGTCAAGTGTTTCCCAAAATGCATCTGGATCACGTGGATCGTAAACATGTGTACGTGCCGCTTCTACCAAACCACGTAAGTACATTGTATCATGTATCATCATTGTACATGTATCATGTGTAAGACTTTCGTTTTGAATTTTTAAGATTTTACTTTTGTTATCACAATGTCACATGCATATATACGGTATTTTAAAGTGTTGCTAAGTCGCTGTTCTGTTGTAGATGGAGCGTGTACCGGTGTCAAAGTGCAGCACATACACAAATGTGCAGGACTGTTGGTCTGCACAGGATCCATACTGTGTCTGGTGCAGCTCTAAAACAAGGTCAGGGAAACAACATGTGCAGCTGACACTTTCAAACAATTCTAAACTTGGTTTAAACGTCATTTTCTCTTCCAGGTTGCACATTTGAAGATGACTGCTCAGATTCAGACTGGGTATCTATTCCTGATGATTCTCAGCACAAAATGCTTTCCTACAAAGTTGTAAAGGACAGCACTGATCAGGTACAGATTACATACAAGTCTTACCTATAATCAGTTGTGACCGTCAGTTATTTCTCTTTTAACACTTACACACCTTCTTTTCTCAGATCACACTTCACATCCAGACACACTTGACTCTGGGCCAGCAGGCGCTGTCTAAATTCACCTGTCAATTCTCTCCAAGTTCCACTTCCAGTGAGTTTTGTAGCAGGGCAGGCCCTCCTCCACAATTCCCACAATGCACCTGCATCCTCACAAATAGCACACTTCCTGTTGAAGGTAAGTGACGTTTGATACATAAAACAATACGGTGAATTTAACCCTGACAATCAAAGACCTTCACATTGTGTCGTCTTGTGTTATATATTTGTTACATCACACAGCAAGTGTGTTGCTAAAACATTATGACCGAGACTCTGACATTCACTGTATTATTTTCAATTAACAGATCTGGATGTCAGAGTTAAGATTAGACTTGGGAACACACAAATTCATGACAGCCTAAAGATATCCAACTGTGCTGACATCAGGGGACCACCAACTTCTGTCCTGTAAGTCCACTTCCATGTAGCAGCCTGGATTTGATTCCAGTCTGCGACACTTTGCTGCATGCCCCCCACCCTGTCCTTTCTGTTCTAAAGGATCAGTGTGTAGGATTTAGTGGCATTGGACAGTGTAGATGCAGAATGCAATCACCTCCACTCACCCTCCCATTCCAAGCATCAGGGAACAACTACGATGAATGTGAAACACCAAAGACTGTGAAACTCCCTATCTAGAGCCAGTTTGGTTTTCTGTTCTAGGCTACTGTAGAAATATTGTGGTACAACATGGCAGATACTGTGGAAGAGAATCCACAGTGTCTGTAGATATAAAAGGCATTTATTTTCAGGTGATTATACAATAATGAAAACATGATGTTATGAATATTCTATTTCTGCCATATTCTGTAAATAGAGCACCCTAAATCTCACACACTGGGTCTTTAAGCTGTTGCTGAAACACATGATCAGTCAGATGCATCACTAATGAAATTAGTAGGCCACAGATCCACTTCAGGAATCACTTCAGGGTATGTTCTAGCTAGTTTTGTTTTGAAAATACGGGTACAATGTACAACTATGAACTATATAAGTACCTTGCATGCACTTACAGAATAGGAATGTATGTCTCTAAGGGCCAAGGCCTAGATGTCATCCAAAATTAATGAGATGAAAGAATACAGAACTGACTACATGTGTCTATAGGACTGAGTAGGTAGAGTAGAAATTGTCGGTTGTAATCGGACCCCAAAGAGATTATTTTTCCCAAAACTGGGTCCAAATTAAAAACTTCATTGACTTTTCAAATGGCTAGAGTAAGTGGAGCACTCAAAATGGGAGGTAGCCTTCATAGAGACTGAAGCTACACATGAAGATGAAAATGCATAAAGTGAAGCAAAGAACAGATGTTTGTAGCCCAGTAGTAAAACTGTATTGCACCACTTGCCATGGTCATGTTTCATCATCGGTATTACTATCTCATGGTATCAACAACAATAGTTTTTTATCATTTTTCTCTTCAGGTGTCGGCAGTGTATCCAGGCTGGATGTGGCTGGAGCACAAACGGCTGTTTGTGGGCACAACAAGGAGAGCAGAATGTAATGATGCATGTTTTTATGTATTTATCTAACATAAGCTTTTCCAGACTACATGCACGTTTGCATCCATGCTATGTCTATATTAGACAACAGCAGCACATTCATTTTGGACATTTGTAAAAGTGATATTTTAACAAGATGAATGTAATTCATGTTAACTACTGGAAACAATTAGCAAATCAGATAAGTCAACTGACTGAAAATTAGTTGATTCTGCTATCATTTGTATTTTTGTAGATGCATTACTTTTATGGCTTCATCATGCAAAGATTCAGTTTATCTGTTTAGTTACATTATTAAATATCTTGTGCTCAGAACGTAGATGTATTTTTCAAGAAATAGCCACACATTTTGGGAAATTCACTTACTTAATTGGTAATTAGCTAAGCTAACTGCTTGTTAAACAGACATGTTTCATTTTCTATTTCTGCACATGTTAAACAAACTTATATAATATACCTCATAACATATAGGATATACCTCGAGCTGGCTGTTATCTAATGTTCACAGTGTTACAGTGCTAAGCTAATGTTTGCTGAAACAGGTCCTGAATCATTTCTTAATAGTACCTTCACAGTGAATGTCATTTGAACATGCTTAATGTCTTCCTCTTTTTAACCTCCTGCAGGTCAGCGCTTGCAAAATGATTACATCTGGGACAAACTTTTCTGTGAGTCTGAACCTCAGTTCTCATACCGTCTTCCTCTGATGCTTATCTAATTCACATTCAGTAGTACTACTACTAGTACTACTAGTAGAAGGTAATACATTAAAATTGATATCTTTGTGTTATTGTCTTATTGTCAGAAACCAGAGATCACCTCCATCTCTCCCAGTGTCGTGTCTTTCTATGGCAGCAACGATGCAGTGTTGTCTGGTCTTAACCTCGGTAACGTGACCAGAGTGAGGTTCCAGTTAGACATGAACTGCATGCTACAAGAGTGAGTCCGTTTTATGGGCAACTAAGATTAAGTTTACACTTAAGCATAATCTTACAATCGTATCTTACAATGCTTTTATGGAAATGCCATCCATATTATAAACTGACAGTAGATTCAACACTTAGTGTGCGCTGCACTTTCCTAAAGCTGGAGACTGGATTTTTGTGGGTCACACATTGTAGCAAATCTAGATTATAAACTCCAGTTTGGTGTTACAGCAATGTAGAGACCTCAGTCTTTATCTTTAGGAAAGCTTCAAAATTGAACCTTTTAGCTTGTTTTCACCTTCACCAGTTTAGGGTTTTTTCAGAAATGTTAGAATGATTTGACCACATAGATATCCGTTTTCAGTTTCCATATCTTTCTTTAGTTTTTATATGATGCAATAGCACTAGAATTATCACTTGGGTGTGTCGATTTATGCTTATCTTGGTTAGATAGTGAAACTGACGTTTAATTATGTTGTGGCAGATTGCTATGATTCTGGCTGCTTTGAAGTTTTCTGCATATTGTTCACATTCTAACAAGTTCCTTATGCAAAAATAATAATACCAGTATCATCTCTCTGGTCAGATCTCCTGTATGGAGTAACACTGGTGAGAGTCTGAAGTTTCACATTCCCAGTTCCAATAAAGGCGTGGTCAAAGTATGTGTTGTCCTACCCGATGACAGTTGCCATGGTAATGCTCTAATCACCTACCAGTCATCACCATCCTGCACCAGTATTGCACCAAGCAGCACCTGGATCAGGTATGACAGCATTGGTTGGCTTTTTTATGTTCCCAACACAGATGATGATGCATAAAACCTGTTTTTAAAATTAAGAGGAGATGCTTCATTTACTGAACATCACACACACACTTCTTATATACTGTAGTACAGGAAATGTGGTCCTAATGACAGTAAAATACAACGAGAGATGACGCGATGATTTAACACTTTGACTATGGGGAAAGTTTACAAGACTACAAGCCTGAGCATGTGAAAGAATAGTCTTCCTGACTGAGCACTGGTAGAGCTTCATTATAACTGACAAATTCATTTGGCATTACAAATTACAACACTGTCAAGACTAAAATCTATCAAAAATAATTTGATATCTGGGATCTGCCCACAGCGCTTTGTCAGTATTAAAAGACATGATAGTCAAGGTATGTTTTATTATAACAGTTGATGTACATATAGCCGTAACATACAAATAAAAACATGAACATGTAACGTGGCTTGTCACTGTACATATTAGGAGGTGTTATCACTGGTTGCGCCATGTTGGCCCCAGTTTTATCATTTTAGCACTTTCCCATTGCAAAAAACTGAGCCCTTCCTCAGGGTTGTAACATTACCATTTCTAGCATGGTGGTTTGTCTCTCCTCATGTGAGCATGCACAGCATTCTGATGTGCTCCCTTTGTGTGATCATAGTTGTGATGCAAGTTCTTGAAGGAACTAGGGTGCTAGTCAGCAGCAGCACTTGTTTGTTTGCTAGCTGCAGGCCTAGGAATGCCAATATTGGTTTTACACTGGTTGAACACTTTGGTTCGTCATGACATTTATTATGAGTATTCACAATCCTCAGAGGAAGACTCTTAATGGTTTTAATGACCTCCTTGTGTTTACTACACATGTTTCTCTTGTAGTGCAACCCCAGGCCAAAAAGTCAACTTGAAATGTTGTTAAAAAACCACTAGGCTGACCTCGATGAAATTTGTAGTGGGTATTCAAGATCCCCTGGGGATGAACCAGAATGTTTTTGAGGACCATGTTAGTAACCCTTTTTTTAATGTTCTACAGGTAGCCACATTTTCAGGGTGGTTCTTATTTTGTCCAATCATATTGTAGAGTGTACTGAACACTGAAGCTACCAGGGGCCACATGTATGTAGTTGACCCCAAAGCGATGTGTATGTAGATGAAAATCCACATGTGGTTGCCACAGATGTATTTTTACCATCACATTATCGTATCACTATCATCATAAGAAAATGCTTTCTCTGGTATCAAATCTGTGCTCAGTTTCCTCTTCTCTGATTGGTTGCTGCTCTCTGTCCTGTAGTGGAAAGAGAAAGCTCACACTCACAGGATCCCACCTAGAGTTTGTGGAAGGGATCGTACACGAACACAAACAGACAGACGTCAGACCTCCCATACAGGAAGTCAAACCTCTCAGAGACAGCAGTTTACAGGTGGGTCTCTCCACAAGCACAATGTCGAATTGAATTATTATTATCATCATCATGTCGTGCTGCATTACAGTACATTGTCACATTCTGTCACAACATGCTAAAGTATAGCACATCAGACTTAGACTGTTAAACTGCATTTCATCAAATCACTTGTGTCTTTACAAATGTGCAAAAGCATTTTCTGTTATGCTTCAGTATGTCACGTCACATCATCTAGTATTGTTATCTTCTCTGACATCATATTTATGTCTTATTGTGTTCAACCAGTGTCACTCTGTTTCCTTGTGTATATATATATTTATATATATATATATATATATATATATATATATATATATATATATATATATATGTACATACACTCCTGATCAAAGACATCTGATAAACAGCCTGTTTAAGTTTAAATGCAGTTTTCAATAAACTACTAATTCTATTTTGCTGTCTCTTGCTCCTGTTTCTTCTTTTTGCATTTTGAAGCTCTACTTACAATCTGGTTAAGTTCAACCAGCGCGAAATGCGAAGATTAGTCATTTTTCACCTGGTCTTAAGATTTTGATCAGGAGTGTATACATATATATATATATATATATATATATATATATATATATATATATATATATATATATATATATATATATATATATATATATATATATATATATATATGTTGTATATCATCATATTGCTGTGTTTATTGTGTTACCATCCTCCTCATGTCATGCTATGGCATACACAGATATTCTATTATATATAACACTAGATGTTTTTTTTTTATATTCTCTACAGACTCTCACTTATGAGACACCTGCAGCTCCAAAGGGGTTTTCTACAAGCACAGTGTCCCTGAAAGTAGCCAATGAAATCTTGCCCTGCTCCACAATAAACTACTATCCAGAGCCCGAGTTCATCAGTTTTACGTCCATACAGACAGGGAACGATGTCCGCATTATCATACAGGTAATGCATATATTTCTAGCAAACATGCACAAATATATGACATAAACATATAAAAGGTCAGCTTTTGTTTCCGTTGTCAGAAAAAGGCAGACAAACTGGAGATGACCACAGCAGAGTTGTCAGTGTGGGGTGTTCAAGACGAAAAACAATACCCCTGCATCATGGAAGACAAAGAAAAAAGTAACGAGACTGACTTCTTTATCTGTGAAATTCAACAGACACCCGGCCCCAACTTTCAGCACTTAATAGTAAATTTTTCATTCAAATTTCACCAATATAGATGATGATTTTACCTTTATTGAGATTGTAAGCTAAATTCTTTTTTTAATAACAGTGCTGTTATTGTTTTCCAGATTACATATGGTGACAAGACAGTAAGACTAGGGCCTCCATCTTTATTAAATCGGGTCCTTGTGATAGTGCGTTGTCTGCTGATACCCTGTATTACTGCTGGTAAGTACATAAAGTAGACTTGACTGATGAAGTGATTTTGGTCCAGTCAGTGTGGTCGCTCTCTGTACAATGAAATCTGCTTTTATTGCATCAATGCATAAATTAAACAATGCTGTAAAAACATGAATTGGAATTGATTTGAACCATTTGAATTCAATTCCATTCTTTTTGCCCGTCTGTTTGCTTTAAATCAAGAACTGTGTTTGTCTTTCAGTGTTGGTGATTATCTGTCGATGGCAAAAGAAGCTCACTGCTAAAATGAAGTATGAACAACAAACCTGATGGCTGTTTTACAACTCCATTCTCAAGATTGACATCATGCCTCAGGTTGATTTCCATTCCTTCTTGATACCCATTTCTCCACCTGTGGGTTACTGGAGTAAAGTTCACTCTTTGGTGTCAAAATTATGTCGAGGGACACAACCTTCACCATACGACGGGTGTAACAGTGCTTCCTCTTGCAACCACTCTCAATATTGTGTGATGTATAATTGTGTCTTGGAGACCTCCTCTGTTATTGTTAATTGCTGCCATGTTTTAGTTTTTTCTTTTACTTTCAATTTTTGTACTAACAAGGTACAATGAGGTTCTGATGAGTGGATTTTGTTATCGTTGGACAGAGCTAGGCTAGCTGTGTCCAAGTTTCCTATCTTTATGCTAAGCTAAGCTAAACGGCTATTGGCTGTAGCTTCATATTTACTGTACAAAGTCATATCAGTCATATCATCTCAATCCCCACCAGAAAGCAAATAAATGTTGTAGTTTTTTGGTATATAGAGTCTATACATCTTTCATGTAAAGTAATGGTAATATTTTGGATTCTGAATATTATTATTGAGGGACAATTAGAACATTAATATACTGTAGTTTTCCCATTTTGGGTGTCAGGATATCAGACTGTAAATGAGATTTTGTAATAAAGTTATTCTTTTTTCTTCAGAGTGAAGTGTAGTTTGTAGTTTGAATCCTTTATAATGGCAGAGCTATTGTGACAGGACATAGGCTGGCATGTTTGTTCCGTGTCTCTGCATGTACCCAGTGTAATTTATTCCTCTAAATCGTTACTGAAAAAACAAGCAGTGACTGCAGCCTGTGTCCTGTACTGAAAAAAACAACCTTAAACTCATCTTCCAGCGGTTTACTTCAGATGACTGACAAAAGAAAGTGGATGTTTAACATCTCTTGAGGCTTAACCGAGGTAGCACCCACAACCACTGAAAGCTATTCTTTGCAAAGTTTGTGTGGCTGTCACACAGGTGAAAAATCTGTGCTCTGGTGTCCTCTAAGGCCGTGTCCTGGTGATTAAGGCGTCTAACATCTTTATCCAGCAGAAGGCCAGTTTGTCCAAAGACACTGTAGCATCTAGTTGAATTAATGAAAGCCAGGACTTATGATCTATGTTGATAGATAGAAATATAGAGAGACAGAGAGAGAGACAGATGCACAGCAGCAGCAAAACAATAACTAACTATAAACTGTAATGGAGATATGCTAGCAACAACAATAATAATAATAATAAATGTAATGGAGGTCGTGTAGGACCACAGCAGCAGCCTCCATCCATGAGAACCTGCTGAATGAGAGAGCACAAAAACTTGAATACAAAGTTATTTGTAGCAGTGTGGGTAATTGATGATGAACAGATGCACAAACAGTTAACGATTAACGTGAATTCATGATTTTTTTTTTATGAACAAAGTAATAAAGAAAAACAAAAGATTCAGACTGCTCCATTATTGGGCGCCTGTGTTGGAGTTGGTGCAGCAGGGCAGGCCAGCGAAGTCTGCGCTGTGTTTGGAGCATTGTACCTCGAGGAAGAGGCGACCTCATACATCTGTGGCTGGTAATACCACTGATGCAGAGGGGCAGCCAGTGGAGTATGTGAGGGTGTCAGGACGGTGCTGAGACCTGGCTCCATCACACCTGTCGGTGGGTGTGGAATGTGCATCACACGTAAATGTGGAGCATGCATCACACCTGAGTGTGGAGCATTCGTTACAGTCACACCTGACTGGGTGTGTGGAGCCATGATCGGTGTCTGGACTCCAGGTCTGGATGCAGACGCTGCAACACAAACAACAACACAACATTTTAACTCTGTTCTGGTTTCTTTTGAATAAAATACATCATTCAGTCTCAGTCAGATACAAAGAACCCTTGTGCCTCAGTGTTATTGTTCACTTTGTGGGGAAGTTGTTTTGTGCTGTTTATATTAAATCTAATAAAACTTGATCTGTAATGACTCTGAACTCCATCTTAAAGGCCTGAATGAGCTGGTTTCTCCTCCACAAGCTCTTATATTGGTGTAGTGTTCAGCAGCACTTCAAAACTTTTAGCTACTTTAATTTAATTATTTAAAAAAATGTATCTTTTGTTTGTAAAATAAGTGTAAGTTCACAATCTGTGATCTGATCTAGTCAAATATGATCCAGTGTTGTCACATGTCATCTAGTTTTCATCACATTTCAGTACATTACAGTAAATTGTCATTACTATAAGACATAAAGAAATTAATATTCAGTCTAACCTTCTGCCCCGGGAACATTTTTGCTGACTCGAATCTTCTTCTTTTTGCCCTACACAAAAACAAACACATCAGACTTTCCTTCAGATATCAGCTGACACAAACTCCTTGCAGTGATGTGTGCAGTGATGTCAACATGTTTGAGTTGTGTGTGAGCACAGTGTACTTACATAGTTAATCTTGTTGCTCCACTCCGGGTGTTGCTGGGCGTGGAGCTCCTTCTCCCTTTGGGCCTGTTCGTAGTATTTGGCCTGCTCCTCCTTTGTCAGCGACTTCCACTGAGGACAGAGGACAACACACTGTCAGTAAGCACACACACACACACACACACACACACACACACACACACACACTGACACACAGTTACAGGCTCGTTTGAATCATGAAATGCTACAAAACCCTTTAAAGTTTGGTTTGTTCTCTGCTCATGAGACAATACATGAAAATCACAAATCACTGTAACGATGTGCAGATTTAGAATTTGAGGACTTTTTACTGTAGAAAACATTTTTTTACCAAACTCTGATCAAGTTTGTGACACTGAGTGTGTCAAACATACAGAGCCAACACACGTACCCTCTGTCCCAGGACGGTGTTTACAGCCACACTCCCTCTGGTCCTCACTTCAGGCTCAACGGTTGGCCATTGCTCCTTCATGAAGAGCATAAAAGCATTTGGCGGCTTCTTGACATAGTGGGGGTCTTCCTCCTGCGTGCTCTCACGCTTTCTCTTCCTACAGGACAAAATAACAGAGTCAGCTCGTCTTACCACTGTGTGAAACTGCGAGGAGACAAGTCTCTTCAAAAGAAGAACATTTTGATCAAAGCTGTCAGAGCAAACTTACTTTGAGTTGGAGGTCGTCGATGGAGCAGGGACAGAGACAGGAGGAGCAAGACCTCCTGGTGGAAGCTCGTATAAAGGCTGTCCATTGCTGCACAGAAACAGATACACACTTTAGACAGACAGTAGAAAGAGTGTGTGACGACATAAGCTGTGTTCACTCACTGTGTTTGTTTGCATTTATGTGTGTGTTACTTACAATATGTCAACAAAGCAGAGGTTCTGAGTGATGCCTTCAGGAAGCCTCACCGTTGGTACATCATTACACTGGAGATGTATGAGGAGGCTGTATCATCATCAGCCGCCGTTAACAAATACCTGTTCCTGGCTATTAGCAGCTGCCTGACTGTGCAGGGGAACTGGCTGCACAGTGGCACACCCATCATGTCCTCCACCCTGACTCTCTGCTGGCCGAGGGTCAGTGTTGACCTCAGGCTCAGCAGGGTCAGTAGTCAACATGTCCTTTAGCAGGTTGTCGAGAGTGGAAGCCATCTCTTCCAGCTCCAGCTCCTCCATAATGCGGTCAATATACCGTGTGATCTCAGTTTTAAAGAGAGTCATGGCTTGATCGTCCAGTGCCCTTCTCTGGTAGTTACTGGACTCCTGTCACACACAATGATAGGAAGCTGCCTTTGGGACACTCTTATGGGGATAGCATCATAGCTTATATATCATAGAATACAAATTTAGGGATATGTTGCATGGCGTACTTCAATACATAAAGGATTTGATAACAATGGTATACATCTACTGAAGTTGTGTACTTAGAATGAGTACACTTTCGATATTTTACATGCATTTTGACGATAATACTTCTGCACTTTTAACTAAGCACGATGTTGAATTTACATGAAGTATTTTCACATTGTTGTGTTACTAATTTTACTGACTGTATGTTAGCTGAGAGTCAAAAGTATCCCAGTAAACCTTAACTTTGAGAGACTTAACTGTTGCTGCATGTAAAAGTATGATAGTGAATATTAACTGAAGAGCTATCAGTTTAACTACTTACTTAACAGCTTTAGTGTTCACTGACGGTTCAGTTCGCTCTCGTTCTTCAGGTTTGGATATTACACCTTTCCTTCAGATGTGAAGCTCTGAGTTCATCTGACTGAGTTCATCTGACCCTCACTGTCTGATATGTTCTATGACGTCACCACATTCCAATATTCCATTCTTATTTATGCACTGGAGCTCTTCACTGGTAACCATCACAATTATCAATGTCCCCATGTCCATCTGTACCTATTGAAATACTTTATTTCAGTCCATATGCATTAGAAAAAGACATCCACACATGTTCATAATAATAAACCTCATGATATAGGACTTACACTTTCTACAAGAGCTGCACAAATACGTGCTGTACATGAAACTTAAGAAAAATAAGCCAAAATGTTTAAAACACTCAAACAGATTAACAAGCTATTTAAAATATTTGGACCATTATTTAACCGTTTAGACTAACTTCAGCACAGGTCGACACTGATCAACATCTATCAGCATCGATTAGCTTAAGAGCTGAGAGGAATTAAACACACAGAAGAACCCATTATTAATACATTAATCTTCTGAAGTTAGCAAATTGTGATCTTCAAATTACTTGACACATATCCACAATAAACATAACTTGTGCCACTCTCGGCTGGTTTGGAGTGTCTTAAAAACAGTATTTTACAGGCTGAGGTGGTAGATGTAGATGTAGATGTGAATCTGGAGATAGGAGAATGGTTTATACAATACTCCCTTTTTATTGACTGTGGCACAGGCAGATTACATCTGGTCTGAAAGGGTGAAAATAACAAGTACAAATCTCTTACTCTACACTCCAACATGGGCAGATATACTGTAGATCTACGGAGAGTGGACAACACAGAACAACCCATATATTAGATGGAGAACAAATGCTGGAAATATGGCTGCTTACATTACAATAAAATTGAAACAAATCTGGAAAAGAAATCATTTCCAATGTTACAATGTAGCTGCAAAACCTAAGAAATATTAAAAACTACCAGCAGAAACAAACGTGAGATATCGTTCAAGGTAAGAAATAAAAAGTGCGTCACATCTCTCCGTCAAAGATCAAAGAATGACGACAGGTCGGCGCTGAATTGGTTAAATATGAATGAACAACGGAACATCAAACTACAACAAGAAAACACCTCGACTGACATGAAAACAAACAAAGTGTGAAACACATACTGTGTCCACACAAACTGGAGTAAGTACAACATGAAGCCACTTTTAATCCACTAAACTCTCCATATTTAAGGACATAAGCAATGTTTCAGTTCAAGCAGGAGACGTTAGCCTACAACTAGCTTCCTGAAATTAGACATGTCAAAATATATATTTTCTATATAACGTTACTTTATTGTTATTAAAGTTATTTCAGCGTTTTAATGGTTTAGTTGTTATAATAGCCTACATGCAATAATTTGTCATGGGTTAGTGTTTTATGTTGTAATACTCAGCTCTCCTCCTGTCTGTAACTTTACATCCTGTCTTTTGGTGGTTTCACACCAGTTTTGAATGTCTGTCCTGGTTTGTTTCACCTCCTCCTGATCAGTATTCACCTGTGTTTTGTTATTCTGCCACCATTAATGTATTTAGTCTTTGTGTTGGCTTGTCTCTGTGTCAGTTTGTCCTATAGACCTTTTTCACAGCAGCCATTTTGACAGTAACAGCAGGGTCATCACAGGTGTTACCACTGTTTCTGAATGGAACTGAACCTTCATTAGTATCACTGAAAACACCTGTGTTGACCCTACTGTTATTGTCTGCTGTGAAAAAGGTCTGTTGCTGTGCTCTTGCCTTCGTGTCATGTTCAAAAGTTAACACTGTTCCTTGTATTTTGGTCCTCTGTGTGTTCTTTTGGATTGTTGCCCTGTGTCTCTGTCCATTGCCTTCCTTTTGTCTTTCTACCTGCTCCCAGTCAGATTAGTTTTCGTGTTTGGACTGTCTCACCATCCTGTAAGTCATTTGTCTTTTGAATGAAATCATTGAACTGTATCAGCTTTGTCTCTTGGCGTCTGCGTCGGGGTCCAGTCCCTCGTGTCCCCCTTTACCCTGCTTGACCAGAAGTATTTGTCTATTTTCTCTGTAATAATTCGGTTCTTTGTTTTTCTCCATGACACCATATTTGCTTATTTGTCAGATTTACAGTGAAAAGTGTACAAACACCCAGAGGCCATATGTCACACCTACACATAAAGGAATAACGGCTGATCTTATGATGTGTGTTGGCTGTTTGGATTCATTTTCTTCATGTAGATGATCTGTTGAGTGGCCTCTAAGGGTTTAATGAAAACGGTCAGTACATAAGTGGAGAGTGGACATCCTTGCCTGGTCCCCCTGCACAGCTCTGTGATGTTTGTCTGTTGGTGATGCCCACTGACTGTATGACAGTGTTTGAGGGTGAGCCCCCCAAAACTAAGTCTTTTTAATGTGGTCAAGAGAAGTTTACAGTTCATCTATCAAAAGCCAAGGCGGCCATGATGGCTCTCGGCTGTTGTACTAATAAACAATAAATAAACAGAAAGTTTATGGCACGGTCGAGTCTTCATTAATTCAATTCAGTTCAATTCAATTTTATTTATATAGATAGATAAATAGAGAGCGATAGAGAGACACAGATGCACAGCAGCAGCAAAACATTAACTAAGTATAAACTGTAATGGATATATGGTAGCAATAATGACGGGGGGGGGGGGGTCACCCGAGTCTAGTCCTATAGCAGCATAACTAATGCCGTGTTTCCACTAGCACGTAGTACCTGGTACCAGGTACTACTTTGGTATCGCCTCGGTCCTGGTTCCAGGCGAGCCGAAGCAATACTAAAACGTGACGTCAGCCGACTGCCTTCCACTGATTGGCCGACAAGTGTCGTCACTGGAAGCCTCATAAGCGCGCGACGACCGACCAGACTGTAAATAAACACAAGACTCGACCACACCACTTTTTAAAACCCCGCTGCTCTTCGACTACACTCGAACATGAGAAAATGGCTTCGCAGAAAAAATCCACGCCATGGTCGGTTGTTGTGTTGCTGGTGTTGTTGTTTTGGTCTTCCGGTTTTGTGCGTGGCTTGGCATTAATGAGACACGTGTGTTTGCAGATGGTAGTGGTGATGGTGATGGAGAGAGAGAGAGAGGGAGAGAGAGAGAGAGAGAGAGAGAGAGAGAGAAGGTTTGAGTAGAGTTTTCAGTAAAGGGAGACGTGATTACATCTTCAACCAATACCGTGCCTGACTAGGCATAACCCTGAAAGAGACAAACAGAGGGGGGGGTCTAGTCCTATAGCAGCATAACTAAGGGATGACCTGAGCCAGCCCTAACTATAAGCTCTATCAAAAAGGAAAGTCTTAAGTCTACTCTTAAAAGTGTTGACCGTGTCTGCCTCCCGAACCCAAAATGGTAGTTTGCTCCACAGAAGAGGAGCTTGATAGCTGAAAGCTCTGGCTCCCAGTCTACTTTTGGAGACTATAGGAACCACAAGGAACCCAGCATTCTGAGAGCGCAGTGTTCTAGAGGGATAGTGAGGTACTATGAGCTCTTTTAGATATGATGGTGCCTGACCATGAAGAGCTTTGTATGTGTGGAGAAGAATTTTAAATTATATTCTAGATTTAACAGGTAGCCAATGCAGAGAAGCCAAAATGGGAGAGATGTGAGACTTCCGGTTATGGCGTCTGCCTGAGCAGCAGCAGGTTTCTGAGCTCCGATCCCGTGTCCCTGTTTCGCACTTCCATTTTGCCAAGTCGACCCTCAACCAACTCAGTTAGTTCTACAAGAGCTTCTTTTTGATATTTTGAACAAAAAATGCCAAGAAAGAAACAAAACAACCAGATTAAAACGGCAACGGGTGGCGATGAAGACGACGACGCTAGCATGGGCCACGCCTCGGTGGGTGATGAGGAGGATTTGGAGGATGCTAATGCGGCTCACCAAGACGACGGTGCTAATATTTTAGCTGCCATTCCTTTAATGAGAGCTGACTTTTCTATTCAACTGCGCGAAGTCGTCTCATCTAACCAAGAGATAAAAGAAGCAATTGGTGTTTTTTCTGAGAGGCTAACCACGGCAGAGTCCCACATTAGCAAAGCTGAAGACGACATATCAGGGCTAACTGGCAAGGAAAAGTCCCTTCAAAAGAAAGTGCATGAGCTTAGACTAAAACTTGACGACCTCGAAAACAGACACCAAAGATCAAACCTACGGCTGATAGGCTTGCCCAAGAAAACTGAAGGGGGAGACGCGGTCTCATTCCTCCAAACTTGGCTGCCCGAAATCCTCGGACCGGGCACGTTTCCGGGACCCGTTGTTATTGAACGTGCCCACCGACTGCCCGGCCATCAAGACCCGAGCGGACCCCCGCGCACTCTCATCATGAAGTTCCTTAACTATCAAGACAAAGTCCGCGTAATGAGAGCAGCTCGGAAAAAAGGAAAACTGATGTATCGGGAGCACCAAGTCATGTTTTTTCCAGACTTGTCTGTGGAGGTACAAAAACAACACCGTCAATACAACGACGTGAAGCTGAAACTCCGGGAGCTGCACATGGACTTCGGGCTCATATTTCCCGCAAAGATGAAGATCTTTCATAAAGGCAGCCGGCACCAGTTCAACACAGCAGAAGAGGTTGAAGCATTCATTCAACGTGTTCGTCAGCAGCGAGAGGGGTAAACAACTGTCAACATTATGTACGCTAAACACATCACGTCTTAAGAGGGACAGTTATGAACACTGCCACAGTGTTGTTTATCCTGTATACAGGTGAATATGATTAGGTGGCTTACACTTGCGCATTTATCATGAGGTTGTTGGGTGACATGACTAATCCTCACCGGGAGCGCAGCACTTGACCTATAAAGTTTAGGTAGTACGTTCTCTGTTTTTCCTTTTTTTTTTTCTCTCTCTCTTCTTCTCCATTTTCTCTCTTGCTCCTTTCGAAGGATCAGTGAGTTGGGACCGGAAGGGCTAAGAGTTCTGTGTTGTAATGAATGTTGTAAAGTTCTTTTTCTTGAAATGTAAGGTGCCTTTTTTCACAATATTGGCAAAACGGTATTATCAGGGCCATGTCATAATCACAGTATTTATTAATGAATAGGAATTTAGACCTTCAGATACTTTCTTGGAATGTTAGAGGATTAAGAAAATTAGTTAAAGTCAAGCAAGTTATGAATAGGATCAAGCAATATAATCCCAAAATAGTTTTCCTACAAGAAACACATTTGCTTTCTAATGAAACAAATCGCTTAAAGAGGAGATGGCCAGGTCAAGTAATCACATGCTCTTTTTCATCTTATGCCAGAGGAATTGCAGTACTTGTCCACAAGTCTGTTCCTCTTCGTATCCAAAAGACGGTTTTGGATCCAGCGGGCAGATATATTATTATACAAGCTTCATTAGTAAACCAAGTCTTGATTCTTGTGAACTTATACGGTCCTAATAATGACGACCCAAACTTTTATAGTAATATATTTTTGCAAATTTCTTCTCTTCAGGGTGTCATAATAATCGGGGGTGACTTTAACTGCGCCCTTGACCCAAAACTTGACCGCTCTTCAGGCATAGACCTAACCCATGCAAGAAGCAGGAAGATAATTCTCCAATTTATGCAGGAGCTTAACCTAATTGATATTTGGAGAGTAAAAAATCCGACAAAGAAAGAGTACTCTTGCCATTCAGCTACACATAATACATACAGTTGCATAGATTACTTTCTCGTGTCCAAATCTCTTGCTACAGACGTCAGTGATTGTATATGTAAGTCTATTCTCATTTCCGATCATGCTTTGCTTCTGCTTAATTACACAGCTACAACAGCTGTCAAAGGAAAAAGACTTTGGCGCTTAAGGCCACAGTGGTTACGTGATCCCAAATTCCTTGAATATGTTGGGCAAAATATTGATGACTATTTTGAGTTAAATACAACAGAAACATCTGCCTCAGTAAGGTGGGAGGCTTTCAAAGCTTTTATTAGAGGTCAAATGATGGGATACACAAGAAATAAATCGAATAAACAATATCTTGAGATATTGGAGCTGGAAGGAGATATAAAGGAACTTGAATTGAAAGTAACTTCTGACAATAGTAGAGAAAAACAACAGAAATTAGCAATCCTAAAAGCAAAGTACAATAAGTTTTCCACTAGTAAAGCCCTGGCAGGATTAATTAGACTTAAGCAGACCTATTATGATCAGGGAGAGAAGGCAGGGAAATTACTTGCTTGGCGCTTAATAACAGAACAAAATGCAAGAACTATCACAGAGATTGGCACTGCTAATGGAGATAAAACGTCAGACCCTCAAATAATTAATACATTTTTGGAATCATTTTACACACAGTTATACTCATCGGAGCGTTTAATGACTAATGAATCATTTCAAGATTTTTTTGATCAGTTAACGCTCCCCTCACTTAGTGAGGAAGCTAAAGGTGATTTAGATCCCCCCATCACATCAGCTGAAATATCTGAAGCAATTGACAAAATGAAAGGGGGAAAGGCTCCTGGCCCAGATGGTCTACCTATTGACATCTATAAAATCTTCAAGAGCAAGCTACTATCTCCACTGTTAGATATGTTTGTGGAAAGCTTCAATTCTGGCAAACTTCCACCATCCATGTGCAACGCACTTATAATTTTGATACTGAAGCCTGGAAAATCAGCAACAAAATGTGACTCATATCGACCGATTTCATTAATTAATTCTGATGCTAAAATAATTGCCAAAGTACTGGCACGGAGGCTTGAGAAGTACCTGCCTTTTCTCTCTGATCCAGACCAAAATGGGTTTGTTAGGGGACGACAAGCTTTCCACAGTGTCCGCGGGGTTCTCAATATTGTTTATGCAAAGACAGAACATCCAGATACAGCAGTGCTCTCGCTAGACGCAGAAAAAGCGTTCGATCGAGTTGAACATCAATATCTCCACAAAGTACTCGAACGTTTTGGCTTTGGTCATTATTACTCTGATTGGATTAAAGTCTTATACAACAACTCGGTAGCATCTGTATTAACAAAGGATATTATATCCAAACCTTTTAATCTTTCTAGAGGCACACGCCAAGGTTGTCCTCTTTCACCCCTGTTGTTTGTTTTGGCAATTCAGCCATTGGCTGTTGCCATTAGGAGTAATCAATATATTACAGGCATTAAAATAAATGAGATTGACAACAAAATAGGCTTATTCGCAGATGATATTGTAATTTTTTTTTCCCCCATTTAGAACAGTCACTGCATCACCTGTTTAATATCATTAGCTCTTTTAGTAAGCTATCCGGTTACAAAATGAATGAATCAAAATCTGCTATACTTTACCTTAAGCATTCAGAAAGAATAAAACCCCCTGTTCAAACTCCATTCAAGGTGATTAGGGATAGCTTCACATATCTTGGTATTAAAATTACTCCTAAAATCTTTGATTTAGTAGAGACAAATTATAACCCAGTGATAGAGTCAGTTTCAGAATCTATTAATAGATGGTCATTGCTACCAATTTCCATGATAGGGTGAATCAATATACTTAAAATGAATGTTCTTCCAAAGTTCCTTTACCTCTTTCATTCCATTCCTCTTGGTCCTCCTATTAATTTTTTTTTTAAAGATGAAAAGCATGTTCTGTAATTTCAATTGGAACAACAGACAGGCTAGACTTTGCTTATCTCTGCTTTATCTCCCCTATGATAGAGGAGGCTTGAAACTCCCAAACCTCCAATGGTATTATTGGGCTGCCCACCTCACTGCTGCCTCCTGTTGGTTCTCACACGGAACGCCACAGTCGTGGATGAGTATGGAAAGAAGTATGTCATCCCCTCTACCACTCAAGTCATATCTATACTCAGCTAAATTAAAAGAACTAAAGGCGTTAACAGATAATCCCTTTGTTAAAAACACAATTCTGGTATGGTACGAGGTTCATGAACATATAGATGAGATACCAATATTATCTCAATTTACACCGATCTGGGGCAACAGTGATTTTAAACCTGGGAAAAAAGATATGGGATTCAAAATTTGGGCAAACAAAGGCCTTAGTAAAATTGCAGATTTATTTGACAACAACATTCTCTTGTCGTTTGTCGACCTGAAACAAAAGTATGATATTCAACCAAACCACTTTTTTAAATACCTGCAGATAAGAAGTTATATATTTAAGTTACAGAAGTCTTTATCTTTACCTACACTTAGCCCTATAGAAGAAATAGCAACACATCAGCATCCTAAGAGGGGATTGACTTCAAGCTTCTATGCATTAATCATGGAAGGATCAAAGGTTTCCTCAGATAGGAAGAGATTGGCATGGTGTGAGGATTTAAATTCAGTAATTTCCACTGAGGACTGGCAGAAGATTTGTTTAAAATCTCAAACACAAACAATAAATACCCATTTTAAACTACTTCAGTACAAGTGGATAATGAGAATATATGTAACACCAACTCAGCTAAATAAATTCAACCCCAATAACCCTGACTCATGTTATAAATGTGGTAGAGAGGGCACTCTATACCATTGCCTATGGGACTGCCCACTGATTCAGGCCTTTTGGAGTGAGGTGATGGATATGATTTTGCAGGTTACAGGTATAAAACTAATAATAGACCCCAAACTATGTATCCTAGGTATTTCTCCAATAAACCATAATCTTAGCAAGGCGAATAAATCTATGATTATTTTTTGCATGCTACAAGCCAAATACACCATAGCCAAATCATGGAAATCTACTACTAAACCGAGTATTAGTGTCTGGCTTGCAGGGCTATCAGATTCGCTGGCACTGGAAAAACTCACCTTCACGTTAAAGGGTAAATACCTAATTTTTGACAGTATGTGGAGGTCTTTTATGGTGTTCTTAGAGGGGAGGAAAGCTTTGGAGGCATGTTCCCCCTGTATGTAAACCATCGACAAACAAAATAACCATGTATTTATCATACGTGTTTGTTTATTTTTTGCTCTTTTTATTTTTTATTTGAAATGCTTTTCTCTAAAGGAGTAGACAGATTATTTTTGTTTTGGACTGTACAAAATTACACATGCTACTGCCCTGTGGTACTCACATTGAAGATAAGCCTTATTGTGATTGTTTTGTTTTGCACCTGTATTATACAGTATCTTGTTGTAGTGTGATTATTCTGAAAATTAATAAACACACTTGTTAAAAAAAAAATGGGAGAGATGTGATCTCTGATCTTGGTTCCTGTCAGAACACGTGCAGCAGCATTCTGAATTAGCTGCAAAGTCCTAAGAGACTTATTGGACAGCCTGATAACAAAGAGTTACAATAGTCCAGCCTAGAAGTAACGAATGCATGGACTAGTTTTTCTGCATCCGCTTGAGATACGATGCGTGTGATTTTTGCAATGTTACGTAAGTGGAAGAAAGCAGTCCTCGAAATTTGTTTTATGTGGACATTAAAGGACAAATCCTGATCATTAGGCTTCATGAGGAGTGACGTTATGGCTGTGCTCATGTTTGCTCGAAGTCTTTCATTTTGTTTGATTTCATCTGTTTGTTGAAGAGTGGTGCTCTGATGGACCAGAAGTGTTTATAGAAGCCATCAGGTCCTGATGATTTATTATTAGGAGATATTATGTCAGCCTATATTCATTCAGCTGATTAACAATGAACACAGGATGAACTTTCCATTGCACTCACTAATAACATGTTATAGTGACTTGTTCTTAAAATAAAACAACAAAACGAACCTAAGCCACTTGAGGGGGCTGCTGTACTGGTAGCCTACTCGTAGTAGTTGACGCGTCGTCTTCCGGGTCCAATGAATGAATTACACACATGAGCATCGTATGCAATCACCAACATTTATTCACGGTCTTGCGCTCTTAACAAATAAGCGACCTCAGCCGAATTTTACACACACTTATATTAACTCTATAACTTGAATGTAAACTCAAACAAAAGGCTCACATGTTTGCCACAACGCAATAATCAAAACGGACGGCGGTCAAAAACTGTGTGCTTCCCCAGTCAGCAGCACACCTGCCGAGTAATTACCTGGTGCTCTATTTAACACCTGCCTGCACACTACAGAGCGCCACCTACTGTGGCCTTCAGGGAGTAATGCACACACAAACAAATGGCTCTAACACATGTATTCATCATTTTATTAGTTTGATTTCTGCATTTGTTTTGTATTGTCTTTTTTCTGTATGTTTGATCTTGAACTGGAAAATAAATCAACTTCAACAATGGACTTCTGATCTGGAGTACAATCCAACTGAAATGGTTCATCAGCAGCCTTTTGATTATAAGTTTGATCATCATCATTGAAGTTGCCTCCTATCATGACAAAATCAAATGTTTAAAAAAGGATGGGTCATCTGTGTTTGGGTCGTAAACATTACCAGCTGTTGCTGAACTATTTATTGATTCATATGATGATAAAACGTCATTCAGGACAACTAGAAGAAAGAACTACTCAAAGCTGCCACCAGATGTCATCCAGACGTCTCTGGATATCGTCTCTGCTGTACCTTGAACATGCGCAATAAGGTCCAGTGTCCCATATGTTGAAGAACACGGAGAGGCATCATTGACTGTGTTTTCTCTGAGCTCTCTCTGTAACTGTCACTCTAAAACGGGGCATGTTTAATGATTTGTAGATGCTGGATGGACATGAAATATCACTGTTTTGGTTTGATTGGTCATATAACAGGCCAATCAGACCTCGCTGCTGCTGTATTGACAACATCCACTCGGGTAGTTGATGAATGGGGCGTAAAGGGGGTCACCCTGCCGCACCCATGGATGTTGTTTCTTCTTCAGGTCGATGTCATCATGTGACCTGCTGAGATGTTTTTATCAAACCGTTTTCTAGTCTAGGAGCGAGTTCTGATGTTACAGTAAAACTGTACAGACTTAACTTGACATAATATATAATAAAATATAGTTTGAATAATATTTCCTCTCAAAGAATTAAAGTGTCAGATTTCGGTTTCACTGGGCGCGCTCCCTCCCACTTTCAACACTTCTCTTTTCGACAGCAGTTCGCCTCCACTGCGCTTTTACGCACGACTCCAGTGACACTGTGGAGGAGAGCAGAGTGCCATGAAGGCCATGAGTGTGTGAGCGTTTTTGCTGCCCTCCCTGCAACAAGATGATCCTGCTGCCTGGTCTGTTGTTCATTCTCTGGGGAGAACCGGGTCGGTGCCTTGACGAGAAAGGATTCACTTTTGATGGACACATCCGCCAATTCGCCGTGGCCAACAACACGGTTTACATCGCTACACAGGAGAAACTGTACCAGCTGAGTCACGACCTGACTCTGGTCCAGAGTGTGACCCAGAGAGGAATCTTGAAGGGTGGGCCATCACCGACTGATGCACAGTTTCACCGGGTCTCTGAGACGGATAAGGGGAACGCAACTTTCAGCGTCAACATTTTGCTGCCGTTTGTTGAAAATGGATCTGTGATCAGCTGCGGTTTGACCGACAACAAGTGCGGTTACTGCGAGCTGCTGGACCCGAAGAACTTTTCAAATGTGCTGTACCGGGAACACATCCTGGTGGGACCCCCGTGGAGCCGCAGCGCGTCCGTCGGATTCCTGGTGAACGTGGAGAAGACTCCGGGCCGGACCGAGACTTACATTCTGACTGCCATACAGCAAGGCAAATCCACAAAGAACAGCTGCTCCCTTGGATCAGATGCGGTGAACCTTCATGATACGAATGACAAACAGACAGGAGGTATCTTTTCCTTATCCGACGAGTCCACCACCACTAGGTTAACGAGTGAACGCAACGTGGAGTTTGTGGATGGATTTCAGATTAATTCCATCATTTATCTTTTCTCCAACCTGCCCTCAAAGGACAAACGCAACGAAGTCCGTCTGATTTGGCTTGAAGGGAAAACAAGCAAAAGTCATACTTTAAAGTCTCTGCGGGGCGCGACTCTCAGCATCTCTGATGGAGGTGAAGGCAGCAGACTCGTCGCCTCCTCGGTGATCCCGGGTGGGCCGCCGGTGCTCTGGAGCGGCGTGTTCAGTGTGGATGGAGCACAAACCAACACCGAGCTGGTGTTGTTTGACATCAGCCCTGATCTCACCGGAGACACCGACAAGGATCCAGATTTCTGCAGTACCTGTACAGACAAGACCAAACAAACGGTGGGTCGTTGTATTCTAACGTTTTTAAGTGTTCGGATATACTGTTGTTTACACCTGTTACAACAGTGTCAGGCAGATCACTTCACGTTTCTGGAAAATAAAGAAACACAACTTGAAGATGTCCAATGAGCTTTAGGCATTAAGGAAATCTTTGACTCTTGAAAACAAAATCCAATATTAGGATTCTCTACAGAAAAATCTAAGACTTACATTTTACATTACATTAATACATTAATTTGCTTTTAGCCTGCTCATGATATTCGGTATTTTTCATATTCTTATAACTTTACAAAGTGCTTTAAAAACTAAACGAACAAGGTTCAGACAAGCTCGAAAAATAATGCCAGGAAACATATTTTCAAACAAAAAAAGACAAAATACTGTGTCATATCACATGATTAAAGTTTTCCCTCAGGGGAGTTTTGCATAATCTCAAACATTTCCACAATGATTAAACTATACTGACTATTTCCAAGTGCAGTCTTGACTGCATGTGACAGATTAATTGAGGAAGGAACTAGATTTTGCTGACTGATGTTTGGTTTATTTCACAATCAAAGCAAAACTGAAGCTAAAAAAAGTCTTTAAATGGTGAGTGGTCAATTTCTTATAGAGTTAGTGACAAAATAATTCAAATGTCAGCAGCACAGTCACATACAGTAGCCATGCTGTACAGTGTGAATTAACATAACTCATTTAAACACCCGGCAGTTCATTGAGCTTTGAGCAGCAATACTTTCAATACCCTCAATACTTCAAAGCTGTTCTCTTCAGGAATCCATATATACCTGTTGGCTCCAAATCTGATAATAAATGTGTTTGTATTTCTCAGCCAAAGACACTGAAGCTGAAGAAGGTGCTCCTCAAGCAGAGCAACATGACTTCTGTGCTGGCAGTGAGGCAGAAGGCCTGGATGGTTTTCTTTATTGGGACGGGAGATGGGCAGCTCTTTAAGGTGAGTATAAGAAGTGATCTACGCATCAAAAGTAGATTTTTCACCCAGCCATTGGCAGTGCCATACTATAATTGCAAACTTATAGTATTTCTTTCCTGAGCAGGGTTTATTTAATGATAGGAAGGATGATGTTCTAGTGTTATTTCCTCTGCCCCTTCCCCCATCACATCATCTTCTTTTGGTCTCCTTGATACAGCAATTGTTATTCCGCAGAGACTCTTATACTATATATGATTAAAGAATTGAACACAAGAATGGGAACACTCTACAGTAGCCTTCCAACTCAACACAACGGGCTCTTTCATGCTCAGTTCACTTTCACAACTATTCATAAAACCATTAAGTGTTTTTTCTTACGGCTATGCTGAAGAAGAGGCCTGAGAAGAATGGCTTATGGGAAGACAGCTGATACTTGTTACATTTTAAGCAATGCAAACAAAAATCATACTAGTTTCCAAGTATGAACATTAGATAGAGAAGTGCAGATTGAGAGAAAACCATTTTCAACAAAATAGTTTAAAAAAGGGCCAACCACTTGTAAGATGATTGTGAGTTGCTGAAGCTGTAATACTTACAATTAACTGGAACACACACAGAAACTTTTGTAACCTGTTGGCTGTGAGCATTTAACTGATTAGACATACCAAGTTATTTTTCTTACTTACATTATGCCCAAGTATAATCCTTCAATGAGAAATAAAAATAGCTGAAAGGAAAGCTTGCCATAATCATCTTCACAACACTCAATAAAACCACGATTTTACCAGTTAATCAAACCTCATGTGAAACATAACATGTTGGAAGAATACATTCACTGTCAGTGTTGTATGTGTGCAGGGTCAAGTGGAACAGGACTAACCACTTTAACCAAACCTATTGTCAGACAGCTAATTAATGACCCCAATAACTACCCACTCTCAGTCCTTTCCCTCTTAACGCCTATGATTCATTTCCTGTCACAGTGCACCAGAAGCACAGCACAAATGCAAAACACTCTGGGCGGACAAGTCGAGTTAAGTTCAATAGTTGTCAACAGGTGGGTAGTCAAAACAGACAAACAGATCCAGGCTGTTCTGAGCATAGACTGCATAAAAGAAGCGGATGTAACTACCAAGTCACCAATTAGTTTGTGGACTACCGATTTGAAGCCTCAAGTTTGGCATTTTGGCCATCGCCATCTTGTTTTTTTGGAGCCAAATATGGGAGTGAGAGGGTGGAGCTGGCTGGGGAGGTGTGGATCTGAGTATACTATACTATACTAATTGACATATCACAATGGTAGTGAATTGTCAGCTGCAAGGTAGCCACACCCACAGCATACTGTGTTTTTTGTGTATTTTACTCTCTAACGGGACCATAATTTACTAAAGGAACATCGCGTATGGGAGAAGACGTGAAACTGTAGGGAGCCCATAAACTCATTTAACTCAAATCAAATGAGAAGTAGGATCATTTTCTCAGACTTCTACACAAACATATTTCCTTTTGCAACCAGTGGAGTCACCCCCTACTGACCGTTGTGAAGAATGTAGGTTTAAGGCATTTCTGCATTGGCTCTGCTTTTCAGACCCTGAGGCTTTGTTCACTTCTTTTATACAGTCTGTTGATCTAAGGCAGAGGGGCATTCACTGAGGCAATATGCAAGTCAAACACACAAACAACTGGCAACAAGCACAAGTGGGCAAAAACAGCTGCAATACTACCAATGCATGGCAAAGTAGGCTGGATACTAAGCCCAGTGCTGCATTCCTGGGTGTGTGGAAAACACAGCATCTCCATTAGGGCTGAAAAGCATCAGTGGATAAAGGTTTTACTCAACAAACTGAATGATGGAGGTGATTAGCTAGTGGCTTGACCTCTAAGAGATGCCAAAACCACAGGCGTACCCTGAAATGTACCTCTGCCTCTACAGAATTACCACAGCTATTGATCGCAGCAAATTATTTTTCTATTATTCTACTCGTACAGGTCTTATTGTGTTCTATTATAATGAGTAAGTAAAGATAGTTGTATATGTAAATGATTTTGACATTGTGCTAAATATGAATTGAAAGTAAGTGCATCTAAAATTATGTACCTAGTTAGGGGTGGCAAGGTGGTGCCATGGTTAGCACTGAACCTCGGTGTGAACCTGGTTTGGACCTCGGTCTCCCCATGTCACATGCTGTTAATTGGTGACTCTAAATTACCCTGAATGTCAGTGTGAATGGTTGTCTCTATGTGCCCTGTGATGTACTGGCGACTTGTCCAGGGTGTACCCCAACATTGTTGCACTGCCATGTTTCTTCAGTAGCCCAGAATGGACAAACATAAAGCGGGCTCTAGATGCAGCCTTTCATGTTTTTCTTGCACATTCTGGGACCATAGTGTGTCCTTCATGCTAGGAAGGTGAAGATGATGTGGTTGCAATCAGCAACTGTACTGTTAGATGCTGCTTAATCTAAAACAATGGTCCTTTAAACCATAATCTGTGACATCTACCAGTAGAGCAGCTCAATCTCTCAGAAACTTAACAAAGCTACATCCTTGTTGTCAGCTTGTCGTGGACAAGAACTATCACACCGCCTGTCCCAGGGTGCTCTACAGGGCCAATGACGACCGTCAAGTGTTTCCCAAAATGCATCTGGATCAAGTGGATCGTAAACACGTGTATGTGCCGCTTCTACCAAACCACGTAAGTACATTGTATCATGTATCATCATTGTACATGTATCATGTGTAAGACTTTCGTTTTGAATTTTTAAGATTTTACTTTTATTATCACAATGTCACATGCATATATACGGTATTTTAAAGTGTTGCTAAGTCGCTGTTCTGTTCTAGATGGAGCGTGTACCGGTGTCAAAGTGCAGCACATACACAAATGTGCAGGACTGTTGGTCTGCACAGGATCCATACTGTGTCTGGTGCAGCTCTAAAACAAGGTCAGGGAAACAACATGTGCAGCTGACACTTTCAAACAATTCTAAACTTGGTTTAAACGTCATTTTCTCTTCCTAGTTGCACATTTGAAGATGACTGCCCAGATTCAGACTGGGTATCTATTCCTGATGATTCTCAACACAAAATGCTTTCCTACAAAGTTGTAAAGGACAGCACTGATCAGGTACAGATTACATACAAGTCTTACCTATAATCAGTTGTGACCGTCAGTTATTTCTCTTTTAACACTTACACACCTTCTTTTCTCAGATCACACTTCACATCCAGACACACTTGACTCTGGGCCAGCAGGCGATGTCTAAATTCACCTGTCAATTCTCTCCAAGTTCCACTTCCAGTGAGTTTTGTAGCAGGGCAGGCCCTCCTCCACAATTCCCACAATGCACCTGCATCCTCACAAATAGCACACTTCCTGTTGAAGGTAAGTGACGTTTGATACATAAAACAATACAGTGAATTTAACCCTGACAATCAAAGACCTTCACATTGTGTCGTCTTGTGTTATATATTTGTTACATCACACAGCAAGTGTGTTGCTAAAACATTATGACCGAGACTCTGACATTCACTGTATTATTTTCAATTAACAGGTCTGGATGTCAGAGTTAAGATTAGACTTGGGAACACACAAATTCATGACAGCCTAAAGATATCCAACTGTGCTGACATCAGGGGACCACCAACTTCTGTCCTGTAAGTCCACTTCCATGTAGCAGCCTGGATTTGATTCCAGTCTGCGACACTTTGCTGCATGCCCCCCACCCTGTCCTTTCTGTTCTAAAGGATCAGTGTGTAGGATTTAGTGGCATTGGACAGTGTACATGCAGAATGCAATCACCTCCACTCACCCTCCCATTCCAAGCATCAGGGAACAACTACGATGAATGTGAAACACCAAAGACTGTGAAACTCCCTATCTAGAGCCAGTTTGGTTTTCTGTTCTAGGCTACTGTAGAAATATTGTGGTACAACATGGCAGATACTGTGGAAGAGAATCCACAGTGTCTGTAGATATAAAAGGCATTTATTTTCAGGTGATTATACAATAATGAAAACATGATGTTATGAATATTCTATTTCTGCCATATTCTGTAAATAGAGCACCCTAAATCTCACACACTGGGTCTTTAAGCTCTTGCTGAAACACATGATCAGTCAGATGCATCACTAATGAATTAGTAGGCCACAGATCCACTTCAGGAATCACTTCAGGGTATATTCTAGCTAGTTTTGTTTTGAAAATACGGGTACAATGTACAACTATGAACTATATAAGTACTTTGCATGCACTTACAGAATAGGAATGTATGTCTCTAAGGGCCAAGGCCTAGATGTCATCCAAAATTAATGAGATGAAAGAATACAGAACTGACTACATGTGTCTATAGGACTGAGTAGGTAGAGTAGAAATTGTCGGTTGTAATCGGACCCCAAAGAGATTATTTTTTCCAAAACTGGGTCCAAATTAATAACTTCATTGACTTTTGAAATGGCTAGAGTAAGTGGAGCACTCAAAATGGGAGGTAGCCTTCATAAAGACTGAAGCTACACATGAAGATGAAAATGCATGAAGTGAAGCAAACAACAGATGTTTGTAGCCCAGTAGTAAAACTGTATTGCACCACTTGCCATGGTCATGTTTCATCATCGGTATTACTATCTCATGGTATCAACAACAATAGTTTTTTATCATTTTTCTCTTCAGGTGTCGGCAGTGTATCCAGGCTGGATGTGGCTGGAGCACAAACGGCTGTTTGTGGGCACAACAAGGACAGCAGAATGTAATGATGCATGTTTTTATGTATTTATCTAACATAAGCTTTTCCAGACTACATGCACGTTTGCATCCATGCTATGTCTATATTAGACAACAGCAGCACATTCATTTTGAGACATTTGTAAAAGTGATATTTTAACAAGATGAATGTAATTCATGTTAACTACTGGAAACAATTAGCAAATCAGATAAGTCAACTGACTGAAAATTAGTTGATTCTGCTATCATTTGTATTTTTGTAGATGCATTACTTTTATGGCTTCATCATGCAAAGTTTCAGTTTATCTGTTTAGTTACATTATTAAATATCTTGTGCTCAGAACGTAGATGTATTTTTCAAGAAATAGCCACATATTTTGGGAAATTCACTTACTTAATTGGTAATTAGCTAAGCTAACTGCTTGTTAAACAGACATGTTTCATTTTCTATTTTTGCACATGTTAAACAAACTTATATAATATACCTCATAACATATAGGATATACCTCGAGCTAGCTGTTATCTAATGTTCACAGTGTTACAGTGCTAAGCTAATGTTAGCTGAAACAGGTCCTGAATCATTTCTTAATAGTACCTTCACAGTGAATGTCATTTGAACATGCTTAATGTCTTCCTCTTTTTAACCTCCTGCAGGTCAGCGCTTGCAAAATGATTACATCTGGGACAAACTTTTCTGTGAGTCTGAACCTCAGTTCTCATACCGTCTTCCTCTGATGCTTATCTAATTCACATTCAGTAGTACTACTACTAGTACTACTAGTAGAAGGTAATACATTAAAATTGATATCTTTGTGTTATTGTCTTATTGTCAGAAACCAGAGATCACCTCCATCTCTCCCAGTGTCGTGTCTTTCTATGGCAGCAACGATGCAGTGTTGTCTGGTCTTAACCTCGGTAACGTGACCAGAGTGAGGTTCCAGTTAGACATGAACTGCATGCTACAAGAGTGAGTCCGTTTTATGGGCAACTAAGATTAAGTTTACACTTAAGCATAATCTTACAATCGTATCTTACAATGCTTTTATGGAAATGCCATCCATATTATAAACTGACAGTAGATTCAACACTTAGTGTGCGCTGCACTTTCCTAAAGCTGGAGACTGGATTTTTGTGGGTCGCACATTGTAGCAAATCTAGATTATAAACTCCAGTTTGGTGTTACAGCAATTTAGAGACCTCAGTCTTTATCTTTAGGAAAGCTTCAAAATTGAACCTTTTAGCTTGTTTTCACCTTCACCAGTTTAGGGTTTTTTCAGAAATGTTAGAATGATTTGACCACATAGATATCCGTTCTCAGTTTCCATATCTTTCTTTAGTTTTTATATGATGCAATAGCACTAGAATTATCACTTGGGTGTGTCGATTTATGCTTATCTTGGTTAGATAGTGAAACTGACGTTTAATTATGTTGTGGCAGATTGCTATGATTCTGGCTGCTTTGAAGTTTTCTGCATATTGTTCACATTCTAACAAGTTCCTTATGCAAAAATAATAATACCAGTATCATCTCTCTGGTCAGATCTCCTGTATGGAGTAACACTGGTGAGAGTCTGAAGTTTCACATTCCCAGTTCCAATAAAGGCGTGGTCAAAGTATGTGTTGTCCTACCCGATGACAGTTGCCATGGTAATGCTCTAATCACCTACCAGTCATCACCATCCTGCACCAGTATTGCACCAAGCAGCACCTGGATCAGGTATGACAGCATTGGTTGGCTTTTTTATATTCCCAACACAGATGATGATGCATAAAACCTTTCTGATGACTTACTGACCAATGAAATCTGATCTCATTCAGTCTCATTCAGCAGTTCCAGCAGCTGCTTTGCTTTAAACGATGTGTCAACAAACTAAAACATCATGTTTTAATGTTAGTGTTTTTCAAATTAAGAGGAGATGCTTCATTTACTGAACATCACACACACTTCTTATATACTGTAGTACAGGATATGTGGTCCTAATGACAGTAAAACACAACGAGAGATGACGCGATGATTTAACACTTTGACTATGGGGAAAGTTTACAAGACTACAAGCCTGAGCATGTGAAAGAATAGTCTTCCTGACTGAGCACTGGTAGAGCTTCATTATAACTGACAAATTCATTTGGCTTTACAAATTACAACACTGTCAAGACTAAAATCTATCAAAAATAATTTGATATCTGGGATCTGCCCACAGTGCTTTGTCACTAACTTTAATAGAGCCTTATTCTAGGGAACAATACAGCAGTTACAGTTTAATGATCATCATGTGTGGAAAGATGGCCACTTCCCAAAAGTGATGTCTTACATTAGACTACTTCCCTTTTTAGTTGCAACAACTGAAAGTGCCACTTCTGCCTTTGTTTTTGCCACTTAAGAAGCAATGCTATTAAAAGACATGATAATCAAGGTATGTTTTATTATAACAGTTGATGTACATATAGCCGTGACGTACAAATAAAAACATGAACATGTAACGTGGCTTGTCACTGTACATATTAGGAGGTGTTATCACTGGTTGCGCCATGTTGGCCCCAGTTTTATCATTTTAGCACTTTCCCATTGCAAAAAACTGAGCCCTTCCTCAGGGTTGTAACATTACCATTTCTAGCATGGTGGTTTGTCTCTCCTCATGTGAGCATGCACAGCAGCACTTGTTTGTTTGCTAGCTGCAGGGCTAAGAATGCCAATATTGGTTTTACACTGGTTGAACACTTTGGTTCGTCATGAAATTTATTATGAGTATTCACAATCCTCAGAGGAAGACTCTTAATGGTTTTAATGACCTCCTTGTGTTTACTACACATGTTTCTCTTGTAGTGCAACCCCAGGCCAAAAAGTCAACTTGAAATGTTGTTAAAAAACCACTAGGCTGACCTCGATGAAATTTGTAGTGGGTATTCAAGATCCCCTGGGGATGAACCAGAATGTTTTTGAGGACCATGTTAGTAACCCTTTTTTTAATGTTCTACAGGTAGCCACATTTTCAAGTTGGTTCTTATTTTTTCTGTGTCCTGTAGTGGAAAGAGAAAGCTCACACTCACAGGATCCCACCTAGAGTTTGTGGAAGGGATCATACATGAACACAAACAGACAGACGTCAGACCTCCCATACAGGAAGTCAAACCTCTCAGAGACAGCAGTTTACAGGTGGGTCTCTCCACAAGCACAATGTCGAATTGAATTATTATCATCATCATCATGTCGTGCTGCATTACAGTACATTGTCACATTCTATCACAACATGCTAAAGTATAGCACATCAGACTTAGACTGTTAAACTGCATTTCATCAAATCACTTGTGTCTTTACAAATGTGCAAAAGCATTTTCTGTTATGCTTCAGTATGTCACGTCACATCATCTAGTATTGTTATCTTCTCTGACATCATATTTATGTCTTATTGTGTTCAACCAGTGTCACTCTGTTTCCTTGTATATATATATATATATATATATATGTTGTATATCATCACATTACTGTGTTTATTGTGTTACCATCCTCCTCATGTCATGCTATGGCATACACAGATATTCTATTATATATAACACTAGATGTTTTTTTTTTATATTCTCTACAGAATCTCACTTATGAGACACCTGCAGCTCCAAAGGGGATTTCTACAAGCACAGTGTCCCTGAAAGTAGCCAATGAAATCTTGCCCTGCTCCACAATAAACTACTATCCAGAGCCCGAGTTCATCAGTTTTACTTCCATACAGACAGGGAACGATGTCCGCATCACCATACAGGTAATGCATATATTTCTAGCAAACATGCACAAATATATGACATAAACATATAAAAGGTCAGCTTTTGTTTCTGTTGTCAGAAAAAGGCAGACAAACTGGAGATGACCACAGCAGAGTTGTCAGTGTGGGGTGTTCAAGACGAAAAACAATACCCCTGCATCATGGAAGACAAAGATGAAAGTAACGAGACTGACTTCTTTATCTGTGAAATTCAACAGACACCCAACGCTTTCAAGCTTCAAGTGTTAACGGTAAATCTCTCACACTAAGCTAGGCAAGATAAATAAAATACAGATGTTATTATGCTAATAACACTAGTATAGTATATGGTTGCCATGCAATAGTTACGAAAGTTCACTTTAAGTTGTAGTAAACGTATTTGTGCTGTGTAAAATTTCTTTCAAATGTTGTGTGATTATTGCTTTTCACAGATTAAGTATGGAGACAAGACTGTAACACTGACAAATAATTCTGATCTGCTCCTTCTGATGCTGCTTGTCCTTCTGCTGATACCCCTCGTTATTGTTTGTAAGTACCCAAAGTATGGTTATGAGATCTTCACAGGAAGACTATCTTCTATTTTATTCGTCTGCGTGATCTTGTCTTTCAGTGGTGGTTATCGTCTATCGGAGGAAACAGGAGAAGCTCACTCGTCAGATGAACAAGCGTATGGAAGACCTGGAGCTCGACATCAGGAATGACATTAGACAGGGTCAGTAACAACTTTTAACAATCTATCTGTAGTATAACGGTAAGGTAGGAGTCTATTAGACTGCAGACTTTTTAGTTTTCTCTTTCCACCAGAACAGTGGCTGTGGGTTACAGCACAGATGGATGTGTGTGAAGGCTGATAAATGGCCTCAAGTGATGTCACTTGAGTCCTCGGATCCTTTTCATTTTCAAACTTGTAGTCTTGTTTGAAAATGAAAAGGATCTGAGGGTGTGAAAGTTAGAAAGAAGTGAGCTTATCAGACCACTGTAGCCCATCTCTACTTGATAAATTAGCCACTATTAGCATAGCATAACCGAGTCTCTGACCAAACTGTTACAGCATCTGTAACTGTGACTGAGTTGCATCGTGGGTATTGGAGGCACTGGGTTTTGATAAGGAGGAAGAATGTGTGCAACTAAATAACTTGCAACAATGTTATCTGAGTGCAATGCTAAACCAGTGGAGTACTATTTTAACTTCACCAGGTCAAAATTTTAATTGTCTAATACTTTAATTTATGACTAGTACTGATGGTTCGTGATATTCTCACAAGCATATTAGCATTAGCACGCTTCACTAAGATGGTGAGCATGGTAAATGTTAATGTTGCAGCCAGTAAACATCACCATGTTGCATGCACCACTGTTCTGTGGTGCATGCAACATGTCACTTGTCATCTCACACTCACACTTGTGTTTGAAGGTGTGAAATGCCCTGAACATGTTTCTTTTTCATGACACAAAAACATTTCATGTTAAAAAAATAAATGTTATTTACATATTTGCTCAGGCACAGCCTCATTTTTTGTAGATTTAATCCATGAAAGCAGCCTCACTTAACTGTCCCCTGCAGGTTTTGTGGATCTGCAGACAGAGAAAGCTGACCTGCTGGAAAATGTTGGAGCAATTCCTTTTCTGGACTACAAGCACTTTGCCTCCAGGATCTTTTTTCCTGAGGTACAGTGGAGCTAGAGGGAAAGCAAATGTTCATTTCTGCCTAACCGATGTTGTAAATTGTGAAATAAAAACAACGTAATAACAACATAATAATATTCCTTTTTGTTCCTGTTTTTCAGAGTGCATCTTTGATGACAATGTGCATCAAAGACATTGGTCAGGTAAGGTTTGACACCAGCTTATTGTTGTTGTTGGTACCACGTATCAATGTAAGTCTGTCAGTGATGTGATGTTGTATCTGATCTGAAATCAGGATGTGGTGCAAGTTCAGCTTGACGAGTGTTGCCAAGGCTTGTCCAGGCTGATCCAGGACCAGCTCTTCCTCACATCTATGGTCCACGCTCTGGAGGAGCAGAAGAGCTTCACCATCAAAGACAAGTCAGTTTGTGTTGTTTTATTGTGCATGACTGTCTCTTATATTCAGCATGATGTAATATACATCTTACCAGTTACCTTCTTGTCTACTTTTCAAAAACACTCTAGTCTTGTCTTCAGTCCTTCAGTCCTAGGCTAGTCTGCTTGATTATTTTAACCTTCAGTTTCAGCTTTCTAAGACATTTAACTTTCTGTCTAACTAATGGACTAATACTTGAATCTGCTGAACTGTTTTGTTCTCTCTGTATTACTTTTCATGCTCTCTTACCTGCACAATATCTTTCTATTCTCTACTTCCTCTGCATTGTACTGCGTTTGAACTCGCGTCCTGTGCCATGTTCTTGCCTACTTTTGTCTCCTGACCTCCATTTTCTGTCCACCAGGTGTGCACTGGCATCATTACTGACAGTAGCACTCCACAACAAGTTGATGTATCTGACGGAGGTCATGGAGGCTCTGCTGAAGGCTCTGATGCAGCAGAACAGCAACGCTCAGCCCAAATTGCTGCTACGACGCACTGAATCCACCGTGGAGAAGCTCCTGACCAACTGGATGTCCATCTGCCTCTATGGATTCCTCCGGGTCAGTAGAAATGCATAGAAATTTGTAATTTTGTGATTTAGCACCCGCTGTTTCAGAGTGAAATACCACTGCGGTAAGTATGGACAGTTGTACACATGTATTTGTTGCTTATAATCAAAAGCTATGAGAGTTTATAGATGCAACAGATGTCTTACCACATCCTCCTCACTCTAAACTTATCTGCCTACAAACCTAATACCTGCTTTATCTAAAGGAAATAGCACCATGGTAATGCATATTATTTCTGTAGTCTGTGCACGTATCTTGTTACCTAAAGTATATATAGTTCATAGTTCAGTATTTTTACTTGGCTAGAGTGTGAATCATGCATGCAAATTGAGTCTTGTTCATAAATGTCTCAGTACTACTAAAGTACGAAGTACCGTCAGCTTGCAGTACTGTGTGGACTAAACCAGAATGAACCAACTGTAAAAAAATCCACATACTGAACTTACCTGCTGTGATTGACACCACAGAAAACTTCGACTGGCTGACTGACTTCCTCTTTCTGATTTTGGACAGGAAAGTGTCGGCCAGCACCTGTTCTTGATGGTGAGCGCTGTCACGCAACAGACGGCAAAAGGACCTGTGGACTGTGTAACAGAGAAGGCTCTGTACACGCTCAGTGAGGACTGGCTGCTGTGGCAGGCTCAAGACTTCACCTCCCTGGTACACACACATACACACACACACACACACTTGGGCCAGTTACTTCAGTCCAGAGCAGGAGGTCATTTTGTTTGTGGTGTGTTTTTTTTTTATTTTGATTGATTGAGAATTTTATTTCGAACATGTAAAAGCCAAAAAAAAAAAAAGATAAAATAAAGAAAGGAAAAGAAATATACAATGAAAAAAGAAAACAGGTCAAACCTGTACACGCACCAACTCAATTGTTAATTCCTCTTAACCAGTGCAAATTAAATTATACATGTTCAAAAAGGAGTAGGAAGAAGTGTACACTCATAAATTCCTACCTGCCTACCTACTACATTTTGTTTGTGGTGTCACAAGTTTAGTCAGTTGTTCTTGCATGTGGAAGCAATCAACACTTCCCAATTCTTAGTTCTGTTTTTGGTCTTTTAGTTTGTATAAAAATGCTTAACTATATACATGCTCCCCAAAGATACACACTTTCAAAAATGCTGCTATCATATTTCATTTATAAGTTGGTTGTCAGTGTTTTTTCACATGTCCATATTTATGTCAACACTCTCAGGTCTGGACTGAGGCAGCATCCTCATTGAGGCTGTTTGCCACATTAGAGACAGCTTGTCAGTGCACAGCAGTTGGCGCAGAACCATTTCCTCTTCTATGTATTTTAGGGCCCTTTTTAACATGCAAAGCAGAGTACAGCTTTAAGCTGTTCACGCTGTATAACTATTTCCTGAATTTCCTGAACGCAGCACAACAGAGAAGTTTCGAAATAGGTCTTGAAGCCCACCAACAAAAATATCCATCAGATTAGTGAAGTGAATAAAGTGAAAATAAACTTGAATTTTATCACGCTATATTTAACTTTATTCAACTTTAGACTCAACAACCGTTTTGTAGTGTCAGGGGTTTTAGGGTTGGAGTAGTTTCTATCAGGAAATATCTGCTTGCTGTCAAACATGAAAAAACAGGATAAAGGAAAATAAATGTTAAAGTTTTGGGTTGATCAATAAGCTGTTCTTATGTCCAAAATATAGAGGATTTTTTTTAGTACTTGGTCAACCTGCAGCTTTTTGGCAAAAACAAGATTTTGTCAGATTGAATTAATCAAACGTGCAGCAGATGTTTGAGCTAAGCATTTACAAGTGGATAGTTTTACGTGGGAAGACATTGCATGTACTACTTCATGCACGTTTATGCGCTGCTTCTGATGAAACCCAATCAAATTTTAAGATGTGACAGAACCTGTTTAAGGAAGCAGCTCCTTAATGTCAGATTCTTGATGAAAACGCTTAATTCAAGGAAGTGGAACGTCTCAGCATTTCTCATCACATCAATGAGCCCACATACTATAAGAACAAGCTTTCTTTGAACACACCCTACTCCTCAGAGTTAGATAGAGAGGTTCATGACACTGGATGCAGACGCACATAGTGCTGGGTAATAGCATCAAATTTAAATTAAAAATTGAATAGAAATTCACATGATGATTTAAATGACAACATGTTGGAAAACACAAAACTACAACATCTATTAAATCAGTGCTTCAACAGTCACATATAAGCAAGTCAAGCAGTCAGTTTATCCAGTAATTCACAGGAAAAAAGCAACGATTCGAGGAACGTAATTTAATTTTGGGTTGAAAACCACCATAGAAAAATCATCTAAAGTACTTGATGAAAGCTGACACCGTATTTTTTCTGCTATTTAGTACTTGCGTAATCTACTTCTTTGTAATGCTGAGGGTTTGAGGGTGAACCAGCGTGTGACATAAGTCTCATATGACAAGTCAAATGTGGGTTAAAGGTGCATCAGTAGAGCTGATTCATACTATATATATTGTACGTGTCATGATACACGTGATAATGTACTGTGACGACGTGTTTGTTCTTCCAAAGTTAGACTAGTTTGTTATGAGGATTGTGCAGCACTCCTCTGAAAAAAACATGTTTCTGTGCAGCAATGATTAGTTTTAGATATATTTAAGTTATCTGCTGGCAGCAGTGGAGTTGTTTACCAATGTTGCCAGGCAACTGTCAATCAAATCTATAGAAAGCACATCCACACAGTTCTGATGAAGATGGGTTTTGTGATTGTTTATTTAGTCACAAAAATGTATATATATATATATATATATATATAACAAATGTTGACAGTAAGCTACGTGTGTTTGTAAAAGACACACTACTTATGCACAGCCATTTGCAGTAGTCGGCACAGCCTTCCCACAAACTGCAAATAACTACAAACCGGCAACAATGTCTTATCTGTTGAGTTTCCCCTCTGTGGCCTCCTCACATGTAGCACTTCACTCTGTTGCACCTTCAGTACCCTGTGTTCCTTCTTCTTTTACACTTCGTTCTTTCTGCTGCTAAAGTGACCCACAGCAGTCAAACACATTTTATCTGATCTAACAAACCACCATCTCACTCTGCTGCTCATTCCCATCCATTAGTCGGCGCGTGCATTAACTGCAAAGCTGCAGAGAGGAAATTAGATGGAGACTGATGATGCATTAACCTGTACAACACATGCTAACCACACCTTTCCTCTGTGTTTCAATGCTTTGAACCATGGGAAAACTGAGGTTAGAGTTGGTGGTTCTGTAGGTGGTGTTTGGCAAGTAGCAAAGCAAGCATAAAAACTGTTGTGTGGTAAGCTTTTAGTCACCATTCACACTTGCACTCCTGCATAGATTTGAGACTCTGTGTATCTGAGTGTATACGTCTCCGAATGAATGATGTAATCCATTGGGAGACAGTTGCTTAAATTGCATCTGGATATAAAGATCACATAACAGTGAGTTGTGTCAATGTTTCTGCATGTTGTGTACAGAAGCTGAAGGTGCTGTTTGCGGTGGGAAGCGATGGAGAGGTCAGCGAGCCTCTGGAGGTCAACGCTCTCAGCTGTGACACAGTAGAGCAAGTCAAAGAGAAAATCCTGTCCACCTTCAAGGCCAAGTTTGGTTTCCCCTACAACACCCCCCTCAGGGAGGTTTGTATCGGTAAGCAACAGACTCTTCTCTTTAGTCCTGTATCTTTAAATACTGAGACCAGTGAACTGACGCGACCAACAAGTCTTGTCTATAAAGTCAAAGTTGATGTATCTTCTTCCTCTTTGCCCCAGAGTTCCATTGTTGTCTAAAAGTTGTTGGCAGTAAGGCACACTGTTGCACAGAGTGACCCGTTTCTTCATTACTGTAAAGACTCCACCTTTGCTTCCGTTTGAGCAACATTCACTACAAACTGCAGAGCTCGGCTGTTTTGTGGAGATGTTTTTAAAGATTTATGTCCTTTCACTCTGTTTAACCACAACTCGCTCCCTGTTTTCCGCCCACCAGAGTATGAGACGAACGGATCATTTGTTTCTCTTGAGGAAGTGGATAAGAGCTCTGAGGTTATTGGGGAGGTGACAATGCTCAACACACTCAAGCACTACAAGGTGAGAAGTTATTTTTAGAAAGGCAAAAAAAAGAAGAGAACTTTTTTCATACTTAACTTTCTCTCATCCAGAAATGCATTAGGAACTTGTGTTTTGTTGTGTTAGAGGATGCTGTTGAGGTGTAACACAACAGAAACAGAAACACGCTCGTTTAATTAGTATATTATCTGGTGGATACATCTAAAATCTACAAGGCAGAATAGTTTCATACAACACCCGAACAGCAGGAAGAACAACCAAAATGTGACACAGTATGTACACACACACACAGGGTGTAAATGTGCAAGGGCAGTGCTAGATCTTTGCTTCATTCAACAGTGGCTGTCTATTGAGTTGCTGATAAAACTTGAACTGATAAAACATTCAATCACTATTGGGCTGGTGAGAAAAAAAATGGCACCTTGCACACAAAAAACATTGATAATACACCAGAGTGGTTTGTGTGGTGTTACCAAAAGACCAAAAGTGACATAATCCGACATCAGTCAAGCTTTCACTGTGCCCAACACTTCCACACTACTGTCTGGGGACTTGACTGAGAAATGTACTTTAATGCTTCAGTAAGAGGAGATGGGAAGCTCTTTGCCGTTTCACTTTGTCATTAAAGCCAACAAGAAGAGAGAATTTTGAGATAAAAGAGAAGAAACATATTGAAGGAAGAGTAGCTTGTAATGGCTTCATAATGGAATCCATCCACCCATCAGAGTACCATCAGAGCTACCAGAAAGAAGAGTGCCAGAGAACTTTGTTGTGTGTGATTAGTCAAGCAAGAAACAATACAGTTTTGCTGTTTGAGGAAATCCTTGTTACACCCAGTTCTGTGTGTGTGTGTTTTAACTAAAGTAGAAAAATGTCAAGTCAAGAAGTTTTCTGAAGCTCCTGAAAAGCTGAGGTTGAACATCTCCTTGAAACATCAACACCTGGGTCCAGTACAGACCCAAGTGTCTCTGTGGGGTTTCTGTGGGTGACAGTGGTTTCCTTTTACAAGCCCAACAATAAAAGAAAACATAGCCATACTGACACACTTACATAGTGTATATATCGCGTCTTTAGAAATGTAGTCATTTTGTAGCATTGAAGGCTTTTGGTGCATTAACATAAATGATGATGATAAATGATGTAAAATGAAAAAAAAAGTCATTTATTGACCTTTCTGTGTGTCGGTCTGTTTGTTCTCCTGCAGGTTCCTGATGGAGCAACGATCAAAGTGCTTTCGAGGAAAACTCATCCTCCTCTGAGCCCGCAGGGAAGTTTGAAAGGTGCGAGCAGAGAGGGGAAACACTGCTGACTAACACTTAAATAGTTTTGTGAAATATGCATATTGATGACGCATATGAACTTATGTGACATCCCATTCTTAATCCATAGGATTTAATATGATGTCGGTCCACCCTTTGCAGCTATAACAGCTTCAGCTCTTCTGGGAAGACTGTCCACAAGGTTTAGGGATTTTTTGGGAATTTTTGACCTTTCTTCCAGAAGCGCATTTGTGAGGTCACACACTGTATGCAGTGGTGTAAAGCACGCTGCCACAGGACTCTCCATCTGGCAATCTGATGGACAAGTCTGGGTTTGGCGGTTGCCAGGAGAACGGTACCTGTCTGACTGCATTGTGCCAAGTGTAAAGTTTGGTGGAGGGGGGGATTATGGTGTAGGGTTGTTTTTCAGGAGCTGGGCTTGGCCCCTTAGTTCCAATGAAAGGAACTCTGAATGCTTCAGCATACCAAGAGATTTTGGACAATTCCATGCTCCCAACTTTGTGGGAACAGTTTGGAGATGGCCCCTTCCTCTTCCAACATGACTGTGCACCAGTGCACAAAGCAAGGTCCATAAAGACACAGATGAGAGAGTTTGGTGTGGCTGAACTTGACTGGCCTGCACAGAGTCCTGACCTTAACCCGATAGAACACCTTTGGGATGAATTAGACTGAGAGCCATGCCTTCTCGTCCAACATCAGTGTGTGACCTCACAAATGCGCTTCTGGAAGAATGGTCAAAAATTCCCATAAACACACTCCTAAACCTTGTGGACAGCCTTCCCAGAAGAGTTGAAGCTGTTATAGCTGCAAAGGGTGGACCGATGTCATATTAAACCCAATGGATTAAGGATGGGATGTCACTTAAGTTCATATGTGAGTCAAGGCAGGTGAGCGAATACTTTTGGCAATATAGTGTATCAATACAACTGTCAAATGCCTGTGCACTAATTATTGAAATAGAGTCAAGAAGGGATTAGCTTAGCTTAGCATAAAGACAGGAGGAGAATCAGCAAGTCTGACACAGTACAAGGTTCAGACATACTTCTAAAGCTTATCTTATTTATCAAATGTCCCATTCATTTAATTTTACTGAGAGAAAAACTCTTGTTGGATCCTGAATTTAGAATAAAATAATGCTACATCAATAAGCTTTAGCTAGCATGTTCAAATTAGTACCTATTAATTGGAAATCAGAAACAGACAGTTAACCATTCCACAGATAAATCACTAGGTGTTAGCTTCTGGTACCAAACCTGGTGTCATGTTGACCATGGACGCTCATTCAGTATGTGTTTCAACATAATTTCAACTCAAGGTCATCTTACGAGTTTTTTTTTTCTGAGCTTTCAACCACTTCTTACAGTCTTAATCAGCAAGTGTAACAGGCTGAGTTGTCATCACGTGATATGACTTGATGGCTGAGTCAGAAGACCTTGAAAGCAGTTGAAAGCTCCGGACCTTGAATTGCTTTGTGGCACGTGTTCCTAGCTGAAAAGTGGAGCACAAGCAGCTCTGCATCATATTCAGCCACAATTACAACATGACTTTTTTTTTACTTCCTGTACTGTGACTGCAATCAGCAACCAACTGTTGGTCAAAAAAATTACAAAATGACATCTTTAATAAATCTGTAACCACCAAATCAAATGCTAGTTGGCAGAAGAAGAAGCAAATTCACTCTGCTAGTGATCTCTGTTGATTTCTGTTTTCTTCCCTCAGATGACGAGAACTTCTCTGGAAAATATTTCCACCTGGTAAGAAGCAGTTTGATTTGATGATTCACCTCTGCAAACATAAAACACACAGAGGACTCATTTAATTCTTCCCTTCTGCAGATCGATCCCGATGTCGTCGAGGACCAAAGAAAAAACCCAGAGAGGAAGAAGTTCAAACTGAAGGAAGTGCACCTCACCAAACTGCTCTCCACCAAGGCAAGAGGAACGAGTGACAGTGTCTCATTTTACTTAAACATGCACCAACACCAGCAGAACTGATACCAGAATCTGTGTCTTGCATGCTTATTTTTAGCCGCAGTGTTAATGTTCCGGTAAGAGTAACAAAAATGGCATGCTTCCTTAACATTTACACAGGAAGTATAACCTGAGTGGCACATTAGCAGAGCAGCAGCAGTGTCAGTGTGCGTTGAGACACAATAGTGGGTTTAAGACAGTAGTAGATCAGCTGTGTTTCAGCACTGCCTTTGACTGCTTTGACATTAGTAATTAAGCGTACAGCTTTTTGTGTGCGCCTTTCTTTTCTGCTCATCTGAACTATAAAAGACAGCAGAAAAAGATGTTAGCTTGTTCTTTCTCTTCAGGTGGCGGTGCATTCATTTGTGGAGAACCTGTTTAGATCTATCTGGGGGATGCCGAACAGCAAAGCCCCGCACGCTGTCAAATACTTCTTCGACTTCCTGGACAGTCAGGCAGACAACATGAAGATCACCGACCCAGATGTGCTGCACATCTGGAAGACCAACAGGTACAGCTGGGTCATCAAAAGTTCTGTGGGGGGCAAATTAAAGTCTTGTAGGCCGGTGATGCTACTGCAGTCAGCTAAACTTGTTTTTCTTCTGTGGTAACCGTCATAGTTTGCCCCTGCGCTTCTGGGTCAACATTATGAAAAACCCTCAGTTTGTGTTCGACATGGAGAAGACTGCAAACTTGGACGGCTGCCTGTCTGTCATCGCTCAGGCTTTCATGGACTCTTTTTCTCTTAGTGACATTCAACTAGGGAAGGTAAAGTCCAAGACAAGTATCTCAGAATGTGTTATTACAGGAGGAAGTGCATGAAATCCAGTTTTCTTTTCTTTGTTGGCACAGAGATGGAATCAATGGTGGAGCAACACTAGTGTAAAAAACAAAACCATGCAGATGATTCACACTCTACCTTGAATATTTTTGTGTTCCAGCACGCACCAACCAACAAGCTCCTCTACGCCAAAGACATTCCCAAATTCAAACAAGAAGTGAAGGCTTACTACAAGCAGGTCAGAGAGCAGTCACAAGTCACAGACGCAGAATTCAAGGACTTCCTGCAGGAGGAGTCAAAGGTAACGTCCAGTTCAGTTCAAAGTCTTAAAGAAGCTGCACTGTGGAGACCAGCAGTGAAAGGATGAGTGTTTGTTTTTCAGAAACATGAAAACGAGTTCAATGAAGCTGCAGCCCTCCGAGAGCTCTACAAGTTCATCCAGCAATACTTCACAGAGGTCAGTTACCTTCAGTACCTTCATGGTGCTTTTGTGTTCAGCTTCAAATCACTTTTGACGTTTTTATGTGATTTCTAATGGAGAATAAATGCTTTAGGTGATGCCAATGTGAACTGCCAATGATGCTGGAGATGCCACGCCTTGTATTGTTCTGAATACATTTAGTTGCACTTTGAACTAGGCCTGTCACAATACTGACATGATCACCTGACTGCAATTATTTGAGTTGACCGCTTTCATTTTGTACATTGACAAAACAATCATTTTTCCAATATTAGAAATGTCCATCAGCTGGACTGAGGCAAATAAAGTTTAGATATCAGGAAGAAACATGTAAACTGGGCAGGTTGCTGTCTTCAAAGCTAGATGATGTCTTCCCTACGAGTGCAGCAGTGGGAAAAATTCTGCTGGAGATCATTTGCAGACAGTTTAGAATTGTTGCAGAATTTAATCTGACCCAACATGCTACATAATTTAGTTGACAAAGAGTGAGTCTCCACCATCCATTTGTTGCATAAACTGTTGCTTCCATTAATTTTTCTACTTAGATAACACACATCTTAATACAGACGCAGAGGAGTATGAGCTTATGAGCACCTAAATTATTATATGTACTATAATAAGTAGGTATGGTAGAAAGTTATTAATGTGTTTATTTATGCTGCTGGTTTCTGCTTCATCAACCACAACTGGTTCTAGTTTACCCACATTTGGCTTGCTGTCTCCATGGACTGAGACACATTGGCATCAATAGTGAAGAGTGACTTAATTTCTGAAACCACACTGTCACGAGATGTGTGTGTGTGTGTGTGTGTGTGTGTGTAGAGGAAATGAGATTTTGAACCTTGCGATTTGCTTCGTTTATCAGGCTGTTTCCTGTTCTCGCCCGCAGAGCAGTACATTTTCCAAAACTCTTTTCTTAAGAGCAGTGCAGAGAAACTTTGACTTGTTTTCAATATAAAAACCTGCATTCTTGAACCATGTGTCACATTTTTAAGATGGCTAAGACTTCCTGACAAGAGAAAACTTTAAAAACAAGTGGTAGTCAAAGAATCCCATCTTACAACAGCTCATCTCAGTACTTTTGTCCTTTTCTACAGATCCGAGAGAAGTTGGACCAAAACGGAGCTCCTACTGAGCTGATGGAGCAACTACATCACGTTAAAGACTTGTTTGACGGACTCAAAAGCTGCTCCTGGGACTGAGCTGTCGTCCTTTCACTCATCTGACTGAACATGCATGACACAGTGAGAGAAAAACGCTTCACGAAGCTGTCAGGAGAAAACCAAGGATACCTTTGTCCAGCATGAATCATCCCCTGCTACTGACATGGAGATGAGGAGTTAAACTGTCCCAGAGAACAGCTAACAATGTGTTAGCAGCTCCTGTGTCAATTGGGAGAGAGTGTCTTACGATAAATTGCACGTGACGTGACAAGAGGTTTTTAGGTATTAAATTGCTTTTTAAGATACTGACGTGAGGCACACATCACCTGTCAGTAGCTGGACACTTTTAATGAATGCAGTTTGGCTCTTGTGTCTGATGGACTTTCAGTTCTCTGCTGCAGTTTCACAGTGAAAGACAACTCCAGATCTTCATAATATGCTTAAAAAGGCCCAAAACACACTGACACAAATCAGAACCACAGATATCAGAGAAAAGTTCATCTTTAAATCATTGTTTCAATACTCAACTCAAGTACAACAGTCTGTACAAACATTGTGCAATTCACAGCCTGCAGTGTGTTAAACCTTTGTATCAAGTCATTCATCAAAAAAAGCAAATGTGTGTAAACAAACATCTCAATACAAAATCAAACCCTGAGGATGTCATGGTCATCTTTAAGAAGGTGCTGCAGCATTTCAAATGTCACATTAGAAAGACAAAAATTCATTTTCATGTCTCCATTTTTATGGAAGTACACCGATAAATAACACCTGTCTCGAAGGTGATAAAAGACGCCATCTGACTGTATTTGAAATGCAAGTCCAATGGGAAATAGTGTGGGAGGAGGAGGTGGGGACAGAGGTCAGAGGTCAGGCTGGAGTGTTGCCTCGCGGTCCCTCTGCACCAGAGACCCCAGTTCCTCCAGCTGCTGCTGCTGGGCACTTTCCAGGTCCTCCAGTCTGCGACGGAGCAGAGACAGCTCCCTCTGATGCTGCTCCTCCTGCAGATTAAAGAGAAAAACATGTCATCAAACATCAAACCTCTAACGTGCGTGTGTAAATTCCATTCACTTTCAATGGACAGATGAGCGTCACGCAGACGCTGCACACGCGTTGTTGCGCATACGCCTGCGTGACAGGTGAACTACGCTTCAAATACGTGAGTTTAACAGCTGCTTCACTTCACAATTCAAGCAGTCCATGTATTACCAAGAGAGGCCGATGTGACAGTTTAGGCTATTTCAGTCACACGTGCACACGTGAAGGCGTCTGAAGCGTTGGCTTTAGTACAATAGTGACTAGCGCTAAAGCCTATAGCGTGTGCACGCCTATAACGGGATGTTGAGGTACATCAGGACTGTACCATTGCTCAGGCGCGAAACTGAGGAAGAGGCTGTACGCATTCACACACACGAGGTACACTGGATCATCAGGACCTGACAGCTATTCATTTTCTATGTTCTGCAGCATATCTACACAGATCAATAAACAGACCGTTTTTTTTGTTGTCTGGGTTATTTGTACATTGAGACGAGCGTGCGCACAGGCGTCCGCTGCATTCGCACGTGGCATGACACTTATCATCCGTCACCCCTTCATTATTTGGTGAACTCGCAATACGCGTGCCCGTACGCACGCGTATTTTTTTCAGTCTTTATGCAGGCGTAGGCGACGCGGTTAAGGGGCGCGCACACACACACACACACACACACACACACACACACACACACACACACACACACACACACACACACACACACACACACACACACACACACACACACACACACACACACACACACACGACCACTTTTGGGGACACACCTTTTGTATCCAACTGGACAAGTCGTCCCCAGTTAAACGTGTGTCTGAAGTCAAAGCCACACGTCATGTTGAGTTTCACACTTGCACCCCGCTTCCTTTATTTACATTCACACTCCGAGTAAACGCCCTTAATGTGGTGAAGCTGCACTGCTTCCACAGATTGCTTAACGTATGATCTAATAAACTTTGTGGCTGTGAAGACGCAACCCATGCATTGTTCGTTTAGCTGTGATATTCCATTATTCTGCTGATTGAATCAGAACCCAACATGTATACTGCTGCTTCAGTTAGTGATCTGACATTTTAATGGATGACCTTCAACAAGCACTCAGATGTGTGTTTGAAGAAATAAAGTGAGAGATTTGATTTCCTCAAAACACAACCCGTGTGGTAACTGGTCTATTTCCTGTTTCTGCGCCTCCTCTGGTGTGTATGTACCGTTTATTTACACAGTATTATCATCCCTCTACTGATTCAAAACATTCTGTTTAGCGCTCACTGGTATGTTCGATAGCGGTCCCTCAGACCCGAGGAGGAGGAAGGGCGTAGATGAGGTGGTCAGAAAGGCGGGGCCGGCGCTATAGGGACCCTGGCCGCCCAGTAGTAAGCGTCGAAACTCGTTGTGTCTTCGCTGCAGCTCCTTCAACCGTCTGCTGAGCTGAGCTTGCTCCTCTGAGAAAGATGAACGCCTGGACAGAGAGGGGAAAAATAGTCTGCTATCAAGCCCTGTGATTGGCTCCATATAGTTTTCTAATGTCTAATATTATGAAACACTTGCAAGGATGGTGACTCCGACTCTTGGCAGGTTAACTGTATGTATTCAGTCATACAATGACAAGATTTGTAATTTACTTCTTGGCTGCAGCTGCTTCCAGCTCCAGCTCTTCTATCTTGGCCTCCAGCAGCTGGATCTTATCCTGCAGTTTCTTCTCTTTGTTCTCTGTCAGAGTTTTCCTCTGTACAATACACACACACCAAAGAAAAAACAAGAAAAACAAGTCTCTCCTAAGACTATTTTAATGTCAGAGTGCTAAAAATGATGCATTAATGGGCAAAATAAGTAAAATAACACAAAGATATTATTAGTGGCTCACTTGTGAACTTGTACATACATAAAGACAGATATGTGTGCTGAGTTTAAAGACACTGTACGGAGCAGCCGTACCTTCTTCTGGGCCACTGCTGCCCTCTGCAGTTTCTCCTTGACCTGAGAGTATTTCTGCTGCAGCTCAGCGTCTCGCTCCTGCAGCTTGTGTTTCTCCTCTAACCACTCCACCCGACGGTCCTCCACAAGCCTGGAAGAGGAACAGCACACAGAGGGGAGAGAGAGACAGTGTTTTTTATTGAGAGTGCTGTTCAGTGTTTGTTTTTTTAAGTTTAGCAGGTTTCCATGGCGACAGAGCAGCATGTCTACCTCTCGGCCTCGTGCTGGCTCCTCTCAGCCTGGGCTCGGGCCGTCCTCAGCTCCTCCCTGACTCTGTCCAGCGTTTCTCTCAGTCGCTGGTTTGTCTCCATCAGGTCACTTTCAGAGTGAGACATTGTCCCCAGCTGGACACCCAGTTCCTGGTTCTGCTGTTGGCTCACACAAACAGAAATTGATTTCAGGTATGCAAACTCCCCTAAGTGACCTAAATAACGCTTTGAGGTGGTTGATGTGAACGTACCTGCTGTAGGTCAGCGATCTCTCCCTTCTGTCTCTCAAGCTCCTCAAGCTGGGAGCTTTGCTGCTGTAGTTTAGTTCTGAAGACACAAAACAATTTCATGAACGAAGGCTGAGATTTCTCCCTTTTGTCTTAAATAAATCTAAATTAAAAGATAACTCAATGTGAACAAATGATGGTGTAAAATGGCAGAGGGCAAGCAGCTCACCACAAATGTTTGTATAGGAACAGAAACTGAGGCAGAGAGGCTGATAATGAAACTGAGAACAACCTAACACAATGTAACACAGCCAACCAGACACTACAGTGATGACTACAGTGCATAATCTCACTGTCAGTTTCCTGTCAGCTGATTTTGATTTGTTTATTTTAAAGATGAACTAACTAACTAAAGACCTAGCACAAATGATGGTAGATATTTCATAAAGAGTTAGCTCTGTCTAATGCAGCTCTGTAGATTTAGTAACACTCAGCATTCAGTCTGACCTCAGGTTCTGGAGTTCCCTGCGGGCTGACTCCTCTCCATGTTGGGCAGTGCGAAGGCGCTCCTCCCATTCCTCCTTCAGAGAGTGGTTTGCAGAGTCCTGCAGCGCCCTCTGCTGTTCCAGCGCAGCGAGACGGTTCTCCAACTCCAACCTAACGACAGAAAACAATAAGCAAAACTCTAAAGCGAAATGTACGCCAGTAAAGAGGACAATAAGTGATTGAGGCAAACACCAGATGACTGGTGGAGTAAATCTAAAGTGATTCTCACTTTTCCTCGTGCAAGGTCGCAGTTTTGCGGAACTCCTCCTCGCGGGCAGACTGCACCTTCCTGACGATCTCCCGTTCTTTCTCCACCAGGACTTCCTTGTGTCGCTCCACCGCAGCCTTCAACACCTCCACGTCCGCCTGCAGACCTGAGACACAGGATGATACAAGACATTAAAATTGGAGCATATAATCAGTGGCTGCAAACATTTGTAACGCTGTTGTGGGAGGGAAGGACTGCACACAAACAGACAGACAAGAGCTTGTTCCCTTTCTCCCTGCAGAGAGTGTCGTGTGTGATGAGTGTGTGATCCATACCGTCAATCTGCCCCTGCAGTGTGTCTCTCTCCCTCTCCAACTCCCCTTTAGAGCGGGTACACTCCAGTTTGATGCTGGCCACCTCCAGTTTGTGTGAATGCTTTAGGCTTTCAATCTGAGAACCAGAGAACACCAAAAAAATCTGATTATTTAGAATAAGTAGGTGGTGACTTAACCTGGCATGGAAGCCCAGACAGTGCTCTGTAGAGTGACGCTGTCACTGTGGGTAAAACATCTCAGAGGTTGGAGCAGCGTACCTGACAGCTGAGGGAGTTGACCTCTCTCTCAGCTTTGTGCAGGCGTCCGGTGAGCTGGCTGTTCTGCTCGTGGCTCTGATGAAGCTCGCTCTCCATCCGCTCCAGCTGCAGACGCAACGACTGACGCTCCGCCTGGTCACACCGACAACAAGAAAATCATTTAGAGCAAAATCTTAATGCAAAAGGAAATGCACGTCCAGTAATGTGACTACAGGTCTGATGCCGTCTCACCTCTAGGGACTTCACTGCAGCCTGAGACTCTGTTAGCTGTCTGATCTGGATGCGTTGGACATTCTCGGCCTGCTGGCCAGAGTTCTCCTTCTGGGCGCGAAGCTCAGCCACCTCCGCCTCCAGGCCCTTCAGCCGCAGGTGGAGCTGGGCCTTCTCCCTCAGCAGAGCCTCCACTCGTTTCCCATCGCGCAGCGGGTCAGAACCCTGGTACTGAGCCACCAGGTCCTCCTTATCCTTCTCCAGACGAGAGATCTGACACCAGGAAGAGGGTTGAATTGACATCAACACTAGAATCTAACTGAAAAGCATCGACGGGTGAAACACCTACCTCTGCCTCATAACGGATGGTCTTCTCCTCCAGTACACGAGCGTGTTCCTCTCTCTGGTGGTCAAACTGGGACTTGAGAAAGGTGCAGTCGTACCGCAGCTTGTTGTACTCAGACCTGTACTTCTCTGTCTCCTAACAAAAAAAAGAACCAGAGCACACACACATCAGCCCCGAATCAGTGAGAGGAGAGAGGGAGCAGTCAAGCAGGCAACATGGAAATGAGCCGTTATGCTCTTGAAAGCAGAAAGGCAATCGACGCTAATCTCTTGACCGTTACTATGGACTTAATAGTCACAGCTGCTAACGACAATTCACAGCATGTATTAGAGGACTCCTTTCTTTAGTAGAAGCCATTTGCATCTGTTTATCTGTGTTCATTAGGTTAGGTTAAAAAACATTTGAAAAATCATCCACATGGACTACATAATGACAGGGGGATTGTAAACTAGACACAAAATACCAGTGACACTACGGTCTGCAGTCACTAGTTAATGTTTATACAAAACTGATGCTACTTGTGTCCCACATTACGGCTCTATGACACAGAAACAGGCAAACTCTCTGACCTCCTCCAGTTTATTGAACCTCTCTCTGACTGGAGCCTCCATCTCCTGCTGCACCTGAGCTCTGAGCAACTCCAGCCGCTGAGGGGTCATCATCTGGTCAACACACACACACACACACACATTTGTATCCAGAAGGTCAGAGTTGCACAGGGATTTGAAAGCAGTTTCCCCACTTTGGTCAACCAAATAACAGAAGAATTCATCAGTCCCACGAGAGATGTTCTCCCTCTTGAGTTTGGTTTACCTGCAGCCGGAGCTCCTCCACCTCCCTGGTCTTGTCCAGCAGCTCTCCTCTGAGCTCAGCCAGCAGCAGCTGCAGTTTCTCCTGCTGAGCCTGTCTGTCGCTCAGCAGGCGCTTCAGTTCGCCCTGAGCCCGGGTGAACTCATCCTGCAAGCTGCAAAACAACCGCAACTGAGCACAGTCAAGCACCAACAGACACTCCGACCTCAACTGTGAGGCACGACGCATGGTGAAAAACACAATCATGTGAGTTTGATTCAGTGTGTTGGACAATATGAAACAAAAGACTAGGAGTGCTAAAAGGATTGAAATAAAGTTCATATAAATTCAGATCCAGCTGTACCTGGCGTGTTCAGCCTTGAGTGTCTGATAGTTGGTCCTGTGGTTTTCACACTTCATCCTCTCGTCGATTAACATCTTCTGGAGCTCCATCTCTGCTCCACCCAAACCAGCAGACAACCCCAGCATGGCTGCAGACTTCCCCATGCCAGGCTCCAGGTTCGGGACGAGAGGGGCCGACTGGCCGAAGGCGGAGGAGGAGGAGGTCATCTCACCTCTGCAGGGAGAGAGCCAGAGACAAGAGGAGATGAAGGAAAGTCGGGTAAACCAAGAGAGGGAGCTGTGTCTGTATCCGAAAGAAGGAATAAGATTTGTCAGCAAGCTGCCCACAGCCTCTCTAAGTGGTACTACAGAGGTAACATTGGGTCTGCTTTGTTGTCAGTTAGTTACCATGGCGGCTTTGAGGAGAGTCCCTCAGCTGCTTGTTAAAATCACAACCTCTCTGAGCCAATCTCAAGTGATTAGTGAGCTCCGCTCCCTGTCTGCTGCGAACACACACACTGACAAACACTTGACATGAAGCCTGTCTGTGTCTGAGGCAGACCACCAAATTAACACAGCAGTTCACTTTTAAACAGTACCAGCACAGCACAACTTGTAGTTTTATATGTGGACTCAAAACCCCAGAACTCCAACGCGTCACAACAAAAAGCAGACACAGCAGGTTTGTCGACAGCGGGCTCCCTTCAAATACAACCTCCGTAGTGTCACCTTCCACTGGGAACACGCTCTAATGTTAGCCTGTGAGTCAACAGTTGTAATAACAGTCCACGGTGTCCTTCACTGGCTGCAGGCTGACGTGTAAAAGCCGTCGAAAGCTTTGAGTTGGTTTTAAATGTCGCGCCCTCTGTCCCGCGACTTAATATGCTAACTAGCCAGCTAGCTATTTCAGTGCGTCCATTATCGGACGCTACCTGCCTGCAAATTCACGACAATAAACTTTACACAAGCATCCATCAACATTATTCAGACAGGTTTCCTTAACGGGGATGCTGCAATTCAAACAGAACTCTGAGCGGCAGGCTACAAGTTAACAACTTAGCAAGCCAAGTAACGTAGTTAGCTTGCTAATATGGCTTACGTTATATACAACTTGGTGTACATTCAGGTTTTAAGCAACGAATTACGACCGCATAAAGTACTGTTAAATAACACTGTCATTTACTGCACACACCGGCACAGCTGGCTGCCACAGGCCGCTTACCTCTTGATGAACTTGGACTCTCTTTCTTTCCTACTTTCGGTTTGTTGTGCTAGCCAGCTAATCTGTGAACTACAAACCGTGGGATCATGGGAAACGTTTCCCAAAGTGCACTGCTCTGGTTGAAGACAGCTTCCACACTGGCTCTCGATATATATCTATATATAACTTGCTGTAAACTAACAGTTCAAATACTTATTATTACTTATTTCCACACTATAGTAACCGATATATCAGCTTTGTAAACCAATGAGTACTAATATTAAGTAACAAAGTGAGAATATTCATGTTTTACTGTATTTTTATTGCAGATATAAGTGAGAAAAGTTAGACTGGTATCATCTGTGGCTACATGACTGAGGCACATGCAGTGCTGTGAAGTTGATTTTTCTCTTGGTGACAATAAAGACACGCATCCATAAATGTCTACCCACATCTTCATTCATACTCTGTGAGCAAACTATTAGTGCAGACTGACGGAGAGCACAACCTCTGAATCCTTTGTTTAGTGAGAAAAGGAAGAGATGCAGCTGATGTCTGCATGACAATCTGTCCATGTGTTCCTTCACCACACTGGTAAAGAGGCTTGTGATACTCTGAATCCAGATGTAAGAGAAGCACAGACTAATACTACTTCTTGCCCACTGCATGGTGAGCTGGTTAGACTACAGACAGTAAAAGTGTTGACACAAATCTCTTCATGTAATGTCTGTGGCATATTTGGTAAGTTTAATTCATATCAGAAATGTTAGTAGTGCAGCCACTGTTTTCATTTAGGACTGAAATATTTTTATACTTGCACATGTGGACAATGTAAACAGTCTGATGGTAATAATCATAATAAAAGAAACACAAGAAAATCATAAACCAACACATGATGAATACATGTAACGGATACAGATAAGGTTTGTAGTAACATATGAATATATGATTATAAAACAATAACGTTCTACTGTAGAAATTACTGGCCATGAAAACATCTTATCACGACCAGTGTTTCATTCAAACCATGACATGACACATGAAACATCAGTGGCTGAAGAGTTTAAACTCTGAAATCATGCTTGTAGTTTGGTCTAAACCATGTTACATAGAGTTACTTAACAAAACATTTGTAACTAAAATAGCCGAGTGGTCGAGCTTCCTGTGGAATGTGTATCTATTTACAAGTGCATAATTAAATACATAAAAAAATAAATTAACAAAACTGTCTAGGAAATATACAACATCTTGAGTGGCAAACGTTGCCAACTTCCTGAGTGCACGTATTGTCTTCACTGGTCCGAACATTTTCAACTGGAGCTGCAAGACAAAAGGAAATGAAGGAGACGATTAAAAACAAATGTACAAAGTGGAAATGAACATCATGAGATGATCCAGTTACCTGTCTGCAGCATCCTGGTCATCCTTGGCACTGTTGTCTGCTTTGGATGCAGACGTTCGCAGTTTACTGGGATCTGAAAAGAAAAGACGGAAGCAGAAAGTTGAAGTTGGCTTGTGAACACAGAAACTACTGAGCAGAAACTAAAGAAAGTCGAGCTCCTCCACCCTGAATCCAGCGGATCTGCGTCGCTGGGCCGTAGCCCTGCTCGTTCTTAGCGGCTATGCGGAAGACGACAGCCGGGCGGTTGGAGGCGGAGCAGTCGATGTGGGCGTTGTCCAGTTGGGTGGAGCTGACCGAGCAGGACATCTTGGTGCCGCGGTAGATCCTGATGAAGTCCATCTGACCCAGACGCTCCAAGCTGGTGGAGCGGCTCTTCTTCACCGCCATGTACATGGAATACTCCAGGATGCGACCCGATGGAGAGGTGGGAGCCTCCCACGTGACGTGGACCAAATCGTTGGCCTGTGCACAAATAAAAGAGTATTTGGGGAACATGAAGAAGAAGCTCTTTCTTTTTCAGCTGAATCGATCTAAACTGACTGAAGTTCTCAGATCATGCGTCACATTTCCTTGATATGTCACCTTGGCAATTTTCACAGCAGAGGGCGCTCCTGGGAAGCCAGGTTGGCAGGTCTTGAACTCGCTGACTGGGCTGAAGTCTCCCTTGCCAAAGCAGTTGATGCCTGCAACTCTGAACCTGTAAGTCTGACCTGGAGTCAGCTCCCGCTTCTCTCTGTCCTGGTAGTCCTGAGGCCCGGGCAGCTTCCTCTGTGGAAAAGCAAAGGAATGACAGAGACGTGTGGGTGAGAGAATTCATGATATGTCTGAATAAGCAAGAACAATGAGCAGAGGAGTGGGGTATCTTCACTGAGTCCCAAATGTATGCCTACTATTTATTAAAGGTGCAATATGTAAGAATATGAAGATATTTACATGTATTAATCACTTTGTATTTCCAATGTGTGAACTGATATAATGTACTCTCACACTCCAACTAACCAACTAGCCAACTAAGCTGATAAAGTCATTTGCAAACATCATGGCAGCAATCATTACAGTAGTAACTGTAGTGAGTCTTGTGTATGTCCCATCACTGTTCTGGCTGACTGTAGTTCATTTAATGGCCACCAGTGTCATTATTAACAAGGATTTGACCTTTAAATAAACAGTCTATCAGTCTAACAGTACAGCTGTGTGATGAGCACTGGGAAGGTTTTTTTTTTTACCTCTTTAGTATTTGTGGGCCGGCTGCTGATGGCTGCAGACGCCTGGTCACTGTCCGCAGGCAGATAGTAGTGGCTGACCTCCGAGAAGAGTGTTTTGAAAACACCGACGTCAAACCACACTGCTTCATCTGGATTCTGTTGGACATGGAGGTGACAGTTTATAGTCTGAGTGTAGACCAATCTTAGCGAAAGCGCGAAGAACGGCTGTTTCTTCAGACGCGTGCCTGACCTGATCTGTGTGGGAGTAGAAATCCGTCATCTTGTCTGCTGAAACAGGTTGTTTCTCTGTAAAAGCAAAAGAACATCCACAGTGAACTTCACTTTTTAAAAAGCTCAGGCTGCTGCAGTTCAAATCATCACTGACATTTGGACCTGAGCATCATCATTACCTGGCTGCTGCTGAGACGAGCTGCTGACCTCTGCCACTGATGTCTCCTGTCCAGCACCTACAACGAAAAGGTCAGTGGATCAAAGCTGAGAAACTTCAGTCACACTAAAACTGCAGTGAGAAGACAAGACTGCTGAGATCTGATTTGATGAGGCCAGTTCAGACTAAAGAACAAGACGTACTGCAGTGTTTTGTATCGGGGTCCTCCACTATCCCTCTCACAGCACTCCTCCCTCCTTGTGCTCGGATCTCTGCTGAGCCATTGGACGACTTCACTGCAGTTTCCTGCTGTGCTGAAGCATCCTGAAAATCATGCAGAAAATTAAACACTCAGATAAATAGGGATTCAGTCCAACATGTTAGTACTGACGTCTCTGATCAGTGTATCTAATGCTAAAACAGGAGTGTGTTATCACATGTAATAGTCTTTATTTACAGATTTAAGCGTGTTAAGTAAGTCACGTCTACCTGAGCTGATGCTTTCGCTTCTTTATTAGTGGTTCCTACAGTTTGAGGTTGATGGGACTGAACACCTGAGGAAGGACAGTTATGCAGTTTTTATTGTAGTGCCAGAAATGTCCACAGAATGTTCCCGACACAGCTATACAAAACTGAGTATGTGCACTCTGCTTACCTTCAGAGCTTCTATCCGTCCCCTGCTGTCCGTCTGTTCCACCTGGACGGACTGGTTTGGATGATGGATTGCTGGCTGCAGTGCTGGGAGGAAACACAGGCTGGATCTGAAGGAGGTAGAAGTCTGCCGCCGCAAGGGGGCGCCACGCCACATGAAGCATGCTGACTGTGGATTTGATGAGTAACACTGCCTCTGGGATGTCTGGTCGATCTGAAGACACAGTACAGAATATTATATTGAGAACTGTGTTTGCTTTTTGGTAGTTTAGATTCAGCAGAGACTGTCACTCGCTTCCAAAATGTCACAAAGGTTCAACAATGAAAATAAACACGACTTCACTGGCAGCTCTCACCTGTCTCCAGGTACCACAGGTCCTTGCAGCACACCTGGTAGTTCCAGCTCTTGCGGTATCCGTCACGGCCGCTCCAAATGTAAAGCCTGGACCCGACGGCAGCAGCACAGTGGCCGGCCCTGGCTCTGGGCCATCGGGCATACGGGTCGTCACTCTGCGGTCCCTGACTCTGCAGCTGGGACTCAATATCATCTTCCTGCTCTGGGCCCAACTTCTGCCAGATCATAGTGTCTGTGACAGGAAAACAGGACAGCTGTGAACCTGATGGCCTCTGAGTAAGGCAGAAAGCCCAACAATGTGCATCAGACCTTTAAGGTCCCCCTAAAACAGAGCAGTGCTGTTGATAAAACCTGACCTAACACTATATTTTGGCACTCTTGGGTGAATACTCTGATTAAAGAGTGGGATGTTTCTAGCAAAGTGCACTGACCTAAGTTGAGTGCACTTAAAGAGTTCGTGCAGATCCATTCAGTTCCTATGGCGTTGTGTTCTTCTGACTCCAGAACAGGAATCCAGCCACCAAACACATACATCCTGCAGGCAGAGGGACACAGCGCAGTTTGAACTCGGGTCAGGTGTCACGTACAAACCAGACATCCGCTCTAACACAGACATGACACTGGCGATGAAGGAACCCTTACTTGTTTCCAATGACAGCAGCAGAGTGAAGGCTTCTGGGTAGTGGCATGGCACCTCTGGCTGGAGGTGTCGACCAGACCATTGTGTCTGATGAAAGAAAAGTTTAAATACTGATAGATATTATTAAAAAGTTTTGGTTCTTCTCTCTACCACAGGTTTGTATTTAGTTCAAGGTACAGCAGCGACTAAATGATGCAAGAAGTTTCGAGCCGACAGTCGATATAATCTGTCAACAAAAAGACGCCCTACCGAGGTCGAGCTGCCAGAGGTCATCTAACCGACATCCTTGCATCCCTCCAAAGATGTAGAGCTTTGGGGAGCCCGCGCCAACGTAGGCAACCGAAGTGTGGGACTCCCGCGCCGAGGGACCACAACCCTTCGTCTCTGGGATGCTCCAGCCTCTTGCCCCCGAAACTGACTGAAGCTCGAGCTCATAGAAGTCGCCCATGTATCTGAGATGAGGTACGAAGGCAAACTTGTTGATACAACCACGTCTTAGATGGAGGTTTTTACATCAGACTGTACACTCGCTTCAGTGTTACTAGGATGTAATTGTGGATTCACACTGAGAGGCAAGATGACCAACATGTCAGTACATTCTGGATTCAACACTAATGTTTCCCAATTGGTCCAGAACCAGTGATCTGTCACTGCGATTGGCTCAAAGTTCACAAGTCATTTAAAGGTTTAAAAGTTAGACTTTAAACTGAAGCTGATTAACCCATTAGTCAGTCAACAGGAAAATAATACTTTAGATAAACAGTTAATAGTTTTATGCATCTCTCAAAAGCCCAGTGTAAATAAGCTCCAACATCTTGTTTCTTGTGTCTATTTGCACAGTACCTTGGTACGTTGCCGTTGGGGTCTTCACTATCATTGGCCAGCCCTCCAAAGAGGTAGCACTTGTTACCCACAAGAGTGAAGCTGTGTCCAATCCGAGGGCAGGGAGGCGATCCATTCCTGGGCGCTCTGGGTTTCAACTTCTTCCACAGCCAGCGACTAGCCTGAGCAACACAAATTCAAGATTTGAGAATTTTCTTCACGACAGTCGGGGTTAGAATCACCACTGAAAAAAAAATGTGACGGCTTTACCTGAAGTTCATAGAGGCTGTTGCTGTATTTCCCAAACTCAACCATGCCGCCAAAGACCAGTATTCGAGTGCCCTCGCAGACGAAGCCGTGGGCAGCGCAGCCGGGCGGGATGTCACCCCTCACCGCAGGCAGAAACCACTGCTTTGAGACTGGAAGAATATCCAGATGTCAGCCATTGTATAACACAGATCATCCTGGTGAATGCTGCCTGATAGACATTGTACTGTTTTACAACAGCTCGACAAACACTACCTCAAACAGTGAACTTGAACGACCCTTGTTGCACAATGCTCTCCACAACATGTTTATGTTGTATCTTGTACAGAAAGTGCTTAGTCAGTGTTAACACATTCATGCTATGTGCTAACACTTCAGTGATAACAGTCTGTAAAGACACATGCACCTGGGCTGTGTCTGCACACTGCAGTTTAGTTTTTTGTCTGTATCAATGTTCCATGTTTGTATAAATAAAGTTATGTTGACATGACGCGTCTGTATTTTGCTCGTTATTCTGTTTTAGCAGTCAAAGCTAATTAGATTTCTGAGGAAATATAGATACCGAAGCTAACTAGCTCGCTAAAGTGAGCTGCACCGCACCAGAAACTATGTTAACCTTGTCGTGAACTTTTTAAACAAACAACAAAAGCTCCTGACAAAGGGTTTGGTGGCCTAGGTGGTCCTTTTCACTTCTGCGCATGCTAAAAACATTAGCCGCTAACCGGCTAGTTAGCGTCCAGCTAACGTTAGCCTACCCGTGTTGTAGACGTGCAGGTGCTCCGCTATGCCTTCGTTTCCGCCGCCGAACACGACGAGCAGCTCCCGTATTGCAGCTGCTCGGTGTCCGTGTCTGGACCGCGGGGTCACTCCCGTAACGGAGTGGACTTTCCTCCATTGCGGCTCCTCGCTCCCCGTGCTCATCTTCCCCCCGTCAGGGAGCCTGAAGTTTGGCGCTGCTGACGTTTCAAAGGCATGGGCGGGCAAGGAGGCACCCGGAAGTTTAACCAGAGATGTAGAAAATAAAAAAGGAGGACTCACTCTGTGTAGTTTATCAGGTATCAAAAGCTATAGGAATGTAAGGGAAATAAAGATTAGTTAACTAAATAAATAACAGGTGTTTGCCTTCGTTATGATATTAATTGAACAATATGTATAATAACCAGATATAACCAGAGGTCAGCTGAAGGGGCACTGCAGTAGGTAAAATGTCTCCTTTGGCTCTTTGGAGGGAGCTTTTTAAAACCTGAAAAAAGGAATTGTTAATGAATTTAATTAAACCTGTGCAAAGTTTTTTATATAACTACATAAAAAGTGAAAAAAAACTACAAAGAACTACAAATAGATGTCAACACGGTTATATCATCTTGGGATTTGGAAATACAAATGTTACAAACTTTAAAGATTTTTTTAAAGATATCCTTTTTCCTGTCAACTGCAAAAATATCAGATGCTGACATGGCCTTTGAGCCCACATTGACAGGCACAAAAAAAACAGGGTGTAGTCCATAGTACAGAGTCGGTTGAAACTTGACTTACGTTAAGCACACACTCAAACTGTGAAGACATAATAGCTCCATAAGAACAGCTTAGAATAAACCTAATGAATGCTACATTTGAAGCAACAGTTTGTCACATTGTCAAGTTTGTCAGCTGAGGTCAGACACATCTGTCCTGTTGCTTGGTGCATCGTGTCAAACACAGACAATCTTTGGAAGTCTTGTTTGGTACTGAGCCCCTCCACTCAATAAAACCTGATTATTTAATCACCTGCATGAGCTATTTTTAGCTGATGTATGATTTTTATATTGCTGCCAATTATATGTTTTACAATATATAAGAACATGAGTAGAACGGAAGAAAAACAAAATACAGTAATATAAACACCAGAACGAATTATTTTGATCATTTAATGTTGTTTTTGTATTTATAATTGTTTGCAGCTGCCAGAACAGATCAATGTGCAGCCTCCAGAAAGGAAATTAATTTACTTTAACACGCATGATAAACTTTATCAAAGTGAAATCAAAGATTGAGAAACAATTTTACACTGTGTGTGTGTGTGTAGGAACAGGAACCCCTCCCGGTGAGCAGGAAGAGGATGACGTCAGTTGTCAGTTGGCTCAGCACTGCGTTTGATCGGAATTACAATATTTGCATGTGTGTGTGTGTGTGTGTGTGTGTGTGTGTGTGTGTGTGTGTGTGTAGGGGAGAGAGAGAGGAGAGTGGAGAAAGACAACGAGCTTGTGAGCTATTTCAGTGCACAAGTTAAGGTGTGTGTGCAGGTCTGAAAGTGTGTGTGTATGTGTGTGCGTGCGTGAGAGAGAGTGGTTTAAAGGAGGGGGCGTGTTTATGGGAAATAGAGATTCTGTGTGTGTGTGTGTGTGTGGGTGTGGGTGTATGTGTGTGTGTGTGTGTGGGTGGGTGTGGGTGTGTGTGTGTGTGTGTGTGTGTTTACACAGACGGGAATACTGCGCCAAAGGAAGTGCGCCGGTTCTCCGTCTGCGCGTCCTGACTTCCTGCTCTGAGGCAGGAGAGAGAAAAGCTGCGGATCCGCTTTCAGACGGCAGCAGCAGCGGCAGCAGCATGGAGCCCCAACACAGCACGCAAACACCGCTTTAAGACACAAACCCGCACATCACGCAGGGCAGACGGAGAGAGGAGCAGCGGCCGTCCACAGCAGGGTAGGTGCAAGTTAAACTTTACTTCTGATTCCAGCTTTTTAGAGGCTGCCGTGTGTAACAGAGCAAAGAAACGGATTTATTAACTGTTGTTGTATTTGCTGAAACCTGATCATGTTCAGATACTCGGTGTCAACCTGAAAACTACATTGAAGCCGCGCGTAAAATGTTAACGCTGTGCGTAAAAGGGGTTAACGCTGTGCGTAAAAGGGGTTAAAGACGTGTGCGTTCTCGCCTTGGCACAGACACATGCGCAAAGTTTTAAACACCTTTGTTTGGCTACATTCGAAACATGTCACAGAAGACAAAAGTCAGAAAAGAGGTTAGTGCAACAGCAGCTGAGCAAAGAAAAAAAAGAATTAGCCGCGGCTCCTTTAAAAATATAGTAGTAGACTTTCTGGTTTGTCTGGACCTCGCAGACTAATTGCCATGCGCTTCCGGATTGAAGCTGGCAGCAGACAACATCTTGAAAATGAGTCACTGGTGCAAAACAAAGAACCATTTGAGTTCCAGCAGAACCCCCCTCTCTCTCCCTCTCCACTCACACACACTCATTGACACACGCACGCTTCCAAAAATAAGAAAATGGATGTAGAATCATGTGCGGCTTTTAGGTTTGGTTTATTTCTCTTGGACTGAAGATCTTGAGTGTCCAAAGTACACCGGAGTCTATATCTGATTCACATTTAATATAGGTCATGTATAACTAGTTTACTGATACACACAAAGAGGCAGACTGTCAAACTTTAAGTTGTGACAGAGTGAAGGCCCGGGCAGCTCTTGTTCTGAAATTCCATAAATCAACATTTCCTCTTGCTTGTTAAGAGTGTGAAGTCAGAGGGTGAACATAGAGTCTGACATCAGGACATGGATGCATTCTCCACATGTTGTCGTGGATCTTCGTTGAGGTGTTGTTCTTAGAAGACAACTTTTACATCCACTGGGTGTCAACAATCATCACGAGATCCTTTACACAGATAAAGAACCAAAGGTGTGTGTTTGTGTGTGTGTGTGTGTGTGTGTGTGTGTGTGTGTATAAGTGTGTGTGTTCCTGGTGGCTCCCAGTAACAGGACGTCCTACCTCCCAGAGAGGGAAGGCCTTTCACCGGGAAGACGCCCCTGTTGCTGAATGACAGGAAGTCCACGTTTAGACAGAGAGACAGCACTACAGTTCTTCCATCACCTAACACACACGCCCGTGCAGGAAAAGGGAAGTGAGGATATGCGTTTGTGTGTGTTTATGGTGACGGGTCATTGTTTGCACCACATACACTTTCGCCTCTCTGCTTCCTGTTAGGGAGACAGAGAAAAAAGACAGATGCACACTGTATTTTTATGTTACTGATTACTGAACCATATGTTACTATGAAAGAAAGTAGAGTAACATCACTTCTGGTGGCAACGTTTGAGGTTCTCGGCTCCAGTGTTTGTCCACTATTGAGGCAGATGTGGTTGCCATGGGGATTTCTGGTGCAACTGCAAAGTCTCTACTGTCATATCGTCATGGTTGCAAATTAAATCTGGTCATAGTGAGTTATATGTTGTTTCTCTTTTGGCAGTCAGTAGTTCTGTATTTCCTGCTAATAAGACATCTTGTAAATGAATTTGTGTGAGAGAGAGGAAAAGCAGAGGAGACAGAGAAACAGACAGGCAGACGCTCACAGACAGTCGGTGGTTTCCAGGTAAACACGTTGGTTAGACCCATGCTTGTCTTGGCAGAAGGTCACTGACCACATCCTGCTTTATCACTATGGAAACATCCAAAAGCCAACCACTGTCTGGCCTTCTCCTTCGCTCTCCGTCTGTCTCTCTCACACACACACATACACACACGTACACACACACACACATACACACACCCACACAAATTATTGTATTGTATTTTCTTTCCTTCTTTCAAGCCTCACTACATCCCTGAGCATAATCTCACTGAACTATAACATGCATACGGATGGTTTATTTATAGGGGAACAAAATAGTATTAAGTGTCGTAGTAAAGTTTAACCTGCAAAATTTATATGGGCTAAGGAGGTGAAGTAAGGGCACATGGTCAGATTCATCCCTGAGCATCAATGGTGGCTTCACTCACTCTTGTATTTACTACTGCCGGCATCCTGCTTTGGAAGGCAGCCAAAATACGAGTCCATTAGACAAAACAGCCTGAGTTGATATGTGCGAGATATAGATCACATATTTTATCCACAAACCATAGTGGTCAGAAACTCACAGCAAAGTGTTGTTTACATGTTTGTGTTGTTGTCTCTTTGTGGGTTTAGTGTTTATGATAGGAAATTCCCACTCAGAGAAGGGGGCTGGTGGGCTTGGTCAGCACTGTTATGCTTGTGGTTTTTTGTGGACTTTGCATCAGAGGAAGCATCGTGGTTTGCATTTGTGTTGACGTTGACAATTCCTGCTCCTCCCTGCCCACCGACCCTCCTTTCTTTCTTGCCTTCCTGCTTTATATGTCTTCTGTGGCGTCTGATTCCCTGAACAGTCTAAGAATATGTGAAACTATGAGGGAATCATCAAGGAACTTAACTGACTTATATAGTTTATTATATTGTCACTGTCACTTTCTAATGACTTGTCTGCAATAATTTCCTTGACAGGTTTCATGTACACCAAAATGAATGATTTCTGACAGTGAATTTTAAAGTTGTACAGTCAATATTTTTGTAATAACAATGGATCAACAAGCTAAGTGTAATGGTGAAAGTTGTCACTCGTATTGACAAATCTGCAGATAATTATCGCTGTTTTATAGACTTTTAGCTCATTGTCATTGTTTAGCTCAAAGAAGTTTACAGAAGTTTGTTTCGACAAAGAAAAAGAAAAAGGTTCTCTCCGGCTTCCTCCAACAGTCCAAAGACATACAGGTTTATATAGGTGAACTCGTGAATCTAAATTGCCCAACAGTCTCAATGTGAGCATGACTTGTCCAGCTGTACCCCGTCTCTCAACCAATGCCAGCTGGGATTGGTTTAGCCCCCCTGTGACCCTGATAAGGGCAAGCGATTTTGGGAAATGGATGGATGGATGGATATGGCAATTTTGAGTTTGCGGTGTTGTTCCTCTGCCACCAAGTGGCAAAAAAAATCAGTCTATGCGGCTTTAGAGCTGGGAAATGGGGATCACATTTCCCATCAGCCCCACTGCCTTCGGATCTTGGGGATAAACATCTTGGAATTGATTTTCCTTTTCTTCAACCATCGGCTTTCACCAAATATCTTTAACTTGGCTTCATCTGGAAGAACATTGCTCTCTTCCTAATATGTGCAGCAACACAATCCGTCTTGTTTGCAAGACCTCTGGAGAGTACAAAGCAATATGTGGTCGTTTAACTGATTTTATTACGTCTTGATTCTCCTCTGCAGATTGCTTGGGTCTCTGCTGTCATCCTGTCATGGAGAGCTCCATCACACTCTGGCAGTTCCTGCTGCAACTGCTGCTCGACCAAAGCCACAAACATCTCATCTGCTGGACGTCCAACGACGGCGAGTTCAAGCTGCTTAAGTCCGAGGAAGTGGCCAAGCTCTGGGGGCTGCGCAAGAATAAGACCAACATGAACTATGACAAGCTGAGCAGAGCTCTGCGCTACTACTATGACAAAGTATGAAACTCAGTCTAAGTGGTTTGATGATGTTTTATGTCCTTAGGCCATGAAACCTGCTTGAACCAATGCACCAAATATGTCAATAAAGGGTTTAAAATAAGAACGACTTGTTTCCTCTGCAGAACATCATCAAGAAGGTGATCGGCCAGAAGTTCGTCTACAAGTTTGTGTCATTCCCTGAGATTCTGAAGATGGACCCTGCGGTTGTAGAGTCAGGCCGCAGCAGTGAGGAAAGTGGTGGTGCCATGTCGGAGCCTGAAGCTGACGATGAGGATGGTGGGAGAAACCAGTACCTTCACTCCGGCCTGTACTCCTCGTTCACCGTCAGCTCCCTGCAACACTCCTTAGAACTGCACCAACCAGTTAAGATGGAGCCCAGATCCGATCGCCATGACGACAGCTCCTCTGTCATCCGATTCATAACCAACCGTGGCCACTCCTCCCTACCATCTACGCCACCCCCATCCTCCAATGAGACCTCCCTTTCCTCCAGGCTGTCTCCTCAGCAGGCCCGCTCCTCCTCCTGCTCGTCCTCCCCGCCACAAAGCCCCGCCCACACACGGTGGAGGGGGCGGGGCCAGAGCTCAGAGACTGGTGAATTAGAGCAGAACGCTCAACCTCTAAACCTGTCATCTGGTCAGAGGGAGAGAGTGAGGTCACAGAGCACAACAACGCCAGAGAGAAGGGGATTTGCCAATAGCGCACCTTTGAAAAGCAGAAAACCCAAAGCTTTGGAAATCTCCGCCCCGTCCCTCCTCCTGACAGGAAGTGACCTTGTCTCCATTGCTCTCAACAGCCCAGCGCTGCCTTCAGGGTCCCTGACCCCTGCCTTCCTCACCACACAGGTACAACATTACACATAAATTAACACCATTGCACTCACACATAGTCCTTGCTGAGGTGTAGGTGAGGAAAGAGTGAAGCAAAAGAGAAGAGAGAGACTGAGAGGGACGATGCATGCATTTTGGGGGATGAAAAGTTAAGTTAAGATCGTAGACAGGGCGGAGATGGAAAGAGGTGAGCGGAAAGACGGGAGGAGGCGAGGGAGGGAGGAGGTTCCTAAGTGAAGCCATATGTTCTTGAAGCTCCTGATTCACTGGCAAGAACACACTGACCAAACCAGGACAGTCTGACTACATTCAGGCATTCAGCTGACGCTTTTATCCAGGCTGAGCAATGATATGCCGCTGTGTGCACAGTGCATAATTGATGGAAAATAAAAGTGTATACTAAAATGTTCACTCATCACTGAACAATTTGTATAATGAAGTGTTTGCAAGGAACACCTGAAGTGTTGGTTATCCATGGCCCATTAACTGCCTCAAGAATCTTCCAGAATTTAGAAACTTGAAGAATTTTGCCCAGAACAGACATGGTCCAGATTTTAGTTTGTACAAAAGAAACCAGTTTACCAGTTGCTGGTTTTTGATGACCTAAACTGCTATCTTGGTAGTCAAGCTGTGAGCTCTATCTGGCTGGTAAATCAGTAGTAATCCCTGTATCTTTTCACATGAAGAGTTTGATACAGCTTCCTGACATGAAAAACAGATTTACTCATTTTTGAGCTAATTTTATGCATTTTTTAGAAAGTCGATGGTAAAAAGATGACAGGAATGAGTTGAGAAAGAGACGTGGAATGACATCCAGCAAAGGTCATGCAGGTCGGCACCTAAAACCCTGGTACCAACAGGGCACCTTTTTAAAGATTTCCTTGACTTTTAGCAGAATTAGCATTGTGTTTAACATTGCTAAAAGAAACAGGGTTTAAAAAATATAGTAACACAGTAAACATGGTCATTGCACTTAATTTTGCTGTGAGTATGTAACACAAACGCACTGAATAACAGTTCTTCCTGAACTTTTCTGGCTGTAGTGGTAGAAAAGAGTCTTATGTTCTCATGCCAGAACCAGAAAGAAAACCAGCCTTAGTTAAATATGAAGAGACAGAAGAAAGACGAGACAGAAGAAAATAGTTCTCATGAATTCTGTATGAGTGGAGCTTCCTGACCTGCATGGAGTCAGTGTGCCAAGTCAGTCTGTCTGGTAGATGTGAGTTCACTAGAGGGCAGACTTGGTTTTGAGCTCCTGGGTGAGACTGAATGATATGACAACTTCACCACAGACTATGTACAGTACTGAGGACTTATTGCCAGAATAAACATCGTAGTTTCCATCTTCGTGTATTTAAGCTCTGACATTTCATTTTGGGTTTTGTCAATGTAGACTCCGTCTGGTCTGCTGCTCACTCCCAGTCCTCTACTATCCAATATCCATTTCTGGTCCAGCCTGAGTCCAGTGGGACCCCTCAGTCCTGCCCAACTGCAGAGCCATGCCCCCCTCTTTCAGGTAATGTTCTGGTTGTTCCAACCTGAAGAACTAAAATGTATTTTCCTTATATTTCTACTGTATATTTGTGAACTTACTTGGTACTCCTAAGTACCTCATATACATACAATGTATTCACACACACACACATAGAGAGAAAATGTTAGTTCCAACTTCATCTCTGTAATGCTGGAAACAATTTTAATGGATAATTACTGTAAAATCTGTACTGTAAAAAGATAGTCAGCCCTAAAGGTTTCAGTTCTGACAGTCTTGTGTAAAAAGGACAAACACTATGTCAATTTCTATAGCAGCCTTTCAGAGAAAACACTGGCTTACTCTGGTGGTGATAGATAGGAAATTTCTGTCTGCCTGTAAAGCTCTATTTACAGCAAGTCCCTCCCTCATAACTACAGAATCTTTTATTTCACACCACAGATTTACCTCGATAGTTGTTTTCATATGGTTGTCTGTGTGTGTTGGTGTATGTGTGATTCACAGTGTTTCAAAATAAGCTACAGATGTTTCCGTTCTGGTGTGGACAAGAAGAGGGGGGTACTTCCTGTTGGTTTGGGGGGGGGGGGGGGGGGGCTGGTTGGTCAGAGGTCCCTCCTACCCATGTCAACTCTCTGACACAAACACATACACACAACCCCAAAATAAACTTTTAAGCATTTAATGACCAACATTTAAGTCCCCACAAACCAAGTTGGTCCCCATAACGTTGGTGTGCTACTGGGTCCCCACAGTGTAATATAAGACAGGACATTAATTTCCTTCTTCCTTCATCTTTCCTGCAAGTAATTCTTTGAAAGCACTGATGAATCTTGACAGTATTGTTAACATTACTGATACTGTTACATTATTTGGGTAGTACTGATAGTGGATTATTATACTACTATATATTGATTTTCTGCAAATGATCAAGAAATTATTATAGTTTAAATCAGTGTAAAATGACAATGACTACACTTAATTAGTTAATCTAATCAATTGTCTAATTGTCCCACTGCAGTTCCCCACACTGCTGAATGGACCCATCCCGATGCCTCTACCCAACGTGGACACTCCTTCTCCTCTGCTGCTCTCCTCCAGCTCCAACAAGTCCTGATACCATCCCGAGCTCTCAGAGCAAACTGGGAGGCCAGGCCGAGCTAGGCCAGATCTGCACAGATAAAGGACCAAGCTGATCAGCCTTAAAGTTTGATGATGAACCACACACACGAGTCGGACTTCTTCTGAGTCCAATTACACTTCTAATCTGAAACCTGTTCCTTTGCATTTATTATATAAAGAAACAGGAGCTTCACTTTGAAGCTTTGCTCTCCAAGAAGAGTATCTGCATTAGACATTTCTTTGTGTGTTCATCTGCTCATGTTCTTCACATTTGTGTTTGGTGATTTCCTCTTTAGGATGTAAAAACCTCTGAATTTCTTGAAGAAATGGACTGGATGTCAAATTTCTCATCTCCTTTTGAATCTCATCTCATTCCACTTGGTTTAAACTTCAGTGATGCAGATTGGTTGCAATTTTATGAATGTTATTGCCATTTCCCTCTCTGCCCTGACTAATATCAGTATCCACACTAATGACTCAAACCATCGAGATCTGGTGAAGTCCTTGTCAGGAATTATGAGATAATGAGATCTTGCTGAGCCAGAAAGGTTAGCAAATGTAATCTAAATGGACAGATACATCACTTAATAGACTCAAATACAGTATTTTTAAGTAAATAACAGTTCATTTTGCTACTGTGCAATTAAAGGAAATTTGCTTCAAGTTAGCTTGTGATATCTTACATGACTGTAGCCACAGCTTGGAGATGGTTAGCTTATCTTATAGCATGAAGACTGGAAACAGCTTGGCTTGCTCTGTCCAAAGGTGACAAAATCTAACTACTAGCGACTAAAAATACATTATATGTATGAAAACCCATGTTTAAAATCAACAATTTGTAGTTTGACAGAACATTGGAAAGTTTACAGTAGTGACATGTCAAGAAATAGAGTATAACCTCCATGAAGCCACAGTGTGGCGTTTTTCAGCTTTTACGCACATTTTTTTGTACATAATAAACAAGCACGACAATATAATTTTTATCAGTGAACTTTAGAGGTGCTCAGCAGATTTTGCTAACTTTGGACAGAACCATGTTTCAAGTCTTTAAAAAAGCTAACCAACTGCTGGCTGTAGCTACTTATTTAACTTCTTTTTCTTTCAAATTTGATCATAAAATGGAACCATAGCTTGATGATTAAATGCTTTGGGCTGCACAGATTAGTAACTTGACATGACATATAGCAAGTAGTGGGGTGATTGTATTTTCTTTTTTCCTGTGCTAAGCCTTCCTTTAAACAAATCAAATGTGAACAATTTGGGTGAGTCCAATAGCTGTCTCATTTCTCAACCTTCAACCCAATCTGTGTCACTTTGGGAATGTGAAAAGTACAATAAGTGACACGTTACAAGTGTCTCAGGATCATTTTTACATTTTTTTTCAGACTTGATATACATTCGTCCAGATCTAGATTGTTTGAATGGAGTATGGCCACATGACATGAATCTCTTACTGACTCCTAGCAGAGCACCTGCTAGCCCGCGCTAACACGCTGTAGAAATCCTCATTTTGTCCTCTGTATCGCTTTGACTTGACGCTGTGAACATTTTTCTTTGTATAGTTTCATGCTTTTTTTAATGCACTGTACTTTCAAGCCTTGTACCAGCTGTGCCTTCGATATTATAAAAATTGTGTAAATAAATGTATTAAGCTTTAAACCAGGTTTTATGGACATTCCAGGTCAAAATTGCACAAAAGCCTTTTTGTAAAATGGTTCCTGGTTATTTTTATAGAAAAATTAATGGAAATGTATTCTCAGTGATTTGCTTGTGTTTTGTGGAGAGAGTCGTTACTGTTTTTTGGAATAAAATGAATTACTTTTCAAAGTTATATAACTGTATTCATTTCAGTTGGTAATACACACTCTTCCCACCACTCAAAGAATGACTGCTGCACAGAATGTTTATGAAACAGATTAAATTTACTTTTGATGGTTATGAGAAATAAATAATTCCAGTAAAAAGAGTCACACACCAACTGTTGACCGGCAGCTCAGTGTTTCAGAGAGGTCGAATTCACAACACAGCAGGCCTTCCATGCATCAGGCACGCACGCACGCACACGCGTTCAGACATGTTCACATAAATTCAGGTCATTCATACATTTGAAAAAGTTTTACAGTTTTACAATGATAAATATTTAGCCGTTGTAGAAATCTCCTTTCATGCATGTCACTGCTGTTTATGTCAAAAACTGCTATTAGCAGAAACACCGTTTGCAGCTAACAGTGAAACAATCCTGCATCCTCATGTTTGAAATGTGTATGAAATGAAAAAGACAACTATTCTGTGTGATAAAGTTTCAGTGAAGCATCCAAACACAAATATACAGTTTTTATGAAATACAATGAAGGCAAGAAAAAGTTCCCTCATTTTAAAGCTACCAAGGGAAAACTCATGGGGCAATGGGTCGATGTAATACAGGATGTTTACCATTAATATAATGACTTTTTCCTGTGAACACAATTGTAACATTATTTGAAATGTAAACCATTAACAGTATGTTCTGTCTGTATTTGTTCTGTTGTGAGTTTATGAAATAATGAGCTCATTTATTGAGCTTTTGAAAATATTTTAATCCACACTGAAAGGAAAGGACACATTGAAGGTTTTAACTACTGAAATGATGAGAAATACAGTATGTCTACAGGATTATTACACTAGAAGATGCAAAGTGTGTTTCAGTTCATGTTTACTGCATTCATTCTCTCGGCCGTTAATGACTTTTTCACTTTTTAGCATTTTTCAGTCAGTATGTTGAATCAGAACTCTCGTGTTGCTCAAATCCTTTAAATCTCGACAGACGATAAATGTGAAATTTTCATGTAGATGTTGAGCAAAAGAGCAGCAGTAACAGTAAAACCTCCCTCAGATCTTCTCACACTTACACGTGCTGTGATGTTTAATGCATTCCTGGTGTTTTTTAGTACAGAAGCTTATGCACTGCACTGTTTTATTTTTACTATGGTGAGTGTAGAAATTGTTCTGTGCCTTTTCCCATTAGCTTAGCTTAGCATAAAAAGTTGAACCAGAGGGAATCTTCCTACCAGCAGCCTCTGAAGCTCACTAATCAACACGTCACATCTTGTTTAATTTCTATTTTTAAAAAGTGCAAAAAAGACATTAAGGTTTTGCATGTGGTCAAGTAAGTTCAAGATTTCTTGCCCTGCTTAGCAACCTCACAATGTCTACTCCAAGAAGACTCCTAGAAGCTACCGTGGCCTGGCCAAGACATAGTTCAGCGTATCACCCCTTATAAAACCCACAACTTGTCATTTTTACACTTTGGTTTTAGTACAAACTGAACATACCAGATAAAACTTGTTAATTTGTGACGTTAGAGAGGGAGTAGGAAGATTTGTTAGCTATGAAGCTAACATTTTCCTGGTGCTGGCTTCATTAATGATACAAGCATGGCATAAATCTAACTCTGGTAAGAAAGCAAATAAGTAATATTCCAAAATGTCAAAATACTCCTATAAAGCCATGAAACACTTTTTGCTATCACACAGCTGCTGGAAATATCTACACCATCGCTGGTCCATGGGAATAAGAGAAATACTCACTGCAACTAAAGTAAGCCAGGATTACAAATCACACCAGAAGACATTTTAGTGTGAGTGTTGAAGTGATTTTCAGGAGATCTTCCATTTGCTTCAGTAAACATGCAGTCAAAAGTGAGATTTCTCAAATGGCTTCATCTGTAGCATCACTGTCAGTTGCAAACAACACAGCGGGCAGTTAAATCTAAAATTTCAATTTGAAATCTTTTTTTCTTTTTTCTTGTGTACAAATGCTGGAGAGAGCAGTGGTCCGATGCCAAGTGGAAAACAACCATTTTGTTTTTGAACATCCCACCCCGACCCCACGCTATCCCGCCCCGCCAACCCCCCCCTTTGAAAAACATGCCACAATGACGCTGTTGTTTCACAAGGAGAGGTCAAAGGTCACAGACACAGAGAACACATCTTAATACTGTTGGGTAAACTCGGCCGTGTCGAGGCCCGTGTCCCTGATTCGAAAAAAAAAAAAAAAAAAAAGACACACTGAAGTGCAAGTTAAAAACAACGAGTTACTGCAGTGAGATCTCCGAATGCACACAGAGCGAGAGTGTAGCTTGCAAAATTTTTTTAAAAGCACTGAAGTCCTGGCAGTTTTGTGAGGGGTTTTAGGGAAGGCTTGCTGGTTTCCTGTGGGACGTCACATGACTTCCTGTTCAGCTTCAGTATTCCTCCTCTTTCATCCATGATTTTCGCTCGTCTTCTGAACTGTTTGCCCCTCCTCCTCCTCCTCCTCCTCAGTTTTGGTCCCGTTGCTGAGCCAGAATGGCCAAAAGAACAAAAGAACCGAAAGTTGTTTTCATGTTCTCCCAGTTCGACTGGACTCTGTGTGTGCTTCTTTAACCCACAGACCAAAATTGTTACCACAGTCCACTTCCAGTCCTGGTTTCTGACGCTCGGTGTAACCCCCCAGAGGGCAGCAGGGCCTCTAGAAGCGGAGTCCAACTGAAATGTTTCGGAAAAATGACGACAAGGAATCCAGAGGAACCGATTTTCCCCAACCAGGACCATCTAGCCGTCCCAGTCTTTCTAAACCTGGAAATGTTGTAGACTTCAGTCACGGAAGCTCGAAGAAAAACAAAACATAAACTCCAAATATATATAGATATACATATTTATAAAAAAAAATCTGAAGAAACTGAAGCGTTCGGTCTCCAAGCACGACAACAAGAACAACAACTTGGATCACAGCGTCGACATCAACATCAGTGGAATTCTAACTCAAACGAAGCCGGAGAATTGTAGTCAGAAGAAAAACAACCGTAACCTTACTGACTGCTCAACTGTGCATGGCGTCTCGAGTTCACATCATGTACACACACACACATGCACACGCACACACACGGTGTGTTAAATACAGACAGTAGTAGTTTAGCAGCAAAAAATTCAACCTCACCCCGCCCCCCCAATAAATAAACACAGTCTCCAAATAGATTCAACCCAGAGGGGTGTGTGTGCTTGTTTATGTGTGTGTGTGTGTGTGTGTGTGTGTGTGTGTGTGCAGGTAACAGGGGGGGAGGGGTCACTCCGAGGGGAGGTGGGCTCATGCGAGAGGGTTGGTGGGAATTTATGAACAAGTTGGGCAGTCCACCGTCCTCTTCATCAGACATTAGAAGAGCATGCTCTGCCTCCTGTTGATCTTGCCGTTACCTGGAAGGAAAGGAAAGATTTGAAAACTACAGCACCCATAATGCCTTTGCTTCACATTAAACATGCTATATGTAGCCTTCATCAATAGATCATTACTTCTTAGACAGTTTAAAGCATCGAGCCAATGTTCGGCTGGTCCTTTGACAGAGAGGCTGTGTTACACACTGAGGGTGTGAGGTTTGCAAGAAGCAAAAGGCAGGCAGGCAATGAAAGATGCTATTCCAGTTGCATTATGGGAAATGTAGGATCCAGAGTTTCTATGAACTAACAAATCAGGATATCTCTTCCTCTGTTGCTTCAGTTTTGACCATTCTTTTATTTATCTGTGTCTTGTGAATCACCCAACTTTATGTAAGTGTAATATTTAATATCTGCAGTCCCTTTAACTATCTTTGACATGCCCGTCAGCCTCTATCAGACTCACTTCACCTGCTTTCTGATGATCGCCACATGATCATATCATGTAAGATCATCTATTTTATGTCTAATGATCTAAAGAGGTTCAATGCTGCATCTGGATGTGATCCCCACCCACCTGACTCTGGGTACGAGGAGTTCCTGTAGCCCGGGTCTCTCTGCAGCTGCAATTCTTTTAATGTGAATATTGATATACCTACAAAACAGAGGAGAGCGTCAGTCTACAACCAACAGCAGGAAAGAATAAAACACAATAAGAAAGCCCAAAACTGCAGCTTTATTCAGTTGTGTGTGTGTGTGTGTGTGTGTGTGCTCACTCTCTGGCAGTGTGTGAACTCTCATCCCGAGCTGCCTGAAGTAGGAATGTTTCATGGCCTCTTCAGCTGAAATCCTCTTCTTGGATTCGTACTGTGGACACAAAACAGGAAATATCAGCCATCTTGTGATCTGAGCAGACAGTGCCGCGGCTGTTGTGTCTGCAATTAGCAATTCAGTCAAATAGACCGTGACAAACTAAAACACTTAAGAAACAGGAACCCAGTGTGTGTTCATTGAAAATACTGTCAAGGAAAACAGTGAGAGTGCCTCCTGCTGTCCACGACTGGTACTGAACGCGGTCGTTTCCAAAATAAAATCTGAGCAGTAGTGGGAGAGGACAGGTTGTTAAACATGTTTTTCAATTACTAACGAAGAAACAGTTACACTGGCAAAGTTTCATTTCAACTTTGATGTTACCATTTTTAAATCCAATCTATCCAATCAGCTCTTCCATTTTCTTTATTTGTCAGTATTTTTCTCTTCCTGTCAAACAGAAAAAGAATCTGTGAACCAGAGATGATATTATAGTTCATGATCAGCACCTTTACCCATTAAAAAAAGTGTTTTGTGTTTCACTGCTGTGCAACATTCCCTTGAGGACAAAATTTCCAGAGCTTTCAACCACATCTCACATTTTCCCGGGCAAATAAAGCTGGTAAAGGTGTCAACACGTGACCTAATGTTAATGTTCAGTCACATAATAACAGGTAGGAGGTCGTAACCCCCGTCTCTGCCCAAGAACAGTCATTCCTGATCTATCGGCTGGTTCCAGGTACACCTTGACCACTTGTTATCATGTGACCAGAAGCTCAGGGTGATGTGATGATGCCTGTTTCAGCTCCATTGAAGACTGTGATGTGGGTGAAAGCTCAGGAAGTGAGTTAGTGAACCACAGGGCTTACAATACCATTCCCAAAGGTCAAGCACGAACATTTGTGCACTTTTCAATGAAGGACTATGTTGTGTTGACAAAAAAAGACAAGAAAATTCAAATAAAAAAATGGAGGATTCTGGGTACTGTGAAACACTCACTTTGAGGAAAGACAGCAGCAGCTCGATGCCTTCACTGTCCAGCCTAGAGGAGACAAAAGGAGGAGCAACAGTTTAGTGTCTGGGCTGATGGGAATGTGGGGGGGCTCATGGGAGGAAGGAAGTGGATGGCTGTCTGTGAAATGTTCCACAGGATTTCCTGCCTGTGGCATACACACACACACACACACACACACACACACACACACACGCACACACACACGCACACACACGCACACACACGCACACACACACACACACACACACACACACACACGCACAATGACCACACAACATTACTATATGCGACAAGACTAAAAAAAGTACAACCACTGGTGCGTAAAAAACAGAAATGTACACACAGTAAAGTGTAGCCCCCCCAACTCACACACACACACACACACACACACACACACACACACACACACACACACACACACACATTACCTGGGAGCGTGGTTGATTAGCGGCTGTGATTTGTATTTGGGGAAGTTGTAGGATTTAAATTCTTCGATGGAGGAGATTCCAGGCCAGTTCTCCTCTGTGGGTGTGCCTGAAGTCACAGAGTCACAGCCTCTCACATATACAGTATTTCACCTTGTTCGGTGTTAAACAAGTAACAGCATGTGTGCAGTGAAACGTTGGGTTGCTATGGTGATCTGGCCTGGAGTCACTCACCCAGTAACCTGAAGATGAGGTGGAGCTCGTCCTCCACGGTGGAGCCGGGGAACAGCGGCCGACCTGCAGCCATCTCATAGAATATACAACCTACACCCCTGCACACACACACACACACACACACACACACTAATGATTATTTTCTTTATCAATTAATCTGCTAATTATTTTTTAAATTAACTGATTAATTGTTGGTGTATAAATTGCCCATCACACAGCCCACAGCGTATTTAGAAAACCACATTTGAGTGGCTATATAAAACACAACCAGTCTGACACTATGGGTCTTCCAACAGCCCCAGGGTCCCCCATGATGCTTTGGGAGGTGTAAATAGGAAGTATACTGCGGGCTACAACTAGATTTTGGCAAATTGGCACCATTTAAAGTATGTTGAATTAGCTATTAGCCATCGATTTGGATCACTGGAAAGTGTTTTTTCTGTTATTTCTAAGCAGATATATTTACATTTATCTCTAATAAACATCTGAGGTTCCGACATCCTCGGAAGTCACACTCAATCTAAAAACATGTGCATCATGTCTGCGTGTTCAGGTCTGACTCAGACAGATAATGATCACGCCTGTACTAAGTGTTAGCAGTGCGAGCAGCAGGGCTCTCGTGAGGCTCGTACCACATGTCGATCTGTGTTGAATACTCGGAGGATCCCAGCAGGACATCGGGAGGCCGGTACCAGAGAGTCACCACCTCGTTGGAGTAGGTTTTAGTTGGGACGGATTTGGCCCTCGCTAGGCCTGCAAGACCACCAGAGACATAAACAGCCATTAGAATTGTTCACACAGGAGAGAAGTGAATGTGTAAAGAGCATAATTAGAAATAATCAGACAATTTTAAAGCTTCTCTTTCCAAAATTTACAGCAAGGACATCAGGAATATTCCTGCTCCTCTGCTACTGTCGTGGTTCCTCTTACCAAAATCAGCCAGTTTGAGTTCTCCTCTCTCATTGATGAGGAGGTTCTGGGGCTTCAGGTCCCTGTGGAGAACTTTCCTCTTATGACAATACGACAGCCCTCGCAAAATCTGGAACAGGAAGATCTGCAAAGATATGTGTAAAAGCTCTGTTATTATCACTTTTATTAACAGGTCTCTACACAAAGGATTGTTTTTAGCCTTTATTTGGTCTCATATGCACACTCAGGATATTTCTTCTGGATCCATGTTGGCTGAACTTGCTCAGACAGAAGTGAGCTAAATAGACTTTTAGTTGTGAGGTGAACGGTTCCTGGAACTGTTTGATCAAAGGTCACAAAAATGAAACTTTGTATTGAAAATGTGACCAAGCAGGCTCATCTCTACTGAACACATAGAAAAGAGGAAACAAAAGTGCACAGGGTTTTTCAAAGAAAAGGAAAATTACAACGTAAAGAGAGCAGATAATGTCGAGAGTCATCCTCACCTTCACATTGTGCATGCTCATTATGTTTCCACAGTCATCCATGTACTGCTTCAGGTCCTTATCCTGCAGGGAGAGAGGATGCCATCAGACAGGAAGTACATACCAAGAGAACATCTCTACATTGACATTTTTAATGTCATCTCATCGTTCTGACTCATCAATCTGCTATTTCACATCCTGCTGATGCAACAAATTCTGTCCACATGAAGCAGTAATGAACTATATTAATGTTTCCTACATTCCCTTCCTGTGTTACATCACTGTACATCATTTCTCAGCACTTTGTCATGACATTATTCATCCACTTTGATGAGTTACACATCCTCAATTGTGACTAATGCATGGAAAAACAGTTGGAAAAACAAAAAAGTTGGAATTGTCCTTTAATAAATGTCTAATATATTTCATATGTAGCTATCTCTGTATGAGTTTTTTGTCTGTAAAGCTGTCCACAAAGCCCATCATGCATTCAGAACACGGGGAAGTGGTGAGTCTCACCAGATACTCGAAGACGAGCGTGAGGCTCTTGTCAGTGTGGACGATGTCGTGTAGCGTCACGATGTTGGCGTGTTTGAGGTCCTTCAGTAACGACACTACAGAGACAACGACAGGCAGGTGAGACACTTTCACTGAAAGATGCCTCTTAACTCTAACTTGACAAAATGGAGGAGACAAAAAGCTGATTACCTTCTCTGATGGCGGTGCACGGCGCTCCCTCCTCGTGCTCCAGACGGATCTCCTTCAGTGCCACCAGGTTGTCGGTAAGCTTACTGCGTCCTTTAAATACTGTGGCGTAGGTTCCCTGAATGCAACACGGAACACAACGGTTCAATATTAGGGAACTAAACGTGAACTGTGAAACATACTTCCTTCATGAACAGCATCAGATGAGATTCCTGGACTTCCTCACCTCTCCCAGTTTGTCCAGCTTAATGTACGTCTCCAACTTGCCAAAACCAATCTCCGACTGAGGAAAAGACAAAGGACAGACTGAGACTGAAGTTGCTTCAAATGTTTAGCTATCCCTGCATATAAATTTAAAACATATTCTAGGTGTTGAATTCTCAGAATTATTGATCTCTCTGCCTCTTCTGTAATGAATTTCTCTGTGTATGAGTGTTGAACGATGGCGCAAAAAAGCTGCTCCCTCGCTCTTAGTTTTAAAAAGACTGAATGCAACCTGAAACAATGGCTGCCGGCAACAAATCCTGATGTGTTCAGTCGATGTCTTTAATGAGAGGTTTGCAAACAGAGAGGTACTTTGAGGTATTCAGAACCCTTCGTGCTCAATTACTGCAATGTGCTGCAAAAACACTCCTTCTAGGAGTTAAATCTGAACACATACACATGATACATATTTTTAGATTCTGTGTGACTTACACTTTTCAAGGATATTATTACCTCTGATGCCATTTATATAAACATCCATAGATCTGCTTACAAAAAAAAAAAAGCTTGCCTGAGAATCATGGGTAATACAGTGAGAGTTGTCTGTACACTTATGGGTTCATTTCTAACAGGAACTGCTAACTGCTAATTCTTTCAGTGGTGCTAATTTGTCAATATGTTGTTGTCTGAGTGTGTCCAACTTTGAAAATCCCTGTTTTAGATCAATGAAACATTTTCTATCATCTTCCACTGTAGCTGCTGGAAATATCTTGTGCTTGGCCAAAAGGAGAAAAATATATCAAAGAACTAAAGGAGCAACAAATAAAGTGTTGTTTTTTTTTTAACTGATTATATAAAGAACAAAAAATGCACGAGCAATAACTGTTTTAGAGCTTAGGTGTAACTGTTGTGTGCCTGATCACACAAAACCTGAGTATTATGATATAATTTGATGGGCTAAAGGCAGAAGGTTAGCGCTTGTGACTCCAGATGAATCCATCCTGGCCTCACACGGGGCCAGTTGCCATGGTAACTTGCACAGAGGGAGTCTGATAAGGGCTCCACAAAGCAATAAAGGTAGCGCGCACAGAGACACAAACACACACAGACAGACACTGACCAGCGAGGCTCGGCGGGAACGTCGGCTGAGCGGCTGGTCGAAGGGCGGGCTGCTGAGCTGCAGCTTCTCCAGGTAACCGTCGGGAATTCGGATGTCAGCAGGCAGAGACAAGCGCTTGTTGAGGTCCTAAAACACACACATGAAAAAAAATGGTCAATTTAAACTTGCTTTTGGGATTTGACATTCCTGTAGTGAATCTGGAATTTCTTTGAGGAAGGCCTTTTGTAAGCAAGATAAAATTCTTGCTACTCATACTTATTAAACTTCAACACACACAGTTACTCAACCGCATTGGGTGATGATGGTTACAATCCACAATGTTGCTTTTCTGCTCACATCGCAGCACACCGTGAGAAAATGTACCGCTACATGCCCATGTCTATATGTGGTGTGGGGCATATATCAGCAGCACAAGACAATGTAGCCTACCACCCATCCACCCACACACACACACACACACACACACACACACACACACACACACACACACACACACACACACACACACACACACACAGTCGCTCTCATCTCCTCCTACTCCCGGCGACAGAACACAGAAATCAGGTCGATCACCATCTTATTGAGGGTAAAAACAAGAGGCGGCATGTCGAGGCTGAACAGTAAAACCTTTGTAAGCACTAGTCAGATTGTGATACTGAAAACACAACACCTGTAAACAGAGCAGCGAGAAAAGCAGGTGAGAACAAAACAAATTTCACATGGGTTCATTAATGTTTATAGCTGATAAACGGCACAGCCTGTCACATATCTGGGCTCATATCTTATTGTGGATGACTGATCACATCTATTCTGGGATCAAAATAAAGACCACATGACAGAGATAACTGAGTGATGTGGGAAAAACGAGGCTGAGTGGAATAAAAATACAGTTGCGAGAAGACGCTTTGTTTGTTCATACGCGTTTTAACTTTGGCCTCTCCACAAATACCATCGACTCGTCCTCTCTCGTTTCATTACTGAAGCCCTTTGTCCACTGTGGCAGCACTGCTCACACAAGATGACAGCGTTATGACAACTGAGAGTTCAAAGAAAAGCCCTGATTATGAAGAGCATGTCGGCGCCGTGTCTTAAAACTCATCAGTCTGCAGAGGACTTTGTCTCATCTGACTACATTTCCTTTAGTTTTATGTTGTTCTCTCAGTTTGTGAAACACTTTGTCACCATAGTGTTTGATAGCTGATCAACAGAAAATTAACAAATAACAATTTGATGAGTTATTTATCACAAATCAATTGTCTTGGGTCAGCTTCTCAAATGTAAAGATGTGCTATGTTTTATATCATTTAAAATTTTATATCTTTATGTTGGGCTCTGACTACTTGGCTTTGCTTATGACATCACTCTAATCACTTTAATTAACAAATCAATTCATCTATAAAAATAATCCTTGGAAAAATGAAATGAAAATGTGTGTACTGACATACATAATCTATATGTTGTTATCTACATGCTAACAGTTTTACATTTAAATAAAAGCAAATCTGCACACACACACTACCTAAAAATGATTACAAGTAATAAGTTACTACATGAAAGCAACAAGAATATCACTGGGTTTAGTTAAAGGTCTGGTGTGTAAGATTGAGGCATCTAACCCAATTGATGGAATAATGCAGAAATTGAATATAATATTCATTCAAGTATGTTTTCAATGGTGTATAATCATCTGAAAAATAAGAATCGTGTTTTTGTGACATCAGGCTGTTTATATCGAAACAGTGGGATTCATAGAGTTTGCTGAGTTTTTTTTAGTTCATCTCCCTCATGCTGGGAAGGCTGAGCTGTAGTCTGTTAGTTGCTATCTGCAATTTCACCCCTAATTCTTACACGCTGGATCCTAAATGTCTTCAGTTATAAACTGATTTTCTTGAGGTAACAAGGAATAGACTTATTTTAAAAACATATGAAAAATGTAGTTCTATTTTCTTTGAACAATGCACATTCTTCTTTTTCATTTAGCAAAATTTGTTACGTTAAAAATAATATTTGGATCAGGACCTATCTGCTCAGAATATGCAAACTTGTTCATCATAGTTTTTGACTATTTTTTCAATCAGTATTGACATTTAATATTAAACCATATTAAATCCATAACTAGAAAATAATTACTTATTTTTTTTAACGTTCACATTACACCTTGCTTTGTTAACAGACACTATAGAAGGGTGCCATATATGATAATAGATGTGATGGAACTTCATAAGCTCCTACTTAGAAAACTGTCAAAACTATGTTGTCCGCCGTAATTTTGTAACAATATATGTAAAAGGGACCAACTGAAAGAAAAAAGCTGTTCACAAGAGTTGGTAAGCACTTAACCTCTTTACTGACACAATACAGACTGATTAAAAACTCCAGCAGTGGGGTGTTGTTTAGCTCAGTTTGTAGAGCAGCCGCCCCACGTGCGAAGGCTCAGTCCTTGCTGCGGGAGCCCAGGGTTCGAGTCCGGCCTGTGGCTCTTTCCCGCATGTCAATCCCCATCTCTCTCTCCCCACATTTCCTGTCACTCTCTATACTCTCTCTATACAATAAAGCTTGAAAAGGCCAAAAAAATATCTTTAAAAAAATTAATTAATTAATTAAAAAAAAAAAAAAAACTCTAGCAGTATCAAAAGAACCGCAAGAAGAGCAGCAGACGTTCACTCATGTAACAGAGCTGTGTGTGTGTGTGTGTGTGTACCAGGTCAAGAGATTATCACCACATCCTTCACCTCCTCTTATTTCTGTGCACCTACGAATGAGATACACTCGAGCAGAAAATAGGTTACGTGTGTGTGTGTGTGTGTGTGTGTGTGCATGTGTATGTGTGTGTGCAAGAATGAAGGCGAAACATCAAGGTTGTTGTCAAGGTGGGTTTTGTCACATGCACTCCTCTGCCAGCAGGGGGCAAGAGGCCTCCAGGCTGAGACGCTGTCACACTGTCAGAATAAAAACAGGTTCAACAAAAAGATGAAGATGATTTACTGGGAATGTCTGCATGTAATGCAGAATACACATGAAGCATGACATTTAGTATCAGTCCATCCCCAGAACAGAGGTTTACATCCTTTTCCAGCTTATACAGAAGTGTGAGAGATGAATGTAACAATTCAGACAAAAACCACAGAGAAGGTAGAATCCAGCGAGAAAAAAAGTCCCCTGATGATTATAAGGTCTTTTTTTAATTTATCCTGTTCACATTTTATTTGCTGAGCTTGTGTAAGTGACTCTCTAGTGCACCCTGTGGGCTACCAAACCCGATTTATCATCCTTGATCCGGTTTGTTTTGCCTATATGCAAATGAATTCATATTTCAAGAGGGCAAAAGATCATTTCAAATGTTATCAAAGTAGTGCTCGTGTTCTGATGTCGAGCAGGTGTTTAAATGTCAGCGTGATTCTTAATGCCATGATTTGATTATACACTTAGTTACAAGAGGAACAAAGGAGTCTCCAATCCCAGCATGCTCTCTGACACGACGTCTGACATATAGAAAATCACTGTGGTTACAGCACAGATTATCACGCTGCATGTATTTACCAGCCGCTGCTGCTGTGGTCCTCAGGGAGCAGGATTGCTATCAGTATCATGAAGCTCAGACACTGAGAGCCCATTAAGAGGCGAACAATCCACCCCCCTTGAAGCCCCAGATCTCCCATGAGGTGAAGAGCAGAGCAGAAGCAGAGGAGAGAGGGTGAGGGGTGGAATGTGGACTCGCAGCGTAAGCCTTTTCTGTAATTAGTGTACCAGTGCGCGAGCTTTACCTCCATGGAGATCCTCCGGTGGATGCGGTTCCTCAGACAGACGCCGGTTGGAGACTGCACCTCGTCTGATGACGTTCCCGATGCCTGGTCGCTCTCCCCATCTGAGCCCATCTTCAGGTTCTCATGCACGATATCTAAGAAAATAATAAAAAAACATTAAAAGACACGGAAATATACAGAAATATATATTATTTTTCCACAGGGGTCAAAGTGAGACTAAACATGATCCTTTATTATAAATCAGACCTGGTCCAGACTGTATGCTAAATAGATTTAAAGGTCCAGTGTGTAGAATATAGTGGAACTGCAGATTGCAACCAACTGAATACCACTCGCCTCAACCTCTCATTCTAAGCATGGAAGAGAAACTACAGTGGCTGTGTAACCTGTGAAAAATGTTAAAGGTCCTATCTAGAGTCAGTGTTTGGTTTGTCTGTTCTGGGCTACTGTAGAAACATGGTGGTTCAACGTGGTGGACTTGTTAAAAGAAGAAGACCCACTCCCTTTGTTGTATAAAAGGTTCATTCTAAGGCAACATAAATGTGACAATTCTTATTTTCATGTGATTATAGACTAATTAGAACAGAGTTATGTGTCAATTTCTGCCAACGGAGACCCTTGAATGTTACACACTGGACCTTTAAAATGTTAAATCTAAATCAAAGTCTAAAGCCGACGTGTACAAGATTTTGTACAATCATAACCAAAACTCATTACATTTTTAAATATTTAACATCAGCAAATCCTCACATGTAAGAAGCTGAAACAGATGAATATTTGTGATTTTGCATGATATTATTTATCATGCAAAATCACAAATATGTGTATGTGTATATATATATATATATATATATATATATATATATATATATATATATATATATATATATATATATAAAAATATAAAACGATTAAACTGATCACAAATGTTGCCAATTAATTCTCTGTCGATCAACTCATTGAATAGTTAGCTAACTGTTTAGCACCAGAACTGTTAAACACTGTATTGGTTGACTTGTTCAGGGCAAACCTGGAACCTAGGCTTCTTTTTTCTTTTTATTTAGGACGTGACAGTAGAGACATGTATGAAAGGCAGTGGAGAGAGAGGGGATATCGGGCCAGATTCAAAGCCCAGGCCACTGCAATAAGGACTCCGTATGTCCTCTACCAGACCTTCTAACAGAAATAAAAATGAATTTAGGAACGATAAAGGAGTAACGGCACTGCAAAATTTCCTCATAAAGCGAAAAGAAATGTTAAGTACAATGGACAGATAGGAAGAAAAGAAAAACTGGTGGTTCTCATCGGGCAAACTTGTCAGGAAAATTCAGATAAGAAGAAGTTTTTTTTTCATTTGCACAACAGAAATGATAAACATGAGAGAAAGGAAACATGCAGATGTTATTCCAACAGGAGTCAACGTGTGAACCATTCGTTTTTGTAATGGTAGAAGCTGTAGTAGCAGTGCAAGAGTAGAATGCATGTGTAGATGTATTTAAACTGAATATTTGGGAATATTTCATAAAATTATAAGACTAAATAGAAAAATAAGCTCTTGTATTGGCCCTCAAACCACCTTCTCTCTCACTCTCTGTGTCTCTCTACCCTCTGTCTCCCCCTCTATCATCTCCTCTCACACCCTTGTAACCCCCGAGGCCAAAGATTAAACACTCCAACCTGCACCACTTCCTCCAGGGCAGTAAAAGCTACCACTACCATAGCACAGCAGGAGCAAACACACTGATATACAAACCACATACACCCCTCTACACACACACACACACACACACACACACACACACACACACACACACACAGACACACAGTTAATGAGTAGCTATGGTTGAACAGTTCTCTGTCATCAGTGCGTCAGCGCCTCCAACCATGCAGTCTATCATCAAATGTGAAAGCAGGAGAAAGAAATCTCTGCTCTGTTGATGGAGATTAACTGTTTGCAATTATTTCAAACATGATAATCCTGATTATCTCACAGCAAAGATTATTAATTATAACTGTTAACCTAGATTTGAGGAAACAATGACTGTGGTTTTGCACCATAACAAAGCTCTATAACTTCGTGCACCATATAGACAAACTTCACTTCATCAAGTCCTGCTTCATTACTCTGCGGCGCGGCCACAACCCTGAGGCACACTTTGCCCCAGAACATGAACCTGTCTGCGGCCATTTGGTTAAAACCCAAAGTCTCTTCAGATTAAAGGAAATGCTGATCCACTTTTAGAAACTGATTTTTTTTTTTTTTTTCTCAGGATTTTCCTCTGGGGCTGACCCACTATATTCATCTCTGCATGTCACTCTGTTTTTCCACAAATGGTTGACGTGAGGTTTCTCTGCTGCATCTCCATCTGAACTTTGGTTTTGGTTACAGCAGCAGAGCTTGATATACTACAGCAGGTTTCTAAGTGAAGAGAAAACATAACACTTCAGTATTTTACTGTAATTCAACATAATAGAGAAGGCGACATGGAATGTCCTGTATGTCCTGTAAAAAAAACCTACAAGACAGGACATGAAGAAGAAGGAGAAGAACAGAGGGAGGAACAGGAAATTGTTGCAAGGTTTCCATCTGGAGATGGGTGACTCCTCTTTCCTCTCGCTGCTTTTCTTCCTCAAATCTTCTTCATTGCTTCACGTTTTTTTTTTTGCCTCTACAGACATCTACCATCTACCTTCATCTATACACTTTCGCCGTGCCCCAGTGACCTCATTCATCAACCATGCACACACACAGTTTTCTGCATAACCCACACATACTTCTATGCACACAATTGGCTTGATCAATTTCTTCTTGTGTTTGAGAAAATGCATACTTTCAGAGCCACTCCTAACCGTGTACCAATAACCCACAGGTAAATCAGTTCTCAAATTTGAGCATAAGTGACAGAATGTTTTATTTGTTAATTTAATGTTTTTATTACAAAATAAATTATATCATGAAAGTCAGAATCATGAAATCATGAAACATTTTCATGAACTGTTTAAGGTCACCTTGTTCATCAATAGTCAATTGATATAATTAAATAGTATTTACCATTGTTAGTGGCGGAGTCCGCCATACCCAATCACCCGAAATGAGGGATGCATGAAATCCAACGTTTAATTTGACTTCATTGATATCAGCCTCACTCTTTACTGTTCACTTTCCTTCTGCTGTATCAGAGCTGTATGATGTAACTGAGGCAAATCCTGCATTTCCCACTGTTGCTCCACATTAAAAGCATTCAGCTGGCAAAATACTGGGCAGCTTTTGTTGTGAACTAAGCACAGCGGATTTGTCACAGAGATTATCGCTAATGGTCGCTCATCAAAAGAGTTTTTGCAAGGGAGTAAAGCATGGCCATATTCAGCTCAAATCAGGTGTTGCAGCGATTAGTCACACGGCTGGCTATGTTTATTTGTGCTGAACATAAGCACTATAAAACGATCACAAAATAACTTTTTATTTCTCTGATCCCCTGCTTCCTCGCTATCTGTGCTCCCTCTCTGTCATTCACTGTCTATGTCGCTCGACCACAGCTGTCTCTTTCAAAACAAATGTACACAAAATAACAGAAACATCTTGCTGTCACTATTTTGTAGAGCCTTGGGAGGCGAAATAAACTAAGCAAGGACACAACTGGGAGAGTATCACAGTTTAGTCCATGAACTACCCCTGTTCAAATGAATGGTAAAACCTGTGTTTCACCATGGCGCCTGGTCTGAATCAGCCTGGACAACAAGGAGGAGCCACAGTGAGCTGTCAGATGAAGAGCTTTAGGTGACAGGCTGCACACCTCCAACTCCTCAGCATTATTACAAACTCTTACTGTAGCTTTCACTGTTCCCTGCTGTTGTGTGCCACGAGCAGCATCAAATTAGATTGTGGTTGTTCATGGACAGACGGAAATAAACCAATGACGTACTTCTTTATTAAAACTAATGAGTTTATCTGCCTGCACTGTAGGCTGATTAGCACACATTAGCCACTTTTCTGTTGTATTTCTGACAAATTGGCTGTTCCCAGAATTCTGGGGGCTGTAGTTTTAAACCACACATGCTGCAACCACCATTAACCAGAGGTGTCACCAAACCAAACAGGACTTGAAAACATTAAAGGATTAATTGTCTGCCATCACATTGTCTGTGGTGTTATTTCATCTTGGTCTTTTTTGGTCTTTCTAACTAAGTCCACACTAAAGCAGCTAGGACTCTCATAGAGATGTGGTTGACCGTATATGGCGTTCTCGGGACATTTCTGTATGTAAACGGGCCTGTGCATGTCCCAGAAGATGGATGTAGAACAGATGAGATTTATCATTATACATTGCGTAAAGGTGTGAGTATGCATGCTTGATAAAATTAAACTTTCTTGTTTGTACAGGCACACATTTAGAACTTGTTCTACGCATGATTTGATAACTGAGGACCCATGAGACTAAAACTTTAGGTTCTTCTTGAAAGTTCTTCCTCGTCCTGTCACCCCCTTTTTCTTCCCTAAATCTGCCACACTTCCTCCTCCTAACCTAGTTACTTTCTCTCTGTAAACACCTTGCAAACAACTTATTCTCACCCCACTTTCCTTCTTCAAGTTGTCTCTTTGAAAACTTCCAAATGATCTCTCTTCCCTTTTTCTGTCACGTCTCTGCATCTCATTTACATGTTTCTCAAACCCCACCATTGTCTTTCACTTCCCACCTCTGCCTTTCTTTCCCTTTCACTCTCCATGTTTCTCCTTTGTTCCTATCTTGTTTTCACTTCAGCAGGGTTTTCATTGGCAGCGGCCGACCTCACTCTGTACTGCTTCGACACATTCCTTTGCTACCTGCACTTTTCTAACTTGCGCGCCTCTTCACCTCCAAAGCCTCCGAATGATCTCATCTGTCCTACTTTCTTTTCCCTTCAACCTCCTTTTACTTTCACATACTTCTCCATTATCTCCTGCTATTTCATATCTACCCTCATCGCCTCCGAAAACTCACAAAATTCTTTCCCTCACTAGAGTATTTTCACTTTCTCCCACCATTTCTTCACCTCCTGATGCCAAACCTGATTCCTTGTTCTCTCTGTTTTTCTTTTGCTTTTACACGTCTTATCTTTTATTACTTCACTCCTTTAGCTTTTATTGCCTCACTTCTTTCTTTCTCCAAAAACCTTGAAGGATTACATTCTCCACCTTTATTTGATACTTCTTTCCTGATCATCTCCGCACATCCTTCCTTCCTTCACTTCCCTGGGAGTTTTTTTTTTTTTTGGTACTTGTGACTTTATGATCTTTCTCTCCACCTACTTATCTGTGCCTCCACTGTCTTTAGCAGCTTTTCTAATAAGCACACAGAGTATAGCAGCAATATGAGGCACATCAATGTCCTACTTAACTGTCCTGTTTCCTCTATCTAGGCCAGGGTCCAATGTGAGGCTCAATAAGTCCTTAAGTGTATCACCCATCTGCAAAAAATAGCTCAGGGAAGCACCAATCAAGGTCCACATATTTACTGAAATAATGAACGTTATATTATTCCTAAAGAAAAACTTATAACATTGAGTCACATGGACTGTTGAGGCTGGCTACAGAACGAGTAAATCCCCATAAGCCCCCACGTTAAAAAACAGTTTTGGTCTCTGTAGCTAATTTCCCCGTTCATGACAACTGTACTGAGGGTGTAGGTGCCGTTACAGATGGCTTGTTTGAGCAACCAGGCGTCGTTCAGCCCGTCTCAGCTCCACCAGTGATCCATGTCTTTGTCAATAAGAGGCGGAAGAAGCAGAACTGCCAACATGGCGGTGGGTGATATCACGCATACGCTGGGCATTCTATATGCTGTCAGTGACTTAGGCACAGCGGTGCTTTGAGCAAATGCTAACGTAACCATGCTAACATGCTCACAATGACAACGCTAACAAACTGATGCTCAGCCATCTTAGTTTAGTGTGTAAGCATTCTAACATTTGCAATTTAGCACTAAATAGAAAGTACAAGTGAGGCTGATAAGTACGTCATTAGTTTTGCACGAATTTGAAGACAAACTTACACATTCTTTGTGGGACATCAATGTCTGATCCAAATTTCACTGCAATCCATCCAACAGTTGAGATAAAAAAAAGCACAAACCTCAAAACTACAAATGTCGCCATCATAATGGTTCCATAGGAAAAGTCAAAGGCTCTGCAGTCATTGGAATTAATTCTCTGGGAACCATGAATGTACCAAATTATGTGCCAATCAATCTAATACATACTAAGATAAATCATTTGATGGATGATAAATCCTTTATAGTATATTTTGGATTAATAAAGTCATTGTTTGACCTCTAAAATGTCAGAAAATAGTGAAAACTGTCAAAAGCAGTTTCCTAAGATCATGTCTTCAAACTGCTTGTGTTGTCTGAGTCCAAAACTCCAAACCAAAATATTCTGTTTCTAGCACGTTAAATATAACCTTGTACTTGTCTCTCCTGAGCCCGCCAGGCTCGCTTCACTGACTTCAAAATGCCTAGAGGCTGCTACATTTTGATACCCACAACACTTTGCTCCTCTGTTTCATACTGTCCACTGAATCATCTAATCACCCTCTTGGCTGCTCTCCGACCCCCCAGCTTGAAATTTGAATCATCCCAACATCGTCTTCCCTTCCAAGCCTCCAGGATCAGACTCACTGATACAGATCCAGTGTGATGAATAAGTTCACACAGGAAGCGGCGTCATGTTTGACTGAATCCCCCGTCCAGCTGTCTCTTGGGTGAAAACAGCCCTGCTGAGGGTGAAGAGAGAAGCTGCCTCATGGGTTTGTGAATATAAGAAGCAGGATGGAAATATCAGAACCCTGACACGTTTCCTGTTTGCTCCTGGATGCCATCTGCTCTCCCACTACTCACTTCCTTCCGTGTGTGTGTGTGTGTGTGTGTGTGTGTGTGTGTGTGTGTAAACGTGTGAACACGTGCGTGTGTCTCACCAAGGCGACTGCCGTTACGTGGCATTGCCATGAAGGACCCCAGGGTGCCACCGATGACGCTGTGTGGCCGGCGGAGTGGGGGCTTCTTGAAGGAGCCAGTGTACTGGTGCAGGAAGGAGTGCATGCTATGGGAGGTGGGGGGGCGGCCATTCCTCATGAAGGGCTCTGAAACACAACAAAACAGTCATCGTTTCTGGTTTTCTGAAAATCAGCAGAGGCTCTGCAATTGCATCTTTAACCCATTGCAGGGTGTTTTTTATTTGAAATGCATGCTGGGTGGCCAATCTTCGTTAAAACCTACAGAACTTTAATTGACATTTAAGTCGAAAAAATACTAAACAGCAGGATAAATTATGGAAAAATGTGTGTAAATAAATGTAACAAGACAACGGGACATTTGTGTACATCCCAGGGTTTTATGAATCTTCATCAATGTAGAGGTCGGACACAGTTGGTATGTCCATTCCTAGCTAGCTTTAAGCTAACATACAGTTGGTACATTAGCTATGTGGGGCGAATAAATGCAAACTATCCATATGTGTGAATCATGCAAGATGAACACACTTTCACCTGTGCCAAAAGATGAGTTTTGTTACCTTTTGACAGAGCCTGTTTCACCTGTTTTAGGTAGGCTAAGCTAACAGGCTGCTACATTAGCGTGCGTAGCGCAATCGTCTCATCTAACTCTCGTCAAGAAAGCAAATAAGCAAGTTTTCCAACATGTCCAATCATTTCTTTAAAGGGAAGAAAAGTTTGTGCAATTTAAAAAGTCCATAACCAGCAGATTCAGAAAATTAACACCTACTATCTTACAAATGTTGGCAAACAGCACATGAAGGGATAAAACAGTTGTAATAATTGATAGCTAAAGGGCATTTATGTTACTCTAGCAATAAGAAGACATGAGCCTCACTCACTGGCCTCAATTTGCAATCAAATTTCCAATCACAGTCGGCAAGGAGACCATGTAAGCAAATATTACAACCCAGTATTCCCCCTGTGGGCAGAGCTCAGCTATATAAACCCGCATACAAACATCATGAATCATCCCATTCTGATCTTTATTAGACAGGCTGTGAGTCTGTTACGTCTCGTGGGTTTATCGTTCTGCCCCTGCCAACTTTATTTAGCTTTTCGACCTTTTAAACTGTGAGCTGACTGGCTGTGCTGTGTTCCCACATGTCGACCTCAGAAATTAACTAAATTATACTGCCTTCAGGTGCTTGTCAGACATATCAGAATTACGAGTATACATGAATGATATTAAGGAGGTAAAAATGTCAGGCTAACTGGGATCTTAATGGCTTTTATGAGCTGAGTATGGGAACCTTTTCAGCAAGTGACATTGAAATGATACAGTATTTCTCATATATCAATTTAAAGGTCCAGTGTGTAGAATTAGTTGCATCTAATCGCTGCGTTGCAATCTCCTCATATCAACCTCGCCTTTCAAGTGTAAAGCAGAAACAACACTTGAGAGGCCCTGTCTAGAGCCAGTATTTAGTTTCTCTGTCCTGAGCTACTGTAGAAACACTGAATTTCAACATGGCAGCCTCTCAGTGTAGATATAAAAGGATCACTTTAAAGTTACAAAAATAATTCTTATTTTCAGGTGATTATACATGCATGAAGACATAGTTATGAATATTATGTCTGCCTTATTCTGAAAACAAAGGCCCAAAATCTAAGGCACTGCACCTTTAAGAGTTATTTGTTTGTATAAAAATACATATAATAAAATATAAATAGTGAAATAAGTTTTATATTATGGGAAATAAGCTTATTTGCTTTCTTGCTGAGAGCTCATGCCTGTATACTAAGCTAAGCTTAGCTTAGTATACAGGCTTACATTAGCTTAGCTTAGCACAAACACTGGAAACTGATAGCTAACTAACCAGCTGCAAGCTGTAGATTCATATCTAATGAACAGAAATGAGAGTGGTATTGTTTCTCTCATCTAACTCCTGGCAAAATGTTGAACTACTCCAAGAAGTGGCTGAGTGAGGAATATTAACATTAAATTAATTATTTTCAGAATGGGATATTTCTGATCTTTGACCTGTTGATCCTGGAACTGAGGCTTATTCTCCTGCTGTCTTTAATGTAAGTCTTTCTGGATGTGTAGCGACAGCCAAATGAGTGAAACTGTAAACGTTATATAAAAGATGGATGCGTGTGTCCATTTATTCTGGCAGCTGTCAATCACAAGTGGCAACAAATCACTTTCATGTGTCAATCACACCAGCAGCTTGTTGGAGACGAGCTGTACTGTAGTGCCAGAACAGGCAGAAGGTTACATAATAAAGAGATGTCAAGGAAAGATGTCAAGGGAAGTGTGTTTAACTGTGTGTGAATGTACTACCTTTTCACTTAGTTGAGTGTGTGTTCAAATAACTCCCTTGCTCTTACTCTTGTTATATAACCATATAGAGAGCTACTCACTGGAAGTCCATTAAAGCTATTACTGACACACGCTGTACTCTCTCTTCGTCAACTTCAGTGTTTCATAATTTAAAGACCCCTGAGAGCGACCAAGATATTGAAAGCTCTGCTGTGTGTGTTTTGTTTTTACATCCCCGCTGACAGACATGTACAGGAAGATACTGTAAAAATCAGACCAGTGGTATTTCCTCCTCTGGTTGGACTGTGGCACTGGTTCTCTAATACTTTTTCCTTCATGAACTGTAGCTTAATTAGGATGTATTTTGACAGATTTTACTCTGATATTTTTAAAGGAGCAGATCAGTTTAAACTGTATCACCAGCCAGATTTTATGCTGCCACACACTTAGAAGTTTCTGCTGCAAGGTGATGGTGATAGTCTACAGAAGTTAACAGTAAATGAGGTCCTCTTGCTACATGAACAGCTCAGAAAACTTTCCAGTTACACGAAATGAAGAAAGAAATTGAAAGAAAATGCAAATGAGTTGCTGGTTATGGTACATTCAGACAGGATCAAGTGATGTGGTGCATCGGCGTTGTGTGGTGGTGTGTGGGGCTGAGGTGGGCTGCTGGGGGTGTGTCTATTTGTGCTGAATGTAACCGCTGTGAAACAATCAGGAAATAACTTTTTGTTACGCTGATTAACCGGCTTTATCGTTGCCGGCGCTCCCACACTCTCATTCAATGTCTTCGTCCCTTGACCACAGCTATTTCTCTCTCTGAAACCATTGGGCACAAACCAAAGGAAACTTCTTCGTGTCTCTATTTGCAGTGTAAATTGTGAGCCATTAAAAGATTTAGAAGCTGGGTTCATGAAATAAACCAAGCCAGAACACAACAGGTAGAGTGTCAGAGTTTAGTTGCTCAGTTTGGACAGTGGAGGTTTGACCGGTCTGATTGGTGGCTGTAGCCTGACGTTGGGCTGCGTTTCGGTAGTAAATATATTTACTACTAAACTTTGTTTTGGATATGTTGAATCCTCACCGTTGTCCTTGGTGCCACCGTCCTCGATGGTCATCTGTTCGGCCAGTTCAGACAGAGACTCGTCGATGGTCTGACTGGAGCGGAGTGTTAACGACAGACGCTTCTTAATCCTCTTCATCTTCTCCATAGCAGGGCGGTGCACGGCCTGCGGGATACACAAACACACACAGTCAACTTTGATTCAGCGGTGAAGGGCTCATACACAAGTAGACAAATGCATTTAACATTTAAAGGTTTTGTTATTGTCGTTGTGCATGTGTGCGCACAGCTCGGGGGATCCCAGAAGACTCGGTACAATCCAAAATATCTCAGCTCATGAATAACGTAAAGCTGCTTTTAATCCAATATTCATTCGCTCTGCAAATGCTTGAACAGCGCATGAATAAAGCATGAACAAAGCATGAATAAAGGATGAATATCACAGACAGCTGTTTTCACTTGCACACGCACATTCACACAGAGAGAAATGAATGAGCTCTAATTGACGGAGGAGAGAGTCAAATCAGGTCTGCAAACTCATGTTGGTGTTGCTCCAGACGAGTGTGTTTGTGTTGACGCAGCAGTCGTCCAGGTCACAGGAAACACCTTGCTCAGTCTGCCTCAAGCCGGGCCCTGCTCATTGTGTTGCTGCGTTAACGCCCCATGCGAGTGTGTGCGAGGAACAGGCGCGCTGGGTGAGTGGAGGAAAAGCAGGGGAGGAAGCGGCAGCAGAAATGCCCCGCCCATCCCGCCCGACCCTCGGCGCAAAACAAACTGACCCCTGCCGTCACCATCTCTTGCTCTCTCCCTCTTTCTTTCCCCCTTCCTCTTCCTCTCAAGGTCGTTAGCTCCCCTCATACTCATGAGACACCATCTGCCTGTCTGCACACACACGCACACACGCACACACGCACACACAGACCCCTTCATCAATTTGTCATTCGTGACAGTGTGTGGCGAGAATCGCTTCATCAATCAGTGAGACCACAATCACCGACACACAACCTGTTCATCGGACCCTGTGTGCGACACACACACACACACACACACACACACACACACATGCACACGCACACACGTGTTTAAGGAATAGAAATGCTTGTAGCTTTGGATGTGTGTGTGTGCATGCATTGGGGCATGACCTGAATTTCCTCTCAGCTGGCTGCAGTTGGTCTAATTAAAGCTCAGCAGGCTACCGGAAGAGGAATTTATTAATTAAAAGATTTCCTTTCATAAATATTAATTGCACTGTAGGAATATAGTTTTAACATCTGTTAATGACATACCACTCAAGACAGACAACTAAACACAAATCTTGATATAATGTGTGATCACTTTCAGCCATGATAGTTTGAATCACTGTAGCGACACCGCTAAAATCAAAACTGGAACTGTATTATGTAATGCTAATTATTAGAATGGTTATTATTTTATTGTATTGCACATAACATAATGCTGTTATACCATATATTCATCACTACTGTATCGTTCACACAGATAAATATTGCGTTTTAATATCTAAACATTGACACACACACTCCACTTTAACTTAAAGGTCCAGTGTGTAGGGTGTAGTTTGTCTGTTCTGGGCTACTGTAGAAAAATGGCGGTTCAACATGGTGAGCTCTGTGGAAGAGGACCCGCTCTCACTGTAGATCTAATGGGCTCATTTTAAGACAACAAAAACACAACAATCCTTATTTTCAGGTTATTATACACTAATGAAAACATGCTGATGAATATTGTATTCCATTCCTGCCAATAGATCTTACACACTAGACTTTTAATCAAATTTCTACTCCCTGCACCCCCTTTATCATCATGTCATCACATACAACATCATAACTCCTTTATGGACTGTACTTATATCTTCCTAGTCTTCCAACTCAAAGCGTTTTTACACCACCTGTCTCATTCACACATTAATTACGGATGGCATTAACTGACGGCATTGGCTGCCGTGCAAGGTGCCAACGGCTCGTGAGTTTTTGGGAGCTAATCATTCATATGCATTCACACAGCGATGGTGCTTCGACATGCAGGTGGGGATCGAATCAGTGGACGACGAGCTCCACCTCCTGAGCCACAGCCTCCCATGGCTTTGAGTTATTGTCTGTACGTCTGTCCATTATGTCGATCTTTGTTTATCTTCTATGTCACTTCTTTTTTCAGGAAAACTAGAAGGAGAAAAGAACTATTTGGTAGAGGAGGCTTTCAAATATCGCTGATACCTTGAACAAATCAAGGCACTTTATCTTGTTGCTGAGTTGAATGTCGCCACGGAGCAGTCTTGTTTCTTGATTGCCCTGGTTATAGTGACCCAGTCCAGCCTGAGATATTAAAAACAACTACATCAGTAGAATTGCTCGAACAAAATACAGGAAGATCATACCATCATGCCACCCAAGTAATAGTAAGTCCAGTAACAGTACTTGTAAGACTCTTTTCACTGCTGGTAACAGTAACAAGCAACGACTACTAAAACTATGACCTCAGGATAGACCACTGGGCTGACTTAAAACCTCCAACAGCCTCAAGAAAAGTAGAAGAACTTTCTGCAACTTTAAATTCTGAATCAGTTTAAAACATTTCTCATTTTTCCAGCTAAGTGTGTTTGCTGCGTCCATCCTGTAACCTGTGTGTGATTAGCTCACTTTTGAAAGGAAGTGTGTCATGCTGGCTTTGGTGGCCTTATCGTCATGCAGATCCAATGCTGCCATACACACGCATGCACATGCACACACGCACAGACTATCAGACAGTCTGGTAATTGGAAAAAAACTGAAATAAAATTCCAGCTAATGAGGCTGAAAACCCCACTCCTAAAAAAGAAAAAAAAAAAAGTAATGTACACACACATTCTGTCCCTCAAATACAGACACACACACACACACACACACACACACACACTCACTGTATGTGAGATAAGCTCTCTTTGTCTCCCTTGTAGAGGAGTGTAACAGAGCCGGGTTTTATCTCTGCAGCAAACCAAAACAAAGAGACTCATGTGACGCGTGTGTGTGAGTGTGCATGTATCTGTGTGTGTGTGTGTGTGTGTGTGTGTGTGTGTATTGAGAGTACAGCATCTGGCACATATGAATGATGTGTGTGTGTGTGTGTGTGTGTGTGTGTGTGTGTGTGTGTGTGTGTGTGGGGAATCCAACATGAAAAGCAGCACAAGCAAGAACTGAGACACCCCCCCCCCCCGCGACACTTTCTCTCTTTTTCATCATCAGCATCTCCAGAAATTCTCGTACACACACACACACACACACACACACACACACACATTTTGACCCACATTCCAGACAACCCCCACTACATCACTCCTCTGCCCCCTCCTGGATGCCTCCCCGGTGCATTGTGGGTAGTCCAGAGGAGAAGACTTCAAAGGGCAAATGAGGGGGGGCAACAGGCGACAAGGCCTAATTACTGGGCTAATAATTACACACACACACACACCTTCCTACCTCAATTTCTTGCCTTCCTTCCTTCCTTTTTCAATCCCTCCTTTTCTACTTTTTTTTTTCCCTCTCTCTCTTTTTTCCGAACTCTAATATCGGAATGAGGTAATGAAACGGAAAATGTGGCTTTTTTTTCTCTGAGATGTGGGTGAAAGTGTGAATGCGAAGAGGAGGTGGAAGAGGAAGAAGAAGTTGACGAGGCAGAGAAGGAACGGGAGCGAGAAAGTGAGTTTATTTCGGCGAACGGAGCCATAATGGAGTCTTTGTGTTTGGTTAAGAGCCATGAAATCACCAGAGTGACTGCAGGCATGTACAGTACTGCCGAGACAGAGAGGGAGAGAAAGACAGAGAGGGTGGTGGTTCAGCTCTATATTAGGTTTGATTTCAGTGGCTACTTCTTGTGTTTATGGCCGATTTGGGAATTAAAAGCATGAACCTTTTTAGGTGATTAATCAAGCGTGAGTCCAGTGGGTCATAAAGTGCAAGATCCCTTTGTAATTTACTCATTAAATGTATGTTTTCAAAATATAATTAATTGTCAAGTAAGTGCTTCTCAAACCTAACTTCCTGAAACTGGTCATTAAGCTGTGGTGCCAGAATCTAAATAAGCCTAGTTGTCATGTGAAGGGCTGTGTTACAAACCTCAAGCCTTATCCAAAATATATGAAGTATCCAAAAGCATCAAAAGTTGCTATCAAATGATTGTTCTGGATACAATTTAGGAGCCTTTTGCAAGCCACACTTACCCACAAACACGTGCTTTCACACGGCAGATCGCAGATCTGATTGTAATCCACAACATGCAAGGGGTCAGCCCAGGCGATGGTAACTCACCAGAAGCTGTTATGTAATAGCCAAAAATGTCAGAAGAAGAACAACTTGTGCACCTTAGATTGCTGCCTAACAACAGCACAGTGACGACAAAACGGCTGTATATTTAAGGGATAGATATATGTCTGGACAAGAAAGTAAATAAGCATATTTCCAAAAATGAAAAACTTTCCCTTTCAGAATAAAAAAGAAGGCAGTCTTGTGAATCCTAACTTGGTTGCTACCAACGGTGGCGGACTCTGCCAGAAACATTCAAAACTACCATGTAAGGAAACAATAATACAAGATATATGACGCATAATAAGGTACAATATTTTTTGATATCTCTGATCACAGGATCCAAACTGAAGATGATGCACACAAAAAAACTGATACCACAATCAAAAGTAACTCATACCATCTTATTCAAAAACGCTCTCTCTTTAGTTCTTCTGCTGCTTCTATAAAAGTCTCGATATCTGTCAGCGAAAACAAGCTAAACAAAGAACAGAGGGAGAGTTAAGGGGAAGGCTGAACAGTCGCCAGCGCTGCCGTCTTCTCAAAAGGGACAAACAACAGATAATGCTGTTAAAACCGTTGCTCAAAATAGACCCACTCATATGAGAATCACAGCCACTTTAAAATAGACAGAATCATCGTCTTTGCTTTTTGGAGAGCAGACATGAGGGAGTCAGCACTGAACACAGCCCCCGAGGGAAAATGAGCTAACTTGTCAAAGAGATCTATTGATCAACACTTAAGTTTTATTTGGGGTTCATTCCTTAGTGCTCATTGGGCCATATTACCCTGTGGGGCTTGTGTCTAATCGGATGTGTTTCCTTTTTAAGCCCTGGCTGTTGTTTTTCTTGTTCTTGACAAGATGATTGCAATTGGTAATTGTGTGTAAAATTTGGCAGTTATTGTAATATTGTTGCTGATCCTGTCCAACAACACACACCCACACAGAGCAAACACACTCCGCAAACTGTAGGTGTACCCACAAAGTAACTTCAACTCAATTTCCTGATTCCTAACCATCCACTGCCTGGAAACTTAAACCAAAGAGTTTGGAGGCTGTAAATACAACAAATATTGTATGTAATATACTTTATATAAGCTGTTGGCTAGGGGGGAAAAAAAACATTTGAGGTTAAGTAGGACATGTTGGAACAGACCGTGAAAACCACAAATCTAGGGCGTTCATCAAGTGCCAGGAAGAAAACTAGCAAATCCACTAATGACTGCAGTTTATGATCAGAACAATATCAGGTTTATACACATTTGTGCAGTCAGCTAATGAAAATTTAAAGTTCCTACTATAGTTTGTGGTTGACCACAACATAAAAATGCTGTGTCACTCTTCCATTGTGTTCAACATGACCTGAATGCAGCATGTAAGAGTGATTGTGAACATACCAAAACTTATTATATTAGATATTTCTGAGTAAACCATCACTGTGTTGGCTGCTCTCATTCACTTTGTTGGAGTTAGTTCCATATGTGTACTGTACGCTCACTGCAAAGTTGAAATATAGAAATCTGTACTGTACACACTGCATTAACTACTGCTTGTGCAGAGAAAAACACGTTTCTCCATGGATGATAAAGACTTTCTACCGAAGCCAGATACACAGCAGCTTGTTTCTCTGTGCCACGGAGCTCCATTGTTGTCCAACAATATGAACAATCAATCAGTCAATAAGCCGCACCATCACACTGAGTGACATGTTCCCTCATTACAACAGCATGGGCATGGACACCGGCCTGCTGCTTCAAATACTCACTAATGCACCACATGCAGATTCATCTTGAGTCGCAAACAAATTCACTATTTACTGCTACAGTGACGAGCACTTTGAGGGAATAACACAGCATTTTAAAAAAAAAAAAGATATCATATGTAACATTCTCATATTTGTTGAGTTGTGTACTTACAAATCTTTCCATCAATGTTCAAATCCAGAGAAATACATAATTTTATTCAGGTAACAGTGAGTTTCCTTGCTTGCCTCTAGTTGCTTTGACTTTCAGGTAAAAACAGGATGCATCATGGCAACAGCAACAGACCTTTTTCAGCCATTTTGACATGTAATAGTAGGGTCAACAAGTGTTTCCAATGATACTAATTAAGGTTCTGTCTCATTTATTGCAGCAGAGCCTTTCCAGTGAGCCAACATGCACCACAGCAGCACCCTGACTCTGTTTGACCTGAATGGAATGGGACCTTAATTAGTATCATTTAACACCTGTGTTTACCTGCTATTTCACGTCAAAATGGCTGCTGTGAAAAAGGTTTGACAACAACTTCCATGATCCCACGCTACGTCACAACATCGTCAAACTATATCTTTGGTTATTGTTATGTGAGCAGAAATGACTGTATATGAACTGTATGTTTAGGAATGGAATTATACATTGATGATGTGGTTCTAAAGTTTGAAGCAGTCTGTAGGAAAGAGTTAGCTTGGTCTGTGAGTCACCAATGTATTGTTGGTTTTGAGCTTTCTATGGAATATATAGTGACAATAAGAACATAGAATAACAATGACTAACAAAACTAACAAACTAACAAAAATATATATAAACATATATAATCATCCTCCTACCTTTGAGTTGAACAAATGTGAGTTTCAAGGCTTGTTTGACCAATCAGCTCAGTCATCTCACTATATTCTAATGACAAATTAGTTTCACAATATTTGTGTAATAATTCAATGGTCAGGTGTCCTTAATCTGTAATTGTCTCTCATTCACAGCCTGCTCGCCTCCGACACCACCGAATGGAAATCAGTTTAATTTAACAAACGTCTACAAACGTACTAATCAAAGCGGTTAGGATGAAAAACTACACCCCAAAAAGCTAGAAGGCGAAATCTGAACTCACACAGGTGCTCACTTTCTGTCTTTTTTATGTACAAGTGTCTGCTTCTAGGATCACAGGTGAATATAATGTTTGCGTTGCCTCAGGCACACTTAGATAACTGCCATCATATACAGCACACACACACACACACACACACACACACACACACACACACACACACACACACACACACACACACCAGGGAGTTTCCCTTCATATTGCCGGTATACATTACAATCAAAGCACCACTGTCTGTCCTACATGATGTACCCCACTACAAAGACTTCAAAGACCAGGAGCACCAAAGGGTGTCACCTCCTTAAAGCCTACAGGGTGGATGAATCCCTCCATCTGATATCTTTGACAACCACAACTGCGAAACCTGCTTAAATAAACAATCTCTGGACAATTACACGATGACTGTACTCTGATGATTGCCTGCATTTTAGCGCTGCAGATGAGTTTCCAGCTTTGAACCCAACAGGAGTTTGCATTCCTCCAGTGAAGGAACATTCCCTGAACTTCCCATGTCCTACAAGTGTCTAGATTCTGTGTTTGAAAGGCTTCTTCACCAAACTTTTGAGTCGTTTTAACATGAATTCTGAGCATCAACCCAAAATATCTTCAGCCTCGTATCAAAACTGTTAGCACTGTTATCGGCCTTCAAGCGCCCATTTCAGCTGAACCCTTCTGAGTACAGTGACAAGCATGTGTTTGTGCAGCTATGAGAACGCACACAAACAGAGCATCAGTGCTGCTGCCCGGTGCAGTGGGCGCTTCCCACTGAAAGACCCTTTGTTTTGCTTCAGAGAAACTAAAAAAAAAAAAAGGAGTTTCAGCATGACTGATCCAGAGGGGTGAGCTGAAATAACCGTGTGTGTGTGTGTGTGTGTGTTTCTGTAAGAGCACAAAGGGCTACAATGTTAATATTAATGGGAAATTACCAATAGTCATGAATGAAAACATGCCTTCGGGTGATGAAGTGATGTAGGGAGAGAAGAGGAAGAAGGGAGAGCAGTTTCATGAGGTTTCACAAGGAGACATTTTAGGAGAAGTGAGACTGAAGCGAGAGTTTAAGGTCAACAATAAATACCCAAATCATCCACGTCCATTTGCATTTTTTAATTTGATGCTCCGTCCTAACTCTTCAGCATGTTCGGTGACTGTAAGCTGCTAGAAAAACAGAAGTGAGACGTCTACTGAAGCAGCTGCACGTCTGCCGTGCAACCGATCTACATCGATAAACATCAGAGTCACGCAACAGTAAATACAGAGAACAACGGGATGAATCTGTATCGGTGTTTTATCATGTGTGAAAATGCTGCCATTGTTTTTTTTTATGCACAGAAAGTTTTAGTTCCTAGTTCAGCGCCTGAGATTAGTTCCTTTAGTTGCACAGTTTGAAAAGTCCAAGACAATGCAAACATGCTGTTGTTTAGCAGTTAACTGCTAGCACGTAATATTTACCATGTTACCATACGTTTTCCGTAACCGCTTTCTGCTTCTCAGGGTCGCGGGGGGCTGGAGCCAATCCCAGCTGACGACTGGCAAGAGGTGGGGTACACCCTGAACAAGTCGTCAGTTCATCATGGGGATGATACATAGAAACAAACAACCGTTCAACTACGGGTGATTTAGACTTTGTACCGGGAGAGAACAGACGCAGGGAGAACGTACAAACTCTGTACAGAAAAGCCCCAACGTGATGTTTGAACCAGGAACTTTCTTGTTGCGAGGCTGGCGTCAGTGCCAACAACTGCACCACCATGCCATTGAGGTTGGAATGATGGGAATGTCATTCATTTTGCTGGTATTGGTTTATGACTAAAAAAAAAAAAAAACTTAAAAATTTGACCTGATGGTGGAGCTGGATGGAAAGTGAAGAGATCAGAAGTCATCAGGATTCATCATCTGGCCACCATAAATGTCTACATTACATTTCCTGGCAATCCATCTCATCTTTGTTGAGATATTTCAGCCTGGACCAAGGTACTGGACCAAACTGAAGGAACCAAAAATGCCATCACTAGAGCCATGGCTAAAAAAAAAAAAAAAAAAAAAAAAAAAAAAACAGGTCTTAGGCCATGAGCCAGGAGTGAGCTGCTGCCCCAAGTGAAAGGGTACAGGTGTACCAGGGTTTTGCGTAGGAGGTGGTGTAAGATAGAGCATGACAAGCACATAGGCGTGACACCAGCAGTAATGCAGGTGATGAAGTGGGACCACTGCCTGAAGGCAAAGCTCTCAGTTTACCTCTTGATCCACGTTCAAACCCTTACGTATGGTCTTGGGTAATGATCTAACGAATGAGATCACAGATGCAAGCAATGCTCAGATTTAGGAGCAGCGTGACGAGCCTAGACATCCAGAAGGACCACAGCTTCTTCACACTGAAAGGACCCATCTGAGATGGTTTGTTCTGTTTAGGATGCCCCCCAAGAGGACGTTTTTTGAGTAGGACAGCGTCCCAGGGTAGACCAAGAACAGGAAAGGGGAGGTCATACATCCTATCTGGGATGCCTTGAGTCCTCTGTGAAGAGTTTGGAGAGATACCCTGCTTATACTGTAGCCCGCTGCCACTGCAACCCAGAGCCTCATTCAGATAAGATGGATGTATAGAGATAAACATTTTAAGTAGCAGAAACTATTTCCTGTTTTTACAGGAGCAATGAATGCACAGTTTCTCACATAAAATTGTTAAATCTCACTTTTAATCATATGTCTGTGAATAACATCTCGCTTTGGTTTACGGCAGTGGTTCCTGTCTGCATATCACTCAACATATCACAACAACACATGCTATCTACTACGTACAGACCTAAACACAAACATGATGCATAGAGAGAGAACACATCAGGGAGAAGGACACAAATCTGGGAGTTTAATGGGAGAGATGTAAAGAATGAAGATAAAGGCTGAGGAGAGGAAGGGCGAGCTGGACGGAAGGCGTTATTATTGGGTATGAAGACTGCAGTGTCCCCCAGCCGAATACACGCACACACAAACAAATGTAAACACAACACATGGCGCGCCATTGCCCTGTTGCTATCTTGCCACATGACAAACACAAAGCCCACATGCCACAAAACATCGCACACACACACACACACACTAAGGTTTGACTGCAAGCCCAAACTCCAGTGTCCTCCGTTTGTAGCGGGAGACGGGTGAGGTTCGAAAGAAACAACAAACACACTGTGTGTGTATATATACACATATATATATACACACTGTAAGTGTGTGTGTGTGTGTGTGTGTTTGTGTGAGGGGTTTAGCCTGAGGTCACACCAAAGGCAAGACACTTCATCCATCTTCAAATTACAAAACAGAGATCGTTTGCAGGATAGATGATCCTCTTATCGGCTGTTCACACCGGCATTGTGTTCAATCCACACACACACACACAGGCAGAGACAAGCGCTTGTTGAGGTCCTAAAACACACACATGAAAAAAAATGGTCAATTTAAACTTGCTTTTGGGATTTGACATTCCTGTAGTGAATCTGGAATTTCTTTGAGGAAGGCCTTTTGTAAGCAAGATAAAATTCTTGCTACTCATACTTATTAAACTTCAACACACACAGTTACTCAACCGCATTGGGTGATGATGGTTACAATCCACAATGTTGCTTTTCTGCTCACATCGCAGCACACCGTGAGAAAATGTACCGCTACATGCCCGTGTCTATATGTGGTGTGGGGCATATATCAGCAGCACAAGACAATGTAGCCTACCACCCATCCACCCACACAACCACACCCACACACACCCACACACACACACACACACACACACACACACACACACACACACAGACGCGCACGCGCACGCGCACACACACACACACACACACACACACACACACACAGACGCGCACGCGCACGCACACACACACACACACACACACACACACACACACACACACACACACACACACACACACACACACAGCAGCAGGTAAACTGTTCTACTGCAATCTAGACACACTCCCTGTATGAATGTAGATCTGAAGCGAAAACACACAGAGCTATGGCTGAATGAAAACAGGAACTATCTGGAGCCTCTTTCAGCTGACTTAGGGTGAGAGGCCGGGTACACCCTGGACAAGTTGAGGAGACAGTGTTAACCACTGCAACACTGTGCCGCCCTGGGTGACAATTAATAAGTTTAAAGTTTGCCAGAAATTACAACTGTGACACAAAGTAACATGGCGAGACAGAGAAAGCTTGTTGTATTAACTTACTAAGATGTTTTTTCTCTCATCAACTAGCTTTGGTTTTCTAAATGGTGATTTCCCTTTAAGTGCAGAGAAGCTGTGACTATCTACAATTATTACATGACTGTTAGCTATCTGCAGCAGGAATGCAGCATTAGCCGATCCAGCTGCGAGATCAGTTTCCCAGGTTACTCTCATGTCGTCCAGCACAGTCCAGTGTTTGGTCCTGTCAGTGCTGCATTCCCCCTGCTGCTTTTATATACAGTCACTGTGTTGTTAGTGTAGTGAAAGTGGTTGTCATCTGGCCCTGTCTGCTCGAGGCGGTGTTATTGCACAGGAATGATGACCATGTGCCTCTGTTTACCTCAGTGTAGCTCCCGTAACTGTGTGCAGAGTTGCACAGTGCCACTACAAGTCTGTGTTTGTCACCAGTAAAGCAGTATGTGCATGCATTGATCCTTCTACGGCAGTAACGGTTATATTATTAGCAAAACATTAACCCTCCACTATTGTGTTTGTGAAATCAACACCGTCCCTCCCTACCCTCTGTTACATAACGCTCGTCTGTCGCATCACATCCACAACAGACTAACGAGGGTTAACGAGAAGTTTCCGGTCTGTCCAGTGCGTACACGCACACGCACAAACATACATGCACAGCGCTGGACGAATACAACATACAAGAATGTGTGTTTTCCTGTCTGGATGTTTGCTTGGTGAATCCAAACACACAGCTGGAGATGGCACATTCCAGTGGAGAGAGATGGGAAACTGTACCCGCTACCAAGATCGCACACGTGCACACACAAACACACACACTCGCAAACTTTGTTACCAATGATAGCGTGTTATGCAAATGATGTTCGACTGAAAAGAAAAAAGGTTTCAATAAGAACCTCTGAGCTCACTCAAAACATTGTGAATTTTTGCGACAAGGATTCAAATATATTTTTATATAAATAATGCCACAGTGGTCTGACAAATGACTGAGGCATGGTCTCCTTTAGATAGTTTAACTGTTTACTGCACAGTGTTCTCTCTGACTGATTGAAAAGAGCTAGAAATGGGAAATATTCTGCCAAATTCTAGCAACTTTCAATGCTTTTAATTTGACAAGCTGCACAGGCAAAAGCTCCTTCAGGTTTCTGTTACAGTTCCTGGGCAGAGAAGTCCAAATAAGTTGTGTCTCGCTGACAGTCGGGGTCACCCACATGCAAAGTTGCTAACTGCTCTTGTACTCAGTCAGATCAAAGCAACAACAGGTACAGTCGCCCACACCCAGCAACGCAAAAACAAAAGCGACAACCACAAGAGAGATTTCTAAGGACAGCAGGTCGTCCTACACAACGGAACAACAGGACTTTAACCTCCCTCCCTCTGTCACTGCCTCTCCTCCTCCTCCGTCGGTTTTACAACCTTCCATCGTGCATCCTCTTTCTCACGCCCCACCACTCCCCTGAACACAGTCACAGCCAAATCCATTTCTGTTCACCCTGAGGCCTTTGGGAACAGGTGTTCACTCCCCAAGGTGCCCTGTTCTGTGTGTGTGTGTGTGTGTGTGCATGGTGTTCACACAATCCAACAGTAGCCTGGGCTTTTTCCTTTCTTTGTGCCAAACCTGGTGTGACATCCCAGCCTGGGACAAAGATGTAAACATTTCGCGGAGTGCGTGAAATGAATAAATGAGGATTTCCAAAATGGTTAATAGATTCATGAATTGTGCACAATATTTCATAATGGCTACAGCTCGATCTCGTGTCAACACAGCTTCGTTTAAACTGCAGGCAAATCAGATTTCTTTCTCAAATCAGATCTGAGACGGACTGTCCACACTGTTATTGTAAGTGATCAGTTCGGATTTGTGTGTCTAGACATCACCAACATGGCTGCCTCTTCCGATGCAGAAGAAGTTGTACAAAACCCTCCCCACAATGTGCCGGCAGACTTTATTTCAGCGTCTGTTTCAACTAACTGTTGTTTTGTGTTTTCTCCGCTCTGCGAGCAGTGGCATGATTCTGCTCAGCTGCTCTGATGAACTTCATCTTCTCTGATGAATCACTCTGGATTGGATCCGACTTTCTAAAATCTATCTGGATACGATCTGGAGAAAAACAAGCCAGATTTGGCTTTGCAATCTGAAAAAGGTGCATGATATCGGAGTTAAGAGACAACAAAACACTTTTTGATACTGAACTGATACAGAAATATGAATAGCTTTTCTACAAAACCCTGTATGACA